>OY728132.1:376432574-378932574 GCA_963277665.1 Viscum album
ACTTACAAGGGTACCCTATGTTTTGTTTTGTGATCTTTGATTCCTAGACTCCATTTCCAATGGTTCTTCAAGATTTCGATCATGGAAATAAATGTTTAGGGTCTCTTTATTTTTTTCATCTTGGGTATACAAGGTTTTTCTAGAATGATACTATATAATTATATTAAAATAACTGGATCTATGTGTTTGGATATGTATTGATGAAATATTATGGTGTTTTAATAGTAGAACATATAGAAGATTTGATATCCATGGAATTGTCTTAGATCCGTTATATCAATCAATAAAATTTGAGGTAGGTGCATTCTCTCTCACTCTACTATTCCTAAACTTATTGGATTGAGATTTGTTAAATTTTTATTGTTCTCTTCTTAAAGAATACCTATTTTATTTTATTTCCAAATGGTTGGTTTAGAAATATTGGAAAAAAGTTATTTTAAAGGAATATTATTGGAAATTGTGTTTATAAGAAATGCCTTATTGGGTAGTCAAGAAAAATTATGCTAGCATGTGTTCATGTGAAAATCAGATAGAATAAGGGAATGAAAGTACATAGGTAAATGGGGGATGGATAATGGTGTGAAATTAACACAATGAAAAATGGTTCACCAAGTGACATCTTGGTAAATGTATGACTGACAACTCACGACTATAAATTGGTCTATGGTTGCATGCATTGTGTATGTGTGTGGGTGAGGAAATGGGGTGATTATTCCAAGAAGTAAGACATGGTTTTTAAATCATCATTTAATGTTTTCCATGTTAATTTTTTATAACATTTATTAACGGTTTACTAGCGTGTCAACTATTTTATATAAAATGTGTTAACTTGTTATTGTACAGGCGGCATGTATTAGGAAGTCTGTGGGGAATGCCTACTGAATTTATACTCACCCCTTTATTAGGAAATTTGATTTATATTCAGTGGTATTCTGCTGAGATACATGTAAGATATGTATTTAATATTTCACCAATGGTATTCCTTGATGTTTTTTTTCATGGTTAATGGAGCTGGAGTAGTGGAGTGTCTGTGTCTTGGTTTGGAGTGGTTCCACTTTGGTGCCAAATACATCAATTTTTTAGTCTTACCCTTGTAAATTTATTTATTTTTGCAATTTTATTCTCATTTTATTAGTATTTTTTTATTTTACTATGTTTTGTGATTTATTTCTTAGACATCATATATTTTAATTTCTTTTTTCTTTCATATCATTAGGTTGTGAATTCTTCTATGAATATTATCCCTCAATAGTTTACTAATCTATTAGAATTTATTTTCAGACTTTTCTTCCTAGGGGATGTCACATAAGGTTAGTAGAAACTCCACGTATTCCAAAACTAATGGGTTATGGGTGGTAGGTTACAATTATCCCCCCTTTTATTCATCCTATGGAAAGTAAAAACTTTGCTCGTGTATATGTATGACTTATTGTCTCCATGTAGCAGTATAAGTTTTTTTTCATAACCCCTTTATTTAAATGAAAAAAAATAATGGATTCAATAAATATATATGTTATTTATAAAAATATTATTATTATGTAAGGTTTAATTATTATTTACCTTTTTTTCATTCCATCGGTCGAAAAATGGAAGCAACAATCATGCGTACACACGAACTACCATATCCATGAATGGTGTAATTAAAATTTCTATCTCTGCATTTTATGGATGAATAAAAAAATATATTAAAATTTTGTTTTATATCTATAACATGTTTAACATTTTCATGATGATGGAATCATGATCAAAGTAAAAGGACCAAAACTGCATAACGGAAACTACCATGAAAAATGAAATAGGCAACAGCTTGAAATTGTGATTTTAATAAAGAATTATTAATAAATGGGAATTTAAATGTTATAAATCAATCTTATATGATATTATAATTATATTAATGATTCTTTAATATAATTATAATAAATTTAAATTTATTATACTCGAAATTATAGAACTTTTGGAACAGGTTGGTCTTGAGGTAATGTTTTATTTCACAATTTCATTATTATTCATAATTGTTTATGTTTCTGTCTCCATAGGGGAATTATATGATATTTCTATCTTAAAAATAATCTATTGTATTATCCTCTTATTATTTCTATAAATTATAATTTTTTCTCAAATTTTTCTATCATAATTACTCATGATTATAAAATAATGTTTTTTAAAGGAAACCCGACCTCATTTTTCATTTAGAAGGGAATATTTTTCTTCCATGTAAACATTTTTTAAAAAAACTTTTAGGAATATTTTTACTCTCATACAATTATTTATTAAATTTAGGATTACCCATATTTTTTAAAAAAAAATTAAAAATGGTTTTTATTTCTGTTTTCCAAATGATACACCTTTTAATAGGTGTGTGAACAAAAACTTTGTTTTTGACATAGACCACGCGAATGAATTTTCCCACCATCATGAAGAAACATTACATTGAAGGCTCATTTTATATTTCAAATATTATTTTCAAATTATTTTTTCCCTTACTATTTTAGAAATTTATAAATTTTAAATAAGTGATTTCAAAATAAAAGGATGATTTTCTCAAGAAATATTCCAGTGCTATTTTAAAAGTATTTTCATCTATGACAACATAATTTAATGAATATTATCGTTTACCAAGGTTATAATATAATTATACTATCTAACATATTTCGATGTATGTTTTATGATATGTTTGACTAGGTAAAATGTTAACATTTCTTATTTACATATTCCAAAATGGACAGTTATTAATTATTAAAGTATGTTGATTTAGTTGTATTATTTATTCGTATAAGGAATTAATTATACTTAATATGTGATGGGTGGGTCCTGAAATTATATATCCACTCAATTCATTTATAGTTATCATGAAAAAAAAGCTTTTGTATTAGGTTGAGGCCTTACCCCTTTATGTTAGATGTCTTGGAATTAGACCTCGAAAGTAAGTTTAAGATGCCTGACATTATTTATTTCATTATCATAAAATCAGTTATTTATGTCCATGAGATTATTCAAATATTTATTTAATCCTTGTATACTTTTCAATGTCATATTATTATTTATATGGAATTATTTTTTCATCATTTATTCATACAATATTATTTATGCCATATTTATTCTATGATAGCTAAATTTGTATGCATTCCTTTAATAAGCATATGATTTCCCCCATTTTTATGTTTCCTTTACCCAAGATTCTTGGATGTGTATGATGAATTATATGAAAGTATATTCTAGAGATAATAATTATGTTCCCGATAAAATACTATGTTGTACTTCATGTTTTCAAATATAATGTGATATGCAAGCATGTATCTAGTTTACTAATACTTATAAACTATTCATTCTTTTGGGATTTGAACACTTGTATCTAATGTCAATATAATAAAGTAACCTATGGATATAGACTAATAGGGTTGGGGTATATATAGTTGTTATCATCACAAGTTTAGTTGAAACATTGGGAAAAATATTTAGAAAAATGTATATTTGGTAAATAACCCTATGATTGAATTTTAGGATAAGTCTATGTATAGGATAACATTATAAGTTTTTTGAAAAGTTAAATATTATGTGATTTTTCTAGAAACACAACCATGTCTTGATACTATTAGTGTGTGTGGTTTTTCTATAGATGCATCTAGGGGTAATAACCTCAAAAATCTTTGGTCAAGTATATATTGGCCATTATTCAAGTGCATGATCAATGTGAATTTATTTCACACCATGTTTGACACTTCAAGGGGATATGCTTGGCTAAAATCACATATTTTATAAACTATTATGAAATATTTGAAAATATTTTAATGATTTTAAGATATTACCAATGATATTAAGATTATGGTCCTAATATTAACTATGCATATATAATAAATTTATATTAATGGTTTCACCAGTTTCAAAATTATATATTATGATTCAAAATGTTATAATCTAATAGAGTGTATGAAAGTGTTTATAAATGGAACCTAACTAATGGAATGGATATCATCTAATGAACATAACCTATATATTTATTTCCATGGAGGTAAAGATTATGTAACTAAAGGTATATCGAGGCCTGAAGATGGAATTAAACAAATTAATACTATATTGGGGTAGCTGGCTCTATTTATGACCAATAACATTCCACGTATAGATAAACATTATGATCCAAAAAGTGGTGTATCAATTTTAGACCATTTTTTATGAAAAATACATCTACCATTCAATGGAACCATAAATCTATTTTTTATCAATAAATACATAAGTTATTTACAAAAGATATTTCTTTCTTTAAGATGTAATGAAAGGTGTAATATAATCATGGTAGTTTATCATCTCATGGGGATGTAGATCATTGGTGGTCATTAATTAAAAACACTAATGATATGGTAGAAATAGAAATCATTGATTGGAAGGATTTTAATTTAATTTTGTTAGAAAAGTATTTTCCTTATGAAAAAAATTGATGTAGAGAAAAAATTAATTATTCTAAGATAGAAAGAAGACAAAAAAATTTCTAAGAATGAAGATAACCTTATAAGTTTATTAATTCATGTCACAGACAATTAAAATAATCAAATGAGTAATATTTACTATTTATTTAATGAAATAAATCTAATCCTTTGAAGGGAATTACTCTCCCAAAAATTATCATCACATTAGGATATAATATCTTGTGCTATCTAGCTAGATAAATAATTATCCAAGTCATATGGCTTGGATGTAAAGAAAGAGAAGAAGAGGATGGTTGAGAAAAAAAAGATAAGGGGAAGAAGAGAAATGTAGATTTAACAACATGTGGTACTTGTCAAAAGAAGCACTATAGTATATTCCTGAAAGGAAAATGAGTTTGATTTTGGTGTAGAGAAAATTCAATCATGATAATGAATATAACGGCAAGGGAGAATCTATCAATATACAATTATTTAAATATAAGTATATGAGGTATTAACTAATTCCCCAAACATCAAGGGAACTTACCCCAAAATAATCCAAGCAGGGAAGGTTAATCTTATAAATTTCAATATATGGGGTGGAATTTCCTAGAGATATGTTAAAAGGTACACTTATCATCAACTCTAGGAATATAAATGTTTTATTTTATAATATTTTTACCCACTCTTTTATATATTAATAATTTTATAAGATTATAATAATATAATCATAGTGATTAGATTTTTAATTTTCAGTGAAAAATATTAATGGTATGATGATCTCATCTCAATTCCATGATTATTATATGATTAAAATTTATGGGAATGTACTTCCAAAAAATCTTTATATTCTTCCTATAAATTAAATTAATTTATTTTGTTCATGGATTTACATTGATTATATAAATCCCTCAATAATTTTTGAGTAAGGGATGTCACATTTGAAATTACAACCCAACCTATGATCATTTATCATTGTGATTATAAATATGAAATTTCAATGGAAATTACATCCACTATATGGGTCATGATTACTATTCAAAAGGGTTTTTATATTATATTGTTATGGAAAAACTCAACATCAAAGAATTGCCAATTATACAAGAGTTTTTTTTGTTTTTCTAAAATAGTTTCCCAGTCATCGTCAAAATATTGAAGTTTCGTTTTCAATAGAAATCATACCTATTGCTACAAATATTTATAAGACTCCACATAGATCAACCCCTATTGATTTATAGTAATTGAAGATGTAAATCCAGGAAAATATTGACAGTGGATTCATTAATCCAAGTGCATCACATTGGGGTGCATGTTTTCTTTTTTATTTAAAATAAACATGGATAAATGTGATTCTATATTGATTATTTGAAACATAAAAAAATAAAAACCATGAATAAGTATCCTTTTCCCCATATTTATAATTTATTTCATCGAATATGTAGAGATCACTATTTTTCCTATAATTATCTTTGATCTAGATATCATTAGATAAGGGTCAAGAAGGACTATATACCTAAGAAATCATTTCAAATGATGTATGGTCGTTATGAATTTATAGTAATGACATTTGGACATACCAATTATCCTTCTATCTTCATGGATTTATGGAATATAGTATTTAGAGATTACTTTGATTAGTTTAAATTTGTATTTTTATAAAATATTCTTATCTATTCAAAGTGCGAGGATATGTATGAATAATGTTTGATAATTTTTTTTAGACCCGTAAGGATGGATAAGTTATATGATAAATTTACCAACTGTGAATTTTTTATTAAAAAGTTTATATTCTTGGGTCTTAAATCTCAATTGAGGGTATATTGGTGGATCCATCAATGATAGATATTATTGAGAAATAGACTAGACTATCTATGGTAATCGATATCTATAGTTTTCTTCAGTTGGATGGATACTACCTAAACATTGAGAGATATTTCTCAGAAATGTCTAATCCACTCACCATGTTGACTCTGAAAAAATTCATGTTCTTGTGGATTGAATAATATGATGAGAAATATAAATAACTAAAGAGATGGTTGTCCAGTGCATCAGTGCTTATACTAACCTGTAGTGGAGAAGGATTTGTGATATATAGTGATTCATCAAATAATGTATTGGGATTAGTCGTCATGAAAAATTATATGGGGACAGCTTATGCCACTCACCAATTAAAAATTCATTAGAAAAATTACCTGACTAATGGTTTGTAGTTGAAAATGTTAATTTTCACATTAGAGATATAGAGGCATTATCTATATGGATAAACGATATATATATATATATATCACAAACTATTGAAATATATATTTTCACTAAAATAGTTGAATATATACTAGATAAGGTGGTTGGATTTGATCAAATATTATGACTACTTAATAAATCCCAACCCTGGGACGGTAAACAATCCAGTTGATGCTCTGAGTTGAAAATACCAAGCTAGTTTGTCCATTATGAGGACTTAATGAGATCTATAATTTTTCTTATTTATAGATGAAGGATATTTAAGTCAATATTAATGGACATTGATAATATCTTTCTTAGATGAATGTTCAAATATCAATCCAATAGAAGATTAAGAAGCTGCGTATGAAGATGTGGAACTATATAGGAAGGTGGGTAGTGTTTCTGAGTTCAACAATGGTAGTTGTAGAATAATAAATTTTAGGAATAGTGTATGTGATCCGTTAATACCATAATTTAATAAGGAACTGTTGTTTAATGCTTATAGTTCATCATTATCTATATATACTAGTATTGTAAATATTTATAAATATCTAAAATAATATTAATGGATGAAAAAATGAATAGGGATATTGTAGAATATGTATCAGGATACCTATTATATAATCAAGTTAGGTTTGAGGGAGAAAATTATAAAGGGATGTTGTAACCATTACCTATACTTGAATAGAAATGGGAAAAAGTTCCAAGAATTTTGTCATTAGACACCCCCAAAACATCTAAAGTGAACAATGATATTTGGGATATAGTCAATCACCATATGAAATCATCTAATTTCATTGTAGTTAGGGAATATTTCTAACTTGATAACCTTTTTAGTTTATATATTTAGGAGGTTGTAAGATTTCATAGATTACCACATTAAATTGTATTTATTTAGATATAAGGTCTACCTCAAAGTTCTAGAGAAGTATTCGATATTCTCTAGATTCAGAGCTAGGTTTCAATACTATGTATGATCATCAGATAGATGGTTTGTCTGAATGGAATAGTCAAACACTAAAATACATGTTGAGATCTTTCACAATATATTTCAAAGGTTGTTGTGATCAAAACCTCCCATTTGGAGAATTTTCATACAATAATAGCTATCAATTGAGCATTCAGATGGATCCTTATGAACCCCTTTATAGAGGAAGAGTAGAAATACCACATTTTGGGAAGAAGTTTGTGAAATAAAGCTATCAGGACATGATATAGGTGAAGAAATTTCCTAGAAGGTTGAGGCCATTCAGCATCATGGAAGAGCATCTCAAAGTCAAATGAAAAGTCATGTTGACAATATTTAGAGAGATCAAGAGTTAAAAGTTGGTGTAAATGTATTCCTAAGAATATATACTTAGAATAACATTATGATATTGGGAAAAAAGGTAAATTTGATCCATATTTATATCAGTCCCATTAAAATTCTTTATCCTATTGGGATGATAGCTTATTACTCGGTACTTCTACCGAATCAATATCAAGTACATGATGTGTTCCATGTATATCTCTTGAGGAAATAAATATCTGATCCTTTACATGTAATAAACTCAAAGGTTATACCATTTGTGAGAGATTTCTCCTATATGGAAAAACTTATGGATATTTTGGATTGTAGTGAGAAAATTCTATGAAACAACACCACTCCCCAGGTCAACGTTTTGCAGCCCAACCATATATTTCGAAATTCACATGGGAACTAAAGGATTTTTGAAACATATATATCCTTATTAATATTGGTGTAATATAATTTATGGTGAAATTAATTTTTAGGGGGGTATAATGTAACACCCTAATATTTTATGACATATTTCTCTTCAAAAAAATTAATTTCATCGATAGCTTAAGATACACACAACCCTGAGTCTAAATGAACTGTAATATAGTACCCCATTATAAACTAACTATTAAATTGGTGGAGTTAATAGTATTAGACACTTTTAAAAAAATTATTATTTTTTTATAAGAAGTCAGTATATTTTTAGTAATGTCATTATATTCTTTAAAAATACATTTTTCCACAAAAATAGTTTTTATTGCTTTTTTGAATAAATTATATAATTAATTTATTACAGTTTTAAAAAATTTATTTGAAAAAATTAACATCATTTTTTAAATCATAATTTCATAATTATATTATATTGAGTTATTTTTAATTTTGTGAAAATATTTACTTTTTGATAAAGTGAAAAATACTGTTTTTAAACTATCTTTTTGTTTAAATAATTTAAAAATGTATATGTCAATATAAATATTTTTAAAAGTAAAATTAGTTCATTTATGTTATTAATAATCAAATAAAGTCATTTTAATTAATTTTATGTAGTATTTTAGTATAAATACCATTATACTTCAGAAAACAATTTTTTCTGGAAAACTAGTCTTTATGGAGTTTTGCAAGTTTGATTTTAAATTAAATTATACCACCTATATGAACTGAATATTTAAATATTAATTCAATATTTGGAATCAGTAGGATAAAATTTTATTAATATTTCCCCATTATTTTGGGACATTATGAATAATAACCATAGTACATATTGGTTACCTCGGTAAGGTTAAATGGGTAAAATAGGGATAAGATATTGGGATAAGGCTTTAAACTATATCTAACTCAGAAACTATCATATTTTTTGAATTTAGTTCATATATTTCAATTAATTTATAAAAAATTTACACTTATTTCTGTTTTTATTTGATTATGATCTTTATATTATTTTAAGAAATGAATAAATATAAAATGTCACTCTCTTGACATTAATTTCTCTAAAAATTTTACATAAGGATAGAAATAGGATATGTTCAGTTATAAATATCTATTTGATATATAAATTAAATTTTTATCATGTAATTTTGTTTAATTCTTTTTTATTGAATAATTACCTTAAATTCTTACACAACACCAATAGAGTAATTATTCAATTAGTAAAAATATAAAATAAATGGTTATAAAAAACATTAAAAGTAATAAAATTTCGATGAATTATTTTTTTCAATTTTTTTTAGAAAAATATAAAATTTTAGGGATGTTTTAAAGCGTTAAATCTTAATTCTATAACTATATTTATGATTTTACAGTCAAAGTAAATAAATACTTCCAAAAGGGACATTGATGAGTTTTTTTTAATAAATAGTATATTACTAAATGATTTGAAATTAATAAAATTCCTATATATGGATACATTAATATAATATGGTTTAAAATATCTACCATAGTACATTTATGGGTTAATTTTCTTTTTATGATTATATTATTGACCTTTAAATAGTAGAAAACTTTAATATTGTGGTAATTGTGATAAAGGATTAATGGGGGATAAAACCAAGATATAAAGATTAAAACATCCCTTAAAATTGTATAATGTTTACTGGATGAGATTATTTAGAATTATAAAAATCCTATATTCAAAATATTTCAATTTTTATTCAATTTATTATAAAAATTAATTTATCGAAATTTAATAATTTAAGTAATTCCAAGAGTGCTCAAACCTTCATTCATAAATGGTTACCTTGTCTCCTCTCTTCATCACACCTATTGAACCTTATAAATCATAAAATAATAGAATAATATCTTCCTAGATACCTTAGAAACATATTATAGTTTCTTTTCATTCCAAAATAGCCTCTCTTCAAGGTTTAAGGTGTACGCCAAAAGAGTTTTATCATCAAAGATGTATAAATCTTAACCAAATGTTTTAAATTTTATTTGTGTACTTTACTCCTATAAATACATTGTATTCATTATAAAATAATTTATTTAGTATATAAAATACAATTTATTGATATTATTATGGGACATCCATCATCCACCATCTTTTCATCCCACAGAAACTGAAAACATCACTCGTGCATATGTATGGATTATAGTTTTAACGTAGTAGTGTAATTAATTTTTCTTCACCAATTTACATAGATTGTTATAATAATTGATTTAATAAATATATTCTTTATTTATGATATTATTATGATTCTATAAAGGTGAATTATTATTTACCTTTCTTTCATTCTGTCTGTTGAAAATGGAAAGAGGGTTCATGCGTATGTACGACCTTCCATCTCCACGAATGGTGTAATACATTTTTCTATCCCTCACTTTTATGTATGAATTTATATATATATATATATATATATATATAATATTATATTTATATCATTTTTAACATTCTGGATATTAAGGAACCGTGATCAAAGTACATGGACTAAAACTATAGAACTAAAACTTCCCTAAAAAACAAAACATTTAATAGGTGGAAATGATTATTTCAATTAAATATTATTAATAAATGGGTGGTTAAATGTTAAATGTGGATATAATATTTAAATTATTCTCGTATAGAATTATAAATATTTTAAATTAATTATATAGTAGGTTATATTAATTCAAATTAATTTGAGCTTGAGGTAAGGTTTTATTTTACAATCTCATTGGTATTCGATAATTTTTATGTTTATGTATATGTTAGAGAAATTATATAATATTTATATCCTAAAACTAATATATTTTCTTCTAATATGGTTATTTCTTTGAATTAAAAGTCTTTTTCTCTTTTCCCTTTCTATTGTTCTTAATATACTAAAATAATGTTTTTAAGGAAAACCAACCATGTTTTTCTTCCGGGTATAAATATTTTTCATCCATGTCCATATTTTCTTTAAAATTAATTTCAATAATGAATTTACTATTATAAAATGATCTATTAAAGTTAATTTTCACCATTTTTTAATTTTTATATAAAGGTTTAAAATAAATATTCTTGTAGTTTTCAAAACCTGGTACCTTTTCCTAAAGCAATGAACAAAATTTTTGTTTTAACATGCACTCCATGAATAGATTTTCCAACCTTCATTACAAAAATTTTATTTGAATCTTCCCTTAAAAATTTAAAATATTATATTCAAATAAAATTGTTTCCTTAATATTCTATAATTTTTTTATTTTAAATAACTAACTTCAAATAGAAAAGGGTATTTTCCTCAAGAAATATTCCAATGGTATTTTAATTCTTTTCATCTATGTGAAAATAATTTAATGAATATTTATATTTAATGAGGATATAATATGATGATACAATCATTCATATTTAGTTTTATGGATTATTATTATTTAGATCGGTGAAAATATTAATATAATTAATATCTTTTCTAATACAAACTATTATTGATTATTAAGGAAAGATGATTAGGTTGTATTGTTTATTCATATGAGTAATGCATTGGAATTGTAAATTGATGGTTGTGTAATATAATTACATAGACCTTGGATACATCAATAGGTCTCATGAGACAAAATATCATGGGTATTTGGCTGAGTCCTCACCTATTTATGTAATATGTCTTAGCATTATGCATTGATGGTAAGTTTAAGATATCCAAGATTATGCATTCCATTATTATAAAATTGGTTATTGATGACCATGTAATTTTTCGAATGGTTATGTCATCCATCGATATGTTTCAAGCTCCTGGGATTATTTATATGAAATTATTTAATCATCATTTATTCCTACCATGTTATTCATGTCTTTTTTATTCTATGATACACTAATTTAAAAAAGGCCTTCAACAGCACTAGAAATTTCCTTTATCAGTGCTAAAAAATTAATTCATAATCGAAACGTGGTTAAAAGATCAAAACTTTTATCAGCACTAAAAAACAATTGTTAAAAGGACCCCTTAATAGCGCTAAAAACACATTTAAAGGGTTCCTTTTATAAGGTTCTATTATCACTAATAAAGGTAGTGATGTTAAAGGGGGGGTGGAATTTGGACACCTATGCATTAGACCCCTTTATCAGCACTTCCACGACCCCTTTAACAATTCTCCACATCCCCTTTATCAATGCTTTTCACCCCTCCACCCATTTAATTAGCACTTTAAAAATTCCTAGCCTCATAAATGCCCACCAAGATTCAAACCATGAACCTCTCCGTCAATTATAGAATGCCTTTACCACTATATTGTGTTGTTTTGTTGTCTGTTTATTGATATTTCTATTTATTTATTTAGGTTTACATAAATATTTAAATATATTTATATAATTATTTTTAAATACATTTATACATTATATATGTTTGTGTGATATATATTATATATTAAATTCATTGACATATATTAGATTTTAATTAATATATATTTGTTTATTAATACACACATATATGTATATATGAAATTTATAAATATATTTTTATAATATAAAAATGGTTAGATATTTTTTAAATGATTTTTTAGAATATTTAATTAGATATGTTAGAATAAACATTTTTATGTAAATATGATGATATATGTATTTATATGAGTGACTTATTATAAGTAAATATAAGAAAACATAGATATATTAATTTATTAATAAAATTATATTTTAAAAAATGATAAAATTTAAAAACCATAACATTAATATGAATTTAATACCTAAGAATAAATTTCGTCTCCACTGAAAGAGGGAAAAAATACCCCTTTAAATGAGGCTAAAAATCCATTGAATATTAGAAATTGGGGTTACCAAAACTCAAAACTATGTTTTGGAGTACTTGTGGGCCTTTTTGCCTCAAAAAATATGATAGAGGTTAACCTATGTCATGAAGGGCCTAGAGCTTGTCTCAGGATTCGATTTGATATGTGGTAGAGCCCAAATAGACACCTGGATCAAATTTCATGTTTATTTGAACTTAAAGTTATGTTTTCAACCTATTTTAGATTTATTAATATATTTTTTATCTTCAAATTCATATTAAATGACTATTACTTAGTAATAATAGTAAAATTATTAATTAATAATATTTTTTAAGTTATTTTATCAGCCATTTTCACTAAATGTCTTATACATTTAGTGTAAATACCTATTTAACTTATCTAAAACATGTTTCAAATAATATATATTATTTTTATATATCATTATAATGAGAAATGTTTATTTAAGAATACTTTTATTAATGCTTGTAAAAAATAATTGATAAAGGGGTGGTCTATATCAGGACTACTGAAAAAGTGATGATAACCCCCCCTATTAGCACTTTTTACAAGCAATAATAAAATACATCATTTATTAGTGTTTTTTAAATGCTCTGATATAGGTCGGTCCTTTATCAGTGCTTGTAAAAAAGCGCTGAAAAAGGATGGTCTTTAATAGTGCTATTTTAGCACTATTAAATACCCCCTTTAACAGGGCTAAAAACAGCATTATAGAACCCCTATAACATCACTCTTTTTTGCACTGAAAAGGGGGTCTTTAAATGCATTTTACCTAGATTTGTTAAAGCCCTAGTGCTAGAAAAACCCGGTTTTGTTTTAGTGATATATTATGTTGTATTCATTCCCTTACTAAGCATCTATGATCACCCATTTATTATTTTTCATTTACCCTAGATTCTAGGAAGTGTAAAATGAATGATATGAAAAATTATGGTAGAGAGAATATTGATGTTCTTATGAAAATAATATGTTTTATTTTATATTTTCAAATTTAATGTGAGATTCACACTTGTATCAAATTTATCATACTACTATACTATTTGGTCCTTCAGTATGTGAACACCTATATCTGATTTCAATGTAATAAAGTTAACATCGACTATAGGATACTAGGATCTGGGTCTTTATAGGCTTCTAGGATTTGATACTTCAATCTTCTTCGAGCCAACTATGTTTCCCAATTTATAAATGAAATTACCTAGGAGAAAAACTTATTATATCTATATGTCACACTTAAAAAAATCCCAAATAATATGTGATTATGAAATATTCTCAATATAATTCCCAAGTTCTCCGAATGGTAAATCTTTATTTGATAATAAACCAAAATATCATCAACAAATACCTTAACAAATTAATAAAGTTACCTTTGGATGATATGATTCCTCAAGGACATGAAGCATGCAGGTGCATTTTTCAGGCCAAATAGAATTATGACATATTCATAGTGGTCATATCAACTCTAAAATATTTTCTTCAGAATATACACTTTTTAAACTTAGAGATAATGAATCTGTGACAATA
Source organism: Viscum album (assembly GCA_963277665.1). NCBI lineage: Eukaryota > Viridiplantae > Streptophyta > Magnoliopsida > Santalales > Viscaceae > Viscum > Viscum album. The sequence continues at coordinate 376,447,194 of OY728132.1, forward strand.
GATCAATCTTGTAGAACCACATAGATCCTATTAATTGATAAAATCATTAATTGATTCAACAAAGTGGGTATTTATTTTATATCATAACTTGATTTATTTTATGATATACAACATATAATTCCTGGGAACCTTCCATATAATTTATGAATAAATCTTATGCATCCCATGGTGATGTGTTAGTGATGATGGAGCCTTTACCCTCTAATTATTCTGGTTGGAATTTTAATTCATGAAACTTTATTGATTCCATTCTATATTATGGGAGTGAAGTGGGGCTTATTTTTAGGATTATATCTATAGAAAATTTGATTTCCAGTTTAGGAGGTTACTCAATGAAATTATTTGGAAATACATTTGGGTATCAATCCACTTTGACAGGAAGAACCTTATTTCTACTTTCATCTATATTGCCTTATGTCATTATTGATAACAGAATAGAGTTTATTCTTTATACTGAGACTAAAGTTCGAAATCTACCTATATTTATGTCCCAATCCATGTTGAATACCTGAGGAGTTCTATATAGGGATATGAATGTCACTTTTTGAGCGTAGAAGTAAGTATGGGATTTAAATTCCACTGGTCTGTCTGTTACAATTATCCCATCAAAGATATCTATCTCTAGGATTGTAAAATCCTATAGAAACTATACCATATAAATGGTAATAGAAAATTTTGGGAACATGAATCTTCTTCATTCTTTTTTTTCTGAAGGGTGTCTTGATACTCATTGTGTGAGGAATCATTTCCACACGAAATCCCAATTTTTTTATCACACATAAATTAATAAAATAAGGTGATGCACCAATATTAAATAAAACATTCATAATATTCAAGTTCCAAATAGAGGTACCTTTCACTATGGAGGGACCCAGTTGCTTAGTCATGATAGCTTACTCTGCTCTGTACAACTCTCGATTAGTTATCATAAGATAGTTCTTGCTTCCCTGCTGAGGTATCGACTAAAAAAATTATTTTCCTAGTGTTATCCTAGTTCACCAATTTCTATGGAAAGAACTATTCCGATGGGACTATTTCTTCTGATTATATGATACCTGAGGTACATTCAATCTATTTCCACCTATTGATTTCATAATTTTATTAAAATAATTCTTGATATTCACTCTCTTTTCATAGTGGTGGAAAATCCACTGTGTTTTATTATGTTCCTTATTTCTATATGTAAGTGAGCTACCCTATAAATTTTCAAGTAAAATACTATGATTTTATTGAAAAAAGATTGAAATATTTTATTTATTCACTGATGCCTTGTTACCCTGGGAATAACCCTTACACTTGTTTTTATTTTCAATGATAAATTTACCCTAGAATCTGGATGGAATAAGTGTATACTCCACTCAAATTTCCTATAAGATTTCTCTATCCAACCATTTCCCTATTCACTATTTTTGTATATTCATTTATATAGAAGATTAAAAATATATATTCAAAACCTCTTATTAGATATCATTATCAAATATTTGAGCATTTAGTCTCTCACTAAAATAGACCTCCATGGAAAATTGAACAAGGTTAGTGAATTTAGCTGTAAATTCAGTCAATGAATCACATACTTTTTACAACTAAAATATTTATATCTTCTTTTCTATTTAAAATTATTATGCAAAGAATATTTTCTTAAACTGATACAAAAAAATATTTAAAAGTGATATATTGATCATTGTTTTCTTAAATAGCTTAAGTCTCATCATGTTAGTTCCAGGTCCTCAAGTATATATGTTGGTATCTTGACTTTCATTTTATTTAGAGTTCCAATGGAATCTAAAATTCTAGTCATCCTGCTCATCTATACCTCTTTTTACTCAGGTCTAAAATCACCCTTAAATTTTAGTGGATTCGGATTTAGAAATTATTTCGAGTGATTCACCTAATGAGGTTCCTCAGTCTAAATTCCATTCTCAATAGCCTTAAGAGATTTCACAATAATTAGAACTAAATGTTGGTTCACCTATGGTTTTGGTGAAACCACATAATTAACATCCCCATGTCATTTGTTTCTCATCCTCATTATTGGTGGAATCTTTATTCTATAAACCATTTAAAAAGTTATCGATTGAGCCCTTTTACTATTCATAATTTAATATTTATATTATATATATCATCAAAAAAATAAAAATATCATAGTACCAAAATCAAATAATCTTCTGGATAATGAAATCATAGTAGTAATTATTTTTACTAATTCAATATACCTTACAATAATAGTGTAAACCCATTATGATGAGTTTCTAGCACACCTATAAGTTCTTAACAACACTTTTCATACCCGGACTACCACGGTAACCTGAATTTTAGTACAAAAAGTTTAGTTCAGTTTCATATATATGTAATTTTCAAGTCCTGATGAATCCCATATCCTTATTACTATCCAAACTATTGGAACAACTAAATTGATAACATTTATAACATCCCTTACCAACCAATTGGATTGGGTTGGGTTCGAGGTGATACAAATATTAGGTGACATTCCCCAGACACCAAAGCCTAAAAATAAATATCAAGGGTTTAAACACCAAGTTATAAGGGGTAATGATTTACCCCATTTTTTCACACAAAAAACCTTCAGGAGATAAGGATTAAATAAATAAAACTACGTATTTTTATAAAAATGAAGCATGAAACAAAAACCAAAATAACTAATGTATCAAAGACCATCATCAAAGTAATAGTGAAAAAATGTAAATAAAAATATTTAAACTTGAAAGAAGTAAAAAAATCTAGCACAAAAGTGTAGCTGCTATAGACCAAGACATAAAATACTCCAAAGATTCATCTCCACCAACTGTGAATGTGACATTCAGAAGAGGCACTACAAAACTAAGAAACCAGACCCTTTCCTATATCATAAAAAACAACATTTACATATGCACCAAAGTTGTAACTCCCCACACCTCCACATTGGATTGATATGGATGAATGTCAATTATTATCTTTATGTAACATAACCAACATGCCAATGGCTGCCAATAAATTCCAAGGGGTTTATTCAAAAATGGGGGAAAATTTTCCTATTGAGAAATACAACCCAACCAAAAATTCCATAACCAAAAACCACTACATGATGGATGATAACAATATAAAACAACTAAAAATAATACCATTTATATCAAACACAAACTAAAAAATAGTACCACAATGGAAGTCTACACAAAAACAAAGTACAGGTGGATGGTAACACAAAAAAACGTAAAGACTCGAAGATGTAACTCCATAGCTATAAACATGATTCATTCTCTAACTCTACAATATAACCCAAGTATCATGAAGCACCACTAATTAATTTTGATGCTTTAAATTTACCCGTATCGTGAGAGAAAGTATCTACAAAAACAATAACTTGAAAAATCATGGGTGAGTAATGAAACTCAAGAGGCTTTCCCCAAATTACTTCCCTACTCACACCACTAGGATAGAATGTGTTATAACATTTATATAAAACAATTTATATAAAACAATTGAAACATTTTATATCTAAATAAAAAAAGTTCCATGGTTAAACAGTTTTCTAAAAAAACACGTTCCATGGAAAGCAACCAAATAAGTCATTTCAACCATTTCATGAATTTAATTAGCATTAACCATTCCATGTAACATAATAACATACACCCATAAACACAGGCTTGCTGTTACCATTGATGGTGGAACCTTCACATCAATAACCCAACCCTTTTATGTTGGTACTTTCAATACCATTATCCATCCCATTCCATACATTCATAACCATTTAATCAAACCACATGAAAATACATCCTTTTCAAAACCAATTCAATCATTTCACCAGAACCACACTTTTATTGAAAACCATAAAAACAAACATTTTCAATAAAACCAATACGTTTTATTGAAAACCATTCCCCCAATATAACCAACCTTTTTTTGAAAACAATTTCCATGCATAAAATCCAAATAACCATTTTAAAATCATAAATTTAGAATAATTTTATCAAACTCACCTTTTCTAAAACACCCATGTTTTCACAATACCATAAACCATCACCAAAGAAAGTTTCCATCAATCAATTTAAAAATAATTTCACGACAAATTTCACAAAAAAATAATCAATTTTAGATAAATATTTCATGTTCTAAATATTTTAGTCGAGAGTAAAACCACCTACCTAAGGAAATATAGTTTAAATAATGAATGACACAAAAAATCCAACAAAACTGGGTTAAATCTTCAAAAACCCACCAAATATCTCTTTCCCTCTCATCAACAAATCCAAATATAACATTAATTAGAATTAACAACATTATATCATTCCATAATAGACTATATATAAGAACCAAAGAGTGGGAAGAAAGTAGATCTAAGAAAAACCATGAAAAATTACCTTAAATGACGACTTACCAAGGGAATTGGACCTCAAAAAACCAAGAAATGCCTCTAGATCGCTACCAATTTGATTGGGAAGGGTTCTACAACTTTAGGGGGAGAGAACTCTAGTTAGGGTCTATTTGGAGAAAAAATGAGCAGTTAAAACATAATCCCAACCCATATCCAATTTTTTAGGATATAGTTTTTTAACAGTGCATGGTTAGTCGTCTGGTTAGGAAAACCATGCTCTAACCCCGCATCAACTTATACCTCAATAGGGACCCTCTATAGTTATGCCTCATGGTTAGAAAAATCATGCGCCAACCAGGAAGAAACCCACTATCCCACTTTACATGGTTTCTTATAGGTATCCAAATAGTTTTTAAAAACCATTCACCTACCATTGCACCTTCCCCTAAGCCTCTATCTCAATGTACACAGTTTTTGGTAGGAGTTGCATATTTTTTCTACACCATGATCAAACCATGAACCTATATAAAATACCCAAAACATTTTAACATTCTTCAAAACCCTCCCAAACATCACCCAGATAAGTTATAAGAATAAAATAATAAATTAAGGGATACTTACTTGAATATATGGGTGATACATTCTTCCCAATATTAGATTTTCTTTCCATGATAAGTGTAAAATAATAATTTTTTCTAAAAGGGTTATGGAAATTTCTCTTTCATTTCCTTCTCACATTCCTACATTTCTACCAAAATCTATCTATGCTTCCCCAAAAACTTCATTGGACAAATTATTTCCCCATGCAAGACTTTCTATTGCATATCCACAATCTATACTTGCATGTGAACCAACAAAGTATCCATATCTAGGTCAATGTGATCCCATAAAATCACGTGGTAAGGATCAGGCTGATAATTTTCCAACTAAGATACATGAAACAAATTATGCACACCATTGAAAAATGGTTGAAATTCCAATTGATATTCCACCTCACCAACAAACTCAAGTATCTCAAAAGGGACTATGTATCGTGGATATGAATTTCCCTACCTCCCAAAATTATGATGCCCAAGCCTTTGAGACATCCTTAAGAAAACATGATCACAAAACTTGTATGAAAATGACCATTGAAGATCATCCACATACAATTTTTTATTACTCTAATACATATACATCTATTTCATAATCAACTGGATCTTATTTGTTATTTCTTAGACAAGGCTCAGCCCAACTAGTGAAGTCTCTCTTGTTTCCACCAAAAATAGTGCGGAATGAAAAAGATGACCATAAAATGATTCAAAAGGAACCATATGTATCAAGGACTAGTAAATTTTGTTATATGATAACTCTAATAATAGTTTGTTCTCATCCAATGAGACACAAAAATCAATTACACAATCCCGCAACATGTCTTCCATCATTTGTATCATCCGTTCAGATTTCTCATCCATTTGATGATGATACTCCATACTCATAGTCAACTATGTTCCAAGAGATTTTTATAAGGGTTTCCAAAATCGAGATGTAAACCTTAGATCTCAATATAACACTATCTAAATTGATAATCGATTCATTTTTAACACTTTTCGGATATAGATTTTTGACAATTCATCCACCTTATATGATTTGTGAATAGGGATGAAGTGGGACAACTTTGTGAGTCGGTCCACTATCACACATATGACATCATGTTTCTGAATTTTTCTTGGGAGACCTATTACAAAATCAATAGCTATCTACTCCCATTTCCCAATAAGAATTGGTAAAGACTGAAACATATATACTGGTTGTTGATGTTCTTCCTTAACTTACTAAAAAGATAAGAATTTAAAAACAAACTTATCAACTTTCCTTTTTATACTAACCCACAAAAAATTTATTTAATTTCATTTTACATCTTATATATTCTAGGATGAACATCCCATATCTAACAGGGGTAAACATGAAGATTTTTTTCTTCTGAAAACCCATTGGTATAACTATATGATTTTGAAAATACAACACTAAACTCTTATACTACATCTATCCCTCAATGGTTTCCCAACCATTTAATTTCAACCTCAGAGAAAAAAATTATGTATCAAAAATATGTACCTCTTTAACCATCTCCACTAAATCAAGAACAACCAAAATTGGAAATAAACATAAAACTTCACCTTGGTCTTCACATTTCAAGTGCATGATGGATATGACCCACATTAACTATCACTAATCTGAAGCTTCTATTTCCAACTAAGCATATGAATTTTTGATTAATACATTTTCCAACTCATTTCCTTTTCTTGATGTATACATTATTTTAAAGTCACAAATTTAGAGATACCCCATCTATATTATCTATCTCAGTTTGAAATCACATTGTGAGAAAATATGTTTCAAGATATTATGATCTGTAAAGATAGTAAATTTCTCACCAAAGAGGTAATAACACCATGTAATCAAAGCATAGACTATGTCAGTTAACTTCAAATATTTGTTTGTGTAGTTATTCTAATGAAATAGTAACCATAACAACATGATCTCCCTGTATGATAACACATACCAACCTTGGTCCTAAAGCAACACAATACACCATGTACCCTTCTCTTGATTCTAGAAAAATCAATATTGGTGATGATGTGATGTGAAATTTAAGCTCTGGAAAATACTTATAACATTCATCATTCCATTGGAATGGAATACAATTCCTCGTCATAGATGTCATAGGTGAGGCCATTAATGAAAATTCATGAACATAGTTTCGGTAATAACCAGCTAGACCATGAAAACTACGTATCTCAAAGAAATTCATTGGCGTTTTCTAATAGATAATTGCCTCTATCTTTTCTGGATCCATATAAACACCTTTTTCATAGATTATATGGAAAAGTAAATATACCTCTTGTATCAAAAAATCTCACTTTGTTAATTTGGAATACAAATGATGATCTCTCAAGATTACCAACAACGTCAACAATTTTTTCTCATGCTCAACCCTTGTCCTTGAATACACCAATATGTCATCCAAAAACACCACAAAAAAAGAATCTAGATACCTCTGAGATATCTAATTAATATATTCCTTGTAGACTACAAGTGAATTCATAAGATCTAAAATAATTACCACTTATTTGTAATGGACATATCTACTCCTAAAAGATGTCTTTGGAATATCCTCATTCTGAACCTATAATTTGTGATATCCTAAGAATATGTAATAATTAGAAAACCATTTATCTCACTATATTTGAATGAAAAGATCATCAATGAATGGAAGCAGATACTAATTCTTTTTCATAACATGGTTAATCTTACGATAATCCACACACAATCGAAGAGTTTCATCCACCTTTTTGACAAACCAGACTGGTGTTTCTCATAGAGATGTGTTAGGCCAAATGAACCATTTTATCCACTATTAAAAATTTAATTTATGTTCCCATAATTATATTTCTTCCATTTGGTAAGAAGGTATGGAAATGGTACTGGTCCCCTGAAGGAGATCAATCGTAAACTCCACTTATTTCATGGGTGGAAACCTTGAATAACTTTTGGGAAAAAACCTAAAAATGATAAAAAATAACTATAAAACTATTATGATCATTATATTACATTGATTCGTAATTCAAATATGTTAACTAGTATAAGATCATTCCAAATATTAGTGACAAAAAGACTATTTCACGACCCTTTACATTATTGTCTCCCCTAAAGAGATACTCAAGGACAACCTCAGTCATAAAACTAACTTGTTAGGTATAACAGTCAATTTTCACTGTGAACATTTTCAATTAATCCATACCTAGAATTATATCATAAAAATCCATATCCATCATAGAGGAAACCCATATCAACATGGCTCTATCAATTTTTGTACAATATGATCTATACATAAAGGCTTAACATTCTCATTAATCTAGGGGAGTTTGTAGTTTCAACGCAGAAGGATTCATCTCAACATTTAAACTCATAAAATCAATAAAATGAGAAGAAATAAAGGATATTGATGCACCCATATCAAAAAAAAGCTTCAATAATGGTAGAATTTAAAAGAACTGCACCTCTCAATGTTGATGGTTCAAATTGATCATCCACAATAACATTTTCAACTCCATATAATTTATTACTCCAAACACTTGATTCCTTATTGATCTGTTGATATTTCTCCTATTGAGGTGTCATGGTATTACTAGAATCACCATGTATATCTCTATTTTGAATGAGAGGATTGTTCTATTTCCATCACCCTATCAAATCATTAAACGTCTACAATACATAAGAAGTGTTCGAAACAACTAACCTCAGAGCACAACAAAAATAATTATGAAGATTCCCCATCTGATTTCAATTATGAAATTAACTAGGTGGTGTTATACATTATCTCTTCATGTGACTATGAGAAACAAATTGGAAACATCCCAACCTGCTCATGGGATTTGGGGGAATATTTACTGATCCATCCATCTGGTTCGGAGTCATGCTCCCACCTTGGAAATAGGTGTCCCGCTTCTGCTTGTTCCCAGTGGTAGAGTTCCCACCATTTTTGATTGGTATAAAAACAATCCCTCCAACCATAGCTCCTTTGATTACCCTTTCATCCCTTGTGTCTCAATTTAACATCTCTGTATAATATGTAATACATAGTACATCAATCTTTGAGAGAATCTCCGGCCTCAGCCTTGATTCAAGATTCATGCCGTCAAGGATGCACTAGCAGAAAATCTGGGTGAAAGAACACTAAATTCATGAATTTATCCACATAATATATCACTACGAGGCTCTAATATTTCAAGATAAATAAATCAATAATTCTTTAAGTAATGAAAATATAATGATTTAATTGTTTGTTGATCAATTCTTCAAAACTATCCCATGCAAGTCCTTGGACTAATTTAGTCTGAACATCCAAATCCCACCATTGGTTTGAAAGATCCTCCATAATATATGAACTACACTAACTATAATATGTTTTGGTGTGCCTATGAAATTGAATATTCGATTTATCATGTTCAGACATACCTCTATAGTTTTTAGTTCTGAATCAACCCAAAAGATGCTTGGATTATTCTTCTAGAACTGAACAAAATGATCCAATTTTCTTGGATCATACCTTCTATTTTATGTATCCACAGTATGAAATTTTTTTACTATACTCTTAACCAATTATTGGTTCACCTATGGTTCAAGTTTAACCACATTCTCAGCAGCTTCTTCTGGTTTGTTTCTATAATGCCTACTGTAATCCATTTTCTAAATAGATAACAAGTTCCATAAATCTCATTCTCTTATAACTGAAGGATTAACAATTTAAAATTATATCACATTATTCGTCTCACAACATTTCTTTAAAAAACCCAATATTTCAATGATAAACCGTTTTTTAATATTCCACCACGCTATTGAAAATCAAACCATTTTCAAAATAACTATCTCATTCCTTTTCAAAATATCACATTTAAAAATAGCTTTAAATTTTTTAAAAAATCATCACTTTTACACCACATCATAAAACATTACTCAAAATGAAAAATGAACTCCTAGTGGGAAGTTATTTATAAAATTAATTTCATGATCATCTCATTGCTAAATCCATTTAAATGATATTTAAAATTCAATAAGTGTCTCGAAAACACTTATGTACCCAACAACCTAGTAACATGATGTTCGTCATAAAAGGTTAGATACAAATTTTAATGATCTATATATCAAGTCATAAAAATCATAATCCTTTATAATAAGCTATGAAAAGGAACCGATCAGAATGAATTTCAACTTCAAGATAGAAAGAAATGATTACCACTTATTAGTCAAGGAAGAAATAGTCTAATACCAATTATAAAATTTCACCCCTGCTCATTGGATTGAGAAGGATGAAAGATATTACATGGCCTTATGTGACATACCAAATACACAAAAGGATAATAATAAATGTAAAGGGATTCGTTAATTTATGAGGTATGATTTCCCCATTGAGAAAAACAACCCAACCAAATATTCCATAACAAAAAAACCACTACATGACGCATGATAACAATGTAAAGAAACTCAAAGAAATACCATTTATCTCAAAACCAAAATAAAATAAAGTATTATAGTAGATTTCTACACAAAAACAATGAACAAAGTGAAATACAATACCAACCAAACCTCCAAACTCCAAGATGTAACTCCACAGCTCTTAACATGGTTTGTTCTCCAAGTCTAAAAAATAGCCAAAGTACCATGAAGTACTATTAAAAAAGTATGATGCTTTACCTTTACCAATATCTGAATAGAAAATATCTAAAAAAGCACCAATGTTCCAAAGAAGGGGTTTGTAATGAAACATAGTAGGATTTCCCCAAAATACTTCCCTACTCATGCCACTATGATAGAACCAGTTAGCATATTTATATAATACAACTTGTATAAAATAATTGAAATAGTTTATATTTGAATACAAAACAAGTTCCATGGTAAAATATTTTTCTCAAAAAAAACACCAAGTTCTAAGAAATGAAAATGAACAATTCAATCCAACCATTTCATGAATGTAATTGTAATTAACCATTCTTTATCACATAATAGTATACACCCATACACATAATCTCGGTGTTACCTTTAGCAGTGGAATTTTCACATCCATGACCCATTCCATTGATGGTGGAACTTTCCAGGACATTATCCATCCCATTCCATACATTATTATCCATTTAATCCAACCACATTACAATAGAACCTTTTCCGCACAAATTTAATCATTTCAAAAATACTCTGCTTTTATTAAAACCCATAACAACAAACCATTTCAATAAAACCAACCACTTTTATTGAAAAAATATTTTCCAAAAAAAGACCTTCCAATTAAACAAACCATTTATTGAGGACACATTTCCAATAATCAAAACCAAAATATCATTTTAAAATTATCATTTCAAAATCATGTTATCAAACTCACCTTTTACAAAACCCCCAATTTTGCAGAATACCAAAACCCATCACCAATAAGTTTTCAATCAATTAATTTCAAAATAAATTCACAATAAATTTTAAAAAAATAAATTTGAAATTGATCCTTCATGTTATAAACAGAGGTGTCAAGAGTGAATCCACCTACCTAGGTGATTAATGATAAAATGAATAACGAGATGAAAATGCCTACAAAATCAGGTTAAATGTTCAAAAACTCGCCTTATATATCATACTCTATCATCAAAAAAGACAAAACAAACTAATAAGGATTTAAAAACCTTATATATATCCATAGAAGACTAGATCTATGAAACTGAGAGGGGGGAAATTAGATCTAAAAACCAAAAAAAATACCATAAACGATGACTTACCAAGGGAATTAGGCTTCAAATCACCAAGAAACTCTACCGGATAGCTTCCAATTTTCTGTGGAAGGGTTCCACAGACATTGGGAGGGAGAAATATCGAGTTTGGGTCGATTTGGAGTAAATAATCAGTTTTAAAACATAATCCCAACCTAGATCCACTTTTTTAGGATTTATTTTTTTATCCATGCACATTTAGTCACACAGTTAGGAAAACTGTGTGATAATCGTGTACTAGCCTCTGACTCAAGAAGGACCTCACATGGTTATACCGCATGATAAGAAAAAATGAACTACATCCATGTAAAATCCCACTATCCCACTTTACACATTTTCTCCTAGGTAGCCACATGGTTTTGACAAACTGTGTCCCTACCTATGTGCCTTCCCCTTAACCTATATATCACTATGCCCAGTTTCCTTTATGAGTTTCATAGTTTCCCAAAACCGTGATCAAAATATGCACCTATATAAAATTGAAAAAAATATTCCAAAAATATTCTAAACCCTCCCAAACTTCACCCAAACACATTATATATTTAATACATAAATGAAGGGTTACATATATGAAACTAGGGGTACTAAAAAAGTGCATATAAAGGGGGTGGGGGAGTAATCATAACCATTAAGAAACCCACAAGTGAATTTTACAACATTCCACTAGGAAAATTAATATATTAGAGCACCAGAATATAAAATGGAAAAGAATAATATCAAAAAACAATAACACAATTTTCACAATATTAAATAAAGTAAATGAATAGGTATTTCAAATGCATTATCACCAAAGATGAGTTTTCCTTTCCAGTAGTATAAGAAATTAATTAATTTCAACTATGAATAACCCACTCATGTTTTCAAACTATCACACACATGTACACACATGGCCTAGACTTCCCTATACCTTTGAGTAGTGAATCATCCACTAAGCAATCACATGCTGACCAAATTTGATAGTGGTAATTTAGACCATGATCAATCTCATGTTTCCCTATTTCATGGTGGTAATACTATCCATGATTTTTCCCACATGTACATGAATGCATGTAACCCAATTATAATGAGAACATAATAAAAAACCTTATTTATTTGAAAAACACATTGAATGAATTTTTCAAACATGTTGTGGTGACACTCAAAGACATGTTCTCAAGATGCTACTAGTAAGAGAAAATCTAGAAGAGTTTCAGTAGGGTAAAATCATTTAAAATAATAAGGGCGTTATTTAAAAAAAACTATGAGCCTTTATATTATAATAAAAATAGAAATAGGGAATACCACCTACCTCCAAATGATTTACAATAAGAAACACCACATGATTTTACTGGGATCTTCCATCTATTTATCTAATGAATCGCAAAAAGGTTTGATCAAAACCTATTCAATTACATATATATGGCCATAGAAAACCTGATATAGAGATTTATTCTAGAATAAAGGAGTATATCTTGATTATAAAAGAATATTTAATCCCTTAACATTAATTACAAGTTCAAAGGATTTTGTAATTGTTGAATATGGAGTTCAAAAGTCAAAGATCACAAAAATCCATCTAGAAATACCCTGGAAGTCAAGTAGAAGATAATAAAACCAAAATGAGGATTTACAAGTGTATGAAGTATTAAAATAATATAGAACATACATGATTCAATAGATTAAAAATTAACTTTCATCATGAATCTTGGAAATGTCACATACATCAAAATTCATGTCACATTAGTTTATAATATAGAAAATATGTTCATATAGTAAAGGAATGTCACATCATAAATTTTATCAGCCATCCTCCTAATGAAACCCATCCAATTCTTGAAAATTTCTAACTTAATCTTCCTAGAAAACATTCACATCAATGATAACCATTCATGGAATACACAATTCTTATATAAAGATTCCAGATTCCCTTTTATTTTCCCCTCTAAACACCTCATGTAATTTAAACCAACTACTACAAACATTAAATAAGTATCAAAAAACAAGGAATTTCATCAAATTGGGGGTGTTACACCCATGCTACTACATAAAAACCACACATGTTGTGTAGATAGTCTCGCTAAATTATGAAATCAGAAACCAATAAATAAATTTTGGCTAGAAGTCTATCCATAAAGAATCAATAAAAAATAACATCAATGAGAAAGCCTTGATCTAAACTTGTATCAACCACCCCAGTGTCCCCCACAATTAAACACAACATCAACTATCCCACCATATTTAGCATCAACCATCACCAAAGATTTGGCTCCTAGCCTCTCTCTTATCCAAGGTTCATAACCATATCAAAAAAATCATCACTAAAACAACTTCAATCTCCCAACCCATTACTCATCAAGAAAAATTATGCACACAAGGTTATAAAACAATCACAACAATCAACTAAATTTCCTAGAGAAAAGATTATTTTTGAAAGTATTTTAAATATATAGGTAATGAAAATAAGGCCATAAAACCAAGGCATACAAGCCTTTCCCAATAAAGATGGGATCGCATAGCCCCAAAGAATTTATATTTAGAATGAAACCATTTTAATACCCATATTAAATTAAATGTTTTATTTTTTATAGGATTTGAGAAATATGAAACCAATAACTTATCTATCACAACCTGACCCAATGGGGCCCGGAATAAACTCCCCAATCCCGCCTATATAGGAAAAGGGATTGCATCTAGCACTGATTTGGATATCACACACATGGGAGGCCTTATCCTAAGATAGTTTTATGCATTTACTGACATACATCTCCATAAAATAGTGCACAAATATATAAAACCAAAATGAAATGCATGCATACATCTATCCCAAACCAAAGTACCAAAGAAGTTAATAAAGGAAAAAATACACACCCATCAAAAGAAAATTGTAAAACATCCAACCTTATTAGTATGAGGTAATCACTGAGAAATGAACCCACTAGATAGCTCCTCAGCCAAGGTCTGATACACATTCTGGTCATTCAAGATCACTAATATATGCCTACTCTTGGTCCTCTTGGGACTCCATCAAAAGTCATGTGGTATACACAACACACAGCATGTGTGGTAAAATACCACATAGGGGTGACTATAAGATACTTAGTTATTTCCCCAAAACCCCAAATGAAAAGGGAGTAACTGAAAGGAAACAATCCACTCGACTCAACTAGAGGGAACCCAAATGAAAGAGAAACTCCATATCGAGACCATCCTTGGATAATCATGGATAGATAGATCATACCACATGGTGTTCAATCCAAGATGTGAAAATAATACAGGTAAAACCCAGAAAACATACATATATACTTGTCTCAAGCACCAAGCCTCATGAGGTTCTGACATCATCATCAGTGACCAGTTCCTACTCAAGGATATAAAGAAACACTCGACTAGGAGCACACACTCCATCAACCTAATCTTCCCAGATGAATCTTGTCTAAGAGATACACTTCTTCAGGTACAAACCATCTATCCTATATGGAACAAGCAAGAGATACCACTCAATTGAGTATCAAAAATATGGTAGAGACACCACAATTCCAAGGGCTTACATCTAAGAGAACATGCTTGTAAGATCTCACCACTAAGAATGCCACACTAAAACTCTTTAGATCTCGACACTCAAATAAGAGATATCACCCATCCTTGATGGGGGATAAGAAAAACCCCACTATAACCATGAAAGGTCTCATTTCTATGAAATTGGATCAATCCTAGGATATGTCAGGGACACTGAAACGTAAACTGATGTCTTAGAGATCATCTCATTTATAGTGTTAGTTACTATGATTACAGAATACCCATCTTGTATAACTTATGAAGTTGGGGATTGTATACCCGTCAATGTAGCAATAATAATGAAACCAACCACTTTGTATGGGATCGTATATCTAATGATTTCATAACCCTACTAAAATTTACTGCTACATAGGTAATCGTACACTTATTGACACCAAAAACCCTACCAAGATATCCTGTAAGATAGGGGATCACCTCCCATGTAATGTTTTCATGCCAATTATGATAACCCAATCTAAGGAAATAATTATGCTAGAGGATCCCACCTCGACCTCTCCTAAGGGATACAATAACTATAACAAAATCATAGATGATCTTACCCCGAACACATTGCAGGGGTGAAAAAACTCTATCTAAGATCATATTATCAATGGGATAACAGTCCTGTATGGGGGAGATAATTCTACACAAACCCTCATAGGGATGAACTCAGGGAGATCACTCAACTGATCTTGGACAAAACATCACTAAACCAAGAGATCCCTAACACCGTATCACCTAAAATATCATTGGACCAAACCGTAGACACCATTGTCTTCTACACAAAAAAATGACCACTATAGGCTACTCATAAGCCTGAATTAGATCCCCTAAGGAGGATATTCTAACGGTAGAAACTCCTCTAATAAGATACTACATGGTGCGTAAGGGGGTCTACACGACATGTGACCCCTCCATAACACTTGGTTGTGTCCTTTTACCTCATGGATTGGGTGGGAATGTGGGGCCACATGGAATGAACCATATGAACATGGAATGTCTCACCTCACTTAGGCCTCGACCACATATTTTCCTCACATGGATCATCTAACTATGTTCACCACACGATGTGCACCCCTAGTACACAACGTGTCCTAGTACATAGCCCCTTGCCCATGTAACTTTCCCATGTCATCCACATGTATTTCATAGCCATGTCCTCGGAACACATGACATGGGAACACTTTACGGTGTGTAACCCATGGCGCACGGTGTGTAGTCCCAAAAACTCATCTTCCCAGAATTGGAAGAACACATAGTGTGTTCCTCTGGAAGAAACCCCATGTAGAAGTAAAACTCTGTTGAAAATTTCCTATAAACATCCCAGATCACCCCCATTCACCCTCAAACACCTAGATAGAACCTCAAGGTGTCCTTATAAGGTGTAAAATGGATCTACAACTATAAAATAATTCATAAATAAGGGGATAGACACTGAAAACTCAAACATACACCCTCGTGGAAATAACAATGAATTTTTGAGGTCAAAACGGTGCTCTAAATCTATTATTTCATGATCCAAGAGATATTTCCATCAAGATAGGAGATCTACAACACCTTGTTTCCTTGATCTGGTCCTCGGGACATCCATAACCAAGGGGGGAGTATAGGGGCTTCATCTCCTCCTACATGCACACTAAAGTGGGATGGGTAGAGGGGATATTGTTTTAATTTTATCAAAATAATATCCTCCACTTAACACCCTACCTCCAACTTCCCTCTGACCTGAAACCCGGTGCCGACAATGATCATGTCACACCTATAGTAAACATGGTGTTCTGAACTCAACCATGGTCTCAAAAATTCGATACAAGACTCCTATTGGGAGTTATTCACACCTCATGAGAAACTATACATGGGTGATAATATACATATAGATATATATATATATAATATCATCATGAAGAGGTTCTACGGGCCTCAAAACTTCGATCTGACTCAGCACTTGGCTTTAGAAATGTTCTCAAGAATATTACAAAGTCTTACAGGTCAAAAATTGAGTCACTAAATGCTCCCCATGGTAAGGTTTTTCATCCCCAAAAGAGAAATCCTAGGATCACTAAATGAAACTGAGCTCTCAACTGGGACTCCCATTCCAATGATCTCACTAAGACCACCAAAAAATCCACCAAGGTTCCCATGCTGCCTACAACCATAAAATATGAGGAATCCTATAGGCTAAACACACCCAATTCCAACTCAGCCTGGCCGAAATTGTATAAAAAAGTGGTCACTAGTCTCCTTACCTGTAACATGTGGAAAACACCAAGCAAATAGTCCATGTCCAGTCATAGGGTCTAGTGGAATACCCCCTTGCTAACCTGAAATAGAGTCTAATAAAACCATACTCCATGGACACATTTCAAAGGATATCATCCACCACACCTCAATATTAACCACTTTTGGAAGAACTATCTCGATCGCAAATTTTTTCATCACATCTCATGAATGTGTCTTAGTGAGGAAAACATCTTTTATTATTGTGAGTCTAAATTAATGTCAAACTAAACCATGCCATCCTAAATTGTATCATGTAAAATATTATGTCAAACACGTTATGGTACCAAAAAAAATAGGGATTCCCAATAACACATACACTAGGTCTTACCAAGAACTATTTGAAAAAACCTTGAACACACAAACCCACCCAAAACACACAAGTCAGGGGGAATGATCTACTAAACCTCGACACTATATTCATTGGTAGTAATTAAATCAAACACACTGTTTTAAATCACATCACAAAAATGTTTCTGGGTGGGGGAAGGATCCCCATTCCACATTCATTAGATTCTACATTGAAAAACACCGACACAATGTCTTACCGACACCATGCATCACCATGAAAACTCCTCAAGCAATAAGCGAAAAGAAAAGAGTACCTCCCAACTATGTCTACCAACACTACTACAGAAAGTATAAAGGACACAAAGAATACCTATATCCATCCTTGGAGACTCTAGTTAAATGGCCTCTATGGTTTGAATCTCTCCTCACCCCTTTCCTCTAGCTCCCTGAGCCTAGTTTGGACCACCTGGGGTGGTGGTGGAAACTCGTACAATCTTCCACCTCCCACTACTACACCTACTCCACTACCACATCTACCACCCTGAAGACCTCCTTGATCAAAACATTTCCTCTTCTAAGGTGGTACTCTATGCGATCCCTATCAATAGAATGGTGGGTCATAAAATCTCTTGCAAGCTGTCCTCATCCATCATAAGTGTAACATCACCTCTCTTACGCCTAACCCAAACCAGTCTAGAAGCCTTAAGTCTCAGAACCTCCTTCCTGGGATCACCTCTTGAAAATACACCAGTTCCCAAATCCCGAAGTCTTTTGTTGGCCACCAAATTCCCAACCAGATATTGAGGTCTCAGCTCCCGCATACCTAGCACTAACGACTAGAGTTTTCTTATCCTGAAAGCTCTCCACCACTAGTTCCCACTCCAATACTCTAGTATATGTGGGAATGAAAAGTGGCACCATTGATGTCTTAATCTCCCTAATCATTCCCTGCTCAATGTTCTATACTCTAAATAACAGATCCCATACTATATCTAGGGAGTAATGTGATAGGTCTATAAACCTCATCGAGTACTCTACCATAGTGATCCCATCATGCTGAAGCTATAGAACCTCGTGGATATGCACTGACCGAAATGTGGTTATATTGAAATCACCCATATAAAGATACTCAATCACATCCCAAGTGAGTGTCTCCTCATCATGGGTCTAGGTCACAAGAATCCACCATCGCCTAGACAAACCATGGAAAAGGATTGCTTCTAGGACCAACATCTGATTGGGAGGTGTCCTCATAAGGAAGAAAACATGTGTGACTACCTCGATTCAGTCATTAGCTCCATGGGGGCCCGTGTCAACCCAAAAACTCATAGGTCATTTCCTATAAAACTCATGCAGTTCACTCAGCCTACATACATCCTCAGCCGAAACTGTTAGAACAACCTTCCACTCAATGAGGTGTGTATCAAATAGCTCACCACCTAGATAAATTTCCTCTAAACCAGTGCCCTACACTAAAGCCTCATCTTGGGGTGGATCATCACCGTAATCACTTCGGGGAACCCAATATAGCTTTCTTCAAAAAGGAATCCTAAAATAAAATCAATAAAAACAATGATCAAAGATTATATCTAGGGATCTATGTCATGGAGGACAAGGAAAAACCAAAACTCAGTCCTATATGATGTATATACTATTATTTTACCAATGATCATTGTCCTAATATATCGGAGTCGAAAAGATGTTTATTAGAGTCCTAGTGAATGGATATGTAGGTCACTACACCATCACTATAATCTCTAGCCTAAGATCCAAACTTGAAACATCCTAACAATATCTCTATCAAACCCAAACAAAGCTCACGACATTGTGTTCTCAAAGTGGAACCCACTCTGATGCAACCCTATCATGATCCAACCCAATAGGGCTTGGTCCTTAATTCCCTAAGATCACCTCCATAGGCTAAGGGATGGATTATAACACCGAGTAGGCAATCATACACATGTGGGGCCTTAGAATAAGATACCTGTATGCATTAACCCACACACACCCCTATGAAATAGTATATAGAAATATAAATATAATAGGAGAAAACATGCATACATCTATCCAAAACCAGAGTATAATAGAAGTGTAAAATGAAAAAAAAAATACCCACAAAAAGAAAACTATAAAACCATCCATCCTTATCAATAGGAGGGGATCACTACAAAATGAACCTTCAAGAAAGCACCTCATCCAAGCTCAATTAAACACCTCGGTCGGTCTAGCTCAATAAGCTCTTCATGTTCCAGGCCCACCTAGGACTCTATTGAAAGGCCTATGGTTTTCACATGAATCAAAAAATGTGGTAAAATCCCATATATGGGTTATTATAATGATACTCAGTAGGAACCCCAAAAACCAAAAAAAGAGTGAAACTGAAAGGCAATATTCTGATCAACCAAGCTAAAGGGAATCCAAATGAGATAAGAACTCCATATCAAGACCATCCTCGATTAAAATTGTCTATTTATCTCATACCACATGGTTTTTAATTGAAGATGTGACAAAACATCAAGGAAAAGCCAGATATACTTGTCTGAGGAACTAATCCTCATGGGGTTTTGACCTCGTCTCCAATGAAAGGTTCCTACTCGAGGCTCTAAAGAGGACATTGACCAAGAAAACACACTCCATGAGCCCAGTCTTCCTAGATGACTCTCATTCAAGAGATACATTCCATTGGGTACAACTCATCCATCCCTAATGGAACATATGAGAGATACCATTGAACCAATTATCACAAAGATGATACAAACACCAGCATTCTAAGGGAACACATCAGAGAGACACGCTTGTCAGATCTCATCACAAAAAACATCATGCTGAAACTCATCAACTCTAGACACTAAGAAAGGGTATATCTCTAATAACTAATGGGGGACACTACAAACCCTACTGGAACCATGAAAGGTCTCATTCCTTAGAATGGTGATCACTCCCAGGATCCGCTGGGGGACACCAAAAACCAAATTGACTTCCTAGAGATCATATCACTTAGATAGAGGATCATTTCTCATATAGTGTTGGTCATGATAATTCCACAGACCCCATATGATATAACTCATGAATTATGGGATTATATACCCAAAAATTACACAACCCTACTAAAACCAACCGTTGAGTGGGGCATCGTATATCTGATGATGCCACAACCCTACTAAATCAGCTGGCTGCCTAAGTGATCATACTCTTGATGATACCACAAACCCTATAGGGATATATTTATAGATAGGGGATCATCTCCCATGTAATTTTGGTCATGGATATTCTGAGAACCTGATTTAGGGAAATGACTATGCTAGAGGATCCCACCCTGGCCTCTCCGAACAGATACAATAACTCTAAAGAAATCATAGAGGATCTCAGCCTTACCTCTCCAGAGGGATGCAATAACTCTATACAGGTTCATCCTATCAAGGGGATCATAATCCTGTAATGAGGATATAATTCCATAGAAACTCTCATAGGGATGAACCATGGGATCTCACTAAAAAGTTGCTGGTCCGAACATCACTAAACCATGAGATCCACAACATCCCATCACCTTGCATATCGTAGGCCCAAAATGTGCCCACTGTTGGGTTCTACATAGAAAACTCATAAGGATAGGCTATTCATAGCCCAGAATCCGGGCACTAATGTAGGGGATTCAAAAGGAGGAAACTTTTCCAAGAGTATACTAAATATTGTGTAAGGGGGTCTATATGTTGTGTGACCCTTCCATAACACATGGTCGTGTCCTCTACCCACATGAATTGGTTGGGATTGTGGGACTACAAAAAGTGTATCATTAGCACATGATGTGTCTCACTTCACATGGGCCATAACCGTGTATTTCCATTATAAGGATTGGCCAACTGTGTTCATGACACATTGTGTACCCCTGGTATAGGGCAATCCCCAATACATGGACCCTTAGCCCTATTGATTTCCTATGTCATTCACATGGATTCATTTCCTATGTGTTCATGCCACATGGCTTGGGGTTACTACACAACCTGTAACCTGTAGTACATGGTGTGTAGTCCCCAAAACACATCTTCCCTGAATAAGAAGAACACCAAACATGTTACTCTGGCCAATATACCATGTAGATGGAAAAATATTATATAAATTCCCAAAAAACAACCGTAATTGCCCCTATTCACCCTGAAACACATAGAATGACCCTTAAGTGGTCCATAGAAAGCATCTAAGGGATCTTAAACCATAAAACGATGCATAAAAAGAGGATATAGACATAAAACTCAAACCAAATTCCTCTTTGAGACAATCTTGAAGCTTCAAAGTCAAAATGGTAGTCTGAAGATACTTTGCATGATCCAAAAGTGATTAACATCCTAATCAGAGATCGACAACGCCCCGTTTCTTTGATTTGGTCCTCTGGTATTCCATCGCCAATGGGGAAGGATATGGGTTTCCTATCCTCCTATGTGCAAACCAAAAGGGGAGGGGGAGGGGTTATTATTTTAATTTTATTTAAATAATATACTCCACTTAACACCCCACCTCCAAATCACCTATGACTCAACACCTGAAAACAAAAATGTTCATGTCATACCTATGGAAACATGAAATTATAAACCCAACCGTGGTCTCAAAAATCAGATTTGATGCTCCTCTAGGGAGGTATTCACATTTCATGAGAAAATATACATGGGTAATATGTATATATATATATATAATTTTTATTATCACCATGTCATGGATCTTCGGGCCCTGGAACTCCATGCCAACTAAGCACATGGCTTTGAAAATGTTCTTAGAAATATTCCAAAGACTTATAGGTCAAAACAAAAGTCACTACATTATTATTTATCCAAATCATAAAATAACCTAAACATGCACTTAAAATTTCATCATTTTCCATAAAAAACTAGGAATAATTGATATAAAATTAACATACCTCTTTCTTTATCTGCCTTATTAAAATTACTATGGATTTACATAAAATATCTTATTTCCTAAAAAAATATTCTAAGAACAACAACAGCCACACAAAAATATAGTAAAATATCATTGAAAATATCTTGGAGTCAACATGAATTAAAGAGAAATAAATAACAAACCCAAAACCCAACATCATTATTCATTTAAATTATAGGTTTTTATCTTTATTAGGTGAATTCCACTATTACCCAAAGGATTAAATAATGATAATACAAAAATTTATCATTATAATAAGAGAAAGGTGATATATTCCCTACCTCAATCATCACTTTCTAACATGTTGTGTACATCCAAATCAAAGAGGAGATTCCCCCCACCCCCCCCCCCCCCACACACACACCCCCAATTAGAAATGTGCCAAGAAAAGTCAAAAACCATGAACACACTATCCCACATCATTCTATAAAAAATAAATTACTAAAACCAGTTGTTACCCTGAAAAAAAACCCTATCTGGATGAATACTGAGAAGTAAAAAGATGAGAAAAGAGAAGGGTACTTACCTAGAGTCACCAAGGACTAATATTCCAATTATAGGGTTGAAATTTAATGAAACATGGCTTAAAATCCTCTCATAAATTCACCTAGGTCACCTACGAACTGAGAGGAAATTTTGACAAAAGATCATATACAAGGGGGTTTAGGAGTTTATAGAGGGATATATGAATTAGAAGACATCAGTGAAACACCCTATACCATGATGAAAAGTGATGACATAGGAAAAAACCACTACACAAAGTGAGAGACCACATCAAAGCACACATGGTCATATCCATATCTGAGATCCACGGAATAGTAAATGAAAAGATCCTATAAACCTGAAAAGAATATCATTATATAAGGTAACCATCATATTATATCATTCTAATGAAAAATAATAATATCATGTCGTAACCCATCCCTAGGACACATTGACCCTAAAATTAAAAAAAAACCAAAAAACCCACCTATCTAGGACTCCATGTCATTGCATACCACCACCCCATGATGCAATGATAATGATATGGAAAAAAACACCAAAAACTCTCCACAATAACCTCCACATTTTATATTTTCATCCATATAATATCCTTATATCTCAACAGGTCTCTATGATGTAACACATGCCTACACCGCGTACGCCAACCCTTATGTTGCAGCCAAAGGTTCCATGTAACAAAAAAAACAATGTATTTGAAATTTTATCTCAACTACTCTTTATATCATGCAGTATTCTATAAAAAACCTTCGAACACATAAAACATGAATTGATCAATAAAAAAAATAGGACCATACATTTGGTAAACTGGGTAGTATCTAACAGTGTGGATTATCGAGACTTTTGTTTCTTTTATACTATTTTTATAGATTTTAAATACTCATACATTAGGTAAGCGTAAGAAAACATTTCAATAAAATTATAAGAAAAAATATATAAGTATACACACATACATAAAATTCATACATTAATCATCAACTATCAAAAAAATCTAGCTTGTCAAAGTAAAAAAGTCTACGAATATTCTTAATAATGGAAACCTCTTACTTTGGAAATGAAATTGGAGAAGGTGGTTCAGTAATATTATTTATTATCACACTTAGTTGATCCTACTATATAAATTTATTATATAAATAATAATCTACATGATGTATTATTTTTTTATTCTATACTATATTAATTGGAATCCTCATCATGTAACTCACATTACACATTCATGTCTGAATTGGGTGGTAGAGTGGTGGGATGGGAAAGCTGCGAAGGATACGTATATTGCAATAATTCTACAAACATAGACATTATATGTGATCTAATCCTATCCCTTACTAGTAGATACATCTATTGAAAATTTTCCTTTAAATAATATATTTCACCCTTTCATGCATCCTCCCACAATGCACTAATAACCCAAATGGACTGAAGGCCTTCATTTTTATTAATTTTGCATAACCCCCATTTCAAGGGATGAGGTGGAACCCTTACAAAGCCCATAGGCTCAAGGGTTACATGTACCATAGTCATAAGAGACCTTAAATGACAAGAAAGTCTTAGGGAATTCAACTAGACTATATCTACAATGAACTGCCCCTCCCCAACATCTGCATCACGATGGTAGCTGTCCACCTTCACACGGTTGTCTGGCTAATATTCTCATGTAAGCATAGGCTAGACTTGATGGTGTACCCATACCCTCCCTTTATTCCAAATCCATTAGTTCTACTCTGATTATTGAGCCTTCTTTGAATCCTTCTATGGCGCTGCCCCTTTTTTTGTGGAGTCTGTCTGAAGAAACAGCATATGGCCTGAAAGCCTTGAGGTGTCCCAAAGGCCTTAAATGTGGCCGAAAATCCATACTGACGTGAAGGATTGGGTGGCCCGAAGACCTTAAGGACTCCAAGCCCAAACCGATGGCCCAAGGTGAATAGTTTTGGCTACTATAGTACCGAACAATACCTACTACAATAACTGTTAGATTACCTGCTACAGTACCCATACAATGTACAACACTACTACAATGCTGCTATAGTACCCGGAAATATGCCTCCTCCTAGTTTTGAACATGGGTATCATGGATGCACTTAAGGATACCTCACCAATTGAGATGAGGCTCATGTGATCACAATTCACTAATAGAAAACCTAAAAACTCTCCAAATATTAACACCTTCTTCATATCCTCTTATACAACATGGGTGTTATTTAATTCCTAAATTAGCCACAAGAATAAATTTCTTACCATCATAGATGTAGTTACCCTATGTAACTTTCTATTGAAGGACATTAATAAATGAAATATTTAAATTTCATATTAATTTACCAAATATTCAAAATATATATATATATATATATATATATATTATTGACTATGTCCTTTGAAACTGATGAGTAAGTTACTTCCCATTATTTTCATTCTCATCCATTTCTATTTTTTATGTTGAGTGGGGGAGATGGAGGAAAAATCTAAACCTCATTGAAACTTCTTGAATTTTATCTTAATTACTGAAAAAATTTAGTTATAATTTTCTCATGTAGTGATGTATACCCACAACTAGAATCAAGATCTATGGCCATAACAGAAATTTTTGTTGTAGGCCCAATGACTGTGGTTTTAGTTTATATACACTAACATTCCTCCTATGGGAACTATAGTCCTGGAAATAGGCATTGGGTCTATCTCCATTGGCACTATTCTATGGTTATAAACCTATTTCCATGGGAAACAAATAGTAAACCTCTTCCCATAGGAATTAATAATTGTGTATTTAGATATATATCCATGGTCAGTGCTCATGGATATAGCCATATTTCCACAAGAAACCAATTGTCAACCATTTTCCATGGTCATTATCACTTGTGTTCATAGGTTTTTACCGATAGGCAGTGCTCATGGATATAGCCTTGTTTCCATGGGAAACCAATGGAATCCTACATTCATGGTCAATATTGCTCATTGAAATAGGTCTATTTCCATAAGAAATTCTCAAAAAAATAGGGTTAAAATCATAGCACTGATCTAAACTACATTATTTACACACATATGAATATATATATATATACATACATATTCCATTATTTATTTATTTCATTAAATAATTATAGTTATAATTATTATAATAATTATTATAAATAGATATTCATGTGGATGGGTGACATGACCATGATCCACCAATCTCGTGGGGGTAAAGGGTCCCAGGTTGACTTATTTCTATAGGTATGGTGGCCTTTGGTGGCAGGATGATCCTTAGAAGGACATAGTTCCGAGGAAAATGTGGCTTGTGGTAGTAAGGGGGTTCCCAAGAAGAGATCTATAAATATGGTCAAGATAGATCATAGTGACAGGTGCACCCCCATCGAACCTATTTCCATAGTCCACATCACTCATAGTGGTAGGTTTATCCCTAGGGGTCCTATGAATATATTCAATGTGGTCCATGGCGATAATTCCACCCCTGATGGGACCTATGGGTCACCTTAGGTGGATCTATGACGACGAGAAATGTATCCTATGTCAATAGGGTCACCCTGAGGGAATTTTGACCATTTGAGACAATTTATGTTCCCATAACACTTTCTTTTATGGGTCTACCACTATGGGTGTTGTGTCTCCTGGTCATAGGGCCTTATCACAACGTTTCCATTCTACTCTCAAATTGTAAATGGATTTCCCATATCAAACTATATCTTATAGTGACATTTCTTCTTGTAGTATGCCTTATATGGCTATAGGAATGCATGTCTTGTGGCCATAGTCCAACCTACAACCATAGTTCAACTGATTGTGGCTATATAATAGTGATTATAGTCTATTCTAGTAGTGACCATCCATGTGAAAAAATATGAAAATATACATTCTACATCTAGACCTCCAAGTGAGATATTATGGATGTCTGTTAAATAAGAATAAAAAAATTAGCTGTTGAATAATTATCAACTAATGAAATAAATTAATTTTATATGCAATAGTTAACACACTAGAAATACATCTTCTCGATCCATGTATCTTTATTTTAGAACTCTTATTTAAGGCATGCATTTTCATTATTTTTCTTCCAAAAAAATTTAATCTGAAGTCAATTTTGATTGAAAATAGTACCATCTAATTAATAAAAAATGTAACCACTCATTCTTAATCACTTCCATATCAGATATGTAAAATTTTAATTTTATTCTAATAAATAAGATTTCATTTAAATTAAATTTAAACTATTTTAACTATTGTGAAAAAATACGATTGTTGAGTTATTATACTATTATAGACTCCCTTTAATGATCTTGTGTCATATGGTCAACAATCCTAGAATTTGACTATAAGAATCTATCCTTAAATGGACTCTTGATTCCATAAAACTCCTAAGACTCTTTAAATTTATTCTTATAAAGTTATCATTATCATCAAATTCAACTGGTAACCTTTTCACCTTCCAATAATCAAGTGAATGTTTTAAAAAATGTGTACTCTCACATATACCAAATTTGGATATCTTCTCCTATGAAGAATAATATGAACAAGACTCGGTTATAGTAGGATAACCAATAATAGGATTTGTAGGGTTGTAAATAATTTCAAAAAACAGAAGTTAAATTTAATGAAATAATTTTATTATTGTAGGTATATTTTTGTTAAGAGATGCACACATACCTCAGTAGATGTTCCTATATCTCCATGACCTATAATTAAATAGCTAATTATTAATGTAATGAAATTATTTTTACCAATATTTGAATATAATTAAATGATTGTTATAATAAAATATTTATTATTCATAAAATAAATATAATTCTAATTCTAATTCTATCTAAAATAACTAGAAGAAAAAAACCTGTATATGAAATTGATGAATATAAAGATTCAATCCTTGTAAAATTATGAGACCATGTTTATTCAACCAAAAACTCATACCTAAATTGATGAATATAAAAATTAATATAAACATGGAAGAATAAATGAACATATAAATATAAATATTGAAATAAAAATTTTAATTTGTATTTATATGTGTAGTTTTAAGTAAATAATATCAAATATATATCATCCTAAATTATAAAGAGATTAATAGTATATTTTCTCATATCACTTCTAATATGATCATTTTTATAGCATAGAACATGTCTGTATCCTATCCATCACAATCCAAAAGTAATCATGTAATAGATGGTGGATTAACATATAAAACCAAAACATAATCAATATTCTTATCAACCAAATATATATTTTCTATTTCAAATTGATACACCAATGATCATATGATGGATCAATAATTTAAAATATCTATTTTTCATGTGTAATCATAATAAATGGAACCTCTTTATAACTATATATTTTAAAACCAATAAGTGTAGATCCTAAATCCTCTTGTTAGAAACTATTTTTAATATCAAACCAATCTCATTAAGACATTCGTACATGAAATTTAATGTAATAAAATTTTCATATATCCTCAAAAACAATAAAATATGAAATTTACGAAAAAATGGGGTTTCTATATTTTTCACTCAAAAAATTCAATGCTCCATCGACAACCATTTCTCCATTATATTAGAAGAAATAATTTTGATACTGATTTTTTTAATTATATATATAGTAGTTAATGGAATAACTAGACAATGTGGTCACACTAACATTAGTCCCCCAACTAACCATTTAAAAAATCTAATATAGATAAATCATTAGTGACATTATCCTTAAACCATGAACCAATTTTTTAATGCTCATTCAGCAACCGCATTTTATTTCTTTTCATATATCATAATTTTAATATAATATGATTTATATTATAATTGGTTGAACCCCACTTGTGTTGTTAAAGATTTATATTTGTGACTGAATTATTTTATCATGTATCATTAAATTTATGTTTAATCCATAGATCCCATTTCCATCATTTTTTACTCCCACATTGAGAGAAATAGAGAGACTGATGTGATTCACTTTATATAAGGAATCAATACAGAAATCTACTACCTCATTGAATATATATTTTTGAACAATAGATACCACTATTTTATGTTTATTCTTAATATATACCTTCAAAATTTTCATATATCTTTTAAACGATACATCCAAAGTAAACATATTGAACCATATATTCTCATATATCATTCCAAATAAATTATTAAATATACATTCATATAAAAATTATGGGGGAAAATACATCTCTATTTGAAAAAGTATAATGACAACGTCATTATCTAATATATTTAATAAATTTATATTTATGACTTTATGATAAATGGAATTGAAAAAGTAAAACAGTTTTATGATAACATTTCTAGAATGCATTGGTAGTATTCTATATAGTGAAACAGGTATTAGTTGATGCATCAATATATAGAAATCATGAAATCCATTACTATTAACTTCAGATCCTTTAAATACCTTTTTTAATATTTTATAAGGGTGTTCCATTCACATAAAACTTCAACGAACCATGTACATTGTCTTTCTACCATACTATAATTTATGATATGATGTCCCTTATTTTCAAATTGAACAGGTTTTGTATCGATAAACACTATATTAAGAAAAATTTCTATATGTTGGAAATTCCTTTATAATGAAAATCATCATATCATGTAGAAGGGAAAAATTTATATCCAACAAACAATTTTACACCTTCCTCTCATAATAATTTCAAATAATTAATCAATGGTGATGAGTAAACCTCAATATCATTTCCTAGTATTTTTGATATATTATCAAACTCATCATATCATTTTTCACCTCATATAAATCTATAGGTAATGGTTGAAAATGCCTATATAAAAATTCATCACCAATATTGGATATTGAGACTTCTATGAGGATTCATTCCATATGCATGTAATGATCCAAACCAGATTTTCTCAAACAACACTCGAGTGGATGAACCACGAGACCTCATGTGTGCTTCCTCATACACAAGAGGTTGTCAACTAGAATAAAGGGTCTAAGAGTTTAGTGGGGAGTTTATAACCTTTATTATCATAGTCATACACCATAACAAAAAATAAATGTAACAACCCATAGTATAAATTGGAATATAGAGTAAGGAAAATGTAATAAAAAAATGTCACCCATATCAGACATATAACTACACCAACCTCTCAATGTGGAAATAAAAACCAAAGTATGAAAGGTATAAGTATATAAATAAAGAAACACTGTAGAATCCTCTAGAGCCTAACCTGATTCCACTATAAACACTCTACATTATAGATCAGAAATCTTCCATTGGAACTTTGCCCATTTGTGGATCCCTAATCATGAAGTCATCATGCACATCTATATTTTCATGTTGTGTGTGAGTAATAAAACCTAGTAACACAACACAATGCATCCTTAACATTTGTTAATGTGTATAACTAGAGTATTCCATGATCAAGATAGAAGAACAATCATAAATAGTCATATGTCGATCACTCATGTGCAAACCTAGACACCACAATTCCTTAATATACCTTCTTCACATCCAATATATAATAATTATCATAAGTATATCAGAAATAACTAATAGATTTCCAAAATACTGGTAAAAAGGCCTCTCAGTGGTCTCAAGGAATCAATTTAGATCATGACACAAGGTCATCACATCATGGATTCAATATGGGTTGGGACTCAAGGTCATCCTATTTGAAAAATACCTCAGTTAAGGACACATGGTCATCGTTTCCTAATACTATGTCTCTGGCTAGGCCATAAGACCATCCTTCTCCTACAACCACTGCCTCTAGTTTTTCTTCAATTTATTTATGCCCCTACCTTGAGTTCTCATCCATATTTGACATCATTTCATGTCATGTGAACTCTCCCTCTAAGGGAAAAACATATCATGAAAGGCCATCTATCCCAAGTACTAAAGAAATATCTCAATATTCATGGTAATCACACATAAAATGGTATATTATATAGTAGTAGAACATAGAATGTCATCATGAGAATCAGTACAAACATTGAAGTACATGTTACTAAAATCAAACAAGGTCTAACAAGATTTACTAGAATACTCATTGAATCAAGCATTATATGTGGGTCTTACAAGCTATACACACACACATAAGATCACTATCAAGCATGGTTAAACATGTTATACCAACAAAATTATAAAATAAAGGTAACAAGAGTATACAAGGGCCCAAAATAGTAAATAATTTCCTACATAAATCTTGTTAATAAAAACTCTAAAAACCATCAAGAGATGATACATGAGTCAAACCCGATCTCTAATTGGATCAAGACGACACACCAAGAATCCCCAGTTCCAATTCAAACTCACACACATCAAGGTTCAAGAATTATATTCAAGAATATTCCATGCCAATGGAAAAGGGTTAACAATAACATACCTTTCAGGATTTTCCAATGATGCTAGATCTGAGATTAATCGTAGGAGGTGTCATCCAAAATATAGATTCTCCATCATTCTAGACATGATCCAAGAATTCATCATTATATGGAAGTGGAATATATATATCAGGAAATAAAAGTTCATATATATGATTTCTATTAGGGTAAAATTTGTAAGAAACCTATAGAATGGATATTTTTGGGTCACTTAAATTAATTCCTAATCATATACACCATTTAATATAACAAAATAAATCTGAGAAGGTTGGGAAAATGTTGAGGAAGGCCTATAGAGTCTCTAGATTCTAGATGGGTGTACATTGGAAGAAAATGAGCCAAGAAAGAAATTAAGGGATATTAAAGGGTATTTTTAGATCATCAAATCATGTGCATATGGTTTGGTCACATGGTTTGAAAAACTTTTTTCCAATTGTGCAAGCATTACTGCCTCTCTTAGGAACCTGCATTGTCTGGTAACACATTTTTTAAAACCGTTCAAAAAACATGATTTTTTCCACTACATTGTGTTTTATGGGTTTTTATGTGAGTCTGAATTATTTGATAAACCATGAAACTTAATCATGATACACACCTTGTGCAATTACAACTAGGCACATGGTTGATTTTTGGATTAGCATGGTTTGGAAAAACTATTATCAGACCATTCACCTTAAAAGAGGCCTCAAAAACCATGTAAACCAACCAAAACCCCAAAAAACGTAGCATAATCAATTCATAGTTCAAAAAAATGATTAAAATATGAAATTAAGTCAAAAAGTACAAGAAAATCAAAAATTGTTATAATATTCCACTCTAAATACATCTCATCCTCAAGAAGTGTCTCTAGGAATCCAATTCAAAAAAATCATAACATTATTCCTGAATATCATACTCCATCTCCCATGATTTATCTTGGATCCATCTATTCCACTGTAGGATTAGGGAAAGAGGCACTGTTTACCCCTAATAACTCCTTCTCGCTCTATTCAACAATCTACATTAGGAATTCCATGTATATTTCATCAAGATCTTCATCAACATCCTCAAAATCAATGTCATGTGTAGAATTGGGAATGTACCACTAGATTTGAGATACATGAAACACATTTTTCATTCCTCAGTGGAAAAAAGGAAGGTCCAGACAGTGAACTCCATGGGCCATTTCTTCCTATCAGTATATGATCACATTATACTCAAAATGGTGGTTAACAACTTCATAATCAGTTTCATTCTCTTAAAGGTATCTTAAACCAAGATCATACCTACCACAAATTTATAACTTTCCTCATGATTATATAACAATGAATAACATATCCAACCATAGAGAGCCTCAAAAGGTTCCATCTGAATAATATATTTAAATTTTTTTTGTTCATAAACTCAGCAAAATCTATATGATTATCCCAAGATCCACTAAAATATAAGACATATTCCTAAAATATATCCTCTAATATCTGTGTCATCCTCTTTTTTTGACCATTGATCTATGGATGCTATGATGTAATCAATTTCATATGAGTACCCAAATCCATCTATAGGCCTTACTGAAACCATGAAATAAAAAACGTCTCTCTGTTATATACATTGCTTGATAAAAATCCATGTAAGTATAAAATACCCCGTACATAAATCTATACTATATCATCTATTAAGTGTGTCATATAGGTGGGAAAAAAGTGGTAATCTTTTTTCGACCAATCAAATATCACCTAAACCACATCATAAATCATTGGGGTTTGAGGTAACCCCATCATAAATTCCATCATCACATCATCCAACTTACACATCACTATCATAATTGGTTGAAGAAAACCAACATAATGTTAAATATTAAACTTTAACCTCTGGTAGGTAATGTATCATGACACAAAATAATGATGTCCTTCTTCATATCAAGCCTCCAAAACTCACATTTAAATACATGGTACATATTTATCAAACCAAGATTCTCTACCCATTTTAAATCATGATATTATCTCATCAAATCTTCTCTCAAGGATTATGGAACCAGAACCCATCCTTCTATATTGATCATGTCATTATTTCCTACCAAACATCTTAGAATTGGGTCCCTTGTTGTCAATCATTCTCATATCAACTCACATGCATGATCTATATCTCGGATAGTCTTAACCCATTCAACTAATAACTATATGATGACCAAGGTTGAACATTTCAAGAATTCGTGATCCTTATATATAGCCAAAATCTATTATACCTTAAAAATAATAATACTCCATTACTCTAATTATTTCCACTCACCATGATCTTATATCTCCAATGTTTTCCTGCTAAGAGAATCTGCAATGAAGTTTCCTTTTCTATGATCACAGTCCATATTAAAGTCGAATTTCTATAGGTAATATACATAATTCCACTTCCACAAATTAATATCCCATTGAGAGAAGATATATTTAAGTCTATTTTGGTTGGTGTAAACAAAAAACCTCTCACTAAAGAGGTAATGGCACCCACACTTTAGAGAATGGACTACTACTTCGAAATCTAAGTTGTGTTTTGGGTAGTTATACCCATGTTGAAAAAACTAAAGTGTCCCATAAACAACCACCAAATACCTATACATCCCAAAATATCCAAACCAAACACCAAATTCATCATATTACACTGCATATCCAATACTAGGTTATGGAAGAATAAAAAAAATGTATCTATCGTTGATCTCATATTCAACTGAAGAAAAACCACCTCACATTGATCAGTTCATTGAAACGTAACCCCCTTATTAGTAATACCTATCATTGGTTCTTATAATAAAGATAAATAATGAATGAACCATTTATACAATATTTCTTACCTAAAGAAGCTCTTAATATCAAAATCAATATGATGGTGATCCCATGACATCACAACACCCACCTTCTCTAGATGAATAGAAATTCCTTAATCATAGATCACATGAAAAAGGAAACATACCACTTCGATCTAGAAGTTATACTTAAAATCATTGTAATAAATATGATGCACTTGGAGTTTACTTAAAATGGTTTAAGGTGTTTGGAATGTAACTCATAGGTTTATAAATATATAAGGATATCTTCTACAAATACCATAATGAAAGAGTCTAGATATGGATGCAAAATATTATTGATGATATCCATGAACACTATAAAGTAATTAATCAATAAAAAAGGAATGAAAAGATACTCATACAATCCATATCTACTCATGAACATTTTCTAAGAAAAACATTCATTTCTAACCTGTAATTGGTGGGATCCTATATGAATATCATTATTAGATAACCACTAGGATCCCTATAAATGATCAAAGAGATCATAAATTATGGTTAAAGGATATATGTTCTTTACCATCACTTGATTCAGCATCACTCAGTCCACATAAATTCATGGAATTCCATATTCCCTTTTGTAAAACAATATGGGATCACCCCATGGATATTTTCTTGGTTTGATGATTCCCTTCACCTTTATGTCCTTAAAATGAATATTATGTTATATAAACTCAGTCAATGCTATATGATATAGAGGAATAAAAATGGGTAAGACTCCCAGCATGAGTTCTATCTTTAAATATAAGGGTTTTGAACCAATTGTTGAGGACCCTAGTAGGATACCTCAATCGTAACATATGTATTCTCTACACCACTATGGAAACCTAGCCTTGAAGCTCAGGAGGATCACTGTTGGAGAAGCCCCATCTTTCAAAATTGCTAGTACTTTCTCTAAGGTACTAGGATGAACCTATCATCACATATTTGAAAAACTATGTGACTCTTTATAAGGGGATAAAAACTCTATAATCTGATCAATATGTTTACCACCACTCTACTACATTCCCTTAGTATTCCTCTTCTTGTTATTATAAGAGACACTTATAAAATAGTAGGAGGTCTATCTGCCTTAGTACTGAAGTATAGAAGAAGACTAGATGCCCAATTCTCTTCCAGACCCTTCTATATAGTGAAGAACTTGTGAAAAAACCTCTAAATATATTATTAGAATGAAAATACTATCATTCCATTGGATGTTATGATGAATACCAATATAAAATTTCCTAGCCTTATGTGCCTCATTTTTTGCTAAGAAAAGAGAAAAAGAAAGCAGTTTAGTGAGATTATCAGAATATATGGACATATTCATAGATCCCTAGAGAAGATAAATGAATTTCATTGCACAATATAGATTAATTATTTTGGTAA
The DNA here is from genome assembly GCA_963277665.1 of Viscum album. NCBI lineage: Eukaryota > Viridiplantae > Streptophyta > Magnoliopsida > Santalales > Viscaceae > Viscum > Viscum album. The sequence continues at coordinate 376,482,832 of OY728132.1, forward strand.
ATAGTTCCCTAAATAACATGTTCTTGAAGGCCTCCCAAGAAAGACCCTCAAGTCTTCTTATTTTTCCCATGACACACGACCATTTACTCAGGGGGTCCATGAAGCAAAAATTCCACTAAATTGACACAACATTCCTCTATTTCCTTAACCAAGTTCAATATTCCTTAAATATTTTCTATCTAGTCCTTATGATCTTATAGTCCTACAGTTCCCTAGATGGTTAGAGAATTTTTGAGCTAAAATTCAATGGAATAGTTAACCATAGTTTTTTGTACTCCTCTTCCATGGGTATGTCACATATAAAAGACTCCAGGATAGAGTGAATCCAACACCTAAACCACTGGATTAGGTGTGGAAGCATGCTCAGGTGAATTCTAATGCATAACTTGTGGTGTATCTAGTTTGTCCTCACAAATATGATCATTCAAGTATCTTTGAGGTGGAATTTTTTCTAATTTTTTTTAAAAAAATAGGGTACCCATAACACCTTTCTTACAAAGAAAACTAATGTAGTTATAAGGGACATTTAAGGGATTTGTTGTTGAGTCAATAAGGTTTTCCTTATGACTTTTCCATTCCTTCTTGTTTTGAAAATCACAAACACCTTATCTTTAAAAAAATTGCTTTTATAAGGAAAATTGCTTTCTTAAGGAAAATCGCTTTTATAAGGAAAATTGCTTTCTTAAGGAAAATCACTTTTATAAGAAAAATTATCCTTATCATATTTTCATCCATATTTTTCTAAGTATAAGATTCAGATTCAATTTCTCGGAATCATTGAAACCTTGATATGAAGCATTCTGTTTTAGGATCCGAATTCTGGATAAGAACTATAAGGAAGTTTCATTCCGAATTCCGGATATGAACTCTGACTAAGTTCTATTACAGATTCAGGATACAAATTCTGATGACGAATTCCTATTCCGAATTCTCATTCCGAATTCACCTATTAAACAGAATTTGAGTATCTTTGTTTTATACACTCTGATTTAATTTAGACTCCGAAAAATATCTTTGTTAGACTCCGAACTTTTATATTTCATACACTTCTAAAAATTGTCTACTCTTTACTATTGTTCTTTACACTCCGAACCATCACTCCGAAGTTTTCATTCCGAACTTTTATGTTAGAGTTAAAACGATGTCATACATTCTATTATACTTGTTTTGTTATAAAACAATGTCATCTGTTTTGTTATAAACTAACCGTTGTCTAAGTGACACATGTACAGGTCCCTCCGATCTTTAAGGAAAATATGATCGTTGGAGAAGGAGCCGACCTTACCTATAAATAGGAGCTCATTTGAAAGAGCTCGGTAGATGATAGCTGATGAAAGTGCTGAAAGGCTGAAAAATTTTCTTAAAGTGATTTCTAGAGAGATAGGCTCTTATTAACTCTCAAAGCTTCATGCGACTCCGAATGTTGGTGATTACATTCGAGGGCTTCCGGGGATAGGAAGACAGAGGTACCGACTACCTTAAAGTTCTAGGGCTTTCTTGCTGAGGAAGACAGAGGTTTCCAACTACCTTGAAGTTGAGGGCTTGCGGGGATAGCAAGACAGAGACTCCGATCTTCGTATCGAGGGCTTACCCTGGTGTGGGTAAGACATACTTGCTTGAAAGTATAAATCAAGGTACCTTTATCCAAGGTTGTTGGATACCCTTCTCTTTGGGTTAAAAGACTTATATTTTGTTACTAGTAGTTCTACTACTTGTTTCTATTCCGCTGCATTTTTTAATATAAGGAAAGTATAACTTTCTTATACTTCCTTACTTGTACTCTGATTAATTTAGATTCTATACGCTTTAAGGTAGAATCTCATATTGTAACCTTTTGTTAAGTTTCAATTTCCGGAACCATATTTTCAGAACCTACTTTCGGAATCTCTTTCCAAGTTAGTATTCGGTGTTAGAGGTGTTGTGAATTTGCTTAGTTTAATCTTTGTTAAACTTAGCCCTTTCCTTTTCTTAAGGAAACTATAGTTATTCACAACTAACTTTAAAGGTTCCAAAGGAATTTTTAAAGTATACAATTCACCCCCCTCTTGTATATTGAGCATCTACATTACTATTTCGATCCTACATTTATTTGGAAACATATCCTAAGAGTCTACCCATAATAAAAAGACACAACCCACCTAGTATTAATCAAATATCATCATACATTCATTTTATTCACAATCATATATAAAAAAACATAACAAAATACTCACATTTAACTAATTAATGCCAAAAAAGTTATACCAAAATAGTAAATAATATAGGTATATCTATAAAAAATAGTACAATCAAGTAATTAAATTAGTGAACTATTATATAGAACACAAGAGGTATAAATATATAACAAGTGATCCTATATGCCTACTAATAATGAATGAATGTTCCTATGTTCCATAAAATTGTAATAACAAACCTGTAAATGGTAACTAAGAGTTATTTTACACATGATATAGATAGCCACGTGAAAACTCCCCTAACCATGTTCCACAAGACTTATCTCCTTTAAACTATATCCCAAAATAACTAATAAGAAAATAGAGGAAACTCAGGTTCTGATACCACTTTATAACACCCTAACCTATATTTTCCAAAATAACACTTGAGTGGAGATGCCACAAAAACTTATGCACATATCGCATACATGAGAGGCTAACAACTAGTGGTGAGGGACTAAGAGTGTATTGAAGAGACTATAACCTCAGTAATCATAGCCAGAAACCATAACATTAAATAAATATAACAACCTAGAGTATCAAGAGGGAAATAAAGTATATATATTGTAAGAACAAATGTCACCCATTTCACAAATATAAATAAATCTATCTCCCAATATGAAATGCCAAACTAGCGTATGAAAGATATGAGTTGATAAATAAATAAACACCATAGAATCCTCTAGATTCCATCTTAGTTTTTCTACCAACTCCATTCTCCAAAGCTCAACTATCTATCTCAATAACCTTTCTCTTTTATAGATCCCTAATCTTGAAGTATTTACACATATTGGATTCTCTTGTGGGGTGTGTGTAAAAAAACCAGTTGGGAACGAACAATGTATCCTTAACATGTGTGAACGGGTATAACAGGTGTATTTATACATAAAGATAAATGTAAATTAAATTTTAAACAATCATATATAGAAAACTTGTTTGAAAACCAACACACTATAGATCTTGAGTATACCTTCTTCATCTCCTATCTTGATGGATAGTTGTAAGGATTTCAGAAGTAACAAATAGCTATCCAAAGGGAAGTTAAACATGTCCCTTGGAATTCCCAAGGAATTGATTCATATCAAGACACAATGTTATTTCATCCTAAAACCATTACATGTTAGGCCTCAGGGAAATCATACCCTCATACTACCTCGGTTCCAGCCAAAAGGTTTTCATGTCCCAAAATTATGACTCGGGTCAAGACACAAGCCCATCATTCCCCTATTGGAACTACCTTATGTATGGAATCAAGTTCAGTATACCCCCACCCTATTTTCAAGTCCATATTTTTCATCATCATATTCTATTCACACATACATTATAAGGGATAACCATATCATGATAGTACACCAATTATGAGTACCAAATAAATACCTCTAAGGTCATGGAAATCATGCATAATAGGGTAGATCATATATAAAGGAAAATAAATCATTTGATAATGAAAATTGGTAGAAATATACAAGTACATAAGTTCAACATAAAGCATGGTCTAACAAGACACAATATCATACCCATGGAATCAGGAATTATATGTGTGTCTCAAGGGAAAAACATTCACACACATGTGATAATTATAAATCATGGTAAAAAATTTTATTCCAAAACAAGTATCACTTCAAAGAAATAATAGTATATAAGGGCCACTGATGGATAAAGTATTGTCAAATATTTTACTTTTAATTTCAACTTTTTTAATCCCCAAAAATATTATTTATAGGTAATTTTCTCAATTTATGGTTTTAATATAATTTTAATCTTAATTGAAAATATAGAAAAAATTAGATTTTTGTTGATCTTTTAATTTATTTTTGTATTTTAGAGATAATTTTTTATTAAATAATACAAATTAAAAAATTATTATTTTTTATGTTTTTTTGTTCATTTTTATTCGTTTAGTTATTCTTTACATAAATCCAAATCCATTATTTGATGGCCCAAAACTATCTCACATGATAGACAACAAAATATTTTCATAGATCTCAATAATTTTTAAGATGAGCCCATATATAATAAATTCTCAATCCAAAAGAGAAAAAATTCAACCTAGAGATGGATATGATATTAATTAAAAACTGTAAAAAAGATTTACACTACTGAATATGCATATTTAAAGTCCAAAAATTCCTGGAAAACAAGATTTATGGATTACGAATAGCCTTCCTGGATATATTAAATTTATTGTGTAGAACTGTCATAACTCTAGCATCTGGTGACCAATCAAGATTAAATTTAGAGGTTTCATGAGGGAGACATAAATAGAAAAATTTAAAGAAAAAAACTCTTCAAAATTAATCCATTTAATTGGGATAAAACAAATAAACATTAGGAGGAAATTTTTTTAGAGAATTTTTCACCCCCTCTCCCAATAAAACGGTACTTCATCTTCATTTTAAGGGGTTGGAATCTTTCATCGGAAATTATCCATAGTTTTTTATTTTCTATAATTTTTTAATAGTATTATTAAAATTTAAATATATTTTATACTTCTTATTAAACTCATTATCTTGTTTTAATCTTATTTTTTTCCATATCGTTCTCTTATCACTGTGAACTCTTATACTCATGATCATGAGTAACTAACCTGAGGAAGTTCTTGATGGATCAATATAGTGTTGAACCCAAATAATTTTACATTAATGTTTAATGTTTTTATTTTTCATGGATTTAGGATGGGGGGATCATATCAGGAAAGGTGCCTTTGTGTCTCCACTTTCCACCTGAGGCTTAACTTTCTCTTCTGCAATATTCAACCTTGATCAAGGAGGTGGATGTGTTGTCTATCGGTTATCATTGAGTGAACCATACATTCAAAAACTATTATGGATAGGATTTTCATTCACACATTTGATCATGTTATTTAAGTAAATTTGAAACTAAGAAATATATTATTAAGGTTTACTCTAGGTAATCTCTTAGGATGATCTCCTTTCTGTCTAACATTAGTCATTTTGCCCACATTCATTATGTCTGAATTTTATTTATATATATATAAATATTTAATTAAAATTTAAAACTCTACATTATATTATTTAGTTTTATATAAGTCATAATTTAAATAGTTAATATAGATTTGGTGTTGTGTGAGCTTCATCTACAAGACCGATGATGGGAGTGCACTATATTACATGCATGGGTAAATAAAATATTGATAAAGGATCCATGAAAAATCTCCACACATAAATTTTATGAAATTTAGAGGAAACAAACAACACTTTAATGCATCATTTTTTATAAAAAACACAAAAAAATCATAAATTTCCAAGAAAAAATTAAAAATTATCTTTGTTCATGATGTATTTCAATTCAAATTATTCTGTATGGATCAACCAAAATAAGGTGCATGAAGATGTTTATAGTGATATTGAAGCTCTATTTTAAGGTATTAGTGATTTAATGATAAAAATGGAGAGAAAATAGAGTAGACAACATAATATGTACATCTGTCCCAAGAGCAGCAGTTGGAACCTGAACCAGAACATGAACCAAAATGAGTGTTAGAAGAGATTTAACCAATTATTTTTTATGTTTAATAACCTAAAGAGGTTGAGAATATGCTACTAAAGAAATTAATATCATCATCCTGAACTCAGCCATTGCTTTTGGAGGTCCCTAAATAACACATTCAGGCTGATATACTTATGTTAGATCAATATATTTTGGAATAATCATGGAATCTATTTTTTGAATATTATTTGAAACATGATCTTCCCAATCTTGATAATGAAAAATCATCACCTCTCCACCTCTCTCTTTCATTGTAAAATTATAATGAAGTCTCACCTTTTGAGATTGATTTTAAAATGGTCCAACTAGAATAGATCAATTTCCATGATAACTTACTTGAAAGGGAGGTTTTCTTTATTGATTGTAATTTTTTTTGTCTTATTCAGTTGAATTATTTTCTGACTCATTGTTTTTTAAAATTTATGAAATAACACAAATGGAGAAGGCCTTGAATGTTAATTAAGATACCACCTGAGTGATGTTGATCAAATAAGAAATGGGAAAGAATGTGGTGTTATGAATACCGCCTCTAAATAAAATTTTATACCATATGGAGGAGGACACCATGGAAGTCAGTATAGAGCATCCATGTCTTCTTTTCCCTCCCACTATGCACATAAAATTCTATATTTATTATTTCTTAGGGGTTAGGAATTTTCTTATATTTTTTGGGGTTCTCCATTATTAGTGTTTAATCATGGACATCTAGAAAAGTCACATGTAATGGTTCATATCAAGGAATCCACATCCGCCATCAGATTGGGGACAAAATTATAAGCCCCCTAATTAGGGGAAGTAAATTCCTAACACCACATGGGGATATAAACCAATCATTATCCATTATATTTCCCATTTATATTTTTTTTATTTAATTTATTATGTATTTTTTATTTATTATAGTTTTAAATTGGTGTCAACTAGGATAATAACTTAAATAAACCACAAAAAAATAAACCAGTTTATGTCTTTCCTTTTCTTTATTTAATTTTATACCTAATGAAAATTATATATGATAATATTTCTTGAAATGATTTAATCTAAAAAGATATTAGTGAATCAAATTATTATGGGGGAAGTATGTAAATATATTTTTAGTAATTTTTTGTGTTCTTAAATTTTGTTTTTCATGTCATTTTCTGAATTTTTCATGTTTTACATATTCAGTTTTGGTGTGTTTCCAAGATTCTTTAGCTGAGTCAAATACTTGGGAAAATTTAAATAATAATACTATTTGTGGAAATTTTATTTATTTTAATAATAAAATATTTAAATTATTTTTAATGGAATTTGTTTCTTGATTTCCAATATTTTAATTTAATGATGTTGGATTGATTGTGAAACTCATGTGCACAAGTACTGTCTGAATTGAAAAAAAATTCCCAACCTGATAGGTTACTAAACCAGTTTGACAATTACTTTAAATTTATATTTTCATTAAGAGTCATGATACATGTTGTGTGATAAAAAATTTCTATTTTTATATTTTTCAAAGCTATTATAGTTTATAGAATTTGTTATTTATGATTGAGGCACCAAATTCAAATCCATTTTTAAATTGAACTCTAATTTTGCAAAACTTTTTATATGACCTTTATTAAACCCCTAGTAGCCATGAAATACATTTTCAAGATTCCACATTACAACTCATTTATCTGTTCCCAAACTTATCTATATGTTAAATGCATGATTATTATTGAACTCAAGTGTGGTGGAGGGAGAATATTAGTTGTATTTAGATTTTCTAAAGAATTTGTTTGAACTGAAATGAAAAAAACTATTTCCATATTTAGTAATGCTTTGGTGGAATAAATTTCATGATTTAAATATAGATGGTTGTCCTAATTATCAATAAAAATATAATCTTTATTTTCACCAATATTAAAAGATAAAAAATTTTGTCTCATTTCCTCAAGAGTATGATTTTGAAGAGAAATCTAGATCTACATTCAAGCTGAAACAATGCTACAAATGGGAGAAAATTGGGAATAAATTTATCATTGATGCTATAATTCCAAGTTTAAACATAACAAAAAAATAAATAGGTGTTTGTAGGTGGTGAATTTTCATTTTGATTGAGGAGCACACTATTCTTGAAAAAAACTGTTTTCGGGCATTTACTTCACTTTAGAGCTTATCCCTCCTCATTCTACCTCAGATTTTTTATATTTAAAACATACAAACCCTGATCCTAAAACATCCCATGAAAAATAACTAATTATTGACAAAATTTTTGGACTCTATAAGGTGGAGATAATATGAAGATAGTAAGCCTATATATATCAAATATGTTCTTGATAATGAAAGAAACACCACAAAAATATGCTTGAGTGAAGAGAGAAATGTTATTTGGGGAAGGTAGGTTTGACATGCATGTGAGTATTAACGTGATATTGAATGGATTTTTATGATTTTTGATGTGTTTTTGAATTTTAATCCACATATAAGGCATCATAGTTTCCTTTATATGATAATTGTGTTGTGTGGTCATTTATTCTTTTTGAAGCTTGTTTTGACTGTGGTATAAGATGATTGCCCACAAGTGAAATATTTAATTATGGGAGAATTGAAAAACAAAATCTTTTCAATTAATTTGGTTTTAATTTCACTTTTTTAATCCCACCAAAATGTTATTTAATTGGAAATTTTTACATTTTATGGTTTTAGTATGATTTTGAGCTTAATTGAAAAAATGGACAAATTATGGAATTTAGCTATATTCATTTATTTTTTTATTTTGGACCTACTTTTTTACAAACTAATTCTAATTGAAAATTATTATTTTATATATATTTTTAGTTGGTATTCATTTCATTATTCTAAACCCAAATCTCAATCCATCATTTGAAGGCCCAAAACTAACTCACAAGTTGGACCTCAAAATCTGTTCACAAATTTGGATAATATTTAAGATGATCCAAAATATCATAAATAGAAGATGTAAATGAGCATTAATTAGACATATATCAAGAGGATATGTCAATTAAAAACATTAATAAAGGTATCCATGCCTTATTTAGTATATTTCAAGGATATAAAAGCCTAAGAAACCAGATTTGGGCAATACTAAGAGCCTTCCTAAGAAGAAAAAATATCTGGAGAAAAACTATCGTAAATCCTTCATCCAGTGTCTATTCAAGAATAAATTTTTATGGTTCAAGCAGGAGACATAATTGAATAAATTTCAAGAAGGTAACTCTTCTAAATTCTTTCAATTAATTGTAATAAAATGTAGAATCATTAGGAGGATATTTTTGGAATGAAATTTTTAGCCCTATCCCTATAAAAATGTAATTCATCTTAATTTCAAGGTGTTAATAACATTTTTTGTTCATTTTCAATATTTTTTTAGTTTTTTAAGTTTTAATTATATTATGAAAATTTTAATATATTTTATAGTTCTTCTTCCACTCATTCCATAATTTTTATCTTTTGATTTTCCAACTTATTCTCTTCTCACTATGAAATCTTATACTCATGATCATGAGTAACCAACTAGAGTAAGTTCCCAATAAATAAATACCGTGTTGAATCCAATTAATTTTATATTCATTACCAATTTTTATTAATTTATTATAGTTAGGATGGGCGGGATCTTAGTGGGCAAAGCACCTTTATGTCTCTACTTTCCACCCAAGGCTTAGTTTTCTCTTCCATAATTTTCTCCCTCAATCGAGGAGGTGGATGTGTGGTATCTCGATGATCATTGGGTGAACTATATATTCCAAAAAAGTTAAGGATATAATTTTCATTCATATTATGGAGAATGTATATTTAGTAAATTTGAAACTAATAAAGATACAATGAAGGTTCACTCTGGGTAATCTCTTGGTAGGGTATTTTTTCTTTCTAACATCATTCATTCTTTCTACATTTGTAATGTTTTTATTATATATATATATATATATATATTTAATGCATATTTCAAACACTCATTATTATTATTATTATTATTATTTATAATTTAAATAGTGACAATATAAATTTGGTGTTGTGTGAGCTGCCTCCTCCAGACTGACCCTGGGCGTATAAAATACTTCACACCTAAGTAAATATATTATTGAACAAGGATCCATGAAAAAACCACATTAATCAGCCCCAAATGTTATGTAATTTTCTACCTCAATATTATTGACCAAAAAAATTCAAAACCCATCAAGATATGATACCTGAATCACACTAAATATCTAACTAGATCAATCATGTGAACCAAGAATCCCTAAAAATAATCTAAACTCAGATACATCTTGGTTATAGAATATGATTCAAGAATATTCCAAGTGAAAATAGAAGTTTTTTCACCAACATACCTCCTGAAATCCACCAATGGTGCTATATTTTAGATTGATCAAAGGATACGTTATCAACACTCTAGATCTTCCACTATTCTAGAAAAAATCCTAGAATTCATTATTAGATGGAATTAGAATGAATAGATATGGAAATGGAATGTGTGATCTATGATTGGTCTCAATTAAATATGGGTAGTTAAATAATAAATCCAAATAATTTTTATTTTTTATCAAATACATTAATTCCCAGTCATCTACACCCTAGGATCCACAAGAATCACAATTGTAAGGATAAGAAAACATTGATGAATGCCTATGGAGTATCTAGATTTAAGATAGTTACACATAGGAAGAAAAATGATCCAAATTAGGAAATTAATGGTCATTAAATGGGATTTAGGTATCATTAAATGTTGACTATATGGTTTGGTTGAATGGTTTGACAAACCACGTGCCAACTATACGAGGCTTACTTCCTCTCTTGGACACCAATAATATTTGTTCACACGGCTTTTCAAACTGTGCACCGACCGTGCTTTTGGTCATTAGAGTGTGTCGAATGTTTTTTAGGTGATTCCCCAAGGTTTTATAATTTCTGTTTCATAACCATGATCCAACCCATATTATACAACCTATAGCCACACTATTTTCTAGAGGATTAGCGTGGTTTGGGAAAACCATAATCAAAATGTGAATCTTCAATAGGGAATCAAAAATATATTTAAAACCAACGAAAACCTTGATAATATAAGATAAAAAATAAAAAGTTTAAAAACAAATGGTAAATGGATAAAATTAACTCAAAAACACCTAAATTATATATAGTTTCTACACTATTCAAAGTATAATGACCCACATAGTTAAGGGTTTTGAAATTGAAATGTAATTTTAATTTTAGATCTTGGATGTGTGTATGTATTGAAAATAAATATTCATATTGAGATTATTAAGGTTAGAACATTTCAAGGAGGTATTTTTAGATATGAAGAATGTCGTAGAAAATAATTCAGGTTCTCTAATGAATTTTAGAGGGGTTTGGGTAACCCCTTTAGTAAATTTTACTCTTGATGTCCCATCACGCCATGATGGGTGAAGGCCACATTGTGATGTGGGGTTCATTGAGGGTTCATGTCGTGGTCAAGATTGAACTTTTTTATGTAGTCAAATATTCATGTTGTGACCAGTGGGTGTAATGATGTAGTGAATTTTTGGTGTGGATATTCTCACTAAGGAAAATATATTATGTATGGGTTCCATGTTATGACCATGTGAACTATTTCATGATTAGTCCCCTTGTGTAATATATTATAAAACCTTATTAATTATTTTCATATTTTTCTTATAAGAAGGTATTCCTTTTATGGCCACATATTGGAGGCCTTCCATGAGTATTTTGTTTCATCATGTGATGTTTTTGTCACATCGTAACAAAAGCGGTCACACTGTGAGTGGTATTCCATGGGGTTTTTTATTTAGGATGAGGTATTTTTATCACACTATGACCTAAGGGTCCATTTTGTGATAGTATACCTCTAAAGAGTATCATTTCATGACCCATATAGGTTTCATCATGAGGAGGCCGGATTTTAAATTTCTTAAAAAGGGAAGAAGCAACTTTCCAGGGTCAACCCACTTTTCATTTTAGATCGAGAAAGGTGTTGTTAGATTCCATTTTTAGCTAACTATCTCTCTTATCTCCCCACATTGAGTCCCCCTTGATGAGGGAAAATCTAGGATGATTCCATTTCATAATCAACGTATGATCATTCAATTTTCCCAATTTTCTTCTCCCCCCTCTATAGGTTCATATTTTATTTACTTTGGTAGGTTTTGATTATGGTTTCATCAGATCGTGGTGGGAATCATTTAAAATTATGGGGAACTTATGTGCAATGGATATATTATACACTAAGATGAATATAATTCTTAGTGAAGAACTTCATCAGAATAAAGTACAAGATCCGTCCTATAATTCTCTTAATACTGATGGATGAGTATGATCATTTCAATAAATCTATAATAGAAGAAACCATTATAATCTAAGATAAAGGAGAATATTAAAGGCAAGTCACCTAGTCCCGGTCCTACCTGTATTAAATTTGGGAAGAAATAATGCATTAAAAAATATTATAGAAGTTGAAATGAAATATATATAATTACATAAACTTCTAGAATCTAAAATTCTATAAATAATATTGAATATTGTAGATAAATATTGATTAATGTTAATATTATGGTGGATTTAGTGGTGGTAGACTCAAGATCATCAATACATTCAATGGGAGAGTAGAAATACATTAAAAATTATGTATTAAAAAGTTTGATCAAGGAACATTTGGTTAATGATGAATATCTAGAAATCATTTTAAATGGATATGTGAATATATGAATGGGTAATTGAGTACTCCTGAAGCTAACAGAAGTAAGGAACATTGTTGGACATAGGAAGAATGTTATTTCAGTTGGGAAACTAGATGAGGTAGGTTATGGACTTACCTTTTTCCATCAAAGTATGGAAAATTACTCAAGGATACATGGTGGTTTCACAAGGTGTTAATGATGGAACCATATACATGATTAAAAAATATTAGATATAATTCAAATGTTCTATAGTTCAACTTTTGATGATCTATAATTAATTCATTGCAAACATAGACACCATAGTGAAAAGAATATAAACGTTTTAACTAAAAAATTGATACTAAATTTTGATCACAGGTTAGTATGAAAGTGTGAAATTTTTGTATTAGTGAAATAGAGAAGGGTTTCCCTCAACTAAATGGAAAAAATCTAGGAACATTAAATTTTGATCTACAATAATCTGATGTTTGGGGACTTTCACTTGTTTATTTTATTATAGGTTCTTTAATTCATAAAATTTATTGAAAATTTTATAATGAAATTATGGTCTTACTTTATAAAGATAAAGTATTATGTATTTTAATTTCTAATTCAACTATAATATTTGGTAGAAAAGGAAAGTGGTTGAAATTTGAAATTCCTTCTCTCTGGAAATGGTGGTCAGCACACTGAATACAAATTCTAGAAATTCTAAAAAAAATAAGGGAATAATGTATAAGAATATGGTGCCCAAAATTACATAATATATTGATGTGGAAAAATGAATTAATTGATATTAATGCAGAAGGGTTTATGTATGAGGTTTCACTATAGAATTCCTAATGGAATTTGGGTATTCGAACTCATCATAGTAGCATACATTATCAATAGAAGTACAAAGTCAACAGTTGGGAAGAAAAACTAGAGGTTCTATGGTCCAGTAAATAGAAAAAAATTATCCAACTCAAAGTCTTCAAAAACATTAAATAAATCTATATTGATGACAATGATAGAGATAAAGTTAATTATAAGTACAAATTTCATTTTTCATTGGTTATAGTGATGAGAACATTGGATACCGACTATGGGATAAATATAAGATAAAATTCAAGATAAGTTGATATATTTGATTAAATAATGGCGTTCTTGAAAGGGAAAAACTTGATGGTGATGAATTTTGTTGATAAATAAACTACAGAAGTATAGGTTGATCTGATCAAGAGAACTAAAAGTTCAAAAAAATTGAAATAATTCTTATAAAATCATAAGAAGTATAGAGGTGAAACTCGTGGAAGATGAGTTAGAAAGTTAACGGTTAGTTACATATTGTGTTGGTAAATTGAATTTTAGGGCTCTATATGTTATAGTTCATGGTGTTTAGCTATCTAAAGGAAGATTTATGCCAATTAGTTTTGTATATCCTACTCGTTCAATGAGATCTATCACTGAACAACCACCTCGATCTATCAACTTGGTCATTAACCCCATAAATCTCCGGCAATACCTTGGTTTTCTCCCTAGCACACCATAGGATATTACCCGTCATGTTTAATTATTAGACTAATGAATATCCCTATAGTCCAACCCATGGTTCCTTCAGTGTAATTTTTCCTCACTCACACACAACATGGGAAACTTCCTAGGAGGTTGCTCATTCAGACACTACTCTAGGCCAAGTACAGTTAACTAAAGATTTCTAATCAACTGATCTCCAAAAAATAAAATTACATATTGTTGACATGGTCAATAACATTTAGTCATTTAAGCCTTACTTTTCTTAGGGTGTTACATTCTACACACCCTTAAATCACAATGTCCTTTTTGTGGACCCCACACATCAAACCAAAGAAGTTCTACTAAACTTCTGGATGGGTATTGGATTGGATACCATTTTTAATTTCCCAACCTCTCTAGGTTATACACCTAGTCATCTCACCCCATGGGTCTCCTGTAATACATTATTATCCTTCCTATTTTACCATTGGATATTACCCATTGGGTTCAATATTTAGACAAATTATTATACCGATAGGCCAACTCATGTTATTTTAGTGTGTTTTTTCTCACTCACACACACCCATGGTAACATCCCAGGTGGTTACTCATCCTGACACAACTCCATCCCAAGAACACATAACTATGGAGTTCTAATATGGTAGGCTCCTAAAAATAAAAGTTCACCTTATTGACATGGGAAGTAACATTTAGTCTTTAAGTATAACTTTCTTTAGTATGTAAAATTCTAAAACCCTTTAAAGAAAAAAAAACCTCATTGTATACCTCGCACATTAAAACTATGTAGTTCTACTACACTTCTGAATAGATATTGGATTTGATACCATTAGTAATATCAAAGCCTCCACGGATCATAAACTTGGTCATCTAAACACATGGGTCTCCTGTAATACCTTGGAATCCTTCGCAATGAACTAAGGGATATTAATCCTTAGGACCACTTATATTCCTAATGATTTTCCCCACATCACAATACATTTTTTTAATGTTCTTTTTCCACACTCACCCAAACCTAGAGAAACTTTCTTTGAGGACACTCATAGGGGTCACATATCAGACAAATTATTTTTCCCATTGTCCAACACATTTTCTTTTAGTTTCCTTTAACCTCTCTCACAGACACCCTAGAAAAAATCCTTGGGGTCCACCCAACCTGACACTACTTCAAGATAAAAATACATAACTGAAGAGTTTTAATTAGGTGGGATACCAAAAAGAATGGTTCACCTTATTGATATTGTAAATAACTTTTAATATTTTAACCCTCAATTTTACTAGGGTGTTACAAGATCAACCAATGTTAACTATATGATTTATAGGTTTGGTATTAACACGAAATTTATTATTTTAGTGGATGTAGGAGATCTCAAGAGCCCAAAAGAGGCATCCTGGCATTCTGATACCAAAAAATTAAAGCCAAAAATTAATTTACAAAATAACTATTTGAAATCTTGGGAACTTACTAACTTACTGAAAGGAAAGATGGAATTGTAGAATAAGTGTTTTTTTCAATTGAAAGAGACAGCTAATGGAAAGAATGACTATAATGTTTGTCTATTGGAAAAGGGATTTCAATAGAAGTAATGTGTTTATTTATAATAAATGTTTTCATAGATAGTTAAACATACATCTAAATATAAGGCATTGAGTGTGGTAGCATTAGAATATCTATACTAATAATCGATGGATATAAAGATAGTATTTATTTTGGATGAGTTAGATGCAGAAATATACATTTGGTAAGAAAAAGGCTTCATTGATGTCAAAAACTAGAATTTGGTTTATAATATGAAGAATAGACTTCAGGGATGAAAGAAAAATCTAAGACAAAGTAATTGTAAATTGAATTCATTTATATCAAAATAATGTTTTACGAAAATCAATGTTGATCGTTTTTGTTACTAGAAGGAGTAAAATGATGGAACATTCATCATACTATTCTTGTATGCTGATGAAATATTGATAGCTAGACCATACAAAGTAAGGATCTATAATATGAAATGTGCTTTATCTGAAAGATTCAAAATGAAGTGTAATGACCCAAAATTTTATAAATAGAATTTTCCTTTTGAAAATTTAATTGTGTTATTTTTTTTAATTAAAAATTATGCACATGTACCACATGATGAAACCAAAAAAGTTTTGTTAAACTAATTTGAAAACAAAATTTAGAGAACAAAAATGGCCATAAGAAATAAAATTATTATAATGGGAAAACAGTAGAAAATAAGACAATGGGAATACAAAAATTTGGATCTAGTTGATCCCCCATAATAATTACACTCACAAACAACAGTATAAAAAATATGCAGAATTTTAGTAATGAAATATATATTTAAAAAATGAAAAATATATATAGCCTTGAGATAAAATATAATGAAAGGAATAATTAATGAAATAAGGGGTATTTGAAGAAATTGAGTAACACATAAGACAATTACAAATGTAACTGTTAGAATAGTAATTTATCCATTGGGATAGTAAACTAATGGTTAAAATAGTAACCCCTCCTATAGAAGTGTAGAATAATATTTATATGTCTTATAAAATGATAATATGACATATTTATTTCATAATATAAGTAAATACATGTTTTTAATATATAAAGTTAGTGTTTTTATTTTTTAAAAACATTTATTTTGGGTCAAGAGCCCCTCCCATCAAAGATACCACAATGAGTGGAGAGAGATAATGTACTCTAAGCCTCGCCTCGAGTAGTCACTGGGTAGATGAATAACACTAAGGGAATGAAAATCTAATGAAATGGGAGGAATTTTGCTAAATATTAATATAGGATCCAAATACAATATGAATCATCCACAATAAAATCCATGACACGATATAAAAAAAGAACCCAAAACCATCCAAAAATGCATGTATAAATAAAACATGAATAGATAAAAGTCTCGAAAAGTAAATACCCAAACATAAAGATAAAGTAGTGACACATAATCTATGAAAAACAGTTTGAGATAGTACTATCCAGCATGATCCACGTAATCCTCTTTGCAACCTAATAATCAGTTTACATACATAGGGTGATCGTACAAGTATACTAAGTAGGATAAAAAAATTCTATCTTATATATGTGAAAGAAGCATACTAATTCATATGTGGGGAAATACTAGAACAAATATAACCTAAAAAAGTCAACTATCATATCCCATACTCTCCATGAAACGCTCACCAAATAATACAAGCCAAGTATAAAGACATAATATGAATCATATCGATAAAGGGTAACCCACACCACTTTCCCATTGATTTTCCACTCTCACACCCCAAATTTATATGTCCTAGTGCTCTCATCTCTTCCCAATAATATATACCACTACACCACATCATGGTCATATCACATCATTCCCGCAGACTTCAGGGCCACCACCCCATAGCACAGTCACATCTCATCTCACCTGAAGACACTCAAGCTATCACATCACAACCATATCCTAATTAGGAGGGTATTGTGAACCTAAAGTACATCAACATAATTCCATCATCCTACCATACATAAACCCCCGTCATAATACACCCCATAGTACATTTATATCCCATCTTTCTTGAAGACACCTTGGCCACTACCCCACAGCCAAGTCACATCACATCTCACCTGAACACACTGAAGAAATAACCTAGTGCACTCTCAATCCTTAGGAAATCACATACAATGAATATCTACTAACCTAGAAGAGAGAGTAGGAAATATCATGCAGCCATGCATCCATCATCATAACTCAAATGTTGAGAAGACACCTCCTATATAAATGTATGGGTGTTGGCACATAATGCTCATTGTGGGTGGGGTGCACATAAAAAATCACATGGAAAATAGAAAAATATATATACATATAGCCACACACAATTCCAATCTATGGGTTCAAAATAAAACACTACCCAACTCACAACATCCCCACTTTCATTGAAAACACTAAATGTATAACACCACAAAAACCTCAAGCAAAACCTCACATTTCCAACCAACCCCATTATCCAACTATTTGTTTCATTATTAAGTATCAAACACATTTAACCACACAACCCATAGTTTATTTTCTCATTAATAATTTACATCCCATTAACCAAACCATAACAATGAATTTTAAAAATTATTAAATAGTTATTACATCACTGCATCAAAATCTTTCACAATACAATGACACATCAAAAGTAGCCCATCATTCCCATCATACCATCACCTCACCTCCCCAAAAGCATGGTAAAACAAACCATCAGCATTATTTAGAAATAAATAATGGGTAAAATCATCTCCTCTACATACCAAAAGAACAACCAATGAAACATCACCTCATCACTCCAAAATCATTTCCAAACATATCATTGCCTCCCCCCCCCAAAGCACATCCAAACAAAACATCAACTCACTTCCCAAAAATCACATCCAAACAAACCATCCCCTCACCGTCCTAAAAGCACATCTACATCTCAACCATCATCATCACATGCCCCAACCACACATCACATCCCATCACAAAACATTTTATAGATTTAACATAGGGGTTTTAATCATATTTCACTTTATTTTAGCAGTGTCATCAGATAATCCATAAATCTAGGGGAAACCATTTTACTAAAAAATATAAGTGGTTTAAAAATTTCCATTTTTGGATGATGTCACAATAAAGAAGGTTTCCCAAACTCATTGTAAATCATTGAAAACAAATCCCTCAAAAACCATGATTTCTACTAGGGAATTTAACCCATACAATTACAATATCAAGATAATATCAATGTTTTAAAATCATGTTAATCATTCCACCTTACCCTTAAATTTAATTTAACCTATTTATATATCTTTAATATCCCAATGAAACCATCTACCATTCATAAATTGAGTAATACCCTCCCACGTAATACACAAAAAAGAGATATGAGGTATTCCCTACCATAAAGATGATTTTCCAACTCACTGTGCACTACAGGGTGAAGAATAAATGCCTGAAAACCACAACCAAACACAAAACCCTTGGATCAATATACACTACATCACAAAAATTAAAAAACATATCCCAAATAATAAACCAAACCAAAATCTCACCCACTGCAGATCCTCAGGATAATAAAGGTATACAAATAACCAATAGGAAGAAAAGGGCTTACAATCGATCAACAATGGGATTCCATCATAACCAATGGAACGAGTTGAAGGATAGAGGCCTAGAGGATACCTTAAAATAGCCAAGGGTTATTCCAAAAATGAGAGAAAAAAAAAGTCTTCAAATGAAGAGGGGTTCGGACAAATAAATGAATTTAAAACCTAGATTTCTACCCCTTTCACATCATGAAACCAATTCATGACATGAATTCTATGAGAATCCCCCAAAAACCAACTTCCAATGAAATTAAAATCACCGTTCAATTTATTTAATTACACATCAGGAATTAATTTCTTGACATGAATCTATTTTATAGGTTCCCCATCAACTGCATACAGTCCATGAATTTGGTTGACTACACAATTCATGAACCAATAATTCATGTCGTGTATCGCTTTCAGGATATGAATTTCCCACTGCAACTCTAATGCACCTCCAACCACCGTGAATCCACCTAAAGGCTCCTATAAAACACCTACAACACCCAAAACTGATAAAGTAACAAGATGGGAAGGCACATGCCTCTACATTATATACCTATCAAATGATTATCATCATTGAGAATTAAAAACCAAATCCAATGAAAGAAAAGGGGTCCAAATAGCCACCACACAAGATACATATCAAGTACCAAATCATATTGAAAAGGATTCCACCATCTAGACTCACCAACAAAAACACAAACAAAATTCCAATGAAATATCATCACCAAAAACCACACTACCACCTCTCATTAGTCACAACACCACAACATCCGACACCAAACACAAACTGCCTCATTTCACACAACCACTGCACAACCGTCTCAATATCCATGTATCCCAAACCAAAAATCACTAAAACCAACAAAACACACCACCCCAAACATATGAATTAGGTAATTTCATCCACAATGATAAGATAATATCCAGTCTGGGATGCATTGACTCTCATGCATGGGATTAATTTCATTATAGTATAATGTGTATCGACTGGGAATCAGGTCCCTTATATTAATATGTAGATACTTTATCACACATCATACATTATGTTAACAACAAATATCATAAAATAATAATATCCAAACATCACATCACCCAAATAAACCAAAAAAAAAAGAGACAAAACTCATGACAAATCTAGGTATTGGGCACACATCTCTATCTCTCACTCCCAAGTAATCTCCCCTAGGACACCATGCCTCCACAACACATGAACCAAAAGAATGGTTCGTACATGAAATGCCTTCTATTGGAGATCCTAGATCAATAATGGCCACTCCATAAACATCACATCATCCTCAATATCAAACTATCCCCAATAAATGACATGAGATTCATCATGAAGATGCTGACATAGTGAGAGACATGAATGATGTCATGGATCCCCTCTAGACATAATGGTAATTCCAACCAATACTCTACCTAACCAACGCACCCCATCAACTCAAAGGTCCCAAAAAACTAGGAGAAATATTACTCCTCCTACATAATCTCTACTGCCATCATCAAAGGGAAACCTTCAAGAACACATGGTCCCCAAACTCATGCTCTAAGTTCCTGCTCCTACAATCAACATAAGGAATTTTTCATCCATGTTCTACTTTCATCTTCTCGTGACCAAGATGAACCTTCTCTATTGTTCTTTGTACAACATTGGGACTACGAAATGATACCTCCAAAACCTCCATCTAGCATAATGGAGAATGACATGGACTCATATATAAGGCCTGAAATGGGGATATGTCAATGGATGAGTGATAACTATTATTATACAAAAACTAAACTAAAGTAAAGTGTCATGCCCATAATCCCCTAAACTATATAATGCATTACTAAAAAATATACTCCAATTTCTTGAGGTTACACTATATCTTCCCATATGTATTTGGGTGTAATGATGTGTTGAGATATAACTGAGTTCCAAAAGAATGCTACAATCCCCTAAAGACTCGCGAGGTAAAAATGAATCCTAATCTAAAACAATATACCTCGGAACTACATGAAATCAAAACACCTCATCCACATACCTCTTATACAAAGCATCTATTGTTCCCAAATCCTTGATCACTAAGAAGTGGGATGATTTCATCAACTGATCAACAATTAACCATATATCATTATTATCTCTCTGAGTTTAGGGTAACCCTATGATGAAATATAACAATATTTCCTCCCATTTCTACTTGGGTCCATCAAAATGTAGAAAAAAACTTCTAGGGAAATTATTCATGGCCTTTACTTATAGGAAAACTAAACACTTGACAACAAACTCTTTCATCACCCATTACATCATGTGCCACCAAAACTACATCCTCAAACCATGGTACATCTAGGATAATCCTACGTGTATCGCAAAACATGATTTATGAAAATCATGAAAGACCCCCTCATGAATCAATACTGAAACAAACAACCTCCTATGAAAAAACATACAGTTCTGAACACACTCCAACAATCACTTCAGAGCATCTCCATGACCAACACGATCATGAATCACCTCTACCTCTGAGTCTCTATACTAAGACTCATCTACCTCCCGCATTAAAGAATACCACAACATCATCTACAAAAAACAACCTCTACCTTCAACCACCCTTGAATCTAATTAAAAGGATTCCAACTACTCCATCACTCTCTAAACATCCCCAAACTCATGAAAAACATCCTTCCATGACTTTTTCTCAAATAATCTGCCACAACATTCACATTTACTACGTTGTGGGAGATATTAATATCATTATCTTGATGAAAATACATCAACATTTTCTACCAAAAATTCATACCACATTGGGAAAATATATACATCAAACTCTTTTGATTCATGAATACCAAAAAGTTCTCCCTAATGAGGTAATTCTACTTCAAATTTAGTGAAAACACAACTGGTACTAGCTCTAGATCATTGGTGGAATAGTTACACAAATGGGGAGGTAACTTTCATGACCCATAAGATATCATTGAACTTTTATTCATCAATACGCATCCCATGACTAGATTGGAATCATCACAAAACACCTCAATATTCACACCAAACTCATGAAACTGAAGCATTGGAGCATTGAACAACTACCCCTTCAGGTAAAAAAATTTTGTCTGGAATTGATCAGTTCAGAAAAAAACCTAGTCCTTCCTGGTGAATACTAGTAATAGTGACGAAACTCAAGAGAAATAAGGTACGAACCTCTAATAATATCCTACAAGACCATGGAAAGTCTGAACATACACCACTTCCTTTGGTTATTCCTAGGAAACAATGGCCTCCACCTTCGACAAGTATACTACCACACCTTTCTAAGACACCACATGTCTGCGGAAATGAACCTTTCATATCCAAAAAATTAATTTTGAAAACCTTTCATAGAACTAGTGGAATACATGAACTAGAAAGACACCTCTGAGATGATCAAAAATCTCCTCCTCTGACTTCGATTAGATCAATATGTCATCAACAAACACAATAAGAAACTAGTCTAGGAATTCACAGAAAACAGATTTTATGAGTCCCATGAACATAGGTGGTGTGTTTGTGACACCAAAAAACATGACTACAAACTTTAATTTTCTATACCTACATCTCAAGGTATTATTAAGGATATCACTCTCCTTTACCCTCAACTACTGATATCCAGATCATAGATCAATCATAGAAAAACAACTTTACCCTATTAGATAGTCAAAAAGATCATGTATCCTTAGAAAAGGGTAATAGTATTTGATGATCACCTAATTCAACCTCTAGTATTCTATACACAACATTATACTATTATCTTCCTTCTTGTCAAAAAATATTGGATCACCCCATGGAGAAACACTATGTTAGATAAATCCCTTATACATGAGAACATTTATTTGAATCCTCAACTACCACATTTCAAAAGGTTATATCCAATAAGAAACTAGAAATTCCAGAGAATCGCCATGAAGTAAGTCTATCCTAAAATTAACATCACATCAAGGGGGTAGCATCACAACCTCCTTTGGTAAAACATCCAAGAATTATGACCCTGGGGACCTCCCCTATACCAGTATCCTCTAATTCCACTGAAAAATAATCCATAAATTAAAGAATGGGTTTCACACACGAAATTCCCACAAGATAACCATGCTCACCAATGAAAACCACACATCGTCTATCTACATCTGAGAACACAACTCTCCTACAAAATCAATCGATAATTGAAAATATTGATTACATAAAAAGTATTCCTAGGATGAAATTGTATGGTTTGATCTATAGTAAGAAAAGATCCCCATGGGATTGATGTGGCTAAATCATTAGTCTCCACCCCCAACATACATCAAACAAGATAATTTGGCCTTCGACTAGAATATTCAACACCATGGGTGTGGTAATCGTCTCTGAATCTACTCCTACAGAATGAACTAGAGTGGGTGAAATAAAGGAGTGAAAAAATATTGAATAAAACAAGGAAAAATAAAGGGTATATGAAAAAATGAGCATTCCATGAATGATCTATGGACCCACGAGTGCTACTGCCTCCAATACATAAAAATGACCATTCCCATATCCACTACCTTTAAGTTTAATACCACCTCCAAAAACATGCTCAGGTTGAGGTCCCTTGACATAAGGAACATATTTAGGTAAACCTCTACTTGATCCATCTCCCCTAACCATAGGATAAGCTTGTTGTCCCTACTACTGAAATGGTTTCACTAGTAACTGTGGCTAACGTCGGTGTTAAACCTGTCTATCTCCACTAAACTAATCTTGAAGAACCACTAGGAACTAATTTTGGTGATTTCCATGAACCCCACATACAAAACACATTGTCCTAATATCTATAGTAAAATAATTAAAACCATTGGCCCTAGAAGCCTATAAGAGAAACTGTTGAGGTCGACTCCCCACTAATCAAAATCTCAAAGCCCCTAGTGTCTTAGACCTACCACTGATAACACTATTCTTAAAGGAACCCTATTGGTTCCCCTCTCATGAAAAGACTCCACATGATTGCTTCCACTTAATCACCTCTACCATATTCTAGACCTCTAGATAGATTGCAACATAAAAGGAGTAACATCATACTTGATCAAATAATGAAGCACCTCCTCAAGACATCTCACACGGGAATCCTCATATGGAAAAAGATCTCAGGAAAAATACCAAAGGTCCTTGAACATAATTCCCAAATCCTTCATATACATTCTCCCATAATAAAGAGAATGAATCTCTTACCTACTTACTAAATTCATGGTCGATGGAAGAAAGTATGCTCAAAACTCTTTCGGAAAGTCAACCCATGAAACATCTTCCTCCTTTTTCTCACCTAGATAGAGTTTCAACCACTAACGCATAGCTCCCCCCATCTAAATAACTTCCAAAGGGACCCAATAATCCACAGATCCCTAGATCAAAATAAAAGATATCAAGAGATCATTTTACCAGCTCTTTGTCTTCACATCTGAAACACTTTCCTCATAATTTCCTAAAACCTATTACTGGAAACCACACAACATCCTCCATCACTGATTATCCAATTTAACTAGATCATGTTTCTTGTGATCAAAAAGATCATACAACTGAACCTATACAACCAAAAGTGAATTTAGAAAATATCTAGGATCCATATTTGAAAAGAAAACAATAATATCTTAAGATCTCTAGTATGTAAATTTATTTAGATTCATTTAAATTCACTTTATTCATTTTAATCTTCCCAAAAAACCCAACTCAAACAGGAACACAATTCATCCTGATACATGTACCTATCCAAGGTATCTAACCTAAAATCATATATTCCTTAATTAGTTGTTCAATAAGCTCGGAGTCTATATACTGGATCATGAGGGTCCCTAAAATCTCATTTCCTTGCCATTCTCCTTAGCCTATGTCATACACCAAAGTCAACAGGAACTTGTTCCATACCAAACCATGAAATCATTACTATACCTAACTCCAAACATCATCATATGTCTCAGCCATCACCTCTGCTATCATTATGTGATGACTCCCTCCTGCCAAAGATACTGCAATGAGGGGAGAGAGATAATGACCCCAAGTCCCACCTATAATAAGCCCTGGGCTAGAGACTAGAAACGAGGGTATCAAAATCACATGAAATGGTAGGAATTGCCCTCAATAATAATATAGGATCTAGACATTAGATTAATAATTCACAAGAAACCCCATGAAATAAAATAAAAATAAACCAAAACAATCCCACAATGCATTTATAAATAAAACAGGCATAGATAAAACTCTCCAAAACTAAATACCTACAAACTAAGTTAAATTAGTGACACGAAAATTGTCCAAATACGTTAAAATTAGGATTGTCTATCACGATCCACATAATCCTTCTAGAAACCAAAAAAACAATTTATATAAATAGGGTAATCATAAAAGTATAAATTCTAGGATAACCAAAGTATCTCTTGAACATGTGAAAGAATCAAACTAATGCACTGATGAGAAAACAAAAAAACCAATAACCCTTAAATAGGTCAGCAATCCAATCCCATCCTCACAATGGAATTCTCAAAAAATAAAACAATCCAAGTATAATAACATAATAAGAATCATATCAATAAAGGGTATCTCACAAAACATTCCCATTAATATTTCACTCTCACACCCCAATGTCATATATCCTGAAACTCTCATCTCTTCTAAAGAACATAGAGCATCACCCCACAGCATGGTCACATCACATCACACCAGCAGACACCTAGTCCATTTTCGCACAACATGATCACATCTCATATCAATCAAAGACACCTAGGACATCACATCAAACCCATAACCAAAGTAGTAGGGTGTCATGAACATGAGTTATATCAACCTCATTCCCTCCTCCTACCATGAACGAACCCCACTATAAGATGCCCCATAGAACTATCATATCACATCTCACCTGAAGACACTTAAGCCACCACCTCATAGTATAGTCACATCATATCTTTCCCAAAGACACTTGGTCCATCACCTAGTGAACTATCAGTCTTTTATCAGTCATAGAATGTTCATATATACTCACCTGGAAGAGATAGAGTGAAAGACCAAGTAGTCATTCATCCATCCACATCACAGGGATGTTGGAAAAATACACACAATATATAAATGTATGGGTGTCAGAACATAGTGCTTGAATACAGTAGGGTGAATATATAAAATCACATGGAAAAAAATATATACATACATCCACACACAAGCCCAAAATATGGGTTCACAGAAAAACACTAACCAACTCTAAACATCCCCATGTTTGCTGCCACTACTAAATAAATAACACCACACAAACCACAAACCATATTTCAGATTTCCAAACAATCCCATTATTCATTCCACTTGTTTCATTATTAATCATCAACCACATTTGACCCCACATACAATCATTTATTTGTTCATTAATCATTTCCATCCCATTAACCAAACCAAACCAATCTATTTTAAGCATTATTGACCTATTATTCCATCATTACCCCTGAATATAGCATAAAAAAACCACACATCATAAGGATCTCATAATTCCAATTATACCACTACCTTGATACCCCAAAAGCATGGCCAAACAAACTGTCACCACACCCCCCTAAAAGTACAGCAAAAAAATCATCACCTCACTACCCAAAATAAAATCCGATTAAACCAACACCCTACAGTAAAAAAATCATAACCAAATAAATCATCACCTCACCACATTAAAATCATGGCCAAATAAAATATTTACTTTCATTCCTAAATACATATCCAAACAAACCATTACATCGCCACCCAAAAAACACAACCAAATAATCCATCACCTCACTTTCCCTAATGAATGGTTTCATCTCAACCATTAATTCCACATGCTCCAACCACACATCACATAACATTTTACATATTTAACAAAGGGTATTTTATCACATTTCAAATTATTTTAGGGGTCTTATCATATAATACATAAATGCAAGGGAATACATTTTATTAACCAAATATAAATGGTTATCCAATTTCTATTTTAGAATTATTTCATAATAATCATGGTTTCCATAAATCATTCCAAATCAGTGCAAACAAATCCCCCAATGGCCATGAATTTCAGTGGGGTATTTGTTCTATATAATTAAAATATCAATAAAATATCCAAGCATTAAAAGCATGGTAATAATTCCACAATACCATTAAATTTAAATTAAATAATTAATTTATCTTTATTAGGCCATAACAACCATATCCCACAGATAAAAAGAGTAATATCAACCCACATGATACACAAAAGTGATAAATGAGGGATTCACTACCTAAAATTAGATTTTTCAACTTATTATGAAATTATGGGAAAAGAAGAAATGTTTGTAAACCTAAACTGCATGAAAAACCCATGGATCAACCTACACTGCATTGAGTACTATAAAAAATTCAGCCCAACTCACAACCAAAAGTAAAGTCTCACTACTACTGTGGATCCCAAATAGAATAGAAGAAGAAAATCAACCCAGAATAAGAAAATGGCTTACCACCAATCGCCAATGGGAATATATCAGATCCAATGGATCAAGGAGATTGAATGAGGGTAGA
Organism: Viscum album; assembly: GCA_963277665.1. Lineage (NCBI taxonomy): Eukaryota > Viridiplantae > Streptophyta > Magnoliopsida > Santalales > Viscaceae > Viscum > Viscum album. Next base: position 376,510,318 of record OY728132.1, read on the forward strand.
AAGATACCTCCAAATATCTTAGGACTCGTCTAAAATTGATATTAAGAATGGTGGTCAAATGAAGAGGGGTTTGACCAAATAAAATAATTTAAAACTTGGAATCCTACCCCTTTCATTTCGTGAAACTAATTCACTATGTGAATTTAATCGGAATTACCCAAAAAACAAATTACACAAAAATTCATGTCTACTCTACCTCGTTTAATTACATATCCTGAAATTACTTCTTTGATGTGGATCAATTTCATAGGTTCCCCCTTAGAAGCTTACAAGTTGCGAAACTAACCAGCTGCAGAAGCCATGAACCAACAATTCATGTCATGTACCACTTTCAGTATTTGAATTTCCCACTATAGCTCTATTTCACTTCTAACCACAATGAAACCTCCACAACACTCCTTGAAAACACATTTAACACCCAAAACTGAACGAGAAATGGTTCTAGAAGTTACGCATCTTTATATATTTTATTTTCATTTTAATAATAAATATAATGTTTTAAAATAATTTTTACATCCATAAAATGGATTTATAAATTAATATTAAGCAATATTATAATGATAATATAATTTTATGAGACCATAATTAGATTTTCAAAAGGTTATAAAATCAATCCTAATTTTAAAATTGGAATTTTTCCAAAAATGGTGGTTTATTTCAAAATTTAATTTATCATATTTATAAAATTATAACCATAAAAATTATTTAATTTTTGTAATGTATAAGTTCAGAATTTTTTAGGGTTAATTTTCTGTATTTTTCTTAAATAGTTAGATTTTTTATGAATAGTGAAATATGATAAATTACGGTATTTAACAATATAAGATATATACCTTAATTATTGATTCATTAAGGATGAAATGACCTTTAATTTTTAAATAACATGCACCATTTACTATAAACATTCATAATAAACAATAATATATGTTGTGTTAATCCAAAATAATAAAATAATGAATATAATATTAAAAAACACCCATCTCTTCCCATTATAAATAGCACCTCCTATCCTCAAAACCTATAAGACTTGGATCTTGCCAAAATTATTCCAAATTACCTTACCAAGATTCTATACCATTTCTTAGAGCTGATAGACTCACTAAAATACCAATTCTTTATTCCATAAGTGGTTCTTCAAGGAGGTGACATCCAATAGGATACATGCTCAAACTCCCTATTTGAATTTCTTTTCTTCTTCTAACTTCCCCTACACTCCTTAATCCAACATAGATTAATAACTCTAGTATAATGTGTATAATAGAATATTATGTTGGTTATTTTATTTTCTTCTTTATCCTCCTTTTCCCATCTCTTCTTATTCAAATTAACACAAAACCATTTTCCATATTATGTCTGTTAACCATATTCGTGGATGATGGGTTTTTTTACAGTAAAAACTTCATGTATGGTTTAAATTAACATATAATTATTTAAAATGAAGTAATTATTTATTTTATATGTTGTTTCACATTCTGGAAATAATATATTTACATAAGATTAAATAAACCCAAAATAGTTTATGTTGGTCGGAAAAATGCCAAAATAAAATAAACATTTATCAATAACATTTTTATTACATAAATCACCCACATGTCAGAAAATAAAATGATATATGAGACCATTTAAACTTATATAATTTAATTAATAACATTTAATTTAACTTTTTTAGTTTCATTCCCATTTGAAAAGAACTTACATAAGCATATGTTAGTGATCTGACCTTTGAATTATGAAGAGAACACCTCTAGAACATTAAATTTGAACTATGTATATGATTTAAATGGTTATAATTGAACATATTAATATTATAAAAAATAAAATATAAATTTAAAATGTTCTTAATTAATTAATTAATTAAACTAATTTTATTATTCATGATGTTGAGTGCAAGTGCAGAACACATTCGAACATAAGGTAAGGGATCCCCCCGAACTTCCATATTATTTTTGGTTTAAAATTTATCTCTATTTACATCAATTTATCTCTCTATTATTATTATATAATCCTTTTAATATATATATATATATATATATATATTTACTAGACATATATACCAAGTTCATTTAACCATTATTTGATGGGGATATACATGTTTTAAATGGTTTCTTTCTCAGTTCCTCTCGATAGGAAAACTCAATTGAAGGGAAATTATATCATTTTAAACTTTTTCAATTAAACTCATTAGAATGTTTGAATAAGACTATACTTTCAAAAATCACTCATTTTATCATGGAAAAATTTGTTAGGACCAAAAGGGGTTGTATACCCTGAGAAGTGGGGGGTGAATCAGGGAATGGATATTCTTTTCTAAATTCTTCCTACCCCACTGGGTCTTGACCACTTTATTACAAGGGTAACTTTATTTTCACATGTGTGTTTATTATGATCAATTCTTTTCTAATTTATCTGATTATGATTCTTTAAATTCAATGCATGGAAGCAAGCAGGCAGACACATAGATTTTTACTTGGTTCACCCTCACTGGGCTATTGTAACAACCCAATGTTTCATTAATGGAAATCCCTCTTGATCTAATTAAATGTCTCTTTATGTTTATATAAAATGTCAACTTCATTGGTTTTATGTTAAGAATTTTTACCGTTGCTTATATAGTCGTTGAACAGTGATCACATGATTATTATAAATATAGGGCTTTAACACATCCAATTTTACTTAGACAAAAGAACTGATGACCTCGTCCAGTAGAATTGCTCCGTACGAAGCCCATTTGTCGGAGCTCGGATAATAGGTGGCGTATTTGGGATTCTCCCTTGACTAATCCCAAGATGAGCTTCATCTTGTCAAGCTTAAACGTGACCGTCTATTGGAAAAGTGGAAGTTGATTGAAGTTACCACTCGAGCGATGCTATCCGAGCCACCCCAAGAGTCTGTCACCATCGCACACCTTACCCTTAGGTCTTATGCAGCTATTTAAAGGGGTTATGTAACAAATAAGTAGTACCATGTTCATGTACATTATTGTTTTTGTGTATAATAATGAATATAATTTCTAGTCATTTTTGATACATTGTATATAGTTTTTAAAGTACAAATAGTGTTTTTAGTTACTATTTAACTAATAATTATTTTTTATTAAATTAAGGGATTTTTGAATTAAATACTATTTTAATAAAATATTATTATTATTAAATTAATTTTTATTAAATATAAATGATCTTATAATTTTATGAATGCAATTATAATTTTTATTATGGTTTGGAAGCCATTTCTGTCCAAACCTGTGAATTTTCGATAAATGTCAGTTTTCATTTTAAAAGTGAAAATTAACATATTTATAAAATTATTTAGATAAAATAAATGTTATTTTTGGAATCAGTATGTCGAAATTATCCAACCGTGAATTTTTCTTAATTTTCTAAGACAGTAAAATTTTTGAGTAAAAATTAAATACCGTTTAAATATATAATGTGTTTTATGACATCATAATGACCCAATAGAGATGTAATAAAATACTATAATATTTATTTTCGTCCAATATATGTTTTAACATTAAAATAATTTGATTTTGGGTTTTTTTAAATTACTTTTCAAAGCATTAATGGACCCCTCAAGACTTATTCAACACCTTGCCTTTTTAAATTAATTTCCATGGGAGTGTGACTCACCTCCACATAAGCAACCCTAATATTTTAAGAAGTTTGGACTTTGTGGTTATAAAATATTGTTCTCCTCTTCCCTTTTCCAAAAAACCTGAGCAAAAACCATGGGATGGTTTGTGGTTTGGATTAATTTAATATAAGGGGTCCCAAACCTAAATAATAAAGAATTCCCTCAGCTTTCCAATATAAACCCACCCAAGCTCCCACTTCCTCCTCACTCAAAGCCTTTGGAGTTCTTCAAACCTCTGACCTACTCTCTCTAGAATCCTCCCAAGGTGCCCCAAGCTCCCAAGAAGCCTCTCATAAGCCTCTCTCTAGCCTTTGGGAGTACACTTCCAAGTAAGGGTTTTTTCTTCCTTTCTCATTCTTGTCAATTTTCTTTAATTTGTATTGCCCTTTTAATTTCAATTATGAATGTTGGGGTATGGTTTCACACCTCCCCCATACTGCCCTATTATTTTTTTAATGATGGGAGACCCCTTTATCTCTCTTTAAATTCCTCCCATGTACACCCGTTACTATGCCGAAATTCCAAACGGAACTTCTCTCTCTTCATTTACATTCAAGAAATAATTTTGTATCATGAATCTAAATTCCATTACAATTGTTGGGACATGTATCTATATGACCTCCTTAATATAAATTACATGTAGATATGATGAGTAACCCCTTTCTCTCTCATCAACCATTTTTTATGAAATCTTATATCATGTCGTTACGCTGCCGAAATCGAACCGATTTTCTAAGCCAATGCCATTGTGTAGTGGATACCATGCTCATTTCTCCATCAAGGGTATCCACCTTTATTCACCTTTACTTATTGATTACAAAGTTTGGTGTATAAATTTCACATTACTTTATCATGGAATAAATTATTATGTTTTATGAATCCAAGTTTTATGATCCATGTGGCACACTTATGCATGAAATGAATAGTTTAAGAAGGGTGTGCCCTTATAGCGCTCCAATGAATTGGGTAAATTATAGTATCATGATACATCATGTGCAATGAGTGTTTACTCATGCTAATTAAAGTGAAACAAGGGTTTACTCGTGCTTTATGTTCAATGAGTATTTACTCATGCTTCATGTGCAATGAGACTTGGCTCATGCTAATTCCATGTTAAGTGTTGCTGCCACATTTCCATGTTATGATTATCATGATTTATCATGCCTTTATGTTAATGTTTCTTATATTCTCTATTGACATTCCTATTGTCTATCATTTATTTTAATCCTAATGTTATTTCATGTGTACTCCCTTACTGGGCTTTATAGCTCACCCATTTCTTATGCATGTCCTCAGGTTATCCCATGCAAAGCTAAGTACGAGGGAATGTAGTGGTCATGTAAAGGAAGTTTTCAATAAAGATGTTGTATTTCATGTTTTTAAGTTTTTATGTAATGGTCCTAATCCCCAAATACACTAAACCTCTCGATCTTCTTTGTTGTATCAAGTGAAGTTTTATGTAATAAATCATGTTTAAGTTTGTAAAAAAAGCAGGGTTGTCATAGTTGGTATCAGAGGATAGGTTTAGTTATTTTTGGGATTAGGAAACCCTTGTAAATCCTTAGATACAAGACTAAGTATAATAAAAACATCCCTACATTTTGGTAAGTACTGAGTAAGTGGTTTATCAGACAAATACATCCCTGTCTGGATACGAGCAGGTAGAGGCGGCTCTGGAACAGATGTATCCTAGGGGTAAAACCCAAAAACACAGCTTTGAGCTAGACTCGAACGAGAACTGGTGCATGACAATGGGACTTACTGCACTCTTGGTTACGACACACCCGGGGGATATGTTTTGATAAATTCACAATCTTAGTATGAACCCTTATTAAGGAAAAAAATTCCCCTAAGAATATATGTTAGAAAGTAGATCATGAAAAGCCTAGATTGAAGCCTATAGACTCATGAGTTAAGGAAATGAAAGTTTATTTATAAGTTATCAACTTTTCCCATTGGATTACACTTTATGTGTTACCCCTAACATTCCTTTTATTCCAGCCAATGGCCGGTAATAGTAGGACTCAGGCTAACAATCGATGTAAAGATCAATGTGATGATTGTACTATTGAGATGCCCAATCCAATGGGAGCGGGAATCGCGAACTTTGTCACGCTTCTCTCTCAGCTAACTCAAGAATTGAATAGAAACATGGGTCAAGATGAATGTTCAACCCCCCCCCCCCCCCCTAAGAAAGAACAAGTCACTATCGAGAGCTTCATGAGACAAAGGACTCATACTTTTAGTGGATCATCTGATCCCACGATCGCTGAACAATGGATCAAATCCATTAAAAATATCTTATCCATCCTTCAATGTTCTGAAAAAGAGATGGTTCTCCTTGTTGCCTATCGTATGGAGGGTGAAGTTGATCAATGGTGGATGTTGATCAAAAATACAAAGCCTTAGGAGGAGAGTGAGGCATTGGAATGGAAGGATTTCCAGAAGAAGTTTTTCGATAAATATTTTCCGTGCACCCTCCTGCTTAAGATGGAAAGAGACTTCCTTTCCCTCAAGCAAAAAAGATGAATAATCTGTTGGAGTGTACGAGTAAAAATTCACAAGTCTTGCACGATACGCTTGCGGCTTTGTCGTTACCCCCGAATGCAAGGTTGACCGCTTATTTGGTCGACTGAAGCCTAGCTTGCGGAAAGAATTAGCGATCCGTGACTTCGACAGCTATGAGGAAATTGTCTGATGTGCCCTCAAGGTCAAAATAGAGATCGGGGAATCACAGGGGTATCATGGGGACAACAAGCATAAGGTGGACTTCAATTCTTGTGGTCCGATAGAAAAATCCAACGGTGCTAAGAAGATCCAGCACCCCACTTTCCAAAAGTGCGGAAAGAAGCACCCTAGAAATTGCCTTAAGGGGACGAGAAAATGCTTCAGGTGTGGAAGAAAAGGGCACCTAGCTGTTAACTGTCAGCAAGAAAGACCCACGGCTGCGATAGAGGAGAGGAATGCTCCGTTCGAACCTCAACACGTTTTTCAATGCTTACAATGCAAAGAACCGGGTCATTTTGCAAATAAGTGCCCTAATACAAGGGTTTTCAGAGGCGACCAACAACCTCCAAGGCAGCAAGGAAGAGCTTTTTCCATCACTTCTGCCGAAGTGAAACCTAACAACGATGTGGTGACAGGTATGCTAGTTATTCATTCAAGAATAGTGAACATAATTTTTGATTCAAGTTCTACGCATTCTTTTATATCTCGAAATTTTAGTAGAACAATACCAGTACCACCACAAATCATGGAAGTAAAGATGTCGGTGAGTACGGAAAATGGGGCAATCATTGCATCCCATGAATATAAGTCCTCCCCTGTTATAATCTGTGGATTTAATTTCCCCGCAAACCTCATCATACTCCGTCTGGTGGAATTTGATGCAATTCTTGGCATGGATTGGCTTTCCTTATATAGAGCCAATATAAATCGTCGGGAGAGGGAAATCACACTCCATATGGAGAATTGACCCCCAATTCTATACAAGTGTCAGGAGGAAGATGAATCTCTTTTAGATCCATCATCTCAAGCATGGATATTACTGCCTTATGAGAATGCGTATGTGGCACAGATGATTGAGTCCATGGAAGAAACCATCCTTGAAGAAATGCTTATTGTGAGGGAATTCGCTGAAGTGTTTCCCGAGGAACTATCTGGTCTTCCTCCTAGAAGAGATGTTGATTTCTCAATTGAACTTATACTTGGGGTGCTACCGATATCCAAGACTCCATATAGAATGGATTTTGTTAAGCTTTAAGAGATGAAGAAACAACTACAGGAGAATCTGGATAAAGGGTTTATACTCCCAAGAGCTTCACCATGGGGTGCACCGGTCCTCTTCGTCAAGAAGAAGGATGGGTCAATGCGGCTCTTCATCGATTATGATGAACTTAAAAAAATCACAATAAAGAACAAGTATCCTCTCCCAGGAATCGATGACTTGTTTGATCAGCTGCATGGAGCACAATAATTCACCAAGGTGGACTTGCATTCAGGATATTATCAAGTACGGGTTAAGAAGGAAGATGTCCCCAAGACTGTTTTTTGTACAAGATACCGGCACTATGAATTCATAGTAATGCCTTTCGGACTCGCCAATGCTCTAGAAATCTTCATGGACTTAATGAATATAGTCTTTAGAGATTACCTACACAAATTTGTGGTAGTCTTTATAGATGATATTATAATATACTCCAAAACCAAGGAGGATCATGAGGAGCATTTAAGAACTGTACTGGAGACCTTACGCAAGGAGAAGCTCTATGAAAAGTACAGAAAGTGTGAGTTCTGGTTTAAGGAAGTCTCATTCTTGGGCCATATCATCACAAGTAATGGGATATCTGTGGATCCCTCCAAAACAGATTCAATTGAGGGATGGCCGAGGCCAACATCGGTAATGGATATCCGTAGCTTCTTGGGGTTAGCTGGATATTATCGACGATTTGTGAGAAATTTCTCACGATTGTCCAACCCTCTTACCAAGATAACTCAGAAGGGAGTAAAGTTTTGTTGGAGTGATGAATGAGAAGAATGGTTCAAGGAGTTGAAAAGGAGGCTTATCACTATGCCTGTGCTCACTTTACCCACAAGTGGGGAACTTTTTGTGGTATTCAGTGATTCTTCAAAGAAAGGATTAGGTTCTGTGCTGATGCATAATGATAAAGTGATATCCTATGCCTCAAGGTAGTTGAAAATCCATGAGCAAAACTATCCAACACATGATCTGGAGTTAGCGGTTGTGATCTTCGCCTTGAAAATCTGACTGCATTGTCTCTATAGAGAGAAATGTGAGATATATACTGACCACAAGAGTCTTAAATATATATTCACGCAGAAAGAGCTTAATATGAGCCAGAGAAGATGGATAGATCTCATCAAGGATTATGACTGTTCAATACATTACCACCCTAGGAAAGCGAACAAGGTGGAAGATGCCCTAAGTAGAAAGGATCTAGTGATTCTATCAATGATGAGAATTGAGAAGGATCCAATCTTCTTAGACTTGATGAAGATAGACATGGGAATCATAGAGAAGGGAACATCATCAATCCTTTCACAAATTATTGCTCAACCATCTCTTTTGGAAAGGTTATAGGATGTTCAAAAGGATGATCTGGGAATTCAAGAAAAAGTGGTAGCTATAAAAAAGTGGAAATCCTCAGAGTTTAATGTTAATGAAGAAGGAATTGTGCGGTTTGGTAAAAGACTATGTGTTTCATCAAGTCCAGAGCTGAAGAAGGAACTTTTGGATGATACACATAGTTCAAATTTCTCTATTCATCCAGGGAGAACAAAGATGTATCGAGATCCCCAAGAAAAATTTTGGTGGGATAATATGAAGAAGGAGATCGCTGAATATACATCAAAGTGCCTGGTGTGTCAGCAAGTGAAGGCAGAGAGGCAGAAGTCTAAGGGGATGATGCAACCATTGCCCATACCAAATTGGAAATGGGAGAACATCACCATGGACTTTGTCACCAGACATCCAAGGACATCCAAAGGCAACAATGCAATCTGGGTTGTTGTGGATCGTCTTACAAAGGCGGCACACTTCATTTCTATTCGGGGGGATTTCTCATTGTATGAACTGGCACAGATATATATCAGGGAAGTGGTAAGGTTTCATGGAGTACCACTATCTATTGTGTCTGACCGAGATCCAAGATTCACCTCTATGTTTTGGAAGAGTCTTCAACATGCTCTGAATACTGAATTAAACTTTAGTACAGCCTATCATCCTCAAACAAATGGCCAATCTGAGCGGACTATCCAAACACATGAGGATATGTTGAGAGCCTGCTCAATGGACTTTAAAGTAGGATGGGATCAACATCTTCCTCTTGTTGAGTTCTCTTATAATAACAGTTTCCACTCAAGAATCCAAATGGTACCATATGAAGCCCTGTATAGGAAAAGGTGAAGAACACCGACATGTTGGGATGAGGTTAGTGAATGTAAGCTGCTTGGACCAGAAATGGACGAGGAAATGGTGGAGAAGGTGAAAACCATTCAGAAGCATATCAAGGCAGCTCAGAGTCGACAGAAGAGTTATGCAGATAACTCTCGACGAGACCTTGAGTTTAAAGTTGGAGACATGGTTTTTCTACGCATATCTCCATCGAAGAAGGTCATGAGGTTTGGAAAGAATGGGAAGTTAAGTCCAAGGTACATCGGCCCCTTCAAGATTCTTGATCGTGTCGGGGCTGTGGCCTATCGACTAGCACTTCCACCTACTATGGCCAAAGTACATGATGTCTTTCCTGTATCCCTCTTAAGGAAGTACATACCGGACCCTTCACATGTACTCTCTTCCGAGGTGGTACAATTGGAAGATGATCTATAACACCCCGATATTTTATGAAAAATATTCTTTTAATTTCATTAATGTCTTGTTTTGTATGCTACACCAAGATTACCTTGCGCTATACGCAACACCGTATTAGCTTACAGTATACGCAACACTATTCTTGGATCGTGTTACACACAATTTTGATAATAGTTATTCTACGCAACATTGAGTATATATATATATATATTCAATGTATAAATGAAATATGGTTGGATTCTATTATACTAAACAATGAAGGATTCTTTCACAACACGCAACCCTGACTTGGCTTGCATTACACGCAATCGCGACCTTCCTCGATAGCGTGTGTTGTACGCAATACCGGGTTTTACTAAAAAACGATATATTATTATAATATAATTATGAACTAGCCGTTATGAATAGAATTAACTAAATTTTTAATTTTATAACATTATTATTCATCTTACACATTTTCTAGAACATGGTATAAGAACAAAATAAATTTTTCAGGTAAAATAAGTATTTTTCAAAAAATGCAGTTTTGTCGCCTTTTGATGGCGCACACACTTTAAATCTAGTTTTTGAAATGTTTATAAGTTTAATTTGAAAAAATAAAATTCTTCTTTTGAATCAAGAAATAAAAATTTCTTTGAATAATTTTTTCTTATTATTCTGGTAACTTTCATATTTTGATGAATAGTAAAAACACGCTATATTTTAATGAAAAACAACTTTTTTCATCGTAATAATTTGTATGGTTAAATTATAATATTTAATGGTTTTAAAGTATAAATAGAATATATTTTTACCATTTAATATAATTTATGTCATTATCATTGATTTTACAATGAATTCGTAGGTTAAATCAATTCAATCTTTTGCAATGTTTTAAACAAAAAACCCGTTTTCATTCGACAACGGGATTAATTTTAATTTAATTTTTGCAACTTCTATGTATTGAATTTAAAAAAATGGATTCCATATTTGGAATCAGTGGGTCCAAATTATGTTAATAGGCTACTTTTTATTTTTGGAAATTATGAATAGTAACTACGGTAAATTTTATTTTCCATAGTTAAAGGTAAATCGGGTAATTAAGGGTAAATATAATATTATAAAATTACCCTAACACATGCCAAAATTCTATTGGATGTCTAAAAGTAAACCCATATCAAATAAGGGTCGGATTAAATTCATTTTATGGACTTTTGACCAGGAAAATAATTTAATTATTATTAAAACCAAAGAAAGTGACAACATGTCACTCTCTTAAATCTTATAAGTATAATAATTTTAATTTAGTGATAAACATCATAAAACTTAGAACATTAATAGTCTCCATAAAGATAATAAAATTATCTACATCATGATTATTTATTTAGAATTTTTAGGGATTAAACAATTGTCATTAATGGTGATACATTAATTATTTATTAAGTGGAAAATAAGTAATATAGTTTTTTATTGAAATAATAATACCCATTAAAAGGCCCACAAACCTGACCAAAATTTATTGGTAGTGTATATATACACCTTAATAATCCAATGACCTAATATATAACCGTTTGGATCCTTATAAAAGTGATTATGACAATTATATTATTTTATTATAAATGGTTCTAAAGTTGTCACCTTCATAATTTAATAAATATAACAATTTAAATATTGTGATTTTAAGATGATAAATTCGAGTAAAAGTATTATTGTTAATAGTAATAGATTTATCTTCATCATAGGATTTTATTTTAAATTTTTTTGCAACAAATCAGTATATTAAATAATTATAAAAAATGTTGTAGTAATTATTTTATTAAGAGATAAAACAAATAAATGGTTTTAAAAATAATAAACTAAATATTATATGAACTATTTAATGTGATCAACTAATTTTATAGATACATATGACCTTTTATGAATCTATTAAAGCTTTTATTTCAAACATATCTTCTGTATATATTTTATTTAAATTCAAAATAAATGAATAGTGTCAAAATTGACACTATTGTTATTTTATAAAAATAACATATTATAAAATTGTTTAAAAATCCCAAAAATATTTAAAAATTATAAATTTAAATTTATATGTTCTATAATGTTATAAAGTAAACAATTATGGAAAATTCACAACAAATAAGTAATTATTTGTTATAATTTAATATTTAGAATTTTATTACCACAAATAAACTTAAATAGATTAAATAAGGATAAATCAAAATGATAAGGTTTAAAATAAGATCCAAACATGTATAAATTTGATTGGTTGATGGTATTACAACCCTATATCATCTAATATTCTAATATGAGTCATTTGTTGAGGTTTTTAAGTGGGGTTAGATTTATTATAAATTAATATTTTTGAGAATTCCAAAGGTGCCCCTCTCCTCCCTTATAAAAGGGCACCTCCTCCCTCTCCTCCTCACACAAATTTGAGCCTTCATGCTCGGCCAACCCCTGACAAATTATCGTCTCCACTTCCCTAGAAACATCCTAGAGGTTCTGGTCTACTTTAAAGACCAATCTTAGTGCCCTAAGAGGAGGTTTCAAAGAGGCGTATCGAAGAAGAGGTAATTTCTTCTCCCGATTCTTTCAAGATTCTTTCTTCTTCAAATTATTATTATTTATTTGTTTCATTATAAAGTAATAACATCAGTATCACTAATATACTGATTTTTTATTATAAATATGAAACAACCCCATTTCACCTTCTATCCATCCTACGGAAAACAAAATCACCGCGCGTGCGTACGTACGGAATACCGTCTCCAGGCCGTGGGGTAATCTGTTTTTCCACCAACACCTTACATGGATGTGTATAATGCTGTAAAGAATAACTATACATAGTTATTATAACATCATAATGATTATTATATATTTTATCATCCACTCCAATTCAATTAAATAATTATGTAAACGATATCATCACTCGTGCGTACGTACGGACTACCGTCTCCACGACGTGATGAGATTCATTCTCCATGTTAACCATTTAAGAATGATTATAAAATATATATAAGAAGTAATAATGAAATATATGACATTATAAATCTACTGTATTTATGTATATATGTATGTCATCTACTTAATTCCATTCAACTCAATAAGGAAACGAAAACAGCATTCATGTGTACGTACGGTCTACCGTCTCAATGAACGGTGTATTTATTTCCATTTATCGTTATATTATATATATGTATATTCTGAATATATATATAAATCATGTTTTATATTCTGGAATTATGTAATCATGATCTATGTAATCATATGAAGAATTACAAGTCAAAACACGGATGACAAATGAAACCATTTTACCCAAAACACTCTTTAACATGGAATTTACAAAAGAACGGGTAATATAAAGTCATAAGTGAACCATATATGATATCATAACAATGAATATGATTCTGTAATAAGTAAATGACATTATTTAAATAATTATATAGGAGGTTCGGATACATACGAAGCATATCGGACATAAGGTAAGGGATAGTTGTGCAAATCTCATTTTTATCCGAGATTTCTTATTCGTAAGTATTTACTGGGGTTATTTCTATCATCCATGTCCATGTTTTGTAAAAGTGTATTCATGTATATTTAAAGTCCTTTTTACCCATTTTGACTTTTACCCCATGGTATGGAAAGAGTCTTTCTTTTATTTACCCAACAAGGTACTTTTTTACTTTTCCGACAAAATTACGAGAAGAAATTTTTTTTAACGTATACGGCATGAAAGGATTGTTAAGGTTTTATAAATACTTATTTTCATAAAGATTCCTCCAAAGTATTTCATGAATATTTTCAACAAAATCCTTTTCTTTTAAAATTACATGACATTTTGTGAAAAGAAAATTATTTTGAAGAAGAAAGGATATTTTTCTCAAGAATTCATTTCAAGTGTTTTATCAAAACCATTTTTCATATAAGATGAAATTATTTCATATGTGTATGTTTCAAGTATAATGTATCCATGATTTACATGGTTTCAATTTCCTTATTATGAAATTATATCCATTTCTTATATATGGATTATGTTATGATGGGATGATGTTTATGAAACCCATTTTATTCTTTGGGTTATTATGAATGATGTATGTTTTTCTTGTGGCACAAGTAAAAATGATTTCATTATGAGATGGGTGGGACCTATATCCCCCTCAAATGCATTGGGTAAAGATTTATATCCCATGAGATAGACATGGCTGGAATGTTAAGTTAATCTGGTTCAGTGTTACAGGACTGAAACGAGGAGTGAACTCGATTCAGAAAGGGACTTTGTCCACCAAGATGGTCTTGGCAGTAATGCCTTGGCTACTATGGAAATCATGACATGTGCTGAATGGTTGTCACAATTACATGTTTTATTCCCATGCTATTTTATGATTCTTAATGTTTTTTTATGATCTATTCCATATGTACTTCCATGTTTTATGTCATTGCTCAAGCTTTTTATGTTTAAATATTATGTTCATGTTTTTAAGTTAAAATGTATATGGTATGTTTTATTTTATCCATTCTTACCCTTACTAAGCATTTGAGCTCACCCTTTTTATGTTTTCTTTTCCCGAGGATATAATGAAAGGTTTTAGGTAAGAAAAAAAGGGGAAGATCTTTATGGGAGATATTGAATATCTTTCACCACGATTAGAAGATTACGTTCCATGTTTCCAAAGACACTAAACTATTACGGTCCTTATGTGTGTGTTTTTTTATGTACTAAGTATTCCGCAAAAGTAATGTAATGTCCATGTACATCAGGCTTAGGGTCTCTACAGTTGGTATCAGATGAAAGGTTTAGTCAACCTTTGGAAACTAGGATGCAAAAACGTTAGTGAGATCCCTAGAGATATTTCTAAGGTATGTCTAGGGATGTCCCTAAGGATAAGTATACGTATAGGATATAGTCCTAGAACTATGGCAACGATCATAGAATTTAACCTAAGATGTTAGATATTGAGGGTACTCCCCTTTAAAAGAACTTTTGAGGAAAAAGTGGGAAACCCGAAATAAAATCATACAAGAAGAAACCCAGATCAAGACTATTGGGAACTGCCTCTCCCCAGCAACTACATCATTACGTAAAGCCTTTACCTCACATAATCACTCGACAAGTTGTCTCACGCAGGGTTTCACGAGCCTGGTACTGATGGAAAAGTCATACCCTCTCATTCTTCCAAATCCAAATAGTCATGCTCAGATGGATGCTTCCTTCTCTATTCCTCATTGAGAGATGATCCTTGTAGAATGTCGGTTGCTTCACCATCAAGATTCAGAATAAAACCAAATACCAAAAACTACCTCAAAACCCACCCATAATAGAATTCAAAAACCACCACTGAAAATTTTCTAAATTTCAAATCCAAAAAGTTGGCAAAAAGCCATCAAACCGATAATCATCGTTGATCTCCCTAAACTAGTTGCTCGAACTCACATCCCAGAGGAATAAGAATACCACCATGCTACTCCACCTAGGAGAGAATGGAGGAATCCTGGAACCAGAGTAGAGAACCAAGAAAACAGATGCAAGACGAATCACCAGCGATACCACATCTCAGGGTACTCCCCCTTTACTATGTTATTTTCCCTAGCATGATTTTTGCCTCTCACACTATTCTTTTTGGGTTTTAGAAAATGGCTGGAAACAGGAAGATTCACGATAATGGAGGATATGATTGACAATGTAATGATATTCTTCATGAGAAACCAAATGAAATGGGATTTGGAAGACCAAACATAATTATTATGCCGAATCAGAAATCTCATAATATGATTAATAAACTCAAATTTGGTAAGTTTCCTGACTCAGCTAATAAGAGAAAGATTGAGTTTCAGGATGATCATAGAGGAAAGAAAGTTCAATTTCCCCTATGTAAATCATCTGGGAAGAGGCATCAAGGAGAATGTTTCAAAGGAACTGGAAGATCCTTTGGGTGTGGAAAAGAAGGACATAAAGCCAGTAAGTGCAAAGGAAAAGGTTTAGTTAACACCATGGATGAGGATAATGGTATTGCTACAGCATCAACAATGGTTAAATGTTTTAAATGTGGAATGTATGGGCATTATTCAAACCAATTCCCTAAGGGAAAGTATCATGAAGAGAATTAGTATGGTCGTATGGGTGATATTTATATTGATGATGATGAAGAGACTATATATGATATGTGAGTTGAAAGAATTGTTGAAGCTCAGTCAACAGTTTAAGAAGGTAGTGGAATGATTACATGTTTATCAAGTGTAATGTTGTATAAATAATCTCATGGTACTATGGAATAAAGAGACATCTAAGGATTGTTACACTGTTGTCTTTCCTTGAGTTTTGAAAGTGTATGATTAATGGTACCAGTATCCCTTAAAGGTTATTCAGATATTTTTGGAATGTATATGATATGCGCATAATGAAGGGATAAAGTGAAAATTAAATGTTTGATAGTATTCATGAGCTCATGACTGATATAAGGAGAAGGTTATATCATGGTTTGAGTATATAGAATTTTTGGATTTTGGTATGTGGAAAGAGTTAACTTTTGACAGCATTCTTGTTTTCACTAAGGTTTAATGGGTATTCATTTTTCAAGAGAATACATGATTAAGGTATTCACATGATTGGAATGTGACCAACAAGATATATGGGGGATAAATGATGGTATTCACATGCTTGGTTGATGACATTTCATGTAATAATTTTCTTTATACTATGAGCTTGGACCAAAGTATTTTAGATAAGCCTAAAGATTGGAATGGATTATGTTGTACATAAGTTAGTATTGTTTAAGGATATAACTTTTTTTTGATATTATTTATGGGATGTTATAGTAATATAGCTTTAGAAAAAGGACAACCTGCAGGATGGGCGACAGCCCATCGCGTTGGACAAGGATATGGGAATCGAACCCACAACCGAAGTGCGACTGGCCTTTATCGCCTACCACTGGCCTACAGGAAGACCCTGGTTAGTAGAAACTAGTTTTATTTTATTAAGCGGTATGATATATGAAGTATAAGTTCATTTTTGGAACCATATACGATTAATCTAACCATAAGATGGACTTATAACTTTTGCTATCCTTTTGTTTGAAAGAGATGGAATGACCCATCATTCTATCACATGATCTGCTAACACATCATGAATAACAAATTCAACTTCATTTCTTTAAGGGATGAAGTGGAAATTGTTCAATTCACGAACAACAGTGAGATTGTACCAAAATCATGCAAGTATTTCTTTTAATTCGTCAACTTTAGGGAAATGATCTTGAAAACCAAAAATGTTGTCCTAGTTCCCTTATATCCGATGAATCAGATGGTACCTTAGATAATCACAAATCAATAGCTTTTTGATTGTTGGCTTTTTCATATCTAGGTTCTCTACCACTCTCCATCAGAACTTGATGGTTAGATTTTTCTTCCATATCCATATTTTCACCTATGTTCTCCTACGTGGAAACCCAGTGATGAGTTAATTTGGGTAACCGTTACATTTCATACTTTAGTTTTTAAATCCATGTTTTGGTATTTCTTTTTACGATGTGGGTTTCTATTAAACAAACTTTCGAGTAGTAAACCATTTATAACCCCGGAAAATTTCGAGGGACAAATTCATTTTAAGAAGGGTAGAATGTAACACCCCGAGATTTTATGAAAAATATTATTTTAATTTCATTAATGTATTGTGTTGTATTCTACACCAAGATTACCTTGCATTATACGGAACACCGTATTAGCTTGCAGTATACGCAACACTATTCTTGGATCGTGTTACACACAATTTTGATAATAGTTATTCTACGCAACATTGAGTGACTATATATATATATATTCAATGTATAAATTAAATATGGTTGGATTCTGTTATACGAAACAATTAAGGATTCTTTCACAACACGCAACCCTGACTTGGCTTACATTACACGCAATCGCAACCTTACTCGATAGCGTGTGTTGTACGCAATACCGAGTTTTACTAAACAACGATATATTATTATAATATTATTATGAACTAACCATTATGAATAATTATTAACTATATTTTGAATTTTATAACATTATTATTCATCCTACACATTTTCTAGAACATGGTATAAGAACAAAATAAATTTTTCGGGTAAAATAAGTATTTTTCAAAAAATGCAGTTTTGTCGCCTTTTGATGGCGCACCCACTTTAAATCTAGTTTTTGACATGTTTATAAGTTCAATTTGAAAAAATAAAATTCTTCTTTGGAATCAAGAAATAAAAATTTACTGTGAATAATTTTTTGGTATTATTCTGGTAACTTTCATATTTTGATGAATAGTAAAAACACGGTATATTTTAATGAAAAACAACTTTTTCCATCGTAATAATTTATATGGTTAAATTATAATATTGAATGGTTTTAAAGTATATATAGAATATATTTTTACCATTTAATATAATTTAGGTCATTAGCATTGATTTTACATTGAATTTGTAGGTTAAATAAATTCAATCTTTTACAATGTTTTGAACAAAAAACCTGTTTTCATTCGACAACGGGATTAATTTTAATTTAATTTCTTCAAATTCTGTGTATTGAATTTGAAAAAATGGATTCCATATTAGGAATACGTGGGTCCAAATTTTGTTAATAGGATAATTTTTATTTTTGGGAATTATGAATAGTAACTACGGTAAATTTTATTTACCAAAGTTAAAGGTAAATCGGGTAATTAAGGGTAAATATAATATTATAAAATTACCCTAACACATTCCAAAATTCTATTGGATGGCTAAAAGTAAACCCACATCAACTAAGGGTTGGATTAGATTCATTTTATGGACTTTTGACCATGAAAATAATTTAATTATTATTAAAACCAAAGAAAGTGACAACATGTCACTCTCTTAAATCTTATATGTATAATAATTTTAATTTAGTGATAAACATCATAAAACTTCGAACATGAATAGTCTCCAGAAATCTAATAAAATTATCTACATCATGATTATTTATTTAGAATTTTTAGGGATTAAAAATTTGTCATTAATGGTGATACATTAATTATTTATTAAGTGGAAAATATGTAATATAGTTTTTTATTGAAATAATAATACCCATTAAAAGGCCCACAAACCTGACCAAATTTTATTGGTAGTGTATATATACACCTTAATCATCCAATGACCTAATATATAACCGTTTGGAAGCTTATAAAAGTGATTATGACACTTATATTATTTTATTTTAAATGGTGCCAAAGTTGTCACCTTCATAATTTAATAAATATAACAATTTAACTATAGTGATTTTAAGATGATAAATTCTAGTAAAAGTATTATTGTTGAAGGAAATAGATTTATCTTCATCATAGGATGTTAATTTAAATTTTTATGCAAAAACAGTATATTAAATAATTATACAAAAATGTTGTAGTAATTATTTTATTAAGAGATAAACCAAATAAATGGTTTTAAAAATAATAAAATAAATATTATATGAACTTTTTAATGTGATCAACTAATTTTATAGATACATATGACATTTTATTAATCTATTTAAGATTTTATTTCTAACATATCTTCTGTATATATTTTATTTAAATTCAAAATAAATGAATAGTGTCAAAATTGACACTATTGTTATTTTATAAAAATAACATATTATAAAATTGTTTAAAAATAACAAAAATATTTAAAACAATAAATTTAAATTTATATGGTCTATAGTGTTATAAATTAAACAATTATGTAAAATTCACAACAAATAAGTAATTATTTGTTATAATTTAAAATTTAGAATTTTATTACCACAAATAAACTTAAATAGATTAAATAAGGATAAATCAAAATGATAAGGTTTAAAATAAGATCCAAACCTGTCTAAAATTGATTGGTTGATGAGATTACAACCCTATCTCATCTAATATTCTAATATGAGTCATTTTTGGAGGTTTTTAAGTGGGGTTAGATTTATTATAAATTAACATTTTTAAGAATTCCAAAGGTGCCACTCTCCTCCATTATAAAAGGGCACCTCCTCCCTCTCCTCCTCACACCAATTTGAGCCTTCAAGCTCGGCCAAAACCTGCCAAATTATCTTCTCCACTTCCCTGGAAACATCCTAGAGGTTCTGGTCTACTTTAAAGACCAATCATAGTGCCCTAAGAGGAGGTTTCAAAGAGGCGTATCGAAGAAGAGGTAATTTCTTCTCCCGATTCTTTCAAGATTCTTTCTTCTTCAACATCTTCTTCTTTAGTTGTTTCATTATAAGTTAATAACATAAGTATCACTAATATACTGATTTTTTATTATAAATATGAAACAACCCCATTTCACCTTATATCCATCCTACGGAAAACAAAATCATCGCGTGTGCGTACTTACGGAATACCGTCTCCACGCCGTGGTGTAATCTGTTCTTCCACCAACTCCTTACATGGATGGGTATAATGGTGTAAGGAATAAAAATAAATAATTTTTATAACATCATAATTATTCTGATATATTGTATCATCCACTCCAATTCAATTCAATAATTATGTAAATGATATCATCGCTTGTGCGTACGTACGGACTACCGTCTCCACGACGCGATGAGATTCATTCTCCATGTTAACCATTTAAAAATGATTATAAAGTATATATAAGCAATAATAATGAAATATATGAAATTATAAAGCTACTTTATTTATTTATATATGTATTTCATCTACTTAATTCCATTCAACTCAATAAGGAAATGAAAACATCGTTCATCCGTACGTACGACCTACCATCTCCATGAACGGTGTATTTCTTTCCATTTATCGATCTATTATATATATGTATATTCTGAATATATATATAAATCATGTTTTATATTCTGGGATTATGTAATCATGATATAAGTAATCATATGAATAATTACAAGTCAAAACACGGACGACAAATGAAACGATTTTACCCAAAACACTCTTTAACATAGAATTTACAAAAGAACGGGTAATATAATGTCATAAGTGAACCATATATGATATCATAACAATGAATATGATTCTGTAATAAGTAAATGACAATATTTAAATCATTATATAGGAGGTTCGGAAACATACGAAGCATATCGGACATAAGGTAAGGGATAGTTGTGCAAATATCATTTTTATCCGAGATTGCTTATTCGTAAGTATTTACTGGGGTTATTCCTATCATCCATGTCCATGTTTTATAAAAGTGTATTCAAGTATATTTAAAGTAATTTTTACCCATTTTTACTTTCACCCCATGTTATGGAAAGAGTCTTTCTTTTATTTACCCTACAAGATACTTTTTTACTTTTTTGACAAAAGTGCGAGAAGAATGTTTTTTTTAACGTATACGGCATGAAAGGATTTTTACGGTTTTATAAAGCCTTATTTTCATGAATATTCCTCCAAAATATTTCATGAATATTTTCAACAAAATCCTTTTCTTTTAAAATTGCATGACATTTTGTGAAAAGAAAATGATTTTGAAGAAGAAAGGATATTTTCCTCAAAAATTCATTTCAAGTGTTTTATCAAAACCATTTTTCATCTAAGATGAAATTATTTCATATGTGTATGTTTCAAGTATAATGTCTCTATGATTTACATGGTTTCACTTTCCTTATTATGAAATGATATCCATTTCTTTTATATGGATTATGTTATGATGGGATGATGTTTATGAAACCCATTTTATTCGTTGGGTTATTAGGAATGATGTATGTTTATCTTGTGGCACAAATATGAATGAT
The DNA here is from genome assembly GCA_963277665.1 of Viscum album. NCBI lineage: Eukaryota > Viridiplantae > Streptophyta > Magnoliopsida > Santalales > Viscaceae > Viscum > Viscum album. The sequence continues at coordinate 376,531,967 of OY728132.1, forward strand.
TTCATTATGAGATGGGTGGGACCTATATCTCCCTCTAATGCATTGGGTAAAGATTTATATCTCATGAGATAGACATGGCTAGAACGGTAAGTTAATCTGGTTCAGTGTTACAGGACTGAAATGAGGAGTGAACTCGATTCATAAACGGACTTTTTCCACCAAGATGGTCTTGGCAGCAATGCCTTGGCTACTATGGAAATCATGACATATGCTGAATGGTTTCCACAATTACATGTTTTATTATCATGCTATATTATGATTCTTAATGTTTCTTTATGATCTATGCCATTCGTACTTCCATGTTTTATGTCATTGCTCAAGATTTTGATGTTTAAACATTATGTTCATGTTTCTATGTTAAAATGTATATGGTATGTTTTATTTTATACATGCTTACCCTTACTGAGCATTTGATCTCACCCTTTTTATGTTTTCTTTTCCCCAGGATATAAAGAAAGGTTTTAGGTAAGAAAAAAAGGGGATGATCTTTATGGGAGATGTTTAAGATCTTTCACCATGATTAGAAGATTACGTTCCAAGTTTCCAAAGACACTAAACTATTACGGTCTTTGTGTGTGTGTTTTTGTTATGTAGTAAGTATTCCGCAAAATTAATGTAATGTCCATGTACGTCGGGCTTAGGGTCTCTACAGATCTTTCTTATGAGGGGAAACTAGTGAATATCGTAGATCGTAGAGAAAAAGTTCTACAAAATAAGACAATGCCCCTCGTCATGGTGTTGTGGAGAAACCACAAGTTTGAAGAAGCAACTTGGGAATTGGAGGTTATGATGAAGCTGATTTACCCACATTTTTTTTAGTATAGGAAAAGGAAAATTTCGAGGGAGAAATTTCTTAAGGGGGGAATATTGTAACAACCCAAAGTTTCATTAATGGAAATCCCTCTTGATCTAATTAAATGACTCTTTATGTTTATATAAAATTTCAACTTCATTGGTTTTATGTTAAGAATTTTGACCGTTGCTTATATAGCCGTTGAACAGTGATCCCATGATTAGTATAAATATAGGGCTTTAACAAATCCAATTTTACTTAGACAAAAGAAGCGGTGGCCTCGTCCAGTAGAATTGCTCCGTATGAAGCCCATTTGTCGGACCTCGGAAAAGAGGTGGAGTCTTTGGGCTTCGCCCTTGACCAAGCCCAAGCTGAGCTTCATCTTGTTAAGCTCTAACATGACCGTCTATGGGAAAAGTGGAAGTTGATTGAAATTACCACTCGAGCGATGCTATCCGAGCAACCCCAAGAGTCTGTCACCATCGTACACCTTACCCTTAGGTCTTATGCAGCTGTTTTAAGGGGTTATGTAACAAATAAGTAGTACTATGTTCATGTACATTATTTTTTTTGTGTATAATAATGAATATAATTTCTAGTCATTTTTGATACATTGTAAATAGTTTTTAAAGTACAAATAGTGTTTTTAGTTTTTATTTGACCAAGAATTCTTTTTTATTAAATTAAGGGATTTTTGAATTAAATAATATTTTAATAAAATATTATTATTATTATTAAATTAATTTTTATTAAATATAAATGATCTTATAATTTAATGAATGCAATTATAATTTTTATTAAGGTTTGAAAGCCATTTTTGTCCAAACCTATGAATTTTCGATAAATGTCAGTTTTTATTTTAAAAGTGAAAATTGACATATTTAAAAAATTATTTAGATAAAATAAATGTTATTTTTGGAATCCGGACGTCGAAATTATCCATCGGTGAATTTTTCATAATTTTCCGAGACAGTCAAATTTTTGAGTAAAAATTAAATACAGTTTAAATATATAATGTGTTTTATGACATCATAATGACCCAATAGTGATGTAATAAAATACTATAATCGTTATGTTCGGAAAATATATGTTTTAACATTAAAATAATGTGATTTTTTGTTTCTTTAACTTACTTTTCAAAGCATTAATGGACCCCTCAAGACTTATTGAACACCTTGCCTTTTTAAATTACTTTCCCTGGGAGTGTGACTCACCTCCACATAAGCAACCCTAATATTGTAAGAAGTTCGGACTTTGGCCTTATAAAATATTGTTTTCCTCTTCCCTTTTAGAAAAACCATGGGCAAAAACCATGAGATGGTTTTTTGTTTGGATTAATTTAATATAAGGGGTCCCAAACCTAAATAATAAATAATTCCCTCACCTTTCCTATATAAACTCACCCAAGCTCCCACTTCCTCCTCACTCAAAGCCTTTGGATTTCATCCAAACTTTTCCCTAATCTCTCTATAATCCTCCCAAGGTGCCCCAAGCTCCCAATAAGCCTCTCACAAGCCTCTCTCTAGCCTTTGGAAGCACACTTCCAAGTAAGGGTTTTTTCTTTATTTCTCATTTTTGTCAATTTTCATTAAGTTGTATTGCCCTTTTAATTTCAATTATTAATGTTGGGGTATGGTTTCTCACCTCCCCCATAATTCCCTCTTATTGTTTTAATGATGGGAGACCCCTTTATCTCTCATTAAATGCCTCCCATGTACACCCTTTACTATGCCAAAATTCCGAAAGGAACTTCTCTCTCTTCTTTTACATTCAAGAAATAATTTTTTATCATGAATCTAAATTCCATTAAAATTTTTGGTACATGTATCTATATGACCTCCTTACTTTCCATTACATGTAAATATTATTAGGAACCCATTTCACTCTCATCAACCATTTTTTATGAATTCTTATGTCATGTCATTACGCTGCCGAAATCGCACCGATTTTCTAAGCCAATGCCATTGTGTAGTGGATACCATGCCCATTTATCCATCAAGGGTATCCACCTTTATGCACCTTTACTTATTGACTACAAAGTTTTGTGTATGAATTCCACATTCCTTTATCGTGGAATAAATGATTATGTTTTATGAATCCATGTTTTATGGTCTATGTGGCACACTTATGCATGAAATGAAAAGTTTATGAAGGGTTCGCCCTTATAGCACTCCAATGCATTAGGTAAAGTATAGTATCATGATACGTCATGTGTAATGAGTGTTGACTCATAATAATTCAAGTTCAACGAGAGTTTACTCATGCTTTTTGTGCAATGAGGATTTACTCATGCTCTATGTGCAATGAGCCTTGGCACATGCTAATTCCATGTTAAGTGTTGTGGCCACATTTTCATGTTATGATTATCATGATTTATCATGCCTTTATGTTCATGTTTCTTATATGATCTATTGATATGAATATTTTCTAACATGTATTTTACTCCTCATGTTATTCCATTTTTACTGCCTTACTGGGCTTTATAGCTCACCCTTCTCTTATGCATGTCCTCAGGTTATCCCATGCAATGCTAAGTACGAGGGAATGTTGTGGTCATGTAAAGGAAGTTTTCAATAAAGATTTTGTATTTCATGTTTTTAAGTTTTTATGTAATGGTCCTAATCCCCAAATACACTAAACCTCCTGATCTTCTTTGTTGTATCAAGTGAAGTTTTATGCAATAAATCAGTTTTAAGTTTATAATAAAAGTAGGGTTGTCATAGCTATGTCCAAGGAGCATACAACGACGATGTGCCGCTGTAACAAATCCACAAAAGCTAACTGTAAATAAACAATTTTCGGGTTAGATAACTTATATTCCAAGTCTCTATGCCTTTACAATGTTTAGGGTTATCTCACGGCTTGCCCAAGCGTCACTCCCAGTTTCTCTCTCTCTTGCTCACTGCCGGTGGAGATGATCACCTTCTTCATCTTCCTTTGCTCACTTCTCTGGAAAGAATCCACTAACATTTTATAGACCTGTAGGTCTCTTAACTATACCTAATGAAATATGCATCCTTAACTATTCATAGATTCTCTATTGAAGCTCAATTTTTATCCCCTGATGAATACCACTTTACCTCATCTGTTCTGGGGAATTTCTAACTTTCATGCAACCCTAGGGTGACTTGTGTGCCCCTTTAACTAGTGCACATCCTCTGACTTCTTTGAGGAAAAACCAACTTGCGCGCCACACTTTCATGCCAAACTATCACGCCAAACATGCGCTCCACACTGCTTTCACGGTACACTTGCATGTGACACTTTCGTGATACACTTGCATGGTACACTTGCGCATTACACTTGCGCGTCACACTTGCCCCGCACAATTGCGTGCCCCACCTGCGCGCACACTGAACAAGAACATCACTTCCACTTCCATGATCAAAGATCGAATTATCTCTAAGTTTTGATCTTGTTAAGAAATGAGGAGAGTAGTCATCTATTTATATGCATTTTGAGGACTTGTGTTCCACACTTGTGCACCACACTTGCGCGCCGCACTTACACAGCACTTTAGGACATGCACACCATGTTCTTTCCTTTGTCATATTCTGATATGATGATCTTCAAATATGACTTTCATTCCACAATTGAACACCATACCTGCGCGCCAAACTTGAGAGCCACTTTAGGTCTTACGCACCACACTTGCTTGCCACTTTTGGACTTGCGCGCCACTTTCCTTTGCAGAATTTTGGATTTTTTGAATTCAAAAAATTCCGGGAGTACAACATCAGAAACCTCCTTAACAAAAGATCACAACTCCCATTTCCAAATATAATTTTCCCCATTCTCTAGGAAAACCCCCTTTGTAAATATTTTGAGTCATTGAGAATCGCTTTGTCAACAAACACAACATGGAGTCCTGCATTGTCAATAAACGCAATCATCTCTATAATGCTTCAATGATACCTTGAAGTATTTTTTCCAAACAATCTCTCCCTTGGGTTTGTTGAAAACTCATCGAAAAACAATTTTGTATTCTTTGATACCTCAATAAGGCTTCATTCATCTTCATCCACCATTCACCTCTTGCGATACAGATAGCAATCAAATATTTTATCAACAAAAACTCTAAGCCCACATGAGCAATGCTCGGCATGAGAAACAAGAGTATCATGAAAATTTAATCTATGAGTCACTTCGTTTCGGACACCACTATAGATACCAACGTGACATCGATTGAAATTTTCATACCAACCTGATACCAACCACACTTCTGCTTTTATCACGATCCTCAGTAGTCGTGATATCTATTCTTTGGTCGATCACGTCTAGAATCATTTGATTTAATTTTATCCCCTATCTCATTGATCTCCCTATCTTGCAGCTCCACCAACTTCTCCTCGTATCATTCATGATTTATCAAATAGCCACACTGTCTCCCCCTTGAACTATCACTGTTTTCTCCCCCTTTGTCAACGAACCCAAAGAGCACTCATATGTGGTCTATAACAGGGTAAAAACGCATATTAGTGCATCGGGGAAAACATACCATACCTCAGGGAGAGGGGGAGGGTTCCACATCCACACACCTTTAATTGTAGAGAGTTGACTGAACTTCCAGATCCAGTCGATGCCTCTCAAAATCTTTTTTGGGTAAGGCCTTTTTCAGAATATCTGCAACCTGTAGCTCTGTAGGCACATATTCCAACTTAACAAGCCCTTGCTCCACTTTCTCCTTGATGAAATGATATTTGATCTCAATGTGATTTTTCTTTGAGTGATGAACTGTATTTTTGTTAAGATTGATAGCACTTTAGTTATCACACTGGATTCTGATTGGAGACTTCACTTCAACCCCCTTATCGTCAAGATGCTGCTTCATCCACAATAATTGTGTCCATTATTGAGAGGCCGCAATATACCCAGCTTCTGTGGTGGTTAGGCCACAATCCAGTTTTTTTATTTTATTGAAGAAGCCACTTAGGGTGAGTGGGAACCAACATAAAATCCACAAAAGACAACATTACCGATTTCAAAATTCAAAATAACAACCCTAACCATCAATTTGCGCCACAATCCTTCAAACATGGCTTTCAAAATTCAAACGAGAGCCATCATTGCCACCTCTCTATGTGCACCATGTCACATCACCTTTTTCAATTTTCAAAAAAGTGACCATCATCACGTCCTCGATGCTACCGCCTCACGATCAACCATCAGATTCTAAGGATGCCTCAATCCAAGAAACACGCATTAGCCAAAATAACATCGCCTACCATCAAATTCATGGGAACACCACCGTCATCTCCGCCGCCCTATCATTGCCGGAGCTCATGACCGGAACTCATCATAAGAACCACCATCCACCAACACACTGATCAAACCATTCCAAACACATTCCACAATAAATCCATCCGAACAAAAGCATAAAAAAGAACAAACAACCAAATGGGATTGAAATCCATGCCAGGAAGAAATTCCAATACAGAGAATCAATGAACCAGAAACCCCAAAATTGGAGCATCCGAAGCTCCCGAGCATCACTCGTCCATCACATTCCCAAGCCACCATAGAACCATCTGGTTCGACCATGTTGGGGCCTTCCATGATGGGAACAGCAGAAAGGGCAGCAGAGGAGGATGGACGGGCCTCGAAAGTCGAACACCATACCAGAAGAAAATAGAAATTGAAAGGAAGGGGCGAAGAGCAGATGAAACCCTAATCACTGAGGGAGAAGCAGGTGCCATTGTGGGCCGAATCACACAAAGAGAACATAGATGAAAATGAAACCCTAATGTAAAACTACAAAAAATACCATCAAAGGAGAGAAGACAACGACTCCAAAGTTGAAGGGGAAAACAATCAACAAACAAAGACTATGTGATTAAGCAATGTCGAGCTCCAGGAAAAGAGGCCGATGAGATTTTCCATTATACATCAAGTCGAAGTCCACTATGTTGTTGACATACCAAATTATTCTTTTATACTTCAAACATGTGGCTTTCCTTGGGATTTCTTGGATATCGTATTTCTTGGCATATTAGGATTGAGAAATGAATGTGGCATTCCTTCCTTGTGTCACCTATAGACCAAGGAAAAATGTTAGCTCTCCAATCAATGACATTTTGAACTCATTCTTCATGAATTCAGAGAACTATATACAGTGAGATTCTTCTAATCCCGAAAATATTATGTTATCGACATAAACTAGCACCATCTTCTTTTGATTAATATTGTTGCTAAAATAGAGATTGTAATCAACTCCTCCACGCTGAAAAACAAGCTTCTTCAAGTACTGATCAAGCCATGAGTATCATGCTCTTGGTGCTTGTTTCATCCCATACAATGCCTTATTTGGCTGAAAAACCTTGTTCTCATCCTCAAGAATGAGAAAACCATTTGGTTCCTCGATATACACTTCCTCCTCCAGAATCCCATTCAAGAATGAAGATTTGACATCCATCTGGAACACCTTGAACATTCGTTGTACTACAATGGCTAGGAATTTATCTGATTGTCTCCAGCCTTGAAACCAGTGCAAATGTCTCATAAAAATTTATTCACTCTATCTGGGAGTATCTGTTGCACACTAGTAATTATTTTTTTCAAATCACTGTTTCATCTTCATTCATCTTGTGGCGATAGATCATTTATTCTAGATGACATTTTTATTTACTGGCCTCAAAACAATCTCCCGCATTTAATTCCTTTCTAAATCAGTATCTTTCACTTCTGATCCCCTTGTGTTTCCTTCTTCCTTAAAACATTCATCAAGAAATTTCTCACTATTTAATTGTTCATTATCATCAATTCTTTCAACTACTTTTCTGAGCTTCTTATTGAAACATTGTTGAAACTCTCTTGAAGCTTCTTAGTATACAGAAAACTATTAGCTAATACCACTTGTTAGAAATAAATAGATAAGCATGAGATGAGAGACAATTAATTCTTTTCTTGATGCTTCTTTTGTCCCTCGATAGGCAACTCCTAACCTGAGTCATCAAATTATTTCTTTTATGGATCTTGCATCTGAATTTGTTATTGAATGCTCCTGCTATGTTATTCAACACTTCCGGGGGTTAGTCCCATAAACATTCATCTTCTCCTGCATCATTTATAATCATCTTTCACTCAGCATTGAGCCATTAATAAAATCTCTTAGCCTACTAAGTTGGAACTTGGGGTAGGAAACAAGAGATAAATGTAATAACACAATAACTACCTATTGTGCTCTGTTACTCCCTTTCTTCTTCACCTTTTGTACCTGATTTGAGGTAATTGAAACTATGGAGCACATCACTTCTCCAATTTGAATCTTTAGATGCCACTTCCCCTTGGATCATATCTCCCTAAAACCTAAAGCACTTGAATCCTTAGTTAATAGAATTTATATACATAGGGAGAGGGGTTCCTTTCTAGAATCCTCAAGATGAGGATTACAGTTGATCCTGATGGGTCAAACCTTTGATTCTTTCTTGTAAATCATGACAATCATTCCTTACATCTTCTAGCTATCGAGAAAACTTTATCTGCTCTGGCCATATGGCTAAACATTCATTACCCACATGCTGATTCTTTCTCAGAAATGTAGATTCTGTAGGCCTGGAATTTCTTAACATTTGGGGTTTCAACCCACTAGTACACATTTCTTTCTCTAAGGTCCCACCAAAATTCCATTTTCCTTGATTCCTTCTCTGAGCAGGAAACTTTCCACTTTTAATTCACTCTTGCTTCTTCTTCCATTGGAATGCTCTTTCACTTACATTCACTTCTCAGTATGTGTAATGACATGTGAATTTTCCTGGACATTCTTTATTCATGATTCTTTTATCAATTATTTGAGTCACTCCACCTTTTCTTATTGGGGTTGCGTCTTCCACTAACATCACATTCCTTTTACTCACAAATGGTGTTGATCATCCCTTAATCGTCAAGGATTGGTCACATTCTCTCCATGAGGGATATTGTGAGTGTGATAGAGAAGGTGATTGATACACCTTTTGTTTATATCCTTGTGATTTTGTTGATCAAGTAAACTTATTTTTCAATTTACCACTTCATCTTCCAGTATACGATTTCTAATTATACACCACTGGAGTCGTGAATATCTTCTTGAGTTATTTTTCCTTTCCTGCTTTCTTATTACTGCAATGTCTTGGCAAATTCCCTTAATCAAAACATACAAAACATCTTCTATAAAATTCATACCTCATTTCATCATTTCTCTGTCATGATGATGATGCAGTTTGAGTTCTTCCTCTAACATTGAGCTCCTAAGCATCCTGACACATACTCATGGTGTGTCCTATTCTTCCACAGTAATAGCATCTACTGAATGATTTCCTCTGAGAGAATCTTCTTTTTGATTTCTCATAACACTTACTCTTATTCTTAGATTTATAAAAGTATCTATTTTCATAGCCTGAAATGTATTCATGGACCTTTGAACGAAATCTTGATGTGTGGCTATGAATCCCCTAGAAATAGCAAATGTCATCACTACTTTATGTAACTGCCCTCTTAGGCCTATCTCCCACTCCTACAATATTTCCTCCACTTATGGAACAATTCATAGCTCTCTTTATTTCATGCATGAGAGGGAATTCATAAAATCTATTACTAGTTCTTCCAAAACTATACGGTCTTTGAATTGAGAAAATTTGTTCTTGCCTCTTTTCAAAAATAGAAAATTTTCTTTTCATTTCATCATCACCTGCCGAAGGACAATCAAATAGTAAGTGCAAGGAATCTTTAATTTTAGGCTTTCCTCAAGCATTGGATTTGTCCACTTCCTTCTTCACCGATTGTAGATCTTCTACCAAATTTTTAATCATCATTTACCTTGATTCATGTTGGGCATTGAGTTCTCTTCTGAGAATCATTCCACAACTCATCTCATCTTCCAGTTCTCATGTGATCTTATCTACCAAATCACTTTGCTTCATGACTTTCAATTTTTCCCGAGCAATAGATTCAGAGATGGATGAATTATCTTGTTGTAGAATTTGATTATTTTTGAACTAGCTCAGATAGCTATGTAGCAATATCATCATTTCTAGATTTCAAATTCTGAATTTCATCAATTTCCAGGTTATTTACCTTAACATCATCTTTGAGATTTTCTCTCTTTATAAATAGATTTTGCATTTATTTGTCTTGAGAATCATTATTCTCCCTTAAATCAGTGTCCACATCTATAATCCTTTGATTTAATCCTCTTATCTTGTTAAACTAAATTTCCATTGAATGGATTCAGATATCTTAAGATTTAATCTCATCAACCAACTTATGATCCACTTCCTTCTCATTGTGGACAACATCCACTTTTCGACTTCTGGAAGTTTCATCATCATCAGTAGTTCCAACATCATTTGGAATGTCAGGTTCTTCACTCATTCCTTCTACATCATTGAATGATTAAGTATTTTCACTATGTTATTTATCGAAATTAGTATTCTCTTCACTATTTGATTCTTTCAACTTAATCACACTCTTTCCATTGATACATCCACTCTTGGGAATTTCACAAGACTTCTGCTTCTTATTTGAAGTTCTTACCTTTTCTATGACACACCAAGATAAGTGTAGATTGGATCATTAACTGGATCAATAGACTGAACCAAATAAGAGAAAACAAATCTGATAAAAGAAACCTTCCCTCTGATACCAATTTTTAGGACCAAAATGGGCCTATATACCCTGAGAGGGGGGCAATTAGGGTATAGATATTCTTTTCTAAATTCTTCATGCCCCAATGGATCTTGACCACTTTCTTAAAAGGGTCACTTATTTACACTTGTGTGTTTATTATGATCACTTATTCTATTCTTATCAAATGATGATTCTTTAAATGAAATGCGGGGAATCAAGCAGGCAGACACATAGATTTTTACATGGTTCGCCCTCATTGGGCTACGTCCAAGGAGCATACAATGGTGATGTGCCGCTGTACCAAATCAACTAATTCTCACATCCAATTACAATGTTTGGGATATATTACTTCTATTCCCATTCTCTATTCCTTTAAAATGATTAGGGTTAGCTCATGGCTTCCCCTGGGGTCACTCCCTGTTTCTCTCTCTGGCTCACTGCCGGTGGAGAGGATCACCTTCTTCCTCTTCATTACCTCACTACTCTGGAAATGATCCACTAACAGTTTATAGACCTATAAGTCTCTTCATTATCCCTAATGAAATATGAATTTTTAACTGTTGATCAATTCTCTGTTGATGTTCAACTTTCATCCACTGATAAATACGGCTTTACCCCAGATGTCCTAGGAAAATTTCTAACTTTCACACAACCCTTGGGTGACTTGTGTGCCACTTTAACTAGTGCACAGCCTCTGCCTTCCATGTGGAAAAACCAACTTGCACGCCACACTAACACGCCAAATTAGAGCACCCAACATGCACTCCACACTACTTTCATGGAACACTAGTGTGGTTCACTAGTGTGGTACACGTGTACGGTACACTTGCACGGTACACTTGTGCATCCCACCGGCCCCGCACACTTGTGTGCCCCACATGTGCGCACACTGAACATGCACGCCACATCCACTTGCACGATCAGAGATTGTACTTTCTCAAAGTGTTGAGCTCGTTAATAAATGAGGAGAGTATCCATCTATTTATAGGCATTTTGAGGACTTGCATTCCACACGTGTACACCACCCTTGCGTGCCGCACTTGCGCACCACTTTAGGACTTGCACGCCTCTTTCATTCCTTTGTTATATTCTGATATGATGATTTTGAAATATGACTTGCATGCCACACTTGTGAGTCGTACTTTTATGACATACTTTCGTGCCACTTTAGGTCTTGCGTTCCACTCTTGGACTTTCATGCCACACTTGCACGCCACTTTTGGACATAGGCGCCACTTTTCCTTTACCAAATTTTTGATGTTCTGAATTTAAAAAATTCCTAGCATACAACATCAGAAACCTCTTTAACACATGAACACAACTCCCTTTATCAAAAATACTTTTCCCCATTCTCTAGGAAAACCCCCTTTGTCAATAGTTTGAGTCATCGAGACTCGCTTTGTCAACAAAAACAACATGGAGTCCTGCATTGTCAACAAACACAATCATCTCAAAAATGCTTCAATGGTACCTTGAGGTATTTTTTCCCAAGAAAATGTTATATCATTTTATATATTTATTAAAATTATTTTTATTTTACTCATATTAATGACTTGTTGCCCGTTCCCATAAATCCTTGTTTGTTGAGGTACTTTTCCAATAGGATTTATCTACTCATATTCACATACTTGATTAATTTGGGAATTATTTATCATGATCTATGATTATTTATCCCTTATTTATTTTAAATAATTATTTAATCCATTCTTTCATGGAAACCATTATGATAAACCCTTTTGGTTATTCCTTATGACATGATTAAGAGACCCATTTCTTTCCATGGGTAATCCTTATGTTTATGACTTATGTTTGATTTCTTTATATGGAACATATATGAATGTACATGTTATGATGGATGTTCCCAGATAATTATCCAATGCATTAGGTAATGTTTTTGTCTCATGTGATTTCATGTATGGGATTGAGAAGTATATATAATCAAGTATAGGACTCTATCCACCATGTGATGTTGTACGGGAAGTTATTATTGACTTATGTTTATATCATTTTATATATTTCTTCCACATTCTTATGATATCATGATCTTATAAATTCATTATTTTAATATAATTATGCCATATTATTAATCACGAACCTATCTTATTAATTATATCATGTTATTCATTTTGAGTGATATTTTATGCCTCACCTTTAGGTTTATTCCCTTGCTAGGATTTTTAGTTCACCCCTATTGGATATATATTCCCAAGGTTATCGTATATAGTTTTAAGATCTTATTGAACATTAGGATATCGTTTTAGAGATTAAAATAAAAAAAATATCTTAGTTTCATGTTTTCTATTTATGTACCTAGTCTTCCAAACACACCAGGTTTTCGATCCTTGGTTTTTATTTAAAGGATATTTATGTTGTAATCATTTAAAAATATGTGTAAATGTTTTGGATTACTATAGTTGTTATTATAGGATGTTCTAGATATTTTTTTAAAAACATTAGAAAGAACCTAGGGATAAGTCTATGTATAGGAAGAATTACTAAGGAAAACCTATATTGAAACTTAGAGACTCATAAGTTAGGATCTTCTTTTCAATTATAAGTTATTCCTTCTATGTTCCTAGTTGAATTTTCTTTTTATCTTTAGAAGTGTATTCAAACCTCATAATTTTATTTTATTTTTTTAGTTAATTATGATAAATAGGAGAACCCATGCCAACAACCAATGTGAAAGGAAATGTGATGATTACCCTTATGAGATCTCTAACATGATATGATTGGGAGATTGGAACATCATGATAGTACTAGCTCCACTATCTCAAGTTATGAATAATAACTTGAATCTTGTGGAAATCCTTCCTTATACTATGAAATAACAAGTTGTGGTTGAATCCATTATATGAGAATGGCATCCTACTTTTAGTGGATATTCTAATCCCCTCATTTTGGAACAATGGATTAACATGAATGAAAAGATATTATCTATCTTCCAATGCTTATAATAAGAGAATGTTGTTTTTTATATCTATCATTTTGATGGGGAAGTTGATAAATGTTGGAAAATTTTTAAGAACACAATATTTAAAGTGAATATTTATTCTATGTAATGGGAAGGACTCAATAAATTATTTTTCCAAATATATTTTCCCTAAACTATTTATCATAAAATGGATAGGGAGTTCCTCAGATTGGATCAAAAAGTAATATGTGACTATTGGGTAATATGAGGAAAAATACACAAGGATTTTATGATATTCCTATGTGTTTTACATGAACATTGAAAGAAATTTGGATCTATCCTTTAGTGGATTAAAAATTGAGTCTATGAAAATCCTTGGTGATTTGAGACATTGAAAGCTATGAGGAGATTGTCTATAATTCCCTTAAGGTTGAGGTAGATATTGTTGACTCTTATTAGTCTTATGGGATTGGAGATAGAAAACCTAAAATTTAGTATACTCTATAAGGATAAACCAATAAATTTCATGGTGGAAAGAAAACCAAACACCCCAACTGTCAAAAATGTGGGAAAATGCATCCCAAAATTTTCTCAAGGGATCCAAGAGATAATATAAATGTGGAAAAGAGGGGAATCATGATAAAAATTACTAAATGGGTATAAATAATCCCAATAATGTGGAAGAAGAATGTATTGTTCATATAAACACTCATCTTATGTCATAGTGCTTCAAATGTAAGGAACAAGATCATTGTGTGGGACAATTCCCTAAGCCAAGGGTTTTCAGAGGAAATCAACAACAAAATCATCTATGTCCTAGAGAGAAAGGAAGGTAATATACCATAACTACTACTAAGTTGGATCCTGATAATGAAATTGTGATAGGTATTCTAGTTATTCATTTAAGAATAGTGAGCATACTATTTGATTTGAGTTCTATACATTATTTCATATCCTGTATGTTTAGTAGAACTATTTAAACACCACCTTAAAACATGAAAGTTTTGTTATATATGATAATAAAAAATAGATAAATTCCTTTATCAAAAGTTTATAACACCTCACCGGTCATTTTTTTCAGACTGAACCTCCCAAAAAATATATTCTTACTTCTTTTTATATATTTTTATTCGATATTAGTCACGGATTGGTTATCCATTTATTTAGTCAATATCAACTGTTGGGGGAGGTAGATCACTCTTCACATCCTGATTCATCCTATGATTCTGTAAAAATTCAAGGAGGGGGATGGATATCCTTTATAATATTCATCTCAAGTGTGCATATTATTTCATTATGAGAAATGAAATATAAATCACACGATTGATTAAAAGTATAGAATCATCCTTAACGAAATTCCTAATATGAGGGACCACAAAAATGTATTCCATAAAACAGTTGTTTGGTATTCCTCCTAACTGAGAGGTTGATTTATTGATTAATCATATATCTAGATCTCTTCCCATATCAATGAATTCCAAAATAATGGACATCATTGAGTTGGAATTACTTAAGAAGAAGTTACAATAGAATATGGAAAAGGTTTTTATATACCCTGAGTGTTTCATTGTGGGGTTTGTCATCCCTTTTCATTAAGAAAAAGGGCGATTCAATGCACCACTATATTGATTATCATGAAATCAACGAAATCAATTTAAAAATCAAGTATACCCTACAATGGATAGATGACTTGTTCAATCAACCACATGGGGCCGTTTATTTCTATAAGGTGGACCTTTGATCAGGATATCACCGATTAAAGGTGAAAAAGGAAGATATCCTAAAAAAGGACTTTCTAACAAGGTATGGACATTATGAGGTCATAGTGATTTCTTTGAGACTCTCAAATGCTCTAATAATATTTATTGACTCAATTATTAGAGTATCTAGATATTACCTCAACAAATTTGTGGTAGTATTTATTTATTATATTCTTATACTTCCAATATAAGGAGGAGAATGAGGAGATTTGAATATTATGCTAAATACTTTATGAAAGGAGAAACTATGTGATAATTATAGTACATGTTAGTTATGGATGGAGGAAGTACTATTATTGGGGCATGTCATCACTAGAAAAAGAGTATCTAAGGACCCTTCTCTGACAACGGAAATTGATGAGTGGGCCATACCAGCATCTGTAATGGATATCCATAGTTTCATTGTACTAAATGGGTATTATTGATGATTTTTAGAAGCTTCTCGTGATTATCTAACCCACTAACCAAGACAACATTGAAGGGAGGAATGTATTTCTGGACTGTAGAATGAAAAGTTAGATTTAAGGAGTTGAAAAAGAGGCATATCACTATACCAATATGTACACAACCCACAATTCAGGAACTATTCATGGTATATAATGATACATACAAAAAGGGTTTGGTTTTTCTGATAATATCGAAGGACAAATTTGTTTCTTATTCTTCAATACAGTTAAAAGGTAAAGCGAAAAAATATACAACATATGATCAGGAGTTGGAAGTTGTGATCTTTTCATTGCAATTCTAGTGAAAATATCTCTATGGGGAGAAGTGTTAGATATATTTGGATAACAAGAGCCTCAAATATATATTCACATTGAAGGAGTTTAATATGCACCAGTGAAAATGGTTGGATATGATCAAATATTATGACTACTTAATCCACTACCATTTCGGGAAATCAAATAAAGTGGAAGCTACTCAATGTAAAATGGATCTTGTGACATTATCAATGATGAGAATTGAGAAGGATATAGTCTTCCTATACATTCAAATTATATACATGGGAATCATAAAAAAGGAACATCATCATTACATTCTCAAATTATTGCTCAACCATCCCTTTTTTAGAAGATAAAGGATGCTCAAAGATATGATTTCAAATTCATAAGTGGGTGGAATATATTAAAAATCGGAAATCCATAGAGTAAAAAATTGATGAGAAATGAGTTTTAGTATTTGGGACACAACTATTTGTACCATAAAATAACAATATAAATATAGATATTTTGACTGATGCACATAGATGGACCTTCCCTATCCAACCAAGGATCACGAAGATGTATTGAGATATCTAAGAACACTATTGGTGGGACAATATAAAGATGGAGATCATAGAATATATATCAAAGTTCATGTTATGTTAGATAGTAAAGTATGAAACAAAAAATTATAAGGGGAAGATACAACCATTTTCCATACCTAAAGGATATGGGAAGACATCTCCATGGACTATTTCACTGGACTTTCAATGATATCCAAATGAAATAAAGATATATGGATTGTTTTGGATCATCATAGAAAGACTTTTCACTTCAATGAAATTTTATATGACTTCTCACTAGATCAAAATGCATGAATATGTATCATAGAATTGGTGAGGCTACAAGGAATACAATTATCGATTGTATTTGATCGAGACTCAATATTTACCTCCATGTTCTTGAAGAGTCTTCAATATGATCTAAACACTATGTTGATCTTTAGTACAAATTATCACCCCCAAATAGATTTAAAATATGAAAGTACTATTTATACACTAGAATACATGTTTATATCATGATAGATGGACTTCAAAAGAGGATGGGACCAACATTTTCTCCTGTTCGAGTTATCTTACAACAACAATTACCACTCAAGAACCAAAAAATCTCCAAAGGAATCTTTTTTTTTTGTGAAAAATGCAGAACAACAGCATTTTGGGATATGGTTATTGAATATAAGCTGGAGGGACCTAAAATGATTAAATAAGTGGTGGAAGAAGTCAACACCATTCAATAGGATATTAGGGATTCTCAGGTTCTGCAGAATAGTTATGCCGAAAATCATATATGGTACCTAGAGTGTAAGGTTAGAGATATGGTATTCCTCTATATATCTTCATGGAATTGAGTCATTATATTTGTGAATCGGGGAATGTTATATCCCATATACATGGGCCCCTTTGAAAATTTTTATCACATCAGAGTTATGGCTTATTGACCAACACATCTGCTAACCATATCTAAAATAAATGATGTATTAAACATAAACCTCATGAAGAATTACATACCAAATACCTCACATGTAATAAATACTTATGGTAATCTTGATCCAAAATAATAAACTAACGAATATAATATTCAAAAACACCCATATCCTCCCCTAATAAATACCACCTCTAACCACCGCTTATCCTCACAACCCATAAGCCTTATAGCTTGAAACAATTATTCCAAATTACATTCTAAATCCTATCTCCCACTTCATAGTGTGTCTGGTATTTCCAAAATACCAATTCCATGTTCCTAAAGAGGTTCTTCAAGGGGGCGACATTTAATAGGTAACATGCTCAAACCACCTATTTGAATTTATTTTCTTCTTCTAACTTACCTCCCCTACTTTATCCAAAATAGCATAATAACTCTATTATCATGAATATATTGAAAATTTATTGTGAAAATTTAATATATTCTATCCATCCCTTTCTCTTATTCTCTTATACATAGAAAAATGAAATCATTGTCCGTATTATATCGGTTAACCGCCTTCATGGAAGATGAGTTTTTGTTTTCCTACAATGCATTAATTATAGGTTTAAATTAACTTATAATTGTTTAAAATGAACTAATAATGTATATTATATGTGTTTTCACATTATATAAATAATATATTACCATAACATTAAATAAAACAAAACTAGTTTGTGATGGTTGAGATTATAGTCCAAATAAACTAAACATTTATCACTATCTTTTTTATTAAAAAAATCATCCAAATTTATGGAAGAGAAATGATGTATTGGGAAATATAAAGTTAAATAAGTTCATAAATAACATTTTATTTAAATTATATAGTTTCAATACGATTTTACAAGAAATTCCATTAGTATACGTAAGGTGTCCGACCTTGGAATCATGAAGTGAACGCCTCCAGAACAATGAAATTGGAATGTGTATCACATTAAAATGGATAAAAATGAACATAATAAAATTATAATAAACTAAATATAAATGGAAAAGGTTCAAAATTATGTGATTAATGAATATAATTTTATTATCTTGGACATTAAGTTGAGGTGTAGAATGCATTCTGACATTGGGTATGGGATCTCCCTAAACCTCCCTATTTTCTTTAGGTTTCACTTTCTATCGCTTTAAATATATATATCTCTTCATTATTAATATATAATACTTATAAATTATATATGTATTCCCAAACTTATATAAAATGTTTATTTATCCTTTATTTTATTTGTATATACATGTTTTGAAAGGTTCCATTCTCAATTACTCTCGATAAAAAACCCGATAAAAGGGAACTTTAGTTTTTCATAAACTTTTAATGGTAAAATAATTAAAATTTTTGAAGACACCAATGTTTTCAAAAATAAATCATTTTATCATGGAAAACATTTTAGATAATTTTCTATATTTATGGAAATTATTATTCATTTACATGTTTTTAAGACTCATTACCCATTTTCATAATGCCTCCCTTAAGATGTACTTTTAAAAAGGGATTTCTCTACTAATTTTTAAATCCTCACTTAAGCTATGAATCATTTATCATGATTTTTTATGCCAACCAACTAATAATTTGGATATAACTAAGGAATAAATACTTAAATATGGGTATTATTTTCCCCACAAGGCAATGGAATAAGATGGTGGATAGAACTTGCAGATCGAATAATACTCTAAGAGACACGCGATTGTGATACCTTAAGAAGGTCATGAAAATTATCCTTATGCAGTGCATAACTTTCATCTCATCCCATGGTTCCCCATTTAAAATCCCTTCTTATCATTAGAAGTCATCCCAGCCAATCACTGGCCATACGACAACTGTGAGATGAGCACCCTAGAGTCAAGTGACTTGTCAATTGATGGACACCTAACAATCTATCAAAAAATAATTAGAAAATATAGAGGAAAATATTTAAAATGTTGGATACTCTTTAGGTCATAAAAATCACACGATGTGACCATGTGACTAATGATACATCATAAGACCCCGAAAAAACTCGCATACATGTCATATTCACCACGCGAAGGGCCTTGGACATGTACAGACGGTCTAGTGCTTCCCCTCCATATCCTAAAAAAACATAAGGGTTTGTCCAAAATAATTATTTTTCACCATCATAATACCTGTTGTTGGTCACATGATCCTTCACCAATGGTGAGAATGATTGTCCTCAACAACACTAAAGAAACTCACGAGACCCTGGGCCCTTGTAAAATAAACAAGGAAATAAAATGGGGGAAAGTTTGGAGGCTATTAGAGTCATAAACGTCATATGATGCTCCCCATACAGTTTGTGAGACAACTCAACCCCATGGAAACATGTCCACCTCGCTACATGAGATATTGCTGGCATGTCACCCTCACCACGTGAAGGGATATAGACATGTACAAGTTGTCATGCGCCCCCTGTTCACCTCCATAATGAAAAGAGAATATTTTTTAAATGAAATTATCACGGATAAACAAAAGTCATGTGACACATCACTGATGGGGAGAGTGATTTTATTCAATAAATCTCATTCAAGATCACAAAATCCCATCCCTTGTAAAATAAAAAAGGAAATATAAAGGCAAAATGTAGGATCCTCTTGTGGTCCTAAACTTCATGAGATACACTCGTGAGCTACACAAGACCTCTCAAAAT
The DNA here is from genome assembly GCA_963277665.1 of Viscum album. Taxonomy (NCBI): domain Eukaryota; kingdom Viridiplantae; phylum Streptophyta; class Magnoliopsida; order Santalales; family Viscaceae; genus Viscum; species Viscum album. Next base: position 376,551,907 of record OY728132.1, read on the forward strand.
CCCTTCGGAATGATTGCCCGATATCATGAGGCCCCATATCAAGACATATTTTTCTCATGGAATATCCTTGATAAGTCACATCAGGTCATGATAAAGCCTTTCAATAGAAATTATGATCGTGCAAAGGCCCTTGGAAATGTCATCATGACAATATGAAATCCCCCTGACATGTCCGCAAGATTAGGAAATACCCCATTATTTGGATATAATTAAATAATTTGGGTGTTTATGGGATGATATAATGGTCACTAAAAATCATGTGAAACCCTCAGAATGACCTACAATAGGATCTCATAAAACACAAGACATAAATTCCCTCCAATGACACTATCATTGATTTTAATGATAAGCACTGCAAAAATAAGTCAATAATTAGAGTGTAGAGGCCTATAAATTAACAACCCTATCACAAAAAAAAATCCTTGGATCCTCTCAACAAAGCACCCAAGTAGTAGAGAAAATTTATTAGAGAGGATAATCTCATGATCAGAATGGTTTTATGTCAGGTAAAGTCTGTGGAAAACCTAATAGATCATGCGACCTGCATAGGAACTTCAGGTGATCACTCATAGATCACACAAAGTACCTATAATGGATTATGTGAAGCACAAACTATATAGATTATGAATCACATGATACTTAAATAAGTTAACTCTGAACAAATCTAAGGTATATGCGATAAAAGGTTAGAACTAAGACTAAAAATATGGGATACTTTTGAGAATAATATATAAATTAGTCCTCATATGCTTTGCATAAACCACCTAGGTCATGAAACAACACCAGTACATGTCACCCAGATCACCTAATTCTATTTTGGTATACTATTTGGATCAGGTGATGTCCCCTAGACATATCAGAGAAAGACACATGAAACCCCTCAGGCATGGAACCCAAGTCTCACAAAACACTATGGGCTAGCCATCTAAACCTTGTGGTGGACTTAATATCTATCACCCAAATCATATGGTGGAACCGGTACATATCGACTGAGTCTCAAAATGGTACCAAGGCATATCAAGTGGCAATCTCATCATCCTCCTGAAAATACCCGCAAGATCTTGCAATGTACTTTGTATCTGCCATTTGGATTTCATGATAACACCCGAAAATGTCATACAATGAAATATAGAACCCTCCAGACATGTCACAATAACTCTCATGACACCCTCTAAGTATGTCAGTCTTCTTTCATGATGACACTAGGGAAATTCAGTTGGATCATGTGACTCCTTCCAGTCATGTCAGCTGATATCAGGTGTTGGCTTTCAAAATCAGATAGCTAGGTCTTATGATTTCCTCTAGATAATTCATCCTTATTCATGAAAAAACATCTAACATGAATCCTGATTATGTTATATCTCTTAGGCATGTCAACTGGTTCACGCAATTGTCTCTAGACATGCCAGGAAGACATCCTCCAACATGTAAAGAAGATAAAAAGGCATCACAAGAAGACAATTATCTCATGTCAGGAAGACAAGAAGTCAAGGTTAGGTGGGAATCCCAAGACATGATATCCTTTTCCAATCATTATATAAGGGAAACCTTAGTGTGTAATATCCAAGTTAATTAAACTAAAATGACTCTGATTCTTGCTATACCTAGGATATGTAGGTCATCTTCCTAAGTCCTAATCTTCATAATAAACATCCAAAGGGTAGTCCCAACACATAAGTCACACATCCACAAGTAGTTAGAATGGTAATTTTTTCATCCCTTATTTCCCATATTGATAATAGATGATACATGCCTAGGGAGTTTCAGTTATCATATCATTCACATAGGGAAACCTCATTTTGTGAGCCCTGATCAGTGGAATAATATGATATATCCACTACCTTCATACTAGGTCAGCCTCAGTGTGTAATCCCTAATCTAAAGAACTATAAGAACTCTGATTTATTCAATAACTAGGATATGTAGGATTTCTTTCTATGCCCTGAGCTCAAATAGGTATCCACTTCTGTGTAAGTCCCACCTTATATCTGAAATTTCAACCATCAAGACCCAATCATTCCCATGGGATGATAATTCTACATCATCCATCAGTGGACTGAGAAGTGAACTGAACTATGAGAAATCTAATTAATACAATAACTAGAATATGTACGACATCTTCCCAAGGCTCTAAATCCATAATAAACCTCTAAAGGGATGCCCCAATATATAGTTCATGCATCCATATACACTGAGACAGACTACTTGTTATCCCTATTTTCTCACACCAAGTACGGATCACATGAGTTTAGGAAGGTTTAATGGTTATATCTTTCACATCATGAATCTCCACCATCCAAGGTGGCCTCATTATATAATCCTTGATGAGTGGAATTATTTGAATCCCTCCATTTATGGACATCCGCCTTAGGGACAATCCTAAGGGTGTGATCAAACTATGATAACTCTGATTCTTACTGTAACCAAGATAAATAGGACATCTCCTCGATACTTGAGCTCAAATACTTAGTTCCTAATTGTATAAAAATATGTCCTTTCTATATGATGTTAAATTTCATAATTTCAATGAACTATGTGTTCTTTGATTCTTGTTATAAACAACATATGCAGTGTCATGATCTGGATCTAGTCTCCATCAAAACCGAAAGCAAAACCGACCCATGAAAAGACCTGAAGGGAATTACATATCCCCACATACTGTCACAAGTACCCGGGTATCTTAAACAATGATTTCAGAATGATTTACCCGAGTTATGATACAAAATATAACAAAAATCAATCAATAAATCGAATCTAAAATTTCATGACAAACAAGCCTTAATTAAAATTTAGAACTAAATACAAGGTTTTAAAAATGAAACGGGAGGTCCAAAACTAAAAAATTAGTATATAAACATCCCAAATACTACCACACGACTAGGGGTCATTAGCCATGAGTCGTCTCCACAACAACGCACCATGGAAGAAACTAACAACTCAAACCGCCATCTGCATAGGCCATGCCCTTACCTATTTCAAACATAATCAAGTCTACTTAACCCCAATGTTGTATGTAGGGTGTGAGACTAATCCCAGAAGGATACCTCCAAAAGACTACATGTGAAAATCATTGTAATATAAAAATATTTCAAGTCATATAAACGAAGAATGGTAGAAATAATTTCTAAATGTGCATCTTTTGAATGATTTTTTTTTCAATGTGGGTAACTTTAAAAATGGGTACATTTAAATAAAACATGTCTACCTACCATTTTGAGTGTTTATGAACAAAACTAGTTTCTTTATATGTAAATGGAATTTGGTAGCATGTGGAAATTTTTTTAGCACAAAGAGGGTAACCCGAGTATCTAGGTGGGCGGACGTGTACTAGCATGCTAGTGATCCAGAGTGGTTTTGTCTCTATTTCACTTAGAAAGTTTGATGTTGAAAACACTAACAAAACTATGATAATGTTGATCTTGGGAACTACTATGTTATGGTTTATTCCCCTACTACTAGCTGATGAATGGGAATTGATATTGTTATGGTTACTTTCTCATCAACATGCAAGGTACCTGGGGCTCACAACTAACTAGTCTCTAGGGGTGTTCCCGTGTTGAGTTCTCATTGAATATTTAGAATTTAGCATTGTATAATGGTGTATTTTATGAAAAATTAAGTATATTAGATGTTTTATTTAAATATACCAATTTTCAAAGTTACCCACTTTGAAAACTATTTTCATTCAAAAGATGCACCTTTAGAAATTATTGCTACCATTATTTGTTTATAACACTTGAAATCTTTTTATGTTATAATGCATGACACATAGAGTGTTTGGGAGTTATCCTATTGGGATTAGTATCACACCCAACATACACCTTTTGGTGTAATTATACTTGATTATTTTTTACACAAGTAAGGGTAAAGGCCATCGGATAAGGTGATTCAGGTTGATAGTTGCATTCATGGTGCGGTGTTGTGGAGACGGATCCGGGTGGATGACCCCATATCATGTGGTGGTATTTGGGATTTTGTTATACTAATTTTTTAGTTTTGGAACTCCCATGTATATTTTAAATCATTTTATTTAGTTCTGAATTTTAATTAAGCCTTGTTTGGCATGAATTTTCAGATCTGGTTTATTGATTGTTTTTTGTTGTTTTATGTATCCTAACTTGGGTATATTGTTCCGAAACTATTTTTTAAGATACCCACAAACTTTTTCTAGCATGTAGGGATTGGTAACGCCATTTAGAGCTTTTCATGGGCCAGTTTTGGTTTCCGTTTTTATGGAAACCAAATCCGGCTTGTGACATGTAGGATGCCTCAGAGTGTAAATCCCATCATCATCATATTAAATTCCATCCTATATGGAAGAAAATTCCAAATCACCCAGTTATATGGCCCTAGAATATAATCATCCATCCATAATATTAAATGGATGATGAACCTTAGATACATACATTTGGATTCACAAAAATATTCCCATTAGTTTATAAAAGAGATTTAAACTATGGTTATTTTGTAGAAGAAACTTATTCTATATCCCGAATGAAAAGAGGTTTATCCTATGATAATTTTTTAGGGTAAACAATCCCATATCAAGAATATGAATAGATTCATGAAAATATCCTATCTATAATAGAGTTCTATAGTAGGAACAGTTCCCCTCAAAAGGGTTTGATGAGCCCGACCTCCCACCCCCTTGACCAATGTGAGTTCCTAAGCATTATTGGGTCTGAAACTCCAACTAATTGTCTGCCTATGGAAACCAGGTATGTACCATGTTATGAATATGGGAACCATTACGAGTGTCCATTAAGAAAAAAAATGTTGACCTGATGTTAGGAATAGTGTAATAAATTGACCCCCCCCCCACAACTAACCTTTAGGAGAAACCGAACTCGCATTTCATTGTGCCTTTCTATCTAAGAAAAGGTAAAACCAATTTGAATCTATAAAATAAAAAAATGATCAATTAACCATGCATCAGTTGATTTTTTTTCATAATCTACACAAACAAAAATGGTGAACCCTACAAGAATCTCTCAAATAACTGAATGATTTGTTAACCAAGAATCGGGATATCTTTTTTACAAAATCTATGGAAACAAAATGATTAAATTGGAATGAAACTCTCGAATAACTAAATGATTAGTTGGCCATGTTTTAGACCATTTAGTTTGAAAAAAATATGAAAAAACTATGAACCTAATCTGAATCTTTCAAATAACAGAATGATCGGTTATCCATGCACCCGGTCATGTTTTCTATTATGATACACCAAAAATGGAAAACCTAACACGAACCAAAACGAATGATTCTCTATAGACATGGTTCTTATGAAATGAGTACATCCTCACATTAACAATTCCACACAAGCAGACATGCCATATTAGGAATAAAAGTAATATAGTGTTACCTATGCATATCTTATTGAGAACATATCATTCATATGATGATGCACTGATTGGAAACCCTATTTTTTATTGTCCTCATGACTATAGATCTTATTCATGTAAACAACACCCTAATACAACAATTCTTCATCCAATGACCATTTCAGAAAATAATGTGCAACTACAACCCCTACAGGCCTCAGAATGTCCTATCCCATATGAATTCTTCAATATATAGTGGAGAATGAAATTTTCTGGGAGTAACATCGATACAGTATGATCTTAACCCTTGAGGTTCTCCAAGAGGTTCTTCAAGAACTAAAACTGATGATTCTTTCTTATCCAAGGAGATTTGTAGTAAAGCATATTTCACTCATCACCATATCCAACCACTTTGAGATATTAACCCTGAAGGGTGAAAATCACAACCTTCGTTATCTAATGAAGGTGGATCCGGGAGTCAAATATGGATCCCTTCCAGTTCAGGGGACACTGAGGAGGGATCCTATCCTTCTTTGTCGACAATACCATCTCATCGGTAACATCAGTTTTTTACTAAGGATACCACCCAACACACTGCCACCACTAACACTTATGCATAGTAAACAAGTAAGACAAATCGGGCATGGAATACTCTTCATAACTAGAAGTGGGATTATATCACTACTTCTACTGATGAAACCCACTGGCATATTCTGTAAGTAGCCAATGGGTGGGATCATATTCCTACTCACCCAGAACAAGTTTTTTGGCATATTACTCTAGCATCCATGGGGGCACATATCCCTACCCCATGCATAAATCCCATCAGCATATTTTAGTGGCACATGGAGGATAGAAGTGGGCCCATATTTCCACTTAAATATAATATAAATTGCTATATATAGTAGAGATAGAAATTATATAAACATATATTCCTATGTACACTTTTCTAAAATGCCATTACATCTTAGAAACAGCTAAAGAACTCCACTTGCATATTTGGGTACAAGTACAGATACAAGTACAAGCGCATATTCCAATCCCTACAACTAGGGCAGATCAACACTCTAATCATTGTGAAAAGTGGTTTCTCTGGAGAAATTCCACATTCTTGCTCCTAAATAGGAGGATTATCGGCATATTCCAGGAATGGATGAGGCACCATACTGAGTTCATAATCTCATTACAACTAGAGCTGAGCAAATGAGATCATCACATGCCTCTGTACAAGGGAACATTCATGTATAAGAATATTAAAAGGATAATCCAAAGGCCCAGGATTGGAATCCTATCCCCATTATTGATGGGTCCCACCAAGTGAGGGTGGCACATTCCTAGAGATAGGCTCATATTCCTATCAATGAAGATAAGAGACATACTCTAGAGGCCCAGGATCGGGATCATATCCTCATTCTTTTCAGAGATCACCAAGTGAGAGTGGAACATGCCATGGGAAAGGATCATATTCGTATCCGTTAATATTTTGGGCATATTTCATCAGATCATAGAAGTCAGGCACATATCCCTACATCAGTTGATAATTGACTGCACCAGCATCTTTCTGAGGCTATAAAAGAGGAGACTCATATCCCTTATCACATTTTGGAGGTCCGTTGACATATTATAGTGGGGAATGTATATTATAACTTGTCTCATATTCCCTCTACAACTAGATCTCACCATGTGATAGTGGAATAATAATCTGGACCAGCTCATATCCCTATCAAGAAAGACTAGTGTCATGTTACAAAGGCTTGAGATTAGGCTGATATCCCCATTCAGATCGAGGATCACCAAGTGAAAGAAGAACATGACTTGGGGTAGGCTCATATTCTTATCAGTAATAAAGGCGGTTATTAGAATAGTCTAGAGGCCTCTAAATAGTGGGTCCATATTTTTAAAGTACCAGAATGTTATCAATAAGTTATAATATCCATTATATAGTAGGCTCATATCCCTATATAATTGAAAAACATAGTTGGAAATATTCTAGCCATGAAAAATAACGAGGCTTATATCCCAAATCTTCTCAATGATAATGTCCTTGAGGTTGTTAGAGACATGTTATTAATAACATAATGGTTCGTTGAATATTCAACGGAAACATAAAGTGATCATTACTATGGTAGTCATCCTCGTCGTAGTGTGGACAAGGATTGTAATGACTCTACTCTTGACATCTGCCGTGGTCAACCTCCCCATGATGATATCTCGAATAGAAAATTAAATCCTCCCCTTTCCTATAAACCACCGAATAGGTAGGTGTTTAAAACTCAAATTCCTTCATATAGAGATGTTCTTAAAACATCAGGTTCAATCTCATATAGTTCCTCATTAACTCCAAGAAACACTCCACTCTAGTCAGCAACTGACCCCAAGAAGAACCTTTTATGATCTGATAAGATGGGGGAATTTAAATCTATTGAAGTGGAAGAAAAAATCGATATATATATATAGAGTTATCTGAAAACAAAACCTCCCCACCATGTTATAGCCTCTTTTTATGTTTTATTGTGAGATATCAGATGAGCTGGAAAAGGAGTTCATGCCATATCTACACCGAAATATATGGGATACTGACTAGCGACTGAAGATTAGGCACCTCCATTATCTAGGATATGAGGTCAACCTTCAAACCATTAAGATGATATACTTTCATCTAGACCTGGCTATTATCTCTATTGCTCGGGATCAAAAAACGAATAACCGCAGTGAAAATCTGCAACATGATTGTCATCATTTCATCACAGCTCTTCAGCAATTGATCTCAAAAGCCACATCACACATCCATATTCAAGGATGGGGAAAGTATGGAGCATTACCCTTCACCACACCTCTGTAATTGAATAACTTCATAAAAATGGTATTAGGTAATGTTATAGCCTCCAAAGAAATCAGGGGATTTGGTAACACTCGAACCAGTTGGTCAATATAATTAAATTCCCTTGATCTAATGATATTTATACATCACGAATGGAAGAAGGGGATATCCAAAAATTATTTTAATTTAACCCCTAAAATAAATGATAATTCATTTCATACAAGGAAGCTAATGTTGTGCTCAACTCGAAAACTTCCCATAGAAACTGACTCATGTCATGGGTTATCATTACATCCACCTCCAATAGGATCACAACTACATCACATAAAATGGTTCACAGTAGCAACTATCATAGCATCTATCCATGAGTTTATCAATCCCATAAGGATGGAGGAATATCTACCACATCTTCATACTCTTAGATAATAATTTCCGAAGAGTATTAGGAACATTTAAGGGTGGCTACAAACAAACCCTGACCCACTAGGATGGGGGTATTTATATCTTAATTACCACCACCAGATTCATCATCCATTGAGAGGGTCCTAGGGACATCAGAAGAAATTCCATATCAACCCCGTCCTACTGGGCCAAGGGAATTCATTTCTCTATGTTTGTCCCATGAGTCATCAAATCCCTAACTAGAATCATTTGATCCTAACCAACATGATCAATCAATGCCAATTGTAGCCCTGAATAATCCCCAACATGTAGGACTGAGGGAATTCTCATCATCATCATTACCATAGATGGAATTAGTCTAATCTAGGATGGGAGGTAAATATCAATGGTCAGTATTCCATTTAATTCTCCCACTATAGAAAAAACATTTGATATTCAGGGTTTGTTCGCAGTCATGACTGGAAAATTCCCCAAATTCGTTAGTCATATGAAAAGATGATAGGATCATATGAATAAGTAAATCAACCCCCACTGGGGTCACAATCCATAAAAGAACAGTATGTCTATGGTTTTGAGGAAGGAACCTAGTATAGGTAGGGCAGAATCATCTTGTTGTGTTGAATGTAATGGGACAACCATCATTTCTTGATATACCTCTGTAAATTCCATCACTATCAACACAACCAACAATTTGGATCAAGACAGATATGTAGATGGTCGCAACATGAAAAACCTACCCTAAGAGGAGGGAGATCAAGATACACCAATCGAGTCTATTCACACCCAAAATTAGAGAAGGATCCAAAAAATGGAACCTCTAAATATTGAGTTTCCACCTCTATGGTGGAACACTACCAAACATAAAGAGAAAGATGTGGCTATATCTCAATCACTGACTAGGATAACCAAGGTTACATCAATGGAGGAATTGTTTTTATAATATAAGAATGAGATAAAAACTCTCAGATAACTCAATGATGAGATACTCAGATGAAATATTCTCACTGAGTATCATCTTCAAGAAGAGATGAACATTTTTCCACTTAGGGTTGATCTGCCTGCATGAGCATCATCAGATCATAATACTAGATCGGGATCCAAGTATTCAGTCTACATAAATTAGGAAGTTAAAAATGATCATTACTTCTCTTCATTACGGTGATATCCTCTCCCTCTCTAGGGTAATTGCTTAGTCTATTCATGGGTTGAGAAAGAGTGGGATATGAAAATGAGACCACCTCAGAAACCCTCACCCACTCCCTATATATGGGAGGAAACTCAAACATCAAAACCTCAAGAATTTCTTAGTGTCGCTGAGTCCCTAGAAACTTGAATGGAATACATGAATGGGAGATGCACACTTTTGTAGTCTGAGAAGAATCCATATCTTGAATGGGTATATTAAAATTTACCCTTACCCAATTTATGAAACCCTACCTTATCCATATTTGATATCACAGGATACCCTGAACAACATCTCACACACGTTGTATCATAATATGGGATGATTTTGGGCCCTCAAGATCAACATGAGGTCACAAAGATGAGGTATTTTTTATAGACTCTGGTAGGGCCAACCTTCAATTGGTATATCAATCTTCCAGTAGGATTTATGCATGGTGGGATAAATTTCTTTGTCAGTTCCATTAACAATTTATCTCCACACTGGGGAAAAAATATCAACTTGAATAACTTCAAGCAATGTGAAAATGAGAGGGTGTCTGAATTCAAATCCATATGTAAAGGTTCAATCGATTCACTTGGTATCCCTCTCTCACATGAGAAATTACTGGTACTCTATGATAAAAATATCAAGGATGAGTTACAGACCCCTCTGATCCTAATGAAGTATCTAGGTGGGTTCTGTGAGTTCATAAGAATGGAACAATGTCTAGAAGACACCATTCAGTGAACCTGAGTGAAATCTAGAAAAATGCCTTTAACATAGGGGAAAATGATTAGCAAAGTTTATTTTATTGATGTTACACTTAAACTTGTAGAAGTACCCATTAATGCACCCAGGAAGGTTATGAACAACCCAACTCCTTCTGCTGAGTGGAAAAACCCACCAAATCTACCATAGCCTAAAGCATAGATAAATCAAGGTCACCAAGGATTTGAGGAATGGATGAATAAATCATACTCCTTAAAAAATGAAAAGGTCCCAAGTTATTTTTTGGTATCCATGGAAAATAACCTACTCATGATTCCATTTCCCAAGAATCCCAATGAGGTTAACCTCACCGACTTCCCTAACTACTTCCCTTTTCATAGAAGAGTGATTCATAACATCCATGATTGCTTCATCTTCGAATACATTCTCCACGCCACGATAGATTCTAGACAGGTGATATTGGATAAATCCCAGAAGTAACTGACCTAGATAACCATAGACCAATTAGAAGGAAAAGGCGATTGATTGAAATTTTTGACCTGATGTGGGAATAATTTCAATAACTAGATGACTTGAAATATAGTTTACCATGTTCATAACACACTAAGAGAATATCTTCACAGATCAGAAACATTTCCTCGCCCTATGGAGGTGACATTGGATATGTATCCTGAAGGTTCACATAACCATCATACATAAGAATAAATAGAAGAGGAAGAGTCATATTCAACTCCAACGTAATCTCAGACTCTTAAATATTTCTTCCATTCAATATCAAATTCATGGAAACCACCCCCACCAAAAAAAAACCCATCGAATGAAAATATCATCTTTATTTTTTTCAATATGATACACTTAGTAGACCCCTTCTCTAATTATTACTATGCCTCTATGTATGAGTTCTCCACACCTAACTGGGGAATAAGAGATCGAATGCGTAGGAGATGAGGATACAAGGGACAACATGGGCATGGTCATACCCAATATTTAAGTCACATCCCCTTAGTGGACATATATGTAGCTGAGACTCATGGAAAATCACTCCATCGAGCCCCACAGAGACATGGAGGTGTCCTAAAACCCTCTAATTATTGTTCACGCCTAGTCATCTTACATGACCACCTAGTAGTGTTGCAAATATTTTATCAACAAAGAAAATAGGGAAGGCTGAAACAAACTATTTTATTGGTAGTAGATACTCCCCAGACCTCCACATAGGAACAGATCCCATACACCTCAATTGCCTCATCTCCTGAGCTTTGTAATAAGTAGAAACCCCACCTCTATAAGTGTCGACCTGAAGCACAAAAGTATGACATTATAAAATAGCTAGCAGTTTCTATTTCCAATATTTCAATCATGGATTCACTTTATCTTTCAATATAACTTAGGGAGGAACTTTTTTAAGCCCTCTAAATCCAATATAATTTTAATACATATGTCAAAAAATATAAAGTTTATCAAGTGGATACCATGTCATCAGAGTTCTATGTCATTATCTCAATCACATATTAGGATTAGGAGGAGTTTTTCTAAGTACATATCAGACCCCTATATGTTTCAAGTGGACTCAATAATTTCGATATATAAAGGGCCCAAATTTTCAATGGTTTTGAGATTGAACACAATTGGATTTGGACCTTCTAATGTTTGGGGTATATCAAAAATGATTTATCTCCCACAAAACTGACCATTCAAGGGTATGATAATCATGAGAAAATATATCTTATTAAGATCAAGCTTGAAACACAATTTGGGGATCTCCTATCTAATGTTGAGTTTATATTTATCCATTAAGACAACACATATAGTGTATTTATCATAAGTCCCTGGCTCCATCGTGATTTAAAATACCCCATTCATGGAAAGGTCATCATATTACATTGTGATAATTCCCCCTTCGAGACTTGTGACTAAAAATATTATGAAGTAGGATTTAAAAAAGGGGGGGACAACCAATGGTGGATAATGATATATAGGTTCTAGTCCCTAATATATTGGGGACCACCCATGAAAATCCCTAGAATATTCTTGCCAGCGACTATGTGCTCCCCATAAATCTAGTTGAGGTAACAGACCCCAGTGTCAAAGACCCTTATGTCACTAGTGATAGTGTAAAATAAAATCTACTCAGGAATCTACCTATAATGAATCTGGTAATAGGGGATTATTGTATCTTTTCTCATGGACTTTGTCACCTTTAAAGTGAAAAATATTCCCCTAGATTACTGACTTCATCTGAAAATTCCTCTATTGACTCAGAGGTGGAAGAAGAGGAGGATGACCTTAGAAACACCCCTCCTACAATCAACAAAGGAATATACACCACCATTGATGAGCTTAGGTAGGTAAATCTGGGAATATAATAAGACCCACATCCTACACTGATAAGTGTTTCCATGCCTCTTGAGGAGAAACAGATGTACACCACATCTCTAAATCAACACTAATATGTGTTCTCTTGAATTTATAAATAAATCGTTGAACTACATCCACATGTGGCTACACACCATCTCGGTTTACCAGATGACCATCGAGGATTCAAGTAGAAAGCTGGAAGTATTCACCCCTCTCATGATACTTATGTAGAGGTGGAATTAAATAGATTAATCAAATAAAACTTTTTCAAGAAGTACAATACCCAACATGGATTTCTAATATCATCCATTTAAAAATTAAGATTGGGAATATTGTGGTCTTAATTGATTTTAGAGACCTTAATTGACATTTTATAAAGGATGAATTCTCATTTACAATAAAAAAATCTTGATCTATGAAAATGTTGGCTTCCATGCCCTCTTCTTCATGGATGGGTACTTATGGTACAACCAGATAAGGAAGGCCAATGAAGATGAAGATAAACTAACTTCCGAGAACCACATGGGATATTTTTCTATTAGATTGTTCCCTTTGGATTAAATAATGTTGGTGCTACATTTCAATGTGAAATACATCATATATTTAAGGATTTCATGGGAAGAATAGAAAAATTTTATGTCAACGGCTTGGTGGTCAAATCTAGAAAATGATGTGATCACATCATGGATATTCAAATTTTCTTTGACAAGCTGTGGAAGCACAGTTTGAAGATTCATCCATCGAAATACACTTTTGGGGTAACATCAGGGAAGTTAATTGGTTATTTGGTATTCCACTATAGCATTGAGGTTGAAACTAAAAATACTAGTGTTAATTTATAAATTTCACCCATATAAATCTCAAATAACTATGGTGGATCTAAGGGAACCTTTCCTATATTCAGTTTTTCGTAGCTGAATTAGATGGAAAATCTCTCCCCTTTACCTATATTATGAATAAGGGAATCTCCTATCAATTGGATGGGGAATTCCAAAAAACTTTCATGATTCTAAAGAAGTACCAACTATACCCACCAGTCCTGATGCCACTAGTGTAATAATGGACACTCATATTATATGTGTCTACCATTGAATGATCACTGGTCACCCTTCTTGCACAAAAGAATAATGAAAGGAGTGAGAATATTCTTTACTACCTTAGTAGAAAAATTCTAGGTACTGAGACCTGATACTCAGATGTTAAAAATAACTACCTCACACTCATTTTGTAGTATTAAGTATGAATCATTACTTGCACCACCGAAAAGTCCACTTGTTCTCTCATATTGACCACATCAAGTAAATACTTGGACACCCCAAGCTAACTGGGTACTTGAACTGGTGGGTGGTCATTCTATAGTAATACGTCATTCAGTTTGTGTCACATAAGTCAGTGAAAGGACATGATCTGGATGATTTCCTTATAGAACATATTTTTCCAAAAAGCATACTAAATGACACCAAACTTCCATATGAAGAGGATTTTCATTCCATTGTTAATCTCCAAACATGGGAGATGAATTATGATGGTGCCTCTATGAGTCGTATTAGTAAGATACTAGAAAACCTATGATTTAATCGTGTCATGTTAGGGATTTTATTTTTTTCTCCAGTCAAAGAAAATTTTCACTACTCTTTTTCACTATTTGAAGGCTTCACAAATAATGAGGCAGAATACCAAGCCCTTGTAACTGTCGTGGAATTATCCCTGCAGTGGAAGATATCCTCCCTAAATATCAAAGGGGATTCGTAGCTAGGGATAAACTAGAATAATGAAGAATATTCCATCGAAGAGGAATAATTGGTCCCTCTCAATGGATTAGTTAGGGGAATGATGGTAGAGTTCCCTTTTGACCCGACATTTAATCATGTTACCCGATCAAAAAATGCTTGTGTCGACGCATTGGCTAATGCAGCCACAGTCTTTTCCAACCCTGATCAGGAGGAAGAAATCTTATGTTTCATGCACTGAATATTGGTTTCATTGATCATCATCAATGATATGAAAGAAATCAATCAGGTCATCACTACCCTAGAGCATTATAAATCGGTATTCACTTTTGGATGTATGGATCCCATTATTGTTTATCTCCAAAAATGGGACTCTCTTGAAAGACCGATCCAGAAGGGAAAATATTTCATGGTGCGTTATAAAATATACCCTACGGGATGATCCAAATGAGAAGAATTATTTCTATAATGGATTCATTGATGGAATCCACCTCAAATACATATTAGAAGTAGAAATTCCTTCAATCATGGAAGAAGCCCATGTGAGCTCCGGTAATGAAAATTTTTCTCGGTCCAAGCTCTTCCATCAAATTTTTATATTGGATTACTATTGAAAAAACATTATATAAGACTATGTGGAATTCACCAAGAAATTTAATTGTATCCAGATCCATTAAAACTTCATTCATTATCCCCAGGAATTTCTAAATACAATTATATATTCTCTGTCATTCTCGAAATGGGGAATGGATACTGTGGGGCCATATCCCCTTGCCAAAAATAATCAGTTCAAGTACATCCTTACTGCTATCAAATTATTCTCAAAACATTCTAAGGAAATACTCCTCAATGAAGTTGGGATGAAGAAAATTATCAACTTTGTAAAGTCACATATCATCACCAATCTCGGGGTCCCGCACACAAAATTGACGGACATTTACACCATCTTTTATTCTACAGAGTTGATGAAATTTTTCCTTGAGTACCACATCAATTCTAGTCACTAATCCCTCTATCATGAAGTGGAAAATAGATAAATAGAGAATTTCAATAAAAATATTTCAAATATACTCCATAAGATAGCGAATAAGGAAAATAAATCATGGATACACAAGATCCTCCATGCTTTATGGGCGTACCGTACCACCATATGTACTAGAACACAAGAAATTCCATATTAATCGATGTATGGGACCAAGACAGTGTTACCCATAAAATTAAAACTACCTTCAATTTTAATATCCATTTGTGGAAAACTCTCAGATGATGAGAAATCAAAAAAGTGATTAGATGAATTAGATCATCTTAATGAGAATAGGTTTTAAAAATTTCAAAACCTTGAAGTCCATCAGAATCGAATCACATGATCCTTTAATAAAAATTACTACATCTATTAATTCCTCTAAGGAGAACTAGTATTAGCTCTTAGGTCCCCATTGATACCAGGAAAGAGGCCTCTAAATCTAGAACCCAAATGAGAATAACCTTTTATCATATAAAAGGATTATCACAACAAAAATTACACGCTGACCAAAATGGATGGGGAAGGCATCACACCCACCACCAATGTAATATTTATTGAGAAATACATTCATAGATATAATAAATAATCTATCTTCCTTACCACATGACAATAAAGTACATAGATGAGGTCCTGGAAGAAATAACTAAATCTGAATAGGGCCTTACATCCTGACCACATGGCATTAAACTATACAGAGAAAGTTTTAACCACATGATGATAAATTGTATGGAACTAATCGTTACTGAAAGATGATAAACTAAACAACTGAGGTCCTAACCGACTAACAATAAAACTGCATAGAAAACATTATCTCACCAAAAATTCATCACACACAGGCTAAATCTATGTGAAAGGAGGATGATATTCTTATATCCCAGTGTGACAGTCTGATCCACATAGGTATTATATTCATCTAAGAACAATGTGTGGCTTGATTCCAATCATTATAGGATATGTAGTGATTCCTGGAACTTCATTCCTGGCACTATCTACAATATTCCTTTTCATTCATGTCGGGTGACCCACATTCTTATCGCAAGATGTTAAACATCACGAATGATGTCTTCACCGCAAGTCACTAAATTTATTGAATGATGTCCTCTCCAAATGACACTAAATTATATGGTTCTTTAGAACTATGTGTGGATTGATTCCTATCATTACAGGATACAAAGTGAAAACCAAATTTTCGTTCCTCATCATAACATTCCTCTTATTTCACAATGAGACACCCACAGCCTTACCAAACAATGTTAAACTACAAGGTTGTTGTAATTTACACATGAAATTAACCATCATGGGTTTTCAGAACTATATATTTCTTGATTCTCATTATAATGAGATATGTAGGGTTGCATGGATCTTATATCCTGGCCTAGCTACCTCATGATATAAAATTCTCATGTCCTCTCCCTGATTGCCTCTGCACTTTGAGAGGTACAATTTCTATTCCTTGTTTATCATACTAATCATATATCATGTGGTAATATGAATTTTGGTATAGGTATTTCCATACATAAAATTCATATAAGCTCACGAAAGGGTTATCATGGCCTTGAATGCAAGACCTTAAAATTCAAACCATGAGTCTTCGTTGGATGATGTTAAACTACATAGTTGATGTCTTTATCATGTGACACTAGAAAACATGGGTTTCAAGAACTATGTGTGGCTTGATTACTATTATCATAGGATACATAGTGACATCTGGATCTCCAATATCGGGTCCAACTACCAAAATATACATAAAAATTCCCCCCTCTCTACATAAGATTCAGAACAACACAAATAGTTTTATCCCAAAACTACATGTCGCTTGATTCCCATTATCTCAGGATATATAGTGATGCTTGGACATCCAATCTCTGTCCCATTTAGAAAATCAATGGAAAAAATTCCCCCCTTTTCGTATGGGTCATGCCTATGTAAGGAATTTACCATTCAATAACTTCATGTTGCATGATTCTTGTCATCGTAAGATACATATTGATTCTTAGATCTCTAATCATAGGTCCAGCTACAACAAAAAATGTCAAAAAATGCACCCCAGATAGGGCTGAGTAATACAAGATAATTTTTACATATGGATGAGCCGAATCTATGCATATCCTTCTTGCACAAGAAATTTATCTTTCAGAATTTTTCACGTAAATTCCTATGTCTGTACCCTTTGATGATGAACTACATGGGAAAAAATGTGTCTTTACCGCATGATGTTAAACTGCAAAGATTACATACAAGCTGCATGAAATTAAACTGCATGAAAAATTCATCCCCACTACATGACATTAAAATGTGCAGGCCATCACCCATCATTATTCTGTGTCAAATAACCACAATATTTTGACCCCATTCAACCATAGTAAGAGGTGCTTCTATCATATTTTAATCCCCTCTATCCATCAATAAAACTTCATGTCTTGAAAACTCAGGTTTCCACAAAACATTCATGGACCATGGAAAGGAAAATAGATCTCTCTTCCTAACCATTCAATCGAGGCATAAGGGCTTGGACCTACCATCCGGAGATATCTTGGCTCTGTAAGGAGGGATTTATAATCCTTGTGAGCCTGACGTCACCTTGGTGAATCATAACACCTCATAGTGTTCTGGGTCATCCCCATCATGATTGTTCCATATCATTATTTGCAACTTGAGATTCCCAAGATATGATTTACAACATTCTATTCTCATGCTTAGAAGGATGTCAGATTACTCTTGACCCTGGCTATTCTAAGTGGTGCTACTAAAAAACTAGTTTTATTTAGTGTTAGGGATTTAACAGCCCTATATTAAAGTGATGATAGAGAACCCTTTTTCAGTGCTATAAAAAGTGCTGTTAAAGGCGGTATTTAACAGTGCTAAAAAAGAATTGTTAAAGGGATTCTTTTATCAATTCTTGTAAAAAATAACTAATAATGCCCCCACCAAACAGTGCTAGTAAAAAATCACTTATAAAGGGTAACCTTTATCAGTGCTAGTAAAAAAACTCAGATAAAGGGTGGCTTTATTAGAACTAGTAAAAAATCACTAATAAAGGGCGGTATTTATCAATAAAATAATATATTAATATATAAATATATTTATATTGATATAAATATAATATATATATTTCAAATATGTTTTAGATGAGGAAAAAAGGAATTTACACTTAATATATAAGATATTTAGTGAGAGAGGCTTATAAAATAATTAAAAAATATTTTTAATTACTAATTTAATAATTATCATAGATTAATAGTCCTTTGATAATAATTTGAAGATAAAAAAATAAAAAATAATAATAAAATATCTAAAATAAGTTGAAAATGTTTCTCAAACTTCAAATGGCCACAAATTTGGATTTGGTTGTTTGTTTGAGCTCTATCACGTATCAAATCAAATCCTATGATTATCTCTACATGCTAGTGATATGGGGGATCCCCTTTTATAGTTTTGTGGCCAAAAAAGTCCCTTAAGGCCTCCAAAATTGAGTATTTAGTCGGGGTACCCCAATTTTTTAACTTTTAATGCCATTTCAGCCTCACTTAAGGGGGTCTTTTTGACAATCTTTTTTGGGGACTAAATTTATTCCCCTAGATAACATTCATATTTCTATTATGGTTTTAAAATTTTATCATTTTTCACAATATATTTTTACTTATAATTAAATATATTCATATTTTCTTATATTTATTAATAATAAATCACATGTATAAATTCATATATCTACATATTAATGTGGAAATGTAATTTTCAATATATAAAATTAATATTTATTATTCATTTAATTTAAAGTAAAAAATTATCTATTTTATTTACCTTATTAAAAAAATTTCATATGTATATATACATGTACAATAAACGTTTATATATAAACATATCTATGTGAATAATTAAAAAATATATATTTATATGTATATTCTAATATATGTAATGAAATACATTTTCATAGAATGTATTTAAAATAATATTTAGTGATTTTTTATATTATACAAATTATATTTGTAATGTTTATATATACATATATGTTTGAATTAATAAATGGATATATATTTATATTATATTCTAGCATATGTAATTGAATTTGATATATTTAAATAAATATACATATATATATCATACACACAAATATTTTATAAATACATTTAAAAATAATTATTTAAATATGTTAATTAAAATATATATATGTAAATATATAAATAAAAAACATAAATATCAATAAACACACAACAAAACAACATGGTGTAGTGTTAAAGTCATTCCATCGTCAAAGTAGAGTTGTAGGGTTCAAATCCTAGCATGTGCATAGGAGGTTGGAAATTTGAGAAGCACTAATAAAAGGGGCGTTGGGGTAAAAATCACTGATAAAGTGGGGTGTAGCGCTATTAAAGTGGTAGTGGAAGCACTGATATTGGGTTCATACTCATATATGTCTAAAAAATATATAATTTTACCCCCTTTAAATGCACTTTTTAAGCACTATTAAAGTGGACCTTTATCGGCACTAAAAAAAGTGTTGTTAAAGGGGTCATTTAACAGTGATAAAAAAAGGACCGTTAAAAGGGTCCTTTAACATCAATAAAAATACTTTTAAAAGGGTGATTTGTCGAGGATTATCTTAGTGCTGATAAAGGACCCATTTATCAGTGATTTTCTTGCATTGATAAAAATCTTGGGCTTTTAACACTTCTCTAGTAGTTAGTGCTTTTTTAGCATTGGTAAATGTCTATTCTAGTGCTACTAAAGGCCTATTTTGTAGTAGTATTGGTTCTTGTGTGACATCACACTAAATTTAGATCTATATGTGTCACACCATTTAAATTACCTTAACCTTGGTCAATGTTTTACAACCATAAACTCTACCCTTTGATGTTTCAAATAGTAAGACCTTAAACTGCTAGAGAAAGAGACACAAAACACATCAAGTTGAAAACCCATAAAGGGCATGCTTAGAAAAATTCAATTATTTTCTCTCTAAAATCTTTATCTTCATATATTAAGGAAAAAAATAGATAGAAAAAATAATGTAAAAAGATAATAGGGCCTACTTTGTAGCCCTAATAAAAGTCATGTTATGCTCGCTAAACCCCCAGGTGAAAGAAAATGTTAGAGTACTGATTTACTTATCTTCTCACCCTGATAACATGTTTATTAGGAAGTAACAAAAATTTTAGGGTTCTTGAACCTTTCTTGAATATTACACATTTCATAAACCACCTTGATGACTTTGAATACTAATGCTAGTGAAACTTCCCATTGTATACTAGTAATAGGGAAATTCTCTTATAAATGGACTATCGGATCCTAGGATGGCCCCCCTTAAATCTAGGGTTTATCATCATTACCAAGAATAATATTAGAGTTTCATAAAATAACTTATGGTTGAAATATACACAGTATTTCCCACCTCGAGTCATCTTAGATATTCCTAGACCGTGATTTACAATTCCCACAACTAGACTATTCATGAAGATTTGACATCCTCGATGTTACGTCACTTTTTTTATACCCTATATCAAAGTAGGTATGTGACACTCCATTACTAAACCTTTTTATGACCCATGTAACATGATTCAAAACCATAGGTTGTAGGTATCTATCTTCATAATTTAAGATCTAGATTTCCATAGGGTGATAGAACCCTTCCTAGAAGCATTTCCATTATACCCAACATCATTTTCCAAATGATTGAGTCTTTAAAAAACTCTCATGGTCTTTGGAAAAGAGTATGAATACCCATATTTAAACAAGAAATTGATGCATAAAGGGCTTAGACCTACTAACTAGAGGCATCCCCTCTTTAATGGAATGGAGCTCCAATCCTCATGATCCCCTGTGACACCATAGTGAAACTCAGAACCATAGGGTATCCTGGGTCATCCCAGGTATGTATTACCCATTTCATCATCCATTAATTCAAGACCCTAGACACATGATTTAAACAACACATATTCCAACTATCTAGATGTACCCATCTTCCCATGTATCTCATCATCAAGCAATGTTACCCCCATAAAACCTCTATATCCTTTGGAAAAGAGTAGGGAAACCTATATATGACAATTCTATCGATGTATAAAGGGATTAAAACAACCGACCATATGTTTATAACAATTGTACGAAAGGAAATCCAATCCATATAAGCCCTAGAAACACCGTGGTGGAACTCATAACCATAGCTTATCTTGGGTTATCCCTGGAAGGTATGCCTCATATTCCATAATCATTAGTCAAGTCCTAGAATCAAGACATTAAACTGTATAGTATTATAAATTATGAGATCAAAACCCCTAAAATAAAACAATATATGATCCTAGATAAATGATCATAAACTACATCAATATATGGTCAGAGGTAAAATACCCTAAACAATAGTAAAGGATCATCTAAGATAAATGTCACAAAACAATAGTGATGGAATGTCGGAGATAAAAGATCCAAAACTACAACAATAGATGTTTTGAGCTAAAAGATCCTAAACTACAATAATAGATGGTCCAAGATATAAGGCCCAGAACTACAGAGATAGAAGTTCTGAGCTAGAAAGTCCTAAATTAATATAATATAAATTACGTGATAAATGACTTTAAACAACATCACAACAACAATATAGTCTACAATAAGTGATAAAAATGATTGTACTCCCACCATATGGCCTTATAAAACATCAATCTATGATTGATAAGTCCATAAAATTAATCAGAAGATAGATCAACATCCCTATAGGACAAATATATTCTATATATATTATCCTTCTATGAATCAGGTAATATCAAGATAGTTGGATCTAATGTATCACTGAAGAATATCATGTTGGTGGGAATTCATGAAAATTTCTTGATGAGAATCTATTATAATTATAACATTCAAGTATGTTAATTTAGGTTTACTTGATATTATGAAAAGTATGGGTTTCATTGATGATTCATGCAATGAAAGACTGAAGAGATGTCATTCACATCATGAATAAAAGAGAACTAGACAAAAATATATAAAGTTCAGAAGATCTATTCATTGATAGCATGATAAAGGACGAATATCCACCTTTTAGAGTCTCTCCACGAATATTATCAAAAAAATATTTGTATCAATGATAAAAATACAATAATATTTCATCATCTGAGCTAGCCAAGTCAGAAAGAGTCTAGTAAGAAGCATATATTGAATGTTGGATAACTTCTCACCCTACTTCTTTTGCTTCCTCCCTAGGATGAAGTGCATTAATCAAATTCAATAGATCCTGAACCATTTTCTGAGTGGTTTTGAGTGAGTATGATGAAATTAAAATATAATACATTGAGTGATCCAGAATCTCCTCATACTTTCATATTTTCATATTCAAGATGTATATTTTATCTTGAATATCATATATAAACAAAAAATTCCATTCCAACACCTCTGAAGCATCCTTCATCAATTTGAATGAGGAAGCCATGTCTTCAAAATCACACAATTCCATCTCATCGACATCCAATTCTTGTCATTTTAGTATTATTTCTACATTATTTTATATATTTATTGACGTTCAAATCTACCCTCCCCCAAATAGTCAAATAGATGATTAAGATGTTTTTCTTGTCCATGAAACATTCCAAAAGGGGTCTCAGTGATTAGGGTATGAATATACTTCCAAATGAGAATGTTTCATTTTTGAGCTGCTATGAATATTGGAATAGGAATGTCGAAAGGAAGAGTAGTTGGTTGAGCTGATAAAGAAGTATGAGGGGAAACCCCATCTATTCGTCCCACAACAAGTGCATCATCCCATGTATTGAATAGGGGATGGTAGTTTCTAGAATGATGATACTTTCTCAAAGTCTCTCCCAAGTCCTGAATCAACTCCATCAATATTGTGGATAGAGGATTCTATGAGGTAAATGGTTTTTCCATGTGACAAACCAACTTATTCATCACTCCACTTGGATAGGCCTCCACCCAATCCTGATCATAGTCACATAATAAGAAGATGGGAGTAACATAAAGAGAAAGTATGATCTTGACATTGGTTTCTTTATGATCCAATATCATCCAAAAACTAACGAATGATTTTAGGATTCCAATATCTATGCACACTAGACAAGGGGATAGAGGAGACCCTTTGGATTCAATATAACTGATGAGTGAACAAATAAGGGGTATACGACTACCAAATGATCATCCCATCCATCCTGACTACAAGGACCCCATCTCGAAGGGAGATTTTTTATGACCCCACACCAAGAGATCTGTCATCATTATCAATAATTAGCCCAGTCAGTGCAGGTTAAGGCATGAATTTTAAGTAATCGGGTCAACTCAATACGTCATAAACCTCATAAAGTCCTAAAGACTTGGTCACAACCCTAGATATGTTAAGAAACTAGAGATGACATAAGAAATCAGGTATCCTAATAGTATTGTAGTATTCATAGTAGTGGATATACTCCCTTATCCAGAAAAATAAAAACTATAAAGGACTAAGGTTGCTGGATGTGGCCCAACAGCTGGTAGAGGCATGAAAGAAACAACATCACTATGTTGAAAGATTTCCCCTCTGCTAGTCGGGCTTCCATCACTAGTGTACTGGACCAAAGTCCCGAACGTATATCCCCATCTTGTAAAATCCATCAATTCAAGAAAATGTCCCAGAAACCTACTGACGGTAGGCTCAAGGATACTTCTTCCCACACCCAGTAACCCCATGTGGTATGATCTATAGTTTTCATGATAGTCCAGTATAAACTGGAGTAGTCATGAACCTTCCAAGAATGGTACTAATGGGATTGAATAGTAATTGGCGTAGCTCCGCTATAATAAATGAAAATAATGATCTAATCATTGAAAGAGATGAGCGAGAACATTTTCAAATAATTTCATAGTTTTTCCTCCACAATTTTTAGAATGTACCTCTCTAAGATTTATTTTTGAAGAGGATCATCCTAGAGATCTGTAACCGAAAGGAACTTGTCGTATATCTATCTTAGAAGGAGGATCCCACCCAGCTTATAGATATCCCAGACAATGATTTCTACCAAAATATGGGATAGATGAAATGAGTTAGTTCTAGGGAACCAATGAATCGAAATTTCTATGAGATGTTAAGACTGGTGATAAATGATGAACTGGGAAACTCGTACTACCTCATAGAGATGGAAAATGTATAACTAGTTGAAATAATCTAAGCAGCTTTTCCTGATTTAGAATTTCCATTCCCATTCATCAGAAAAGTTTTCACTAGGGCACAGATTCTACCTCAATCTTTAGCTACTACCAGAGTGGTTCATATAAGAGGAAAATATTATTGAATATCATTGAGAAATGGTTTAGTGAGTGAAATAACATCCATCTAGACTCATGGGAGAGTTTTCCAAAATATAAGACAACACATGGGACTGTGCCGCAAACAGTTGGTCATTCGCAACAATTTTCATCTAAAATTATTCAAAAGAAGATAATAACCTGAAAGATGAAATACTTTATCCTGTAAAAGGGATGTCAATTTCATTCAATAGGAAAAAACATTACAGTGGAAGCTGGTGCGATAAGGGATAATTTTGAAGTTGGATAGCGGAAGTTTTTCAGAGCCTCATTGTCAGAGTGCACAAGATACCTAGGGTCAACATTTTTATTCCTGGAAATTATATCCCTATGGTTCACTGTGGATGATGAATTACGATGAGAACCAAATTCCATCTGTACAAAAGAAATAATCATATGTCAGAAAAGTAGAAATCCCATCAAAATAAAATCATACAATTTGGCAGACTCATGTGCATCACATGAATAAAAAACTAGACTCCTAATCACTCAAGGGATTCACGATTCCCATGGATCATAAATATATTTTGGGCTATATAATACTACAAAAAATCACACATCCACATGGCCTCTCAGAATTCTTATGTTTGCGTGATCTTGACAAGGTCACATGATCCCCAAAATAGTCAAAAGATCATGCGATCAAGCTAACAGATCCTGAGAAAAATTCAAGACCACTGTTTATCCCCATTCCCAAGGATCAAAAAACTACCAAAGATAATTTCAAGGTTGATTCAACTGTATTACTTGGATAATATATTCTTGTGATGTTATTATCACTAAATGGTCTTGCGATAAGTTCTCACAAGTAGTTGTTGCGGGATGGTCTCATGATGATGTCACATGACAGAGGTCGGGCACAAGATATTTAGAGGATGGGTAGACAATGAATGATCCTCTCTTATTACCCTATTTATAAGTAATTCATCAGAAAATAAAGCATCACCCAAAATAACAATCATCGCCCATGACACGGATTGGGGATAGTTCCAAATCCTCAGGTGGGAATTTGTTGTCCTCTGAACTGAGGCCTTATCCCTACGAACATCGCTCCTAGGGGGTGGTGCCTAAAAAATGAGAATAAAAAAATACATAATAGAATAAATGTGTAAATATGGGTATTATTTTCCTCTCAAATAAAAGGAATACGAAGTTTCCCTAAACTCGTGGACCAATTGAACATCTAAGAGACACGTGATCGTGAATCCTTTAGAAGCTCGTCAAAATGAGTTCTGAACAGCATGTAACTAGGAGGAGAACTTATAGATCCCCTTTGAAAAGACCTTATACTCTTGTGATGGTGTCCTAAAAAAATTATATTGTAAAATATTCTAGATGATCACTATGGAATCATGCGACTTGTCAATCAATAGACACCTAAAAATATATCCAAAAATCCTTGGAAACTAGGAATGGAAATATAAAAATAGGGGAGCCTCTTGTGGTTTTAAAAATCACATAAAGTGTCTATGTATCTCATGAGAAACATAAATTCCCCAGAAAACCCCACAGACATGTAGCCCTCTCCACACTAAGGGCCTTGGACATGTCCAAATGGTCTTTAACTCCCCCTCCAACTACAAAGACAAATAGTAGGGTTTTTCCATGATAATTCTTGTGCATCACCATAAGACAATTTTCAGCCATGTAACACATCATCGATAGGGATAATGGTTTTCCTCAATAAAACTCAAGAAAACTATTAAGACCCTAGGCCCTTGTAAAATAAACAACGAAATAAAATGGGCAAAATATTGGTACCTCTTTCGATTGTAAAATTTATGCGACACACCCCACATGATTCATGAGATATCAAAATACCATGGTGACATGTCTACCTCATCATTCGAGATCCCATTGGCATGTCACCCTCAACATGTGAAGGGCTTCGGACATTTCCAAGAGATCTTGTGCTCCCACTTCGAATCCATATGAAAATAGAAGTGTTTTTCAATGAAATGATCATGCATCACATAGGTCAAACAATGCATCACTAATGGAGAGACTAATTTTATTCTACACACTCATGTATGCTAAAAAAACACCCTAGCCCTTGTAAAATAAACATGGAAATATAAATGGAAAAAGAATGATCCTCTTATAATAAAAAACTTCATGTGATTCACTCATGTCCTCCAAAAGATCTCATAAAATAACTTTATCATGATGGCCTGATCTCATAAAGTCCCCATGGAAAACCATATTTTAATCATGGATGATCCCTGATAAGATTCCACAGGGAACGTGAAAGCCTTTAAACAAGAATCCTGATCCCATGGAATCCCCTGTACATGTCGAGCTAACAATATGAAAGACCCCTAACATATCCACATGATTAAGAAAGACCCCATTAGGTGGATATAATCTAGTAAATAGGCCATTGATGGGATCATCTCATGGTCATTGAAAATCATATGACGCCCTCAGAATGACCTACAATAGGATCTTGCGAAATGAATGACATCAAAGCCCTCCACTATATCAAAACTAGTTTTGTGCAATAAACACTTCCCAATGAGGTAAATAATTAGTGTGGTGAGTCCAATAAATTCACCACCCCAACTTGAAAAAAATGAATCCTTGGATCCTCCAACCAGTGCACCCATGAAGCGGATAAGATTTCTCCGAGCAGCTATTCTTGTGATCAAAAAAGTTTTCTATTAGGTAAAGTTTGAGGAACAAACTACGAGATAATGTGAAATGAATATGAACTTTGTGTGATCGATCATAGATCACACAAAAGACTTATAACAGGTTATACGAAGGACATCCTGCATATTTTTTGAATCATGTGATACTTAACTAAGAAAACAATAAACTAATCTAAGGCATATATGGTAAAAGTTTGTATCCAAGACTAAAAATATAGGATAATAATTAGAAATACATATATTTTTATCCTCACACACTTCGCATAAACAACCCAGGTCATACGACATCACCAGAACATGTCTCCCAATTCATGGGATCCTTCTTTTTTATACTATTTGGATCATGAAAAGTACCAGGGACATAATAGTGAAACATACATGGATCTCATCTAGAATTCCACTCGAGTCTCTCAAAAAACTAGGGTGTTTTCATCTATACCTTGATATAGACTTTATACGTTTCTCCCAAATCATACGGTGGCACCAGTACATGTCAGTTGAGTCTCATGATGGCACAACTTCATGTCAACCGGATCTCAAGACGTCCTCTAGAAAAACTAGATAGATCTTGTGAATCCCACAAAAAATGTCATCCGACATTTGTAATGACACCTAGAGATGTAAGATAGTGTATTAAGCAACCCCAAAAATGTCACACTAACTATCATGATACTCTCCAAGTGTGTCGGCCCTCTTTTTTGACGAAACATAGGAATGTCATATGGATCATGTGATGCCTTCCCAAAATTTGAACTAAGATCTTGAGATGGATTCTAGGATCATCCAACCATGTATTGTGATTTACTCTGGACAAGTCTATCTTGTCCATGTGATGGCCTTCTTACTTGTCATCCCGATTATGCGACGTCCCTTGGGAAAGTAAACTGGATCCTGAGATTGTCTCTGGACATGTCAGGAAAACATCCTCCAACATATCAAGAAGACAATAAAAGCATGTTTAGTAGATAATCAATGCATGTTAGGAATACAATAAGGCTAGGTCATGTGGGTATCCCAAGAATTTATAACCTTATTTAGTTTTTATATAAGGTCAACATTAGTGTGTAAGCCCTATCTTAAGTGAACTATGATGAATCTGATTCCTGATATAACCATGATATGAATGATTCATTCATAAGGCCGAAGCACAATAATAAAAAACAAAAGGGCAGTTCCAGCACATATGTATCTCATTCATGAGTTGGGATACTAGTCATTTTCAATCCCTTGTTTCTCATTCCAAGCATAACTCAAATGGGATTAGGGGGTTGTAATGATAATATCATTCACATAGGGAAACCTCAGCATGTAAGACCCAATTAGTGGCATAATATGATATGTCAACTACCACCATACTAGGTAAACCTTAGTATGTAATCCATGATCTACTGAACTATAAAAATATGATTCCTGAAATAAATAGGATATGTAGGATGCCTTCCAAAGGCCCGATCTCAAATAGTCACCCGCTATAGTGTAGGTCTTGCCATGTCTCCAAAATTTCAACCATCGTGACCAAATCATTCCCATGGGATAATAATTCTACCTCATCAATCAATGGACTATGAAGTGAACTGAACTACGATAATTATGATTCCTAAAATACCCATGATATGTAGGATGCCTTACAATGGCCCTAACTACATATTAATCCTCCAATGGGTTATCCTAGTGCATAGGTACCACATCCAAATATACTAAGACTGGCTAATTTCTATCCTTTTTTTCTCACATTGAGCATGGATCATGTGGTCTTAGCGAGTTTTAATGGTTATATCATTCACATCATAAATCATCTACTACGAGGGCAATCTCAGCATGTATGCACCGATGAGTGGAATTATTGTGCCCTGAGCTATCACGTGTATTTTTATTTTCCATTATGAAATTTTGGGGGTAATATTATTATTAATATCAATATTATTATTATTATTATTAGTTTGTATTTACATTTTTTTTATTTTTTTATTTTATTAGGAAACTCTAAGGAGGCCCTCCTCCGTTTCCTCCATGCACACCTGATTCCCCCATCCCCTCCCCTTAGACGCACAATGCCCCCTTCCTCTAGGTTGCGCGATGTACCACCTACTGATCTCTCTTCTATATGGCCTCTTCTCCTAGCCCCCCCTCCAAAAAACCCACAAGGTGAAACCACCTGGTCGAGACCCTACAGTGCACAATCCACCCCCCCCCCTCCTCGGGGATCCATCTCCGCTTTTATGATCCCAAATTTTTTTTCACATTTCTCCTTTGAATTGACATGGTAAGTCTCTCTCCTCCCTCCTATTTCAATTTTTGAACAAGATTTGGTCTCCCCATCGGCCTATGAAATTCGTCTAAACCTAGGGTTAGGTTCTAACCTGGATTTCTTTGGTGTTATTTATGTTCTAGGTTATGATAAGGCTTCCTCGGGTCTCGTTCATGTGTGTTATGAAAACCGCAGCTAAAGTCGAAGTGGTTCATATCAATTCTATCCTCCTTACAATATTTTTGAGTAAGTATTTCTCCTATTCTTCTGGTACCTTAATTTATATTGGGGATTTTGTGATTTATGAGTATCTGGTATTATTTTAAGGCATGTTGATGGAACCACATTGTTTCCGTTCATTTCAATCTATCGGTCACTGGTCGAGGTGAGGTTTCTCCCACTTTATTGTTTAATTTGGTTTTATTTGGATTATTTGATAATTTTCAGTCTCCCTTTCAATTATTGTAGTAAATTGTGGTCATAATAGTGTGAGTCCAGGTGGTTGGTAGTAAACGCCTATACATATATACATGGGTAGGAATTTATATATACATATCCTACTTTTTCATGTTCTCTCGTAGCGCAAGGAATATGGACTTGGATCATAGTATATATATATATATATATATGACAATGTATATGCGTGAAGGTGAAGCGGTCTAGAACTGCCTTCTCCAAAAGTTTTGTGTTTTGAGGCACGAAATATTATTCCACTGGTTGGTTTCACACACGTTTTATGATGTTATTTTGATGTTTTATGGTGAATCTAATTGTTTTGTTCTGAGTTGGACTGTTCCAAGTGGTTCAAGTCACCAGTCCAAGGGATACTCGCCCGCGTGTGCAAAATTACGTAAATATATACAAGTAGGTTCCCTCATTACCTTAATATTCATCCATGGAATAATGTACATGTATGAGGCTATGTTTGCCTATTTATATATATATAAATCCATATGTAGGTGAGTGGAGACTAGTATATCCGTATAATCATACCTGAAAGGATCCCATTGCACATGTTCAGGGGCCATGAGAATGTGTGCATAAGGGCTAGGTGTCCTTGCATGTATGAAAAGGCACATATGATTAGTGGGGGAGCAGTATCTTTTACATAGAAAGAACCAAGAGCTAAAGTGGATGGCTTGATTCCACCCTATGGTAGGATCCCTATGCCCTAATATTTAATTATAATTTCCATTATTACTTATTATTCTTTTGAAAATGTTTTTTTCTTTTATATGAAATGCATATGATATATATATAAATATAAATGGTTTTGGTTCTTTAAAAGTGTTTTTTAAATGTTTTTAATGTAAAATGGGTATTTACAAAGACATGTGGCCTTTCAGCGGATTTTTTTTAAATGGTAATGACCTATTTTATTTCTAAAGAGTTCCAGAGTGATCTCAAAAATGGGTTGTGGGTGGGCATGTTTTCTTAAGAAAAGTCTTTATTGTGGAGTAATAAGGCATGTTTGGCACCTCGAAAATAATTTATGAATGTTAAAACCCCCTCTTAAGGAATCCCCCCATTGTTTTAGTAACATGATGTGTATGTTAAAAGTGTGATTTGTGATATGTGCCTAATGAAGAGGATTTTGCGATGTTGTGCAACATAAAAATAGGAGTTCACTTAAGGAGTTAGAATAGTAGTGAGAGGTTGAATGGGTTTTGAATAAATAAAGTGTTATGTTTATTTATTTTCTTTTGATAAAATCTCCCCACCATTTGAAATAGAGCACATTGGTAACCCTGGGTATCTGGGTGGGAGGACTATAACTTGTGTTCTAGTGATCCGGAGTGGTATCATCCCTATTTCACTTAGAAAGTTCAATGCTTACAACCTAACTAAACTATTATGATGATTTTGGGGACCACTATGTTATGTGTATGTTCCCTACTAGCATCTCATGCATGAGAATTGATAATTGTTATGGTTACTTTTCATCGAGACATGAGGTTCTAGGGTCCCACTTGTGCAAGTTACCTATAAGAATGGCCCATAGTGCTCATTTGTTACATGTTTTTTTTTGTGATTTATCATTTTAGTTATTTCTCACTTGATGTCTCATTTTTAAAAACCACATATTAATCTAAGTTGGTTTCGCTTCATTTTGAGAAGGTTAATTCATTCTTGGATTATATTTTGAAAATGCAGTGGAATAGAAATGTTTTCCTTAAAAATGTAAACCTATTACATGATTTTGAAAAGGATGAAAAAGATTATTTTAATATCTATTATATTCAAACTAGCATGATTTGGTTTCTTAGTAAAGTAAAGTTCATATGGCATTTTTATTCCTTGGATTTCATATTGATCATCTCAGGGCTCACACCTAATTTACTTTTCTACTTCAGTTTCTAGTCTTGGATTTCTCTTGGAGAGAGCGTGGTTTTATATTCGGTAGTGACCCATGGGGTCGCTTGGAGTTATGTCTAGATGGTTATCAATATTTTATTTTATTTTTCTGTTAGTGTTTACCTGTTTATTTCAGTTTATTTATATTTATCTATCATTTATTTTTTGGGATAAATCATTCTCAACTTCTTGTTTTGATGCATGGAACTAGTTTGCATCCCTTGGGGATTGGGGATTCCCTTTGTCCCCTATCACGGACCAGCTCAGATGACCTGTTCAGGGTGGATCTGGGTTAGTTTTTGACAAAATTGTATCATATGGTAGGTTTAGCCCATGTACTTTGGTGATGTTAGATAGTATGGAGTTAGAAGTTTCAGAATTCAAGTAGTCAAATGTGGGTAGGTTCTTGATCACCACCTATTTGGAATGACACTTGAATTTCTAGGGTTGTCCGGGATGGTCTTGCCTAAAATTCTATACTTGGATCTCAATTGTTTCCATGTTCCTTAGTTTTTTTGGGTGTTTCTAGTTAGCCTTGAATTTTTTTTGTTCATTTTAGAGTGGTTCATGGTTTTTGTGCATGGAAAATAAATCCATGTGCAGACCACACAATTACCTTTGACGACTTCATATATGCTCACTCGAATGGTGCATGTTCTGCGAGATCGTGTGACGAAGCTGTGTGTACTAGTTTTTTATTTGAGAATTTGGAATATTTATTTATCGAGTGAATTTTTTGATTTAGGATGATTATGGTGTGGATTTTAGTTGGTTTTTGGGGTGTTTTCTTGGGACATACAATTTGAGATTGGTTAATTAATATTGGATTTCCAAAATAAAAATCATGGTTTTTTTTTAAAACGAAATGAGTTATTTTGAAAATAGACATTCTTTTGGGAATTGTTCGGTAATATTTGAAAACATTTATAAAGTTTTAATCATAAGTTGATTCATAAATTTTTTTTGGTGTTTTTAAAATGTTTTGGGAAATTAGAAATGGTTGTTTCATAGTAATGAGAATTTGGAATCGCTTTATTTAACCCTTGGTATTCCTAGGATTCCCACATGTATGGGTGAATGTAATTGGATGTGGATGGTCATTGTTACACATGGATGGGTTCCCGAGTTGACACAAGAACATATGCATGTGAGGTTTCATGGAATATAATGGTGGGTGCTCGGTTTTCAAGTCTTTCTATGTTTTCCAAAAGCATTTATTGATTAGAGATTTGGTGGGATGATTTTTTCTTAAGAAATTTTAAAATGTAAAATGGGTTTTAGAAAGGGTGTTTTAGCATTTGGATGGTTTTTCAATTAGATGGTTTTGTAAAATTTTCATTTTTGAATGTGGTGTTTAGGCTTGGATGGTGATGTTTCTTTGTTATTATTTCGGTTGATATTTTATTTGGTTATGGTTTGGTTTTGTGATTTATTAGTCTATGGGATTGATGCTTGTTTTTGAGTTGGTGTTTCATGTTTGAAATGATGTTTTGAGTTTGAGTTAATTATTTATGGTTAAATGTGGATACTTTTTTTGTGATGTTCTTCAGGTTTGTTTTTTGATTCTTTTTTAAAGTATGCCACCTAAAAATGTCCAATGTTCCCCAAGGGGCCATTTTCAGTTTTTAGTTTTACCCAGACCCCCATTGGAGTGGTCTGGTTATTTTCTTTTCAATGTTTCTTATTTTCACTATGGTAGTCAAGGTTCGATAGGGGTTGCAGTGTAACCTGAAGAAGATAAGTTTTTTTTCAGGTCTTTAGGAACTTCAAAAGTTGTGAGGGTAATTTTTCCTGGTTTTTAAGGGTCAATTTCAGGCTATAGAAGGTTGATTTCTAACTTCTCCTTTAAATTTGGGTTCATAGGGAATGAACTATGATAAATGGAAATATTGTTTTTCAAGGTTCTCATGAAGGGTTATCCATCTGGTATATAGGGTGAACTAGAGGCATATTTTCTTGGAATGAGTTTGTCTTCAGTTCATATTTCTCATTCCTAAGACCACATAATCAGTTGTTTCTAATTTAGTCAATTTGGGCCTTGTTTTGGAGGCGTTGGTGGCCTCTTCTATAATATTTCAATGGTTCTTCATTTTTAGTGTAAACATTATGTGGTTTGTATCTCTTTGGAACAAGTCCATCTTCTGGGTGATGATCATTTGAAGATGTATTTGGTTTATGGATCTTTTGAATCATGTTTTATCTTGGTGTTTGTCTAGTGTGTCTTTTGTTTTGATTCCCCTTGGACTAGGGAATTTAGGCTGGTCTATATTGATGTTTCACCCTATTATTGGGGTCATCCCATGTGAGTGGTTTCCTGATGGAAATTTCAATCTGCATTGTTGAAACTGAATTGAGAGTTCCAATGTGGGTTCCATTGTACTTCTCAGTTTCTAATACAGTGGAGAGACACACTATGGGTCTCGAAAATGTCTTCACTTAAGACGGTCGGGTGCAACTCAAAAAGTTAAGGGGTCACACCAGTGTGAGGGGTCTTGATTGGTTTTTTGGTTTGTTTTGATTTAGGAAAGTCAGTTTTCGGCTAGAGTCCTAATATTATGGGGAGACCAACATAGGAAAAATTTGTAGAGAACATAGTTTTCAAGGTGTTCTTGTCAGGGAAACTCTGCCTCTACTCCACCCGACCCCCAATCAATTATATGGTAAGCCTAGATGATGGGTCATATTGAGAATGTTCATTGGAGATCTTGAGCAGACTCTTGTGATCTCTATGTCTGGGGTCCGGGTGTTCCATGTTTTGATTGTGTTTGGAATTGTGAGTCTCGTGTCGTTTGTTCTTTCACATGGTAGTTCAGGTCTTGATGTTTCAGGTCTTAGGTGGAAAGTGAGTGTTCAGTCCTCAAAATGTACGGGTTTCATTTTGAGAATTGTTGTGTCCTTGTTTGAATCTTTGAACAGCTGAGTCTTTTGGGACTTTTGGGGGAAGAAATTTTCATGGTGGGTAGAATTGTCCCACCCCAACCTGGTGTGTTTATTTTTATTTTCCTTTATGAATTTTTCAGCTAATATTATTATTATTATTATTATTACTATTATTTTTTGTTTCTATTAATTTTATTTTATTTATTTTATTTTTTTATTTTTGTGTGGAAACACTAGGGAGGCCCTCCTCCCATTCCTTCCTACACACCTGATTCCCCTCTCCCCTTCAATGCACGATTACCCCTCCTATTGGTCACATGACACACTACCTCCAAATATACCCTCTCTATGACCTCTTCTCACAGCTCCCCCTCAAACCCACATGGAGAGACCCCCTAGTCGAGAGTCTGCAGTGCACGATCCACCCTCCACCTCCACTGGGATCCAACTTCAATTTTCCGATCCCATAATTTTTTTTAACATTTATCTTTCAAATCGACATGGTAATTCTCTCTTCTCCCTCATCTTTTGATTTCTAACTGTGATTTGGTCTCCCCGTTAACCTTCAAAAAATTTCCTAACCTAGGGTTAGGTTCTGACCCATATTTTTTTGTGTTCTTTATTTTCTAGATTATGCGAAGGATTCCTCGGGTCTCATTCAAGTGTGCTCTGAAAACCGCCACTGAAGGCGAAGCAGTTTTCTTCAATTCTATCCACCCGCCAATGTTTTTGGGTAAGTTTTTCTTCCTTTCTTATTGTGGATTAATTTATATTTGCAGTTTTGTGATTTATGAGTCTCTAGTAATTATTTTATGGTGTGTTTATGGTTCTATGATGTTTTAATTTGTTTCAATCTGTTGGTCATTGGTCGAGGTGAGGTTTCTCTTGATTCATTGTTCAATTTGGGTTTATTTGGAGTCTTTGATAATTCTCAGTCTCCCATACAATTGTTGTAGTAAATTTTGGTCATTTCAGTGTGAGTCTAGGTGGTTGGCAGCAAACTCTTATACGTATATACATGGTTAGGAATGTATATATACATATCCTTTATGAACATACTCCCTAATAGTGTGGGGAATACGTTCTTGGATCAAAGGATATATATATATATATATGAAAATGTATATGCGTATAGGTGAAGAGGTCTTGGGATGCCTTCTTCAACGGTTTCATGTTTTGAGGTATGAACTCTTACGCCACTGGATGGGTTTTCACCCTTTTATGGTGTTCTTTTGATGTTTTAAGGTTCATTCTAATTGTTGTGTAGTGAGTTGGATTGTTCTATGTGGTTATGAGTTACCGGTCCAAGGGCGACTCACCTGCATGTGCATAGGTATGTAAATATACACATGAAGGTTCCCCAATTATGTGTATATTAATCCGTGGTATTGAATGTAAATATATATAGAACGGTATGCATATGTGTATATATAAAAATGCATATGTAGGTGAGTAAAAACTGGTATATGTCTCTAAGAATACCTATAAGGAACCCCTTGCACATGTTCATGGACCATATGAATGTGTTGATAGGGGCTAGGTGTCCTTGAATATATGTGAAGGTCCATATTATTAGTGGGCGAGTAGTAGATTTTAGTTAGAAAGTGCCAAGAGCCAATTTGGATGACGTGATTCCACCCCGAGGTGGGTTCCCTATGCCCAAATATTTAATTAGAATTTTGATTATTTCTTAGTGTACTTTTGAAAATGTGTTTTCTGATTTTATATGAAATGCATATTCTATATATATATATATAAATATAAATGGTTCTGGTTCTTGAAAAGAGTTCTTATAGATATATTGAATGTGAAATGGGTATTTCCAAAGACATGTGGCCTTACGGAAGATTTTGTTTTACAAGGGTAATGACCAATTTGATTTTAAAAGAGTTTCAGATTGATCACTAAAATGGATTTTGGGTTAGCATGTTTTCTAAAGGGAGGTATTTCTTGTGGAGTAGTAAAACCCCTTTGGCTCCTTGAAAATGGTTTTCGAATGTGAAAAACATCTCTTAAGGCATGCCTTATTATATTAGAAACATATTGTGTATGATAAATGTGTGATTTTTGATATGTTCCTAATGAAGAGTCTTATACGATGTTGTGTGACATAAAAAAGTGGAATATATTTAAGGAGGGAGAATGGTGGTGAGAGGTTGAATGGGTTTTGGATAAATAATGTTTTATGTTCATTTATATTTTTTGATAAAATATGATCACCATTTGAAATAGATCTCATTTGTATCCCAATATATCTATGTGGTCAGACTATAAATAGTGGGCTAATGATCCGGAGTGGTATCTTCCATGTTTCACTTAGAAAGTTTGATGATTACAACACAAACTAAACTATTATGATGGTGTTGAAGACCACTGGGTTATGGGTATTTTCCATACTAGTGGGTCGTTCCCGAGAAAGAATAATTGTTATGGTCTCTTTTCACTAAGAAGTGTGGTTCTAGGTTCCCACTTGTGCTAGTTACCTATAGAGATTTCCCATGATTCTCATTTGTTACATGTTGTTTTCAATGTGAGCATTCATTTATGTTGTTTCTCACTTGATGTATCATTTGTAAAAACCACATCTTAATCTAAGTCGATTTCCTTTACTTTTTGGAATGTTAATGCATGATTAGATTCTATTTTGAAAATGTATTGGAAAAGAAATGTTTTTCTTAATAATATAAACTTGTTACTTGATTTTTGAGATGAATTAAGAATGTTATTTTAATATGTCTTATTTACATACTAGCATTATTGGGTTTCTTCTAAAATGAAATGGCATATGCTATTGTAATTCCTTGTCTTTCTTACTGATCATATCACAGCTCACGCCTAATATACTTTTTAGTTCCAGGTTCCTACCTTGGATCGCTTTTGGAGAGAGCATGGTTTTATGTCTGATGGTGACCCATGGGGTCACTTGGAGGTATGTCTAGTTGGTTATATTTATTTTATTTTTTCACTATTAGTGTTTACCTATTTTTTCCAGTTTATTTCTATTTATCTACATTTTATTTTTTGGGATAAATCATTCCAAACTTCTTGTTTTGATTCATAGCACTAGTTGACTACATGTGGTATTGGGTACGCCCATCGGGCCATGTTGCGGACCAGCTCAGGTGATCAGTTCATGGTCGACTCGGGTTGATTTGTGATATTAATGATATGACTCCCTCCGTATATGGTCATTCTCCTTGGTTCCAGTCTTAAAGTTGTGAACAAACTCTGATAACTCTTATTCTTGCAATTACCAAGATACCTAGGACCTCTACTTGAGACTCGAGCTCAAATGCATGGTGCCTAAGTGTCCTCACATTTTTCCTTTCTACATTATCTTAAAATACATGGGTTAAATGAGCTACATTGGGATATTATTCCTTTATAAATAGGATACTTAGGATACCTCATAGTGGAACAATCTCATCCCCAACATATTAAATGCCTCCTTATGTGGTAGAAAATTCTGAAGTGATAGTCTATATGGCTTCAACATATTTTTTTAAAGGTTGGGGCCGAAACCTCAATTATTATTTAAAGCAAACACCTCTTTCAAACCGGGTAGAGGGTGACCCATTACATAGCCCGAAGGCCCAAGACCATGTGGTCTGAATACAAGGCCCAAAAGCCCATTTTTTATACAAAGTGACCTTTGGTGAATAGTATTATCGGCTATAGTACAACCTCTATTATATTTCCTGCAAAAGTTCCTCTGTTTCTATAGTATTGTCGCTGCTATAGTACCCGGAAATTCATCCCTTCCCAGATTTGATTCTGGGTC
Organism: Viscum album; assembly: GCA_963277665.1. NCBI lineage: Eukaryota > Viridiplantae > Streptophyta > Magnoliopsida > Santalales > Viscaceae > Viscum > Viscum album. The sequence goes on from OY728132.1 coordinate 376,590,654, forward strand.
TTTTAGATGCAAGTAGGAGCCTTTTCCACTTGGGTACATGCTCATTGGCCTATGGCTCCAACATATAAGCACCCACCCATCATGGGAAATGAATGGAGAACATTGGATACATATATATTGATCCACCAAAATATTCCCATTTTTTATAAAATATATTTAACCTATGGTAATTTTGGGGGAGAAACTGATTATGTATTTGAAATGGAAAGAATTTTGACTTATGGTCATTTTTTAGGGTAACTGGTCCTATATTGGGATTAAGAAAAGATAAATTAATATATCATAAATTTATAAGAATGTATCAGAGTGGGAAACAATTCCCCTAAAAGGGTGTGATGAGCCCAACCTCCCATACTCTCAACAAATTTGAGTTCCTAAGCTCTATTGGTTCTGAAAACCCAACTGACCACCTGCCTTTGGAAATCAGGTATGTACCCAGTTATAGATGAGGGAACTAATGAGATTTTCCATTAAGAACAAAAATTGTGACTTGGTTATAGTGATTGTGAAAGAAATTTACCCCCCCATACACACAATCAACCATTGAGCCAAACTGAACTTGTATTCCATTATATCATTTCCATCAAAACAATTATCTACATTTATTTTTTACTTATAGATGTACCAGAATTATTTAATATACTATTTCATGGAATCCATTTTGATTCACACTTTTTCTATTCTTTATGACATGATTACAAGACCCATTTATTTTTATGGGTGGTCCTTATTTGTATTCATTGTGATTGATCTATTTATGTGGAACACATATGCAGGTTCATGTTATGATGTGTAAACTCAGATACTGCTCCAATGCATTGGGAAATGTTTTATTCTCATGATATGTCATGTATGGTATTAGGTATTAAAGATAATCCATTATGGGACTTCATCACCCATGTGATGTTGTCTTGGGATTTATCCTAGACTTATTTTTATGTCATGTTATATGTTGTTACCACATTATTATGATACCATGATCTTAAGAATCCATGATCTTTATATTATGCTCCCCTACTATTATTCATAATATTTTCTTATTTATTATATCATGTTATTCATTTTTTTATATGTTATGTCTCAACTTCATGTTTATTCCATTTGTAGGATTTTTAGCTCACCCATTTTGTCTATGGATTCCCTAAGTTATCCTATATAGTTTTAAGAAAACATGGGATGTAAGGAGATCATTATGAAGATTAAAATAAATAATTTTAATTTTAGTTCCATGTTGTCTATTAATATACCTAGTCTCCCAAATACACTAGGATTTTCAATCATTAGTTTGTATTTAATGGATATTTATGTTCAAATCATGTAAAAATATGTGTAAAAGGTTTGGGTTTCTATAGTTGGTATTATAGGATGGAGTAGTTATTTTGTGGGTATTAGGACTATAAAACAATAGTAAGAGCCCTAGGGATAAGTCTAAGTATTGGAATAATTAACTTGTATAACCTAGTTTGAATATAAGGGTCATATAAGTTAGGATATACTTTTTCATTTTTATGTTATTCATTCCATGTTCATAGTTTCATTTTTATTTTTTCATTAGCTAAGTATTCACACCCCCTAATTTTAATTTATTTTTTTAGTTAAGGGTGGGAAATAAGAAAAAATATTCCAAAAACCAATGTGACCAGAAATGTGAGGACTACCCTAAAGAGATTCCAAACCTAATGGGAGTGGGATATCAAAACATCATGAAATTACTAGTTTAATTGGATAATGTTAATAATAATGACTTGAATCCTTTTGAATTTCCTCTTTATCATAAAAATGAACAAGTTGCAGTTAAATAATTTATTTGAAAAAGGCCTCTTACCATTAGTGGATCTTCTAATCCCCTCATCATGTAATAATTTACTAGCACCATTAAGAAGATATTTTTTTGTCCTCCAATGCTCAGAATAAGAGAAATTCAAGCTTTCGCTATATTATTTTGATGGGGAAGATGATTGGGGGTAGAAAATGATCAAGAACACAAATTCTAAAGAGGATATTGATTCCATGGAATGGGAAGGATTCAAGAAGATTATTTTAAATAAATTTTTTCTCTAAAATATATATCTTAAAACAGAGAGGTTGTTCCTCATATTGATGAAAAAGGAAGATGATTCTGTTGAGGCATATGATTAAATCCTCACAAGGCTTTCATGATACGTCTTTTCCTTTATCATGGACACTAAAATTAGATAAGATCTCTTATTTAGTAGATTAAGTCCAAGTCTATGAAAGTACTTATAGATTCGGGACCTTGAAATCTATGAAGATATTTTCTATTGTAATCATAGGGTTGAGATGGAGATTGGTGACCCTTATTGGTCTCATGGTCCAAGAGATAAAAATACTAAAATAATGTTTACTCTATGAGGATCAATAGATAAATCCTACAAAGGAAAGAAAACCGAACACTATGTATTTAAAAAATTTGGTAAGAAGCATCCTAGAAACTCTCTCAAGGATTCTAGAAGAGACTTTAATTGTAGAAAATAGTGGCATAGGGATAATCATTGACAAAGGGATATGAGGAATCCCACTAATCTGGAATAATAATGGATGATTTAGATACATACTTAGTCTAATGTATAGTATTTCAACTAAATAGAATGTTGGAATTATGTGAATCAATTCGCTAAGTCAAGGGTTGTAGGAGAAAATCAATGAAAACAACCTCCAAAACCTAGAGATAAAGGAATGGAATATTCCATCACTATTATAGAGGTGGATCTTGATAATTACATGGTTAAAGGTTCGCTAGTTTTTCATTCAATAATAGTGAAAAAACTATTTTATTATGGTTCTATTTATTCTTTCATGTCTTATAGGTTTAGTATAACTATTCAAAGAAGACCTAAAAACATCGAGGTTGAGTTACATATGAGAATAAAAATGGACTAATTATTTCATCACATGTTTACAACTCCTCCCCAATCAATTTATGTGTGCTGATCCTCCAAAAAAATATTGTCTTGCTTCCTTCAGTGGATTTTGATTCTATATTGCACATGGATTTTCTATTCTTATATAAATCCCACATCAACTGTTGGGAGAGGGAGATCAATCTTCATATCTTGATTCAACCTCTGATTCTATACAAATTTAAGGAGTTTTAGGAATATGCTTTGGAATATTCTCCTCAAGTGAAGATATTATTACCTTATGAAAAAATCATATCTATCTAAAATGATTGAACAATAGAGGGAATCATGTTTAAATACATTCCCATTGCAAAGGAATGTATTGATGTATTTAATATAGAATTGGTTAGTCTTCCACCTAAATGAGAAGTTGGGTTCTCAATTGAACTTAAACCTGGATCTATTCCCATATCACATATTCCTTAAGGAATTTACACAATTGAGTTATAATAACTAAAGTGGTACTTATAAGATAATATGGAAAAGGGTTTTATATGCCCGAGTACTTCACCATAGGGTTTATTGGTCCTCTTCATCAAGAAAAAATAATTATTCAATGTACCTCTACATTAATTGTCATGAACTAAAATAATCCTGATAGAGAACAAGTATCATTTTCCATGGATAGATGACTTGTTTGATCAACAACATGGTTCCAAATATTTCTCTAACATGGAACTTCTATCGAGATACCACTAATTAAAGGGGAAGAAGGAAGGTATTCCCAAAACTACCTTTAAAACAATGTATGGAGACTATGAGTTTAAAATGATTTCTTTCAGACTGACTATTGCTCCTGAAATCTTTATGGACATAATGAATATGGTCTTTAGAGATTACCATGAAAATGTTATAGTATTATTTATAGTTGATATTATGATATAATCCAAAATTAAGGGGGACCATGAGAAGAATTTTAAAATTATGATAGAGAAATTATAAAAGGATAAATTATATGAAAAGTATATTAAATTTGAGTTATGGATAAATGAAGTAACAAAATTGGGGAACATTATCACTAGAAAAGGAATGTCTATAAGCCCTACTAAGAAAAATAAAATTGCGGAGTGGCTGAGAACGACCTCTATAATGTAAATTCTTGGTTTTCTTGGACTATATAGGTATTACAGATGATTTTTTAGAAACTTATCATAATTGTAAAACCCAATAACCAAACTAACATAGAAATTAGTAATGTATGTCTAGTCTAGTGAATGGGAAGAGTGTTTCATGGAGTTACAAAATAGGCTTATAACTACACCAGTAATTACACTACCCACAAGTGGGGAACTCTTCATGGTATATAATGATGCACCAAATAAGGGTTTGAAATTTTTACTAATGAATAATGATAAAGTGATTTCCTAAACCTCGATGTAGTTGAAAGTTCATGAGAAAAACTATCAGATGCCTGATCTAGAGTTGGAAATCGTGATCTTTGCAATGAAAATATTGTTAAATAATCCCTAAGGGGAGAAGTGTGAGATATATATGTATTATAAGAGCCTAAAATATATATTCACAAAAAGTTATCTTAATATGAACCAGTGAATATGGTTGGAGATTATCAAAGATTATGACTACTCAATCCCATACCATCCCAAAATACAAATAAAGTTGTACATTCTCTAAGTAGAAAGTATCTTGGAACCTTATTAATGATGAGAATTGAGAAGTATCCAATCTTATTAGACATAAAATGTATAGACATGGTAATCATAAAGGAATGAAAATCATCAAACCTTTCTCAAATTATTTTTCAACCATCCTTTTGGAGAAGATAAAGGATTCTCAAAGAGATTATGCCTAAATTCAGAAGAGGATGGAAGATATCTGAAATGGGAAATCCTCAGAGTTCAAAATTTATGAGGAAGGAGTTTTAAGATTTGGGACATGACTATGTGTACCGTAAAATCATGAGATAAAGAAGAATATTTTAAATAATGAATATAATTATACCTTCTCTATCCACCCAAGGAGATTAAAGATACATCAATATCTCCAAGAGAATTATTTATGGGACAATATAATGTAGAAGATCACAGAATATACATCAATTTTCCTAGTATGTCAGCAACTAAACAATGAAAGGAAAAATTATAAGGTAATGATGTAACCATTACCCATAACTTCATGGAAATTTAAAAACATCACCGTGAACTATATCACTAGTCTTATGAAGAAATCCAGATCAAATAATGTTCTATGGGTTATTTTGGATATTATTTCAAATATTATTCACTTAATTACAATTTGAGAGGAATATTCACACAATCCAACTACATATATATACATCAAAAAATTGGTGAGGCAGTATGGATTACCATTTTCAATTGTATCCGGTCTAGATCCTAGATTTACCACCTAGTTTTGGAAGAGTTTACAATATTCCCTAAGCACTGAGTTAATCTTTAGTATGAATTATCACCCCCAAACATATGGCCAACTTGAATAGACTATTTAGAAACTTAATGGAATGTTGATAGAATTTTCTATGGAATTCAAATGAAGACGATCCCAATATATTCCTATGGTCAGGTTATCTTACAACAACAGTTTCAACTCAAACATTCAAATGGATCCATATGAAGCCCTTTGTAGGAAAATATGCAGAGCACCTATATTTTGGGAAAAAAGTTGATGAAAGAAAGATGTTGGAACCTAAAAGTGAATAGGAAGTGGTATAAAAGGTCAAGACTATTCAATAGCACCTCAGAGCTACTATGTTTTGATATAATAGCTATGTAGACAATCGTTGATTGGACCTGAAGTTTAAGGTCATAGATAAGGAATTCCTCCATATATCTCAATGTAAGAGAGTCTTTATATTTTGGAATAATGGAAAGTTATGTATTAGGTAAATAGTACCCTTTCATATTATTAATCATGTTGGAGCTATGTCCTATCTACTAGAATTTCCACCACCCATATCTCAAGTACATTGGCCATGCAGTCGTTGAGTACGCACAAATTTAAAATTTATAAACACTACAAACTACTAGTATTGTGGTAAGAAGGGTGTCGAACCACAGAGAAAAACGTATGTTGTGATAGACCAGATTAAAAACTTAAACAACAAGAAGATAAAAATAGATCACTAAAAAAATGAATTGTACGTACACATGGAAACAAACTCTAGAATTGTGTGTGAAAATGAAGGTGATATGGTGAAATATATGGCTTAAAAGAGAACAAACAGTAATGATGATTTTAGGTTCCTCAGGCAGCTCTGAACTGATTAAAATGATATTCTCCACTTCTGTTTGGTTTAATTCAATTACTCAGTGCATAAAAAATGGTGTTAATCCACTGAGTTGTCACTTCAGTGGATCTACATAGCACGATTAAATTCCTTGAGCCTCTATCTTCTGATCTTAACCCTTGGAAAAATCTACTTAAATTGTATAAGAGATGTATTGACCTTTTTCGATTCTCAGTACTTCAGTCAATGATTCATGATTAAAAGATTCACTACCACGCCCGTCGGTCGCTAGGTAATGTGAAACGATACTCAAAATAAACAGAAGAGAAAACTGAGAAATGAAATCGCACAGAGCAATCAAACTAACAAAACATGATGGATAGATGGTTGATCAGTTCTCTATAGCCTGATTCCCATAATCTATTTAATTACACATTAAAATAGTAAAACAGACAGAAACAGATGATGAATGAAGAAACATCTCTTGCGATATTGATCCTCTCTCTATCTTCAGGTCCAATACTGATCTCCTGCTCAATGTCTATCAGCCTCTGTTTTGGTGATGAGATGGATCGAAGGTTCTCTCTCTGGAAAAAATGGACACTCGCCTCTCTCCAGAATGAAGTTCTGCAATCCTCATTCTTGTTCTGGCGTCCTACTTCTGGTCTGGTTCCAACCCCCCTACTGTCTTTCCCAGCCATCATATTCGACTGCACTCGTCACTGGTTTTTAAGTGAACTACATGTAAGTGCAAACAACCCCCTGCAACGAACTCGCGCATGCACTTGCGCTTTTCCTGTGAACTTCTTCTTTTATCCCCCCTGTGCAGAAAAATAGAATACACATAATAAATGCAAGTGAGTTAAATAAAAAATAAAATAAGACTATTATATTTTATAAATTAATATTATTACTTAGATAAAAATACTTATTAATATTTATATGTATATAATACCTAATATTATTATTACTACTATATGTAAATATAATTATTATATTTATTAATATTTTACTTATTATAAAACAAAATCAATTGATATTATATGTATATATAAGTATTATATGTTATGTATATTATATAATGTATTATATATATAATTATTATTATATAAAATAAAATGAAAATGAAAAGAAAAAAGAGAAGAGGAGAGGGGGGTTCGTGTGGGTGCAACGAGGGAGAAAAAAGGGGGAAAACACGGGGAGCGGTGGGGTAAGGGCAGTGGTGCAATAGCTCGACGGCAAGGTGGAAGGGAAGGGAGCGTGGCATGGAAAGAAAGGAGAGGATGGGCTCGGCTTCGGGAAATGCAGGGATTGGGATGGGGAGAAGCTCAGCATCACGCAGAGGAGGAGAGTGGCACGGGCTGCTTTGGGTCCTTAGGCAGTGCATGGGTTCTGTTTCCAGTGCACATCAGCGGGTCTTCAGGCGAACTTAGGTGCCAGCGCAGGGCAGAGGATACAGGGAGAGGGACATGCTTCGTGCGATGAGGGAGCGGTGTCGGTGGCTTTAGAGCAGGGGATAACAGTGGTGGGGTGTGGTTTTGGCATAAATTGGAGGTGGAAGGGAGCAGCGGATGACTTCGATGCGGATGGCTGGGGTTTGTCCGGTGACACCGAACCAGCGATAGAGAAGGTTCGGCCAGGGTTCGTGAACGGAGGTTTAGTGGGTTTTTTCTCTTTATAATTTTAATGTTCGATTTGCTGTAGAGATTTTTGTGGTGATTTTGCTGCTGTTGGAATGGTGCGTGGATGGTTGTTGTGTGGTTTGGTGATGCTGTAGGCTACTGAAATGGAGGTTGTTGGTGCGGGTGCACGCAGGAGGGACGCGGGGAAAACAGTGAGTAAAAGGTGTATCGGTGAGGAGTATCAGTGAGAAAATGGAATTGCGGTGTGGTTTTTACAGCTACTGGTAGTGGGGTATGGTAACAGTGAGGAAAAGTCTGCCGGTGAGGTGAAAGCTATATCGGTGAGGAAATGAGGGAAAGATGTATCAGTGAGGTAAATGGCAATATAACAGTGAGGTGTTGTATCAGTGAGGTGTATCGGTGAGAAAATAATAACAGTGAACTGGAGGGTATCAGTGAGGAAATAAAATATAACAGTGAGGTGGAGAAACGGTGAGGAAATAAAAAGGGTAACGGTGAGGTTGGATGTATCGGTGAGGTAGACTGTATCAGTGAGGATTTAAAAAAGTATAACAGTGAACTGGAGAAGTGTATTGGTGAGGGAATGTGTATCGGTGAGGGAGGTCACCGTTATCGGTGAGGAAGTCACCGATAAAGATGGGATCGTGCGACCGCAATACCCGCGAACATGAATAACATAGAAAATTAAATAAATAAAATAATTTAATGAAAGTAAAAATAAATAAGTTAATTAATTAATTAAATAGAATGGAATAAAAAACTGAAAACAAAAAAGTTAAATAATAAAATTAATGAAACTATATTTAAACAAATGAATTAATTTGGGTTAAAATTTATAAAAATACACAATTAAAGAACAAATTAAAATATTTAAAATTATTTGCTTAAATTAATTAACCAATAAATTAATGATCTAATTAAATAAAAGAATAAAAATATTAAATGGATAAAATTAAATTGTTAAAACTAATTAAATTATTAAAAGAGTAAAAACCAAAAAGATTAATTTATTTACAATTTAAAAAATAAAGCATTAATTAATTAAATAAATTAATTAATAATAGAATAAATAAATAAAAGTCTAATTCACAAGACTAAGTTAATTTAATAATTATTAAAAAATGACACTAATGCACATTAAAACACATGTTTTAAGATGAAAACTGATTATTTTTCACATCAAGTACAAAAAACACAACACTTATCAAATATTGACTAAAAACTATCATTTTGGTATAAAAAATCAATATAAAATACAAAAAGGATGTGGCAAGAAGTGTGAAAACACGACCACATCAAACTCCCCCACACTTAATGCCTTGTTTGTCCTCAAACAAATACACGCCTTAGACTTTAAAACAGAAATATAATTTGTGAGTTTTAGCTCAAAAGGTGCATGACTAAACTTTAATATTCATTTGAGCAGGACCAAACAATGAGTCAGGTTTTTTCAAAAGTTGTTCAACAATGATGTCTTGTCTAGCTTCAAAAACCCACTAGAAATCAAGAGCCTCCCAAATTTGTACACTGTCAAGTATTTTATGCCCCTACATGTAATTATTAACTATCCTACTTCACCTTCGAATTCAAGTACTGATTCAAGGAGTGTTGACAGGTTAAATGAAATGGAACTCAAAACGTAACCAAGTGCACCTTCTATTCTCACCTTCCCCCAGGTTCCAAAAATAAAATTCCATTAAATTGGTCACTTTATTGATTCAACTTGAATGAAAATTAACCAAGTCAATTGCTCCCTTCTTCTTTTGGGTTCAAAATTCCCCTCACCTTAATGAGTTCATTTTTGACAAGGGCAGTTTATTATAATCTTTCCCAGCCATATTCCATGTGCATATCACTGTGCATAGCACTTATTTAGACTCAAATTGGCTTTATTTATTCACAGAAACGCACCCAATACAACTTGTCGCAAATACTCACCGTGTGATCCCATTTTCCCATTTTACTCTAGTTACAATGGACTTAATTAATAATCATTCATGTTGACTTCCTAAAGTGATTCAATGTAATTTAATAAAAATGTGAGTCCCATGAGTTCCAGTGATAATATCAAGTTACCCTAAGACATGATCCTTACACCACAAAACCTATCCTATCATACTCTTATCCTCAGTTCCTAAACAGATAGATCCATAGAGACATAGAACAATTGCACTCAGCAATTATTCAATCTTAGCAGTTTCTAACAAAGTGTCACTCTCAACATCCAACAAACACTTATCCACTAAACAAGAAATAATTGAAAAACCGTTTAAATTCCAATGACCATCATGTGATGAAGGAGTTTGATATTTTTGAAGGAATTTTGATCCATTTTTGTGAAAAAATGTAAAAATTTTGACCATTTTTTTACAAAACACAAACTCAGGTTCAAGAAGGGGGAATTCAACATGACACTTGAATAAACCCTCTCCCCCTCACTTAAAACCCAAAATTGTCCCCAATGTTGAATCTCAATGTGGGAGACAGTTTGTGTTCAAGATTTATGGACAATTCAGCTTAAATAAGATATGGAAGGGTAGAAATGAGGTTCAAAAAAAATTCTTTGTCACACAAAAAGTGAAAGAAAATAAAAACAAAAACAATAGAAAAATGGAGAAGACCAACCCCACTAGCCTCACCAGCAACCATGTACATTTATATTCTTAAAATGTACATGATTTGAATCAGTGTGATCAGACAAAATATTTTATCAATTTACTTCAAATGGTAGCATGATTAACAAATATGTGCAGCAGTATCATCATGAAATTGAAAGCAATGGGTGCAAGCATATTTAGGAAAATCAGCTCAAAATATATTTTCAACTAAGTTGATATTATCAGCTAAACACCCATGAAGGAAATATAGTTCTCAAGTTTCAAAAAACAGCAGGAACTCCCCCACACTTAATTCACAGTAGCATGTAAAAAGAATGACTAGATTGAAACAACATGTAGAATTAAAACATTACTTACCGGGATGGAAGATTTAGTTTTTTTTAAATGTCCCCATTTATTTGCTTTGTACATGAACTCTGGCTGCTCCAGTAGGGAACATATGATGAAACAAGTTGACATTAGTGTTCTAGATTTTATGTTCAAATAAAAAGCAGCTACAAAGTGTGAGATTGGGAGTTTTATCCATTAATCCAGTGTTCTCTAACGACATCCTCCTTCCACCATAAATGTTCCAAATGTGTCTACCACTGAAACATTATTCTCTTAGAAAATCAAGACCACCAGACCACTTTTTTTATATGATAAGCAAATATAGACATTATTGTTCACCAAATACTGAGACAAACAACTGATCAAGGAGAATTTATTCAAACTAAAAATTTAATGCAGAAAACAAAATAAACCATGGGTTGCCTCCCACGCAGCGCTAGGTTTAAAGTCCCTAGCCAGACTATATTCCCCGAAATATTTCTAACCATGATCATTTAATGGGAAATATTTTTCAATGGTTTGAACTTCACAACTTTCTATGGAATCAAGAGAAGGCCTACTCAAGACATTTTCATCTTCATCACCAATCAGAATTCTCCAAAATTTATCCAGAACACTAAAAGGATTCATGTTTTCCAACTCAACTGTGTCTCTAAAAATCAGTTCGTTAGCGCATAAAAAGTTCAACAGTTTCCCATGAAAATCATCGATCATATCAAGAATACTGACAGAGCTTCCACCACACTTAGATTTTTTCCCAAACCCAAAAATAGAAGAGGATACATTGAAAAAACCCTAAGAAATTCCCAGAAAAGCTCGCAACTCTGACAAATCAGAAATCTCCCAGAAGAAGTTATCAAATTCTGCTTTCAAAAGGTTATTCTCAATGTCCAAATAGGACTGAAATGATGTGAATCTTTCAAGTTCAGGTATGAAATCATCAATCACAACATCAAACTGTGCAGGTAAGATGATATAAAGGAAATGCACTTTTTCATAATGGAAATCATCAAGTTTTTCAGTAGGGCTCAACCCAGAGCTTTCTCCAGCTTCAGGAACTCTTAGATTGTCAACTTCACAAGGGGAACATTCATAAACAGGTGGAGAATGTTTAGGACAATGTTTAGACTCACTCTCCATAATGGGTTCCAATGAACGAATTTTCTCATCAATAGAAGGATGTGGGGAAAGAATAGTATCCCAGGAAAAAATTTCAGTGGGTTGGGGAATTACTATCTCTATGACCTCAAGTGGGAAAGACCCATACTCAGCTCTAACTTCAATTTTGTAACAATGATTCACAGACACATCTATCACATCACAAGTAACCTCATGTCGGGGCCTTTCAAACACTGAAATTTCCTCCACATCATCTACATCTTGGAGGGTGAGTTTACCTTTGAAGACATCAATGATGGCACCACCAGTATCAAGGAAGGGTCTGCCTATGCAAATTGGAACCTTTTAATAACATTACATATCAAGGATCAGGAAATCAGTGGGAAATGTGAGTTTTCCTACACTTACTAATAAGTCATCCACTCTCCCATAAGGCTGTGTGAGTGACCTATCAGCAAGCTGAAGACAAACAGAAGTTGGATGGATATCCATAAGACCCAACTTTTTAAATAAGGAGAAAGGCATAAGATTGCTACATGCTCCTAAGTCACACAGACAATTCAGTTTCCCACTTCCTCCTATTCGACACTGAATGATAAAGCCACCAGCGTCCCCTTAATTTGGGAGGAATATTGTTTTGAAAAGTTGCACTACACTCCACATTGAGATCAATTCTATCCAAATTATTCCAATCATTATTGTTCTTCAGAAACCTTTTTGTGAATAAAACATAGGAAGTGATTTTATCCAAGGATTCTAATAAAGGCATTTTGATGGTGAAGCTTCGAATTAGTTTCAAAAATCTCACGTAATTGGGTTCATCACTTTGATTCACTCTTTCATGGAAGGGAATGGGAGGGGCATAATGTTTCAGAATAGGTAGGTTATTAACCTTCTCCTCAGACCCCAATTTCTTCTTTGCTTCCTTAATTAATTCCCACAACATTTTATTTGATTCCTTAGCTTTCTCAGGTGTGGTTTATGAAATCTGTTCAGTTTGAAACTCACTTTCAAGATTTCCAGAATTGGGATTTTCCAGATTTTCATTTTTCAATTTCATCTTGAACACTGTTTTCCTCATTCCTAGGTGGTTCCATAACTGGTTCTTTAAGTTTAAGCACATACCTGGTTGTTATTGCCATCACATTTTCTCTTAGATTGTGGTATGAAGTGCTAGGCGGGTTGCTCTTTTCCATACTAGCTTGGTTCTTAGCCATTTGACTCATTTGAAGTGATAAATTTTGAATCTTAGAATCTGTTTCCTTCTTAAATGAGTTGATATCACTCAACACTTATTGCAACATCCCCTTTAAGTCCCCTTGAGAATTAGAAGATTCAGCCTCATATTGATTCTGGGAAAAAATTTTGGGATGTGGGTGGAATGTTGGGGTAGTGGGCTGCTTTGTGACCCCTTGTTCATTCCATGATAGATTGGGATGACCATGATATCTAGAGTGGTATGGATTTGATAGTTGAGCATGGACTCCTTGATTCCTAGACCTGTAATAAAAAAACTAGGCACTCTCATCACATGAACCAGGGAGATCAAATTTTGGACAATATCTCTGATTGTGACAAAACATCCCACAGTTATAGCACTACTCCCTATGAACCCTATCATCGACAATAGAAGCTTGAGGATTTGCATCATCCCTATGGATGAATCTCTTCCTAGTGAACTTGTGCATAGATTTTTGAGCCAACTTATCAATCAATTGTTTCATCTCATCAGCAGTGGAATCAGAGAAATCACCTCCACAAGATTGATCAACTAAGTTCTGATTGTAGGGGGTGAGGGCATTATATAAATTCTCCATGAGAAGATGGGGGAGCTAATTGATGGTTGGGTCTCTCTATAACAAGACCTCTGAACCATTACCATGCTTCGTGAAAGTGTTCTCCCTAATCCTAGACAAAGCCAGCGATTTTCTGCCTAACCTCAATGGTGGTGTTCCTAGGATAGAATTTAGATACAAAGGCATTGAACACCTCTTACCATGTTTCAAAGATTTCCTCATTTAAATTTTGAAACCAAGTCCTAGACCTCCCCTTTAGACAGAATGGGAACAACCTCAGCCTCAACTCCTCCCCACTAAGATCTCAGAGAGGCAACTACTAGGAAGAACCATAAAAATATCTGATAAACTCTAAAGATTCCTCTAGCATCACGCCTTTTTATAACATAAAGTTTCATTACATTACACAAAACTGATGATCTTTAAGGTTTAGTGTCTTGGAAACCAGGAACTTAAAACACAAAAACATAAAACATTCTTCTTAAACACTTGAAAGGATTCTCTTCATGTTCATCCTAGGTTCATTACTGCATCTCATAACCTAGGGACATACAAGAAAAGAAAGGGTGAGCAGAAGGCCCAGTAAGGGAAACAAGAGAAACATTTTACATATGAACTTGAGATACTTCAGTAAGGTCATGAATAGAACTTTAAGGCATGAGAAATAAATCATGAGATATATCATAATAAAAATAAAATTTTTCATAACTTGAAGATGTGGCTGAAACATTTAATATTGACAATCATTTCGTTTCACCAAGGTCCGTCCCCAAGGTGTCATTAAAAATTACCAAGGTTATTCACCATGGTATCATTCTAAAAAGTCATCTCTAGAGATTAAGTCTTTACCCAATGCATTGGAGCGCTATCTGGGCGCACCCTTGACATGTCTTTATTATCATGTGAGCCACATATATCATCATAAATCATTTCATAAACAACCCATATAACATAAAATAAATGGGTTTCATTTCATAATCATAACATTTTAAAAACTTCTTTAAAGACATGATCTTTACGTCACTTTAAACCCACGGAAAAGGGAAAGCGGGTTTCATGTATGTAAATCCGAGAATTTAAAATAGAAAATTTTGATATATATGTGAATACCACTATATAAATAAGAGCTTTGAGTATTCACTTAATAAAATAAAATAATTTTGTGAAAAATAGAGAGGCATTTTGAGATGAAAATTCTGCAGCATAACGGCTACGTTACAGGGTTTTAGAAAACGTTGAAAAGAGAGGGGACATGGGTCACCCACTAATAAATGATCTATAAAAATAGTATAGGGACAGAATATACAGGATATGAATCATGTTAATGAAATTTTAATGATATACCATTTGAAATGAAAAACATGGAAGTAAGACAAAAATAAGATTTCTCTTATGAAAATTCAGCAGCCTAACGGTGTCACTTAAACTTCAATAAAAATTAATTGACGAGATCAAATAGGGTCTCTCATCATATGAACATAAAAGATCAGTATGATATATTTAGACATCATACCCCAACATAATAAAAGGAACTTGAATGAATTTACATGAAAGTAGAACTTCAAAACGAGAAGGGTGAAGAACCACTTAAAAATTCGGGAGCCTAACGGTGCCACTTAAAACATCAAAATACTGAATTGAAGAGATCAAATGGGGTATCTCATCATATGATCATAAAAGATCAGTATGATAGATATAGATATCATACCCAAACATAACAAAAAGGAACTTGAAAGAATTTACATGAAAGTATAACTTCAAAACGAGAAGGGTGAAGAACCACTTAAAAATTCGGTAGCCTAACGACGCCACTTAATACTTCAAAATATAGAATTGAAGAGATAAAATGGGTTCTCTCATCATATGATCATAAAATATCAGTATGATAAATTTAGATATCATACCCCAACATAACAAAAAGGAACTTGAAAGAATTGACATTAATGTAGAACTTCAAAACGAGAAGGGTGAAGAACCACTTAAAAATTCGGCAGCCTAACGGCGCCACTTAAAACTTCAAAATACTGAATTGAAGAGATCAAATAGGGTATCTCATCATATGATCATAAAATATCAGTATGATAAATTTAGATTTCATACCCCCAACATAATAAAAAGGAACTTGAAATACTTTACATGAAAATAGATCTTGAAAAATGAGAAGGGAGAAAGAATCAGTTACAAAAATTTCGGTAGCCTAACGACGCCACTTAAAACATTATAAAATGAAATAATGAGAGTAAGAGGGGATATTTCATTATTTAAACATAAAAAGGGCAGTAAGAGGAGTATAAAAGAACACCCTTTAACAAAAGAACATGGAGCATAAAAGAAATTACATAAAAGAGATTTCTTGAAAAGAAAGAGAGAGATCGGATCCCTTACCTTAAAACGTACCTCTTAAAACTCAAAGGATGGGACCTTGAGGGCTTGGGGGAACCTTGGGAGGACTCCTTGGGAGGTAATGAGTCCATAAATTCGTTGGGGGAGAGTGGGGAGTCGAAATGGATGAGACGATGGCTTGGTATTTATAAGGAAAGTGAGGTGACAAGGCATTAATAGCCAAGGGACACCTCAAAAGTGGTTTTCTCAAAACCATGTGCTCTCCCATGGTATTTCTCATAGAGTTAGGCCACATGGGGCCCCCATACAATAATTCATCACCTTTGGTAGAACATCCCTTAAAATATCTCATGGAATTATCATGAAACAGTTATGATGTCATTAGACATACTAAAACCCTAAAACTGTATTTTTTATTATTCACTGAAAATTCAACTTTCTCAGAAAAAACCCAAAATTTCACCTTAAACAAATATCAATGTTCTGATTTCAAAAATGAACTCCATTTTATAATAATAATTTTCTAAATATTTTTAATTTATTTTTTTAAATAAATACACTATTCACCGAAAATTCAACTTTTTCAGAAAAATCCCCAAAAATTACCTTAAAATAATATCGATGCTCTAAGTTCAAAAATTAAATCCATTTTATAGAAATAATTTTCTAAATATTTTTAATTTAATTTTTAATTAAAAAACACTATTCACCTAAAAAAACTAATACTTGAATAATAATTTGTGAAACCATTATTTAACAATTTTATTGAATCACATTACTTAATCAAGGTGCCTAGATTATACTAATACTTTATTTAAGTGAGATTACTAATCCATTTGGACACATTACTAATCCTAATCATAAAATCACTATTCATAATTTACTATTCATCAAAAATCAAGTTGGTCTTATTAGACTCTAAATTTCGTACTGAAAATAATTGTAGAAGACCATTTTTCGCAAATCATTACACATTTTTAATTATTTAAGGTTTACAAAAACTTTTTTAAAATATACTTTTTCTAAAATTCATCAAAAATATGCATACTATATTTATCCGAACATTTGAAAATTCATAAACTTCATAAGAAGAAATCCCAATTTTTATTTAAAACAAAGGATTACACAAGGCATTTACGGTCTCCTTACATAGCCCCTTATCACACCAGTATAGGACCTAAGTGTAAGGTGTGTTAAGGTGAGAGAATCTGAGGGAGGATCGGCCAACATCGCACGAGTAGTAATTTCTATCAGTTTGAACTTCTCGCGAAGGCGATCCCGTTCTAGCTTCACACGATGAAGTTCAGCTTGGGTTTGGTCCAGAGCAAAGCCCAGTGGTGCTACCTTTTTCCCAAGTTCTGTTAGTTGGGCTTCGATCGGTCCAAGACTACTAGTTGAGGCCATCGAATCTTCTTTCTATATTAATTAACCAAGATTACTTGTATTTAGAGACAATAATCAAAACGTTTAGTTTCCAGTGGTCATATTGACCAATGGTCATATAATAGTCAAAAACCAATGGTCTAATTTTAATTTACTCATGTTATCAAATGAAACATTTATGTTGAGTATAAAAATAAAATAAAATAACACATAAAATTAGGTAACAAGATTTATTCAAAATTTCGGGTCGTTATAATTCCTCTGCTGGAAGACCATTAAGTGATGGAAGTTGAGAAAGATGAGACTGTTTGATCTCATAGCTCTTAGACCAAGGGGACAATTTGATACAGGATGGATATTTTGACACAGTAGTAATTTGAAACTCCCTATGTTTAGGTCTCTCAAGGGTAGGAACTAAGGGCTATGACACATTGACATTTTGATTACCATCAATTTTATCCAAATTATCTATTTCATCTTTCTTTTGTTTTCTAAGTGCATAACAGTGACTGTTGATTTCATGATTTGGAGTTTCATGCTCTGACTTAGAAGCTCTAGTGTTCATGCAGCTTCAACAACATGCTTTTCTTGAGTTTTTTTTACAGTTTTTAGTTTTGTAAAAAAAAATTGATTTTTTGTGTTTGTTTTACTTGGTTCCACATGCCTTCCCCAGAAACGGTGCCAAAATTTGGTCATGCAGTCATTGAGTATGCGCAAATTTAAAATTTATAAACCCTAAAACTACTAGTACTATGGTAAGAAGGGTGTCGAACCACAGAGAAGGACTTATGTTGTGCTAGACCAGATTAAAACCCTAAACAACAAAAAGATAAAAATAGATCATTAACAAAAATGAACTATACATACACAGGGAAACAAACTCTAGCAGTGGGTGTGAAAATGAAGGTGATATGTTGAAATATATGGCTTAAATAGAGAACAAACAGTAATGATGATTTTAGGGTCCTCAAGCTGCTTTGAACTGATTAAAATGATATTATCCGATTTTGTTTGGTCTAATTCAATTACTCAGTGCATAAAAAACGGTGTTAATCCACTGAGTTTTCACTTAATTGGATCTACAGAGCTCGATTAACTTCCTTGAGCCTCGATCTTCCAATCCTGACCCTTGAAAAAATCTGCTTAAATTGGAGAAGATATGCATTGACCTTTTCTGATCATCGGTACTTCGGTCAATGATCCATGGTTAAAAGATTCACTACCATGCCTGTCGGTCGCTAGGTAATGTGAAATGATACTCAAAATAAACCGAAGAGAAAACCAAGCAATGAATTCTCACTGAGTAATCAAACTAACAAAACATGATGGATAGATGGATGATCAGTTCTCTACAGCCCGATTCCCTAAATCTATTTAATTACACATTAAAACAGTAAAAGAGACAGAAACAGATGATGAATTAAGAAACATCTCTCACGATATTGTTCCTCTCTCCAGCTTCAGGTCCGATACTGATCTTCTGCTCAATGTCTGTCAGCCTCTATTTTGGTGATGAGACGGATCGAAGCTTCTCTCTCTGGAAAAAATGGATGTTCGCCTCTCTCTGGAATGAAGTTCTGCAATCCCCCTTCTTGTCATGGCGTCCTACTTTTGGTCTGGTTCCAACCCCCCTACTGTCTTTCTTGGCCTGCCTATTTGAGTGCACTCATCTCGGGTTTTTAAGTGAACTACATGTAAGTGAAAACTACCCCCTACAATGAACTCGCGCATGTACTCATGCATGTACTCTCACTTTTCCCGTGAACTGCTTCCTTTATCCCCCTATGCAGAAAAATAGAAGACACAAAAGAAATGCAAGTGAGTCAACTAAAAAATAAAATAAAACTATTATATTCTATATATAATTTTATTGCTTAGATAAAAATACTTATTAATATATATATATATATATAAAATACCTAATATTATTATTACTACTATATGTAAATATAATTATTATATTTGTTAATATTTTACTTATTATAAAACAAAATCAATTGATATTATATGTATATATAAGTATTAAATGTTATGTATATTATATAATTTATTATATATATAATGTTTATTATATAAAATAAAATAATAATGAAACGAAAAAATAGAATAGGAGAAGGTGGTTCGTGCGGGTCCATGGAGGGAGAAAAAAGGGGGGAAACAGTGGGTATGGCGGGGTTAGGGTAGTGGCGCATCAGCTCGACGGCATGGTGGAATGGAAGGGAGCACGGTGTGGACAAAAAGCAGAGGAGGGGGTCAGCTTCGGACGATGCGGGGAGAGTGCAGGGGAGAAGCTCAGAGTCGTGCAGAGGAGGAGAGTGGCGCGGGCTGCTTCGGGTCTTTAGGCGGCGCAAGGATTCTGTTTCCAGCACACAGTGGCAGGTCTTCAGGCGAGCTTAGGCGCCGGTGTAGGGCTGAGGATACAGGGAGAGGGTCGTGCTTCATGCGATGAGGGAGCAGTGTCGGCGGCTTCAGAGTAGGGGATGTTGGAAATAAAAACCATAACTCCGGGTGGGTTTTCCAAGCAGGCTGCTGCTCTTCCCCGTGCACCACTTTCCTATGCGGCGCTTCCCCATGCGGCTCTCCCTCTTCCCATGCATATCTCTATTTACAAGCATATCATTTGTTGCCTTATTTTTTGTTCCTCATTTAATTCTTTGGTGTCTTCTCATTTTTGGAATAGCCTATAAATATGGCTCATATGTAATCCTTAAAATATAATAGTTGTGTGCAATACAAAAAGGTTGCTCCTTTGTGTGAAGTTTTTCTCCTCTTCTTCTCTTTTTTTTCTCTTGTGAATTATTTGTCTTGGTTTTGTAAATCCATCTCCCACCAACAAACTGGTATCAGAGGCGGTTCGAAGGCATCCTCCAAATTCCGAAGATGGCCACCGCGATCCAGCCGCAAGTTCCGACCTTGTCTAAGGACAACTATGAGAGGTGGTGCATTCAAATGAAGGCATTGTTCAGGTCACAAGAAATATGGGAGATCATCACCGACGGGTATGTAGTACCCACTACGGAGGAAGAAGCATCCTTCACGAATGAAGAAAAGACGACCATCAAAAATCAAAGGAAGAAAGACAACAAGGTGTTGTTCCTTCTCTATCAAGGGTTGGATGAATCGACGTTCGAAAAAATTGCCGAAGCAACATCGAGCAAGCATGCTTGGGATACACTTGCCACCATTTTCAAAGGAGTTGATCGTGTGAAGCGGGTCCGTCTTCAAAAATTACGAGCGGAGTTCAAAGCGGTGCGAATGATGGAAGGTGAGAGTATCTCGGATTACTTATCACGCCTAATTCTCATTTTTAACAATTTGAAAAGAAATGGTGAAAAAATGGAGGATATTCGAGTTATTGAGAAAGCACTTTGATCGCTCACAACCAAATTCGAGCATGTGGTTGTGGGAATCGAAGAATCGAAAGATTTGGAAAAATTATCTATTGAAGAGTTGATGGGGTCGTTGCAAGTACATGAGCAGCGAATGCAGAAAAATGCGGGTTCAACAATAGAGCATGCCTTAGAGTCCAAGCTGACTCTGCAAGAACCCAAGAATGGTCAAGCACAACAGGGAGGTTATCGTGCAAGAGGTAGAGGGCGTGGATACCATCCAGTCTATCAGCAAGAGCAACAAAACTTCAGTAGCTTCCATGGAAGAGGATACGGTGGAGGCCGATTCACGCGTGGTCGTGGAAATGCAAAAAATGTTCAATGCCATAACTGTAAAAAATTTGGCCACTATGCCTCGAATTGTTGGAGCAAAGTGGATCATGATGAGCGATCCAACTACGCTGAAGCATCTCATCATGAAGAAGAAGGTACGACACTCCTCCTCGCACAAGAAAAGGCATATGAACACCCCGATGTATGGTATCTTGACACGGGTGCGAGCAACCACATGAGTGGTAACAAAGAACTTTTTGAAGAACTCACTGAAGAAGTTCGTGGCGACGTGACCTTCAGCGACTCGTCGAAGGTACCCATGATTGGAAAAGGTAAAATTAAAATCTATCTAAAGAATGGTGATTCGAATTACATTTCCAATGTGTATTACGTACCAAGTATGAAAAATAACATCATAAGTCTCGGCCAACTCCTCGAAAAGGGGTATGTTATACACTTGGAGAATTCTTCTTTGTCAGTAAGAGATGCTCACAGGAGGTTGATTGCTCAAGTCCAAATGGCGAAGAATCGCATGTTTCCACTGCACATCAAAACAAAGGACGAGGAGTGCCTATTTCGGCTCATGAAGAATGATTCGTGGAGATGGCATCTGCGTTTTGGGAATCTCCATTTTAGCGGGCTTAAACTTCTATCCTCCTCAAGAATGGTGCGTGGCTTGCCGACGATTGAATAAACAAATCATGTGTGTGAGGCATGTACACTCGGAAAACAACAAAGGAACTCCTTCCCAAGTAGAGTGTCCAGAAGAGCAACAGAACCACTTCAGTTGGTTCACACTGATATCTGCGGACCACTGGAAACACCATCACATGGAGGTAATAGGTATTTCATTACCCTTATTGATGATTTCAGTAGAAGACTGTGGGTGTATTGCATCAAGGAGAAATCTTCCGCCTTTTCTATCTTTAAAATTTTTAAAGCTTGTGTTGAAGCTGAGAGTGGTCACAAAATCAAAGTGCTGAGATCTAACAGAGGTGGAGAATACACCTCAAATTCATTTCAAGACTTTTGCAGGGAGCATGGCATCAAGTAGCAATACACTGCTCCTTACACCCCACAGCAGAATGGCATTGCAGAAAGGAAGAACCACACCATCCTCGACATGACGAGGACCATGCTGAAGGTGAAAGGGCTGCCAAAGAGTTTTTTGGGTAGAGGCAGTGGCGTGTACTGCCTACTTGCTCAATCGGTGTCCAACGAAGAGCGTCAGGAACTTTACACCACAAGAGGCGTGGAGCGGCTACAAATCGAGCGTGGCGCACATAGGAATCTTCGGGTGTGTCGCCTATGCTCAAGTTCCAGAAGCAAGAAGAAGGAAGCTGGATGATCGTGGCGAGAAATACATTTTCATCGGCTATTGTGAAGCCTCTAAAGCCTACATGCTTTACAATCCGCTAACCAAAATTTTTTTGGTTAGTAGAGATGTGGTCTTTAGGGAGGAAGAAGCGTGGAAATGGGATGATGAAGAACCAAACAAGGTTGTTGTAGTCAAAACTGAAGATTTTGAAGAAAGACATGATCATTAGGAGCAGACGCCGACAACACCTTCCCCGGGTGCATCATCAGTTGGAAGAAGTCCAGGAGTACATTTCCTCACTCCTCAAAGCACTCCATCAAATCAAAATTTGGCCAGCTCATCCTCGCCTATGGCTCCTATTAAGATGAAAAATTTGAGTGACATTTATGAGCAGACTGAAGAGGTAAATCTTTTTTGCTTGTATGCAGATCACGAGCCTTTGACCTTTCAGGAAGCCATGAGGGAAGAAAGCTGGAGAATGGCTATGGAAGAAGAAATTCGTGCCATAGAGAGAAATGACACGTGGGAGTTAACTACACTCCCAAAAAGCCAGAAGAGCATTAGTGTCAAATAAGTGTACAAAATAAAGATAAATGCTGATGGCGAGATCGATCGATACAAGGCAAGGATCGTAGAAAAGGGGTACAAACAGAAATACGGGATGGACTACGAAAAAGTCTTTTCTCCTGTTGCTCCCCTTGACACTGTAAGAATGATTATATCCCTTGCTGTCCATCACAGTTGGATAATCTACCAACTGGATGTGAAGTCTGCGTTCCTAAATGGATTTTTGGAAGAAGAGGTCTATGTTGACCAGCCTGAAGGCTTTGTCATGCAAGGGGAGGAAGACAAAGTGTATCGATTGAAGAAAGCACTTTATGGGTTGAACCAAGCTCCTCGCGCATGGAATGCACGCATCGATAGTTATCTCCGAGAGAATGGCTTCACCCAATGTTCATATGAGCATGCAGTTTACATCAAGCAGAATGATCATGGCGATATTCTTATTGCATGCTTGTATGTTGATGATTTGTTGTTTATAGGGAATTGTCGACCAATGTTCGATGATTTCAAGGAGTCCATGTTCAAAGAGTCCGAGATGACCGATGGGGGTCTCATGTCCTTCTTTCTGGGCATTTAAGTGAAGCAACAACATGGTGGCATTTATATATCTCAGAAGAGGTATGCCAAGGAGTTCCTTGAAAAATTCAAGATGGCCGATTGTAATGCTGTAAACACACCGGTTGCAACGAGCTTGAAACTGAAAAAAGATGGAGAAGGAAGAAGCGTTGACTCGACTCCGTTCAAGAGTCTGATTGGAAGCCTGATGTATCTCACAATAACAAGGCTAGATATTGTCTATTGTGTTGTACTTCTAAGCAGGTATATGGAGACACCGAAAGAGTCACACTGGCTAGCTGCAAAACGTATCCTCAGGTACATTAAAGGAATGGTAGATTTTGGTCTCTTTTATCCAAACAACGAAGAAGCAGAGCTGTATGGATACTCAGACAGTGATTGGGGAGGTGACCAAGATGAAAGAAAAAGCACTACTGGGTACGTATTTTTTCTTGGATCGACTGCATTTAAATGGAATTCAAGAAAGGAAAGTGTGGTTTCTTTATCCACATGTAAACCAGAGTATGTGGCAGCATCCTCTACTGTTTGTGAGGGAATATGGCTGAGAAATTTGTTGAAGGAGATGAAGCATCCATAGGATGGATCCACAGTGATATATGTGGATAACAAGTCGGCTATTGAACTAGCCAAAAATCAGGTGCAGCATGGAAGAAGAAAACACATTGATACTCGTTTTCATTTTCTTAGGGATCATGTGAAAAAAAAAACGATTAAATTGGAATATTGTCATACTACAGAACAGGTGGCAGATATTTTCACAAAGGCACTACCGACAGATGCATTCAAAAGGTTGAGAACGATGCTCAGGATGAAGCCAGTTTTGGTTTGAAGGGGAGTGTAGGAAATACAAACCATAACTCTGGGTGGGTTTTCCAAGCAGGCTGCTGCTCTTCCCCGTGCACCGCATTCCTTTGCGGCGATTCCCCATGCGGCTCTCCCTCTTCCCATGCATATCTCTATTTCCAAGCATATCATTTATTGCCTTATTTTTTGTGCCTCCTTTAATGTTTTGGTGTCTTCTCATTTTTGAAATATCCTATAAATATGGCTCATATGTAATTCGTAAAATATAATAGTTGTGTGAAATACAAAAAGGTTTCTCCATTGTGTGATGTTTTTCTCCTCCGCTTCTCTTTTTTTCTCCTGTGAATTATTTGTCTCGGTTTTGTAAATCCATCTCCCAACAATAGGGGATAGCGGCGGTGGGGTGCGGTTTTGACGCAAATTGGAGGTGGAAGGGAGCAGCAGATGACTTTTGGGCGGAGGGCTGGGGTTTGTCCGGTGAGACCAAACTAGCGACAGTGAAGGTTCGGCCGGGGTTCGTGAAGGGAGGTTCGGCGGGTGTTTTCTGTTTGTAATTGTAATGTTCCATTTGCTGTAGAGATTTTTGTGGTGATTTTGCTGCTGTTGGAATGGTGCGTGGATGGTTGTTGTGTGGTTTGGTGATGCTGCAGGCTACTGAAACGGAGGTTGTTGGTCGGGTGCAGACAGGAGGGACACAGGGCAAACGGTGAGGAAAAAGTGTATCAGTGAGGAGTATCAGTGATAAAATGGAGAAGCAGTGAGGTTTATACTGCTACTGGTAGAGGGGGTATGGTAACATTGAGGAAAAGTCTACCGGCGAGATGAAAGCTGTATCAGTGAGGAAATGAGGGAAATATGTATCTGTTAGGTAAACAACAGTATAACAGTGAGGTGTTGTATCGGTGAGGCGTATCAGTGAGAAAATAATAATAGTGAACTCGAGGGTATTAGTGAGGAAATAAAATATAATAGTGAGGTGGAGTAACGGTGAGGAAATAAAAATGGTAATGATGTGGTTAGTTGTATCGGTGAGTTAGACTGTATCGGTGAGGATTTAAAAAAGTATAACAGTGAATTGGAGAAGTGTAACGGTGAGGGAATGTGTATCGGTGAGGGAGGTCACCGTTCTCGGTGAGGAAGTCACCGATAAGGACGGGACCGTGCGACCGCAATACCTACGAACAAAAATAACAAATAAAATTAAATAAATAAAATAATTTAATGAAACTAAAAATAAATAAATTAATAAATTAAATTAAATATAATGGAATTAAAAACAAAAAACAACAAAGTTAAATAATAAAATTAATGAAACATTATTTAAACAAATGGAATAATTTGGGTTAAAATTTATAAACATACACAATTAAAGAACGAAATAAAATATTTACAATTATTTGCTTAAATTAATTAACAAATTAATTAAAGAACTAATTAAATTAATCAATAAAAATATTAAATGAATAAAATTAAATTGTTAAAACTAATAACATTATTAAAAGAGTAAAATCCAAAAGGAGTTATTTATTTACAATTTAAAAAAATAAACCATTAATTAATTTAATAAATTAATTAATAAAAGAATAAATGAAAAAATTCTATTTAGAAAGACTATGTTAATTTAAGAATTATTTAAAATGACACTAATGCACATTAAAACACATGTTTTAAAATGACAACTGATTATTTTACACAGCAAGTACAAAAAACAAAACACATATCAAATATTGACTAAAAACTATCATTTTGGTATAAAAAAATCAATAGAAAATACAAAAAGGATGTGGCAAGAAGTGTGAAAACATTGCCATATCATACATCGTGTATTCCACATATCCTTCTCGATGAAGTACAAACCAGATCCCACAAATTTTCTAAATTCAGATGTGCTACATCTAGAAAATTATCTCTATTATAATTAGAATTTGGTGAAGATATTGGAGTATAAAGATAATGTTTTACACAACAAGACAACTCACCTAGTCAATGTACTATAGAGAAACCATAAGTACAAGGAGCCAACATGGGAACCAAAGAAAGTGATGAAGGAGAAGTACCCCCACATTTTTTCATCTTAGTATGTAAAATGAAATTTCAAGGGAGAAATTTCTTAATGGGGGAAATTTAATGACACATAATATTATCAATAGAATTTCCTATATGAAAATATAATTATGTTACATTTATTGATATAATATTATGCGTATGTACCACATGGTGAAACTAAAAAAGTATTATTATAGTAAATTTAACACTAAATTTAGATAAAAAATATGACAATAATAATTGAGTGTATTACAATGGGATAATAAATAGAAAATAAGGCCATGATAAAAGGAAAATTTAGATCCACTCAATCCCCCAGAATAGTCACAGTCATGAACAAAACTGTAAAAATTTATATTATATTAGTTTTGAAAGATCCATTTTAAAAATAAAAATATGTATAAAATTGATATCATAAATAATTTAATGAATAATTAGTTAAATGATATGTATTTATTGAAATTATGGAACCCATATAATAGTTACAAATCTGACTATTTGAATATTAATATAACTATTGGAATTGTAATATGACCATTAAGAATTATAATCTAACTTTTAGAATAGTAACCTCCCCTATGTAAGAATAGAGTAATATTTAGGTATCTTATAAAATGATAATATGAAAAATTTATATCATAATATAAGTAAATACATGTTTTAAAAATTAAAAAATAAGTTTGTAATTTTTGTAAAACATAAATATTTTATATGAATTGTTATAATAAATATAATGATTTAAAAAAAGTTTAATTTCATAAAATGAATTTATAAATTAATATTATGTTTCATAATAATGATATGATATTTTTATTAAATTATAATTAAATATTCAAAGGTTCATAAAATCGATCAAAGTATTAAAATTGGAAATTTTCAAATTAATAGGGATTTTATTTAAAAAAAAACATTATCATATTTATAAAATTATATTAATAATATGAATTAAATTTTTTCATCTACACAATAAAAAATTATTTGGGTAATTTTTTGGGATTTTTATAAAATAATTGAATTTTTAGTGAATAGTGAAATACAGTAAATTAAAGTATTTAACATTATAAGCTTAATACATGAATTATATATTCATGAATTATTTAATCACACATTATTTAAAACTCACACGAACCATTTAATTCATATATTTATAATAATCTATACCATTGATATTCATGAGTGAAAATAATAAACTAATGAATATAATATTCAAAAAAACCCTATCCTCATCATGTAAATACCACCCCTCGCCACCCCTTCTCCTCAGAACCTTTATTCCTTAGAGGTTGCCAAAATTTTACCCATTTACATTCCAAAACATATTTTGTACTTTTTTTTCTATTTTTTTCACCAAAATACCAATTCCATGTTCCTTAAGAGGTTCTTCAAAAAGGTGACATTTATGAGCTAACACGCTCAAACTATGTCTTTCAATTTATTTTCTTCTTATAACATCCCTTAAGCTCATTTATGAAACATATAATAATAAATCCATTATAATGTATATACTAGAATGTTATATTTCTAATGTAATATATTCAATACACCCATTTATTGTCTTCTATTATTCAATGAAAAATGAAACCATTGTCTATATTTAATCGGTTAACCACCTTTGTGGATGATGAGTTTTCATTTTCTACAAAATACTTCAAGGAATATTTTAATTCACTTATAATTGTATAAAACTAAATAATAATGTATATTATATGTTGTTTAACATTCATTAATGAATATATGGTTATTAATTTAAATAAAAAACTATTTTGTAATGGTCGGAAAAACTCACAAATAATCTAAAAATTTATCATCAACATTATTATTAAATTAACCATCCACATTTTAGGAAAAAATGATATATGGGACCATTTAAACTTATTCAATTTTATTAATACCATTTCATTTTTCTTTTTTATTTTCATTCCAATTTTATATTATCTTTTAGAAGTATACATAAGTGATCTGGCCTTGGAATAATGAAGTGAACGCCTCTGGGAAAATGAAATTGAGATTTCTATATCATTAAAATGGTTATAAATGAACATAATAAAATTAAAATATGTAAATTTTAAATATAAAAGGTTATGAATTAATTAATTAATTAATATAATTGGATTATCCTGGATGTTAAGTGTAAGTGCGAAAACATTCGGACATAAGGTAAGGGATCTCCTCAAACCTCCCTATTTTATTTGGATTATGACTTCTCTCTATTTACCACAATTTATCTCTTCATTATTCATAAATAATATTTTTACATCCTTTATATATTTCTTAAAAATATACACCAAGTTTATTTAACCTTTCATTTATGGGGATATACATTTTTTAAAAGATTCCCATCTCAATTCCTCTTGATAAGAAAACCCAATTAAAGGGAACTTCTATGTTTCTTACCCCTTTTTATGTACACACATTAAAATGTTCAAATATGATAATTTTTTCTAAAATAACTATATTTATCATTGAAACCATTTTAGATCACTTTATATATTTAGGGAATTTATTATGCTTTTACCCATTTTAAAGACTTTTTACCGATTTTCATTAACCCACGCTTAAGAGGTAATTTTGCAAAGGTATTTATCTAGTCATTTTAATGTATTCAATTAATTTGGGAATCATTTATTTTTATATATGTAATGCCCTTTCCCCAGTTACCAAGAGTCTATGTATTATTTTAATACATTGGCATGATTACAACGAACCAGGTCCCAAAGGACCGATCGGTTTAGTAGTCTTGGAAAATAGATTACATATATGAATGTTACATTACACTTTAATACATACAAAAAAAACACAAATAATCCTTTATGAACGCCATTATTCCCTTGGATTAACACTGTATATCAATCAAAATACACTTCATGAATCCTGGGAAAAATAAAACATAGAAAGTGGTGAGCTCAAACAATCCATAAGGGTAAGCAATACAGCAGAAACTTTCATAAATAAGAATTAACATTTAAATAAATGTACAACTAAAACAAAAGCCTTTTAAACTTGAACTTCATCATAATATGGAAAAAATAAAATGAAATAATCCCATTTACTTATTCACATGGATATTCTAGTAGTTTAATAATCAAATGCAATATCACTAACCACTTTCATAATGACGGAATGCATAATTCCAGACTATCATAACCACATAGTCAAGGCCTTGTGACAATACTACAAATAAGATTTTTTCAAGGCCTTGTGCAAAGACACTAGTTTGTCTAATGAGACCAACATATTCATTGAAGAGCTATAGCGGACTCTACCCATCACTTACTATGTCCAATGCATTCCTCATATGAACAGGTATAAACATAACATAAACATTTGTATTAAAACTACAATATGAAATGTCAATACTTTCACCATAAACCATGAATGGTATAAAAATAACACATCCACATTCAAACATAACACAAAACTATCAATAAAATATGGAAGTTTTGTATCATAATAAATCAACTTCAATGAATCTCAAAATCAATCAATGGATGTTGACATAGATGAAATTAAAACTATTTGAGAGAAATATCTCTTTTATTGAAATCATTGAAAAGTCACACATTTATAAAGAAATTAATTTAAAAGAGATTTATGAGTCAAAGTTTCTTATACCACTTTGAAACTTGTTATGAGAAATATCATTTCAAAACATTCATGTCCATATAAATAAATCCTTAAAATCATTTTGAAAACATGGACATTAATTAAAATGTTTTAGAAAGATAAATCTTTAAATCATTTAAAATTATGATCTTGATAAATATTACCCATAAAAAATGCTTAAATTATTCATTTTGAAATCATTTTTATGAAAAATGGAAATGGATGATAAAAATGTCCCAGTAGATACTTACACATAAACAATCTCGGATAATAATGAGATTGAGGAATTAACCCTTACCAATTTGGTAACTTATGAAGCATACACCCCATGAAAGAGGTATCATACAATTAATATGTAAATACACATAAATTAAATTTTATTACACAAATAATACAATTATGGGCAGTACATACACCAAACAAAATGTAATAGTGGCAATATGGTACGAATCTCATGGAAATAAAGAGTGAGATGAGAACCCCTTACCTTGCACTTTCTTTTAGTCGAGGGTACATTTAACCTCTTGTATGAAGATAGTAGTATGTTATTAAGGTATAACAGAACTATATTAATATTTATGATATCATACATGATTCATTTATTACTTTATACCACCTATTTAATAATAATTTACATGTTTAATTAACATTTCGGGTAATAATCGCTTTCATTATCGTACGTGTTTTAACTTGTTACTCTTGATTGTGTCAAATAGATCAATATTTAAGTAATTCCAGAATGAAAAACATGATTTATATATCATATATATTTAGAATATAAATATTTATAATAGACATATATATGAAATAAAAATACACCATTTATGGGGACGGTAGTCCGTACGTACGCATAAACGCTATTTCTGTTTTGATATCATATTGAACGGAACTAAGTGAATAAGATATATGTAATTATATATATATATATATATCTCCAATTTCATTATTATGTCATAT
Source organism: Viscum album (assembly GCA_963277665.1). Taxonomy (NCBI): domain Eukaryota; kingdom Viridiplantae; phylum Streptophyta; class Magnoliopsida; order Santalales; family Viscaceae; genus Viscum; species Viscum album. The sequence goes on from OY728132.1 coordinate 376,621,539, forward strand.
ATTAAAAACCTATTAGTAATATATATTTTTATAATCGTCGATGAATGGTGAACGTGGAAATGAATCTCATAGTGTCATGAAGACGATAATCCGTACGTACGCACGAGCGACAATATCATTTCCTAAAAGGTGTTGAATTGGATGGTATATTAATTTTACATAGATATTATAATGTTATTTTAATTATTTATATACATATTACTCATCCTTATATCCAACAAAATAACATAGTGTTGAAAAACAAATTACACCACGATGTGGAGACGGTAAGCCGTACGTATGCATGCATGGTGACATTATCATTCATAAGATGGATAGGATAATTAATATAGTTGTGAAATATTAATAATAAGACCATAGTATATATAAGTTACTGGAGTTATTATTTTTTAATTTAAACAACAAATAAAGAGTATGTGGAAGAATACGAGGACTTGAAAGAGGGTGGTGAAATCATTACCTCTTCTTCGGGTTCTTCCTTTTGATTTGATCAAAAGGGAACCTTAAGTAGGCTTTCTGACCAAAGGAGGGACTCTATGATTAATTGAGGTAAGTTTAGAGGATATTTGGGCAAGGTTTGGCCGAGCCAAATGGTTTAGAAGGTGTGAAATAGAGTGAAGGGGGAGTGCCCTTTTATAAGAGGGGTGAAGGGTACCTTAGAAAAAACTTAAAATATTCTTTTATAATAAATTCATATTATGTTTATAATGGCTCCAAATTGATATATATCGAGTATAATGAGGGTATGGGTCAACATCCACTCAAACGGTAGGTTTTAGACAGGTTTGGGTAACTTTATTGACCTTATCTTTTAGTTTTAACTCTTAGTTAATTAGTTTGACATTTACCATGTCTCTTTGTATTTTTATGTTATATGGTAAATAAACATAATATAAACTTCCAATATACCCCCAAGTGGTCCATTGATGATACACCTATCATGATATAAGTCTTTTGGCTGAGCCTTAGATTTTTAGGAATAGAAAATCAATTAATAATATAATATTTGTTTTAAAAACTCTTTTATGTCAATTTTGACACTATTGGGTATTTTCTTTTTGATAAATTCATAACAGCATTATTACTTACAAAAATTTCATATAAACAATTTTAATATGTCATATTAACCTAGAAAATTACTGGAATTCATAAAAAGTCTCAAATTACATTTATTTGGGTATTTATAATATCAATTATCTTAATATTTCATTAATACAGTAATTACTGCATCATCATTATGTCATAAATAAATTAAATTATTTAATGTCTAAAAATTATAAATAAAATACCATTATTTAGGATTTTTTTTATAATGAATATCTATAATCTAATTTATCTTATGTATAACCCTATATTAAAAATGTTTTAGTTATTAAACATGATTTTAGCTCTTTTAACTCTTCTTTGAATTAAATAATAATAAATGTCTTAATATAATCCAAGTGGAACTAAATGATAATATTTTATTCCTAAGGTTGTTTTCGGTCAAGATAAACTTGTACAATAGAATAAGGACATGTGTTAAGATAATATTAATATCATTTTTACCCTTAATTACCCTATTTACTTTTAACGGTGGTAAATAAAAGTAAAAAGGTTACTATTCACCAAAAATTATTTTTTTCTTATTGATCCATATTTTACTCCTTGATATTAACCGTGTGTCTCAGATTTTTGAAATTCCACTCACAAAAGCAGTAAAATTACATTTTACGTGAATTTTCAAATTCTCCTAAGAGATAGATAAAAGACAGTGAAAAGTTCAATAAAAATTTTATATATCTAAAATTATTATAAACTGAATACAATGAATTAAATTGAACTTATATAGGTATAATGTATCTATTTTGACCTAAAATATATTTAAATAAAATAAATAATTAAATAAATAAAATGTCGATTTTAACCAATAACTCAGTGTTTTTCACTATTCATCAAATATTGAATGTTTTCAGAAAATTACCAAAACATAACCCTAAGCTAATTTAGATATTCCGAATCCAAAAATGATGTCTATTTTACCAAATTTAAAACATAGAATTTTCATTAATTAATTTAAAATTAATTTTTGTTGTCAAAACAAATAGCATGTTTTTAAGAAACAATAACTATCAAAAGATTGACACTTGTTTATGTATAATTTCAATGTGAAATTAATTATAATGTCCAACATTGGATTAAAGGTTAAAAATATAATCTAATTATACTTCCAAAACATTAAAATGTATAATTCAACACTATAAATTATTTTGATTAAAAAAGTTGTTTTCAGTTAAAATATAGTATTTTTCACTATTCACCCAAATACAAAAGTTATTAGAATAACACAAAAAATTTATTAAAACTAAATTCTTATGTCCCAATTATAAAGAAGAATTTTATTTTTTCAAATTTAATATATAAAACTTTCAAATATTATATTTAAAAAGGGTTCGCCATTAAAAGGCGGTAAAATTGCATTATTTGAAATATAATTCTTTTCTATGAAAAAATGAACTTGTTCTTAAATTATGTCTAAGAAACTCATAATATGGATTCTAAAATTATAAGTATTATATAATGTTCAAAATTCAGTTAATACTATTTATTACCGCTTTTGAACGTCTGGTTTGGTAAGTCGTGATGCGCTTGAACTCAGTGTGGCGTGTAGTGCATGTTATTGCATTACATTGAAGAAATAATGTACTATGAAATATTGGGGTGTTACATTCTCCCCTCCTTCAATAATTGAGTCATTTCAATTTTTAATTGTACTTCGAAAATAAAATCTTGAAAATAGAAAATTCCTTTATGCAAAACCCACTTCATAAATTATGTTAATAAAATTTAGTCTTAATAAGAGGAAATAGTGGAATGAAAAAGTCACCACCAAATTAGTGATTTAGATATGAGAATATTGGTGGAAATTATAGACACATAATTGGAGGAAAAACGAAAATATTTATAGGGAGTGATTGATGTCATCAATCATAAATAATTGTTGAATTGTGGGCCTCAAAGCTACCAACCTATGATGATTTAAAATACCATCGTAAGGTATTAGGATAAATTTTTTTATTTTTAAGATGCCTTACCTAAAGTTTAAGAAATTATTTCTTCATAGAATAAGGGAAGAATATATATATATATATACATGACATGTAGAGATTCATCCTTCAACTAAATCCAACCACAAACTAATATTTCACTCTAAATGATTTAAAAAACAAAACAAAACAAAATTATACAAACCAGTACATCACGTAGTCCAGTCATAGGTGATGCACGTTTGTTTCTCTTCAGTTGTGGGTTCTAGTCTTGAGGCTTTTCCAGACAAGACGGGTTGTCGCCCGTCCTCCGAGTTGTCCTATTTATGGAAATCCAAAACTAACTATAACAATAGTATCGAATTAAAACATAATTCATTACAACCTTTAGAATTATCTACAATATTTATATCCAAACTCGCAGTCCAAAATTTTTAAGGAAGTTAAACATAATGAGGATCCTTTTTTCCAGGTAATAACATGTGTTTCCTTCATCATGTATTCTTTTACAACATCCACTACTGGAAAACTAACATATACCAACGGTTTGGAACTGTTGGTATATGCCTCCAAACCGTTGGTATATCCTATACCAACGGTTTGGAGAACCGTGGCCAAGTAAGCCGTTGGGATAGGTCTATACCAACGGTTTTCCCCAAACCGTTGGTATAGACCTATCCCAACGGTTTTGGAAACCGTTGGTATAATTAATATGAAAATCTTTACCAACGGTTGTGGAACCGTTGGTATATGTATTTCAAAAAAAACATTCGCTGGGATTTGATCCCAGCACCCCTAGTTTATTATTGAACGACTTAACCACTAACCTAACATGACTTTTGTGTATATAATTACATAAATATATATATATTTATTCTCATAATTATATTAAATTTTGATTTATATAATGTTCTGGGTAAGAAGAAATGATAAAAAATCAAAGGATCTATACCAACGGTTGTCAAAACCGTTGGTATAGACCTATACCAACGGTTTTGACAACCGTTGGAATAGATTTTGAGCCTGGATTTGATTCTGGGTGAAGGTTGATTCATGGGTGACCTTTCCCAACGGTTTTGGCCAAACCGTTGGGAAAGATGTCCACAAATTGGACCTTTCCCAACGGTTTGGCCAAAACCGTTGGGAAAGGGTATACCTTTCCCAACGGTTTTGGCCAAACCGTTGGGAAAGGTCCCCACAATGTGGGTTTTCCCAACGGTTTGGCCAAACCGTTGGGAAAGGTCCCCACAATGTGGGTTTTCCCAACGGTTTGGCCAAAACCGTTGGGAAAGGTCCCCAAAATGTGGGCTTTCCCAACGGTTTTCCCAAACCGTTGGGAAAGGTGGCATCAAAGTGGGATTTCCCAACGGTTTGGCCAAACCGTTGGGAAAGGGAACCTATACCAACGGTTTTTATGAACCGTTGGTATAGAAGCGTTGGGAAAGGTCAGATTTCCAGTAGTGATCGCAACATCCTGAATTACCAAAATCAGCCAGCTCTTATTCCAAAAACACTACCTCATTATCTAGACCATATTAAGGATTACCTTTCCTTCAACCATGTATTTTCCAAAAAGTGTAGCTTACAATTAAGGCACTTTTCTTAGAACCATATACTCTCAAATCATCAATAACATTGTTTTGCAGTATAATCCTTATTTATCTCCATATTTCTTGTTACCAGTATAATGTTGATACAACACTCAAATGAAATAATTCTATAATAACAACATAAGAACACCAGTCTTTCTTCTTCATCACAGGTAATATCATAACATGATTATTATCCAATAACATCATTTTCGGTATACTCTTATGGATAGGATATTGATTTTCTTAGTGTCTCAACGCCTTGCAGATGAATCATTTTACATTTGAAAACTTTTTCTTACCCTTGGAATCACGTACTTGGTGTCATTTTCTCCACACTTATAACAACTCCCATCCCCTTCAAGAATTTACCAAGGTGATTCATTCCACATTTATCACATATTGAAAAATCATTCTTCCCCTTATTCCCTTTATCCATTTGTATTTCTACCATCCGTTTCTTCTCTTTCTTCCCTTCAAAGCAATCGGATTCAAAAAATTATTTACTAATCTTATTAACACATGATTCTATTTCTTCATATGTTGAGAATACATGGGATACTATTTCTCTTCTAAATGTTTTCATAATACTATAAAAGATACGATACTTCTTACTTTTTGGATCATACGTCTTACTGGAGTTCACATTCCTTCTATTGAGTGCCATTTCTATACAATGGCATACACTAGGTCAGTTTATGAATCGCAATTCATAATTCAAAACATGAAAAATACCTAAATTAAATTGAACATTTTATTGATATAATCCATAATCACAAAATTGTTTTCTTTGAGGAGGTATATACACATAAAACTTACATAGTGGTTTGTAAATAAAATGAGAATTATCCAAAGCATATCCCACAGAAGTGTCGTAACCAAGAGTGCAGTATGGCCCGTTGTCGTTCACCAGTTCTCATTAAAGTCTAGATCAAAGTGGAGTTTTCAGGTTTCATCCCTAGGTACATCTGTGTCAGAACCGCCCCTACCTGCTCGTATCCAGACATGGATTTATTGCTCAGAAAACTCACAAAATATCTACAATATCAAAATTCTAGGAAGTTCTTCAATACTAATCCTCAATGTCTATCTTAGGGCTAAGTGATCTAATCAGAGTTTATCTAAATATAGCTTCCAAGGATATTGATCAACTTGCTCTGACACCAACTGTAATGACCCGACCCCAGTTACCCAGAGTCCCTGCATTATTTTAATACATTGGCATGAATACAAGGAATCAAGTCCCGAAGGACCGATCAGTTTAGCAGTCTTGGGAAGTAGATCACATACATGAATGTTACATTACACTTTAAGACATACAAAACAACATAAATAATCCTTTATGAATTCCATTATTCCCTTGGATTAACCCTGCATATCAATCACAATAGACTTCTTGGAATCCTGGGAAAAATAAAACAAATAAAGGGGTGAGTTTAGACGCTCGGTAAGGGTAAGAAATACAACAGAAACTTTCTTAAATAAGCATAAACATTTAAGGAAATGTATAACTAAAACAAAATCCTTTTAAAATTTAAATTCAGCATAATATGGAAAAAATAAAATGAAATAATGCCATTTACTTATTTACATGAATATTCTACTAGTCGAATAATCACATGTAATATCACTAACCACTTTCATAATGATGGAATGCATAATTCTAGACTATCATAACCACATAGTCAAGGGCTTGTGACAAGATTACAAATAATATTTTTTCAAGGCCTTATGCCAAGACACTAGTTTGTATCATGATACCTACCGATGCATCGAGGAGCTATAGCGGGCTCCACCCGTCACTTACTAAGTCCAATTCATTCCCCATATGAATAGGTTTAAACATAACATAAACATTCTTATTAAAACTATCATACGAAATGTCAATACATTCACCATAAACAATGAATGGTATAAAAATAACACATCCACATTCAAACATATCACAAAAATGTCAATACTATATGAAAGGTTTGTATCATAATAAAACAACTTCAAAGAAGCTTAAAATCCATCAAAGGATGTTGACATAGATGAAATCAAAACTATTTGAGAGAAATATATCTTTATTGAAACCATTGAGAAGTCACACATTTATAAAGGAAGTAATTTAAATATATTTTTGAATCATAGTGTCTTATAATACTTTGAAACTTTTTAAGAGAAATATCATTTCAAAACATTCATGTCCATATAAATAAATCGTTAAAATCATTTTGAAAACATGGACATTAATAAAAATGTTTTAGAAGGATAAATCATTAAAACATTTAAAATTCTGATCATGATAAAGATTACCATCCAAAAATCCTAAAAATATTCATCTTGAAATCATTTTTATGAAAAATGGACATGGATGATTCAAATGTCCCAGTAGATACTTACACATAAACAATCTTGGATAATAATGAGATTGAGGAATTAACCCTAACCAATTTGGTAACTTATGAAACATACACCCCATGAAAGAGGTATCATAAAATGAATATGTAAATACACATAAAATAAAGTTTATTATATAAAGAATACAATTATGGGAAGTACAAACACCACACAAAAGGTAATAGTGGCAATATGGTATGAATCTCACGGAAATAAAGAGTGAGATGAAAACCCCTTAACATGTACTTTCCTTTAGTCGAGAGTACATTTAACCTCCTGTATGAAGATCATAGTATGTTATTTAGGTATAATAGAACTAAATTAATATTTATGAAATCATACATGATTCATTTATTACTTTATACAACCCATTTAATAATAATTTAGATGTTAAATTAACATTTCGGGTAATAATTGGTTTCTTTATCGTTCATGTTTTAACTTGTTGCTCTTGATTGTATCACTTTGATAAATATTTAAGTACTTCAAGAATATAGAACATGATTTATATATCAAATATATTTATAATATAAATATGTATAATAGACATATATATGAAATAAAACAACATCGTTTATGGAGACGGTAATCCGTATGTACGCATAAACGTTTTTTCTGTTTCATATCATATTGAATGGAACTAAGTGAATAAGATATATATAATTACATATATATATATAAATATATATCTACAGTAGCATTATTATGTCATATATTACATATTTATTAGTAATATATATTTTTATAATCGTCGATGAATGGTGAACGTGGAAATGAATCTCATCGTGTCGTGGAGACGGTAATCCGTACGTACGCATGAGTGACAATATCATTTCCTTAAAGGTGTTGAATTTGATGGTATATTAATTTTACAGAGATATTATAATGTTATTTTAATTATTTATATATATATTACTTGTCATTATATCAATCCAAATAACATAGTGTTGAATAACAAATTACATCATGGCGTGGAGACGGTAAGCCGTACGCACGCATGCATGGTGACATTATCATTCATAAGATTGATAGGATAATGAATATTGTTGTGCCATATTTATAATATCACCACAATATATATATGATACTGGAGTTATTATTTTATAATTTAAACAACAAAGAATGTTTAAGTGGAAGAATACGAGAACTTGAAAGAGGGTGGTGAAATCATTACCTTTTCTTCGGGTTCTTCCTTTTGATTTGATCAAAATGGATCCTTAAGTAGGATTTCTGACCAATGGTGGGCCTCTAGGATGAAGTTAGAGAAGTTTATAAGATATTTGGGTAGGGTTTGGCAATGAAAAATGTCTTAGAAGGTGTGAAATAGAGTGAATGGGGAGTTCCCTTTTATAAGATGGGTCAGGGGTACCTTAGGAAAAACATTAAATATTATTTTATAATAAATTCATATTTGGTTTATAATGACTCAAAATTGATTTATTTCGATGATAAGGTGGTGATGGGTCGAAATCCACTCAACCAATTGGTTTTAGATAGGTTTGGGTCACTTTATTAACCTTATATTTTTGTTTTAACTCTAAGTTAATTAGTTTGACATTTACCATGTCTCTTTGTATTTTTATATTATATGGTTAATAAACTAACTATAAACATCCAATAGTCACCCAAGTGGTCCATTTATGATTTAACTATCATGATATATGTCCTTTGCCCGAATATTAGATTTTTCGGAATAGAATATCAATTTATAATATAATATTTGTTTTAAAAACTCTTTTATGTCAATGTTGACAGTATTGGGTATATTGTTTTTGATAAATTCATAACAGTATTATTACTTCGAAAAAAATTCATAAAACCAATCCTAATATGTAATATTAACCTAGAAAATTATTTTAATTCATAAAAAGTCTTAAATTAAATTTATTTGGGTATTTATAATATCATTTATCTTAATAATTCATTAATACAGTAATTAATGCGTCATCATTGTGTCATAAGTTAATTAAATTATTTAATGTCTAAAAGCTATAAATAAAATACCATTATGTAGGAATTTCTTTATCTTTCTAACGAATATTTATAATCAAATTTATATAATTTATAACTCTATATAAAAAATGTTTTAGTTATTAAACTTGATTTTAACTCTTTTATCTCTTCTTTGATTTAAATAATAATAAATGTCCTAATCTAATCCAAGTGAACCTAAATGATAATATTTTATTGATAAGGTTTTTTTGGTCGAGATACACTTTTACAATAGAATTAGGACATTTGTTAGTTTAATATTAATATAATTTTTACCATTAATTAAACTATTTACTTTTAACCGTGGTAAATAAAAGTAAAAAGTTACTTTTCACCCAAAATTATATTTATCTTATTGATCCACTTTTTACTCCATGATAATAATTGTGTCTCTCAGATTTTCCAAATTCCAGTCACAGAAGCGGTAAAATTAATTTTTATGTGAATTTGAAAATTCTCCTAGGAGATAGGTAAAAGACGGTGAAAAGTTCAATAAAAATTTTATATATCTAAAATTATTATAAAAATACTCCAATTAATTAAATTGAACATATATAGGTATTATGTATCTATTTTTACCTAATATAAATTTAAATAAAATAATTAATTAATTAAATAAAAATTCGGTTTTAACCAATAACTCAGAGTTTTTCACTATTCATCAAAAATTGAAAGATTTCAGAAAAATACCAAATATTCACCCTAAGATAATTTTGATATTCCAAATCCAAAAATGATTTCTATTTTACCAAATTAAAAACATAGAAGTTTCATTATTTAATTTAAAATTAATTCTCATTGTCCAAATAAATAGAAAGTTTTTAAGAAACAATAATTATCAAAAGATTGACAGTTGTTTATGTAGTATTTCACTGTGAAGTTAATTACAATGATAAAAATTGGATTAAAGGGTAAAAATATAATCTAATTATACTTCCAAAACATTAAAATGTATAATTCAACACTATAAATTATTTTGATTAAAAGAGTTGTTTTCAGTTAAAATATATTATTTTTCACTATTCACCCCAATATGAAAGTTATCAGAAAAACCCCAAAAATTTATTGAAACTAAATTCTTATGTCTCAATTATAAATAAGTAGTTTATTTTTTCAAATTGAATATATAAAAGTTTCAAATATTTGATTTAAAAAGGGTTCTCCCTTAAAAGGCGGTAAAATTTCATTATTTGAAAAATAATTCTTTAATCTGAAAAAAATGAATTTGTTCTTACATTATGTATAAGAAACTCATAATATGGATTCTAAAATTAAAAGGATTATATAATTTTCAAAATTCAGTTAATACTATTCATCGCCACTTTTGAACGGCTAGTTTGGTAAGTCGTGATGCATTTCAACTTAGTGTTGCGTGTAGTGCAAGTTATTGCATTACATTAAATAAATAACGTAATATGAAATATTTGGGTGTTACAATATATGATTTTTTTCCCTTATGGATGCCCAATAATGATTGAAAACCTTCCTTCATGGAAACCATTATGATACACTCTTTTGGTTATGCCTTAGGATATGATTACAAGACCCATTTTTTTCATAGGTAATCCTTATATCTATTCCATATGTTTGATTTCTTTATGTCACACACATATTCATGTACATGTTATGATGGGTGAACCTAGATAGTGCTCTAATGTTATGGGTAATTTTTTAGTATCATGAGACATCGTGAATGGGATTAGGAAGTAAACCTTATCCATTATGGGACCCTATACACCATTTGATGTTGTATTGGAAGTTATCCTTGACTTGTGTTTAGGTCATGTTATATGTTTCTTCCAATTTCCTATGATACCATGATCATTTTTTTATGACACCATTTACTTAATTATGATTCTTTCTTAATTGTGATATCATGTTATCCCTTCTTATTGATATTTTATGCCTCACCTTCATGTTTATTACATTAGTGTGATTTTTAACTTATCCCTTTTTGTCTCTGTATTCCCCATGATATCCTATAAAGTTTTAGGAGCTTAGTGGAAGATAGGATCTCATTATGGATATTAAAATAAATAAATTTTATTTTAGTTTCATATTGTTTATTTATGTACGCAGTCTTACAAAGACATTAGGATTTTTGATTCATGGATGGTATTTAAAGGATATTTTTGTTAAAAATAATTAAACAATATTTATAAAAGGTTTCGGTCACTATGTGAATTAGTAGGGTTATTACGAGAATATTTTTGGGATGAAGATATACAGAGGATAAAAGGATATATCATTAATTCTATCTTATAGGCAATGCATCCAGAAGGTCATCAAAAGATTTCAGATTAATAGATGTAATTAGGTCTCAACTCCTCCTGTCATACACTTTAAATTTTACATGGTGTAGGAACCATAAATGATATATGATTTCCAATATATTGGTAAATTTATGTATTCATCAATGATAGGATGTTTTATATATACAATGATATGTAATCAGTCAGATATATCTTTCTCAGTAGGAGTTGTAAGTCATTTTATATTGAATCTAAGAAATGTGAATAATGAAGATATAAAATGGATCCTTTAGTATCTAAAAGGATTGGATGATATGACCCTATTCTATGGGATGGGTGATCTATTTTTCATATATTATAATGTTTACTTTACTAGAGATTCAGACACCAAGAGAGAATAATTGTATTTTCTCACCTATTGAGTAATAATGATCAGCTATATGTCACAACATATAAGGTTTATTACTATAAGTATAATAGAATCATAATATGTAGCTACAATGTAATAGAGGAAATAAATGTTTTGGTTAATTTATTTTTTGATGAAATTTGAAAGAATAAGGGAAGGAAAGGTTATTTTCTATGATATCAAATGTATACATCACTTGTCTAAAAATCATGCGTTTAATGATCAAACCAAAAAATTTAACATTAAGTATAATTTTATTCAAAAAATTCTAGTGGAAAATGATATGGAGCTTTAGTAGATTTTGAAAATCCAAAATCTAGTAGATATCACCAAGGCGATAGTTCAAGAAATTCTAAGGCAATGTCATGCCTCAATAGTACATGGGTAAACTAAGTAAGGTGAATTGGAAAACATTGATTATTGTATAATAGTAAGGGTTGTTTTGAAAAAGTGTTGGAGAGTTGTTTATGTTCTATGAAAAAAATAATTCAATTCGGAGATTATTGGATATTAAGACTGTTTCAATTCACCATAATTCCATATATTGTATTTACATTTACAAAAATATTTTACAATGGATGATGGTTGGACATGAAATGCCTACATTGGATGTGTATCTCTATAGGTGAAGAAATAGAAATTGAATTTTTCATTTTTAATAGTTTTATGATACAGTATTAGTAAATATGCGGGTTCATTATTTTGTAATCCAAGGTGAAGCATTCATGGCATGTTGTCAATAATTTTACGGGAGAAATTTTATCTTACTGACTAGATGAAAAATAATATATAAGTGTGTAGGAACTTATCTCTAAAAAATGAGTAATTAAAAATAGATTAAGAATAATATTCAAGAAGATCATTTACAGTATAAAATATAAAAATAATTTCTAGATTATTTTTACTTTGTGATATATTTGTAATCTATTGTATCATTGGTGGATATAACAGAAAATAGCAGTTTTTATCCTATGCACATAAGACTCATTGTCTAAATCATGTTAATCGCTAGGGTTATTTCCTAATTTGTATTTTATATTGAATGTATTTATATTTTGGTTGAATGTGTGTGATTTTTTCTATGTGTATGAGTAATAATTTTTGAAATTATTAGGGTGAAAATTCTACATACATTTTGTACACTCACTAAAATGGATGAATAAACATCCAAATGTTTCATTTCCATTATGCATATTATTCTCTGTTTAATTTTTTAGTGGAGTGAGGATCCTTCTTCCTATGGCTTATTTAGAAATATATGTGGCCACTACAGTGGTTTCTTTCTTCCAACATATGGTACATATCATGAATTTCTAGAATATCCTCTTGATGGTGGATTGGATCCTTGGCATGCATTGTGAGAGGGATGGGTGCTATGGGACTATCTATAGTGTGATAGAGAGGAGATCCTATGTATAATTAATTCATGAGATCTCCTAAGGGAGATTTGATTTAAGACCTAGGTTTGTCTCATTGAATTATTTCAAGGATTTGGTAGTGGATTTTCAAGGGACACAGTGTGTGTCAGCATGATACCGTCCCTGGTTAATTGGATTAGGTGGTGATGTGGGATTTTTATTAGTTTTTGTACCAAACAATTGGGAATAGGTTTAGATAGAGATTGCGGGCTAAGACAACACCATGAGGTGTTGGATGTGGTTTGGTTTCAGTTAGTTGAGACTAAGATGTGTCTCGGAACCCTATTATATTCCCTTACAGGTGAGATAAGGATACTTAGAGTTTGGATTGTGTTCTCATGTAATGGGGATGGTCTTGTGGAGATTATAATGTAGGTATAATTGGATGTTGAGATGTGTTGTGATATATGGGGATAATTTATGAGTGACTAGAACCCAGGTGATGAGATAATGATTTTATGGGATGGTTTATGTTTCTTGTTTCTTGTTGATTTGTTGTGCCCTATTATGTGTATTTCAATTGATGGGGTTGTATGTTTGTCCTCGAATTGAGTGATAATGTACTGGAAAGACCCCACCTTGAGTGATAAGGTAGAGGTAAGGTTGTGAGGTGATATCAAACCCTACATTGAGTGATAAGGTAGTGGCTATTATAATAGACCCACCTTGAGTGAGACAGATGTCCTAGGTTGTTATGTGATATTAGACCCTACCTTGAGTGATAAGGTAGTTGTAATGATAGTGGATTCTCCTTGAGGGAGAATGTGTTGGCATGGACCTCCATGATTGAGAATTTTTTACTAAGGTATGGTTTAATACACGATATTATGAATGATGAACCCTCCCTTGAGTGATAATGTAGTGGTCATGGTGTGTATACTGGACTCACCTTATGTGATAATGCATTAGCATGGATTACCTTGAGTGAGGAGGTTTTGGCCTAGATATGAAAGTGAGACCAGACCCTGAGGATGAAGGTAGAGGATGGAACATGGTATGCCACCCTAACCTATGTCTTTGGGTATAGATCAAGACTTATGGCATGCGGAGACTGATTTATAGCATAGGTCTAAGGTAGTTTTTTTGGGTGTTGTGGTGTCCTAGATAGCAAATGATGATCTGACATTCATTTTTTTGTTATATATTTTCACCATCCAGACACATGGATATGATGAAATATTTTAGGGGAACGTGGTGAGAGCCTAATAAGATGTATTTCTCACACCCTATATGAGAAATCTATGGTGAATGTTTTCTTATGTCTAATTTATTGTTTGGGAACATATTATGGAGTGGGTTAGGCTAGAAAATATTGATAGGGATTTGGGGGTGATGAGATTAGGTGAGTCTCAAGGATGGTGGTTAATCCTTTTTTTTATTTTATTTCTTTTATTTATTTTGTATATATGATCGTCTTGGTGGGAGATCTATGAGATGTATGCTTGAATGGAAACATTTTATTTTAATATAGAATGGATATGTTTTATTGATTATCCATACTCTGATTATTGGTGTGGATGATAATTGGTTACTTTTATTTTTATTGATGGTTATGATATTTGTCACAATTTATCCGATGTTTGATTTAGGTCTTCATCACTAGTCAGTAACCTCTAGTATATGAGGAGGTGCACATGAGGTCACATGGAACTTTAGTCGGGACAAGGATGGTTGGTCCTATGAAAGATCATGAAACAATGGTATCAAAGAATATTTTTATTTATCTTACTATTTGGGATATGGTAGAAAATGAATAGGGGAATGTTGAATATTTTTATGATCTTAAAACTTATGAGTTGCGAACAAATTTTTAGTGGCAAGTATAATTTACCATGGTTATAGGATTATTGTTCTGGGTTTTCATTTTTATGGTGGAGATTTTTTTTTCAAATTGTATGTGTATATTTGATAATTTTATTTATGAATTTGGCTCTTAGAACATAGTAGAAAGTGTCTTATGTACATGAATCATAGTTGGAATGTAGTATTCACATGCAATTCATGTGTTTATAATACAAACGGGTTAAGGAGATTGAAGTTTCAATAAAAACATATATTTTATTTTACTATATAACTTTTTGATCGAATTCTACTCAACTAAACCATGTTATTTTTGGGATGTCATTTCATCTGGATATTGTGGAAAAATATTCTCTAGTAATTACTATAAAATACCTATGTGTAAAGTATATATAGTGACCCTTTGTGGGTCTTTATAGGGATTGGATTTATTGAAGATGGTTTGGCACATGTAAGGTATGCCTGAGGGATGTCGTTCAAGATAGGGATGAGTTTTCCTGAGATATAAATAACCCTATTAGGGTTGAGAAAATTTATGTGAGTTTCCCTAGTCTTTTATGGTGAGAATAACATTTATTAATTTTGGTATTGGGCTTAGGTGATAGTAAAGTATTGGTTATATGTCTAGACCTATTGATTCTGGATATTATTTCTGGTGGAATGGTGGAAGTTTACATGGACACTTCCTGGTTAGGTAATGAAGATATTGTTATATTTCATAGGGATCTATTAACAATCATTATAGGAACAAATAAAATCAAAACCAATAAAATATTGAACCATTCTATAATAAATAAAACCATGAATAATGGAAATGAAGAAAATTATTAACATATGTACATTATACTAAATCCATTGATGGTTATTCTTCACACATTATTGAATGAATTTAATAAATACCACGAAGAAATAATCAAAATATTCATCCCACTATAGTGTATCCAAGGGTTTAATCTAAATCATTAATTTCATGAGTGGGGTCATCATTCATCTATGGTTTTATGGTACCTCACTATATAAAACAATAAAGACAAAGATATTTTTGGGATAAGGGAGTTTCAGTCAAGTTCTTGGTAAATATTGAATCCAAAAACACCTACCCCTTGAATGGGCACTGCCACCTTAATATAAATATGTTTTTCAGCTCATTTATATCATGCATGAATATATCACACTCCCTTAAATTACATCTTTGTAATTATTCTTTAATGATAACCATTGTGTATGAATTTTTTTAATGATAATAGTTACCATTTTTCCTACAAACAATCAATGTCTTTGGAATATCTAACACTAAATTTTTTTGGTAGTATGCCTTATGATATATCCCCAATAATATAATATTATCATCCATATGTCATATTATTAAAAATACACAATGATATGGTTAAATTATACATTATGATTGAGAAGGTAGTGGAATGTATTCACATGATTTATGATAACATTAGTCTTTAAATATAGTATATCAGTATACATATTAATAATAAATGGATTTAGGGAATATATCTTTTAATATTCTTCTTGACCAAATTCATAAAAGACTTGCGTGTAATTTCACCTTATATATTATCATATATGATGACTTATGAAACAATTTCAAAAAATATTTTGGATATTTTCCAAATCTATTTTGGATATGTTCCCAAAATCTTTGGAAAATTTATCATTAACTTTACTATGTATTATATCATATGAAATACCTTGTACAAACATCAATTCCAAAATATTTTGGGTTTACTTTAAAATAATTTTTGAGAATCTCTCTGATTCAAACTAAATATCCATTCATTCAACCATAGAGTGTGACCTCATGGTCCTTTTTAGAATTGAAAACATATATGAACCTATAGATCCATAAATTTATGAAAATAGTGGCCTATAGAAAGGAATCAATGCTACTCAAGATACATAGGGATCTATTGTAATCTTCATTAAACAGAGGTATCTAAATAACTATTTACACTAATCGCATCACATGAAAGTATGCATTCTAAAATGTCCTCTTTGTACAAGACATAAAGTTACCTTGGGACACATAGTATATCAATACCATATAGATAAATCATGCTTTATTGACTCTCCGATTATCGAATGACCCTATTTATGAATACATCACATGTCATTCATCATTATGGTTGATCACATCACATATCCTACATATGAATAAATAAGAATGTCATGTGTATTATTTAGGTTCAACCTTACACTCCTTCTTCTATCTCAATCGAGGGACAAGTTTTCATAATCATAATATGAGATGAAAAATATCAATTTGGTTGAACTCCAATCGATGACATGATAGCAACATACCCTACCACCCCTGATTAGATAATCCTCAAGGATTGTGTAAGATACGTATCAAAGTATGAAGGTTCTCATGCAAGTATTTTTTTCAACCTTGAATAAGAGGAATAATATTATTTATACACCTAGAGTATACAAAATACATAGTTTATAAAACTCCATGTGGTGTACATACTGGGGCATCCAGTACACAAAAACACTTTTTGTGCCTCATGAGTGTGTTTCATAAATCTATAAGATAATCCTAATCACACAAATCTTAATATTTTATTTCATATCCTATAAAATTTCATAATGAACATCGATTGGGGAAAACCGAAATTTTCCCTTTAAGGGGTAAAGTTTCATTATATTTCACAAGATGTATATCAATATATACATACATGTATTTAATTCGAAATAATGACAAAATGGATATTGTCTTTTATATGACACATTTTATATTATCTAAAATCATTAAATAATACTTAAAAAAATTATACAGGAACCAATATATCATATAATATAATAAATATTTCTAGATCAATATTATATTTTATACACATTATAAGGTTTTGTTAACTCATTAAATCTATATATAATTCTTACAACATCATAATGACACCATATAAAATTACCCACTCACTAAAATAATTGGTGAATAACATCTATAAAGAAAAAAAGTTTGAATAATGGTGAGATTTATGAATCATATTCCTCATGTTCAAATCCTTTGCCACATTCAAACTTCTTAACTCCACAACATCAAATATTATTATGTTTTTTTCCTACTTATAACTCATTATATGTTTAACATCATTGTCCTTGGATCCATTTCTATTAAAATTTTACCTTGAAATAATTTTTTAAATGATATAACTATTTACATGATTACTTTCTAGTACATCCTAAAAAATTTTATGATAAAGTAACATTAAATTTATCATGATAACTAAATTTAACTCTTTACATTTCTCTTTATCTTCATACCCTAAAACTATTTTAGGATATTAAGTTTAATTCACTTTTAATTTTGACTATTATCAACCATTTATGAAATAGTGATATTCATTTTCTCATGGTAAATAAATGTAACTATTTACATCTCACTTATTATAACAAATCCTTTAATCTTTAGGATATTAAGTGAAACTCACCATTTAATTTTAAATGGTATAATACTTTATTTTATATACATATCTAAGTTCAAACATACTCCCACTATTATTTTTGAAACAATATTCACTTTAGTATATCATGTTATGTTACACAAACTCATTTTTTCTCATAAATAACACTTATTTCATTTAAATAGAAATATTAAACAAATAAAATATTTTTTTCATATCATATATGGCATTCTATGTGTTTGGAACATTTTATCTAAACAGAATACTTTATTAAAATATACCATTAATTGGTGTTGGGAACCTGTTCCCTCATATTTTAATAAACATATGGATGCAAACTTTATCCTGGATAAAACATTTTCCCCTTTTCTCTTTTTCAAAAAATGATATATAATCTGATGAATCATAAACCATGTGTATTGAATTCATTATCTAATGATTTTTCATGAGAAAATTTTGGTAAAAAATAACTCTTACCATCATATAAGTTAAATTAATATGAATATTATAATTCATTAATTTGAAATATCTAATATTTATAAAATCATTTATATTTGATCCTTAGATATAGAAACTCTATTCATCATTTTTTTTACTGAAAAATGTAATCTCTATCAGTTATTACTTTGATTTAAATAGCTATATATTTAAAAAAACATGTAATACATAAAATTGGGATCACATACTCTTCAAAAACAAAGAATGAATTTCTATAACACTGAAACATTATCTGGAAATTACATGGATTTGGTAAAACCCCTTTAGATATATCAAATAAGTCCATCATAGGGAATCATTACTTAATTTTCCTAATTTTACCCTTAGGTTTAAATGACATTGATTGGATACTTGAATAAACATTGTTGGACCCTCCAACTAAATTTTATTCTTCTTGTTTTAAATTTTTCTAACATTTATTTTATATACAACACCATAACCTAGACATAATATTCTTAGTTCATCAATCCTCAACACTTTAAGAATAATAGGGTAAGTATTTCATGAATTCATCATATAGTCATAACATTTCCATCACTAAAAGATGAATTAATTACCTAATCATAATAAGTATTAAGTAAATATTTATTCTATCCAATTCAGAAACATACTCAATCATACTGAATATCATTGATTTACTCAATCATATTGAGTATATGAGGATGAAATTACTTAGTTAAATTTGTATCCAAAGCCTTTGAAAAACATGGTGAAAACCCCCAACCCATGGTTACTCAATAATATGTATTGTTTTATACTTCCCATAAGAATCTAGATTCAATTGTTGAACAAATTTAACACATGGTTATATAGGAATATGTTCCTCTAACACATATAATTTCACCTTAAAATATTATCTTACGTTACCATTATTAAGAGTTTCTTACATTAAGCCTCTCATTTCAAGGATATATTTCAAAGTTAATTTTGATGATGATGATGTTATTGATATACAATAGAATCTTTTATTTCATGGGTATCATGATATATTACCACTTTAATAAAGAGTTTTATTAAATGTGGTCCCACTAAATGATGACCCATTTTAAACTCAACACACCCATTAGTGGTCCAAGATCCATATTTCAATAATAAATGAGTATTATATGGAATTAATCTCACCAAATAGCTATTTTGGTAGGAAATAATCCCAATCATATCATATATGAATCTTGGATAGTTGAGAGAATAACTCTTTTCCTCATCTAACATATAGATAAACCCAAATCTTTTCACCTAGTTTACTAACTCATAGGTTATTATAGATAAGTGTAACCCAAATAAAACATTGGGATTTGGTTACCTAACACTAAGGGTGGGAAATTACAACCATAACTTACAAATGATAATCCATGGGCAACCTGATATGGCCAGACTTATCTAGTTGAATTTTATGGGTATTTGCATGTCTTTTATTATAAGGAATATAACAATTTGTATTTTGTATTGGATTTAATCTCACCATCTTACTTAAGGTTTTCGATTTATGGTTGCATGATTCTAGTAATGTATTTTGGAATAATATTAATTTCACTAAATCAATTTGTTCAAACCATATTTAAATACAAATCCTTTTTTATTTTTTTTAAATCCACTTTATGGTAAAATGATAACCTCACATACAATCGTATTCAAACAAACTAGTAGATTTTAAAATTAAAATTAATGAAGGCAATCAAAAAAAGATCCTTGAATATAGAAAACACTCATTAATCAATCTAATCACCACCAAATCACCTTAAGTCACAGAACATGAGTAGTGATCTACCTCAATCCGCTCCCCCAGATAGTCCAGATCGCCAATGTCACTGCCACTTTACTAGAATAGGAACACACCAAAATATTCACACTACAACATAAAACCACCATCACAGTAGGAACCCACAACCACACCATCATAATTTCAAAAAAATACCCATAATTGTAAACTTCCACCTACAATAATTTCCCACTGGATTCAATCATCTCCGATATTAAAATCTCATACTCACCACCAAAAAAACACCATTGTTTTCAAAATAAAACATCATTGTAGAACCCTAGGACATCATTGATGACCATATCCATTCACTAAAAAAATGAATACACAAAATATAGAACAAAAAAATAAATCAAGGATGAGGAACCTAATATATATCAATGGACCAGTAAAAAACCAAGAAGAATGATAATGCTAAAGGAATATTGAAGGGAAGACTGAAGCCAACTCATGTCATGTCTCTTGTTACACCATCAAAAGTTGATCCAGAACATCAAAAAACTTCATATTAAAATAACACACCACACTAACTAGGGGGAGCATTAGAACATGAGGAAAGAGTATAGATTGAAGTATGGAATGGTATCAACAGTGATCCAAGACCTTCTCTAGGACACTAACTTCTTCGTTCGAATTGGCCATTAAGATGAAAACCATCTGTAATGCCTCCACAAGTAAAGAACAGATAAAAAAACAAATAGTAAATAAATAATATAACCATCCAAATATATGTTGAAAGAAAACACAAGATGTTACATTATAGTTCAAGCCTCCTCACCATCCCAATTCACAATAAGAACACATGTACTGGACCATATATAGAGTTTAGTGTGAAGGAGATAGAAAAAAGAGAAGAGGAGGTGAGCGAAGGCCGAATATATTAAGTTTGATTCCCCAAATTACCTCTACCAAATGATTATTTAATCAAGATAGAATATAATTTATTATAAATTTAATACCTTATATGTATAAAAAATATTCAATAACTAAATTCAAACTAATAAATTTAATTACAAAATGAATTCAGGGTAGAAGAAAACTAAATTCATTATCATACCTAGCATGTAACATATTAAATGAATGTATGCTAATATCTATAAGTTTTGTAACAATTTTAAACTAAAGTGTACACATAATCAAAAAAGAAAAATTTAAATCCATGAATAATTAAAAATGAAATAACTTTTAAATAAATTAATAATTCATATAATAAAACATGAGAAAAATATTTATGGAAAATTAACAAATGGAAGATAATAATAATCACATTATTATTTTATCTATTCATTATTTGAATACCATAATCTTGAATATAAACACTTCAAATTCATTTTATAATATAAAATCATTCATATTATTCATTATATGGCATTTCACTTTAAATATATAATATTTCATAAAATATAAACAATTTATATTTCAATTTCTATTATGTAGACTATTTACAAAAAAATATAAATATCAAAAACATAACATTGTTTAAACCTTTATCAAATTAATCATTAAAAATTATTTTTACGTAATTTAAATAATAACCCAAATAAGGCACTTAATTTTGACAAATTGAATTAAGAATATGAATAATTCAGAATTTTTATAAAATAAAACCTTTATATTTTGGCCTCATTTTTTATATTTATAAATGGTTTATAAACTTCTCTTATGATTTATAAATAAAAACTTTATTTCGAAGTCATAATGCATTCCATATAATTTTGTAAAATATATTTTTAATATTAAATGTAAATATTATGGGAATATTTAATAATAAATGTTTCATAAGAATTTATTTTTTAATTAAAAAAATTATAATTACAAATTTTATATACACTTAATAAATTAATAAATATACCTAAAAATAAGTCTTTTGTTATTTATAAACAAATATTAAAAAAAAATCCAATTCATAATTTAATTTTATGAAAAATGAAATTTTCTATATCCATCATATTTTTCGATTCAATCCTAATTGTAGAATATTATACAAGTCAAATATTATGATTAGTGTTGAGTTGAAGGCTATGATAGATAGGTCACGTCCTTACTCGCTATCAGTCATACTTTATGACCAGAAGTTTGATTACCGAATAAGATAGGTGATTGTATTTTATGATTTATATCCTTACCATCACCTATGATATTATATTGTTTTTTACAATATAATTCAATATTTCCTTAGCGATTCGATGCTCTATTATTTTATAACACGGTATATCACAATCATAACCAATGATATATGGATATTATATGATACAAGTAGTTTTAATACAAAGAATTTATACTTATTTTCTTTTTATTATTGAAATATGATCGGTAATATGATAATGATAAACTTCATTTATAGAATGATTTCATAATTCTAAGAACATGATCATTTGGGATAACACTACAAGGTTTCATAGGAATCTTATAACACTTATTTAATGAAATGGAAGCAAATAGAACCTCAAAAAAAGATCAACCCATACTAAAAAAATGAACCCAATATTATTGGAAATTAATACAACTATAAACATATATACCTTAAATTGAATCTACCATTTCTTATTCTTTATCGATAATTTAATGAGTTTTTTAAAGACCTCAATGTAATAATTGTAATATCATTCCCTTTGTATTGTATCAATTAGTTAAATTTAAGCCACTCATCTCACGAGTAGGGTCATCCATCACCAATGGTATTATAGTAACTAATTTTGTAAAAGATGAAGGATGAAGAGAACTAGAGAATTTTGGAGTTTTAGAAGTGATCATGGGTAGTATCACATGAAAAAACACTTTGACATCAAATTAGAACTTTATCTTTCAAATAAATACATTAATAATTACCCATGAGTGTTTTTTCATTCTCTATTTAATTATAATCCATGATTAAATGATTTAGCCAACTGATGTATCCCTTACATGAATATATCACAATCTATTGCATTATATCATATGTAACTCTTATTTAATGATAACCAATTTGAACAAAATTATTGAATGATAAGGGTTATCATTCGGCTACGAAATTATCAAAGGTAGTGGCATATTGTACACAATGAATTCATGGAAGTGTTCCTTATGATATTTCCCCAATCATACCCTATGATTGGATATAGTAAGTAGTGTAAAAACAATGCACAATGATATATTTCAATCGTAATTTATGATTTATAACGCAGTAACATGGTTAATAAATCTTTACAATATACCCATTCATTAAATATGATATAACCATATAGATCATGAACATAAATGGATTTCAGGTATATCTTCTCTATCCTGAGTAGTGGATGATCATGTGGTAGGCCTTTGCACGAGTGAGAAACCTCATGATGGTTAAAAAGAAAGCAGTGAGGATTGATTTTAGTTAGATTAGATTTAAATGTGAGAAGATTGTAGTCAGTGGTTTAGGTTCATGAGCCTAGTATTGATGGGCTTAGACTCATGGGATCATGAGTAGGGTTGTTTGAATTGGTGGCATGAGAGCATATTCTTGTTGGGTTTTGATAAGGTCAAGTTGGATAGAGGCAAAGAACCTATGAGGGGGTTCTTATGGAGGACCACTCTAATGGGAAGAGGAGACTGATTTTTGGTTTAGATTTTTGGTAAATTTATCGATGTATGAGGGTAAGTTTATGTAGGTTACACATGGTTATATTAGTTTTGTGAACCGGTGAGCGGTCGTATGTAGACTAAGAACTATTGGATTTGATTATGTATGTCAAAGTAGGGTAAAATTCCAGTAGGGGGTGAAATTACCTAAAAAATATTAATAGAAATAAATCCAAGTTTAGAAACATCTTTGAAAGTGATTGAAGGAAAGAAAATT
Source organism: Viscum album (assembly GCA_963277665.1). NCBI lineage: Eukaryota > Viridiplantae > Streptophyta > Magnoliopsida > Santalales > Viscaceae > Viscum > Viscum album. The sequence goes on from OY728132.1 coordinate 376,645,894, forward strand.
GTTTTAAAGATAAAATAATCAAAGCATAAATTACAATGATATCATAGTACTAAAATGTGGAAAATATAAACAACGATCAATTTTAAAAAAATAATCAATTGTAATATAAAAATGATAATATTTTTATGTGTTTATTGAAGTATTAAAAAATGAATAAATGAAAAAAATAAAGTGATAAATGATTCAAATTAATAAAATTAAATGAGACTATATATTTGGTAAGGTAGTTCGAAAATAGATAAAAAAGATCCCCTATGTCAACCACCCCAATCACATGAGGATTCAATGTGTTATTCCCTTTCATTTAACGATGTCCAAGATACAAAAACCTTCCATTACATTTTCGGTTGTATAAAAAAACCAAAAATACGATAGAAACTATATATTTTATAGGAAATCTACAATCCTCAATAATAATAGTCTCTTACCTTATTAATGGAGTGGAAAAAATGTGCCTCACTTTAATTGTAGTAAGAAACAAATATAGATGCAATTGGAAGAAGATAATATTGTTAGGAATCAATTTGAATATAGATTTATCTTAAATATCTCAAATAAAATGAATTATTATTGGTGATAAAGGTAATAATAGAAGATATTAATTAGAAATTATAATTTTTTCACACTCTAGAAAAGAGAATGATTATTTAGAAAAGAGAGAGCTTTTTAGAGAAATTGAATGATTGATCATGTTAGTGTTGGAGAAAGGATGATAAATTGAGTTTATAAGGACAAGAATTTCTATATTTATAGGAACCATTACATTTGGTAATTATTTTTAATCCTTTTTGGGTTTTTAAGTTGGAAAAGTATAAGTTTGTTGAACTTTGACCACCATAAATGTTGGGATTGGAATAGCTAGACCGACATCACAAGGAAGCCAATGGGGTTTCTAGAACTTGTTGTATACTAAATTCTATTATAGGCTAGATTATGGTCTCTTATATATTACATTTCCACATTTCCTTCACTATCGGTTATAGAGTGCTCCTCCACCAGGTAGTCGATGGTGTCTCGCTGCTTAGTGAACCTCCTAGGCATGCTACCATTTGGCCGATGGAACTTCCTTGGATATCCAGAACTACTTGTAACCTTTGTATTCATGATGTTTATTCTCCAATTCCTTCCTTTACCCTCCATGGTTCTTTTATCCTTATTATAAGACTTCAAAATATCCATTAAAACATAGTTAAGATTCCTTCAAAGGGTTTAAACAAGATTTCATCAAGCTAGTTACATGTAACTTTAATTAAAATATTAAATAGTTTAAGAGTTTTTGTGATCATTAAAATAAAATATTGGCGAGAATCACAATAATATACCCTTTTTCATAATAAAAACACTTGAATAATAATTGAATTAAAACAAGAATATAATAGAAATAATTGTCGTGACACTCAGATTTTTCTCCCCAATTATTCAAAATATAAAATTTTCTCATTAACATAAAACACTTATAACTTAAACATAAAACTTCTCTAAAACTCTAAAAATATCCCCCCTTTGGGATAAAGTCCCCTTTGGGATTCTAACAGCCTAAGATTGTACTATATATTTCTTTATAAATAAATTTCATTCAAATCTAACTTTGAAAGAAACAGCAAGTTTAAATGAACCAAAAAAACTGTTAAAATGTTATTATGTTACAATTATATCATTTTTTAATTCATCGTGTCATTATTTTCTTTACGTTTAAATTTTGTGATTTTTTTGAAAAGATTGAGTATTCAGTGAATAGTGAAAATATAGATTTTTGTAAAAACTCTCATTTCGTTGAGAAATCCCCACAATGATTTGAATTTAATAATAAATCAATATTATAATCCTTAGTTATAAATAATCTAAATAATTACATTTGAATCGTCACTATACATTATTTTGGTATAAGTTCATTTTTTTGATATAAAAAAGCATTTTTAAAACTGTTATTCATTGCATTTTTCATTTATACATTAAATTATTTTATAGAGATTATTTGAAATTAATTTGATAAAATATAATAAATATTTCATATAAGTAGGGTCAATTTTTTTAAATATGTCCCTTTTATTTTTGTTCATTATGAATATATTGTTTAATATATGTCACCTTGATATGGTTAAAATGAGTGAAATATAGTTAAAATGTTGGTATAAGGCTTTAAAATTTCTCTAACACATTAATTTATCCTATATTTTGGGTTTATTTCATTCATTTACTTCCAAATATTAAATATATTTCCACTAAATGTCAATTTTCTTTGATTATGACCTTTATATTAATATAAGAAAGTAATAATAAAATTTCACACTCTTGAATTTAATTTACCTAATATTTTTCCATAAACATAAAAATTGGTTATATTCCATTTTAAATATTAATTTTAAATATGAATATATTATTATATCATCATAATTTATTTTTAATTTTTATTAATAGAATAATTAAATTAAATTATTACACACCACTGACATAGTATTTATTCAATTAATAGAAAAATAAAACAAATTATTTTAAAAATATTAGAAGTAATTAAATTAAGATAAATTATTTTGTTACGTGAATTATATAGATAAATATAATATATTCATGGTTTTTTAGAGGATTTTATTTTAACTAAGTCTTAATTTTTATGTTTTTAAGTCAAATTAAATTATTAGTGTTAAAAATGACATTAATGATATTTTATGAAAATAATATTTTTCTAAATTATTTAAATACCGTAAAAATATTTAAATAGGACAAGAGGTATAATATATGGTCAAAAATGTAATACATTCTCAATTAATGATCCAATTTTCACATTATTGTAAAATTATAACCCTTTAATATTTAAAATATCATTACCACAATTAAGGTTGAAATTGGTTATCCAAGTGGTTAATCTAAAGAATAAGGTTTAGACTGATATATAAGCTACTAAAAATTGATTTTATGGTTATATTAAGACCATAACCTCCTTATATTTTAATCTATTTCATTTTATAACTATTTAACAAGAGTTACACACATATTATACTATATTATTTAATGAATTTTCAAAAGTTTTTCTCCCCTCACTTATAAAAGGACACCCTTTATCTTTTTTATTTACTCAACCATGATCTAAATATCTCAACCAAAACCTCCCCAATAATCTTATAAACATATTCATTCTGGTTTTTAGGTTATTTTCTTTCCAAAAAACAACCTTATCTCTCTTAAGAGGAGATCAAAAGGGTCTCTTTCAAATAAGAGGTAATCATCTTCATCGAGAACTTTAATTTTTATTGTTATTTTACCATATTAAATTATGTATTAACCATTAAAATAAAATAATTTTCTACCATAAAATTAGAGTTTATTATATTTATATATTAATATATATTCAACTATTTCTTCATCAAATGGGAAACAAAACCATTGCTAATGTGTATAGCTGACTTATGCCTCGCGAACCAATGTAACTGCTTTTCTCTTACCGCCTCACATGGATTGTTATAAATATTGAAATAATTTATATATATATATATATGATATATATGAAATAATTATGTTTCTATAATTATAATTTCATATCTACCGTCTTACCTTGCAATCTGTTGGAAAATGATAATGTCGCTCGTGCATACATGTAGACTACACTAGTGGAAAATACATTTAACACATCGGCATTTTTATGTCGGTTTTATATAACCGACGTGTAAAGCTTTAATGATCGATATATCACGTTTGTTATTTTATAACTGATGTGATATATTGATCAGGATCTATATTTTACATCATTTATTTTATAACCGACGTAAAATATAGGGAGATTAGCTTTTTAATGCCGGTTATTGTATAACCAACATGAAAATCGAATCTTGTGCGCTTTATCACATCGGATATTAAATAAACGATGTGGTAATGGAGTGCTTAGCACTTTATCATGGTGGTAATTTTATAACCAATGTGATAAAGGAATGCTCTGCACTTTACCACGTCGGTTATAAAAACACTGACCTGATAAAGCCAATATTAGAAATTTATTACATCAGTATAAAGTGACATATATGACGTTAGTTATAAAATAACCGACCTGATAAAAAGTTTCCTATTTCGGTTATATAAATAACAAATGTTATAAATATTAAAAAAATAGTTTATCATGATGGTTATTAAATAACCGACGTGATAAATCTTTTAAATGATTTATCGCACCCTGTATTCAGTCATTCTGGTTTCTTCGATTAGGAGACCACCAACTCATCTCTCTCATGCGGAAAACCTAGAATTGATTCGTCAAAGTTTTTCCCTCCATCCTCATTTTTCCAAAAAAACATGATTCATATTTATTGTTATCAGATCTATCAGGTCGACTCAGAACACTCAAGTAAACCTCACACGACTCCTTTTCTGGTTTTTTCCCATGATTCCCTAAACTAATTTGTTGAGATGTTATTGTTCTTTGTACTTACTATCATGGTTCCTTTCATAGTGTTCATCTATACCATGCTAAAATATTTTCTGGTAAAATTATCCTATGGAAGTGATATAATGCACATTACTGATTTTTTTTGTGTTCTATCATGTGTGTGTGCGTGTACAGGGGGTTTCCAAGGTGGTAGGGGCTGTGCAAGTGGGTGGGGGTGTCTAGGGGGTGTCAAAGGGGGTGGGGGTGGTGTCCAAGGGGGTGAAGGGGCTGTCCAAGGGGGTTGGGGTGTCCAAGGGGGTGAGGGGGATGTCAAACGGGATGGGGGTGGTGTCCAGGGGGTGTGGGGGCTGTCCAATGTTGGTGGGGGTTGTCTAGAGGGTTCAGGGGTCTGTCCAGAGGGTTAGGGGGGGGGCGGTCCAGGTGTGGGGTCTATCCAAGGAGGTTGGTGGGTGGGAGGGTTTTCCTAGGGGTGGGGCCTATCCAGAGGGTTTGGGGGGTTGTCCGGGGGGTTTTCAAAGGGTTGGGGGAGTTTAGGGGGGGGGGGTATCTAAGGAAGTAGGTGGTGGGGGTGGTGTCCAGGAGGGGTGGGGTGTCAAAGGGAGTGGGGGCTGTCTAGAGGTGTGGGGGGATGTCCAGGGGGTGGGGGCTATCCAGAGGGGTGGGGTTAGATCCAAGGGGTGGTGGTACCTTGGAGGTTTCCAAGGGGGCAGGGGTGGTGTCCAGAGGGTTTGGGGGTTGTCTAGAGGGTTGGGGGTGTCAATGGTGTCCATGGTGGGGGGTGCAGTCCAGGGGTGTGGGGGGTCCAATTTGGTGGGGGTGTCGAAGGGGGTGGGGGCATTCCAAGGGGGTGGGTGGGGGTGGTTGTCCAAGGGGAAGGGGGCCTATCCAGATTGTTTGGGGGGTTGTCCGGGGGGCTGTCCAGAGGGTTGGGGGTGTCCAGGGGGGTGTCCAAGGGGGTATGAGGTGGGGGTGGTGTCCAGGAGGGGTGTGGGTGTCCAAGGGGGTGGGGTATGTCTAGAGGTGTGGGGGGATATCTAGAGGGTGGGGCTGTCCAGAGGGGTGGGGGTGGGGGGGGGGGTTGTCCAAAGGGGAGGTGTTGTCCAGGGGGTGTCCAAGGGGGTGGGGGTGGTTTCCAAGGGGGTAGGGGATAAGTGTATGTTGGTATTAACTATTAAATCATGGTTTTTGAGATTATGACATGATTATTGTATTGTTTCATGGATATTAGGCTATAATTTATTAGTGTTGTTTAAGGGGGTGGGGTGGTGTCCAAGGTGGTGGGGGTGGTGTCCAAGAGGGTGGGTATAGTCTATGAATGAGGTTTCCACTATGATTTTTTTTGGGATTTAAGCATTATGAATAGATGAGGGGTGTTGCAATATGATTATATTTGATTATATATATTTTGACCATTCATTGACTATGAGAAAATCCTGGGTTATGGGGGAGACCATGTCGTGGTTTTCAAATATGCACAGTTATACTGACCCCATTGTGCTGTGATGATATGCTTTACAGTGTGATTTTCTCCATCCGAGTTTTTTATTTTAAATTTGATTTTATTATCAGGTTTACTCCTTTTTTTTCAATTTTCTATCAACCATTAGAGACCACATGGTTTTCTTGGATTCCATTGAATTTCCTTAAATAAGTTACTTATTCCATGTTCTCTTTTATTCTTTGTTTCTTTTTTTCTTATTCATCCACTTCTTCTTCTCCTTCATTCTTTCTATTATTAGGGATGTTTGGTCATTTTAAATTGAAGGTTTAATAGTAATCGATGTGTTCTAGAGTTATTAGGAGGGGTGGGGGTGTCCAAGGGGGTGGGGGCTGTCTAGATGGGTGGGGGCTGTCCAAGGGGTGGGGGATATCCTGAGGGGTGGGGGCTGTCCAAGGGGGTGGTGTTGTCTAGGGGGTGTCCAAGGGGGTGGGGGTGGTGTCCAACTGGTTGGGGGTTTCCAGGGGTTGGGGGTGTCTAAGGGGGTGGGGGTGGGGGTGGTGTCCAGGAGGGGTGGGGTGATGTCCAGGGGTGGCGGTGGTGTCGAGGGGGGTGGGGGGCTGTCCAAAGGGGTGGGGGTTGTCCCGAGGTTTCAAATCGTTAGGATCTATGTAATTTTCAGTAGTGAATGTATACTTATTTTAATATTTATACTTCATATTTCTTTTTTACAGAAGGTTGAATTTGGTATCCAGTTGCACCAGGATGTATTCGTTGTGAACTTTAAGAAGAAAGGATCCAAGATGAATTTAAAAATATTATATCTAACTATATTTTCTTTTTAAAATCATATTCAAGCATATTTTTTTTATATACGCATATATTTGTTTTATATTTCAAAAAAAATTTACATTCAAATTATGATTTTTTTCATATAAAAATATATTAGTATTATCTTAAAAAGTTGTATAATTTTGATATTTGTTATAGGTAATAATGAGTCGAAGTTGGATTATGGCACATTGAATGAGAAATGAATATGAGGAAGGTGTTGATGGGTTTTTTTAATTTACTAAACAAAATGTTCCAAGTAGTGGCATTTTTTTCTGTCCTTGCCTGAAATGTTTTAATATGAAGAAGTTGAAAAGTATAGAGATAAAAGATCTTTTGATTTGTCATGGTTTTAATCTGAGTTAAAACCCTTGGATTTGGCATGGTGAAACTAGATGGAATTTCACTGAGGATAATTATTCTCTAGTTGATGACTCCGATGGAATTGAAGAAATGATTTACAATATTGCAGTAGAGAAAATTGAGATAGAACCGACAGTTGCGCGTCTATATGGTGGTGCTGAAAAACCATTATATCCTGTTTGTACAAATTTTACGGTTTTTCAGCAATGTTAAGATTGATTAACCTAAAGGTGAAACATGGATGGAATGATAGAGGTTTTACAGAGCTGCTAAAATTGATGAAATACATTCTTCCAAAAGATAACGATCTTCCAGATTCACATTATAAGGCCAAGAAAATATTATTCCCAATGGGATTGAGATACAAGAAAATACATGATTGTCCATATGAATATATGATATATAGGAAGGATTATGAATTTCTATCATAGTGTCCTAAATGTGGGACATCATGGTTAAAGGTGAAAGAAAAATCACATGCTGATATAGAGATTACAATGATCCCCTCAAAGGTGTTTTGGTATCTTCCTATAAGTCATCGTTTCAAATGTTTATTTTCTAATTCACATGATGTAAAAAGGTTATGATGGCATGCTGATGAGCGGTTATGTGATGTAAAAATACGTCATCTAGCTGATTGTCCACAGTGGACGATAATTGATGAGAAGTAACCTACATTTGGAAATGAAATAATAAATCTCAGACTAGGGTTGTGCACAGATAGAATGAATCCATACAGAACCCTCAATAGAACACAGAGTTCATGGCCAGTTTTATTGGTAATTTACAACCTCTCTCATGAAGTTTCTATTAAGCACAAATATTTCATGTTGAGTTTAATGATCTCTGGTCCGAAGCAACCCGACAATGATATTGATGTTTTCTTGTCACAATTTATTGATGATTTGAAATTTTTTTGGGAGGATGGTATTAGGGTGTATGATTCTTATAAAATGGAAAATTTTCAACTTCATGCTATGCTTTTGTTCACTATAAATGACTTCCCAGAATATGAATTTTTTTTGGATACAGCGTTAAAGGGCATAAAGCATGTCGAATTTTCGAACAACAGACTTCATATTTTCAATTGCATCAGGGGAGGAAAATAACATACATGTGGCATCGAACGTTTCTTACTATAGATCACTCTTATAGATGACTAAAAAAGGCATTCATTATCTCACAAGAATTTGATATTGCTCCAAAACCATTATCCATTAATCTGTATTTTGAGAGGGTGAAAAACCTTGATGCGACATTGGGAAAGACACAGAAATCTAGTAATGATAGAAATATTTGGATGAAAATGTTAATATTTTTTGAGCTATCATACTGGAGATATCAAGAAGTTAAAAATAATATTGATGTCATGCACGTGGATAAGAATATCTCTGATAGTTTGATTTCAACATTGTTTGATATTAATGGAAAGACTAAAGATGGTTTGAATGCAAGATTAGACTTACTATCAATGGGAATAAGTATGGAGTTACCTCCCACTCTTTATAGAAGACATGCATTTCTTCCCCTAACTTTCCATACATTATCGAAGAGGGAGAAAATAAGCTTTCGTCAGTGTCTTCATGATATCAAAGTGACTCAAGGTTATTCTTAAAATGTTAAAAAATTTGTATCATTGAAGGACGTGAAGTTGATAGGTATTAAATCTCATGATTGTCACGTCATGATGCAACAACTTCTACTAGTTTCATTGCATGGAATATTTCCCATCTGTGTCAAAAAGACTATAATGATGTTGTGTTATTTTTTCAATTCAATTTGTAATAAGGTGATTTATGTGAATGCTTTGAAAATTTTGGAAAAGAATGCAATTTGTATAGTTTTTCAATTGGAAATGTATTTTCCTCAAACTTTTTATGGTATAATGGTGAATTTAATGATTCATCTAGTTTAAGAAATAAAGCTTTGTTGACCAGTATATCTTCATTGGATGTATCCTTTTGAAATATATATGAAAATATTGAAGGGGTATATTAAGAATCCATATCAACCTGAAGCCTCCATTATTGAAAATTATATTTTTGAGGAGGTTTTAGAGTTTTTTACGAGCTACTTGGCTACGGTGCAACACATAGGTTTGTATTCATCTCTCCAGGAACAAGTTAATAACGTGGGAAATGGGATTCGTGGAATGAAAGTAAAATAGTTATCAACTGAACCGATGAAGAAGTTAGAATCATACATCTTGAATAACATAGCTGATGCTCAACCGTACATCACATTGCATATTAATGAGTTGAAACAAAGTCATCCAAAGAATAAGGAAATGTGGATTTTGAATGAGCACAACAACACTTTTTTTTCGTGGTTTAAAAACACCTTGATTGGTAGATCAGATGTATCTGAGACATTGAAATGGATAGTGGGTGGTCCATATTTAAATGTGATAACAGGGTCCGGTTATGACATTAATGGCTATATATTTCATACAAAATCTCAGGACAATAGAAGTGATGTTCAGAATAGTGGTGTATTGGTGTTTGCAGAATAAATGCATTTTTCAAGTGGTAAGGACAAAAAACCAATTTCTGCATCAAGTGAATATTATGGAGTGATTGAATACATATGGGAAGTTGATTACATTAAAATTAAACTTCCTATTTTAAACTGTAAATGGTTTATTTGTAACAAAAGTGTCAGACACGATGAATTTGGAATGACAGTTGTTAATCTGAATAGATTGGAAGACACAACTGATTCTTTTATAATGGAAACACATGAAAAACAAATTTTCCAGGTAGTGGATCAATCAGATATGAAGTGGGTTGTTGTTTTACAAGGTAAAAAACAATATGTTGGGGAGGATGAACTTGATGAATATGATGATTTATGTAACATCCCTACTTCCATGGAAATATTAACAGAACATAATTATGAGCATGTTGAATACATGGTTTGTTCCATAAGGAATGATCATGACAATGGAATTTGGGAAAAAAACCATTTGTACATTCAAAAAATTATAGGTAACAATTGTTTATTTCTGGTTTACATTTATTATTTTATTAAAATGTAAGATATTGAAAGTTTTTTCTTTATTAAAACATGTATTAAAACAAAATAATTATAAGTTTTTGTTGGTTTTAATTTTTTTAGTTTACGTTATAATGTTTACCATTACATAAATTATATATCTATTTTTTTGTTCGGTGACAATGAATTTACCATGTTTACCATGTTTACTACGGTTACTAATTTTACCATCTTGACCATCCTTACCATCTTTACTATTGTTTAACATGCACACCATATTAACCATGTTTACTATTACGTAACATAGTACAATTTTTTGTTTTCGGATTACAGTAGTATTGTAATATTTCAATTTGTATATTTTTGAACTAATGTTTTTTTTGATTTAAAGGATAATGACAGATCAATCAGTTGATCAACCAAATGATTTTTTAGATGAGCATATTGGTCATACCTTTGGGGACGAACATTCACATGATCCTCTTGTTGTTCCCCATTCTTCCTCATGTTTTCCCATTATGAAAAATAGTTAAAGAGTTGGTAAACGTGGGTGCACACGTTTACCAAAATTATCACTTGCCCATACACAGGATTAGAGGATACTCATTGAGTTTGATAAGGATGATATTCTTAGAGGTCCAAATGCAAAATATTTTAAGAGTTTTGTATCAAATCAGGGTAAGAGAAAAGTAAGCATTTTTTATGATGATTGGAGAAGTGTGGAAAAAGCGATAATATATCAGTTTTGGGAGACAATTTTGGTAAGATCTTTTTCTATTATTTTCCTATTATTTAAATGTTTATAGTATATATAACATGTTTAACCTCTTCTTTATCAGATGAAATTTGATATTCCTAACACTAGAGGAGTCAGGAAGAAATGCTTATTGATGGATGCCAGGAGATGGAGGGATTTCAAATAAACCCTCACATCTGATTTCTTTTTTGGTCATAGGAGTAATGACAATACATGTCATATATATCCTTTCATAGATGAAGAACAATGGAGACAGTTTGTTGAAAGTAGAAGAAAAGATTCATTTTTGGTAAGGGAATTTTAAACTTTTATACGTTTTCTTATATAAATGATCATATTAATGTTTTGTTAATGATTTCTCATTCACAATTTATAGGAAACGGGGAGATATCATCAGGAGATCCAATCTAAAATTGTATACCATCATAGTTTATCTCGGGGAGGGAATACATTATTTGAAGAACAAATGATGGTTGAAAAATTAAAAAAACTAACAGCTAAGTCTTTAATCTATGGAGAGGTGTCCCTTCCATCCCCTACATCGAGACATGAAAAATGGATGAGAGCATGGATGGGAAAAAAGGGAAATATATTTCGGAAGATTTGAGAATTGTAGCTAAGGGGATTGTAAGATATCTATTTTATTTATTTAAGTTAACTATTTTCTTCATATAATTTCAATCATTATAGAAATATTAAATTAATTAATACAGGATTATCTTGAGGAGCAGAGCTCACATGGGATATTTAAAGCTGTTGGGAGGCAAGATATTGTATCTACAGCATTGGGAAATCCCAAACATCCTGATTGTGTACGGGGATATCCAGTAGGTGTATCAGTAAGAAAAGTGTTGCCACGTTTTTCAACTTTTCAATTTTAGGGTGTTTATAAAAATGTAGAATCCTTATAGGCTGATGTTCATAATATTAATGTGATAATGGATGAAAATATTACAGTGTCCGTACAATCTATGTTTTCAGACATGAAAAGACAATTTTAGACTGTAGCTCCCAGACCTCCACCTCCCCCTGCAGACCCCATTATTTATCCTCCACCTCTTCTAGTAGCTCCCACACCCCCACCTCAGCCTGCAGACCCTATTTTTTATCCTACACCTCCGCCGCAACTTCCTACTTATTGAGAGTTTTATGTTGATTATCCTCAACATCATATAGTTACATATGGTTTGGTATATTGTATAGGAGATACAGTTCATCATCAACAATTAGAGGTAGAGAATCAGAGGGTCACTGTACAAGATATTATAGATAGATCAGCTCGAGTACCGTTACCTACAGATGATGTGACGACAGTTGGACATAGTATCATCCATTTTTTAATTTGGTCATCTATACTTCTTCAACTCATTACCATAGAGGAATATATGTTATATCTTCTATTTTATTTTTTATTAATGTTGTTTTATCATTTGAAAAATAATATATATTTCTATTTATTTTTACAGGAATACTTCAAAAGGTAAAGAAATACTGTATAGACAACAACAAAGACAATTGGCTATGACATCAGATATAGATTCTAGTAGTCTTAACAGATTGTCAAGATATTCAAATTTGTTGGTGGATCAATATGAGTTTCCAATGGAAGCTCATGTTTGTGGACGTGCAATAACTTTGGGGATTGTGAAAACAGATATCATGGAGCTTGTTACTGGAGATATGATTGGCATCAATGTGGTGAATTTTTTTCCATGTAAGTATTAACACATTTTCCCTGTGTTATATTTATTAAAAATGTATAGTTATGTCTGTTTTGTATTAGGTATCTTTATAAAATTTGTGAGAAGAATGAGCGAACATATGTATATGGATTCATGGATGCGCATTTGAATTCCCCTGAAGTACATGCATTAGATGAGGAACAAAGAATGATTTATATTACTGAAATACTTGAACAGAATATAGTCACACAATGTTGGAAGATGCCTTTTGTGGGAGGTATGAAACACATCTCTCAAAGAGTTCATTATATTTTTACATAAAAACCCACTAACCCTAATTCTTTTTTTATCAGTGATCATTGGGTGTTAGGGGTTTTTTTCCCAAGGGAGAAAACACTTTATTGGATATGCTCTATCCCTGGTGATGTGTGGGAATGTTTTAAGAAAATGATGGAAAATTAAGTTTCAATTTATCAATACTGTTATATATTATATTGAATTTTAAATTTATCCCATTCGTATTATTTTCTAATATGGGATGGGTCTACTTTCGAAAAAACACAATGAAATAGAGTGCAAAGATCAAATATGTAAATGTAAAGGTAAATATCCATTTATAATTTGTACTTTTTGATTTATTACATAATAATAATATATTGAATTTACACTCATTCAAACAAAATTTTCTTGAACAACAAGGTGTCATCTAATGCGGATATTATATGTCAAGATTTATGTATGAAATAATAACAACTGAGACAGTTGTGAACTTTGACCTAGTAAGATTTCATTTTAAACTGTGCCATAATATTTCATTTGATTTATTAATTATACATGTTAACTACTATCCTTTTAATTTGTATCAATTTTATGACCCTCAACCCTATAGTGCTCAAGAAATCATACACTTACAAGTGGAATAGTCAAATTATTGTACATGTTTGATTTCATTTTAGTTGTTTCTAGTGTAAAATTTAATTTTGAATATTATCATTGTAATTGTGTATTAAGTAGTCGTTTAGGTTGGATTTAGTTTCTATAAGTTGACATTTTATGTTTTGAAATTTATATATGTGAATGTTTAATATTTCTCTGCTTCTTATTTTGTTCTACTTATGATGGGTTTTCTGGTATGGATTCTAGTGAGGGGGGGTACCAAGGGTGTGGGGGGTTTTTAGTGGGGTGGGGGTATCCAGGGGTGTGGGAGGGCTGTCCGGTGGGGTGGGGGGGGGGGGTTTCATTGGTGTCCATGGGAGTGGGGGGGGGGATTTCAGGGGGTGGGATCATTTCAGGAGGGTGGAACGACTATCCAGGTGAGTGGGGGGGCTATCAAGGGGGTTTCCAGGGGTGTGGGCATGTCCTGTGGGGTGAAGGGGGTTTCTAGGGGTGTGTGAGGGCTGTAAAGTGGGGGAGGGGGGGTCCAGGGTGTCCATGGGGATGGGGGGTGTATTCTAGGGGGTGGGAGAGGAGGCACTTCCATCCCTCAGGGGGCTGAACGACGCTGGAAGGTACCCATAACTCCCACATGTGAAGCTTGAGCTCTCAAAATGTTTGACCAATGCTTTCTTCCCCTATAAACACCATTAATTATGTCACATTGATTCCAGTATAACCAGAGGAAACACTATCATATGTGATTGTGTTTTCCCACTAGTTATATTGGCATCAAATTGATAGAATGAATGATGTTTATAGGGTAAGAAAGCATTGGTGAAACATTTTGAGAGCTCAAGCTTCTCATGTGGGAGTGATGAGTACCTTATAGCGGCATTCATCCCCCAAGGGATGGTGGCGCCTCCTCTCCCAACACCAACTGTCCAGGGGCTGTCCAAGGGGGGGTCCAGGGGTGTGGGTGGTGTCCAGGGGTGTGGTGGGGGCTCTCCAGTGGAGTGGGAGGGTGTCGAGGAGGGTGGGAGGGATGTCTAAGAGATTGGGAGGATTTACATGGGGTTTCCAGGTGTGTGTGGTTTGTCCAGGGGGGGCAGTCCAGGGGTGTGGGGGTGTCCAGGGGTGTGGTGGGGGCTGTCCAGTGGGGTGGGGGTTCTGGTCTGGTTTTTGTTGGGTTTTGGACTATTTTTGGTTTGGGGGTGTCCAGTGAGGTGGGGGTGTACAGGGGTGTGGTGGGGGCTATCCAGTGGGGTGGGAGGGTGTCTAGGTGGGTGAGAGGGATGTCTTGGGGAGTGGGGGGATGTCCAGGGGGTTTCCGTCAGTGTGGGGGCTGTCTAGGGGTGGGGGCAGTCCAGGGGTGTGTGGGGGTGTTCAAGGGTGTGGTGGGAGCATTCTAGTGGGGTGGGGGGGGGGGGGGGGGGTTCTTGTCTGGTTTTGGTTTATTTTTTGTCTGTTTATGGTCTGGGGGTGTCTAGTGAGGTGGGGGTGTCCAATGGTGTGGTGGGGGCTGTCCAGTGGGGTGGGAGGGTTTCCAGGAGGGGGGCATGGATGCCTCGGTGAGTGGGGGGATGTCCAGGTGGTGTCCATAGGTGTGGGGGGGCTGTCTAGGGGTGGGGGTAGTCCTGGGGTGTGGGGGTGTCCAGGGGTGTGGTGGGCGTTGTCCAGTGGGGTGGGGGGTTCTGGTCTGGTTTTGGTTAGGGTTTGGTATGTTTTTTATTCTGGGGGAGTCCAGTGAGGTGGGTGGGTTGGGGTCCAGGGGTGTAGTGGGGGCTGTCCAGTGGGGTGGGAGGGTGTCCCAGAGGGTGGGAGGGATGTCTAGGCGAGTGTGGGGATGTCTAGGGGGTGTCCAGGGGTGTGGGGGGATGTCCAGGGGTGGGGGAAGTCTAGGGGTGTGGGGGAGTCCGGGAGTGTGGTGGGGGCTGTCTAGTGGGGTGGGGGGATCTGGTCTGGTTTTGGTCAGTCTTGGTGTGTTTTTGGTCTGGGGATTCCAGTGAGGTGTGTGTGGGGGGGGGGGGGGGCGTCCAGGGGTGTGGTGGGGGTTGTCTAGTGGGGTGGGAGGGTGTCCAAGAGGGTGGGAGTGATGTCTAGGAAAGTGGTGGGATGTCCAGGGGGTGTCCTGGGGTGTGGGGGCTGTCTAGGGGTGTGTGGGTGTCCAGGGGTGTGGTGGGGGCTTTCCAGTGGGGTGGGGGGGGGGGGTTGTGGTTTATTTTTGGTAACTTTTTTGGTCTGTTTCAGGGGTGTGGGAGGGCTTTCCAGGGGTGTGAGAGTGATGTCTAGGGGGTTCTGTGTATACAGGAGGGTGAAGGTTGTCTAGGGGGTGTGGGGGCTGTCCAGGGGGTGGTGGGGTTTTCCCGGGGTGTGGGGGTTGTCCAAGGGGTGGGGGTAGTCCAGGGGTGTGGGGGTGTCCAGGAGGGTGGGGGTGGGGGGGGGGGTTGTCCCGAGTTGTGGGGGTTATCCAGGGGGTGGGGGCAGTCTAGGGGTGTGGGGGTGTCTAGGAGTGTGGGGGGTTGTCCAGAGGTGTGTGGTATATCCAGGGGTGGGGGAAGTCTAGGGGTGTGGGGGTGTCTAGGGGTGTGGTGGGGGCTATGCGGTGGGGTGGGGGGTTCTGGTCTGTTTTTGGTAACTTTTTGGTCTGTTTCAGGGGTGTAGGAGGGCTGTCTAGGGGTGTGGGACTGCTTTCTAGGGGGTGGGGGGTATACAAGAGGATGGGGGTTTTCCAGGGTTGTGGGGGGTTTTCCTAGGGGTGGGAGGGGGTAGTCCAGGGGTGTGGGGGTGTCCAGGGGTGTGGTGGGGGCTGTCCGGTGGGGGGGGGGGGTGGTTCTGGTCTATTCTGGTCTATTTTTGGTAACCTTTTCCTATGTTACAGGTAATTTGGGTGGGCATAGAAGTGGTTCAGTTTTATTAATTTTTTTTACGTCAGTTACGAAATAACTGACGTAAAAAATTCATTGGTTTTAGGTATAACGTCAGTTATTTGGAAACCGACATAATAACTTCATGGGAAATGGTTTTTATGTCAGTTATTTCATAACATACTTAATAAATTTGATTGGATAGTTTTTTACATCGGTTATTTTATAACTGACGTTGTGGATATGGTTTTTAGGTCGGTTAATATATAACCGACATTGGAATCCTCTTGGCAGAGAGGTTTATCATGTCAGTTATAAAAATAACTGACATGATAAATGCTTTGTAGGAGTGCTTTATGACATCGGTTATATAATAACCGACGTGAAAGGGTATATACCACATCAGTTATTAAATAACCGACGCAATAAACCATGACACTGAAGCTCTTTCCACATTGGGTTTTTATCAACCGACTTGGAAAATGCTTCGGATTTGTGTTTTTTACATTGGTTGTAAAATAACCGATGTAAAAAACAATGTTTATAACTTCTCCTGTAATAATGTCAGCCAAAAGACGATGTTAAAAATAAAAAATAACTGTCGTAAAAAACGTTTTCTACACTAGTGCAACTACATCCACAAAGCGATGTGATTCATTTTTTATTTTTGATCATTATGGATGGAAAAAAGGATATATTTAATGAATATATTTGATATATATGACATAATAAAATTTATTTAATGGTGAGTTATAATTTAAATATCTTTTGTTCTATTAGTCAAAAAATGAAAACAATGTACATGTGTATGTACAACCTACTACCTCCATGAATGATGTAATTCATTTATATATATATATTTTTTATGGATGACACTAAATATATATGTAATTATTTTATTTGATACTAATATATATTTATTAAAATAATTGATATGGAGTAACCATAATCAAATTATAAATACAGGAACTACTAAACCAAAAATCTCATGAAAAAATGAAGTAGTTAACACCTGAAACAATGATGATAATAAAATTAATATTAAAAAAAAGGTGATAATATGTTATAAATAGATAATATATGATATTATATATATGTATATGGTTCTATTATGTAATTATAATGAATATAAATTTATTATATATTATGATAAAAATAAATTACGAGGAATGTAGAACTTAAGGTAAGATATTTCATCTTAATTTACACTACATTGAGACATATTTATTATTATACACCAACTTATTTTTATATTGTGTATATACATTCACTTTTATGTATTTAACATGAATATATATTTACTAAGGATGATTTATTTTTCAATTCAAGTTTATTCTTTTGTGGGGTTATAATTTAAAAGTTACCAAAATAGGTACGAATTACGTTTACATTATAATTTTTTTGGATTACACTTATTTTCATTAAAGGAATATTTATGAAATCCATTTATTTTCTTATTATCTGTTTATTTAAATATTTCCCATTTTTTCTTAAAAATTTTACTTTACATTTAAATTAAATCAATAAAGGTAATGTTTAAAATGTAATTTGATCTTATTTCTCTTTTGGATCATGTATATTACTCTTCCATTTCCATACATTAATAAATTATTTAAAAAAAGTAATTTTTAAATAAAATGATTTATTACTTAAAATTACATTATCCTTGAATTTTTAACAGGATTTAAAGTAAAATATTAATTTTATTATAAATGTAAATTATTTATTTTCTCTATAAAAAATCAAATAGAATGTTTTTTAACATATATTATATTAATGGATTTCCCCATCACCAAAACTTTTTTATTCACTTATAGATTATTCTAAAAAAATTAAATGTTTTAATAAAGTAAACTCTTTCATAAAAGATTATGTTAATTTTTTTCTTTCATTTTCCTTTATTCTCCAAAAGTGCATGATTTTATTACTAAGCATATATTTTTGATTAATTAATGGTCATATTTTATCTCTTAATAGTTTTTTAGTTATTACCTTTCACTTGAAACATTCAATTAATGTGATAAATTTTAATTAGAAATTACATTTATCTTAAATATCCTTATACTTTGTACCATGGATATGATTATTTCCTAAACCATGTACTATTTTTATATAAAATGTTTTACTGTGAAAGTTCATTGATTGGGTGGGGAAATATTCATATTATTTATTATTTACTCTATATATATATTTTTAGATAATTTATATAGTTGATGAATTAAATTGATCATTCAATATATGGTAAAATCATTGGACATGTAGTGATGGGTTGGTCCTGGTTATATATATCCCATTAAATCATCATAAGGTCTCATAAGATAAATAATTTGGCCAAATTAAATGGGTTTTTTGTTTATAACTACCCATAAATGTAATTTTATAATCATGAGTCCTTGATGATAAATATATTAGGATTTAAGAGATCGTGACATATAATATTAATAATTTAATTTATTAATAATTCAATTATTATTGTCCATGAGAATACTGGATTGATATTATCCATGGATGCATTTCTTGCTCGTGTTATTGATTAAATGACATGTTTTTTTAGTTATTTACATTTTTATATTGATTTTTCCTTATTTAATCTTGATAGATATTGTTGTGTGTAACTACTAATGAGAATATGAGCTCACCATTTATTTGTTTTCTTTTCCATGGTATATGAAGAAGGATAATATCGAGCATAGAATAATATTTTTATGTTATGTATTTTATATTTCCAATGTAACATGGGAATCATGTTTATATTTGGTTCTTCAAGACTATTAAACAAATCAATCCTTTGATATGAGATCCCTTGTATATTATACAAATTTAATAATGTATACATAATCTCTGGGTACTAGAGTTGGGGTTTCTATAGTTGGTATCATAGAACATTTAGTAGAAATCATCAAAACTAGATTTTAAATGGATATAGATAACATGAGAATTATGGTAATAGATTATTGTTTGTGATAACTTTTGTCATTATTGTTATTTTATGTCCTAATATTCATTATGATTATGAATTAACACAATGTGTTCCATTATTTAGTAATGGATCCTAATGGAAGAAATTGAATCAAAACCCACAACCAATATAGAGATTTCCCTGTTGAGAAGTTCAATGTAGTTGGTGTTGGAACAGATTAGATCATGGCTATATGAGGGAAGATTTCTCAGGTTATGATGAATAACCTTTCCCATATTTAGTATGTTTTTGTTCCACAACAGGATTCACCTATGTTAGATTACTTTATGCAACACAATCCTCCATATTTTAA
Source organism: Viscum album (assembly GCA_963277665.1). Taxonomy (NCBI): domain Eukaryota; kingdom Viridiplantae; phylum Streptophyta; class Magnoliopsida; order Santalales; family Viscaceae; genus Viscum; species Viscum album. The sequence continues at coordinate 376,665,346 of OY728132.1, forward strand.
TAGAACTACTAATCCATTGGTAGTTTAACAATGGATTATGTACCTTTAAAATATATTCTTGGATTTAGGATGCTACAATAAATATTCCAATTCAAGATATGATAGGCTATCAGTGTGAGGAAGAAGCTAAACTCCCAATGGAAATAACTTCCATCATGTGGGTTTTACTACCTATTCAAGAGGTATATTTATCTCATATGGTTGGGGAGAAACTCAATACTGAATATTTTCCAATTGTAAAAAAGTATATTAATGTATTTTTAGAATAGTTTCTTAGTATTCCCCCAATTGTGAATTTGAGTTTTCAATAGAACTCAGACGTGGTGATACACCTATTTTATAGTCATTGTATATAATATCACCAAATGAGTTGTATGAGTTGAAGAAGAAACTCATGGATAGTCTTGATAAGGTATTAATTTTTTCCAATAATTCACCATGGGTTTCACCTATTATTTTTGTTATGAATAAATATGGGTCAATGAATCTTTTCATTGATTATTGGAAACTTAAAAAAATCACTATTAATAAAAAGTATCATATACCCCATATTAATGATCTATTTGATCAATTATTAGGAGGTCAATATTAATGAAATTTTTACTTACCAATGTTCCTATTATATTCATGTATTTAATGAATAAAGACTTTAGAGATTACCTTTATTAGATTTTTGTAGTATTTATAAATGATATACTTATATATTCAAAGAGAAAAGAAGACAAATATAAACATTTTATAATTTTTATCAAGACCCTGAGAAAGGATAAGTTATATAAAAATTCACCATGTGTGAATTTTAGATATGAAAAGTATCTTTTTTGTGTTATATTGTTTCAAGAGAGAGTATATTAGTATCTCCCTGTAAGATATTAGTTATTGATAATTTTCATTACCATAGTAACTAAGATTTTTATTTCTTTTGGGTCGGATAGATACTAGAAATTCTTTGTGAGATATTTATCATAACTATATAATACACCCACCAAGTAGACTTGGAAGGGGGTTATGATCATGTGGACCAATAAATGAGAGGAGGGTTTTAGGGAATATAATATAAGGTCAGTCAGCATACCTATTATTACACTATCTTATAATGGAGAATGTTTTTTGATATATAATGATACATCAAATAAGGGTTTGGGATGTTTACTCTAATAGAATGATATGGTGATAGATTATTCCACTCACATATTAAAAATTCATGAGTAGAATTACCCAACTCATGATTTGGAGCTGACAGTGGTAATTTTTACATTAATTATATGGATAAATTATCTATATGATTAAAGGTGTAATATCTATATTAATCATAACATATTTAAGTTAATATTTACCTAGAAAAAATTTATTATAATCCATAGAATATGGTTAGAGTTGATTAGAATTTATATGTAATCAATACATTACAACCCTGTGAAGTTGAAAATAGTGGTTGATTCTCTGAATCATAAAGATCATGTTAGTTTTTCTATGATGTTGATTAAAATAGATCCAATATTTTTGGATTTATAAAATTTAGATCTTAACATATTGAGAAAATGGGGTATATCATATATTTCTCATATTAATATTCTATAAAACATCCATGAGAAGATTAAGAAGTTGCATAAGGAAGATGTGTAATTACAAAATAATATGAGGAATTTTCCTAATTTCCACTATTTTCATGCTGAAATGAAAAGGTATAGGAACTGATTTTGTTCCTTTTCAATGCTATTGTTAAAGAAATATTTATTGGATTAAGTTCATAGTTCATCATTCTCTATTCATCCTAGAAACACAAATATTTATATATATCGAACAGATTATTTATGGTTGGATAACATGAAATGATATATTGTAGAGTATACATTCTAATGCCTCATGTGTTTTAAATTTAAGGCTAATAGGCAAAATTATAAGGGTATGCTACAACGATTACCCATAACATAATGGAAATGGAATAAATTTACCATGAATTTCATCTTCAGACTCACCAAAATATCTAAAGGTTATAATGATCTTTTGGTTATGGTTGATCACCATAAAGAATCATCACATTTTATCTTTAATAGATAATATTTCCCTCATGATCATATTATTTTATTTTACATTAAGAAATTTGTGATATTTCATAGAGTACCACTCTCAATTTTTTCTAATCAGGATTTGTGGTTTACCATGAAGTTTTGAATAATAATTTAGCATGATCTAGATACATGGATGAATTTCAGTATTTCATATAATCCATTAATGGATGGTCAGTATAATAGGAACATTCAAACTCTAGAATACATGTTGAGATCATTGCCTATGTATTTCATAGGTGTTTGGGATCAACACATTACATTTGTAGAATTTTATTGTAACAATAACTTTCACTTGACAATTAAAATGTATCCTTATGAATCCCTTTGTGGAAGGAAGTGTATAACTCCAATGGTTTTAGAAAAATTTGTGGAAATAAATATATTAGGACCTAACCTAGTAGAGAAAATAGTAGAGAAGGATAGATCCATTAAACTACACATAAGGGGAGATCAAAGGTGAAAAAAAATATTGATGTTGATAATAATCTGTGAGATATAGAGTTAAAATATAGCTGCATTATATTCCTATGAATATCACTTTGTAATAAGGTTATGATATTTGGAAATAATGGAAATTTAAACCATAGATATATTGGTCCCTTTAAAATTCTTGATCGTATCGGGACGATATCTTATTGTTTATTGCTTACACCTTATTTATTTCAAATTAACAATGTTTTTCATGTATATATATATAGAGGAACTACATATATGATAAGTATCCTTAGTTTTTTATTAGATTAAAATAATTTTTAGGCTTAAATGGGTTGAATGTAATATCTTGAGATTTTATTGTATATTTTTCTGTAAATAAATTTATTTGATATATTTATTTCCACGTAACATCAACATTAAAATAATAATAGAAACCAATTAAAATATTATTTTACAATTATATAATTTTATAATTCCTCATTTAAATATTTTCCTTGGTTTAAATTTTGTTATTTTTCTTAAAAGATACATTTTTCAGTGAATAATGAAAAATAATTTTTTTTCAAAACTATCATTTATTTCAAAAAAACAGTATAATGATTTCAATTTAATCTCAAATTAATCTAATAATCCTTTGTCTATAAATAATAAAAATAATTATATTTTAAGAATCATTATACTTGGTTTTGGTATAAGTTTTTTTTGGACATAAAAATGTATTTTTCTAAAAAAATGTTTTTGATGTGTTTTGAATTTTTATCTTAATTTAATTTATAAAACTTATTTGAATTGAATTTGATAAAGTGGGTTCCATATTTATAATTATTAGGGTCAAATTTGGTAAATAAGCCTCTTTTTTCATTATGAATAGTAACCTTAGAGAGTAATTTTCACCAAGGTATGGGTAAAATGGGTAAAATGGGATTAAATCATTGAGATAAGGGTTTAAAATTTCTCTAACACTTGTATTTATCCTATTTTATAGGTTTATTTATACCATCTCCATAAAATTACTGAATATATTTCAACCTGTAGCCATTTTTCATTTATTATGACCAATATATTAATTTAAAAAAAATAAAATCAAAATATCACACTCTTGACTTTAAAATCTATAATATTTTTTCCATAAGGATAAAAAGAGGTAAAGTTTGGTTTTGAATTTTCATTTGAATGATGGATTGTTTTATCATTGTAATTTATTTTTAATTTCTATATATTTAATAATTTCTTCACATTCATATGCAATACCAAAAAAGATATTTATTCAATTAACAGAAAAATAAAATAAATGATTTCAAAAATAATAAAAGTAATAATATTTGGATAAATTATTGTATTATATGAATTTTAAAAATAAATATAATATAATAGTAATTTTTATTCTATTTTATTTTAATTATTTATTTTTCTTGATGTTTTTAAATTCAAATTAAATGAATAGTATCAAAAATGATATTAATGATATTTTATGAAAATAATATTTAATTAAATTGTTTAAAAATCATAAATATAATTAAATATGTCAATAGGGATAATATATGGTAAAAGTTTCATACCTTATCCATTTATTTTCCATTTTCCACTTATAAGTAAAATTATAACCATTTAATATTTAAAAATTCATTACCACCTTTAAGGTTAAAATTGGTTAAACAATGTGTTATTCCAAAGGATAAGGTTTCAAATGATATTTAAACCTATAGAAATTTGATTTAATTATTATATTCAGACCATAAACCTCTTATATATGAATATATGTAATATTCGAACAACTAGTACATCGCCCGTGCATATGCACAACATCATAAATGAAATCAGAACTACAAAATGCTTTAGAAATATGAGAAGAGATCAATGGAAATTAATAAATAATGTATTGAAATTATAAATGTATTCATAGAAACGAAGTATGAAAATATAATTTCTACAAACATGTAATAGGTAAACATTGAAACAGAATCATGGTAAGAGAACTTGAAATTGGAAAAAGACATTAGATGTCATTTTCATGTCACCTATGAAATAGAAATATGGAATGTTATTTCACCATGATAATAGAACATAAATATTCTTTTTAGTAGATACATGTTTGAAAACAATTACAGGAACCATGATTTTCAACAACAGCGGGTCTGCAAATCAGATTACAATTCTTGTCATCAGAATGTGCTGTCAACAGCCTCCTAGTACTACCATGTATCTTTGATTTATAGTATTAGTTTGTAATGTTTGTTGATAGTTATATTGATCCCTTCAATATATAATTAGACATTAATGTGACTAAATGAGACATATTACTATGAAAAAAGGGTAATGTAGTGAAGTGAAAAAAACATGTCATAAAAAATGGATTATTTGTTTACAATATTCATCTATGAAAAAAATGATTTATAAAAATTCAATGAAAATAATTATAATATGAAAATGAGAAATCACTACTAATTGAAATAATAGATAAATCAGAACTAATTAAAATAGAAAAATTGGATAATCTTCCCAGCTTTTCACACCCCTCCCCAATTTTGCAGCACCCTCTCCTACCCCCTTACCCAGCTCTACCCCTCCCCTCCCCATCCTCTTCTTGTATCCCACCCAATCCCAAAAGCTCCCACTCCCACCTCAGTCTCCCCCTACCTAGTATCGAAAGATAAACAATGTAATAAATGACACAGTACTTAGGAAGATACAAAATGTACTTAATTAGAAGCATGTAAATTATCCATTCCAATTAGTGGATTTTTTAGAAGTAGAAAAACTCTTTATCATGTGTATAGTGGTCTTAAATCTATATCTCCTTGAACTGTTTTGGCATCCTAACTACGAATGTTTGAATCCTCTAGAATAGGAACGCATTTTTTATTGGGTTCCCATTACACATTCTCTTATAGACCTGATCCTCATATGTGAAATTATGCAGGTTCATCTGAGAGTATATCTTCAAATGCTAGCTTGAAATATTGATATAGGGGAATAAGAGATAATATGAATTGAAACCATGCATGATTTTGGATTATACAGAATAGATAGAAAATATTTGTGTTTGGGTAAGGCTTTTGCAATAAATAAGGAGGGATAGTTAGCAAGCAGTAGTAGTTATAAAAAATAAAAATTTGAAATCATAGAATATTTTTTACCGGATTAAAGATTCAATGTATGAAAGGGTTCTTGGTAACAAAATAATTGAATATTAATAGATTTATCTCAACTTATATGTAATATCATGGGAAAATTAAATAGGATACTACAAGTATACATGAATTAAATATGTACTAAATCATGGTGTCCCTGCCTACAAGAGAATTTCAAATGAAATATTCTTCAAAACCTCTGTATCCCTGCATTTTAAGAGGAAGTAAGACATTACTGCTAGTTGAACACTTATAGAACCAGTATTTCCTATAGTAAACTCATAGTTCAAGAAAATGTAGTTGAGAAAAAGATCACCCCAATATGATTCTCTAATAGATGGAGACAAGCGAGGGAATCTACTAGTACCTATGACTCCCAAATGAATTCTACAATAAGAAAAGGATGGATCATAACAATATTGATATGTACAAATGATAATATAAATAATACACATATCATATCTCATTTATCTACAACATTACCTGACTATTTCTTTTCCAGGGATGCATCATCATATGGTCCCAGATGATGGCACCATGAGTTTGGAATAGGCCACCTATAGTGATAGTAATTGATAGTAATTATCATAGACGATATATTCAATATAATACATGGTGCATGGTTACAGAATCATTGAAAATCAAGAGATTTATCTCAACTGATATGAAATATGATGGGAAATTTAATAGGGATGACTATAAGTATACATGAATTAAATTTGTACTGAATGTTGGTTTCTTTGACTACAAGAGAATTTCAAGTGAAATATGTTTCAAAACCTATGGATCCCTGCATGTAAATAGGCAGGAAGACATTACTACTGGTTGAACACATATAGAACCATTATTCCCTATAATAAACATAGATTCCAAGAAAATTTAGTTGAAAAGAAGATCACCTCAAATATGAATCTCTAGTAGATGTAGAAAAACAAGGGAATCTTCTGGTACCACTAACTCCCAAATTAATTATACAATATGAAAAGGATGGCTAGTAAAAATATTTATATGTACAATTGATAATATAAATAATACAAATACCATTCATCAATTTATATACAACATTACCCGATTATTTCTTTTCCAGGTATGCATAATCATATGGTCCAAGATGATGGAACCATGAGTTTGTAATAGGAGTGCATAGAATTATGAGACACCATTTTAATAGTTGAAAAAGAAAAAGAATAGACTATAAGTATATGAATTTTTAAATTTTGAGGAATATTTGAATTCATTTTCAATTTTTATCACAATAACTTTTATCCAAGCACTGAAATAAAAAGTTAAACATAAATCCAAGATAAGGAAGTGGTTGTAATAGTTGACAAAGAAAAAGAATAGAGTAAGAGTATATGAATTTTTAAATTTTGAGGATGATTTAAATTAATTTTCAATTTTTATCACAATAACTATTATTCAAGCACTAAAATAAAAAGTTAAAGATAAATCCACGATAAGGCAGTGGTGGTAAAAATAAAAATGAGAAATGTGAAAATAAATGAAATAATAATAAATTGAATGATTGGATTTAGTAACCCATGCTAAGCGGCTTCAACAGAGAGCTTTCAACAACATGAGTAGACCACACAACATGAAATTGAATAAAAAAAATTAGTTTAAGATAGATTGAATATTGATGTAGCATGATAATTAATATCAGAATTCCAAAAATCCGAAGCTGTATACATAATAACTGAATATAAAATATTTAAACACATATAGTAGTGTATACTTTTTCCATAAACCAAAAATTTCCTTAATATATCATTGCCATCATCACTGCTTTTAAAGCATGGTTCAGCACTGAGATGAAACAATCTCTTTCTTAATGCATGATAAACATTGAAAGAAAAAAACACATTCCAATGACCCAATGCTCTAAAACACATGATACAATGCTCTAAAATACATGATACTGTGCTCTTAAAAATGAACCAATGATTTAATAAATCGCAAGATCCTTTACTCAAACAAATTAAAAGTTCTACGAACCAAAAAATGCATGAGCCACTAGTCAAAGAAAAAACATATTCCACTAGTCTAAAAAATAATGTGATACATAAAATACAAAACATGATCTAGTACTGAATTAAAATACATGATCCACTACTGAATAAGAATACATGATCCACTACCGTAAAAACTGATACACTTCTCTAAAACATGTCATGTCAGATTTAGTAGAAGAAACTAATAACATTTTGAAGTTAAATTGTTGAGGAACAATATGAAAAAATTTCATGAAATTAATGGTTTTGTTTTACCACATTTTTTAGTGATGAGGAGTCATAGTGGTGGAATAAGAGCTAATAAGCCTTGACCTGATCGCATACACAATCATGCAATATGTTTACCTGTAGTTACAATAATATTTAAAAATTCCATAAATATACATGTATGAAAAATATGAAAAGAGTTTCACATAAATAATCTAGAATCAGTTCTGTTTCAACAACTTGTAGGAAATTATATAAGTTTGGGTGTCATCTAAATGTAGGTGCATTGAACTGATGTCTCAAATGTATTCATTGAAATGGTATGTAAAACCATCATGAAATGTCAATGGGGATGACGAAATATCCGAGACCTTTGGTTCCACAAAAAAACATTCCCCAACTCATGTTTTTCTAGGAGAAGAATCCAAATTCCATGTATAATTTAGTTTGCATCCCCAAAATGCCCAGAAGATCCACCATTAATAAAATAGAAATCATCATCTGAACATAATTACAAGTCACAACTTGATAAAGACATGATTCAATACAACAACATAAAAATAATAACCTAATCAAACATAATTTCAAACATAACTCCAGTGATGGTTTTTGAATATTAATGTTGAGTTGAAGTATTTTTTTCTAAAACATAAATAGTGATTCCCTCAATTTGGTTTTATGTTATTTTTCAAAACATAGAAAGTGATTACCTATATTTAGAGTACATTTAGTAGGGAAAATGGGGGAAAGAGAAATATACAAATCATTAGCGCATATGAAATATTAATGAAATTCAAATGAAAATATCAATTACATTATACATTACAAACTCGACATTGAACACTAAAACAAAAGAAACATACCTTATAAAAAACTCAAAGCAGTGGACATCAGGTTCTTGAAATTAAAACACAAGTATTTAGAGTCACCCAATCCTTTCATTATGATGGTTATAAGGAATTCAGAGAAGTCACTACACCATGAGTGAAATACAGCCACTCCTGACCCCATACAAAGGATAGAATCTGTAACTTAATAGGAAAACTATCACCAAATGTCAGCTAAATTCCACTTATGTGCATCTTGAAGACACCTCTGTATATCACAGACTGAAATGGGATGCTCCCATATGTAAGGGTTGTTCCTGTTCTAGCTCAGTCCTTGGCTTAATGATTTATGATTTCCCCAAATCATTCTTTATAGTATTTTTAGTATTTCCGGAAGTACAACTCCATTGTAGAAATTCCCTTGATATATTAATTTGCAGGTTAAGTCACCTGTAATATATAAATAAAAATAATCAACATTCATCTAAAAAAATTTAGTGCATTATTAAATATAATTTTTACACAATTAATAATGACACCCATTTCTTGATCACCTAAAAATAATAATTGAGTAAACTATATATATTTGAAATATGTTGTTGAAGGTACATATGAAAACATTGTATACTGACTTTTAATCAGAACAAACATACCCTAACATATTCATTGAGCAGAAGAAAGTGTATTTTCATTGACTAGAGTGACAATGTATAGTACTCCAGCTTGAGATTTAGCTCAAACTCATTAAACAACATAAACTCAGTGAAATACTGGTTTTACAAATTCAAATTTGATTTTATTTTCAAAATGAACAAATCAAACCCACCAATTTAATCACTACTAAAGTACCTCAAATTAAAAACAAAAAACATATAATGGGAATTTATAAATATCTTCAAATAATAAATATATTATATCAATAATTTTTACATTAAAATATCAATATGTTGATTAATATCATTAAACACTGGATGGAACTCACAAGATTCTCAATATCGTTGAATTCAAGTTGTTGTATAGCATTAATATGTCGATCTCAGATTCACCTCAACAAATATAAAGTGAAACTTGTAGAATGTATAGTCAAACTCATGAAGAATGTGATTATCACTGTATCATTTAATGCTTGAGTTGTAAATAATATAAACTTCCATAAATCCTATCATGTTGAATAGTTAGTTGGGAAGAAATACATGCATCAATCCTCATTGAGACATAAATGATACAAATCTCTTAAGTTTCTTCTCCATGGTTGTAAATTGAAGGCATTCATTCCATTAGCCCATGCACATTCATCAATATTTCGATTCATCGCTACGCTGGGATGAGAAAAATCAAAGTATGTCTAGAAACTCTTAGACATGACCCACAAATCTACAACATTGCATCATTGTATAGATCCATTGACTAGTCATGTGAGATGAATATCCCATAATGGAGAAAAAACTCGTTGAATCACAACATAATCATACTAAAATACCACCTTGTCAATATACATTGGTGTCAATAGTGAAAAAATAATCGTATAAACAAATTATAATCTTATGTTTCATATGTTCTTAGTTCACAAAAATCAATATACAATGGAGTCAATAGTGAAAACATATCACCAGCATTCATATGTTGAATGAAAGGAAGGTTTAATCCATGATTTTATGACCATTAACCTAAATTTATATAGTGTGTAATTGGAAATGAAAAATGATGCATGGAAGGGAGGTTAATTCCATAATTTTAGGAAAACATACCTGTTGTAGAGATATGGCACTAATTAGTGCAGGATTCCCTTGATCTCTTCATGTGCAGGGTGGGTCAACTAAAATATATAAATAAAAATAATCAATATTTATCTTAGAAGATTAAGTGCATAATTAAAACATTATGAGATGAATATCCCATAATGGAGACATAACTCGCTTAATCACAACATAATCATAATAAAATACTACCTTGTCAATATACATTGAAGTCATTAGTGAAAAAATAATCGTATTAAAGCATTATAATCATTTGATTCATATGTTTTTCTTCAGAAAAATCAATATACAGTGGAGTGAATATTGAAAATTGGTTACCTATATTCATATGTTGGATTAAAGAGAGGTTAACTCAATGATTTTACGACCAATACCCTGCATTCACATAATGTGTACCTCCAAATAAAAAATGATGCATGGTAGTAAGTAGTAACAGTAATCACTCATTCTAAGGGATGTATTGAGAAATATGTATATAAAACACATACCCACCAATAATAGGTTCCACTAATTCATGGGTATAATATCCGGTAACGTTAAATTCAATCCCATCTAAATAACACATCCATTAAAATAATGATGACATGAGATAAATATATAAAACATTCTAATTATGAGGCATGCACCAATGATCCAAAAATACCTGAAAATACAATAAACAATATTTTATAAAATGAAAATTGTAATATAATGCAGGGATTAATATTCATGATTACAGATATTACCTTTAAAAGCAGCATGCTTTACATGTCTTAATGAAATTAATGTAAGATCTCCTAAACCATTCATGTAAAATTAAGAATGAAAAGATTAAATTTGACAAAAAATTGCATAAAATGGATGATGAGTAATGTAAAAATATGCATTAATGTATGATGTGATGATACTTTGAAGGAAAATCAGAAAATGAAATGATTCAACTGCATGAAATTATGGGATAAAATGAATGATGTGTAATGGAATGGGTTGAAATTACAGTTCCAATGCTTCAAGAAATGAGGATAGAACACCTTTTGTGCAAATCTTGAACATTATTGTCTCTGAATACTGATAGAGATATGTTAGTAACATATTGGGGCCCTAAAAACTGATCTTTAAAATTAGTAATATTGCATTAAATTGTGGAAGAGTTATATTAATAGGTTTAAATAAATAGATTAAAATCAGAGCATAATCTAACATATTTTTTAGGAACGAAAACATTCCTGGTGCCGGAGGCATCCAAAAATGGTTGAATCTGCATCAAGGTTCAATTTCTAGGCATTGGTGAGATATACGAATGAAGAGGAAGATTTAATTTCCAAGGAATGAGGAGGTTTCAGTGAAGTTGAATAGATTCATGAATCATTTGCGGGTCGTCCGCCACAGTGGTCGATGGTGAAGAAACATTTGGATGATTTGTGAATTGTGGAACCGGGAGTAGATGAAAGAAATAGGGAACCCTAAGAGAAGGTGACCGAACATGAGAATGGATGGGTAGGGATTGTTTTGATAGAGGGTGGTCGTAGATAGATGAGGAGAACGCAGTCAATGATATAGTGGAAACAGGAGGTTGTGTGGGAGGTAGAGGTTGGAACAGAAGTTTTTTAGTGGGAAACCTAGTAGGTGGCGAGAGATGTTCTGAGCGGGATCGAAATAGTTTTGAGGGATTGAGTAATTGCATGAGGTGGAGTTGGCAGAGTTGAAGCACCCGATGTTGAGGTAGCGAGTGGCGATGCATGTGGAGGTGGTGCTAGTGGAGGTTAAGAACGAGGAGTTAGACACAACAAATGGGAAGGAAGAGATGGAGAATGGGAAACCCTAATAGGGAGGGAAGAGGCAATGGAAACACAGGTATTGGGATCCCGTAGGTGGAGAATCTTCAGATGGGATGGCGGAGGGATATGTTTTAGGTGTCGTGGATTCATATACAGGTGACACTTTAGGCATATGGAAGCCTAATTTAGTATATATAATCGATTTTACATGAGTTAAACACATATTATATTATAATATTTCATGGATTTTCAAAAGTTCCCCTCCACTCACTTGTAAAAGTACATTACTTAACTCTTTTATTTATACAACCTTGAGACATATAGATCAAAATAACATGATTAATATTCTTATAAAATTTTTTATACAAGTTCTAGAGGTGTTTTTCTTTCCAAAATACCAACCCTAGGTGCCTTATAAAGAGATCTAAAAGAACTCGTTCAAAGAAAAGGTAATCATCTACACTGACTACTTTCATTTTTATTCTTATTTTACCACGTTAAAATATGTCCTAAACATTAAAATATAATAAAAAAATTATATACCACATACTATTATATTATTATGTTAAAGGAATAATATTTATCGATCTTCGTCTCTATTAAATGGTAAAAATACCATCAGTTGTATGTTCGGAAGACTACCGCCTCGTGAACTGATGTAATTTTTTTTATATCACAACCTGAAATAGATTGTTATAAATATGTAAATAATAAATTTATATCATATATATGACATAATTATTCTTAATTAATTATAATATCATATCTACCTTGTTTACTTACAATCTTTTGGAAAACGATAACGTCGATCATGTGTACTTGTGGACTACCACCTCCACAAAGCAATGTGATTCATTGTTTATTCCCAATTTACATCGATGGTAATAAGAATATATTTAATGAGTATATGTGAAATATATGATAAAATAATTATTCTATAATGGTAAATTATTATTTATCTGTCCTTCATTCAATTCTTTGAAAAGTGAAAATATCATTCAAGCGTATGTACAGCCTACCATCTCTATGGATTTGTAATTCATTTTTCTATATATAGTATTTATATATGACTATTAATATATATTTAAATAATATATGTGAAATTTATATCATTATTAACATCCAAGATTTGATGGATTCATAATAAAAGTAGATGTATCATAACTAATGAACCAAAATTCTCATGAAAAATGAAGCAATTAACACCCTGAACAATGATGATGATAAAATATTTTTAACAAAAGTGCAATAAGATTTTATAACTAGGAAATATATGATATTATATATTTTTATATGGTTATTTTATTTAATTTTTATAAATAAAAATTTATTATATATGAGGTTATAATAACTTACAAGTATAGTTTAACTTGAGCTAAGGGATTTCTTCACAATTTCTACTCCATTGAGACAAATTTGATATTATCCAAAAATTTATTTTTAAATGGGTCATATACTCCCCCTTTTATGTATTTTACCTAAATTTATATTTATTAATGATTATTTATGTTTCAATTCATGTTTAATATTTCAATGGGTTTAAATTTAAAAGCTACCAAATATGTAAGAATTTTTTTTACAATCTATTTTTTGGGAATGTACATATTTTTATTAAAGAAATATTCATAAACTCTATCTATTTTATTTTCTCTAGATACATAAGGACTGTACATATTTTTTTTCCAAATTTTACTCTCTTGAAATTGAATCAATCATGGTAATTTTTAAATGAAAATATGATCTTATTTCTCTTTTTGATCGAGTATATTTATCTTCCAAGTCCATACGTTTCAAATTTATTTTATGAAAGTCATTTTTATTGACTAAAATGGTTGATTAAGGAAATTTAATGTTATCCTTTACTTTTTAAATGAGTATAAATGAATATTTATAATTTTCTTTGAAAGGTTCATTTTTAATTTTCTTAATCAAAAATTCAAAAGGAATGCTTATTTTTAACATATACCACATTAATAGATTTTCCAACCACTAGAATTGTTTTATGATCTATTCGATTCTTCTATAAAATTTAAATGGTTTTACAAAGAAAAATATTTTATGAAATATTATGTTAATTTTTTTCTTCCATTTTACTTTATGTTCCAAAATTCATTTATTTTATTATAAAACATATATTTTTTAGGAATAAATAGTCATTCCGATCTCTATTTTTTTTTTGATGTCAACTTTCTCTTGAAATATTCAATTTTCCATGATCAATTTTAATTGGTCCATACATTTCTCTAAAATATCCTTATTCTTTGTATCATGTATATGATTAATACCTATACCATATATCATTTTTACATATGGTTTTTTACTGTGAAATTTATAATATTGAATGGGGAGATCTTAATATTCCATATTCTTTACTCAATATGGATATTTATTGATGATACGGATGGTTTATGAATTAAATTGATCATTCAATATATGAGGAATGCATTGGACATGTAGTAATGGGTGGGGCCCATTTATATATATCCCCGTGATGTATCAATTAGTCTCATGCGAAAAATTTGTTGTCCAAATTAAATGTGTTTTGGTGTATACCTACCCATCAATTAAACTATCATTTCACAAGGCCTTTATGATAAATATTTCATTATATCTAAGATCATGATGTCCAATATTAAGTATTTTATTTATTGATAATTTATTTATTATTATCTATGATATTGTCGCATTGATATTATCCTAATATTCATTTCATTCTAAAATTATTGATTAAATGGTGTGTGTTTCCAATTATTTATATTTATATTTTTATCATGCATTATTTACTCATGTTGGATTTAATTATATATTTCTCTTACTAAGCATTTGATCTCAGCCTTTAATTTTCTATTTCCCTAGGATATGTTGATGCATAATATGAATAATATTAGGGATTCAAGAATGTAATTATGATATGTATTTTATATTTCCAATATAATATGGGTATCATGTATGTATTTATTTCTTTAAGACTACTAAACTGGTCGGTCCTTAGGGATGAGAACCCTTGTATCTTATACCAATAAAATATATTATACACTAGCTCTATGATACTGGATTTTGGGTTTCTATTGTAATAAAGGATAACCCCCCCTCGGATTATCAAAAAGAACTTAAAAATGGTGTTATAGAATTAAGAGAAAATATTTAAAAACTATATTTATCATTATTAATGATTTTCTGAGAGAGAGAAAAATTGAAAATAATTTGATAAAAATTAAAATATTTAAAAGATATATATTTTATAAAGCTCAAGATAGAAAAAAAAATTTATAGAAAATCGAGTTTTGAGAAATAAAACATTGAAAAAAATGTAAAAATCAACTGGACAAAATAAAATTTTATTTTGGAAAATGAATTTTGAAAATGGAAATATCTCTTCTAGGATCATTTCAGTACTAACAGAATTAGATCCCCGTTAAATAATGCTTCATGAGAGTTAAAGGAATCATAATAAGAAAAATAATACTAAAATAAATAAATAAATACTTTTAAAAAATTAAAATCATGTCATCATTAAGGATTAGGAAATATTGAATTAATAAAACATAAAAAATTCCATTGTAGTGTCAAACTAGGTGTGTAGTAAATTCCCACTCACCATTCCCAAGATACAAAAAGGGATAGACCCCAATAAAAAATTATTGAGATAAATCCCTAGAATAATATATTCCATAACCACATCCAATTATTTGTATCTATATATAAATATTTTTCATATAGTATCGTACTCACTTTACTTTTCCAAAACTAGGAAATGTTTTGAAAAGCATTTATAATTTGAAATACATTTCGAAAAAATTTAAAAAATTGTTTTACAAAAATATATCTAGATTTCCATGTTCTAGAGATAATTATTACAAGCTATTAAAACTCAAATATCATTTGATGAAGTCAAAGTGATCAAGAGGAAGTGGTTTAGTGAATATATTTGCATGTTGAAGGTTGGTGAAAACCATGTCGAGAATGATATCACCATTTGTAAAGTGATTTCATATAAAATAGTTCCTCAGGTAAATGTTCTTAGAGTGAGAGTGTCGAATAAGATTTTTATAAATATTTATTGCAGTTGTGTTGTTACACTTGATATGGATAAAATACCATGTTAGAATAAAGTCATAGAGATAATGTTTCATTCATATAACTTGGATGCAACAACTCATGGTCACTATGTATTCTTCTTCAACTATAGAAAAAGAAATATATATTTTTATTATTACTACTCCAAGAGATAAGTTATTTTCCTAGTATATGAAAATTATTTCTATAATTTTTCTTATCTATTTGGAATCCTTCAAAATCAGCATCCGAAAAATATAAATCCTCAAAAGAGGTTTCCTTGGGGTAAAATATCCCTGTTTTTTAGTTTCTTTAAAATATTGTAATTTTTTGAGTAATTTTAAATTTGATTCCTTTATATTAGATTAAAACCCCCCCCAAAGTAATACACTAAATCTGATGCTCAAATGGGGCACAGTTAGGTAAAGTTGAATCTCATTCGTACTTCAATAAAGCATGTTGTTGACTTATTGACCGGATTCATCAAAAATTTGTTTAAAAGTTAAACTCATGGTCATTATAACTTTCTAAGCATGATACATGAAAAAATTATCTAGTAGTTAATTAGTTTATTTACTATGGTTTAAAAAGTATCCATTAGAATTTTGGTAAATTTGAAAAGTGGTAAAGAATTTCAGTTCTGTCCTAAAAATCATTTTTATCTCTTTACACATTAAATTGAAAAAATGAAATGATGTTATTTATTTTATTAGAAAAACATTATCAACATAAATTTTAATAATTAATAAATCCTTTTAAATGGTTTTGAACAAATTTGTGGAATCAAATTTTCTCATTTTGAAATCATTTGAAAAAATAAATTTAGTTTACCTCTCATAACAAGCCTAAGGGGAATGTTTTAAAACGTATAAATATTTGGTTATATTTAAAATTTAATTTAGATAAGTAGTATTTTCATAGTTTGTAGGTTGGTCCAAAAAAACAATTGTTATCATAAAACCATATATAAAATTACTTTTTTCATCCATTTGAAATTTTTTGAAATTAAATTTAGTGAAGAATGATAATGATATTATATTGGATTCGATTTGAGAAAAGGGTGAAACAGTTTCACCATAATCAATTTTTTCATTTTTATTTTATACTTTATCAACAACTCAATCCATTTTAGAGATAAAATTTCCTTTTTCATCAAGTTTTTTTTTGAAAACTCACTTAGTTACAATAATAAGATTATTATCGATGCATTCCAAAATATTGAAAATGTTGTTCCATTGAAATTACTTCAACACATATTGCATGAAAAGTATAAAATTCTCATCATTAATAGTTTATTTGAGTGAATTAGGTTTAAGGAGATATATAAAAGCTTTATTTTCAACCTCATTTATTACTAACCTTCTATTATGAGTTTTGGATTGTAATTATCCAATAAAATTCTCAAGAGGATTGTCTTTGAATTGAATCCAAGACTTGGGTAAAGGAGTGTAAGGGGATTCTATACCATATTCAAATACATGAAAAGATTGAGGTTTAGGAAGGTTCAACATAGGTTGGTAAACATCATCATCACTTTGTTGGTATGATTTAGGAATATTCTCTTCGAAATTGATTTGAATCAAATCTTCTTCAGTTTTGGTCATCTTAACGAAGTATTTAAGGATTTAATTGAGTTAGAGTACCTAATAAAAATAAATTTATCAGATTTATGGTCAAAATTTCCTAGATTATCTTTAGCATTAAGGATATAGAATTTATAAACAATGACTTTAAGGAATCCACCTTTAGGAATTTTACCTTTCCAATGCTCATAAGCGGTTTTTCATAAAAATGGTCTTATGAGGATAAGATTAAGGATAAATCATGAGGTATTCACCACCTATTCTTAGAAGAATTGATAAAGGTAAAACACATTTAAGAGAGTCCAAGACATTTCTTGGAGGGTCCTATTTAATCTTTCAATAACCCCATTTAGTTGATTTGTTCTAATAGTGGAGAAATAGTGATGATAACCTTGAGAAGCACAAAACTCATCAATTATTTTTTTATCAAATTATTCACCTAATTCACTTCTAAGAGAAGATATTTTATAGTCTTTTTAATTTTTTACTTTCCATGAAAATTTTATAAAGATATTAAAAGCCTCATTGTTACAATATAATAAGAAAACCCATGTAAATTGAGTAAATTCATTGGTAATTACAAAGTTATAATTTTTAAAACTGATACTAGAATATTGAGTTGGTCCAAAAAGGTCGATATGAAGTAGTTCTAAGGTTTGAGAAGAGTAAATGGGGTTTTTGTTCAAAAATAGGATTATTGTTTCTTTCTAAGTTGGTAGGGTTTACAAAATAAGTTATCTTTAAATTAAAATTTAAATAAATCTCATACTATTTGATTATGGCTGAGCTTGATAAGAGAGTGAATATTAAAATGGCCTAGGCACTGATTCCAAATCTAAGAATCATTATCTTTTCCACTCAAACACTTAACATTTTTACTTGTAATAGAATTTATATCAATAATATTAAAATTTTGAAATTTTTATGTGGTAAATATAATATTTACTTTCTAATTAAAAACATTATAAAAAATCATTTTTAAAAGTAATTTTGAAACCACTATAACATTATTTACTAATAATTAGTAAATTAGTATACAAACATCTGAAAAATAAAATGTATTTAATTAAATAATATTTATAGAAACCCATCATACCTAAAATTGTAATTTTACATTTTGAATCATCTCCAAAAGTGGCATGTCCTCTGTCAAAGTCATCAAGATGATATAGTTTGAAAATATCACCGCACATGTTCATTGATAACCTGTTATCCAAATACTATGTAGTTTCTTAATTTTTTCTCTAAATACCTTTTTACCTATAAAGGATTTAAGAACTAAAATTTTGGTACCCATATCTTGGGTCTATATAAGTTATCCAGAAGATATTTTGGAATTCAAAATTTTTTGGAACAATTATTTATGTTATAAAATTGAGAATAGATGTGAATTTTTTTTGGTATACCATATATTTCATTTTTACAGTTTAATTCATAAACAAACAGACTATATTTTCTCTGATAATTAAAAAAAATATTTGAAAAAATGCCCTATATAAAAGAATCCTTTTTAGAATATTTAATAAGTATATATTATTTTGAAAAAATAATCCCATTATTAATTTTAATAACACATTGATATCCCATAATTTTGTTTAAATTTTCTTCACCTTGTGTAAAATAAGATAGAGAATTTTTTAGATCCTCAAATTTTTAAATTAAAAATTTTAAACATCTGATTATTCATTAATTTTAAAACAAAATTATTTTTTCTTTTAAAATTTGACCTATTTTTGAAATAACTTGATTTAATTTTTTTTAAGATCTCTAAATTTTGAAATATGTTAACAAAAACAATATTGAATTTTATCTCTATCAAATAGGAAATTTTCATATCTTAAATAAGAGGTAGAAGAAGTGGAGTAGTAAGAACTATAATTTATGGAATTTATTTCATAACAAACCTCAAGATTATTTATTAAACACTTTGTATTATCATTACTTTATTCATATGTTGAAATTGAATCTCTACTCACACTCTAAGTTGAGACCTTTTGATATTTCTTACCTATCTTATTAATTTTATACTTTTTTTCAATGGATAAACTAGCTTGATGTATCCCTTCTTCTATCAACTAAATTATGTGACTTCCATTCTTTGATTTCAATTTTTAAAGTATTTGGTAGCTCTTTTACTATCCATGTAATTACTTACCCATTAAAAAATTTGAAAAATTACATATTATCTTTTGTAATAGTTGTTATTAATATCTTTGAAAGTAATAGGATTTTTAGTTTATTTAACCTTTGTGGATTCCTTTTTGTCTTTCCTTCTCATAGTAATATCATATACCATGAAATAACCAATGATTTCCTTAACCTCCATGTTTTCACATCTTTAGCTTATTTTATCATAGTGACTTCCAGTTCCCAATTACTTGGTAACATCAAAAGTATTTTCATGAATAATATTTCTATAGAAAGTGAAACACCAAGATAATTTCACCCATTAAAAATTTTAGTAAATTCATTAAATATTCAATGGATATATTCACTGGGATGGATATAGAAACTTTCAATTATTTTTATAAACATATTAAAATGGGTATATTTGAATTTGGTTTACCCTTAATGGGTTACTTATTAACGTTTCCAAACATCATGATCCATTTTCCATGTTGAAATTAAATTAATTTAATTTTGATCCAAACCAAAATTCAAGGCATTCATATCTTTACTATATAATTCAAAAGAAGAAATGTCATCTAGGTCCATTTACCTCTTTTTTTATTATATTAGTATTTATATATATTATAATCTTATAAAAAGTTTATCCAATAGATATAAGAAATTATAAAATTTCATTTTCTAATAACCATAATTATTTCAAAAAAAAATTAGCACAACCCAGGGATTGTCCTCCAATACTAACATGGGTGTTTGAAAACACCATTTTTTAAAAGATATCGTTATTTTAAAACTAATAAAATATTTTCTTTAAAAAAATAAACTAATTTGAAAAAAAAATTACTAAATTTAAAACATCTTTGATACTAAATTTAGGTCATAGTTGGGTAAAATTTCAAGAGGGTGAATTTCCCTTAAAAAATTTAATGGAAATCAATCCCGGTTTAAAAAATTATTTGCGATAGGTTGGAGAAAATAAAATCATTTTGAGGAAAAAATAATCCAAGTAGAAATAAAAATAATATAATAATAATAATAATGTAATAATAAAAACAAATAAAATTTTAAAATGAATAAGTTATTAAACATCAATTGATGGATTAAAAAATGAATAAATGAACAAAATATAGTGATAAATAAATTGATTTATAGAAAGTAAATAAGAAAATATATTTAGTAAGTATGTTTTGAAATATCTATAAAATATGTCCTATGTCTTTCACCCCAATCGCTTGAGGATTTAATGTATTAGTCCCTTGTATTTAACAATATTTAAGATACCAAAAATTTCTATTTATTTTTAGGTTAAAACAAGAAAAAAATAAAAAAGACACTAGATCTTTATCAGTAAATATAGAAACCTAATGAAGAATAGTCTCGTTCCATATTCATAGAATGGTAATAAAACCAAGGTACATCACTTTAATGGTAGTGAGTGCTAAATATATAATAAATAATAGGAAGATAAGAATGGTAGAAATAATTTTTTTTATATATTAGTCTCAATTCTCCCAAATTATATGATAAGTTCTAGGATATATTATGAATAATTGAATAGAGTTCATGGATATTATACTTTCTTTACACTCTAGAAGGTAGAAAGAATATTCAAAAGGGAGATAAATTTTGAGAGAAATTGAGTGATTGGTCACATTGGCATTGGATATCGAATGATCAAGTGAGTTTTTAAGTCCAAAAAGGTCTCTATTTATAGGTTTCAATACCTTTGTTAATATTATGAAATCCATCATGTGTATTTAAATCAAATACATCTATATTCATTTAACTTTGACAACTATAAATATCGGTCTCTAAATAGTTACCTTGACACCACTAGATATTCAGTGGGGTTAAAGGAATTTATTGTACATTGACTATTATCACTGACTATCTAGTTTTATCATAGATATTAGGTTTCCACTACCATTTATTACTAGTTATCCATTGATCCTCTAACAGGTAGCTGACGGGATCCTACTATTTGAGGAACCTCCTGGCCATGTCATAGATTGGTTTGTGGCACTGTACTAGATATTTGGTGTTTTATCTAGCCTTTGGATTCATGAAGTGCATTCTCAACCTCCTTACATGATCCTCCATGGTTCTTCTATACTACTTATAAGGCTTTAAAAAGCATTAAAACAAGTTTAAGGATCCTTAAATGGGATCTAACAATATTCCATCATGCTACATACACATCACTTAAATGTAAATATGAAATACATTAAGAGTGTCTATAATCATTAAAATAAAATAAAGGTGAGAAACATAATAGTTGAACCATTTTAATTCACGGTTGCTCAATTTTTGGGGTCAGTATTAGATATTTTTCCTTTTAATGGATGGTGAATCATTGATGGATCAGAGTACTAATGTGTGGTCGATCTGAACATAGTCCTTTATAGGTGTTGTTAGGATGAGAGAGCATGAATTAGTATGGAGACATGTGCATTATTTGAGAATCAATTATGAATTTCACTAAAGTATATATGTACAAGAATCCATGTAGTGTGTACATTACTATTGTTTATTGGAGAGTGTAACCCATGTTGTGAATATAGATGATGGCATACTTAGTGAGTTGAGAAAGGGTTTTATCATTGTTTCATGTTGGTGATCAGGTCTGAATGAGGAAGTAACATCTAGTCAATATATTTAATAATGGATGGAGAATGGACTATAGAGATTAATAGTTTTGGTTTGGTTTGGTAGGTAGTGATGAGGATACTTCTATAGTGGGGAGAATCACAACAGTCATGGATGTATGACCTTCATGTTTGAAGGATCATGGGAATGGTGATAATGGTTTGTAAAAACATTAGATAGCATCAGGATACTACTATGCTGGTAGATACAATTTTATCAAATTCCAGGGTGAATACTAGTTTTAGGATTTGGATGTGGAACTGGATGGATTCTGAGTGTCAATATCATAATCAGAATGGAATTTTTAAGATCTTGGAGTTAGTTGGAAAAAATATGTGTTATAGATCATGGAGAGATTATGATTGTTATTTATATTAGTTAATGTACCAATCATGTAGTTTCACAAAGTTTCGAGCTTGGATTTTAGTGTGGGCATTTGTATGATTTTATAGTTCATCTATGAGTAAGCGAAACATGATCAGGTGATGGCAAGATACATTAGTGGGTGTGTCCACGATTTTTTCGTACAATTCAATTAAGGGAGGAATGACTGTTAGTTTGGCATTTAATTTGATGTGGTTAAGAAAAAACCGTATAAATGTTTTCATTGGACTACTATAAATGTGTTCTTGGAAGTTGATTCCTATGGTCGGGAGCACTACGACTCAAGATTTTATTTTATGAGTAGGTTCTTATGGTGGGGAGCACCACAATACTAGATATGGATTAGTTGATGATGCTTCAGTGTCTCAAAATAGATGGGTGTAGTTAAGAACTATCTCAATGTTGATGGTGGTAAAAAGCTTGTGCCTTGTATTTTGGTGAAAAATGCACCCTGGTGCTTGTATTTGGGCACACTATAATTTTTTTTCCTTTAGACATGTTTTTATTTTATTTTATTTGTGTTTATAAAAATTATTGAATTCATTACCTGTGTTTCGTAAAAAATTATTTAATTGTGTGTGCATAATTTTTTTTTGGTTTCTAACTAAAACTTCTCATGTTTCAATGAGGATGGTAAACCGACAATACATACCCATATTTTTTTAAAAATGTTGGAAAGTATTTTTTCCCCATGTATCTTGACTTCCCCCACTCCCTTAGGCCCCGAAAAACCACCAAATCCAAGCTGACACCCCCGTCACATTCCCCCAAGGATAATAGTAATTATAGTGGGGAGTTTATAACATCCTATATGGTTAAAGGTTGTGAAATTTAGAGGAAATTTGAATTTTTTATCTCAGTGCATATGATGTATCAAGAATAAAGATTCAAATTGAGATTAAGAGGGTTATAAAACCTCAAGGTTTCTTTTTGTATATTATCATAGGCCTGAGAGATGTTTTTGGTGTTTGGGTGAATATTGTAGTAGGGGTGGGGTGACCCCATAACTAATTTTGTTATATGTATCCCATCACACTGTGATAGGTGAATGTTATTAAATGGTGAGTGGATGACTGAGGAATCATAAAATGGTTGGTAAGGCATCACTGCATAGAGGAAATGGTTCATGAAGTGACCAATTAGTGTCATTGTATGGTAGTTCTTGGTGTGGGATTTTTCACGAATGCATATATAATATGAATGGGAATCACACCCTGACAAAGGGTCTCCATGTCGTGATGAGTCCTCATGTATAATATATTATAAAACCTTACACATTCGATTGTGACTTTTCACGGACAAAGGTATATCATGTATTGATAAGGGTTATAGTGTACCATAATGGAGGGCCTTGTATGGGGGATAGCTATGAGTATTTTTGTTAGACCTACGAAGGATATGCCATGCCATGACAAAAGGGATCATGTATTTAGGGTAGGCCATTGGGTTTTTTAATTTATCTCAGTGAGTTATATCACGCCATAACCAAAGGAGACACAGCATGATAGGTGACCTGAAAAGTGAATCACACCATGACCCATATAGGTCATGCCATGATGGGTCCACCATCATGTTTTAGGCCGAGTGAGGAAATGGGAGAGGTTATTTTTTATCATCTTTTCCCCATTCTTCCCCCTTTTAATCTATCTTGAGGAGGCTCTATCCATGGTTAATTTTTCACTATATTATTACTTTTATCCTATGTTCTTATACTCTCATGTTATACTCTAATTTTAGAGTATTTATATAGGGTTTCAATGAAGATTCCACTAGATCATGGCGAGAATTTGTTGAAATTATGGGGTTTCCACATGTGGTGGATTGAGGATTTTCCAATATGGAAAATAATGAATTCTTCTCTCTGTTTGATTGGAATTCCATTAACATGGGAATTTTTATAGGGTTTTAAATTATGTTGGATAAAATTGGTGATTGATTAGGTGTCGTGTGATAAGGATTTTGTTCGGGGTCATACGAGAGCGTGCCATAGGATGTTTCGATGTAATCACATGAGGTTTTGGTGACAGGAAACCACTTGGTAATTCTTCATTCATTCTGCATTTTGAATTAAATTAGATAATTAATTATAAATTTTTGTAATTAATTATTTGGGATTTTTTATCTTGAGATAGGATCACGGGTGTTGATATAATATTGGACAAGGCATAAATGGGCATGTATGAGGAGGTGTAGATCCTCACAAAAATGGTAAATCCCTATATGAAGTAGGTTGGCCATATAATAAAAAACGACATGATTATTTATATAAGATTGTGCATTCATGTAGGTTTTCATGGGATCATGTAAATGGATAGGTACCTAGAGTTTCTTAGATAGAGAGATGGGATGGAATTAAGCCTCATAGGATTAGATCAGGTGATTCCGTATTTTTTTATATAAAATGGAGGAACCTAGTGTCTATATTGCAATGGAAAAGGGGTATTGGCCATGATTATGAGAGGTATAGAGTGTTTCTTATGTCCAGTATAAGAGGTGGGTAGCCAAGGTTATACCTCCTAGGGTTTCTTGGGATGTAATGAGAGGTTTAGGCAATGTGGTGATGGTTGATATGGTTGTATGTCTCACACCTGATAGGAATAACATCTTGAGGGTGGGTTTGAGCCTTCGTGTGTGTTGTGGATAGGATGAGTCCACTAAGAATAATTGTGGAGTGATGATTGGGTAGTGATGAGTGGTTTTGATGAGGTTATGTATCATCCAATTGAGGATAGGATCAGATAGGGCCTACAGGTTGAGAAAACCCAATGGGGTGTTAGATGTGGTTTGGTTCTAGTTATCAAAGACTAAGATGGGTCTGTAGACCATAGTTTATGAACTTATATGAGATATGAGTATGCCTAAAGGTATAAATGTGTGATCATGTGACTATTATGGTCTTGATGTTATTATCATGCAAGGATAATTAGATGATGATATGGGTTGTGTTACTTGGGTCTAGGTAACAAGTGACTACCACCTTGTTTATGAGTTGGTGAGATTATGGGACAAGTTGTGTGCCCTGGTTATTATTGTTTGTGTGTGTATTGGATGATGGTACTAGATATTTTTACTTAACATTGGTGATAAGACACTAGTGGGACTCTACCTTGTGTGATAAAGTAGTGTTCAGGTTGTGTTGTGATATCAAACCCTACCATCAGTGATATGGTGGTGGTCACGAAAATGACCTCGTCTTGAGTGAGAATGTGTTGGAACAGACCAACGTGAGTGAGAAAGTGTTGGCACAAACCACATTGACTGAGAATTTTGATCTAGGTTGTAATGTGATATCAGACCCTACCTTGAGTGATATGTAATTGGGTAGGATAATAGACTCACCATTAGTGAGAATGTATTGTCATGTAATAACTTGAGTGAGAAGGTTAGTCAAGGGTGTGATGTGATATATAATCATGTGGCTGATGGAACCTACCTTGAGTAATATGGCAGTGGTTGAGGAGTGGATGTTGGACAAACATTGAATGAGAAGGTGTTGGCATTGACCACCTTGAGTGAGACGGTTTGGTATAGGATATGGAAGTGGGATCCTACCATAATGGGGATGGTAGAGGTTAAAAAATGGTATAATAACCTACCATTAATACTTGGGGATGGGTTACTTGAGGTTTGAGGTGACTAATTTCTAGCATAGACTTAAGCAGGTTTGGTTGGGTATCATAGTTTCCTTGTTTTAAAACAATGACTAGATGTGCATGTTTATTTGTTTCCTCAAGCATACACATGGATATGATGGTGTGTATTTGGTTTACTTGGTGATACCCTATCGAAATGTATTTAACACACCCTACAAAGGCACCTCACTTTGTATAAATATCATATTTCTTCTTTATAGGTTGAGAACAGGTTATGAAGTTGATCGGGATGGAGTATCTTGACTGGGACTTGGAGGTGATGAGATGAGGTGAGGCTTAAAGATGGAAGTATATCCTCTTGTGTATTTTTTTGATTATTTAGTATATGTGATCAACCTGGGGGATGACCCATTAGATGCATACTTACATGAAAATGTTTCATTTTGATATTTCTTGGATATTTTTTACAAATTCTATTTACTTAGATTATTATTTTGTATGTTTCTTATTAAATTTTATTGTTATTTATGGTTATAATAGTAAGGGAATAGTTAATTAAATGTATGATTTAGGCCCTCTCCACTAGTCGAATCCTCTTTAATATAGGGAGGAATTCTAGAGGTCATGTGGCACATTATCTAGGATACTAATGAGTTATCTCAAGATGGGGTGTAACACATATTCCCAAACTAAGATTTATAATTTAATTTACAAAATATAAAAATTATTGATCAAATTACTTCTATTGTGGTGAATATTCTGGGAAATGTAAATGAAATATTTTTTTTGCATCAATTTTTCAAAAATTTATGTTGAAGGTTCTAATTAAAAAATGACATATCTAAAGTATTTCAACTTAGGTTATTAAGAAAACAAATTTTAAATTCACCCAAACAATATTTTACACATCATTTTTCCATAAAAGTGACATGGAAAGAGGATTTAAACATCTTTTTAAGAAAAACTAATGTTTAAATCTCTATCAAAATGAAACATTATTATCCTTTCAATATCGATTTTTCCTAAAACTGACATTGAAATCCTCTTCCCACAATAGTTTTATAGAAAACTAAACATGAAAGTTAATAGTTTTTTTAAAAATCAAGAATACACTATCCAATACTTGTATCACCATAAAAAGTAGAAAAAAACAAAACAAAATCAAAAATATTAATAGAAAAAATCATTGAACACTTTTACAATATATTTTAAAAATAATATACACATATTATAAACTCCATATACAAATTATTCATTCTTAAAAAATATTCTACAAATAAATTTTTAAGGTGGTCCAAGTCATTTTGTGGATAAGGAAAAACATCATAAAAAATCTAAAACAACATAAATTGTTAGATATTTAAAAATATAACATGTTTGTATAAATTATAAGTATTATAATGGAACTAAACATTTCAAAATCTATTGTTATTATGGTCATTATAATCTCATAAATGAATCATAAGGCATAATAACCACATGCAACACTTAATTTTTGATGATGAAACTATTTTTATTAAAAAAAAATTTAAAAATAAAAAAAAACTAGATATATAAAAAAAGAAAATATTCACTAATATAAACGTTAACAACCTGAACTTTCATGTATTCTGTTTTTTTGGGTAAATTGTTGAATAATGAACCATGTTGAAATAAATACATGATTTATTTTAATTTTAAAAATTAATTATCAAAAAACATGTAATATGAAACTATTAATATCTAATAACTAAAACAATATAATAAGACATACCCCTTTAACAACTTTTTAGAACCTCTTCAAAAACCATCTAATAAAGAGAATAACCAATATTAAATGAATTCATATGGGTAAAATATGAATAACATCAAATGTATACTAAAATATAAAAATGATATAATTAATAATATTATAATTCATATTAGTTAATAATTATATATGTGATCTTACCTATCAAGGAATAGAAGTAACCAAAACCTAATCTAGGATATTTTTAATAGTTTATAAATATATTGAATTCTAACTTGTTTTTACAGGTATTTTACATCTGTTGAAATGTAATATAGAACCATAAAACCATAAAAATAATTGAACTAATATTTTATACAAATAGTGTGGAGATACCTGATTGGGAAAGTAATAAATTAACATGATATAACACATTTTTACTTAAAGAACTTAAATTTATAACTGAAATTAACTTACATGAAAAAAAACTAAAACACATGTCCTTTCTCTTTAATGAATCAATAATATTTGTGTTAAATATATTTATCATATAATATATTCTACAAATATCAATATTAATTACAAAAGTATAATAATTAATTAATATTTAATAAATCGGTGTTAACATTATTATCCCATCAAGATCCTGAGGGGCATATGAAGGTGTTGGCTCCTGAAATTTTTCATTACTTTGTCATTATTCCTTCCATTTCATATAATTATACATAAGGTAATTTTAATAAAAATTTATAAGTAATTTGAATTTAAAAGTAATTATAAAATGATAAAAACATTTATTATATGTCCATTGAAGAAAAATACTAGATGTTCAATGTAAAAAATATCCAATACCCTATCCAGATATAGTCACCTCCTCAGTAAGAACTAACACTCGAGTATTTGGATCAATAATATCATTTATCGTTGCATATACTAGACCCAAATGCATAAGATAATGATGTACGAAATCCCCAAGATTATTTAATTTTTTTTATGATACAATATGTATATAGGGATCCCCAATATTCAACTCATTGTACACAAATGGATCTAAATGAGAAGGTGTAGGATCTTGGAAGTTAGGTTGTGCAAGTGTCATCTGTTTCACCATTTCCATAATTTATAGGAGGTTTAATTCTCTCATTTATGGACTCATTCAATTTCCATAACCTAGCCTTTAAAGAAATTATTTCTCCCATGTATTCTATCTCTCTCAATGTCATACTAGGGTAGACAAAAACTTTTTAATACTAATACCCTCATCATATACTATGATATAGATTGAGTGTTCTAGACTTCCCAAAGACGTTGTAATAATATTTATCCTACCCTCAAGGATAAAGGTCTCACGTGTATTTTTCCCCTAAAGAGTGTCCTGAAATATTATCTTATAAGGTTCTATTAATGGGATAAATTTAAAAACTATGAATATTAAAGAAAAATAATAATTGATTACGTACAATAATATCATATTCTTATTTTGTTGGATTAGAAATAAAATTACCCTTTTTTCATCCTTACCCTTTTTTATTTTTCATAATTAGTGGGGGGAGATGGAGGGACATATTTAAACCCTTTGGTGCCAATACATGGTTGGGCGCATAATTCATTAAATTTTTCACTAATTATGTTATTCTTTAGTAATGGATACCCTCTATATAGTAATGTAAGAGTGTATAAATTCATGGGCCATATCTCTTGATGATCTCTCCTAGTGACCTATTACATAAGAAAAAATTAATAATTTATCAAGTAATTATAATAAATTTAAGAATTAAATTTTACAAAGAAAAATTACAAATCATAAAGGATTCCTATTTATGAATAGAAACAAAATTAACTCATCAATCTGTATCTATAAAATCATATTTAATGCATGGATATTGATTCTATTTAATTTCAAAAATATAACATGTAGTCAAATTTATCTTAAATATCTCTTTCATGTTTCTATAAATGATAGTAACCTTTTCTTAATTTATTTCATCTCTTAAAATTAAAATATCATATTTAATTGAACAGATGAAATGTTAGTATTATTTCAATGTAAAATATTTAAACCATTGGAAAACTAAATAAATATGATTAGAAATTTTATTATCATAAACTCTCATAACTAATATTTCAGCGACTATTCAACTATACTCTAATCAGGGAATAAAATATTAATCCTACAATGACACTATATTGCCATGTTACTCCTGAACTTCTAAGATTGTGGGCCAACTGGGTGTTCATTATCCTCAAACTCAATTATCAATATTTTATCTCCTTATGCAATTGAAACTTTTTATAAACATGTAATATCATTCCTAAAAAATTTAGGTAAATTACTCTCTAGAGAAGAATAATAGTTACACATAATTTCAAGAGATATAAGTTTAATTTCATTAATTAATTTAATTATTTTGGATTTATTTATATAAAGAAACCTACATACCTCGGTTCCCCAGCCTCTGTGTCTTTCATTTAGAATGATGTATGCTACTTGAATGAAATTTTTTATACCTAAATTTAATTAAAACTAAATAATTTTTATAAATAAAAATTTGGTTTTCATAATAGAAAAAAAACATTTAATGTTGGATTTTTGGACCAAATATTCTGTGAGAACAACTTATGAATTAAAAAATTAACAAAAAATGAAAAAATTGATTTTAATTTAAAATAGAGTGATTTTTTTACCTTTATTTTATTAGAAATAAATATATTTTATAAAAAAAATGTGATTTTTCATAATAGAAATAAAATTATGAACATTTTTTCAAATAAAATTGCATAGCTAAAAATCAAGAATATAAAGAACATAGTCATAAAAAACAATGATGGAAATATTTTACAACCAAAAATGGATACTTGAATCTAATGAATATAAAAATTATTACAAAAATGGAATTAATTATCATAATCTATATATTTAAATGTTGAATTTGAAAATATATAGTTTTTAACTATGCATGTTTCACAAAAAAAACATATATTTACCTCATTAATTAGAGGATTATTGGAGTGTTCTCTTGTATACCTTCTACATGATAATTCCTTGTTTTATTGACTATGTATATATCATAGTCATTGTTATCGATAGGTAATCATATAATAGATAAATAAATCTCACATAATCATTCAACATCATCAATATTCTCATCACCCAAATTAAATATTTACCTTGAAAAATGATAGACCATTGATCTTTTAAGGGTTTAAAAACGTAAAAAACAATTCATGAATTTCCATGATAAATGATTCCTCATTGAAACTAAATATTTTCAAATCAAAAAGTTTAAATCCATACTCATCATGTTTCACAAAACTTTTATTGTCAAATTGATTACATTTAAACACCGGTGCTCTAAATTTACTATAGTCAATCCCCTATATATCCCCAATAACTCCAAAATATGTTGTTGATGCATAAATTGGGTTTTTATCATTGGCACTTAAAAAATTTAGTGATTCAATGATGACCATTGCTATGCTATTTTGAAGGGTAATCTTATCATCCTAATTTTTTCATATGTAAAATTAATATCAAAACCATAACAAGTGATTAATTTAACACTTAGCCCCCCTTATAACTATTTTAATATTTCTGATATGGATAAATGAGTATTGGATTTCTCCTTAAATAATAATTTTGATGTATTTTTGTGTTCATTCATCCACAAATTTTCATTTATTTTTGGAAATTTTACCTCTATTATAATAACATGTGATGATATATATCGTTAGACCTCACCAATGTTGTTCAAAATGTAGAAATGTTCTTGTATCACTTCATCATATAGAATTAGAATTAATTTTAATCCAAAAATCCATTTACCTTCACTATCAATAGTAAAATGTTAGGATATAGGGAGACCAGTATGCTCCACTTCATATAAGTAATTAGTAAATAAATCAATCACCTCTTCTGATATATATTTTTGAACAATAGAGGCATTTGGTCAATGAATATTCTTAATATATACCTTTAAAATTTTCATATATCTTTTAAAAGGATACATACTACATAAATGTATAGACCTACATATTTATATCTCTCACACCAAATTAATTTCCATACAAACCATTATGTCAAAAAATCATAAGGTAAAATATACTTCTAGTTCAAAAATTATGATGATGGATTTATTTTCTAACACATATAATAAATTTGGATTTATGACTTTATATCAAATGGAATTGAAAAAGTAACATAGCCTAATGATATAATTTTTGATGGGTATTGGAAATATTCCATGAAATTAAATCAGTAGAAGTTTTTTTATCAATACATTATAGTGATGATATTTTATACTTATTAACATTAAATCCTCAGATGAAGAAAACATGATGGTAATACCATTAATATATTTTTATACAATCCATCTTTTTTATTTCCTTCCAATAAAACTATCACATATTTTTCCACAATATACATAACACCAATTTTATTTTTCCCCTCCAAAAATTTCTAAAAAGATAGCATAAATGAAATGGGTTGTTTCTTCTATGTATTTTCTTAATGAAAAGAAATTTTTTTTCATTCCAAATGTGACATCAATATTTTTACCTTTTTGAAATATTATTGAGATAATAATCATTATGGAGAAAATCATATAGTTATAAACCATTAAATTTATTATTTTTAACAAATTGTATGATATTTATCTCCCTTAATATTGTATGTAGATTTGTTTTTATATGGATAAAATTCATTTATAATGAAAAATATCATAGAGCAAAAAATAAAAAACTCTTTATTTTTTCATCAAATATTATAACACTTATCTATAATAGTAATTTAAAATCATCAATTAATGGTGATAGATAAACATCAATACTATTTCTATGTTTTATTAGCCCATAAACCATCAAAATTGTTAAAATATATTTTCTATTCAAGAATATATATGGGTACATGTTATAGAAAACCAACACAAAAGTTTATTAACAATTTTGGCTACTGAGGCTCTATTATAACTTCATTCCATCTATGTATAGTCCCATTATGATATTTCTAAATTTATTTAAAAAATTTTAAAAAAATTCAAATATCATCCATTGTGGTGAATCATCAGGATGACATAGGTTTTTATAAGAGATGCATTAATAAGTATATCATCTTAGACTCTTAATTTCATTTTAATTTTCAAATAGATGCTTTAAATGAGGAATTATCAGAAGATGTCAGATTGTTTTAGTAGGAGGTTTGGGGTATGTTCTTAAGAATGAATAAATATTAGATTTATAATCCATTTTATATCATAATGACCCACATTTTATAAATTATAATAAAATTACATATTCCTTCCAATACAACATAGAGTCTTTTGGGAAATCATGTGTCATTTTATGCCCCAATCCCATTAGGAATGAAATTTTTTTCATCATAATTGGAATTTAGATTCTTGTTGCCTTTTGGAAGTGGATCTTTCAAAAGTTCAAGTAATAAAGTGAATTGTTTATCACTTAAACAATTTCTTTTTTCTATGTTAACTATTCTCAATACTGCTAATAGCACTATAAATTTAGTGAAACCTAGTAATAGTGGTTTCTCAGCATCTTCGTACAAATTTTCAACAATTTTTTTCAATGGTTTTAACACTCACATAATTAATTAATTCTTCAATATTTTCCTCTTTCTCATGATGAACATATCCATCATCATTATATCATGAATTTTATTATTTAAACATTCCACATCGAACATGTATAATTATGATTAAAACCATAGTAAATCAAATGTTCATTGATTTCATTACACCTTAATTTTCTCATATTCAAACACTTCACGCATTGATAGAGAATCACATCATTTTTTTCTACATTCTGTTGATAAGGATAAAAGAATCATTTAACCAAATTCTCATATTAATCACTATTTATTTGATTATTTTTCAAATTGTGATCCATTAATTACTTCAATTCTCAATATAATATATGAATATATGAAAACATATAAACATTTATATATATATATATAGAAAAATTTAAATCATATAATAATATAAATATATAAAAATGAATAAATTTTAAATATAGATATTGAAATTATATATAAGAAAATAAATAATATATATATAAATATAAATTTATTAATACAAATATTATAAATAAATAAATAAATAAAAATTTAATAGAACTAAAATTTATGACAGGAAAGGATGCAACTCAAAAAAATATCACTATAAAAACGGATATAATATCAAAACATAAAAAATTAAAACAAAAAATTATAATTGACAATAAAATTATCACAATAAAAAATTTTAACCATAAAAATTTAATATGCACCAAAAATTACAAATACAAATAATTAGAACAACAAAAAATATATATAAATAATTTATGAACATAAAAAATTTATAATCATAATTAAATTATAACTATAAATTATATATAAACATAAAAATTTATAACTGAAAAAGATATATATAGAAAAAATAAATTAATTGATATAATTAAAACATAAAAATGAATTAATAAATATTTTGAATATATAAAATAATATTTAAAATATAAAATATTGACATTACAAGATAATATCTTTGATAAAGAGAAAAAATTATTAATTGATGTACTTCAAATTTCAAATAATAAAGTATAATTTCAACTAAGAATAAATAGTTTAATTCAGAATAGGTGGAAGTTAAACAAGATGTGTGGAGTGCAACTAAAGAGATTGGAATAGTTGAGGGTGGTTGAATGATACTAAACTATGGTGAAAGATGAAAGTGTAAGAAAATGATGAAAAATCAGAATTGAATCGATCAAACGATGAAGATAGAGGGTGTTAATGAGTTTTATATCATAGGGTTGTTGAAAATAATGAGTCTAAGAATGAGGAAAACTCAGGAATTGACTTGTGATAAAAAAATTAAAAGTTTTTAACATCATTTTCTAGGAAACCAGTATTTTAGACTAAAATTTAATATTGTTTCTTAATAAAAAATTCTTAAATTTCACCTTTTAACATTGGTTTTTTAAGAACTACTGTTAAAAGTCATTTTCATAACATTGGATTTTATGAATCTAATGTTAAAAACATGACTGATATGATTTTATTATATTTTTTCATAAATAAAAAATTAAATTCTTTCTCATGTGAGTTTCGACATACATTTTGTGAGACCCAATTTTAAAAATGATAACTCCAAAAATATTTTTTTACTTATGTTTTTTAATAATATAAACTTTGAAGTAGATGTAAAATCATAAAATTAAATTCTTGGATCTCTATTACACAAGGTTTATAAAAAGGTTTAGGAATTATAAATAGATAAAGAAATTAATGATAAATTGGAAGGAATATATGAAGGAAATATTAAAGTTAAAGAAACCAAACTATATATTTAGAGAATTGGATTTAGGTATGTTAATATGGTTGAAGAAGAATCAATTGATGATTACTTAATAAGAGTATATGAAATTGTTAAAAATAATAGGGGATTTAGAAAAAAAAATTTAAGGCCCTTCCATTATGATGAATTTAGGTGAGTAAATAATAAGAGGGTGATATCTCTTCAAGTAGTCAATCTGAAGAAGAAGAATATGAATAAGATGTTGAGAAATTCATAAATTCCATGTTTCAAGTAGAGAATCATGAAGATTCCTCAAGAATTTAGTAAGAAGAAATTGATATAATATATATATATATATATAACAAATGCTAAAATCTAAATTGGAATCCCGTATAGAGATGAACATAAAGATCAAGAAGGATCTATGTTCATTAAAGAAAGAAAATACAAATTAAAATGACGTTAAAGAAGATATTATGAAGAAGTAAGTTTCTTATATTAATGAAATAAAAAACATGAAGTTGAAATTTGTTGAGAATGATATGATAGTGAAATATCTTAAAGAAAAAATAAAAATAAAAGAAGAAAATATTTTCAAGTATCAATCTAAATGTATTAGAGATAAAAATAAATTGAAGAAGATATGGTGTGATTACAATAATCATGATACATCAAAATTGTATGATAAAGTGAACTAAAAGGATTATGTCACATACTCACTTATTATGATTCATGGTAATTATGTTTTGACTAAAAATTAATGTTTAAAAATTAAATTTGGTCATGTTTAAGCTAATAATGGTGATTAAACAAACTCTTCTATGTATATTGATGAGATGAAAATTTTTATAAGAACATCTTACACAATACGTAAGAAAACACAAACATTTCTATCCACTAGAAAAAAAATTATGGACAAAATTTATATTATTATATAAGACCAAGATTCAATAAATATTGTTGGTGTTGTGGATTTTTTAGGAAAAAATATCATTCATGTTGAAATAATATGACTCTAATTGGGAGAATTCATAAATAAAGTGGGATTGGTTTTGATAGGATCATAAGAGAACCTCAAAAGAATAAATTTGTGAGCTGGAATGCATCAAATCTATCCACATAAAATATATTTGAGTGTATGAATAAAATTAGTGTCACATGTTATTAACATGTTCATTTTGTATAGGAGTTCTTGAAAAACCTTTCAAGATAACATTTCCATTATGAAAATGGGAAGGGGATTCATAATTCAAATTTTGGGGAAAGATGTCTTATCATTTAAGTGGCCCTAAAATCATGAAATAAAGTAATATCATGGATTCCTGAAATTTGTTGTTCCTTATAGATGTTTTGAGATAAAAAAGATATTAAAAAACATAGAAGAAAATGATTAATGGGTGGTAAAATTTGGTAATAATAGTTATCTAAAAATTAAAGGCTTTTGTACTACTGAGATTGAATAAAAAATGATTAAATAAAAAATCACCTTCTGCATGGTTATGTTTAAACTCAATTTTATTAGTTTGATCCAATTATGTGATGATGATAATGCAGTTTTCTATAAGTAATATTAATAAATAACTAATAATATAAATATGGAATATTTATCTCTAAATGATAAAGAATAAGTGGAAACATATTTCAAATTAGCATCCCATCCAACTCTTGCCACATAGGTGACAAAAATGAGAATAATAAGTGGAATATTAGACATAGACATATTGTTCAATGATAATTGAGTACAATATAAAATAATGAATCTATGTTAGACCTTCTATAACATAGAATAGAAATAGAGTATGTTTTTGGAACTTTACATAGGGGGAATATGGTCTAAGAAACACCTAAAAGAGTTGATACACTATGCCACTAGAACCTGTTCATTTGGATTTGTGTGGGCCTATGAGACATCTGTATTATAATGGTGATTTTTATTTAATTAACTTAATAGTTTAATTAACTATTATGACTATATTTATATTCATGAACCACTAGTCTAAGTGGTTTATATGTTCAAAATATTTAGATGACAAGTTGAGAAGGAGCTGCAACAGATAATGGTATGGAATATAGACAAAATGAATTTGAAAAAATTATTGTAAGACATGGGATTAAAAACCAATTAAAAACACCATACACTCCCCATTATAATAAAGTAGGTATGAGGAAAAATATAAGTAATTTTTATATGAGAAATATAATTTTCGAATCATAAACATTCTAAATTTTTCTATATAGAGGTTTTTTCACTCCCTCCATTGTACAAGATTGTTGTTTATTAATACTAGTGATAAAAAAGGCACCATATGAAATTTTGTTTAAAACAAATACACCTTTTAAGTATTTTAATGTCATTATCAACCATTGTTTCATGACGATCAGAGGCACTGATATGGGAATGTTTGAAGAAAGAGATGCAAAGAATCTTTATAAGCTATCTATCTAATGTTAGTGGTTAAAAAAGATAGAACCAAAGGTTTAATAAATGTGTTGATTTTTTGGATTTAAAAATCATTGAAAATTATCCCATAATAGAGTCATGTCTAGAGAAGGAGATGAGTATATAGAATATGGTAGTGATCATATTTTATTAAAATAGTTTAAAGAAGATGCGTGAATTGTGTAGAATTCTATTAATATGGACACAAATGAAACCAATAATAAAGATGATACTGCTAATAATAACACAAAGAGAGGAATTAGAGGTTGAATAAATATATGGATTGTCATAATATTATTAGAAATCAAGAGGTTCCAATATAAACCATATGAGGATAAACGATTGGAAATCAGACTAATATCATTTCTCAAGTTAAACCTTGAAATGTTTAAGTGGTAGATGACCATGAGAAATGGATCAATTATATGAATAAATATCTAGATCATATTAATAAGGAACTCTAATTGAGATCTTTTTCCACGACCTGAATATAAAAATATAACTGGTGCTATGTGGGTGTTCAGAAAAAAAAATTAAATGAGAAAGGTGAAGTAACATGGAACAAATCAAGGCTAGTTTGTAAAGGAAATTTACAAAGGGAAGGAATATATTTTGAAGAAAACATTTCACCAATAGTAAGGCTAGAATCTTTCAGAATGTTCTTGGTAGTGGAAACATAAGGGCATTGTATGTTTTATCAAATGGATGTAAATTTTTCCTTAATATAAGGAGACTTGGAAAAGGATGTTCTCATCGAGCAGCCTAAGGGATTCATATTAGAAAAATATGGATTAATGGAGTGTGAGTTAAAGAAATATTTTAATGGATTAAAACAGGCCCCTAGATCCTCGTACTGTAAACATTAATTTTTTTTGAGAGAGATGGAATTTTCAAAAGGAAAGTATAATAGTAACCAAAATGTGAAGTAGTTGTCAATAAGAACTCTAATTATCATTTTATATATTTATGAATTTATATTTGATGTTGAAAAAGTGTATATTTAGGAAAATTTTACAAAAAAAATTGAAACATCATTTTGAGATGTCTATGTTGGGTGAGATGAGTTGCTTCTTAGGACTACAAATTAAACAAAGGCATGAATTCATTTTCTTATCCTAAGAGAAATATTACATGGAATTGATGAAAAAAATTAGCCGGGAGTACTATAAATAAATCCCTGCACCCATTGTAGATGGTACAAAACTGAATAAGGATGAAGTAAGAATTAGTGTGAATTAGAGAGATTTTAGATGAATCGTTGGTGGTCTGCTCTATGTAATTGTATCAAGGATATATGTTATCTTTGTTTTGACTCTATATTTTAGGTTTCAAAGTAATCATAAAGAGTCTTGTATGTTGGAAAATAAAATAATCATAAGGTATATCAAGGGAACTCTAAATTGTGATCTGTTATACGAAAAAAATAATTGATTTAATGTTATAGGGTTATAAAGATACTAATTGGATATGAAATTATGCTGACTAGAAATCCACATATTGAAGAGAATTCTTTCTTAGTGAGAGATGTGTGATTTTGAATAATGAGAAGTAGAATTCAGTTGTCTTATGTATAGTTAAGGCGGAGTATATTGCAGTTGTGAAATATTGTATAGAGATCATATCATTATAAGAAAAAATCATTAATAAATGGCTCGTGTTTATTTTTTTAGCACAAGTTTCAAATAACTACCACAAATAAACTACGGTTTATTACAAACTATCACCGATTAGTGTCATTTTTTAGCAGCAATTAAAACAATCTATAAATCTGATAAATTATTATTATATATTAAATTTTAGTAATGGTTTTTAAATATCTATAGTGAAATTAAATAAATCAAATTAATTAATTAAAATTTTAATTACGTGTTGATAAATAATAAATATTTATTAATTATTATTTAATAATTATTTTTTAATATTTATAATAATTTATTATTTAAAATTTAATTAATTAATAAATAATAATTATTTATAATTAATATATAGAAATTATTTAAAAAGAAAATAAATTATTTATTATCTATCAAATCTAAATTATTTACTAATTATTGATTATTAATTAGTAATTATTAATTAGTAATTATTTATATATGAATATATTTTCATATAAACACACACACGCTTATACATACACACATGCGTGTGCGAGTGTGTACATATACATTATACATACATACATACATACATATTTATTTATTTATTTATTTAAATTAATATTTAAATTTATTTATATATAATTATATATATATATGTGTGTGTGTGTGTGTAAATTTATATATATTATAGATATCTATATGTATTTATGTATATTTATTTGTACTTTATATGTATTTATGTCAATTTATTTATAAATGATATATATTTATATGTATTTTTGTGTATGTATATATATATCTATAAAATTATGTTTATATAAAGTCATATTTAATTATATATATGTATTTATATATATTTATACATATTTATATGTTTTTA
Source organism: Viscum album (assembly GCA_963277665.1). NCBI lineage: Eukaryota > Viridiplantae > Streptophyta > Magnoliopsida > Santalales > Viscaceae > Viscum > Viscum album. Next base: position 376,705,845 of record OY728132.1, read on the forward strand.
TATGTTTTTATAAGTTTTTATATGCATTTATATATATACAGTGTGTGTTTGCGTGTGTGTGTTTATATAAATATTTATGTTTATATAAAATTATATTTAATTATGTGTGTGTGTGTTTGCATATATTTATGTAAATTGATTTATATTTATAGATATTGATATTTACTTATATCATGTTGATATATACTAAAATTTATATATATAAATATAATTATATATGTGTGTGTGTATTAATAAGCATTTATATAAATTTAATTATATTTATATATATTTAATTTATATTTAAATAGATTTAATTTATATTTATATGTATTAACATATATTTATAAATTTATATATAAGTGCATTTTAAAATTTTATATGTAATTATATTTTTATATGTATATATTTATAAAATATGAATATTTATATATACATATGTATATATATATATGTATTAGTATTTTAAAGTCTTCTTAGTCACCACTTAAAGGACTTGGTAAAGTGTTGAATGTTCTCCATAATAACCAAGAGACAAGGGGTCCGAATTTTACACTACACATATTTATGCTTAATTATGTAGTAATAAGGGGTTCAAATATCAACCTACACATCCTATCACTTAAGGATATGTTGAAGCCACCATCATAAGGCTTTGGATGATGTTGTAAAAATGGGAGAGAAAGTACTCAACTCTTAGCAATGAGTGTTTCTTTTTCAAAGGGGGAGTGTGATCATTCCGTAATTGTTTTTGATTTGAATATGTGATTTATGATACATGGGGGGAAAGGAAAATAGAAGTGTGAGTTGAGGGGGACTTCATCTATATCACATCGCCAAAATTGTTTTCCATTGAGGGATTTAATTCTCCCATATACACTACATTATCCTATGGTTTCATGTCAGTATGCATATCATGTATTATATTTTTTGGTTTGATTTCTCTTGTATGATATGCTAGGTTTTAAAATGAATTTTTCATGGTTGATGAAAAATACTAAGATGGAGATTGAAGTGTCCTAATAAATTATTGAACGCTAATATTGGTTTTCAAACATTCATAGATAGCTTGATTAATCCTATGAATATTTTTTTAAGAGTTTTGATGCTATTGAAAATGGTCTTGATGTTTTTGAAGTTGATTTTAACAGATTGGAAGTTATTTTGATCTTGATTAATACATTCTTGAATTTATAAGGCCAATATTCCAATGCTATGTTTGATATATATAATGTTTATTGCCTACGTAAGTTGCACCGAGTTGAGTGTTCTTAAATTTTAAAATAGAATTTTATATATAAGAAGTTTTTGTGATATTTAATAAGTTTTATTCCACTAGTCTAGAAAATTGAAATGGGATAATTTCATATATACATATATAAGATGATATACAGTGAATACATAAGATGGTGTGGCCATAATTGAAAATCAGTAAAGTTAAAATTATTTTATATGAAATCTAATATATTTCATCATAAGATATTATATGCTTGTATAATTTAAATATATTTATAAAATAGTAAAAGGAACACATAAAATGTTAGGACTAGTTTTAAGATATGGGGACTTCGTATGTACTTATGGTGAGAGAGATGCATGTTTTTTAAGATATTGGGTCCTCAAAAAATATAAGTTCTATAATATGATGAAATGCATAAGATTATTGGTCAAAATGTATGATATATTTCATAATATATGTATTTTTTATAAGATATATGACTTTGGAAAAAATTGAAAAATGTCAGAATGAAGTATTTTGAGAGAATTTAAACCTGATGCTTGAGATAATATTCATGGATTAAAACATAATAAATTTATTGGGATTCAAGTTGAATGGATATATTTTGATCTAAAAACCATGAAGAAAAATTTCCCCCTTGAAAACAACAAAATTAATAAAAATTCAAGTGAAGTTGAATTTGTTCATCAAGAAACTCTAGGAAATATTTTTTGGAATGAATGTGTGATGATGTTGTGTTTTTCTTTGATTCCTTGATCACAAGAAAATCATGTTGTGATTCTAGTTGAGAAGGTAAGAGTGAGGATTATCATAAAGATAGGTTATTAAGTTTAGTCTCACCGTAAAGAGTCACTTTGTTCTAAAATAATCTTGAAGAAGTTTAGAATTAAGATTGATCTATTTTGTTGAAGAAAAATCCATTTTCAAGTATTTTAGGAATTTTCCAATGAATTTATTTGAGATTTATTTTTCATGGTGGTCACTTTTGGATTTTACCCAAGTATTTTTATCTACTCAAATTAATAGAGGTGAATTTATTAAAATATACTAAATATATTCATTAAATATAAAATGAAATATTCCTTTATCATATAAGCATGTCCATTTAAAAAGTGAATTAGGAAATGGGTTCAGGATCCCATTATGGAATTATGGTAATGGGAATTCACTTGACTTCTAAAATGGAAATTGATTGATGAAATTATTTCATTCTATAATTTTCGGGTTTAACTGAATCTAAGGAGTAGTGTAGAGAGAGATAAAGTAATCGTGAGTTTCTTTAGTATTGATATATTTGAGAAAAAATATAGCCTAATTATAGATCTTAGAGAAGAATAAAACACTTTCAAGAGACCATATCTTTAGTGGGACAAGATTGAGAAGTAAAGTTGTAAAGCACATCAACAACTGTATCTGAATTTTATAAGAAATTTGAACCAAAAAATTTATATTAATAATTCATTATTTTCAATGTTCATAAATAGGTGATCACATTTAGATTTTTTTATCCTGGAGGCTCAATATGAAAATCTTCATCAATTGCTGGAGTAACACTAATTCTAAAATGATATTTCTCATCTGGTTTTTTTAACATAACCAACGAGATATTGTGTAAATACTAGTAGGTTACTAGGGAATTCAAGGCTGCATGATGATAATTTTCATCCACACTTATATTTAATCATAAAAATCTAGTATAAAATATATAGACGAGGATAGAAATGAGAGGCAGTAAATAGTGGGTACCTACACTGAGGCTGAACCTTGTAAAAAATGTTGTATGACTTATTCTTTTAATTTTTTGATTCTTATGAGTGATGATAATTTAAATTTTTAGTGGATATAATCCTAATAAATTGTAGAGATTTTTTTTAAGTGAAATAAATTTTTAAATAATTACTACATTGATTCACTTCATATCCCCATTTATTTACCCACTTCAAGGTATCTCAAGTTGTATCATAGAAATTAGGTTAATTTTATTGGATCATTGTATAGATGGACATGGGGAATATAAAATTAGTGTAAAATAGGGGGTTTTCTATTTTTTATGGAAAAATTTCTCATAGAAGAATAGGATGTAACCTTATCTTTTTTCAATTGTCCTAGAATCCCAAGATGCATCAATGGTGGGATTTCCACTAATTAATAGTAGTGACCCTATGTATTTTCATTATTGAAAAATAACCTTTCAATGTCATTTTAAAAAAATTAACATTAGTTAAAATGTGATGTTAATGTAGGTAATGTAAAAAAAACAATGGTTTATCTAAAAATGATGTTGTAATTTCTTCTAAAAATAAATATATAAGGATTTTAGCATTTTTTTAATAAAACTGACATTTAAATTCCTTAGATATGATTTTTGACATTGGTTTTCTATAAAACATGTACAGAAAGAGGATTTCAATGACCATTTTATCAAAAAACCATCATTGAAAGATCTACCAAAATGAAAAACTACTAGGATTTTAATGTTTTTTTCCCATGAATTGGTGTTCAAAGCCTCTTTTCACATCGGTTTTTTAGAAAATTAGTGTGTAAAATCCCTTTCATCATTAGTTTTTATAAAATCAATTTTGAAGGTTAATGTTTTTAAAATTATAAAATACATTCTTCCAGACTCGTATCATAGTAGAACAATAGTAAAAAAAGTAAAAAAACACATACAACAGTAATAAAATCATTGAAAACTTTTAAAACATCTTTTATTCTACACTTTGCTTTAGCTTGTAATATTCCATAGCCAACACTTGTATATATCTTTGGGTGGTTACCTAATGGGATTGTATCCACATAATGTTCGGTCCGCCATTGGGTACCCATACATACTTTATTGATGTAGGTAGGGACTGGGTAAATCACTCATAGTTCAATGCTTGATTTTGTTCCATGCTTCAGAGTAGGGGAGTACGAGACCAAGCTAAGGCTCATGATACTATCTGAAGATATAGCTTTTTGGTTTTTTGGTACTTTCATACATGTATTGTATTGTACTACTATATACCTATTTTGGATACTTTTTATGTCATGACATGATCATCATTTTATATGAGATACTCCTAACATTATTTATATATTCCTGTTATTTCTCTATTGTCAAACTGTTATACTACTTTTGTTATTTGATATGTATTTTGTCTAATGTTGTGTTAAACTCTGGTAAGAGGGTATAGTATCCCCATAGATTCACCCTAGCCCCTCACAGCTATTTGGAAACCTCTGTAATTTTGGGAGATTTTCTTGAGGTCGTGTGTCCAACAAGGCTTTGGGAACTATTGAGTGGATTCTGGTTCTAGGATGTTATAGATACTGATAGTGTAAATGCATTTTTATCCCACTACTATCTTGTTAGGGGAAGTAATGTAATCTCCCATGTGTGGTTGTATTAAAGAGAGAGTAATCCATCTTTCATTTCTTAGAGCCACCTGAGAAGAGATTTGACATCAACCACCATACGGGGAACTAAGATCGTGTCAAGGGTATGAATAAATGCAATAGTGGCAGAAGATAACCCACTGAAGGAATGAGTAAACAACTGGGGAGATAATAAAGCTAGGGTATATTTGTTTAATGTAATGGGAAACTCACCTGAAGTTGTATCTAGAGTATAAATCGACAATAGAATATGATAGTAGTTGAGTGATGACTATGAACCTGTCCAAATTTTTTATCAAAAGAGTTAGAAGTAGTAAAGTGAATAATAAGGGGAACATAATTATCTATGTATATGATTGATCCAAGAATAGAATACAATGAATAAAATTGTGTGTTCTTTACACATGAGATATCCAAAGAAATAATATAACCTTCAAGGTTAAGAGATAAACACTGATAGATTTTTAAATCTTGAGCATACCTCATCTACCTATTCCTAGTTTCACCATGTGGCATCCATTGTGATTCTAGTATTTCTAGAATTTGTATACACATTATTTCCAACTGATTTTACTTTCTAGTCATTCCCACCATCCTTGCCCATGCCACCAATAGATTCAATGGGCGTGCACCACCCAAAATCGCTAGCGAGATGTGGTGTCCCTTTCCCCAGTCGACCATCCAAACTCCAGCTATCTCTGTGGAAAAAAATAAACAAAAAAGAGAGATAAATATAGAATTATAAATAAAAAATAATAAAAAAGGGGAGGGTAAAACATCAAAGTAATAATGACAAGTAGTAAAGTTGTGCAGACCGAACAAATCTCAATATCTGATTCAATGATTATAGCCAATGTCAACGAAATTAAAGAATATCTCTCTCCTAAATTAGAACATTCAAATAACTCCAGAGTAACTCTGGTTGCAACAATTATCAGATCAACTTCTCCAACAATTTCCGGAGTAGAAGGGATATCCCAGAATCCAACATGAGGCACTTTTAGAGGCATTGTGAGACCTTCGTGTCACACCTATGCCACAACCTTATGTTTTGGTTACCCATGCACCCCACCATGTTTTTTAACTTGTTTATGATAAGGATATTGTTCTCAATCCCTCAAAAAATGATTATATCAAATTTATACCTCAACATGAAATATGAGGTAGTCATGAATGTGAAGATAATGATGCATCTAATACATGAGGACTAGGCTACTATCTTCAATTCCCTTCGTGAAGGGGGATCTCACATGCTAGTGGTGTTAGACATGTCCCTCTAATCTCTAACCAATGACTCTGCTTGGGTACCTTAAATTAGTTATTGGTTATATTCGATTGAATTCTTAGAACATGTCACAACTCCAGTCAAAGACTAAACATACTATTGATCATAATAAAATCATCGTGATTTATGACAGACATAGAGACAATGTTAGAAAGATATGATCACCCAATAAAACATAGTAGATTGAAGTAATTTGTGTTTTTTTATTAAATAAGAAATATTTTACTTGAATCATCACATTCAATGGAACTATATCATCCTGACAAATCATGGGAAATAACCATCACGGAATGGATATCGATGGTTATACATCTGCATACCCAACAAGATTACTTCAATGTTTCCTATACTGTGTTGCATTTATCACCACATTTATCTACTCTATCCATATGACATGATTTATCTAAGAATAACTCATGTTATTGTCCTTTAAAAGTGTGGAATACTGATGAAAATCAGATTTGGGCCCTTCTAGTGATGCAATAATCACCCTCATGTCCTTTTTAGTCTTTTATTTATTTTTTTTATTTATGTCTTTCCCTATGGATTGGGATTTTATTAAGTTCAGGTGATTTTTTTAGTGTTTATGTCTATAAATAGGGTGTTTGGTGTCATTTGGAATCAACTTTTTTCCTTATTAATTAAATTATAGAGACTGTCCCCTTGTGTGCATGCGTTCCACTTTTATTTCTCTAGGGATTCTCATGAAAGGACTTGATCCATCCCACTACACTACATCATAAGTGGGGATGGGGTTGGGATTAGTCAATTTAGTGATTCTTACTAGAGCAATAAGGGGCACAAGACATAGGATTATATGGCTTAGGCTTCACCAGATCTGTCCTTTTCACAAATCTTCCTAGATATGTCTCCCTTCCATGAAGATATGATTCAGTGCAGACATAGAAAGATGATAGAGGCATGGATCTGGGAAACATAGTATCTAGGCTCCTAGGTATCTAAGAGCTTATATTTTGAGATGGGACTGCTCTCTTCTTCGATGGGAGAGGGACAGGAGAGGCCCCTTTTAGTATTTTATCGGTTCTAATGCCATGTAAGAAAGAAAAGACTAGAAATAGTTCTTGTAACATCACAAGGTTTTCTAAAATCAAATTGAAAATGCTAGAAATTTTGTTTAAGGTATATATTTATAAGTATCCTTGAAACATAATTTTATTTCTTCTATGTTTTGAATTTCAAGAAACTATCATCTACAACTGTGTTCAGTATGTTATTTAGAGTCTGATGAAACAAACTTGTTTTTTTGGTGAATAGTAACATACCCTTATGAATATTAATATGAATAGTAATATGAACTCATGAATAGAAAATAATATTATTATTTTATTTTCCAAAGGCAATAGGATAATGGGATCTTAATTAATTTTCCAATGTCACATAAAACTAATTGGACTTCAATATTGTTATTTTTCAAAATAACTGTGACCTTATTTAAAAATTAAATTAATAATATTTAGAAAATTATTTTTGAAAAATGGAGTTCATTTTTGAATTCTACATGTCGAAAAATGTTTGGGGTAAATTTTTGGTATTTTTCTGAAACTCTTGAATTTTCGGTGAATAGTGAAATACGATAAAATACCATATAATCCATTTATCAGTAAAAATGCACTATTTATGACATAATAAGTGATGCAAGGACACTTTCATCAAAATAACATGATATTATCACTATTTAGGACCACTTGATTTGAGATTACTCATAGTCTTGATAAAAATATGATAATAATGATTAAAATAATCTAAAATACCTCCCCTCCTCGACTATAAATACCACCCTCACTCCCCTCTTCCTCCCACACCTGTCAAGCCCTGAGCATTGTCTAATTTCTGGCAAATTACCTCCCCATTCTTCTTCCCCACTTTCTAGAGCTGCTGGTATCACCAAAAGACCAAAATCAAAGCCCTTAAGAAGGATCTCAAGGAGAAGAGATCAAGAGGTAAACAACCTCTTTTATTTTTTTCTTTTCTTTCATTTTTTGTTATTATCTTCTATTCCCTTTGTCTTGTGTTGGGATATTTCATTAAATATTCCCCCATTAATGTACATATCTTTTATGAATGATGATATATTCCATTCCTCTCATCAATCTTGTTTTTATGAAATTTTAAGAGACGTTGTTAGGCTGCCGAATTTTTGTGAGAAACTTCTCAAGATTTTCTTTAATTTCGTGATTCATTTTTCTTCTTTCCTCACTCCCTATTATCCAAGAGGAATGAAATATCAAGAATCAGGTATATTCATTATGTTCCCATAATTATGTAAAATTACTCATCAATATTCTTCTCCTCTTCCACTTATTTAAAGAATCAAAAAAGCAGTGTCCGTTTGTGTCGAATTACCGACATCGTGGACGATGTATTTTCAATTTCCATAAATTCTTTCAAGTATGGTCATGAAACCATTAATATGGTTGAAAAAAATTATAATATATTTTTTATGACCCATATATTGTTCTGGAATTATTTTTTACTCATGGTTCGAATTTAAAAGATAAAATGACGTTGTTATTATCAAAGAACCACTAAAATGATCTAAACGAACATCATTAATGTTTAAACTTATAAGTCATTCTCATATAAAGAATAAAAGTAATAAATGGTATAAATTATGGTACTAGAAATATTTAAATACTAATCCATTCCAATTCTAGAGTTTCACTTCCAATCAACAGGAACGATTCATCATGAACCGATCGTGGAAATCACAAAAGAACTCACCCAAAATAATGCAAGGAACAAAATAATAACAATTATGGGGTGAAATGAGGTTATGAAATGACCATATAATATGTTATAAACATGAACATGCTTCTTTAAAATCCTAATAACACTCTTTTAACCATTATACAGGAGTTTTTAAGAAGTTTTATGTATGACAAGCCTAAGGTAAGTGAATTCTTAACCCGATTTCCATTCTTTAGGTTAACATTCTAATTTAAAATTTATGGGATATTTAAACTATTTGTGTGATGGTTTATGTTTATATTATGTTTTATTTTGTGTATTTATAGATTATATACATATTCCATCCACTCTATTAAGTCTCACTTCATGTATATGATGTTTATAAGGGACTTTTCTTCAAAAATCCTATTTTAAAATTCTGTTTTACAAGATTCAAAAGCAATATTTTTATGCTATTATTTATGTTGTATGATTATGTTTTGGTTATTGGGAATTATTTATGATGAAGGTTGGGACCTATATTTCCCTCCAATGCATTGGGTATGAGTAAGTTGGAGGTCGGCCGTATGGTTACTCCACGTGTAACTGCGATGGTTACACAAAGTATGGTAGCCGTGAGGGTTACAAATTTTAAGGTAGCCAAGATGGTTACAAGATTATGTAAGTAATGCCTAAATATACCTCTATGATTATATTAATGTTTGTGTGGATATTTTGTAAATCTCAAGTTACATGAAGTAAGTATTTATGGGTTGAAAGCATGTCTTTTTAAAATGTTTTCATACGTTATGAGTATTCATGGACTAATGTGATTTTTCCTTCTTTTTCATACCTTACTGAGAATTTGTGATCATCCCAAGTTTTTAAATGATTTTTCACAGGTTAATGGATGAGTAATACAAGGAAGGAAGACATGTTAAATGTTGAATAATTGTCAAAATGTCTTGTTTTAAGTTTTAATGGTTTATATTCTGAGAGTAATGGAAACTGATTTTATGGTATCCACTATGTTACAATGTGTAATGTTATGAATTCTTTGTGTTTAATATCTAAAGATATAAAATTGAAAAGATACTCAATGTAAAATGAAGTGTTTTCATGAATAAATTCAAGATTATGTATGTAATAAGTGCGGGTTGTTGTAGTTGGTATCAGAGGATGGATTAGATAACTTTAGGGGTTAGGGTGATGCTAATAGAATACCATAAATGATTTTCACTCTATATTTAATTTGTTATAGCATTTAAAGATTACCATGTTGCTTCATCTATGAAATGTTTGTTTGTAATGGTTTTCCGCAGAAGGAACATGGAAACTGAAGAGGAGAGGCACCGACAGAATGACATCCTTCCTGATATACAGCCCGGAATGGTAGGGATTGGAACCGAGCAGTTTGTGATAGTAATGGCTCAACTAACGCAGGCAATAAATGGTGGTGACATACATGCAAGAGAACAAACAGAGGTACTCCAACGGAACATGACAGTGGTGGAACATTTTATGAGACAACATCCTCCTCAATTCAATGGATCTTCTGACCTAGTGGCAGCAGAAGGATGGATTAAATACCTTGAATATATATTTGATGTTATGGGATGTTCGGACAATCAAAAGGTAAATCTTGACATTTATCGTTTTTAAGGGGAAGCTGATCAGTAGTGGTTAATGGTAAGGTATATTAGGGGTAGAGAGGATTTTGATGCCTTAGTGTGGGATGAATTTAAAAGTCTTTTTCTTGAAAAATATTTTTTAAGGTGGTGTGACTTAGAATGGAGAAGCAATTCCTTGAATTAAAACAAAAGGAGGAAGATTCAGTGGCTATGTATGAGGTGAACTTCACCCGACTGGATAGGTATGATCCAAATATTATTCTGGATCTTGATAGAAAAATCAACTGCTTTTACTCAGGATTGAAGACAAGGTATCGAAGGGTGTTGGACTCCCGTGAATTCAAAAGTTATGAGAAACTTGTCCGATGTGCTGAGAGGGTAGAGATGGAGTTTGCTAACGATCACAAGCATTTTGGAAACAAATAGAAGAAGAGGTCCAGTTGGAAAGCAATTGGTAAGAATCAACCAAAGAAATTTGATGGTAAGAAAATCTAGTTTCCAGTTTGTGAAAAGTGTGGCAAGAAGCACCCTGGGGAATGTCTTATCAAAACTGGGAAGTGTTTTAAATGTGGTATGTTTGGACATATGGCCCAATATTGCAATGAAAATGATCTAAAGACTAATCCTGATAAGAAAACTGTAAAGTGTTTTAAATGTGGTGAGATGGGTCGCTATGCAAATGCTTATCCAAAGAGGGAACCAAATGATGAAAAGAAGCCAGACTACAAGAAGAAAGGTGTAGTGAGATCCTTTGCGACTACGTCAGTAGGTGTTGGGCCATCCAATAAAGCTGTATCAGGTAATTTGTTTGTTCACTCAGATTTTTCTAATGTTTTTTTTGATATGGGGTCTACACATTCCTCCATCTCTGAGAAATTTTCTAGTAAATTGGAAATATCACCACAACAAATGAGACCCAAACTTGTTGTTAAAACAACAGGGGGAAATTTTATAGCAAAGAGGAATTATAAGAATATTTTTATTGTGGCATGTGGAAAGACTTTACCTGCAAACCATGTTGTTTTACCCTTAGTCGACTTTGATGTTATTCTGGGGATGAACTGGATTTCTGATTATCATGCTAAGATTGACTATAGAGCTAAAGAAGTTGTTTTTCAGAAAGAGTTTCAATTTTATACAAGAATGAACCCATAAAATTAATAACATATCAAGAAGATGAGAAACTACTGAAAGATGGAAATGAATGTTATCTTTTTCATGTTGTTTAAAACAATGGAACTATTCAAATTAATGATGTTCTAGTGGTAAATGAATAACTTGATGTTTTTCCTGAGGAGTTACCTAGTGTCATACCTGAATGATAAGTCAAATTCAAAATTGACTTAGTTCCTGAGGCTAAGACAATTTCAAATCCCCCATATCGTATGGCTCTAATAGAACTTCTTGAATTGAAAAATTAGTTGCAGGATTTTCTTGTCAAAGGATTCATTAATCCCTACACTTCACCATGGGGAGCCCCTGTTTTGTTTGTTAAAAAGAAATATGGTTCCATGAGACTTTTCATTGATTATAGAGCTTTGAATAATATCAATATTAAAAACAAGTATCCTTTGCCTCATATTGATGACTTTTTTGATCAACTCCAGGGAGATCAGTACTTTTCCAAGATTGACTTGAGATCCAGATACCATCAGCTGAAGGTGAAGGAGGATGACATCCCGAAAACTACCTTTCGTACTAGATATGGGCATTATGAATTTGTTGTTATGCCATTTGGGTTAACTAATGCACCTGCTGTATTCATGAATCTTATGAATAGAGTATTTCATGAGTTCTTGGATAAGATTGAGGTTGTATTTATTGATGACATTTTGTTTTTTTTCTAAAAATAAAGAGGAGCATGAAAAACATTTAAGGGTTGTTTTACAATCATTAAAAGAAAAGAAACTATATGGACAATTCAGAAAGTGTGATTTTTGGTTGCAACAGATTTATTTTCATGGGAACATTGTAAATAAGGATGGAATAACAATTGATCCTTTCCAAACAAAAGTAGTTTATGAATGGCCAAGACCCACAAATGTTACAGAGATTCGTAGTTTTTTGGGCTTAGCAAGTTATTACCGACTGTTTGTTAAGAACATTGCACGGTTATCTAGCCTGATCACTAAGTTAACAAGGAAAGGGGTTAAATTTGGTTGGATAGGGGAATGCGATGTTTGTTTTCAGGAAATAAAGAAGAAATTGGTGAATGCTTTAGTTTTGGCCTTACCTTCCCGGAATGGTGAGTTTGTCATCTATAGTGATGCTTCTTTGAAGGGACATGGTTTTTTTTTGAGGCAGAATGATTAGGTAATTTCCTATGCTTCGAGACAACTTAAACCTCATGAGATAAATTATCCCACACACGATTTGGAATTGGCAGCTGTGATTTTTGCTTTGAAAATTTTGAGGCATCATCTTTACGGAACCAAATTCCAAATATATACTGACCATAAAAGTCTAAAGTATATATTCACTCAGAAGGAATTAAACATGAAGCAGAGAAGATAGCTAGAACTGATAAAGGATTATGACTGCGTGATCAATTACCATCCTGGAAAATAAAACAAAGTAGCAGATGCCTTAAGTCAGAAACATCATGCATCATTAACCATGCTATGTTTGGAACATGATCCCTTGATTAATGATTTGATGAATTTTGGATTGGAAGTTGTTGGTGCAGGGAATACCTCTCTTTTGTTTCAGGTTTCAGTGCAGTCTTCGTTGTCAGACAGAATTATGAAAGCACAGAGGGAAGACCGTGAGCTACAGAAAATGGTAGAATTGGTTAAAATGGGTAAGTTGAAAGAATTTAATCTTGATAAAGATTGTGATTTAAGAATTGTAAAAAGGTTGTGTGTGCCTTGTGATTCCAAGTTAAAGAAAGAATTGTTGTGTGAAGCTCATAGTTCTCCATTTTCTATTCATCATGGAAGTACTATGATGTATAGAGACCATCAAGAGTATTATTGTTGGAATGGGATGAAAAAAGATATTGCTGATTTTACAATGAAATGTTTGACATGTCAGTAGGTTAAAGCAGAGCGGAAGTTACCGAAGGGGATGCTTAAGCCTTTGCCGGTTCCAGAGTGGAAATGGGAGAATATATCCATGGATTTTGTGGTGGGACTACCAAAGACTTCTCGAGGTAACAATGTGATTTGGGTTATTGTTGATCGGATAACAATGTCTTTGCATTTTCTTTCTATTCGAGATACAATGACATTGGATCAGCTTTCTCAATTGTACCTCAAGGAGATTGTCAGGTTACGTGGAGTTCCGCTTTCCATTGTGTCTGACCGAGATCCCAAGTTCACTATTAAATTTTGGAAGGGACTTTAGAAGTCATTGGGCACAGAGTTGAATTTTAGTACATCTTTTCATCCTTAATCAGATGGGCAGTCAGAACAAACGATTCAAACTTTGGAGGATGTTCTTCGAGCTTGTTCAATGGACTTTCAGGGAAGTTGGGATCAACATCATTCATTAGTTGAGTTTTCTTATAATAACAGTTTCCATTCCAGTATTCAGATGGCACCTTTTGAGGCCATGTATGGAAAGCGGTGTCGGACTCCAGCATTTTGGGATGAAGTCAGTGAAAGAAAGTTGATGGGGCCAGAATTAGTAGATGAAGTGGCTGAGAAAGTGAGGATGATCCAGCAATACACGAGTAAAGCTCAGAGAAGGAAGAAAATTTATGTAGATAACAGAAGGAAAGACTTCTCTTTTGAGGTAGGTGACCATGTTTTCCTTAAAATCTATCCTTGGAAAAGTGTGAATCATTTTGGTAAGAAAGGGAAACTAAGTCCACGGTTCATCGGTCCTTTTGAAATCTTGGATAAAGTTGGAATAGTTGCATACCGCGTAGCTTTTCCTCCGAGCTTGTTTTAGGTACATAATGTTTTTCATGTTTCGATGTTGAGAAAGTATGTTCCAGATTCATCACATGTTTTGAGGCCATAAGCAGTTTAGCTGGCAGAGAAACATTCTTATGAAGAAAAAACGGTTCAGATTCTTGATCGAAGAGAACAGGTATTGCGGAATAAGGTAATACACAAGGTAAAGGTTTTGTGGAGAAACCACATGGTTGAAAAAGCAACATGGGAGTCTGAAGATGCTATGATAGAAAAATACCCTCAGTTGTTTAATATGTAAATAAAATTGTGAGGACACAATTTTAAGAAGGTGGGGATAATGTAACATCCCAAGGTTTTCTAAAAATAAATTGAAAATGCATTAAATTTTGTTTAAGGTATATATTTATAAGTATCCTTGAAACATAATTTTATTTCTTCTATGTTTTGAATTTCAAGAAACTGTCATCTACAATTGTGGTTAGTATGTTATTTAGAGTCTGATGAAACAAACTTGTTTTTTTGGTGAATAGTAACATACCCTTATGAATAGTAATATGAATAATAATATGAATAGTAATATGATCTCATGAATAGTAAATAATAATAATATTTTATTTTCCCAAGGAAATAGGATAATGGGATCTTAATTAATTTTCCAATGTCACATAAAACCAATTGCACTTCAATATTGTTATTTTTCGAATTAACTATGAACATATATAAATATTAAATTAATAATATTTAGAAAATTATTTTTGAAAAATGGAGTTCATTTTTGAATTCTACACATCTAAAAATGGTTGGGGTAAATTTTTGGTATTTTTCTGAAACTCTTGAATTTTTGGTGAATAGTGAAATACGATAAAATACCGTATAATCAATTTATCAGTAAAAATACACTATTTATGACATCATAAGTGATTCAAGGAAACTTTATTCGAGCTCAGATGATATTATCACTAATTAAGGCCAATTTATTTTAGATTATTCATAGTCTTGATAAAAATATTATAATAATGATTAATATAATCTAAAATACCTCCCCTCCTCCACTATAAATTCCACCCTCACTCCCCTCTTCCTCCCACACCTCTCAAGCCTTGAGAATTGCCTAATTGCTGCCAAATTACCTCCCCAATCTTCTTCCCCACGTCCTAGAGCTGCTGGTCTCACCAAAATACCAAAATCAAAGCCCTCAAGAAGGATCTCAAGGAGAAGAGATCAAGAGGTAAACAAACTCTTTTATTTTCATTCTTTTCTATCATTTTTTGTTATTCTCTTCCATTCCATTTGTCTTGTGTTGGGATATTTCCTTAAATATTCCCCCTTTACAGTCCATATCTTGTATGAATGATGATATATTCCATTCCTCTCATCAATCTTGTTTTTATGAAATTTTAAGAGACGTCCTTAGGCTGCCAAATTTTCATGAGAAATTTCTCAAGATTTTATTTTATTTCATGATTCGTTTTTCCTCTTTCCTCACTCTCTATTCTCCAAGAGGCATGAAATCTCCATAATAATTTATATTCATTATTTTCTCATGATTATGGAAAATTCATCATCAGTATTCTTCTCCTCTTCCAATTATTTAAAGAATCAAAAAAACATTGTCCGTTTGTGTCGAATTACCAACATCGTGGACGATGTATTTTCAATTTCCATTAATTCTTTCAATTCTGGTCACAAAACCATTTATATGGTAGAACCATGTTATAATATATGTTTTATGACCCATATATGGTTCTGTAATTCTTTTTTACTCATGGTTATAATTTAAAAGATAAAATGATGTTGTTATTATCAAAGAACCACTAAAATGATCTAAACAAACATCATTAATGTTTTAACTTATAAGTCATCTCATATAATGAATAAAAGTGATAAATGGTATAAATTATGGTACTGGAAATATTTAAATACTACTCCATTCCAATTCTGGAGTTTCACTTCCAATCAACTAGAACGATTCATCATGAACCGATCGTGGAAATCACAAAAGAACTCACCCAAAATAATGCAAGGAACAAATTACTAACAATTAAGGGGTGAAATGAGGTTATTAAATGACCATATAAGATGTTATAAACATGAAAACGTTTCTGTAAAATACTAATAACACTCTTTTAACAATTATACAGGAGGTTTTAATAATTTTTAATTTAGACAAGATTAAGGTAAGGGAATTCTTAACCCGATTTCCATTCTTTGGGTTAACCTTATAATTTAATATTTATGGGCTATTTAAATTGTTTTTGTGATGGGTTCTGTTTATATTATGTTTCATTATGTGTATTTATAGAGTACATACATATTCCATCCACTCTATTAAGTATCACTTCAAGTATATGATGTTTATAAGGGACTTTTCTTCTAAAATCCTCTTTAAAAATTCTGTTTTACAAGATTCAAAAGCAATGTTTTTATGCTATTATTTATGTTGTATGATTATGTTTTGGTTATTGGGAATTTTTTATGATGAAGGGTGGGACCTATATTTCCCTCAAATGCATTGGGTATAAGTAAGTTTGAGGTCGGCCGTATGGTTACTCCACGTGTAACTGCGATGGTTACACAAAGTATGGTAGCCGTGGGGGTCACAAATTTTAAGGTAGCCAAGATGGTTACAAGATTATGTAAGTAATCCCCCAAGATATCTCTATGATTATATTTTTGTTTGTGTGGATCTTTTTTAAATCTCAAGTTACATGAAGTAAGTATATATGGGTGGAAAGAATGTCTTTTGAAAATGTTTTCATACGTTATGAGTATTCATGGACTAATGTGATTTTTCCTTCTTTTTCATACCTTATTGTGATTTTGTGCTCATCACATGTTTTAAATGATTTTTCACAGGTTAATGGATGAGTAATACAAGGATTAAGACATGTTAAATGTTGAAGAATTTTCAAGGAGTCTTGTTTTAAGTTGTAATGTTTTATATTCTGAGAAAAATGGAAACTGATTTTATGGTATCCACTATGTAACAATGTGTAATGTTATGAATGTTTTGTCTTATTTATCTAAATCTATAAACTTTAAAAGATTCTCAATTTAAAAGGAAGTGTTTTCTTGAATAAATTAATGATTATGTATGTAATAAGTGTGTGTCATTATAGTTCTTATTGAATCGGGATGGAACACTATATTTATAGAGATAGATATGAGATACAAGATTTGTAACATACAATACCTCACCCATTATCTTGATAATATGTGGTGGTGTAACTGGACTTAAGTGACATCCCAAAGACACCAAAGGCTGGCAAAAAATTCCAAGGGCCTCAAGAACATTTTTGGGACTAGTTTCCCTTCTAAAGATAAATATCCATAAAAACAATAACCCAATAAAGCTCTATATGATTCATGAATACAAGATACAAGTTAAAACATAACCAAGATGAAAATAATATCAATGTACAAGGGAAAAAAAATAACCAGTAAAACACAAAGGCACCAAAGTGACATCAACTCATCAACTCCAAAATTTCTCTGAAGCTCCAACTTGACAAGCCTAGCTTACTGTAATAAGAAGCATCACTAGAGAACTGATATAGCTTTCCTTTCCCTATGTCTCAATAGTTGACATTTCCAAATGATCAATAGTGCTCAATAAGGGGGTGAGTCTAAAATCAGTAGGTTTTGCCCCAAGGAATTTCTAAATCACGCCACTAGGACAAGAACTGGTTATCATAATTTTATAGAAAAAAATTTAAAATAGTTAAAATAGTCTCTATTAAATCCAAAGAAAATTCATGGAAAAAAACAAAACATTCCTTCAAAACATTTCTCATATCATTTGGCATACCCATTCCATGTTTCCACATACACACAATACATGCATTCCCAATTAATAGTTATGTACTCATGAGCGGTCTCTCATCAATCTAACAAGTCATCACAAGGTAACCAATACAAGGTTCCCCAATGGAACACAACACTTCCATAGGGTCACATATAATGAAAATGAACCCACACCAACCATGTATTAAAAATTACAATCCAAACCATTCCACATAAAACCTTTCATTGTTTAAAAAAATTCAAATTTTTTTCCATGAATCAAAACAAATTCATAATTTCAAAATAATACTTTTAAAATTAGCATTCAAGATCATTTTTCGAAAACCATCCACCTTCCAAAAGTCAAAAAACCATCACTAAAGAGTATTCCATTAATAATCACACATGATTTTCAAAATAATTTCAAGAAACCAATGAATTTAAAACAAATACTTCAATTTATAGGCAAGTGGAGTTTATAGATAAGGCACCTACCTCACACCGGTTGTAGAAAATGAAGAACGACACTATGATCCTCTAGATCAGGTTATAGATATCATTTCCTTCAATATATCCAATTAAAAAACATCACAAACACAATCATGGAAAATAGACCTATTCATGTCGTATTATATCTATGGTTCTAGAAAAGAGGAGTAGAACAGATCTAAGAAGAATGTCTAAGAAAGAAGACTTTCAAAAAAATCTGGATCTTCAGTGGGTTTTGAATTGCTTAAAACATGCTCCACGATCAAATGGAATTTCCTTTCAACCATTGGGATAAAATGGAATTTGAAATTTAGGAATATTATTTTATTAAATGGGGTACTGAAAATTAATTCAGATTAGATCCATGATTTTTGGATCTTAAACTTCACGATGCATAGTTTGGGAACGTAGTTAGTCCAACTGTGTGCTAATCATGCACATTATACAGTCTTAATGATAATAGAATCACATGTTTTCTCCTGATCACCCACATGGTTTGTCCAAACCTTATTCCGACTATGCGGCTCTACTTCCCCTTATACCAAAGGTTGCATAGTTTTTTTGAGGTGGTGCAGAATTTCTACTAAATGTGCACAAATTGTGAATCTACAAAAATGCAACCAAATCCTGAAAAATCCCTTCAGAACCTCCTAAAACATATCCTGGTCATTATATAAACTTAAAATACATAAATAAAGGGTTAAATACATCAAAATAGGGGTTCTATATGACTATGGATAGATTTAAAATAAAAAATTTAAACTAGAAGAAAATGGGGATAGGTTGGATTCTATGCCTTCCATTACAATATACATTGAAACCAATAATTCAATACATATTTCTTAAATATTTAAATACTAACATTTTAAAAATGATTTATTTTAGTTTAGTTTAAATTACTTCCATTGACTTTGATTCCAATCACTTCTCAAAGTATCACCGGGTAACATATGTTCCCTGATATTTGGAACAATTGATTAGTCCTTTTGAGTTAGTTCCTTTTAATGTGTGGGGTATCAGCCCAGTTCTTAGTAAATTAGGATATCATTACCTTATGTCCTTAAATTATAATTTCTATTTCATTTCCCCATTCCATCTTATTAATATTTTGGCTAAACTTTTCATTTTTCTTCATACATTAATTAAATTAAAACTCAATTTCTCTTTTCATAATATTTTCGCATTCAGATAATGGTTTTGAATACTCATTCACAAATCAGAAATATGTATCATGAATACTATTTCACCACCCTTATCTATCAATATTTTTTATTTCAACCGGGCTCTTGTCTTTTATATGAAGGCATGTGCCATGTTTTGGAGTTTCGATATCCTTACTGCTACGCCCACTATTAATCGCCTTTCACTCATAAGAGAAAACATGCAAAGAATCCAAAGTATTATATCCAAAAAGGATTGGTGGATGATGAGGAATATGAATCATTTTAAATTTTTATTGAAACCAATAAAATATCATATTGTATGTGTAAGGATTCATAACGGATTCATGGAAATACTTTTAAAAGGTGCATACTACATGAATGTTATTAAATTTCCTACTTTCATTTTATGAAATTGTTGTTATTTATTTATTATTATTATTCTTTCCATTTCTTATTTTTTCATCTTTTTACTTAGATTTTGAGGTTTTAACACCAAATCTTTTAGCTAGAATAATAAAAATAGTGTAGGGTGGTGGATTGATTTTGTTGTTGCTTCATTCCCTCTCATCACATACTAGATTGTACATCACAGTTATGATAAGAGTAACTTATTTTCATTATTATTTTATCTATTTCCAAACTCATTTTACCTTGGTTTTAATTTTTAATTATGTTAATTTATGTCCATATATTTTTGGTTGTAAAATATTTTCTCCACTTCTTCATTTTTTTTAAAAAATCTTTAATATAAGTATTATGGAAACAAATTATTATTATAAATACCATTTCATTGAATTTTATTAGGTTTTAAAATTATTTATCAAATAGAAACATTATTTTCTAATGTCAGGATTTTGATGTGAGATTTCATACATAAGTTCATTCTTAGGTTGTTGGACACATTAATGAGAATTTCCTACCATCGATTTCTTCATGTAAATCATGTCTAGTTATGGATGATGAATTGGATATATTTTCTAATTTAATCTCATATAAAAATGATTATACCAATTTTTATTGAAAAGTACATTTTGGAGTTATAATTGCATGCTTATCTTGTAGTTTGAAATTTTATGGAAGCTAATATAATGCATAAATTCTTTAGTTGAAGGTGGAATAGAGTAGAGAGCTAGATAATGATATCTGTTTTGAGAAGTTCTACACATCATTTTGATAAAATTAAATCTACAACTTGCATGAGAACCAACCAATTTATATAGTCCATTGGAAACTCAAATTTTTTGGAAAATATAGATCAGAAAATTTCATAAATTTTCCATATGTTCAAACAATTTAAAGAGATCAGTTAAGCTCCTTATTGATTTTTTAACATTTATAGAATCATGAAAGACATTCTAAATAATTATAATCATCATCAAATGATGAATAATTGATAGTAATAGACAAAGAAGATGAATAAGATTGATTCATGTGCATTATAATAAGATATGATGATACCAATTAAGAATCATTACAATATAGTGCCTTACACTATGATGTGGTACACACAAATATAGACCACAATGTGATCCAAACCACCTCGCTATGGTGGTTCATTTAGTGCC
Organism: Viscum album; assembly: GCA_963277665.1. Classification (NCBI taxonomy): domain Eukaryota; kingdom Viridiplantae; phylum Streptophyta; class Magnoliopsida; order Santalales; family Viscaceae; genus Viscum; species Viscum album. Next base: position 376,726,906 of record OY728132.1, read on the forward strand.
CAACTCCATAAATCTCCCACTTTAACTCTAACCTCATAGTCTTAACATGATTTCACATTATGTCACGTCACATGTAACAACTTATGAAAACATATCAGAAACTTCTTTTGGATAAATATTGAAAATATTTTGAAAATCTATCATTAATTTGCACCATATGTTACATCATATGTATCAAATTCTGAAAATACATCTCGAAGTTCTTCCATATCTCCTCTAAAACACATTTGGGGTAGGTCTCAAAACTTCATAAACTCGATACTCAATAGAACGACCATAAAGTGTAAACCCATCGGACTTTTTAGGATTAAAATATTATAATTTTTTTAATCAATAAATGTAAGTAAGGAGTGGCCTCTAGAAAATCGTTATTTATACTAAATCTACAAAGGGATCTGACGTGATCTTCATCAAACACATTTATCGTTTTATATGTGTCCACTATCCATATTATATGATAGTATGAATAATCATATAATATATTTGTCTAATACTTCAGGTTACTATAAGACATGTAGTATGTTAATACCATATAGCCGACTCATGTGTTCTCAATTATACGAGTATAGATTGACCAAGTAAACGAATAAATCACATAAAACTAATATTAGAGGATGAGTACATCATATGAGCGTAATAGAAATAGATTAACACATCATATGTACCATCTTGGTACAACTTTACACTTCTCAGTCTTTCTCAATCAACTTCCCAAATGTCATACGATAGGAAAAATCTCATCCTAGTTAAGTTCAAACCGATGACTTGATCAACAACACGCTCAACCACTACCTGATTAGCTTAGTATCAATTATTTCATAACAAATGTATCAAATTATGATGATTCTCATGCTTGTTATCTTGAAAAACTCTAGTATGGTGGTCTAATATGAAACATGCACCCTTATCATACCAAAGACATAGTATATTACACTACATGTAGTATATACTAGGAGGAATATTCTATGCATAGAACTTTTTTTGTGCCACATGAGAATATTTTGTATCTCAATAAAACAATCTTACTCACATTACCATAACATTTTTTCAGAACCTATAACACTCTATGGAGAACATCGGTTAGAGATCACTCAACTTTTGAGTGGTTAATTATCATTTCACTCCTTGAAATATATGTAGCCAATGTGAAAGAATAATAATACTGAGCATTCCTTTTATATAATGTGGTACATTTTATATTATTAAATTTTTTTAATATTAGAACAAATAATATATAAGATCCTATCTAACCATATCTCATATGATAAATTATTATATCAACCTTATGTTTTCAACACAGTTTAGGTTTTGTTAAACTCATTGCATTTCTAGGGAACTCTTACAAGATATCTATATGATTACCTGATACAAACCCTCCCACGAAACTCCTTTAGAAACATATATGAATAAATATGTTTTAAAAAATGGTAATACTTATGTATCAAATTCACAATTCTCAACTCTATTAATAGTTATTAAAAACCCATTACTTCACATCATTAAATTTTTTGATGTTAATAAATTATATTTTTTTACTTTGAGTTCTTTATAAGTTCTTAATAATCATCATGAATCTTTAAGCCTTTCAATAAAACTTTTTTTATTGATATAATTTTGATAAAAAATTAATTTTCTACATGTTTTACCAACAAATATTAAACTCTTAAGATATAATTTTTAATTTGTCATGAAAACTAAATGCAACCTTTTAACTTTCTCTTTACCACAACACCATAAAATCTTTTACGATATAATGTGACTTTTACTTCATTACAGTAACTAGATGTGGCTATTTTAATTCCTATTTATTTATATACCCTAAATTTTTAGGATATTATATAAAATTTTCTTTGAATTTTGACCAGTGTAATCATATATTTGTTAACATTGGATTTCTATAAGTCCAAACATACTCTGGCCAGCTTCATAAAAATTAGATTTTCATTAGAATATCAATATAAGATACAGAAACACCTTTGTTTACATTAAATGACACTTATTTTCTTTAGTTATAATATTAACAAACAAGCTATTGTATCATATATGGTAATTATGTGTTTGAAGTATTATTCTGAAAAAAGAGTTTATTCTTTAAAATATGATATTTTTGGGTGGTGAAAACTCGTTATTTCCCATATATTTTAACAAATTACATGGATAAAAAATTTTATCCTAGAAATTTTTTTTTATCCTTGTCATCTTCTCAGACATGTTCGGATGAATCATAAACTGTATCTATCAAAAAATCATCTCACAATGTTTATAACACTTTATTAAGAAATAAATTTTGTAATTGTATAAGAGAAATAATATTAAAATACAAATCTTTTATTTTGAAGCATCTAAAATTTCAATCCTATGGAAACATTTCTCCTCCTCCCTAATACCACTTTTATGTTTTAATGACCAATTCAAGCCATTAGAAAATTTCAATATTATTTTTTAGGATTAAACCATAACCCATTAGTATTGTCTACATAGAACTAGAGGCTATAAATCACATTCCATGCTCATCTATCCTCCAAACTTTTATAAAATGGGGTAAATATTTCATGAACTCATTCACCTTGCTAAAAATTTCCAACTAAATGAATTTCATAGCAATAACAAGCCTTAAAGGAAACCTTCAATTTATCTAAGTCATTTTCCACACTAAATCATATTGAGTACATGAGTAGTGAAAAATGTTTATTAGGCCATATTGCACCCAATTCCATTATAACCTTAAGTGTATACTTTTATTCTTACCATAGGCATCTAGATTCCCTTGTTGAACAACTTCAACATGAGGTTATTTGGGAAGGTACATAATTTTAATCATAAGAAAAATTTAAAGAAAACATATGTCGTAAAGCTATATATTATATATGATTCACATATCGAGTGTATGGTTATTGGATTGTTTTAGACTTTTCTGTTTTAGATGATTATTGGGCTGAATGATTCTAGCCCATTCTGCATACCTGGCCGAAACTCCACAAGTTGAGCTCTGCAGTGAGCTCATTGGGGGTTACAGGGGAAACTTTCCCCTACTCTGGGGGTCAAAGTCCCCTAAACAAATTTTTTGGGGTACTCTAGCAACTATGACTAAATTTATCATAGTTTATCAGTATCCACTGTTATAGAACTATAATAGTGTAGAAATTTGGTACAACTATTGTAGCTCTACACACATATATCCATTAGCCATTGTAGTAGATTTTCCTTGGGTTGTCATAGAACTGCAGTGATGCAGACTTCCAACCACCTTTTATAGTAGCACAACAGACATTGTTTGGTTGGTGGAATAATGTTTTGTCCCCCTCATTACCTCATTTCAGGGTTGGGTTTTGTGTGTGATTGAGAAAAATGAAACTCCCGGTAATTTTGGCCTCCTAACTATAGTGAAACTTCTACCTCTCTGTGTGCACAAGTATCATTTTTATAACCACAGAAATCATTGTTTCCCTTTCTCATCTTTTTTTCACTTTTACTCTTCTATGAATCATTTTTCACTTTGTTGCCCCCAACATTTCCCTAGTAATGGTATATCAATATGGATGCATGAAATAAGATTTCATGAATGCCACTGTCTTTAATAGAATGAGAAAAGAAATATTAATCATGTTAACATTTGAATGAATATCATTTATTAATATGTTACATGAGATCTAATGTATGAATGGGGTTTTCATTCATGAGATGAATGAAATTTATGAGGAATTTATTGATGCATTATAAATTCATTATTAAATGTAAAAACTATTGAAGAGTATTTAGATAGGCTATAATATTCAATTTCCATATGACTGTAGTTCATAAATGATCGCATGATTCTAGGCCAAAACTATCAGTCACCAAAATATTTCTTCATTCTTCCACATTTCTTTAGAGGCTCTAGTAGGCCCTGGAATAAGAATTGATCTCATCCATACAATAGATGATTCAAGTGAAACTATTGGATACCTGTGGAGAGTTTATGTCTTTAGGTTCTCTTGTATAGATCTTTATCAATCATATAAAATTAAGATAAAATGTTTTAGAATGTATTCAGTGTTAGGTATTCTTGTAGGTTTTAGGTGTAGTGGAAGCATGCGATGGGTCATGCCCAACTTTTATTTTTTTCTTGATCGATGATCAATATAATATTTACATAACAATAAGTGTCATGATTAATAGAATTGAATCAAAGAAAATATAAAAGGGATAGAACACCAGAACCTAGTGCAAGATCATCGCATATTATCTATAATTAATTGAATCAATTAAATAATTACTTTGCATGAAGTCTTTATTTAATGATGGATCTGAAAATACATATATGTTGTAACATTATTTCATTATTGGAATCAAGAGTATATTCCCTAGAGTGTTCATCCCCACGTGTTCTAAAAATATCTAAACATCACCATAGGAATATCAGGGTTCTATAATGGCAGAACATATCGCTTACATAGTTTACCTTTAATCTCCACGAGAACTGCTTCCAAAATATTTTCTTTTATATCTCTAGACATAAGAGTGGGAGGTGGAAGTAGATCACTTTCCATTATTAGGAGCGTTCTTGGAGAGGTAGCTCTCTAGGTCTTGAGATGATTCACTCTGACTGTCATTGTTCACAACATAAAGGAATTATATTTTTTGAAAAATAATATAATTGAGTTTAAATACCACTAGGGTTTAGAAGTAAATATTTTCACAAGTTCCATTTAATATTTATTTAAGCCCTTTTATAACCCTATGTCTAAAATAAATTTATCATTATTATTTCCTTTACATGTTCTTAAATTGAAAATAAAATAAAATTTTATTTAATAAAATAATATTCAATATATACTATTTATCACTGGATCTAAAAAATTAATCCCATATTCCTCTACAATATTTATCAGGCCTTGAATAATGGATATTTATTTAATAAATAAATATCACCACATTTTTCTCCAATTTATAATTATTATTTTTACAAAAGAGAATATAAAAAATTTATTAAATATTTTTTTTTCACATTATATTCTCTTGAATAACTACTGACGAAATATACGCAATCAAGAAAAAATGAATAATTATTAAACCAAATATGAGAATAATATTTATTAAAATTGTTAAATTATATATAATATATTATTTAAGTGAGATTATGTTTACACTTAGTGTGTGATCCTCTAGGCCTATTTCTCAACAGCATTAGGCGAAGAAGCCTAAAGTCCAAGGTCAGTGTCTACCAACAAATCAAGACACCCCTAGTGAAAGAATTTATTATTGAAATGATACAATACCTCATATGTACGTATATATTGCAATATAATACATTTATCTCCATATATCTAATAAAGTAGGATTCATGTTGGTTCCATCAACCTATGTGCTTTGTGTCTCTTCCATTGACGTTTCAGAAATTAAATTTTCCTATAAAACACCATGGCCATAGATTTATATAGGATATATAATTTCCATAAAAGGGTATGAGATATAAACATCTATTAAAGGATTGAATGGAAAAATCCTTTCTCTCATTATTTTTTTAAATGGAATCCCCAGGAGTGGCCTTTTCAAACCCTCTATTCCCAGGAACCCCCTCCCTACAAAGAGGTCATCCGGAGAATCCACAACCAGGAAGGAATAATTGATAGTCAATATGGTTGAGAATCCTGTTGTGTAATGTCCTGATAAGTGATGTTTCTTCCCGAAAATATTTTATCTAGGTGGGCCGCACCCTTCTTCCCACCTGATGACACATCGAGTGACCCAGAAAGGTGAGTGGAGCATGGGAGGTAGAAATTCCCCCAAGAGAGGGATCTTAGGAATCAAACCCCATACCTCACTAAACATCGTGGCTGTAGTCATCAAATTTTCACCACTAATCCACTATCTAATCGAAAAAAATTATTTCTCTCATTATTCATTAATGAAATATTACTCATGATGCACCTAACATATCATACCTCACCGCGAACATATGTCATCATGGTTTTTGTCAAATCATTAAAGTGTGTGACTCATCATACTCAATAATATTAATAAAAAAGTCTAAGGATCAATACACATGTCCATATATAGGAACATCCAATGACACATATAAATATGGATTTCATACTGATGGGTCTCATTCTCATAATATCCTACAGTAGATATTACTAAGGGTGTACACCAAGAGAAGGTGCCTCAATATTCAATGATTCCTTACCCCTAATAACATGTATCATTTCTTTCACTCAAATGATATCATCCATCTATAGAATATATATTTAAGAATAGTGTCGTAATAGTTCTGGTTTCTCATTATAGTGGGGAACTTCTATGACCTTTTAGTGTAATTACAACTCTTATGACATTATCACATACTATGTTACATAGATGAACAACCATGATGTGAGAATAAGTTTATTAAAATTTAAAACTATGAATATATTTTATCATAAAGTACACATAAGTTGGTTATAGGGAACCAACTCTAATAGACTCCAAATTTCACTAGAGAAAACTGCTAACAAGATTTAGTATGCTGACTCTCACATAATACCCATGCTTCTGCTAAGATAATCCTTTAGTCAACGGGTCCACCGTGTTCTCTTTTATATGTAATATTATTACTATAACTTCACCCCTTTTATAAAAATATTGCAAGAGGTTATACTTCCGGAGTATATGCTTCGTCTATTGGTGTGACCTTGGATCTTTTACAAAATCCACTGCTGTAGTATTACCACCATGAAATGTGATAGATTCTTTACTACTAGGTACCACATTAAGCTCTAGAGAAAATATTGGTTTGCAAAAATCTTCCTTGGCTGCATTATAAGACACTATATACTCATATTCTTGTAAATAATAGTAACAACTAGCTTCTTTTAACTCTTCCATCTTACTACTCCTCTATTGAGACAAAAAACATATCATGAATATGAATTCAGATCATTTAGATATGTTTGTAAAGTAGAATTAGTATAACCCCTAATGAAAATCTCCTCATCTCCTCCACAATCCAAGAACATATCCTTAGTTCTTATCAGATACTTGACGATAGCCTTAACATTATACCAATGATATTATCTTGGATATTATTGATATCTTCCTATCATGCTTAATGCATATAAAACATCAATTATAGTACATAATATTTCATACATGATTGATCTTATCGCTAAAGTCTGTGTAATCTTACTCATTATCTCTTTCTCTTATTGTGTCTAAGGACACATTTTATTATGAAGATGTAAACCATGTGACACTATAACCAATCCCCTCTTGGATTTTTCCATAATAAATCTATTTAAATATAAGGTAATTTTATAAACTTTCACTTAGTCTATGAAACCTCTTGGATCTATCATGAAATATATTGATCCCAAGGATATAGGCTACTTCACCTAATTCTTTCAAGGATAAACACTTATTTAACTAGTCATTAACAAACTGTAAGACTAATATGCCTTTTCCCGTAAGTAATATGTCATCAAAATATACTACTAGGATAACTACCTCATTCCCACAAAACCTCTTGTAAACCCATGAATCACATTAATTATTTATGAAACCAAATTTATAATATATTCTTCTAATCAAATGTTTCATGACTGTGATTCTTTATTGAATCCATAAATGGATCTACAGAACTGGAAAATATTTTTGTAAAAACCTGGAGTAAAAAACTTGTCTGGTTGTATCATATCGATATCTTCTTGAAGGTTCCCAATAAGGAAATTAGTTTTGATGTCCATTTTCCAAATCACAATGTCATGGTAAGTGGTTATATCAAGTTTAATTTAGATGTATTTAAACATGGAAACTGGTGAAAAAGATTCATCATAGTTAATTCCTTCAAATTTTTTAAACCCTTTATCCACTAACCTTACATTATAAGTATTTACTTTACCTTACATGTCTGGTTTTCTATTGAATACCCATTTTCACCATAAATTCTTTAAATCAACTAGTGCATCGACCTAAACCCAAACACGATTCTGATACATGTAATCAATTTTATAATTCACAGTATCTTTCTATATTATAGCTTTTGATCTCTCTACTTCCCCTTTTATAGAGAGACATTCATCAATTTCAACCAATAATGAGTCACCATATTTGGTGATATGAAAATCATATCTCTATAGTTCTCTTAACTCTCTTGTGATCCTATGTAGTACTAGTGTTTAGGGAATAAGTTCTTCCAGAGGGACCTACGGAATCTATTCATATACCAACTCTCATGTATCTTGATTATCAACTTAATCGAAGTCAATATTTCTCCCACTACCTTTTTGAGGATGTGATCACTCCAAATAAAGACATATTGTATTGAGATAGACACTTTCCTATCTAAGGAGTTTTATAGTTTGTATACCTTTGTTTCCTGGGGATTCCATATTAAGATACAATTTTTTCCTTGGTGTTCTTTTTTATCACCTAATATGTCATTAACAAATGCCATAGAACCCCATACATGTGTATGTAGAAAAATAGGTCTATTTTCACTTCATATATCAAAGGGAATTATATTTACCACTTTAGTTAGTACTCGGTTTAATGTTTATTCCACAGTTTATAATTCATATCTCCAAATAGATAATGAAATATCTTCATGACTCATGGTATACATTATCATGTCTAACAAGGTACAATTCCTACCTTTTCTAACTCCATTACACTATGGTGTTTAAGGTGGAATGAGTTGAGATAGAATCCCAAACTCCCATAAAAGGTAGATAAACTATTGGTTACGATATTCATCACTTTGATCTGAACAAAGTTTCTTTATCTTATTTATATGTTGATTATCTACTTCATTCTTGATTTCCTTGAATTTTGGAAATAACATAGACTTATACCTCATTAAGTAAACATAGCCATATCTACACAACTCATTAGTAAAAGTTATGAAGTAATAATACCCACCTCTAGATTCTAATGGAAATTGTCTACACACATCAGTGTGTACCAATCCTAGAAGATTTGTGACCATTTCAACCTTTCCAACAAATGAAAATTTGGTATTTTTTTCCTTTTACACAAGCATGAAATATTTCATGTGGCTTTAGATTAGGAGAGTCTAAATAACCATCTTGACAGATCTTTCTCAAACAATTCCCATTTACATGTCCAAGATGGTGATTCCATAGCTGGGTGTTATATGATTCATGAGAACATGATTCATTATCAATTTCCAATACTTGTTTTTCATAATTTATTACATAAATACAATTATTCAAATGTTTCATACCATAACATATGTTGTCTTTATAAAAGAAAAAACCTTTATCTACAAACATGAAAATAAACCCATCTATATCTAGGAATCATATAAAATTGTTATTCTTAATAATGGTTGGTACATAATAACAATCTTTTCAAACCAAAATAATTCTCATTAGAAATGAAAGGTTGTAGTCCCCACTGGATAGAGTAGCCAACCTTACACTATTTGAAGTTCCCAAATCTACCTCTCCTCTAGAAATCTTTTTGAATCTACTTGGTTCAAGAATTTGGATGCACAAGTTATATCTAATACCCAATGTGTAGAAATGGAAAATTACACTCAATAATGAATGAAAATTTAACTTCCCCTTGATTTTTGTTATTATTTTTCTTCTAATGGCATTTCTTGCCACATGAAAAATAAACTGCCTATTTTTCCTTGCATATCTTATGGATCTTCTTCTTCATGGAAGGATGGTGCTTGGGATATTTAGACTTGTTATGAGTCTTAGGCCCTTTGGCCTTGTTCTTCATTTTATTATTCATCATAAGTACCACAGGTTTATCACACCCCATGTCATAATATACATGGAGAATTAATGTAAGAATTATTGAAATACTCTTCTCATTATCTCTCATAATTTATGTAACAATAAAACTAGATAATCTCTTGGATAGTGATGAAAGTGTGAGATATGTACACAAATCATTTGGAAATTAATCCCTAATATGTCTAACCATTCAATATAGCTAGTAAGATTTACTATATGTGTCCCAGATGGTGTAAACTCTCTAATGTTAGTTTTTAACAAAGCATTTGATATCTCGTACCACTCTTGTCTTGCCTTATCTTGATAGATACCACAAAGGTGAGACATTATTCTATATGAATCCATGTCCTCATGTTGCTTCAAAATATCATTGATCATGGATGATAACTCGAAACAATGAACATATATAGCATCATTCAAATGTTTGTCATAGATAAAACCTTTCATCCCTAGTATCATTACCAGGTGATTTAGGAATAGGTTTTTCCAGCACATACAATTTCCATTCATGGTGAAGGATAACATGTAAGCACCTTTTCCACTATTGTAAATTTGTGCTGATGAAAAGGTTATCCTTCTAATGTATAGGTCGTAGTGATATGTTTGATGTCATTTTTATTATTTTTTCCACAAGTATTATGATCATAAATTTAGTAATTATCTAAAAAATTTAGAAATATAAATATTATATTATATTTATTAATCTTCCACTAATTATTGAAACCCAATAGCCCTCACCATTGGCTTTGAAATATCCCGTTTCTTGGACATTCTATTGGAAAAGATCCATATACCCATTATCATTTGCCTAACTTTTGTTGGTCAAGCAACTTGAATGGTTTTAGGTAGGCATTCAAAATGACAACTGTATTAACTCACAGTTCATTGATTTGTTAAGTTGAATCCCCAATCCCAAAATCCTTAAATTGGATTTCCTCAACTCCTGCCTCTCAGTTACCCCATGTATTACATTTCTACTCAACCCTTGATGTGAATTAATTTATGTAAACCCAGAACATCAACTTACAATACCCAGATAATTGAAATCCCACCAACTTTGGTTGTTCAAAGACTTTTAACTATGATTCAATTTTAAGGTAAATAGTGGAAGGATATACCAAATTAATATATATTATTGAGGTATTTTCCCTTTTATATGTAAATTTACAATTATTATCTCTATCTCATTCATGCTAATATTAAGTGGATTTAATTAAGTGATTAACCATGTCTTAGATAATATTTATTCATAATACAATTTATTTTACTTCTATATTTCATTCTTGTTAATCCATTTATTCATGTGATCTAAAAAAACAACCATATTGAAAAAACCATGAAACATGATAGAAATAAAATAATGAAGCGGTATGATAATGAGCTATTACTAATGTTTATTTTATCTAGTATTTGATAAACTAACCGTTGAATTAGAGGAAAACGCCTTGAACTAATTAAGGTTCATGTTACAGATTTCCACATATCCACCTATGTATCTCTCTTGGATTGTTTTCACCTCTAATCCAAACATGAACTACCTCCACTATCTTGGGAGCTTCATATATTATATATGATTTTACTCTCACATAGTTTGGGGGGAAATGTTTTACATAAAAGAAACCATGAGTGTGTAGATCCTTACATGATGAGATTACAGAAGGCATGGAGACCAAAAATTTAATTTAATAATAAATTAAACGAAACATTTCACATACAATGGTCTAGTGTATTCTCATGATCATCCACATGCAATGAATTATAAATTTAATAAAACTATCATTCAATTATTAATTGTTCAAAATTTAATATAAATCATGTTAGAATAAATTATAACATTTATTTAATCATTTTTTATCTTAATTATCATCCAAATTTCCTTGATATTCTCATCCATCTTAATTTTAAAAAAATTAAGTTAATTTATTTAAAATAAACTATGTACATAAATGTACCTTAGAAGAAACATGGTGAATATCTATCTGAATCAACCCAATATGTATTATAGTTGTATATTATATACTCTTGTGACCTATGACATGCATGAATTATAACATACTTTCATAACATGTACTATCAATATAATAATTAAATTAATTACATGATTTTTCTGTAATGTGTTATGCTTCAATGCACATAGAGTAATATCTATCATATAACTCACACATGATATGATGATCTGAACATTACGCTGAAATTAATTAAACACACACACACATACATACAGACACACACACAGACACACACACACACACACACACATATATATATTAAAACCCATCACATGTCATTTCCAATCGACTTAATGACCACATGAAATCACCTGTCGATAAGGTTTACATAGTAGAATAGATTAATTTTAATTATGTGTTATTTGGTATAAGTACACGTCATGTACAAGCAAGCTACATGGAATGTACATCTCTCATCATCTATCTGAGGCACATTCCTAGGGACTCAGAATCTAAACCATTCCTCAGAAAAATTGGAGTACATGGCATGTACAAGGGACACACATCGATTGGTCATCGAGTTACATGGTCTCCAGTCTGGTAGGATGTGTATGAAAATACATGGCCCGTATGTGACATAAAGGACTACACAACATGTATGTGGGATACACGATGTGTACTATGGATAACCATTCTCTAGGATGGCCCAGTCAACATGCAGTGTAAGAAATTAAATGCACCACCTGTATTCAATGAACACATTTTGAATTAATTCTAAATTAATTCTTGGTGATTTGAACACCAGTACATGGCATGTACCTATGGGTACATGGCATGTACTCTTATGTTGTCCATCAAAAATCCTCAGAATCTCCGGATGATTTCTTTGATTTTATTTTGTTCATAAATTTAGTCAATATGATTAGATATACAATACATGAAAGAGTAAAAATTAAATCTCACAATTATATTTAATGAATTATTAAACATGAATTGAAAACTAAATTACAAATGTGTAAATGAATCAATGATCTTAAAATAATTATAAATAATCATGTGACTACATTGATACCATATGTAGGTTCTAGGAACATATGACGCACATGATGGGTCATACACAATATTTCTTTTTGTCATGATCAACGATAAATTCAAAATTTATGTGATAATAAACATCCTGACCAACGAAATTTAATTAAAGAAAAAAGAAAAGGCATTGAATGATGGAACAACTGGCATGATCATATCATATTATTTATAATTAATTTAATTAATTAAATAATTTACTCACATGAATTATTTCTTTGTTGATATATTTTAAAACGGATCTACGTTGTAATGACATTGTGTTGTAGGAATGAAGAGAAAATTTCTTCTAGCGGTGATCCACGCGTGTTCCAAGAATCACTAAATGTTGCTGTAGGAATCTATGGCTTCTATCATGATAGATCCTATATCTTTTAGTATTCACCTTTAATATCCAATAGAATCAATTTCAAAGTGTTATACTTGATCTCTCTAGACATGAGAGTGCGAGTTATATGAATATCGCTTTCTATTCTTGGGAGCGTTATTGGAGAGGGAGTATAGCATTCCAGGTATTTATAAACTAATATTTCTTCATATCTATTAATATTTATGAAAAAGATATAAATTTTATGTTAAATAGGACACTTTTTCAGATAGTATACTCAACACAGAACAATGGTTTTCTCCAAAATATTACGTTGCACACAACATTGTGTTATACCAAAAAATAATAAAATATTATTATTATTATTTTAAATGGTAGTTAACACCTAGCCGTTGTATTTACATGAATAAACAAAAATAACGACAATATTACTATACATGTTTGTTATGTGTTTTTACATTTATCCAGTAAATTTAATAGTATTAAAATAATAATGAACCCAATTTTAAGCATAAAATATTCTAATATTTTTTAAAATGTCATTTTACAACCTTTTGATGGAGAACAATTTTTAAATCAAGTTTTTGTCACTTTTATATATTCTATTTGACAAAATAAACTTCTTATTTATAAGGGGGACATCAAAATTTACTTTGGATTAAATTTTCGTATTTTTTTATAAAATTAAAATTTTAATGACTAGTGAAAAATACTACATTTTAATTTAAAACTACCTTTTCCTATAATTTATTTATAATGTAATATTGTCCTTTTAATTGGTTTTAAAGTGTAATTGTATTATGTTATTATAATTTTATCACATATTTGAAATAGTAATGTAATTTCACATTTTAATTGGACATAAACACATGTCAATCATTTAGTAGTTTTTACTATTTAAAAACACATTTTCTGGGATTGACAACGAGAATTAATTTTATATTTATTACTACAATTTCATTGCTATGAATATGGAAAAATGAATTTCATATTTGGTATTAAATGTTTCAAATTTTTTAAATAGATACCATTTATTTTTTTAAATTAGGAATAGCAACTTTAGTAATTATTTTTATTTACCATGTTTAAAGGGAAAATCACGTAAATAAGACTAAAAATAATATTATAATAATATAAAACTACCCTAAAACGTGTCCTAATCATATTGGATGTGTTATATTCTAACATGATCATACATATACAGAACATTTGGCATTTTGGAGTCACTTGGGTGTAAAAATTACATTTTTTAATTTTTAATTTAAAGAAAAACGGAAATATAACATAAACATGTATCTTTTACCAAAACAAATTTTATATGGGGTTATATAATTTAAATATTCTACTATAAATATTAATTATAAATATAAAAATATTTTTTACATCATTATATTTTATTTATAATTTTTAGACATTATATAAGAAAATTTAATTATGACACAATGATGATGCATCGATTGCTTCATTGATAAAGGATTCAAATAAATGATATTATAAATATTAAAATAAATTTAATTTGTTTATTTTTATTACATATAAAAATATTATGGATGAATATGACATGTTATATTTGTATTAATGAAGTTTTTATTAAGGAATAAGGTTGTTATGGATTTTTAAAATGTCATGATAAGAATAGTTTCAAAATTGGCATAATTCATATTTTAAAATATAAAATATTATATAAAATATTATAAAATTTTAAAAAAATATAATATTAGTACAAATGGGTATTATAAGTCAATTTTTTTTAATGACTCTTTCATTGGACATTCTCCATGTTTTGGTAACTATTTTGGTTCTCAAAGTGTTAAATGCTTGATATAATGGTAAGAGTAAAAAAGGGTTAAATAAAAAATATAAGGATTAAAAAAATATCAAAAAACTGTTGAATTATTATTGGATGATTTTACTTAGAAATATATTCATATTATCTTATAATGACCTGAATTTGGACTCGTTTTTAATTGAAATATAATTTATAATAAATTAATATTTCCAGAATTTCCTAAAGTGCCCATCCTCCCTCTTATAAAAAACCACCACCTCTATCCATTTAATCACACCTATAAATCCCATAATCTCATCCAAATTCTGCTCATAAAATCTCCCAAAATCCTTCCATTCCTCCTAGAATCCTTTCCATGGGATCAACTCAATTCAAGAAAGCCTTTTGGCTCAAATCAAAAGAAGTTACCCAATTTAGAGGTAACGTCTTCTCTCAAGTTGCTTTTCTTTATTTTCATTATCCACTCCCAATGATCTTATTATTATTTGATTACATAACAACACTAGTATCCTCAATATACTATCATTAGTTTCAGTTAAGCATTAAAACTACACTTACACACACCTCCATCTAATGGATATGAACATATTTTTTCTCTGTACGGTGAATTACTGCCTCACGAAACGATGATTGTTCGATTTTCTCCTACCACCTCTCATGATGGCCATTATGATGGAACCGTATTTATATATAATATATATCATATTTATATTTTCTCTATTATTCTATACTATTTTATTTATATCATACCTTTATGCTTTCTTTAATGTGTAATTACGATAATTTCATTTGTGGAAGTGCGGACTACCGCCCCCACAAAGTGATATGACTCTTTCATGCCATAAAGGAAGATATAATGGATGGAGTTAATGAACATATGTAACACATATAAAAATAATACATTATACTGTAATTATAATAAAACAATTTATCATTTACTTTTCATTCCTTTAATATGTCAAATAAATTAAAATAGCGTTCATGCATACATACGGCCTACCATCTCCATGAACGGTGCATTTCATTTCTTATCTCAAAATGTTATGGACTATTATAAATACATTTGTATTGGATATAAATGATATTTAAATTATTAATATCATTCTGGATATTATATACTTTTCAATACATGGACAATTTACCTCAAAAAAATTTCATTTTTGACTCAAGTACCGAATATCAAAAAATTACAAATATTTAAATAAATAATTATGTAATGATTATAATGAGATAATAAGTTATATAAAAGGAATAATAATCTGGAAAAATGTTCCGAAGAAAGTATAAATTATGTTATGTTTATTATTCCGGAAGAACAAGGAACATATGTGATGAGTCAGACTCATGGTATGGGACTTTATCTCAATCTCCTTTAATTGAGACATATTAGGATAATATACACCTTCTTCATTTATACAGTGTATAATAAACCCATCTGAATTTTATTTTCATTCAAAGGGAATATTTTTTCTAAGAAGCATTTTACAAAATGAAAAAAGTAATATTTTTAACGTATGCAGTGACAACGACATCTCCATCATTGTAACTGTTATTTGTTATTTGGATTCCTCTATAAGCCATACTATTTTTTAAGGAAAAGAAATCTCTTATTCCCTTTTTGGGTGTTATGGTATTGAAAATGGTTTTTTGAAATGGATAGAATATTTCAATATCTTGAAATTATTTCTTATGATTGCAAATGAGATGTTATTAGTGAAATGTTGATATTTGAAATATTCTATGTGTTTTGATTATATAGTGGTACTTGGAAATTTGATTGGTGGTTACGTGATAAACCAATGATGGGTGGTGACGTGATAAACCAAATGATGGGTGGTTCCATGATAAACCAAGAATGGGTGGTTATAGTATAATCTCTAATGCATTGGGTATGGAAGTCGGTCATATGACTATTCTATTTAGTGATATGTGTGGAAGTCGACCGTATAGTTATTCCATTCATGTATGTTTATGTCCAAAGATACCTTTATATGCTATATGTTTATTTCTATGAGATTTATAGTAATATTTTTGTTACAAAAAGGTTAAGAAATGAGATTATATTTAGTGAAGTATATTTACTACTTCTTAAAGGTGGAAAGTATTACTTTATGATAAAGTATTCATGGTTTTCATGTTATCCCAAGAATAATTGTTTTCGTTATTTTTGTATCTCTTACTGAGATTTTAATACTCATCCCATGTTTGGAAATGTTTTTCACATGACATAAACATGAATAGTTTCAAGGAAGAGATCATGGAAAAGTTATGTTGTTAAAAAATGAAATGATACAATGTCTCTTTTTAAATAGTTCTTTTTATAAGAAAAATAGATAGTGAGTAGAAGTGTATACTAGTAAAATTTAATTTGTTATATATAAGTTATGACCTAATTCTCTAAATCTCTAAACATGAAAATATCCTCGATGTGAATGAAAGTCAAATTATTTACTTTTCTCATGATTAAGTAATGTTTAAGGTTGGGGCCTTATAGTTGGTATTAGAGGTCCATTTAGATAACTTGAGAAGATAGAATCTTGTTAATAGAATATCCCTAAAATAATTTTACTATATGGTAAAATTTAAATGATAGTTAATTTGAAAATTATAATTTAGCTTCTTCATAGATATGTCTGTGTTCAGAATGTTTTCCTTAGAGGAAATAGGAAAAATATGATGGGACAACATCAAGTGGAAAAAAACCTTCCAAATCAGCAACTAGAAATGGTCAGAATTAGAACTGAGTAGTTTGTTGCATTAATGGATCAGTTGACTTAGGCGATTAATGGTGGTGGTGTCCATGCATGCGATCAACTATACCAACCTCAGAGGCATATGTTGATCATAGATAATTTCACAAGGCATCGTCTCCCCTCATTCAAATGACCATCTAACCCTGTAAAGGCTGAAGGGTGGATTAAAGCATTGGAAAAGATTTTTGATGTAATGGGTTGTTCATACAATCAAAAGGTTAGTCTTTTAGTTTATCATTTTGAAGACGAAGTCGATCAGTGGTTTTCAGTTATTAAAAATATCAGAGGACGTGAAGAGATTGAAGACATGGAAATGGATGAATTTAAGAATATATTCCTTGAGAAATATTTTCCTAAGGATATTCGACTTAGGATAGAAAATCAATTCATGGAATTGAGGAAAAAGGATGATGATTTTGTAGCTACATTTGAAGAAAATTTCACCCATTTGTCAAGGTACGCCCCAAATTTTATCCAGGATATTGTTAGCAAGATAAATCATTTTTACTCAAGGTTGAAGCTAAAATATCAAAGGGAATTAGCTTCTCATGAGTTTAAAAGTTATGAAAAACTTGTTTGATGTGCTGAGAATATTGAAATAGAGTCTTTTATCAGTTTTTGGATCAGTTTGTGGTTATAGATGATATTGTGGTATATTATAAAAGTAAAAGGGGCATGAAAGTCACTTAAGGATTTTTTTCAAACCTTAAAAGAAAATAAATTATATAGAATGTTTAGTAAGAGTGAATTTTGGTTGAAAAAAAATTCTTTCCTTAGTCATATTGTTTCTAATGATGGAATAACTATTGAACCTTCTAAAACAATAGTTGTTAAATAGTGTCCAAGACCTACCAATATCATAGAGATTCATAGTTTTCTTAGATTAGCATGTTATTACAAAAGTTTTCTTGAATGCTTTTCTCAGTTGTCCAGCCCACTAACTAAGATAACATGTAAGGGAGTTAAGTTCATCTAGAAAAAAAATGTGATGATTGTTTTTAAGAACAGAAAAGAAGAATGCTAAATGCTCCAGTTATATACTTGCCTTCCAGGAATGTTGAATTTGTTATCTAAAGTGATACATCATTAAAAGGACATGGTTGTGTCCTAATGAAAAATGATCAGGTAATTTATTATGCTTCATTTTAGTTGAAACATCATGAGATAAATTAACCTACAAATGATTTGGAATTAGCTGGTGTTGTTTTTGCATTCAGAAATTTGGAGGCATAATTTGTATAGTGTGAAGTGTGAAATACACACTGATCACAAAATTTTGAAGTATATATTCACTCAGAAATAATTGAACATGAGATAGAGGATATGGCTATAAATAATCAATGATTATGTTTTCAAAATCCATTACCATCCGGGATAGAAAAATAAAGTGGCTGATGCTTTGAGTAAAAAGAGTAATGCCACATTAACCATGATACATTTGGAATGAAATCCTTTGGTTTCTAATTTGTTGAATTTTGGATTGTAAGTTGTTGGTGTACGGAATCCCTCTATTTTGTTTCAAGTGGAAGTGAAATCATCTCTATCATATAGAATAAAGAAAGAAAAGAAAGAAGATAGTGAGTTGCAGAAAAAGGTAGAATTAGTTCAGAAGGTTAATTTACCTGAATTTAACTTGATAAAGATTGTGTTTTGAGGATTGTAAAGAGATTATATGTGAATTGTGATTAAAAATTGAAGAAAGAGTTGTTATATTAAGATCATAGTTCTCTGTTTTTAGTTCATCCTGACAGTACTAAGAGGTACATAGATCTTCAGACGTATTTATGGTGGGACGAAATTAAAAGAGATATTGTTGACATTACTCTGAAGTGTTTGATTTTTCAACAGGTCAAAGTAGAGTGGTAGTTACCGAAAGGGATGCTTTAGCCTCTACCAATGATAGAGTGGAAACGGTAAAAAATTTCCATGGATTTAATAGTGGGATTACCAAAGAATTCTTGAGGTAACAATGAAATTTGGGTCATTATTGATCAATTGACTAAATCTTCTCATTTTCGTCCTATTCAAGATACTCTATCTCTAGATCAACTTTATCGATTATATATTAAAGAGATAGTCAGGTTATATAGAGTTACCATCTCTATTGTATATAGACATGATACTATGTTCACTTAAAACATTTTGAAGGTCCTTCAGAAGTTGTTGGGTATTGAATTAAATTTTAGTACATCTTTTCATCTTTAATAAGATGTGTAGTCAGAACGAAAAATTCATACCTTGAAGATATGTTACGTGATTTTTCAATGGATTACCTGGGAATTTCGGATCAACATCTTTCTTTAGTTGAGTTTTCTTATAATAATAATTTTCATTCCAGTATACAAATGGCACCATTTGAGGCATTATATGGAAAGTGGTGTGGAAATATAGTTTTTTTTGATGAAGTTGGTGATGGAATTTGATGGGACCATAATTGGTAGAAGATATGGCATAAAAAGATTAGTTGATTCAGAAGAACATGGGAATATCTCAGAGAATATAGAAAAGTTATGTGGATAAACATAGGAAGGATATTTATTTTGAGGTACATGATCAGGTCTTCCTTGAAGTTTCTCTATGGAAAAGTGTGATGCATTTTCCTAAAAAGGGGATGTTGAGACTGAGGTTCTTTGGACCTAATGAAATCCAATAGAAAGTTGGATCAGTTTCCTAAATAGTGGATTTACCTCCAATTTTATCACATGTAGTCAACTTTTTTCATATTTAAATGTTGATAAAGTATATTTCAGATCAATATCATGTTTTGAGTCCATAGGTAGTCCAGTTGGAAGAGAATTTTTCTTATGAGGAACAGCTGGTACATATTCATGACTGTAGAGAGAAAGTTTTGTGGAATATGTTTATTCATCAAGTAAAGGTTTTGTGAAAAAACCATATGGTTGAAGAGGCAACTTGGGAATATGAAAATGCTATGATGGAGAAATACAATTACTTATTTGATATATAAATAAAATTGCGGGAATGCAATTTCTTAAAGGAGGGAATGATGTAGCATCCCTGGTATTTATAGAATAAAACTTTTTCATATCTATTAATATTTACAAAGAAGATATTAATTTTACGTTAATGATGAATCTTTTTCTAATAGCATACTCGACACGCAACAACAGGTTTCTCCGAAATCTTACGTTGCACACAACATTGAGTTATTCCAAAAAATAATACAATAATAATATTATTATTTTAAATTGTAGTTAACTCCTAGTCATTATATATGTGGTAATGAACAGAACTAACTAAAATATGATTATAAATGTTTGTTAAATGTTTTTCATTTAACCAATAAATTTTAGATTATTAAAATGATAATGAATTGAATATTAAGCATAAAATACTCTAATATTTTTTAAAAAGGTCGTTTCACCACCTTTTGATGGAAAACACTTTTTAAATTTTGTTTTTTTTCAATCTTATATGTTCTATTTGAAAAAATAAATTTACTATTTAGAAGTGGGACATCATAATTTACTTTGGTTGAAATTTTGGTATTTTGATGATAAAATTCATATTTTAATGAATAGTGAAAAATACTGCATTTTAATTCCAAACAACCTTTTCATCTAATTTATTTATATAGTTAGATTATCCTTTTAATTGGTTTTAAAGTTTAATTGGGTTTTTTTATTATTGAATCCAATTTTGTTCAGTATAAGTAATTTTACATTTTAATTGGACAAAAACACATGTCAATCTTTTGTTAGTTTTTACTTTTTAAAAACACTCTTTCTGTTTTTGATAATAGGAATTAATTTAAAATTAAATACTATAATTAATTTTATTTTAATTTGTAAAAATGGATTCCATATTTGTAATCATAAGGTTAAAATTGTGTAAATAGATACCTTTTATTTTTGGACATCATGAATAGTAACATTAGTAATTATTTTTATTTACCATGGTTAAAGGGTAAATCAGGTAAGTAAGGGTAAAAAATAACAGTATAATAATATATAACTATCCTAAAATTTGTCATAATTCTTATGTTTGAGTTATTTACGACCAATATCATCCTTAGGCATAATTTATGGCATTTTGGAGCCACTTGGGTGTGAAGATGACAGTTTATAATTTTTAATTTAATTAAAATGGAAATATTACACAAAAAATGCATCTTTTAATAAAACAAATTTTATATGGGGATATATAAGTGATATATTCGACTATAAATAGTAATTATAAATATAAAAATATTTCCTACATCATGATATTTTATTTATAATATTTAGACATTAGATAAATAAATTTAATTTTGACACAACGATGATGTAGTGATTGATTCATTAATAAAGGATTCAAATAAATAATATTTTAAATATTAAAATAAATTTTATTTTCATATTTTGATGTCATGCATTAATTTTATGGATGAATATGACATTTTATCTTTGTATTAATGAAGTTTTTTCAAAGGAATAAAGTTGTTATGGATTTTTAAAAAGTCATGATATAAATAGTGCCAACATTTACATAATTCGTATTTTAAAATAAAAAATATTTTATTAAAAGTTATAAAATTAAGAAAAATATAATATTCATCCAAATAGATATTACATGTCTAAAATTTTATTAATGACTCCTTTACTGGACATTTTTCATGTTTTGGTAATTATTTTGGCTGTAAAAGTGTTAAATGCTTGACAAAACGGTAAGAGAAAAAAGGTTTATATCAAAAATATTTGGATTAAAAAAATATCAAAACCTATATAATTCATATTGGATGGTTTTATTTCTAATTATATTAATTTTATCTTCTAACTAATGTAGTTTATACTCATTTTTAATGAATATAAAATTTATAATAAATTAATATTTCCAGACATTCGAAAAGTGCCCCTCCTCCCTCTTTTAAAATGACACCACTTCTACCCATTTAATAACTCCTTAAAGGCCCTTATATCATAAAAATTATTCTGAAATAAGTTCCCAATATCACTCCTTTCCTCATATAATCCATACCTTGGGCATAAGTCAATTCAAGAAATCATTTTTGCTCAAATCAAAAGATGTTATCCAATTTTGAGTTAACGTCTTCCCTCAACTTCCATTCCTTTATTGTCCTTCTCCACTCCCTATTCTCTTCTTATTAATTGATTAAATAAATAAAAAATTATCATAAATATACTAGTATTTTATTATGAGAATTATTCAAACTACACTTACACACACCTCCATTTAATGGATACGAACATATTATTTCTATGTACGGCGAACTGCTGCCTCACGAAACGATGATTGTTGGATTTTCTCTTACCACCTATCATGGTGGCCATTGTGAGGGGAATTTATTTATATATGATATATATTATATTTATATAGTCTCTATGCTTATTTATTTTTTATTTACAACATATCTTTATGCTTCCCATAATGTGTAAATACGATAATTTCATTTGGGGAAGTGCGAACTACCACCCCTTAAAGTGATATGACTCGTTCATGACATACATGAAACATATAAAGGATGGATTTAATATATATATGTAATTTATATAAAATATTATATCATAATGGAATTATAATACAACTATGTATCATTTATTTTTTATTCATTTAATATGAAAAATAAATGAAAATAGCGTTCATACATACGAACGGCTTACCGTCTCCATGAACGGTGCATTAAATTTATTATCTCCAAATGTTATGGAATATTATAAATACATATATACTGTATATAAATGTTATTTAAATCATTAATATCATTCTGTAGATGATGTAATTTTGACTACATATACTGTTTACCTGAGAACATGTTCATTTTCAACTCAAGTTCCAAATATCAAAAAAATGACTGATATTAACTTAAATAATTATATAATGCTTATAAATTGGTAATAAGTAATATGAAAGGAATAATAAAATATAAAAAATGTTATGAAGAAAGTATAAATTAACTCAATTTTATTATTCAGGGAGAATAAGGAACATAGTTGACGAGTCAGACTCAAGGTAAGGGACTTCATCTCAATCTCCTTTCAATGAGGCATATTTTGATAATATACACTCTATTCATTTTTACTGTGCATAAAAAACCCCATTGAATTTTAATTTCATTCAAAGGGAATGTTTTTTCTATGAAGCATTTTACTAAATTAAAAAAGAAATGTTTTTAACATAAGTGGTGGCAATAACCTCTCCAACTCCATAACCGTTATTTGTTATTTGGCTTCTTCTATAAGCCTAACTATTTTTTAAAAGGAAAAGGAATACCATATTCCATTTTTTGGTGTTTTGGTATTGAATTTTTTTTTGAAATGGATTAAATATTTCAACATCTTGAAATGATTTATTGTGATTACAAATGAAATGTTTTTATTAAAATGTTGATATTTGCAATATTTTATGTGTTATTATTATATAATAGTACTTGGTCATTTGATTGGTGGTTACGTGACCAACCAATGATGGGTGGTTTGATGATAAACCAAATGACAGGTGGATCCATGATAAACCAAGGATGGGTGGTTACATTATAACATCTAATGCATTAGTTATGGAAGTCGGTCGTATGGATATTCCCATTAGTGATATGTGTGGAAGTCGACCGTATGGTTGTTCTATTCAAGTATGTTTATATCCTAGGTTACCTTTATATGTTATGTGTTACTTTATATGGGATTTATAGTAATATTTTGGTTACAAAAAGGGTAAGTAATGAGCTTATATTTAGTTCATTATATTTACTACTTCTTAAAGGTGAAAAATATTACATTACGATAAAGTATTCATGGTTTTCATGTTATCCCAAGACTAACAGTTTTCTTTATTTTTGTATCCCTTACTAAGCTTTATATGCTCATACAAAGTTTTGAAATATCTTTCACAGGACATAAAGAATAATATATTCAAGGATGGGATCAAGGAAAAGTTATACTATTAAAACATGAAATGATACAATGTTACTTTTTAAAGAGTTATTGTTTTATGAAATAAAATGGATAGTGAGTAGAAGTTTCTACTTGTGATATTTAAGTTGTTATATATGTTATGAACTAATTCTATAAATCTATAAACCTAAAAATATCCTTGATGTGAATTAAAGTTGAATTATTGAAATACCTCAAGATTAAATAATTTGTAAGGTTGGGGTCTTATAGGGAGCTCTCTAAAGCATCAGAGGATTCTCTCTTGTTGTCATTGTGAACACAAATTAATTGGTTTATTTGAAAAAATAATATAATGGGGTTTAAATACTACTGGGGTTTAGAAATAAATATTGGAACAATTTCCCTTTAATATTTATTTAATCCCGTACAAAATCCCATGTTAAAAATAATAATAATATTATTTCTTCGATAAGTTCTTACCTTGTGAATTAAATTAAATATTATTTATTCAAATAATATTAAATATATATTATTTCTCAGTAGTTCTAAACACTCAGTCCACCATTACTCCGTAATAGTTATCTGGCCTTGAATAATAACTATTTATTTAATAAATATATATCACTGCATTATTCTCTTATAAATAAATATTATATTTACTTAAAAGAAATTAAATATTTATTAAATATTTTACATACATTATATTCTATCTAATAACTAGTGACAGAATATATGTGATCAAGAAAACAAGAATAATTATTAAACCATGTGTGTGAATAATATTTATTCAACTTGTTAAATAATAAATAATATATTATTTAACCAAGATTCTGGATACACTTAGTGTGGGACTCTGTAAGCCTATTTCTCATTAATGTTAGGAGAAACCACCTAAAGTCCAAAGTTATCATATAGAAACATTTGAAGACACCAATGGAGAAATAATCTAATGTCATAATAACACAATATCTCATACGGACACTTACTGTGTAATATAATCTATTTATCAAGATATCATTAATACAGAAGGTTTCATATTGGTTCCATCAACCTATCTGCTTGATGTCTCTTTCATTGAATTTATTGAAATTGAACTTGATTGTAAAACAACATGGCCATATATTTATTTATGATATATCATTTCCATCAAAGGGTGTGACATATCAACTTCAATTAAAAAACAAAAGGGGAAAATCCTTTCTAACATTATTCATTAATTCAATATTACTTGTGATGCACCCAACATATCCTACCTCATCATGAACATATGTCATCACAGTTTTCTTTAATACATAAAAGTACATGAATCATAATACACATTAATAATAGTCTTAAATTTTAAGGATCAATTCACATGAACATAGATAAGAACATCCAATGACACATATAAATGTGGATTTCATACTGGCAGTCCTTCTTCTCATAATATCCTAAACTGTATATTACCAATGGTGTAAACCATGATAATGTGTCTCAAAGTCCTATGAGTATATACCCCTGATATCATGTATCATTTATGTCTCTCAAATGATATCATCAGCTATAGAACTTATATTTAAGAATATGTTGCTAGCACTTCTAGAGTTATCATCATAGCCGGGAACTTCTATGACCTTTTAGTGCGAAAAATACTCTTAGGAAATTATCACATTCTATGTTACATATAAGAACAATCATGATGTGATAATATGTTTATTAATATTAAAAAATATGAATAAAAGTTATCGTAAAGTACAATGAATTTGGTTCTAGGGAACCAAATCCAACAACACTATTTACAATATTTACTTCATTTCAGTTTTTCATGTTGGTTTCATATATCATGATTGGGATACCTTAGAAATAGGGTTTTATATCCCTTATAAAGATTCTGATAATCATTATTAGAAACTAACAAAACAAATAGTGGTATTATAGAAAAGGTTTATGAGTTAATCGATTCTTGGGAACTCTCACACATTAATGGCGATGAAGAGTGACTCTCCTCTAAGGAGCTCCATTGTTATGGAAAGAGTTTCATGCCCAAAGAGTTTGGGAAATGGATTTATTTTATAGTTTCATATAGATGTCATGTTATATGTGTTCATATGAGGTTTATATATTCTTCCACTTCAATGGTATCAGAGAGAATAGATGCTTAAGTTTTATAAAATCTTATGACGGAATGAGAATTAAAACCAAAACAGAGCATCTTTTTTCAGGTTTTTTGAAAATCTGGAAAAATGGTTTACCCTTACGTAGTTGGGCTACGTAAAGGTAGCCAAGACCTCACCCTTATGAAACCATGATTCATAAATGTAAACAAGATGTTACCCTTACGCAGAGTGGTCTATGTAAGGGTCATGTTTCCTTACCCTTAAGAACAATATACCTAAGGGTAATTGCAACTTACCTTTATATAAATAAATGGACGAATAAAGATAGTTGTGATTTCAAAAGGGTTATGTAACTATAATCCATAACTTACCTTTACGTGAAGATATTTTTTTAAGGGTAATCATAGTTTTTTTATTGTTGTGTAAATGTTATGAAATATTTTTAAAACATGCATAAAAGATATGCGTTTTTTAAAGGAGCTACATAAAGGTTGTGGATTTGTTAATATTACATAGGCTTTATAATTATTAGGTAACCTTTAAATAGATGACCTACATAATGGTAACCATATTATTACCTTTACACATCATGTTATGTTTAAGCAGCGTAAAGGTTAGTAGTGACTTAAATTTATGAAAAGGCTCCTAGAAGGCCTTATGCCTAAGTTTTAAAGTACTGTATAGACCGTAAAAGTGGGTAAAAGTTAAAACCAGAATAAGAAAAGTTGGATGAAAAGTTCAATATTATTTCTTCAAAAAACCATCATGGTCATTGAATTATAGGTTTGAAGAAGAGTAATAATTCAATATGATTGGATTATCAAAGATATACCTGAAGGAGTTTGTGAAACTCCTTGGAATTTCTATTTCAGGTTTGGATGTTGTAGAAATTAATTCCTTGATTTTGAAAGGTATGTAATACTGAATGTATATTTTACAATGTTTTGTTAATATATAGGAGTTCTAAATCAAAGGAAGAATTGATTGATCACGTAGTTTTTATTCATGAGATGAAATAAATAGTCACTACAATATAAATTTGAATGTAAAGTGTTATTATGAACATGTATGATATGAGTAATTATATAAACATGGTTTATGAATCATTGGGTTCTATAAAATGTTTGGAGAAAAAGATATGGATTAAGTGTTTGTCTATGATAAAAGTTTTTATCCAACTCTTTTTCAAAATATGAGGGATTTTTTTCCTACCACTCATGAACAATATATTTAAATAAAGTTTTTTAAAATGAAAAATTTTCATAACATATAGAATTCCATATATGATTTGGAAAAAAATAGTTTATTTTTTAAATATTTCCAAGTGTTATTTCCAAAACATAAAAAGGGTTTTGTATCTTAGCAAGATATTTTTAAAAGAATATAATGTTTAGGATGTCAGTGGGAATATTCAAGGATTTGGATAAGTTCAATGTTATGAATTAAAGAATTACCCGATCTTAAAGTGCTTTCCACTTAATATCCTATAGTGTTTAGGATATATAATGGTAAAAAAATTTAAAGTGTTTCATTTAGTTACCATTAAGAATGATAATTTCACTATTTCTTAATGGATTATACCAATCAAAATAAAAAATGAATTACACTTGATATCCTAAAAGTGTTTAGGTTATGGTGACAAAGAGAAATGTAAGAGATACATTTAGTTACCATATTAAAGTAATTTTTCACTTTTTTCTAAGATTTTAAGAGGAACAAGAAACTATATTGTAATTAGTCACATAATTTCAAAGAGATATATTGATGGAATATGGTTCCAAGGATGATGATGATGATGAGATTAGAAATAGTTCTAAGTATACAATAATATTTGACATTGTTTCTTTGATGTTGTAATGTTATGAAGTTGAAGAGTTGAGAATATGATTTCTAAATCTCACCATTATTCAAACTTTTTTACTTTATAGAGGTTTTTTCACTAAAGGGTTAGTGAGAGATTTTTATTAGATAGTCACAAATAGATATAACATGCATTACATATGATGTAATTAGTTAACAAAAACTATAAATTTTTGAAAACATAAGGTTGATATAATAGTTATCATATATGATATATTAAATCTGAGCTTATATTAGTTTTCTTAAATATTATTAAATACTTTAATAATATTAAAATTTATTTAATCAATGGAAACTACATTTTATAATTATTTCACATTGGCTGCAGACATGTATATATAGGTATAC
Organism: Viscum album; assembly: GCA_963277665.1. Taxonomy (NCBI): domain Eukaryota; kingdom Viridiplantae; phylum Streptophyta; class Magnoliopsida; order Santalales; family Viscaceae; genus Viscum; species Viscum album. The sequence continues at coordinate 376,755,688 of OY728132.1, forward strand.
GTTTCATGAAGTGCATGATAATTGACCTCTCAAAGTATGACATTGAGTTTATCACTAATTTATATTCTCCATAGATTATTATATGTTGTGGAATAAAACATAAGGTTATTGTGATTAGGAATATTGTATAGTGACACAAAATATTATCACAAGGTACAAAATAAAGAATAATATTCGTTGTGTGTGCTCGATGGCCTACTAAGTAAACCACATGGAAACTCATACAGATTTCTTTAGTATACTATGGGTGCATCGATACTACTTGAGTATCAATTTCCTATAGTGGATGAGATACGTAGCTTGAGAACCTGCATACTTTGATACCCAACTTATGCAAGTCTACATATTGACTTATTTAATACAAGGGTTGTTGTTTATATTGTTAATCATGTTGTCGGTTGGAGTTTAACCAAGTTGATATTTTTTCTATCAAAATACGGGTATGACACCTGGGGGAGTGTGCATCCACACCTAGATATTATATATTTATATGGATATGGTACATTTGATGTTCTTATCTATAAGGATGAATGACATGTTATGTGTTTATTGATCAGATTATTTTTCCCTATGAGAATCAATAACACATGAGTTTACTGTATGATATTGACATGCTTCATGTCCCATGGTCACTAAATATTGAAAAAAGGTAAAATATAAGAATTTAAGTTTTCTTATGATGCATACTTATTTCCATAGGTATATAGATACATGTGTTTGCAATTTTCCTTTATATCTCAAGTAACACTGAAATTTTTCAAGAGAATTATATTTTATTACATATATGAATATGCATGTTAATATTTTTTTTTAATGATATAAAGGCCCATGGGGTCACAATTTGTGTTTAATTTAATGAATATTGAGTTTTAATTAGAGAGATTTATGGGGAGGGTTCTCAGCTAGTGGGTCAGTTAGAGTCACATGCTTTGGAAGAAAAGTGGGAGACTCCAACACCATTAATAACCTTTCTTAGAAAGTTTTGAATAACAATTTTAAATGAAGGGTAAAATTGTATTTGTATTGATCCTATAATTTATAAATTTCTGATTAGGCTTAGAAGAGTGATAGTGGATTAACTATTGAGCTGTAGCAGTTGTAGAGGGCTTCGTCCAGGCTCCTAGAGAGACATTTGAATGTTTTCCTTTTTATTTCCTTCATGTAATTATTTCCTCAGGATGTATCTACTCTTTTGTGGAGTAGTTAATACACATAGATTGTTCGTATGAAAATTTCTTAGTTTTCCTATTTAAAGTTTTCTTTCTATCACTTTGGTTATTTCATTAAGAGTCAACCGAATTAAGTAGAATCAACTCTGGATAGGGCCGATTTGGTTGGTGGATTCTTATGAGGATGGAAGAAAGGGTATCATCAATGGAGTCATAGGTGTATTGGTTGAAATAGGTAAAAAAATCATAAACATTACATCATTTAGAGTTGTAAAAAAATTAAGGTACTTGAGAGGTTCAATAGACAATCGAGGGCGTCTCGGAGAAACTACAATACCAGTTGGCAGTTGTCAGTGGATGTGTTTTTGTGGTCTCTATAGGAGAAAATGAAGGAAATTTCCAAAATGTCTGTATGAATGGTAATTCTATATTTGGTACAATGAGTAGAGGAAGAACCATATCCGTTAAAGGTTCAATTGGAGACTTCTGAGGTGTTAGGAGGGGATCGAAATAAGAAAGACACGGTTCTCCAGGAGCATGGTAGTTTTTCATTACATTCATTTGTTGAATATAACTCAAAGGAGGGGAAGTCAAAATAGTATATCATAATGCATGTGTAAATAGTGTTGTTGGAGAGTCCATGTGTTCATAGTTGGGTACTTTAGCTAAGACAGTATAATTACATACTTTCTCTGGAGAAGATATGATATTATGGATAGCACAAACGAAAGAATACTTTATGATCCACAAAAATCACCACCATTTTCAAGTACCAATTACACAATTTTGTATAGAAGGAAAATTCCAACACTGTATTCTCTCATTACTTAATATGCATCTAACTCTAGATTGGGAGGATGAAGATCTATTATGATGATTTGGTACATCTATATAAAATGATCAGCTGGAGAAGTTAAAAGAAATTAAGAAATAAGGAATTGTGGAATAATTCTTCAATGAATTCGAGAGGGTCACTTTGCGAATACCAAGTTTACTTGATGACATATATTTTTTTGTTTGGTTCCATCGGGAAATTGAGAGAACAATGGCTACACACGAACTTCACACTAAATCATGACTTATTTCGCTGACTCGGAATGTGGAACACAATTTAATAGTTAATGTATTCATTCTTGGATAAGAAGCTGAGTGGTCAACAGTGCTTGTGTCTTTTGGTCAAACTTGAAGTGGTGGGATAGTTAAATTCAATCCTCTATAGGTGAATTTGGATAGGGGACAACATATAGAAAGGAAGAATGTAACAACCTGGTATTTTATGATAAGAATTATTTTTAATTTATTTGATGTCATTTGTTTTATGCTACAACAAGATTATCTTGTGTTATACGCCACACTGTGTTAGCTTGAAGTATACACAACACTATTCTTAGATTGTGTTATACACAATTTCAAGTTCGTTTTATAATAGTCATTCCACGCAACATTGAGTGTGTGTATATATATATATTCAATGTATAAATGAAATATGGTTGGATTCTATTATACAAAATAATAAAGGATTCTTGCACAAGACGCAACCCTGACTTGGCTTGCTTTACACGCAATCACGACCTTGCTCGATAGCGTGTGTTGTACCCAATACCGGGTTTTACTAAAGAACGATATATTATTATAATATAATTATGAACTAGCCGTTATGAATATTATTAACTAAATTTTGAATTTTATAACATTATTATTCATCTTACACATTTCCTAGAACATGGTATAAGAACAAAATAAATATTTCGGGTAAAATAAGTATTTTTCAAAAAATGCAGTTTTGCCACCTTTTGATGGCGCACCCACATTAAATCTAGTTTTTGACATGTTTATATGTTCAATTTTAAAAAATAAAATTATTATTTGGAATCATGATATAAAATTTTACCTTGGATAAATTTTTCATATTATTCTGATAACTTTCATATTTTAATGAATAGTAAAAACACGCTATATTTTAATTAAAAACAACTTTTTTCATAGTAATAACTTATGTGATTAAATTATAATATTGATTGGTTAAAAATTATAAATATAATATATTTTTACCATTAAATATAATTTATGTCATTAGCCTTGATTTTACATTGAATTCGTAGGTTAAATAAATTCATCCTTTTGCAATGTTTTAAACAAAAACCCATTTTCTTTCGACAATGGGATTAATTTTAATTTAATTTCTGCAACTTCTGTGCATTGAATTTGAAAAAATGGATTCCATATTTGGAATCAGTTGGTCCAAATTATATTAATAGACTACTTTTTATTTTTGGGCTTTATGAATAGTAACAACGGTAAATTTTATTTACCATAGTAAAAGGTAAATTGGGTAATTAAGGGTAAATATAATATTATAAAATTATCCTAATACTTGTCATAATACAATTGGATGATTATAATTTGTCCTAAGTTATATTTGGATCGAAATAGAATCCATTAGAACCCACTTGGAGGTGATTAAGACCTTTAGTTTATTTTATTTAAAGGAAAGTGAAATATGTCTCACTCAACATAAATAATTAAAGTATGTTTAATATAAGTTTATATAGAATATAAATTCGGTTACAAATACTCATTTGAAAGATAAAATGTTTTTATTTGTCATGGTAATATATTTGTAATTTTATAGAGTAATTTAATTACCTTATTATCTTATACATTAATGATGCAGAAATTATTTATTTAGTAAAAAATCAATAATATAGTTTTTATTGAAATAGTAATACATATCAAAAGGCCCAAAAATCTTCCCAAAACTTATTATGAGTTTATATATAAACCCTAATCATATACTGGCCGAATTATTGACCATTTGGATCCTTATTAAGGCGATTATGACACTTATATTATTTTATTTTAAATGATGCCAAAGTTGTTACCTTCATAATTTAATAAATATAATAATTTAAATATTGTGATTTTATGATTATAAATTCGAGTAAATTTATTATTGTGAAATTTAATAGATTTATATACATCATAGAATTTTATTTGTAAATTTTATGCAAAAAATAAGTATATTAAATTATTATACAAAAATGTTGTAGTAATTATTTTATTAAGAGATAAACAAAATAAATGGTTTTAAAAATAATAAAATAAATATTATATGAACTATTTAATGTGATCCACTAATTTTATAGATACATATGACATTTTATGAATCTGTTAAATATTTTAGTTTGAACATATCTTCTGTATATATTTTATTTAAATTCAAATAAATGAATAGTGTCAAAATTGACACTATTGTTATTTTATAAAAATAACATATTATAAAATAGTTTAAAAATCACAAAAATATTTAAAAATTATAAATTTAAATTTATATAGTCTAAAATATTATAAAGTATCCAATTATGGACAATTAACAACAAATAAGTAATTATTTGTTATAATTTAAAATTTATAATGTTATGACCACAAATAAAATTAAATTGATTAAATAAGGATATATCAAGTTGATAATGTTTAAAATAAATTCCTAACATGTTTAAATTTTATTTTTTGATGCGATTACAACCCTATATCATCTAAGCTTCATATATGAGTCATTTTGGAAGTTTTTAGGTGGTTCTGGGATTTAATATAAACTAATATTTCTTATATTTCCAAAGGTGCCCCTCTCCTCCCTTATAAAAGGGAACCTCCTCCCTCTCTTCCTCACACAACATTGTGCCTTCAATGTAACGCCCCGACCCCAGTTACCCAGATTCGGTGCATTATTACATAACATTGGCATGATCACAAGAAAGATCAAATCTCGAAAGACCGATTGGTTTAGTAGCCTTGGAAACACTAGATATATTCATAAGTTTTACATTACATCATAAAATGAAAAACTAATACAACAACATAATGTTTCCACAATCCACACTATTAACCCCTCATAAAATCCCTGCAGGTCATTCATAACTTACTTCTTCACATCCTGGGAAAAATAAAACATAGAAAAGGGGTGAGCTCAAATGCCCAGTAAGGATAACAATATAGCGGAAACTTTCATAAATAAGAATAAACATTTAAGGCAATGCATTACTAAAACAAAAGCCTTTTAAACTTGAACTTCAACATAGTATGGAAAAAGTAAAAATGAAATAATGCCATTTACTTATTCACATGGATATTCTACTAATCGAATAATCACATGAAAAAATCAATAACCACTTTCATAATGTTGGAATGCATAATGCCAGACTATCATAACCACATAGTCAAGGCCTCGTGCCAAGACTACAAATAAGATTTTGTCAAGGCCTTGTGCCAAGACACTAGTTTGTCTAATGAGACCTACCGATGCATCGAGGAGCTATAGCGGGCTCCACCCGTCACTTACTAAGTCCAATGCATTCCCATATGAAAAGGTTTAAACATAACATAAACATTCGTATTAAAACTAGCATACGAAATGTCAATAATTTCACCATAAACTATGAATGGTATAAAAATAGCACATCCACAGTCAAACATATCACAAAAACTTCAATACAATATAGAAGTTTGGTATCACAATAGATCAAATTCAAATAATCATAAAATCCATCAAAGGATGTTGACATAGATGAAATCAATATTCTTTTTAAAGAAATATCTCTTTTTATTTTGAAATCATTTAAGATCCATATAAAATAAAACATTTTCTTTGAAAATATTTTTATAATATTGTAAGGAAAGCTTTGACGAACGGCGGAAAATAACCGCACCCGCCGTATAAGTAAAAAAACATTCTTATCTTAATTCTGTCGAAAAGGTAAAAAAGGACCTTGTTTTGAAAACGACGGAAAGATTCCTTTATAAACCTCTTAAAAAAAGTCAAACAAGGGTATAAATGAATTTAACCCATATTCTTGTAAATAATAAATATGTTTTGAAATACATTTCGAAGAAATATGGATGTGGATGATAAAGAAATCCCAGTAGATTATTACGTATAAACAACCTCGGATAATGAAGAGATTGTGAAATAACCCTTACCACATTAATCAACTGAGTCGTATGGCCAAAAGTTAATAACCACCAAATTATTTACAGAATAACATGAATATAAAGAGAATCATGATAATATATATCAAATGTCCATACACAATACACCACTTTCAATAATTTAGTGGCGAACAATGGAAATCTCACAGAATTGAAAGTGAGATAAGAGAATCCCTTACCTTGTACTTTTCCTTGGTTGGGGTAGGTTAACCTCCTGTATAATGGTGAAATAATTGTTATTAAATTATACAAGAATCATATACATTAATATGATATCATATATGATCTTTTAATATTGATTTGATAATAATATCTTAGTATTATCGCTGTTTCGGGTGTGAACTTACTTGTTTGCTTTTGTATGTTTTGTTACGTAAGACATGTTTGTAAAGGATAAGTTTTATATTATTCAAATCCAGAATGGTATCAAGTCCTTAAACATCATTTTTAAATCATCAAATTATAATTATACTTGAATGGATATTATGGAGAATGAATCTCATCGCGTTCGTGGAGACGGTAGTCCGTACGTACGCACGAACGCTACTTCCATTTAATTTTTATTTTAAAAGAATCGAATACAAATGATACATAGGTATATTACTATTCCAGTATAATATAATATTTTATACATGTTACTTAAGTTCATTAACACCATCCTTTATACGTTCCATGTGTGGTATGAACGAGTCATATCATTTTAAGGGGGCGGTAGTCCGCACTTCCTCAAATGAAATTATCGTATGTATATACAACATGAAACGAATAATGGTATGAAATAAAATGGAATTACAGAAGCTTATATATAAAATATCTATCATTAATATCATATTTAATTACAGTTCCATCATAATGGCCACCATTAGAGGCGGTAAGATGTATTTGAACAATCATCGTTTCGTGAAGCGTTAGTTTTCCATCCACAGAAACATTATGTTCATCATCCATTATATGGAGTTGTGTGTATGTGTAGTTTGAATCCTTCTTATAACAACATCCTAGTATATTGAGGATACTGGTGTTTTTACAAAATAAAGGAAATAAAAAGAGTTTGGGGGTTGAAGAATCAAAATAAATGAAAATAATTTAAGAGAAATCGTTACCTTTAATTTAGGTAACTCACTTTTGTTGGAACCAAAGGACTTCTTGAAATGATTTCTGCCTAAGGGGAAGCTTCAAGGAGGAGGAGAGAGATGTGGGGAGCTTATTTGGTCAGAGTTTGGATGAGCCAAGTGGCTTGAGAGGTGTGAGGAATGAGTAGAAGTGGTCTCCTTTTATAAGGGAGAAGAGGGGCTCTTTAGGAAAGAGTGAAAGTATTACTTTATAATATAATTATATTCGGTTTATAATGGTCCAAAAATCATTGAGGTTGAAGATAAGATGACTAATATTCTAAATAACGTCAACTAATAAGAATTGGACAGGTTTTAGAAAATATTTTAATCATTATAATCTTATTTATTTAAATGATTTATTAATGAGGTAAACATTGCATCATTATTGTGTCATTAATAATTTCAATTATTTGATGTCTAAAAATTATAAATAAAATATCATTATGTAGGAAATATTTTTAGCTTTCTAATGAATATTTATAATAGAAAATCCAACATGTATAACTTTATGTAAAAATTGTTCTTCTAAAAGATGTAATCTTATTCCATTTTTATTTTTATTTTAACTTTATTAATATAAAGTGTCCCTACCACATACAAGTGGCTCCAAGGGGTCCCCAAATTGACCCAAGGATGCTCATGGTCGGGTATGTGTCCACCAATAAGGTTAGGACACGTTTTAGGGTAATTTTGTATTATTATAATATTATTTTTTAACCCTTATTTACCAAATTTACCCTTAACCATGGTAAATAAAATATTTACCACAGTAATTATTCAAAATGTCTAAAAATAAAAGTTACCTATTTACACAATTTGGACATCCTGATTCCAAATATGGAATCCATTTTTCTAAATTCAAAACACAGAAGTGGCAGAAATTAATTTAAAATTAATTCCCGCTGTCAAAACAAAAAGCGTGTTTTTAAGAGGTAATAATTATCAAAAGATTGACACTTGTTTATGTTCGGTTTAATTGTAAAATTATGTCCAATGACCAACATTATATTAAACGGTAAAAATATATTCTAAATATACTTTAAAACCACTCAAATTCGTAATTTATTACTATTAATTATTTTGATTAAAAAAGTTGTTTTTAATTAAAATTTAGTAATTTTCACTATTCATCAAAATATGAAAGTTTTCCGAAATGTACCAAAATTTCACCTTAGGCTAAATTCGATATTCCGAATCCAAAAATGAAGTCCATTTTCAAATATAAAATATATATAATTTCAAAAAGTAGGTATTACTATTCATAACGGCTAGTTTGATCGATTGTGGTGTGTGTTAAAACTCGACGTTGCGTACAACACACGCTACTGTTTTATTCAAAGGAAAGCGTACCGTGGAAGCTTGGGATGTTTCATTTTAAATTTTTTTGATGTCTCCATTTAGTCAAAAAGTTTAAAATATTGTATTTAAAAAGGTTTCACTATCAAAAGTTGATAAAAGTGCAATACTGAAAATGAATCTGTTCTTGCATTATGACTAAGAAACTCATAATATGGATTCTAAAATTATAAGGATTATATAAAGTTAAAAATGTAGTTAATGCTATTCATGACCTCTTTTAATGGCTTTTTTTTGGTAAGTCATGGTGCAATTGAACTCGGTGTTTCTTGTAGTGCAAGTTATTGAATTATTTTGAAGAAATAACACACTATGAAATCTTGGGGTGTTACATTCTCCCCTCCTTCAATAAATTGCGTCCTCGCAATTTGAAATTGTTCTTCGAAAATAAAAGGTTGAAAATAGATAATATATTTGTGGGAAATCCACATCGGAAATTGGGTTACTAAAATTTAGTCTTAATATGAGGAAAAGAGAAATGAAAGGGTCACCACCAAATTATGATCTCGATTAGGAGAACATTGGTGGAAATTAGAGATATATAATTGGAGGAAAAACGTAAATATTTATAGGTAGTGATTGAGGTCATCAATCACAAACAAGTGTATAATTGAGGTCCTTAAACTCATCAATCTATGATGATTTGAAGTACCATCTGTTCAACAAAATATAGGGTATTGGGATAACACGTTTTTGACGTTTCAAAATATCTTAGTTGAAATCCCACATCGAAAAATGAATTAACGAGGCCTCTATTTAAAATAAAGAGTCGAAAGTATGAAGATTACCGAAAATAACACATACTAGGGTTCCATGTAGGAAAATATTGATATGGAAGAGAAATCTAACCATCAATTATCTGATGGAGAGTGGTACAGAACATGGCTATGAAAAGGCCAACAATCCCAAAGCCATAAATTAGTGATGATTTAAGGTACCATCTAGGAAAACATTTTTTTTCTAAGTTGCTTTTCTTAATGTTGAAGAATTTATTTATGAGATTGGCTAAGATCATAAGGAGATATACTTACTTTATAATTAAAGTTTTATCCATTAATAAATTTCAACCACAAACTCATCTTTCACTCGTAAAAAAAATCTATTTATACTATTCATATAGGGTTCCAAAATAAACGAATTTATAATTCATCTACCAGATATTTTAAAAAAACTACATTATTTAATCCAGGACATTTCTTGGGACAGTGGTAGGTGATACACCCTTGTCGCCCTTCGGTTGCGGGTTCAAGTCTCGCAGCCATGCCGGACGCGACGGGTTGCCGCCCAACCTCCGGGTTTTCCTTTTATGGTAATCCAAAATAATCCAAACTAGAACTATCCAAAATACTTCTGTCCAAAATCATAGTCCAACATTTATAACGAAGGTAAACATAATATAGATCCTTTTTACCCCGCAATAGCATATGAATACCTTCATCTTGTATTCTTTTAATAAACTGAAACATCTTGAATTACCATATTACTTATTGATTACATTCATGCTCCCCTATTCCATATAGAACACTGGATATACTTCATTAATCCAAAAATGTTTTAAACCCCAACAATGATGGAATATACAAATTATTAATTAGTTCCAAGGTAGTCAAGAATATCCAATATAATTTATCCAAAACAATCACATATTATTCCAAAATCAATACCTCAGTATTAGAACTATATTATGATTTATCATTCTCTCAACCATATATTTTCCAAAAATTTATCCTGCTATTGAGTCACTTTTCTTTGTTCCACATAATCTCAAGTCCTTAATGAAATAGTACTGCAGTACAATCGTTATATACTCCATAATTATTATAACAAGTACATTGTTGATACAACACTCAATTGACATAATCAACATAAGAACTCTAATCATTCCTCTTCATCTGTGGTAGTATCATAACTTGGTTATTATCCAATAACATCATTTGCGGCATAGTCTGATGACTGAGACATAGGTTCGCGTAGTGTCCAAACTCCTTGCAAATGAAGCATTGTACATTTAAAACCATTTTCTTACCCTTGCAGTCACGTACTCTGTTCCCTTTTCCTCCACACTTATAACAAACTCCCATTCCTTTCAGGCAAGTTCCAGGGTGTTTCTTTCCACAGTTACCACATATGGGAAAATTCTTCTTTTCCCTCATCCCTTTATCCATCTTTCTCTCTTCCATCCTTTTCTTCTCTTGCTTCCCTTGAAATCCATATGACTCAGTAAACTCTTTACTTATCTTATCAACACATGATATTATTTCTTCACATGATGATAATACATGGGAGACTATTCCTCTTATAAATTCTAGCTTAAGACCATGAAAGATATGATCCTTCCTTCTCTCTGGATCATGTGCATTTCTGGAGTTCTCATTTCTTCTACTGGGCGCCATTTCTAAACAATGGCATACACTAGATCAGTTTATGAATCAAAATACATAATCCCATACTTATAAAACACTTAACATAAATTGAACTATTTATGGATATAATCCATAATCATAAAAAAAATTTCTTTGAGGAAGTATATACTCATAAACCCTTCATAATGATTTGTAAAGAAAATGAGAGTTATCCTAAGCATATCCCCCAGGAGTGTCGTAACCAAGAGTGCAGCAAGGCCCGTTGTCGTGCACCAGTTCCCGTTCGAGTCTAGCTCAAAGCGGTGTTTTCGGGTTTTACCCATAGGTACATCTGTGCCAGAGCTGCCTCTACCTGCTCGTATCCAGACAGGGATGTATTGCTCGGAAAACTCACAAAATCTCTACAATACCAAAATTCTAGGAAGTTCTTCTATACTAATCCGCAAAGTTCATCTTAGGTCTACATGCTCTAATCAGAGTTTATCTAAATCTAGCTTCCAAGGTTTGTACTAAACTTCCTCTGATACCAACTGTAACGCCCTGACCCCAGTTACCCAGAGTCGGTGCATTATTACATAACATTGGCATGATCACAAGAAAGATCAAATCTCGAAAGACCGATTGGTTTAGTAGCCTTGGAAACACTAGATATATTCATAAGTTTTACATTACATCATAAAATGAAAAACTAATACAACAACATAATGTTTCCACAATCCACACTATTAACCCCTCATAAAATCCCTGCAGGTCATTCATAACTTACTTCTTCACATCCTGGGAAAAATAAAACATAGAAAAGGGGTGAGCTCAAATGCCCAGTAAGGATAACAATATAGAGGAAACTTTCATAAATAAGAATAAACATTTAAGGCAATGCATTACTAAAACAAAAGCCTTTTAAACTTGAACTTCAACATAGTATGGAAAAAGTAAAAATTAAATAATGCCATTTACTTATTCACATGGATATTCTACTAATCGAATAATCACATGCAAAAATCAATAACCACTTTCATAATGTTGGAATGCATAATGCCAGACTATCATAACCACATAGTCAAGGCCTCGTGCCAAGACTACAAATAAGATTTTGTCATGGCCTTGTGCCAAGACACTAGTTTGTCTCATGAGACCTACCGATGCATCGAGGAGCTATAGCGGGCTCCACCCGTCACTTACTAAGTCCAATGCATTCCCATATGAAAAGGTTTAAACATAACATAAACATTCGTATTAAAACTAGCATACGAAATGTCAATAATTTCACCATAAACTATGAATGGTATAAAAATAGCACATCCACAGTCAAACATATCACAAAACCTTCAATACAATATAGAAGTTTTGTATCACAATAGATCAAATTCAAATAAGCATAAAATCCATCAAAGGATGTTGACATAGATGAAATCAAAATTCTTTTTAAAGAAATATCTCTTTTTATTTTGAAATCATTTAAGATCCATATAAAATAAAACATTTTCCTTGAAAATATTCTTATAAGCTTGTAAGGAAAGCTTTGACGAACGACGGAAAATAACCGCTCCCGCCGTATAAGTAAAAAAAACATTCTTATCTTAATTCTGTCGAAAAGGTAAAAAAGGACCTTGTTTTGAAAACGACGGAAAGATTCCTTTATAAACCTCTTACAAAAAGTCAAACAAGGGTATAAATTAATTTAACCCATATTCTTGTAAATAATAAATATGTTTTGAAATACATTTCGAAGAAACATGGATGTGGATGATAAAGAAATCCCAGTAGATTATTACGTATAAACAACCTCGGATAATGAAGAGATTGTGAAATAACCCTTACCACATTAATCAACTGAGTCGTATGGCCAAAAGTTAATAACCACCAAATTATTTACAGAATAACATGAATATAAAGAGAATCATGATAATATATATCAAATGTCCATACACAATACACCACTTTCAATAATTTAGTGGCGAACAATGGAAATCTCACGGAATTGAAAGTGAGATAAGAGAATCCCTTACCTTGTACTTTTCCATGGTTGGGGTAGGATAACCTCCTGTATAATGGTGAAATAATTGTTATTAAATTATACAAGAATCATATACATTAATATGATATCATATATGATCTTTTAATATTGATTTGATAATAATATCTTAGTATTATCGCTGTTTCGGGTGTGAACTTACTTGTTTGCTTTTGTATGTTTTGTTACGTAAGACATGTTTGTAAAGGATAAGTTGTATATTATTCAAATCCAGAATGGTATCAAGTCCTTAAACATCATTTTTAAATCATCAAATGATAATTATACTTTAATGGATACGATGGAGAATGAATCTCATCGCGTTCGTGGAGACGGTAGTCCGTACGTACGCACGAACGCTACTTCCATTTAATTTTTATTTTAAAAGAATCGAATACAAATGATACATAGGTATATTACTATTCCAGTATAATATAATATTTTATACATGTTACTTAAGTTCATTAACACCATCCTTTATACGTTCCATGTGTGGTATGAACGAGTCATATCATTTTAAGGGGGCGGTAGTCCGCACTTCCTCAAATGAAATTATCGTATGTATATACAACATGAAACGAATAATGGTATGAAATAAAATGGAATTACAGAAGCTTATATATAAAATATATATCATTAATATCATATTTAATTACAGTTCCATCATAATGTCCACCATGAGAGGCGGTAAGATGTATTTGAACAATCATCGTTTCGTGAGGCGTTAGTTTTCCATCCACAGAAACATTATGTTCATCATCCATTAGATGGAGTTGTGTGTATGTGTAGTTTGAATCCTTCTTATAACAACATCCTAGTATATTGAGGACACTGGTGTTGTTACAAAAGAAAGGAAATAAAAAGAGTTTGGGGGTTGAAGAAGCAAAATAAATGAAAATAATTTAAGAGAAATCGTTACCTTTAATTTAGGTAACTCACTTTGGTTGGAACCAAAGGACTTCTTGAAATGCTTTCTGCCTAGAGGGAAGCTTCAAGGAGGAGGAGAGGGATGTGGGAACCTTAGTTGGGCAGAGTTTGGACGAGCCAAGTGGCTTGAGAGGTGTGAGGAATGAGTAGAAGTGGTCTCCTTTTATAAGGGAGAAGAGGGGCTCTTTAGGAAAGAGTGAACGTATTACTTTATAATATAATTATATTCGGTTTATAATGGTCCAAAAATCATTTAGGTCGAAGATAAGATGACTCATATTCTAAATAACATCAAACAATAATAATTGGACAGGTTTTAGATAATATTTTAATCATTATAATCTTATTTATTTAAATGATTTATTAATGAGGTAAACATTGCATCATTATTGTGTCATTAATAATTTCACTTATTTGATGTCTAAAAATTATACATAAAATATCATTATGTAGGAAATCTTTTTAGCTTTCTAATGAATATTTATAATCGAAAATCCAACATGTATAACCCTATGTAAAAATTGTTCTTCTAAAAGATGTAATCTTATGCCATTTTTATTTTTATTTTAACTTTATTAATATAAAGTGTCCCTACCACATACAAGTGGCTCCAAGGGGTCCCCAAATTGACGCAAGGATGCTCATGGTCGGGTATGTGTCCACCAATAAGGTTAGGACACGTTTTAGGGTAATTTTGTATTATTATAATATTATTTTTTATCCCTTATTTACCGGATTTACCCTTAACCATGGTAAATAAAATATTTACCACAGTAATTATTCAAAATGACTAAAAATAAAAGTTACCTATTTACACAATTTGGAAATCCTGATTCCAAATATGGAATCCATTTTTTTAAATTCAAAACACAGAAGTGGCAGAAATTAATTTAAAATTAATTCCCGCTGTCAAAACAAAAAGCGTGTTTTTAAGAGGTAATAACTATCAAAAGATTGACACTTGTTTATGTTCGGTTTAATTGTAAAATTATGTCCAATGACCATCATTATATTAAACGGTAAAAATATATTCTAAATATACTTTAAAACCACTCAAATTCATAATTTATCACTATTAATTATTTTGATTAAAAAAGTTGTTTTTAATTAAAATTTAGTAATTTTCACTATTCATCAAAATATGAAAGTTATCCGAAATGTACCAAAATTTCACCTTAGGCTAAATTCGATATTCCGAATCCAAAAATGAAGTCCATTTTCAAATATAATATATATATAATTTAAAAAAGTAGGTATTACTATTCATAACGGCTAGTTTGATCGGTTGTGGTGTGTGTTAAAACTCGACGTTGCGTACAACACACGCTACTGTTTTATTCAAAGGAAAGCGTACCGTGGAAGCTTGGGATGTTTCATTTTAAATTTTTTTGATGTCTCCATTTAGTCAAAAAGTTTAAAATATTGTATTTAAAAAGGTTTCACTATCAAAAGTTGATAAAAGTGCAATACTGAAAATGAATCTGTTCTTGCATTGTGACTAAGAAACTCATAATATGGATTCTAAAATTATAAGGATTATATAAAGTTAAAAATGTAGTTAATGCTATTCATGACCTCTTTTAATGGATTTTTTTTTGGTAAGTCATGGTGCAATTGAACTCGGTGTTTCTTGTAGTGCAAGTTATTGAATTATTTTGAAGAAATAACACACTATGAAATCTTGGGGTGTTACATTCAAGCTCGGCCAAACCCTTCCAAATTCTATTCTACAATTCCCTAGAAACATTCTAGAGGTCCAAGTCTTCTTAAAAGAGCAATTTTAGTTCCCTAAGAGTAGGTTTCAAAGAGGCGCTTCAAAGAAGTGGTAATGTCCGTTACCGATTCTTTCAACTTTATTTCTTCTTCCACTTCTTCTTATTTAGTTGTTTAATTATGAAGTAATAACATAATTATCACTCATATACTTATATGTTATTATAAGTATGAAATAACCCTATTTCACTATCGATCCATCGTACGGAAAATGAAATCACCGCGCGTGCGTACGTACGGAATACCGTCTCCACACCGTGGTGTAATCTATTTTCCACCACCACCTTACATGGATGAGTATATTGGTGAAAGTAATGAATATATATGATTATTTTAAAGTGATATTGATTATTTAATATTATACATACACTTTAATACAATTCCACGATCATGGGAATGATATCATCGCTCGTGCGTACGTACGGAATACCGTCTCCACGACGCGATGAGATTCACTCTCCAAGATAACCATTCAAGAATGATTATAAAGTATATATAATAAGTAATCATGAAATATATGAAATAATAATGCTACTAGATTTATGTATATATATATTCATGCCATCTACTTAATTCCATTCAATTCAATAAGGAAACGAAAACAGCGTTCATGCGTACGTACGACCTACCGTCTCCATTAACGGTGTATTTCATTCCATTTATCAATCCATTATATATATATATTCTGTATATATATTATATATAAATCATGTTTTACATTATGGATGTAATTAATCATGATCTAAGTAATCATATGAATAATTACAAGTTAAAACACGAACGACAAATGAAACGATTTTACCCAAAACGCCACTTTAACATGAATTTACAAATGAATGGGTAATATAAAGTCATAAGTGAACCATATATGATATAATAACAATGAATATGATTCTTTAATAATTCAATGACATTATTTAAATCATTATACATGAGTTTTGTATACGTACAAAGCATATCGGACCTAAGGTAAGGGATAATTTTACAATCTCATTTTTATCCGAATTCGCTTATACGTAAGTATTTACTGGGGTTATATTTGGCATCCATGGTCATAATTTTTTTTTCATAATGTGTTTAATATTATTCCATGTATTTTTAATTTCTTCTTTACCCCTCTTTGACTTTTACTTTGTGTTATGGAAGGAATCTTTCTTTTTTTACCATACCTGGCACCTTTTGACTTTTCCGACAAAAGTACGAGGAGAATGTTTTTTTAACTTATACAACATGAAAGGATTTTTACAGTTTTATAAAGCCTTATTTTCATGAATCATTCTTCAAATTATTTCATGACTATTTTTAACAAAATCATTTTCTTTTAAAATTGCAAGACATTTTGTGAAAAGAGAATGATTTTGAATAAGAAAGGATATTTTCCTCAAGAATTCATTTCAAGTGTTTTATCAAAACCATTTTTCATCTAAGATGGCATTATTTCATATGTGTTTGTTTCAAGTATCATGTATCTATGGTTTACATGGTTTCACTTTTTTTATTATGAAATGATATCCATTTCTTTTATATGGATTATGTGATGATGGGATGATGTTTATGAAACCCATTTTATTTATTGGGTTATGCTATGATGTATGATTTATGATTTTCTGGCACACGAAAAAATGATTTCATTATGAGATGGTTGGGACCTATATATCCCTAAAACTCATTGGGTAAAGATTTATATCTCATGAGATAGACATGGCTAGAACATTAAGTTAATCCGGTTCAGTATTACAGGACTAGAACGAGGATTGAACTTGATTCAGAAAAGGACTTTTTCCACTAAGATGGTCTTGATAGCAATTCCTTGGCTACTATGTAAATCATTACATGTGCTTAATGGATTCCACAATTACATGTTTTATTCACATGCTATTTTATCATGGTTTATGTTCCATTATGATCTATTCCTTACGTACTTCCACGATTTTTGTCTTTGCTCAAGATTTTGATGTTTAAACATTATGTTCATGTTTTTAAATTCAAATGTATATGGTATGTTTTATTTTATCCATGCATACCCTTACTGAGCATTTGAGCTCACCCTTTTTATGTTTTATTTTCCCCCAGGATTAATAGAAAGGTTTTAGGTAAGGAAACAAAAAGTGGAAGATCTTTATGGTAGATGTTTAAGATCTTTCACCATGATTAGAAGATTACGTTCCATGTTTCCAAAGACACTAAACTATTTCTGTCCTTGTGTGTCTATTTTTGTTATGTATTAAGTATTCCACAAAATTAATGTAATATCTATGTACGTCAAGCTTCAGGTCTCTACAGTTGGTATAAGAGGATAGGTTTAGTTAACCTTTGGAAACTAGAATGCGAAAACGTTAGTGAGATCCCTAGAGATATTTCTAAGGTATGTCTAGGGATGTCCCTAAGGATAAGTATACGTATAGGATATAGTCCTAGAACTATGGTAACGATCATAGAATTTAACCTAGGATGTTAGATATTGAAGGTACTCCCCCTTTATTATGTTGTTTTCCCTAGCATGGTATTTTCCTCTCACACTATTATTTTTGGGTTTTAGACGATGGCTGGAACCCAAAGGAACCGTGTTGATCAATGTAATGGACAATGAAATGATTGTCCTTCTGACCAAACCAATGTCATGGGAGATGGAGTGCACAATCTTATTTCTATACTTACACAAGCTATGAATCATTCTGGATTTCAAAATGAGCAGAGAAAGGAGCAACAATCTGTTGAATCCTTCATGAGCCAGCATCCACCTTCATTCAGCGGGTCTTCTGATCCCTTAGTGGAAGAACAATGGATCAGTAATACTGAAAAGATATTTTTAGTTCTACAATGTTCTGAGCATGATAAAGTCATCTTAGCAGTATATCGTTTGGAAGATGATGCTGATCAATGGTGGAATCCTATCAAGAATATGAGGCAAAGAGATGAAATTGAGGCCATGGAATTGGATGAGTTCAAGAACTTGTTTTTCAGTAAGTACTTCCCTTGTATTCATAGAACAAAGATTGAAAATGAGTTTCTTGAGCTTAAGCTGAAGGATAATGAATCTGTTGGTATATACGAAGTGAATTTTACAAGACTTGCAAGGTATGCATCTGGCTTTATCATCCAACCTGAAAGTAAAGTTGATCGATTTTTCAGTGGCTTAAAACCAAGTCTTCGAAGGGAATTAGCTATAAGAGACTTCAGTAGCTATGAAGAAATTATGCATTGTGCTATCAAGGTAGAACTAGAAGTTGGTGTAACATATCCATCTCATGGTTTTGACAAGAAACAAAAGATGGAGTTCAAGGAGAAATCTCAGATCAATGTTGAAATGAAGATGATTGTTTATCTATGCTCTAAGTGTGGAAAGAAGCATGGTGGAGATTGCCTAAAAGGTACTAGAAAATGTTTTACGTGTGGAAAAGAAGGTCATCGAGCAGTTGATTTTCAAAGAAATGGTAAAAAGGTTGCTAATGATGTGAATAGAGAAAAGACTACAGAGAACTCTCCACCAACACTTCAATGCTTCAAGTGCAAGGAAATGGGGCATTATGCTAATAAATTCCCTAATCCACGGGTTAATGATGATCAACGTGAGCAACCTATTAAGGAAAAGGATAAAGGGAAGTCTCATGCGATCACTATTTGTGATGTTGAGTATAAAAATGATGTTTTGTAGTGATTAAGTGTTTATGTAATGGGATTTCAAAATAGTATCATGGAATCTCATGTATGGTATTGTGGAATTTTGGAATATCTATATATTGGTTTTCAATAATTACATGGTACTGGTAACCATGAAAAGGTGATTGAAATATTTTTGGGAAGTAGATGATATGCGCATAATGAAGGGATAAGAATATAATGAGATGTTTTATTGTATTCATGAGATCATGACTGATATAAGGAAATAGTTATATCATGGTTTGATTATATAGAATTTTGGGGTTTTGGTATGTGGAAAGAGTTAACTTTTGACAGCACTCATGTTTTCAGTAAGATTCAATGGGTATTCATTTTTCCAGAGAATACATGATTAAGGTATTCACATGATTGGAATGTGACCGACAAGATATATGGGGGATAAATGACAGTATTCACATGCTTGGTTGATGACATTTCAAGTAATCATTTTCTTTATACTATGAGCTTGGACCGAAGTATTTTAGATAAGCCTAAATATTGGAATGGATTACATTGGAAATAAGTTAGTATTGTTTAAGGATAGAAATTGTTTTCGATATTATTGATGCGATGTTATAGTAATGTAGTTTTAGAAAAAGGGCAACCTAAAGGACGGGCGACAGCCCATTGCATCGGACAAGGCTATGGGAGTCGAACCCGCAACAGAAGTGTGACTGGCCTTTATCGCCTACCACTAGCCTACAGGAAGTCCCTGGTTAGTATAAAATAGTTTTATTTTATTAGTAGGTATGATATATGAAGTATAAGTTCAATTTTGGAATCGTATATGATTGACCTCAACATAGATGGACTTATGTATATTTGATAACTTTTGCTTGAAACAGATGGAATGACCCATAATTCTATCACATGATCTACTAACTCTTCACGAATAACAAATTCAACTTCATTTCTTTAAGAGATGAAGTGGAAATTATTGAAAGCACGAACAGTAGTGAGATTGTACCAAAATCAAGCAAGTATTTCTTATAATAAAAAATTTTCAACTTTAGGGAAATGATATTGAAAACCAAAAATGTTGTCCTAGTGCTCTTATATCCGATGAATCAGATTGTACCTTAGATAATCACAAATCTATGGATTTTTGATTGATGGGTTTTTCATATCCATGTTCTCTACCACTCTCCATCATAACATGATGGTTGGATTTTTCTTTCATATCCATATTTTCACCTATGTTCTCCTACGTGTAAATCCAGTGATGAGTTAATTTGGGTAACCGTTATGTTTCATACGTTAGTTTTTAAAGCCAAGTTTTCATATTCCTTTTTACGATGTGGGTTTCTATTAAAGAAACTTTTGAGTAGTAAACCATTTATAACCCTGACGAATTTCGAGGGAGAAATTCATTTTAAGGGGGGTAGAATGTAACAACCCGATATTTTATGACAAGAATTCTTTTTAATTTATTTTATGTCATGTGTTTTATGCTACAAAAAGATTATCTTGTGCTATACTCCACACTTTATTATCTTGAAGTACACTCAACACTATTCTTATATTGTGTTACACACAATTTCAAGTTCGTTTTATAATAGTCATTCTACGCAACATTGAGTTTATATATATATATATATATTCAATGTATAAATGAAATATGGTTGGATTTTGTTATACTAAATAATAAAGGATTCTTGCACAACAAGCAACCCTGAATTGGCTTTCATTACACGCAATCACGACCTTCCTCAATAGCGTGTGTTGTATGCAATACCGGGTTTTACTAAACATCGATATATTTTTATAATATTATTATAAACTAGCCGTTATTAATAGTATTAACTAAATTTTGAATTTTATAACATTATTATTCATCTTACACATTTTCTAGAACATGTTTTAAGAACAAAATAAATTTTTCGGGTAAAATAAGTATTTTTCAAAAAATGCTGTTTTGTCGCCTTTTGATGGCACACCCACTTTAAATCTAGTTTTTGAGAAGTTTATAAGATCAATTTTACAAAATAAAATTATTATGTGGAATCAAGATATAAAATTTTACCTTGGATAAGTTTTTCATATTATTCTGATAACATTCATATTTTAATGAATAGTAAAAACACGCTATATTTTAATTAAAAACAACTTTTTTCATCATAATAACTTATGTGATTAAATTATAATATTGAATGGTTTAAAAGTATAAATAGAATATATTTTTACCATTTAATATAATTTATGTCATTATCCTTGATTTTACATTGAATTCGTAGGTTAAATAAATTCAATCTTTTGCAAAGTTTTAAACAAAAACCCGTTTTCTTTCGACAACGGGATTAATTTTAATTTAATTTCTCCAACTTCTGTGCATTTAATTTGAAAAAATGGATTCCATATTTGGAATCAGTGGGTACAAATTATATTAATAGACTATGTTTTATTTTTGTGCTTTATGAATTGAAACAACAATAAATTTTATTTACCATAGTAAAAGGTAAATTCGGTAATTAAGGGTAAATATAATATTATAAAATTATCCTAATACTTGTATTAATACAATTTGATGATTATAATTTGTCCTAAGTCATATTTGGGTCGAAATGGAATCCATTAGAACCCACTTGGAGGTGATTAAGACCTTTAGTTTATTTTATTTAAAGGAAAGTGAAATATGTCTCACTCAACTTTAATAATTAAAGTATTTTTAATATAAGTTTATACAGAATATAAATTCGGTTATAAATACTAATTTTAAAGATAAAATGTTTTTCTTTGTCATGGTAATATATTTGTAATTTTTTAGAGTTATTTAATTACCTTATTATCTTATACATTAATGATGCAGAAATTATTTATTTAGTGAAAAATCAATAATATAGTTTTTATTGAAATAGAAATACATATAAAAAGGCCCAAAAATCTTCACAAAACTTATTTTTAGAGTATATATAAAGCCTAATCATCCACCGTCCGAATTTGGGACCATTTGGATCCTTATTATGGCGATTATGATACTTATGTTATTTTATTTTAAATGATGCCAAAGTTGTCACCTTCATAATTTAATAAATATAATAATTTAAATATTGTGATTTTAAGAAGATAAATTCAAGTACAAGTATTACTGTGAAATTTAATAGATTTATATTCATCATAGGATTTTATTTATAATTTTTATGCAACAAATAAGTATATTAAATCATTATACAAAAAAGTTGTATTAACTATTTTATTAAGAGAGAAACCAAATAAATGGTTTTAAAAATAATAAAATAAATATTATATGAACTATTTAATGTGCTCCACTAATTTTATAGATACATATGACATTTTATTAATCTATTAATGCTTTTATTTTTAACATATCGTCTGTATATATTTTATTTAAATTCAATTAAATGAATAATGTCAAAATTGACACTATTGATAATTTATAAAAATAACATATTATAAAATAGTTTAAAAATCACAAAAATATTTAAAAATTATAAATTAAAATTTATATGGTCTAAAATATTATAAAGTATCCAATTATGGACAATTAAAAACAAATAAGTAATTATTTGTTATAATTTAAAATATAGAATGTTATTACCCCAAATAAAATTAAATTGATTAAATAAGGATAAATCAAGTTGATAATGTTTAAAATAAATTCCTAACATGTCAAAATTTTATTGGTTGATACTATTACAACCCTATATCATCTAATCTTCAGATACGAGTCATTTTGGTAGATTTTAGGTGGTGATGGGATTTAATATAAACTAATATTTCTTATATTTCCAAAGGTGCCCCTCTCCTCCCTTATAAAAGGGCACATCCTCCCTCTCTTCCTCACACCACATTGAGCCTTCAAGCATGGCCAAAACCTACCAAATTATCTTCTAAACTTCTCAAGAAACATCCTAGAGGTCCTGGTTTTCTTGAAAGACCAATTTTAGTGCCCTAAGAGTAGGTTTCAAAGAGGCGCTTCAAAGAAGAGGTAATGTCCGTTACCGATTCTTTCAACATTATTTATTCTTCCACTTCTTCTTCATTAGTTGTTTAATTATGAAGTAATGAAATAAGTATCACTCATATACTAATATGTTATTATAAGTATGAAACAACCCTATTTCACCATTGATCCATCCTACGGAAAATAAAATCACCGCGCGTGCGTACATACAGAATACCGTCTCCACGCCGTGGTGTAATCTATTTTCCACCACCACCTTACATGGATGGGTATAATGGTGAATGTATTGAATATATATTATTATTATAAAGTGATATTTATTCGGTAATATTATACATACACTTTAATACAATTCCATGATAATGAGAATGATATCATCGCTCGTGCGTACGTACGGAATACCATCTCCACGACGCGATGAGATTCACTCTCCATGATAACCATTCAAGAATGATTATAAAGTATATATAATAAGTAATCATGAAATATATGACATAATAATGCTACTGGATTTATGTATATATATATTTATGTCATCTACTTAATTCCATTCAATTCAATAAGGAAACGAAAACAGCGTTCATGCATACGTACGACCTACCGTCTCCATGAATGGTGTATTTCTTTCTATTTATTGATACATTATATATATATATTCTGAATATATATTATATTTAAATCATGTTTTACATTATGGATGTAAGTAATCATGATCTAAGTAATCATATGAATAATTACAAGTTAAAACATGAATGACAAATGAAACAATTTTACCCAAAATGCTACTTTAACATAAATTTACAAAAGAACGGGTAATATAATGTCATAAGTGAACCATATATGATATAATAACAATGAATATGATTTTTTAATAAGTCAATGACATTTTTTAAATCATTATACAGGAGGTTTGGATACGTACGAATCATATCGGACCTAAGGTAAAGGATAATTTTGCAATCTCATTTTTATCCGAGATCGCTTATACGTAAGTATTTACTGGGGTTATATTTTGCATCCATGGTCATAAAATGTTTTTCATAATGTGTTTAATATTATTACATGTATGTTTAATGGATTTTTTACCACTCTTTGACTTTTACTTTGTGTTATGGAAGGAATCTTTCTTTTGTTTACCATACGTGGTACTTTTTGACTTTTCCGACAAAAGTACGAGGAGAATGTTTTTTTAACTTATACGGCATGAAAGGATTTTTACAGTTTTATAAAGCCTTATTTTCATGAATCATCCTCCAAAATATTTCATGAATATTTTTAACAAAATCCTTTTCTTTTAAAATTGCATGACATTTTGTGAAAAGAGATCGATTTTGAAGAAGAAATGATATTTTCCTCAAGAATTCATTTCAAGTGTTTTATCAAAACCATTTTTCATCTATGATGACATTATTTCATATGTGTATGTTTTAAGTATCATGTATCTATGATTTAGAAGGTTTCACATTTTTTTATTATGAAATGATCTCTATTTCTTTTATATGGATTATGTGATGATGGGATGATGTTTATGAAACCCATTTTATTTATTGGGTTATGCTATGATGTATGATTTTTGATTTTGTGGAACGTGAAAGAATGATTTCATTATGAGATGGGTGGGACCTATATATCCCTAAAATTCATTGGGTAAAGATTTATATCTCATGAGATAGACATGGCTGGAACGGTAAGTTAATCCGGTTCAGTATTACAAGACTGGAACGAGGAGTGAACTTGATTCAGAAAGGGACTTTTTCCACTAAGATGTTCTTGGTAGCAATTCCTTGGCTACTATGGAAATCATTACACGTGCTTAATGGATGCCACAATTACATGTTTTATTCCCACGCTATTTTATCATGATTTATGTTCCATTATGATATATGCCTTATGTACTTACACGATTTATGTCTTTGCTCAAGATTTTGATGTTTAAACATTATGTTCATGTTTTTAAAATCAAATGTATATGGTATGTTTTATTTTATCCATGCTTACCCTTACTGAGAATTTGAGCTCACCCTTTTTATGTTTTATTTTCCCCCAGGATTAAAAGAATGGTTTTAGGTAAGGAAACAAAAAGTGGAAGATCTTTATGTTATATGTTGAAGATCTTTCACCATGATAAGAAGATTACATTCCAAGTTTCCAAAGAAACTAAACTATTATGGTCCTTATGTGTCTGTTTTTGTTATGTATTATGTATTCTGCAAAAGTAATGTAATATCTATGTACGTCAAGCTTCGGGTCTCTACAAAGAATGACATTTTGATATGTAAAGGGGATTTTGATATTTATCTTTCATAATTTGAACAATGTAAGGCATAAGTCCTTTTTTATTCTTGTGGAGAGAAATTTGGACCGTCTTATAAGTGTCCTGATTTTTTTATTGGTGTAGCCCGAACTTCTTTGGATGTTTTTGGGATTAAGTCTTGCGACCCATACTGTGTACCAAACTGCAGCTCCACAGGGTCAAGCTCTGCGGTGAGATTTTTGAGGGTTGTAGAGGGGTATCACATCCTTCCACCAAGGGTACAGGGGCTGAAGGCCCCCTTGTTCAAATGTTTTCAAACTACAGAAACTCGGAATGATTGTCGTAGAGCTGACTGGCGACACCATTAGGGATCTATAGCTCTGTGAACTTCCAGCCACTGGCACTATAGAAATTTTGACTTGGGTGGTCATGACACTGTAGCGATGTCGACTTCTATCCACTATTCACTATAGTACAATGAAATTTCTATGCAGATGGTGGAATAGTTTTTCATCTTATTTATTATCCTATTCCAGACTGGGGTTCAATGTGTGGAATGTTATGATATCACTGTAATTGTGCTCCTAAAACTAGTCATATTACATCAATTCCATGGATGTTGGGGTCATTTCCCGAATGATGTAAAATTTATGAGTCCTATGTGATTATTTCTAATTTTTTTTCATCATCTGAAATCCTATTATTCTATTTTGACTCCAGATGTTTCCACAACATGATGGTTTGGGAGTGTATTGTGCCTCAAGTAGTAGTGTATGATCTGACAGCACATGAACTGCTTGTTTTTTATGGTGAAGAAGAAAATAGAGAGATGGCATGTCAAAATTTATGTCTTGGTGTGTTGATTGAGAAAGGAGTTTAGGAAAACAAGTCATTTATTCCTAAAGCTTCAATTTTAGGTGTGATTCTTTTTTTGATTGTGGACATTGCTGCCAACCACGATTTTTCTTAAAGTTCATTTAAAAAAATTGGTTTTTCTCATGTCCCAAACTAAACCTTTTGGAGTACGTTTGGGAGGAGGCCATCGAATAATTTCTAGTAGAATATGCATTTCCTTACCTAGTTATATGGGAACCTAGGTTTTTGATGTGGATGCACATATTTTAAACACATCTAGACTAGACCTTGTTTTCAAAATGTCTTGGTTAGAAACATTGGGATATGCGACTTCCCATTGGAGAAAGTTAACCACGATCTTCAACTTTCATGGCCAGTTGATCACTTTGTAGAGAAATAAGCCCCGTCAGGATGACCCTCTAGCCTTGTATACCATTTTAACGGAAAGTAAAAAATTTTCTCAAGGCATCTAGTGGCAGTTGGGAATTTGAGAGACCAAACATTATCATTCTTCTATACTGGAATTTTTTATAACACTACACAATTGTTGAAATAGTATACTCAGTTTTTTGAGGAGCCTTGGTCCTTTCTCTTTGTCGTGCGTTTGATCAAACCATAAGGCTATGTGGAACGGTGTCAACAGTTAATTTTTGACCTTAAAAAATTGAATGTCTAATAATGAATAAAGTGGATAGGAAGGTGAAATATTTTTTACAGTAGGGGTTAATTTTGAAATAGAACAAGTCCTTATTCTAGTCCAATCATTTTTGTCCAAAAGAAAGAGGTTAGTGGGAGCATGTGTGTTGACTTTCGTCATTGATCAAGAAAACATTGTTGGTCAATTTCCTATTCCTATTATTGTTGAATTATTGGATAATATTTTTGGGGCCAAATATTTTTCCAAATTAGACCTTAAATTATGTTTCCACCAAGTTCTTGTTCGGTAATAGGATATTGAAAAGATTGATTTCCTCACCCATGAATAATGCTAAAAACTTTTGGTTATACAATTTGGCCTTATGAATGTCCCCCACCACGTTTCAAGATACCATGAATATCATCTTGATTCTATTTCTATAAAACATTGTTTTAGTCTTCTTTGATGACATGATAGTTTATATTAGTATTTGGTCAGAGCATACAAAACATTTGGCCTGTGTGTTAGCAATTATGCAGTGTAACAAATTCCACATTAACTATAAGAATATTTTCTTCAGTTGATTTGAAGATGAGTATCTAGGCTGTCACATTACTCATCAGATAGTTTTTGTGGACCGTAAAAAAATTTCCAACATTATGGGTTGGCCAGTTACCCAAAATTTTAGAGGTATGTTGCTTTTTAGGTCTCTCTAGTTATTACCTTAAGGTTCTTAAGGATTAGGGGATGTTGGGAAAACCACTTACATACCTTACAAAAAAACTATAATTTTTAGTGTGGGTCAGAGGATCAATCTTCTTTTGATATTTTAATGTAGTGTTTGGTTATAGCTCTTATGCTATGATTACCTAATTTTTCTCAAAAATTTACCATTGATTGTGACACATAGAGAGTTGGTGTTGGTGTGGAACATATGTATGAAGGGATACCTATATATTATTACAAGAGAAAATTATTTATTTCTAACTTACAAAAGTCTTTATATGAGAACGAATTGATGGCCCCCATGCACACCGTTACTCATTGGCTGTAGTACCATTTGTGCAGATAATTCATTGTTTTTACATACCATAAAATTCTTAAACATTTTTTTGAGTCAAATAATTGTGTGAATGCCCCCACAATGTTGGCATGAAAATATTTTGGGATCACAATTAGAAAATTCACCTACATCCACTATTTGGAACTATGGTTGTATGCCCGAAAACTATGTCAATAGCCTATGGCCACAGTTTCAGAAAACTGTGGCCGCTATCATCGTGGCAGTAGGTCTTACCTACTTCCACAGTTTTAAATATGGTCGTAGGGGCCTAGTTTCAGGGTTCTAACTATGGTAGTAGGGGCCTAGTTCCATGGTTTTAACCATATAGGTTGGGGCCTAGTGCCATGGTTTAGCCATGGGAATATCATTTATATGGTATAAAAAATAATTCAGTTCTCCCCTATTTCCCCACCCCCACATCCAGTTGCACATCCTCCCTACGCCAACCCCCCTTTCCCTCCACCTTTCACCCCACCCCCTGCTAGTTCCCCCCACCCCTTCAACCCCTGTCTATCCCACTATTTCCCCTGATAGTCCCCCATGCCCCTGTCAATCCCCACCTTCCCCTACCAGTCCATCTCCCCCCTTGACCTCCCCCTTTCACCCCCACCCCTTGACCCCCCACCTATCAGTCACTACTACCCCTACCAGTCCACCCTACCCTTGCCAGTGCCCCCCACGCCCCTGCCAGTCCCCCACCCACTACCCCTACTAGTCCCCCAACCCCTACCAGTCCCCCACCCCACTACCCCTGCCAGTCCCCTCTGCCCCTACCAGTCCCCCCGTGCCCCTACCAGTCCCCCACCCACTTCCTTTTCCAGTCCCCCACCCCTTTCCCCTACCATTCCCCACCCCTACTAGTCCCCCTACCAGTTACCCCCCTCCTTTTCCCCCTTCCAGTCCCCCCCACCCCACCTTAACCTCCCCATTACACCACCACCCCTACTATTCCCCCTACAATTCCCCCTTGTTCCCCCACCTATCCTACTCCTTCAACCCCCACCCACCCTACCCCACCTTGTACTCCACTTTGTACCCCCACCCCCTTCCCCTACAAGCCCTCCTACCAGTCCCCCGCTGAAAGTTCCCCACCCCCTTCCAGTCCTCCCCCCAGTGCCAGTCCTCCCCATTATCCGTTACCCCCCACCCACACACATTCTAGTTCCCCCCTTCCAGTCCCCCACCCCACCTTGACTCCCCATTGAACCCCCACCCCCTTTTATTTCCCCCCATGAAAGTCCCCCTCTTGTACCCCACCCACCCCACCTCTTGAATCCCCCCCCCCACACACACCACCTCAGCATGTCCTCCCACTTGCACCCCCACCCCCTGCTAGTTCCCCCGACCAGTCCCCCCCCCCCCTTGACACCCCCACCCACCTTTCCCATTGCACACCCCTCCCCTACTAGTCTCCCCTTTTAGTTATCCCCCTCCCCCTTCCAGTTTCCCCTCCCCTGCTAGTCATGCCCCCATCCCCCATAAACACCAGCCCTACTAGTTCCCCCTACCATCCCCCACCCTCACCCCTACCCACCCTGCCCCTTTCACCCCTGCTAGTTCCCCCATTCCCCACTAGTTTCCCCTCCCCCCAACTAGTTCTCCCCTGCCCTACCAGTTCCCCCCCCCCTTCCAGTTCCCCCTGCTAGTCCCCCCACCCTACCAGTTTCCCATCCCCCCTGGACCCCCACCCACCCTTCCCCTTCCACCCCTTCTAGTCCCCTCCCCCCGCCAATCCCCCCCTCCCACCATGTCCTCCCCCTTGCACCCCCACCCCCTACTAGTTTCCCTACCACTCCCCCCATTCTCCCCCACCCACCTTTCCCCTTGCACCCCCCATACTAGTTCCTCCTCCCCCTTCCAGTTCCCACTTTCCCCTACTAGTTCCCCATTCATATTTCTCCTCCCCCCATGCCAGTCTTTCCCCTTCCAGTCCCCCCTACACAAACCAAAAGTATACAAATACACCACACACATAAACCTGCAAAAAATTCCAAACACCATTGTATCATCTCATTTCCACAAAAATAAAAAAACAACTAATTCATATAAAATTAAAATTTTATAAACAATGGAAAAAATGATAGATACAAAAATTGTCAATAATTTTAGTCCAAAATTTCATCTGAATCCTCCTCATCATCAACACTGATATCAACTACATCAACGTGTGTACCACCAACAGTAGAATCATCATCACCATCAAAAACATCTTCATCCTCTCTTCCATTAGCATCATCTTCAGCCTCTACACTAGTATCTTCACCTACACAATCATTGTCATCCTCATGCATTGACCACTAACTTGATAAACATCCATCCACTATTTTTGCACCCTTTGGTGGAATTTAATAACATATAGCTGATATCAACTTGACCAATTGTTCGTTTTCATTTTTCTGCGTCTTTTGAGGCTCTTGTATAACTTATTAATTTTTTGTCTCAATGGAAGCATGTAATTGTTCTTCGCCAACCATTCCTACAATATTTCTAGAAGATTTAATTCCTGATGACCAATATTTAGACGACACAATTTTCTTTCTGGGTATATAGTGAACTTTTCCACTATGCTAATTGCCAAGAACCTGATGTAAGTAATCTTTTGATCTAAATGTGTCTAGTTCCTTTTCCATTAGATCTTTAGGATCATCCTATAAAAGGGAGTTACCATTTTAGTAGATAATAAAAATAATAAGTGCAGATATATGTCCATTTAAATGATCATACATGTTATGAGTAAAATTTCTAAAATTACAAAAACCAAATATCTCAAATAATGTAATGGAAACTGTAGTTGTGTTTACCCATTAATAAATATAAAAATCACTGAACTTGAAAAATATAAAACAAGCATATAGGAAAGAAATACTAATATATGTTAGGTTGGATACTTGTATTTTTGGTTTGTTCATAACTATTATAGTATTCTAATCTCAATCATTTTTCAAACTAAATTATGTCAAAATACTAAGTTTTGTAAAAGGTTTGGTAACTCTGTTTATATCATATTCTTGTAATCATATAGATACAGTTTCTAACTGATTCACATCACAATGTATAAACCAAGACATGTGACTTTCTCTTTCCCATGAGCACACTAGAATTTTACTTACAATAATCTAAACTTGTGTCATAGTTTCTTCATCACACAATAATTTTTTGGGACACTATAGGCAGTTTCCCTTCTTTAAACCGAGGTTATGGAATCTCGGTTACTTTGGAAAACTCACAAGCATGTGATAGATCCTTTATTTCACTAAAAAAAATTCTTGAATCGGACGACAAATATATTTAGTTCATTTAGATACTCGTATCCACCCAAGTGAGACCCCATCTAGCACCACAACACATAGAAGGGCCTAATGACTCTGTGTGGGGATCTTCCCCTATAAATATATTGTATAAGGAGATATATTTTGGACAACATAACAATAGAAAAATTGATGATCATTTATCCCTCTATGGACACCACCATCATGAAAGTGGAAACCCTAACTCCACCCTTCTCGTTGGTCGGAAGCAGGTACCCACTCAAGTACATTGATAGAAATCCATCCATTTGAATGGGTCAGTTGATTTTGTGAATGAACTACCACCCCCATTTATTAAATGAACCTTCTTAAATAGTGGTACAATAAGAACCTTCATCCACACAACAATTTTTTGATGGGAAGATTTTAGCTTCTTGACTTAGGTTCAAAATGGTTCTTCTTAATGAAAAATACCATCTATTTCTTAAATGAGATTCCCACCCCATGAAATGGGCCCTTGAAAAGGGCCTTTTTGGAGATCCAAATTATTTACCTTTAAATAGTAGGGGCCTTTCTACATCTACCCAGACATATGATGAAGGGAGAAACTCAACATAAATACCTCCCAAAATTAGGGTGTTGCAAATTTGATCGACATCCAAGAGACTGAAATCATCATATGTAATATGAAACATTTTCATGTATAGACCCCATCGAGTAACCAATTATATAATTAATATATTATTGAAATAAGAAAGGGTTTTAGATATTCATATAGCCCCATACATTCCAATATTTTTTAACTCAGTAGTATATTTGGTGGTTGTATGTTTCACCCAGAAGGACCAGCCCCATTCCATCCCAAAGACCCCTCTTCATCGATAGGTCACAACCATGGAGAAACATGATTATATGATTAGTATAAATTAAATGAGAAGGTTACTTAAAAAATGTTATAGATTTAATGAATTTCATATGTCCTTTCTAAACCTTATTAAGAATTGATTTTATTAAATTATCACTAGGAATACTAAAGAGAGTGGTAGATAATGTATTGTCCTATATAATAACATAGGAAAAAGTGATATAATTGACTCAATAATTCTCATTCCCTATGAGGAAAACACAACTCATATAATTTTTAGTGAATGAAATTGCATACTAAAAGCTAAAAATTTAAAAACATTCCTACAATTTTTTCCTACGTTGCCTGATTCATAGTAGTTCCATATTTATTTTTCCTACTAGAACAATATAATAATGATTGGGGAACACATATTTAGATATTTAATCCCCGTTTATACATGAAAATTGAACATAAATAAATGAAAAAATAAATGTATATTCAAATTTTAATCATATATTACCTGTGATAGTTCATGATCTGGTAGTGTAGTTCACCTCAGAGTGTGATTATATATCATGATGCCCTTATTTATTATTATTCTTTCAAATGAATCCTATTAGTAAAAAAAATAACCATGCCTTCAAACATGTCAAAAGGGATAAATATTCATTATTTCAACTTAACAATTCAACGAGTTTAAGACATAATTAGATAACTATGTCAGAAAAATAAAACTGAACACAGTCACATCTAATAAATTCGTCCACTAAAGAAAACTAAGATTAATGAAAAAAATAAATTTATTAAAAACATTAATATTGTAAATTACCTTGAAAGGTAAATAGATCCAATATGCAATTAATTCTTTGTATTGTGAAATTGGGCATTCATTGATGATCATTTTATTTTCAAGAGGAGTACTTCTTCTTCTTTTCAGCCAACATGAAGGTCATGCTTGTAGGCCTACCACATCTCCCCCAGTTTTATTAACCTATCTCTCTTAGAATGATATCATCTGGAAGTTATATAGAAGATGCATATTCAAAAAAAAATTATCAATAATACTTTATAAAGAAATTGAAATGTAATTTTAAAAAATATATTACCCAAATTTCTTCCAAAGTCTTGTCTTTTATTTATTGTCTAACTTTTCTCCACTCAATTGCTTGAACCGGAACTATATTTCTATGTTTTCTGAGTATTCCCATGAAACTCCACAATTATTTACCATTTTCTTTTATAATTTTTATTTTTTTATTATATTGGACCATAATTTTTGTATGTCTATTCCACACTTTATGCATCTTTGTATGACCACATCCTTTAGTAGAAGATGATCCTGAAAAAAGAAACAAATATTTTATACACATATATAACTGAAATTTAATAAATATTTATTAATTTTATTATTTTTAAAACATTTACCAGTATAACTATTTGTTCTTGCTCGATCATGCACACTATTCTGGGGGTAAAAATTGAAGAGGTTTCCTCCATAGTAGACTGTGGATGATGAGGTTGGGTAGGAGGGTATGGGTATACGGGGGGCATAACCAATAGAGGTGTACCCTCCATAGTTGACTATGGATGCTGAGGTTGGGTAGGAGGATATGGGTATAACGGGGGAATAACCAACGAAGGTATACCCTATAGAGGTGATGGTGGATAAGGGTAAAAAGGTTGGGGGATAGAAGTAGATGGACTACCCTGCACGGTAGGAGGAGGAAATGGATAAAAAGAATGAATTACCATTTATAGATAAGGTATATAAGTAGGTAATTATGGGAGGAAACCTTCCTAGTGACTGTAGAGACATGGAATGTGAGGTGGTACATGTAGTTGGGATGCATGTAGGGTCGGTCCTATACTCTGGAGTGCCTGAACCATCTTCATTGAACACAGGTTTCCTCCCCAATGATTCATGTTCATATCAAATATTATTTTTCTAATGTTAATACATAATAAATAAATAAATAAGGGACTCACTAGAACAATCATATTTTTCAAGACAACTTCTCTAAGTCGATGATTGTTTTCCACCATTTTTTTCTCCGAACATCCTCATAACACATAATAATTTATAAATTCGAAAAGTGATGGGAAAATTTTATAAATATAACAAATCATTATATAACTATAAATATGACATGAAAATTCATATTATTTATAAAAAATTTACATATTTAATTAAATTCTTTATCATTATGTTGTTTACATTATAAATGAAAACATTACAAAACAAAAGAAACTGCTTCTTGAAATGTTTAAAAAAACACGCACCAGGTCATAATAATATAATCTAAATACTTTGAAACATGTAATTCTAGGAATTATCTATTATAATTTTCATTTCACAATCCATTACCCCAATTGGATCCTCTATATCATCAAAAGATACATTTGACTGAACATTGTCTAGTTCATACAAAACATCACCATCATTCAATCCTTCATCATAAATGTGTTCAGGAATAACATCAATAATAACACCAAATTACAGTTTTAAAGTGTCATTTACATAAATACTTGTCAATATTGTGATGCAAGAATATAAGGCACATCTGTTCACAGATGACGTTTCATATCAATCACTCTGAAATCACAAATTTCTATATACAATCCATGTTGTGTCATTGAATCAAACCACATGCATTTTATAATAAATAAATGACCATGTTCATAGTAATCTAATAAAAAATATTCTCTCAGAAACCCCATAACACAATATATTTTCTAATCGAGGCTATATGTCTAATGATATAGCATAAAAATTCGTTTTAGCACTTATCGTGACACCATCATGTTGTGTTTCTATCTTTGTTGCACAACTATATATAATGAATTTAAAACCATTGACAACAATTTATTTACAACCACAAACCACATTGTTTGGACCAAATGACAATTCCATTATTTCAGAAGATACGTCATCCATAATTAAACTTTGTACCTATAATATATCAAAATATAATATTGAACAACTATCGAACATTTGGTAATGTAAAAAAATAATTTTTTACCTTTTACATTAACCAAGCAGGAAATTATTTGTTGTGTAATTGCTCCTGCTTCTTAGTAGATAAAGACTGATGTTCTCTTTTTATAATTTCACTATGTTCTCTAAAAAAAATTTAATGATATCAGGAACTATGAAAAAAATGCACAACATAAATATATATATTTATAATTTTACATACTTGATGTAATCGTCAACCAAACTGTAGTTAAATAATACCGTACGATGAGCCATTTCCCACTCATCCTTGTTCAAAGTACACACCCTATATGATCCAGATATCCCCCTAATTTGGGTAAGTGATGGAAATGTTGGCTCAATGGGATCATACTGCTCATCATCAGTTATCATGGTTCGATTAGATCTCGTAGTGACATTAGTCAAATACATTGAACAAAAAACCATGAATTCCTGCACTAAATAACCTTTAACAATATATCCTTCAAAATTATTCTTATTTATCACATAATATTTCAATTTAAACATAATTATTTCTATTGGATACATCATGTGACTAGAAACAGGACCACCAAAAACCAGTTACGTTGGAAGATGCGTTGTCAGATGTAACATACATGTAAAAAAATGTTGATAATATTTTCACCAAGTCACAATGAATTGTAACACCCGATACTTTTATAAGAAATATTTTGTTTTTATTTTATATAAATCATCAAAGGAATATTTCACTACACACGACACTATCTTGGATTGCTTTACACGTAATCACAACCTTCCTTGATTATAAGGCCCCAGCCTTAAACCTTATATAATATTGAGTTATCACAAGATTACACGTTGAGGATCTTTTCAGGTTTAGAGTTTTAGAGAATTAGATCATGAAACTTGCATTACATTCCACATTTAAACAAAGTGGTTACATAAAAGACAGTATTCATTCTTCCCATCATCGGAAACATATTGAAAAAAAACATGGATTCTTTCTTGACACATCCTTGACACTATCATCACATCATGTACCCTTCCCTTGATATGTGAAAAACATTTCAAAAACTTGGGATGAGCATAAAAAGCTCAGTAAGGGATATAAAAATATGGAAAGGAAACATGAGTACATGTATACATAAGAATGAAATCATACTTTACCCATAAAACATAGGCATATCAAATCATGAATAAATCATAGAAATCATAAGACATAAAAGGTAACTTGAGGCATTCATAACATTCTTACGTAGGGAGTAACCCTCTTGGTTACGTTTTGGAATACCCATCACAGTATATTCCCTAAATCTCTTCGGAGAAACCTCAATGTTTCACTCCTTCGCGTTACCCAATGCATTGGAGAGCTATATAGGGCTCACCCGCCCTTAGTTTATCACGGAACCACCCGTTCTTCATAACAATGCCCAAGAACCATAACATAATCGTATCACATAAAACATGAATAAAGGAAACATAACATTTCCACATTTCAATCACAATATAAAATTTTAGGATATTGAAATAACGAATCCATTAAAAATCATTTTCAAAACCATTTAAAACATTTAATAAAGAGATTTTTGAATCAAAGTGTCCCATACCACCTTGAAGCTTTTAACGTTTTAAACCATTAATATCCATATAAATAAATCCTTAAAATCATTTTGAAAACATGGATATTAATAAGAACAAGTCATTAAAACATTTAAAGCGATACTTTGGTAAAAGGGTTTTTACCAAAATTAGAGACACTTGAATACAATAATTGAGGAATAAAATTTAATCAGAACTTTATAATATCATGAGAATAAATGGATTCATGATATAATACTACAAAGGACAGTATATACACCATATAAGAGTGAATTGGTGCATAACAACAATGAACCCTCAATAGAAATGTCAAATGTGATGAAATCCCTTATAAATAAGGTGTCCTTAAATTAAGGACAAATAAATATCAAAAATATGTGTGAAAAATATAAATACACCCAATATAAGTGGATATTAAGTGTAAAACAATAAAATGTAATTCACACATATTCAATGGATGACATATTCAATGACTACATGTTGAACCCAAAGAAATCGAAATTTGGTTAAAAAGTTTCCTTGACAGCCTAACAGCATCACATCAAAATGAGTTGATGAGAGATAAAAAGTGTATCTCATCACTTGGACATAAATTTTCATCAATAAGGATATATTAGAACATATCCCAACATAACAACATGTAAATTAAAAGACCCAACAAAAGAAGTCTTTTAAAAAAGAGGAGGGTGAAGGGTTCCCTTACCGACTTGGGTATCTTTCAAAACACACACCCCATGATAGAAGGACAATAGATCATTGATGTAAATACTCATAAACGAAATTATATTACACAAAGAGTAGAATAATGGTCATTAAATGCACCAATCAATGGAATTTGTGGCAAATGTAGCATAAATCTCACGGGAATAAAAGTGAGATGAAAAATCCCTTACGAAAACTCGGCAGCCAAAGAGCGCCACATAAAACTTCCGAATATGGATTGATGAAATCAAATATGGTATCTAATCACATTACAATAAAATGTACCTCAATAGTAATATAAAAGAACATCCCCCAACATTACAAAGAGGAGCTTAAAAGAAGTGACATAAAGGAGAGTACTTAAAAAGAAAGAGAGAGGTTAGATCTCTTACGAAAGTTTGGCAGCCTAACGGCGCCACTCAAAACTTTAAAAATGGATTGATGAGAGAGAATAGGGTCTCTCAACACATGAAAATAAAAATTACAGTAAGTGTAATATAAAAGATCATCCCAATATCAAGAAATATGAGCTTTAAAAGTAATGAAATAAAAGTGTGTACTTAAAAAGAAAGAGAGGAGTAGGATCCCTTACCTCGGGTCCGACTTGACTCGATCGTTCTTTAATCTCCTGAATAATAAACTTGAGTTAATTTCTACTTCCTTAAGAACCTTTTTGAAGTTCATTATTCCTTTTATATCACTTATTACCATGTCATAAACATTATGTAATCATTTAAGTTAATAATATTTGTTTTGCCGATATTTGGTTCTTAAGTCGAAAGTGGACTTCTTACAATTACATGTTGTTCGTGTGGCCAAATGATTATTATATCCAGAATTTTATTCATGATGTAGATATCATATATGTCATATATATCCAGTACATTCATGCATTTATAACATTACATAATCATTTAGAGGAAAGAAATGAAATGCACCGTTCATGGAGACGGTAAGCCGTACGTACGCATGAACGCTACTTTCATTTCAATTCCGTATTTTATAGAATGGAACAATAATGATATAAATGTATATTATAATTTCAGTATAATATCATATATAATATCATAGTTCCATCCTTTATACGTCCCACATAAGATATTTAACGAATCAAATCACTTTGAGGGGGCGGTAGTCCGCACTTCCTTAAATGAAGATATCGCGTATACCCATAATGGAAGCCATAAAGGTAAGACACAAATGAAAAATACAGAAGCATAAGTAAAACATAAACATATTATATATCATATATAAAAATATTGACATCATAATGGCCACCTTTGAAGGTGTTAAATGAGTATTGAACAATCATCGTTTTGGGAGGCAGAATTTCGCCATCCACGGAAACCGTATGTTCTTTAACCATTTGATGTAGTTGTGTGAGAGTGTAGCTCGAATAAATCTTATAAAAAAATACTAGTATATTGAATATTCTGGTGTTGTTACAAAATAAGTAAATAAAAAGAGTTTAGGGGGTTGGAGAATCAAAATAAAACAAATGAACATGAGAGAAAGAATTACCTTTAAAAGTGTAACTCCTTTTGATTTGAGACTAAAGGCTTCCTTTGAAAGGATTCTGCCCAAAGGGAATCCTCTAGAATGAGGAGAGGTATGTGGAGAGATTAAATGGACAGGGGTTGGCCGAGCCAAATGCTTGAGGTGTGTGTGAAATGAGGTAGAGGTGGGGGCCTTTTATAAGAGGAGGGGAGGGGCACTTTTGGAATGTAGGAAATATTACTTTATTTGAAAATGTGCTTCGGTTTTAAAAGGCCCCAAATTGATATAATTCGTGGATAAGGTGTTAAGGGTTCGAAATACACCCATCCAATAAGTTTTGGACATGTTTAGTTCATATATTTTACATTATCTTTCCATTTTATTTTAATCGTTAAATAATGATGTCATCGCTGCATCATTATAATGTCATAAATAATTTAATTTATTTAATGTCTAAAAATTATAAAAAATTACTATGATGTAGGAAATCGTTTTATATTTCCAATGACTATTTATAATTAAAAATCTGATCTTTATAACCCCATGTAAAAATTGTTTTCGTAAAACATATGATGTTTGTGTTATTTTTACTTTTATATTAAATAAAAAGTTATTTATGTCATTTCCCAACCAAAGTGGCTCCATGGGGTCCCCAAGATGACCCATGGCTTGTCTTCGTCGGCCATTACACAACCAATGAGGTTAGGACATGTGTCAAGTTCATTTCATATTGTTAAAACATTATTTTTACCTTAAACTACACTAATTACCTCTAATCGCGATTAAAAACTTAATAAGTTACTATTCACCAAAAAATTATTTTTATCCCATTGAACCACATTTTACTTCTTAATAACAACCATGTATGTCGGATTTTCGAAATTCAAAACACAAAGATGGCAAAATTTCATTTAAATGGAAAAATCACTTTTTATAAGTGCCACTTAGTGGTTTCACTATTCATCAAAAATTGAAGTTTTTCAGAAAATTACCAAAAATTCACCCTAAGATATATTTGATATTACGAATTCAAAAATGAAGTCTATTTTACAAAATTCAAAATATATAAGTCACATTAATTAATATAATAATTAATTCCCGCTGTCAGAGCAAATAGCATGTTTTTATGAAACAATAAGTATCAAAAGATTGACACTGGTTTAAGTCTGATTTCAAAGTGAAATTAATTCCAACGACCACTATTGGATTTAATGGTAAAAATATATTCTAATTTCACTTTAAAACCAATTAAAAAGATAATCTAATCATATAAATAAATTAGATTAAAAAGAGGTTTTGAATTAAAATACAACATTTTACACTATTCATTAAAAAAATGAACTTTATCAGAAAGATACCAAATAATTTACACAAAGTAAATTTTGATGTCCTGATTCTTAAGAATAGTTATATTTGGTTCAAAAGGATGTATAAGAGTGAACAAAAATATATTTAATGATGGTTCAACATCAAAATGTGATAAGTGAACCTTTAGTGAAAACTAGGGCATATACGCCTAAAATTGAATTCTTTCCGTATTTTAAGCCTCTATCCTCTATTGGATAAATATAAAAACATTTAAAAACATATATAAACATATTTTAGTTATTTCTATCCATTACCGCCAATACAACGGCTACATGATAACTACCATTTAAAATAATATTATTTTATTATTAGAGTGCAACGTAAGATTCCCAAGAAACTCGTTGTTGCGTGTTGGGTATGCCATCGAGCATAGAAACCCTTTAAAGTAATATTAATAATTTATTCACAAATATGGATAAATATGAAAATTTCATATTCTTTATTTACCTGGGGTGTTACATTGATAGCTTGCGTCGTACGTAATACCGAGATTCACTAAATAACCATATGCTATTAAAATATTATTAAAACTAGCCGTTATGAATAGTAATAACCACTTTTTGAAATTTTGTAAATTTTATTTTTCAAAATGGACTTCGTTTTTGGATTCGGAATATCGAAATTAGCCTAGGGTGAAATTTTGGTATTTTTCTAGAAACATTCAATTTTTGATGAATAGTGAAAACATTGGGTTACTATTTAAAAACCGACTTTTTATTTAAATAATTATTTATATTATTTCAATTTATTTTAGGTAAAAATTGATACATAATACCTATATAAGTTCAATGTAATTCATTAGAGCAATTTTATAATAATTTTAGATATATAAAAATTTTATTGAACTTTTCACCGTATTTTACCCACCTCATAGGAGAATATGAAAATTTACATAAAACTTAATTTTACCGCTTCTGTGAGTGGAATTTCAAAAATCCGAGAGACACGGTTGATATCAGTATGTAAAATGTGGTTCAATGAGATGAAAATAATTTTTGGTGAATAGTATCTTTTTACTTTTATTTACCATGGTTAAAAGTAAATAGGGTAATTAAGGGTAAAAATGATATTATTATTACCCTAACACATATCCGAATTCTATTGGATAAGTGTAATTATACCAAAAACAACCTTAGTAATAAAATATGACCTTTTAGGCCCACTTGGATTAGATTAGGACATTTATTATTAATTTATTTAAAGAAGGGTTAAAGTAGTTAAAATCAAAGTTTAATAAGTAAATAATTTTTAATATGGGGTTATAAATAAGA
Source organism: Viscum album (assembly GCA_963277665.1). Lineage (NCBI taxonomy): Eukaryota > Viridiplantae > Streptophyta > Magnoliopsida > Santalales > Viscaceae > Viscum > Viscum album. The sequence goes on from OY728132.1 coordinate 376,797,270, forward strand.
TAAATTTGACTATAAATATTCCTTAGAAAGATAAAAATATTTCCTACATAATGGTATTTTATTTGTAATTTTTAGACATTAAATAATTTAATTTATTTATCACACAATGATGATGCAGTAATTATCTTATTAATGAAATATTGACATAATTGATGTTATAAATACCCAAATAAATGTAATTTGAGACCTTTTAGGAATTAAAATAATTTTCTATGTTAATAGGACATGTTAGTGTTGATTTAATTAACTTTTTTCTAACTAATCATTCTGTTATGATTTTCCCAAAAATCAATTACCAAATAGTGTCAATATTGACATAAAATAGTTTGTAAAACAAATATTATATTATTAATTGTTCTTTTATTCCTAAAAATCTATTTTTCGGAAAAATGACTTATATAAGGTTATATATATTAATAATAAACAACTTGGGGTTCGTTTGGCTTGTTATGGTAAGTTTATTAACCTTATAGTGTAAGAACAGAAAAAGACAAGGTAAAAGTAAAATTATCTAACTTAAAGTTAAATCCAAATGATAAGGTTAAAATAGTAAACTAAACTTTTCCAAATAATATTTGATGAGATTATTTCAACCCATCCCCACCTTAGCTTAGAAATTAATCAATTTGGAGCTATTTAAAACCGAATATGGCTTTATAATAAAATAATATTTTTAGTTTTTTCAAAGGTGCCCCTCTCCTCCCTTATAAAAGGGCACCTCCTCCCTCTCTTCCTCACACTACTATGAGCCTTCAAGATCATCCAAACCCTACCAATTTATCTTTCCACTTCCCTAGAAACATCCTAGAGGTCCTGGTCTTCTTCAAAGACCAATTTTAGTGCCCTAAAAGGAGGTCTCAAAGAAGCGCTTCAAAGAAGAGGTAATGTCTGTTACTGATTCTTTAAACTTTATTTCTTCTTCCACTTATTCTTATTTAGTTGTTTCATTATGAATTAATAACATCAGTATCAATCATATACGGATATGTTATTATAAGTATGAAACAACCCTATTTCAATATCTATCCATCCTACGGAAAATGAAATCACCGCGCGTGCGTACGTACGGAATACCGTCTCCACGCCGTGGTGTAATCTATTTTCCACCACCACCTTACTTGGATGGGTATAATGGTGTAAATAATGAATATATATGATTATTTTAAATTGTTATTGATTCTCAAATAGTATACATACACTCCATTACAATTTCACGATCATGGGAACGATATCATCGCTTGTGCGTACGTACGGAATACCGTCTCCACGATGTGATGCGACTCGTTCTACATGATCTTCATTGCATAATGATTATATAAATGAATTGAAATAATGAATATGATATATATTACACTAATACCATTCTGTAAATAAGGTATCTATAACCTAAAGTGAAGAATAAGAATTTATTCGACAAAACACGCATAAGAACAAAAAGTAATAAACTCTCGAATAACAAGTAGAAATGAAATATTACTAATAATAAGCTAAGAATATGACCATATATGATATCATAACAATGAGTATGACTCTAAAATAAGTCAATGACCTTATTTAAATCATTATACAGGAGGTTCAGACACATACGAAGCAAATCAGACCTAAGGTAAGGGAAAATCTCACAATCTCACTTTTATCTGAGATTGATATACCTCAGAATTTACTGGGGAATATTATCATCCACATCCATGTTTCCTCAATATGTAATATTATTTCTATTCACATACAATTTTTTAAATCCAATTTTACACTTCGGTTAGTTTTTAGTAAAAGATATGAAAGGAATCTTTTGTCATTTTTCGTATGAGGTACTTTTTGACTTTTCTGACAAAAGTACGAGAAGAATGTTTTTTAAATTATACGGCATGAATGGATTTTTAAAACATTATTTCCAAGAAGCTCCATTTACATTTTTTCATGTTTATTTTTAATCAACTACTTTTACTTTATAATTGTATGACATGTTAAGAAAGAAAAAGTGTTTTTTTGAAGTAGAAAGGATATTTTCCTCAAGAATGGAGTTCAAGTGTTTTATCAAAATTATTTTCCATCTAAGATAATAAAGGGTTATGTTTCTATCCCTATTATTACATTGATTATATTATGTTGTGATGGAATTATTTTTATGAATTCCTTTATCTTATATGAATTTTGTTATGATGTCACGATGTTTAAGAATCCCATTTTTATTACATGGGTTATGCTATGATGTATGGTTTATGATTTTGTGGCACACATAATAATGGTATAATTATGAGATGGGTGGGACCTATATATCACTCTAATGCATTGGGTAAAGATTTTATATCTCATGAGATAGACATGGCTGGAACGGTAGGTTAATCTGGTTCAGTGAAACAGGACTGAAACGAGGAGTGAACTCGGTTCAGAAATGGACTTTATCTGCTAAGATAGTCTTGGATATGAGTCTTGACAACTAAGAAATGATTATCTATGATTATGTGTGTATTTAACAAAGTTTCATGTTTTCAGTTATGATTATTGGGATTACATTTCACTACTATGATTTATCCCATGTCATGAAATTATGATCTCTGTTGCAGGTTATGATTTCCAAAAGTTATCTTCTTATGAATATTATGTGATTGATATTTCTTTTGTTAACCCTTACTGAGAATTTGAGCTCACCATTTTTGTATGTTTTCTTTCCCCATGTCAGGAATAAGGTTATTAAGTAGGATATGCCAAAAGGGACTCTAGATATGATGAAATAAATAGGAGGCAAAGTAGATGCTTTATGAACCAGTTGTTTATGTTTCCCAATTTCTAAAGACTCTATACCTATACAGTCCTTCCCTAGTTTTGTTATATGTTGTAATAAGTATTCTTCAATTCTGATGTAATAAAAATGTATGTAATGTATGGGTCATTATAATAATTATCTGTGCATCTTTCTGTAGTTTTTTCACATCACTTTTGTTCAATATTTTAGCGAAAAGTTCTTGATGAAAGTGAAATAATCTAATCATAGTGACCCTAACATTATGTGATAGTAAATGTCAAATGGAAATAGGAATCAATTTATGAAATAAGACATGGTAGTCATGGGTTTTTAGGGATTTTAGTATCACATCTTGTGTATTCACTCATTTCTAAATGTTACTCGAATAACCATCTGGAACCTTTAAACTTTCCAAGACATGAAGAAATTTTTTTATTTTCATATTTCAACAAAAAGAATGAAAAAGGGACTTTCAACTGATTTTGACCAATTAAATAAGGATTAAGTCTTGGTTTTATACCCCAATCCATTAAATCATGACTTGAGCACAAATAATATTATTTCTTACCCTTTATATTTAAAATCATTTCAAGTAACATTTGACACAAATTTATCTCAATATGAATTACATCTAAGGTGTGATGTAGCAAATTTAATGACCAATACAAAAACTCATAGAATATACATTTCTTTCTCCAATTATTATTGGAATTTAAAGTAACATTCTTCTTCTTGTGGAATTTAACTAAAACATTCCAATAAAAAAATCAAACTGTAATGTTATTTAAGGATATCACCCCCCCCCCCAAAAATTCATTGAGGTATTTCATCTATCTCCATGTAATTATCAAACTGTCTTTGATTTTTCCTGTATGGATGATCCATTTGTATAAATCGTCGATGCCCTATGAAGCTGAAGGTTCATCAAAAGATTAGTATCCTAGAATGTGTAAATTTCATAAATATATGGCAAGATAATATTCCCTTGGTACTCCAACCAAACATCATTACACATGTAGGTAAATAATTTATTATCCATAATAATGTTGCATGACACATAATGTAATTCTTTCCAAATGCATCAAATGTCTACAGCCCAAGAGTCTAAAGCTCCTTCAACTCATATATTAATGGTTTCAAATATATGTTGACATCATTTCCAGGATCATTGGGTCCAGAAATCAATATAATCAGTATAGTAACTGGATTTTTCATAGACATCCATGATAAGAAATTTATAAATATGAATGAAAACATGACAAATACTATGTGTAGTATGCATCTACTTAAATGGGTTAAACCATCACATGATAATACCAATCTAAAATTCTATGGGTTGGATGAAAAATAGAGATGTAACCTGTCAAATTTTTTCCCTGCTAACCCGTTAGCGGGATGAAATATATCATCACTACACTTATTTCATTCGTATTCATGCCATCTAATATTCTTATCCATTTGTTCTGACATAAAAAGTTTCTAAAGTCTGGTAATCAATGGAAACTGCCACATCACTTTTATGGTACATAGGATTGAGTTCCATATTTATTAGTCTTCCATATCGATGTACCACATTGTTTTCACTCATTTAACTCGACATTATCCTCCTAGGATAGAAAACAATCTTTAGGGCATGCATGGATTTTAGTTCTTGAAAATCCAATTTTTTCAACCAACTTTGATTCAAAGTAATCATTTTCAGGAAAACATGAATAATCCGGTAGAAATTCCGTAAAAAATCTAGTATAAAGTCGATCACAGTATTACTAAATCTATACATTGTTTTCCCATGATAAAATCTCATTAAAAACTCTAGTTTGGTTATTTTTTCACATGACTGGTATACTAGGGTATTTTCATCTTCTAAAAACTTTCTTACACACTCAACATCATCATTAAGATCATTAGATGAAAATTGTGTTCTTATATTCATTTCCTCTTCCACTACTCTACATGAAGTGTTTTCTTAAGAAGAAAATGGAAATCGATTAGAAATCAAATTTTCCATTCTGATCCATTCAGCTGAATCAACGTCATTATCAGTTTGAACATTTTCTCCATTATGAAACCAAACATGATATACTTTTTGAAAACCTTTTTTAGTAATGTGGTAAATTACTTCATATCATGTTAACCATGGTCTTCCAGTGCAATGAAAACATGGGAATCAAATCAATCCACCCTCAAAACCATTACTGAAGACAAAATACAAAAAATATTCCAACTCCTTCTGAAACTCATCAGTGATTTGATCAACATTATACATACATATTCTATGCATTATAATTTGAATAAAAAAACTGTTATTAAATTTGTTGATTGTAAATAACAACATTGAAACTCATTCATGCTTATGAAAAGTAGTATATGTACTCATTCATAGGTGTATATTCCTTACATGCCTCTTGAGAAACATAATTAAATTTTCATGATTAATGCATCAACTATAAAATTATAATTTACTAAAGTATATGAGATCTATAAATCATAATCATATAGTAACTATACCCATATACACTAATTAATATATATTTAATGTTAATAGAATACATAATGAAATCTCTTACTATCAATTATTACACCATGACGGGTCACCCTTAGGTTTCTAGCAAGTTCCTAGATTTCTAGATATCGGTAAAAATTATAAATGAATATCTCATAATCATAAGTGATTTATATTATCTACAAATAAGATAATAAAATACATAAGATACCAGTGGAGGTAGCCTTTTATATCCTAATGAGAATATAATAATACGTATAAAGGGTATCATCCTTAGATACTTATATAGTGGAAAAGGATTAAAATATTGGATTAGTGTGCAATGCATCATATTAGAATGACACAATTAGAGTGGACCATAGGGTTTATATATTAGAGATGGTTTTTCTAAGAATATTGGGATGTAATACGTGTATAAGAGAGGGTCTGGTGTGCAGGGAGAGGAGGGGATGGGTAGGGGGAGGGGAGGGGGGTTAGGCAGGGGGGTGGGGGAGGGGGAAGAGCTGAGTAGGGGGAGGGGGCTGGTGGGGGAGGGGGAGGGTATGGGTTGGGAGAAGGGGAGGGGGAGGGGCATGGGTGAGGGTATAAGGACCCAACCATAAACATTATATAATATTGAATTAAGTGAATAATTCGCATTGATGATCTTTTTAGGTTTAGAGTTTTAGAGAATTAGGACATAACTATTACATCTCCAACATTTACAAGGTAGAATTTTCTAAACAGTTTCCATTTCTTCATAAAATAAAAACTCATGAATAAAAGATTTGTGTCTAGTTCCATGTTTTAGATAGCATGACTTTTCCTTGATCCCATCCTTGACCCTATTCATCTTCAGGTCATGTGAAAACATTTCAAAACTTGGGATGAGCATAAAGATCTCAGTAAGGGATATAAAACAATGAATGGAAAAAAAAATTCAAAAATACATATAAAACATGAAATATTTTACTTACCTCATGAAATCATATGATTTATGAGAGACACAGGGAAATCATAAATCAGAAAGGTAGCTTGTGGCATCCATATCATACTTACGTTGTAGCTATCACAACTACCTAGGGAGTTACTTTTGAATACCCATCACAGTATATTCCCTAAATCTCTTAGGAAAAACATTCACATTTACCTCCATCATGTTACCAAATGAATTGGAGAGCTATCTCAGGCTCACCCACCCTATGTTTATCACGGAACCACCCGTATACGTAAATAAATCCCAATAACCATAATATGATCATAACACATAACATAAGAATAAAATAAAGATATTATTTCCACATTGCAATAGAAAAATATCATTTCAAGATATTGAAATAATAAATCCATTTTTAAAATCATTTTCAATACCAAAATATGTACAATGAGTATATGGTATTTATTTTTCCTTTTAAAAACATTCCGGCCTGTTAAGGAAGCAAACGAAAAAATAATACTTACGGCGGCAGAATGGTTGTTGTCACCGCTTAAGTTAAAAAAACATTATTTTATTTCATTTAGTATAACGCTTCTTATAAAAAGACTCCCTTTTAATAAAATGAAAATTCAAAGGGGTTTATACACCGTATAAAATAAAGTCGTGTATAAAACAAAAAATGCCTCAATGAAAGGAGATTGAGACGAAGTCCCTTACCTCATGTCCGACTTGACTCTGTCATTCTTTAATATCCTGAATAATAAAATAAAAATAATTTATACTTGCTTAAGAACCTTTTTCAAGTTTATTATTCTTTTTATATCACTTATTACTATGTTATAAACATTACTCAATAATTTAAGTTAATAACGTTCATTTTGTCGATATTTGGTACTTGAGTAAAAAATGGACCTCTTATAATTACATGTTATTCATATGGTCAAAGGTTCATTATATCTAGAATGATATTCATGATTTGGGTATCATATATGTCATATATATTCAGTATATACATGTATTAATAATATACATAACATTTGGAGGTAAGAAATGAAATGCACCGTTCATGGAGACGGTAAGTCGTACGTACGCATGAACGCTACTTTCATTTCTATTTATAATTTTAATGGAATTAAAACATAATGATACATAGGTATATTATAATTACAGTATAATATCATATATAATATCATTAAAACTATCTTTTATACATCCCACATAAGGAATTAACGAGTCCCATCAATTAAAGGGGCCGATAGTCCGCACTTCCACAAATGAGATTATCGTATTTACCCACTATGGAAACCCAAAAGGCTTGATATAATTGGGAAGTAAATAAGCGTAAGTAAATCAGAAACATACTATATATCATATATAAATATTGTTCCATCATAATGGACACCATGAGAGGCGTTAAGATGTAATTGAACAATCATCGTTTCGTGAGGCGTTTGTTTTCCATCCACAAAAACATTATGTTCTTTATCCATTAGATAGAAGTGTGTGTAAGTGTAGTTAAAATAATTCTTATAACAACATCCTAGTATATTTAGGATACTTTTTTTGTTACAATAGAAAATAATAAACAGAGTTTAGGGGTTGGAGAAGTAAAATAAAATAAAACAATTTAAGATGAACCTTTACCTTTAATTTGGGTAACTCCCTTTGGTTGGAACCAAAGGACTTCTTGAAGTTCCTTCTGCCTAAGGTAAGGATTTTAAGAGTAGGATAAAGATTTTGGGAGATTAATTGGACAGATTTTGGATGAGCCAAATGGATTTAGAGGTGTGAGAAATTGGATATAAATTGTCTCCTTTTATAAGGGAGAAGATGGTCTCTTTAGGAAAGTGTGAAAACATTATTTTATTATATAATTATATTCAGTTTATAATTGACCAAAAATCATTAAGGTTTATGATAAGATGACTCATATTCAAAATAAAATCATCCAATCATAATTGGAAATGTTTTGGATAACATTTTAATCATAATAATCTTATTTATTTAAATCATTTATTAATGAAGTAAATATTGCATCATTATTGTGTCATAAATAATATTATTTATTCGATATCTAAAAATTAGAGAAAAAAATACGATCATGTAGAAAATATTTTTATATTTCCAAATAATATTTATAGTCCAAAATAGGACTTATATAACACCATATAAAAATTAAGGACTAAAAGATTTTTGTTAATGTCAATTTTGTCTTCACGTTAAATTAATTAATCTAAATTATCATTATCACTCCCAAGTAGCTCAATAGGGTCCCAAAATCAAATCAAAGATGTCCATGGTCTTAAATGACTCAAAAAATAATGTTAGGGCATGTTTTATGGTTATTTTGAATTATTATAATATTTTCTTAACCTTGAATTACCCAATTTACCTTTAACCGCAGTAAATAAAAGTCAAAAGTTACTATTAACCAAAAATTATTTTTTTCTTAATGAACCAAATTTTACTTATTGATAACAACCATGTATGTCCGATTTTTGAAATTCAATTCACAGAAGTGGTAAAATTTCATTTAAATGAAAAATTCAGTTTTTTAACTACCCCTAAGTGGTTTCGCTACTCATCAAAAATTGATGTTTTTCAGAAAAATACAAACAAATTATGCCTAAGCTATATTTGATATTACGAATTCAAAAATGATTACTATTTTTACAAATTATAAACATAGAAGTGGAATTAATTAACTTTAAAATTAATTCCCGTTATCAAAACAAGTAGTGTGTTTTTAAGAAACAATAACTATCAAAAGATTGAAACTTGTTTATGTCCAATTTCAAAGTGAAATTACATCCAATGACCAACATTGGATTAAATGGTAAATATATATATTAATTTCACTTAAAAACCAATTAAAAGCATAATATAACCATATAAATAAATTATATTAAAAGTCACTTTTGAATTAAAATACAATAGTTTTCACTATTCATTAAAAAATGAACTTTATTGGAAAAATTCCAAAACTTTACACAAAATAAATTTTGATGTCCCCATTCTAAAGAAGGATTTTATTTGGTCATATAGAATGTATTAAGGTGACCAAAATTAGATTTAAAAATGGTTCTCCATTAAAAGGTGATAAATCGGCCTATTAATTTAAATTATGCTTAAAATTAGATTCATTAATATTTTAAGACTCTAACTTTTTATTGGATAATGTAAATAAATTTAAAAATCATGTATAATCATATTGTAGTTATTTTTGTTCATTCCCTCCAATACAATGGCTAGGAGTTAACTACCGTTTAAAATAATAATAATATATTATTAGTGTGCCACGTAAGATTTCAACGAAACCTATGGTTGCGTATCGGGTATGTTATCGAACATAACAACCCTTTTAAAGTAAAATTAATATTTAATTCAAAAATATTAATAAATATAAAATATGTCATATTCTTTATATACCTAGGATGTTACAGAGGGAGGGGCAGGGCTGGGGGGAGGGTTTCCATCAAGAAAGAGGTAGGGAAAGGAGGAGGGGTTTGATCGCGACAGAGGCAGGAAAAGGGGAGGGTAGAAGGCGTTTGATTGTGATACATAGTTTTTGATTGTGAGAGAGGAGAAAAGTTGACTTGTAGTCTTTGGAGATGAGTTGAGGTAATTTTAAATAGTTCTATGTTTTATTAAATATATCTTTAAATTATATTTGGATGATAAAAGTTGGCTAAGTCCTGAAAATTTCAGGACTAATTATGGGAATCTCATAAAACATATAGAGTTTTTGTAAGTCTTGTTGTGATTTCATAAACTATGGCAGTAGATGTGTATCAGTAGGAGAACCAGAGAAAATACATTCAGTTGTAGTCTGTTCTTTCTGGAAATACATGGATCTATGACAGACATGTAAAAACTAACAAAATATTTACCCAAGAAATGCATGGAGCTATTGACCTTTGCATACTGCCCCCCCTCAGCCCATTCCCCCCAACCCCCTTCACCCCCTTCCCCACCCCCTTCACACCACTACCCCCACCCCTTTACCCCAACTCTCCCCCCACTTCCATCACCACTACTCCCCCCACCCGTCACCGCAACTCCCTTGAACCATCCCCTTTCACCCCCACTGCCCCCCTGCACAACCCCCAGCCCCCTTCACCCCATCCCTCCCCACCACCCCCTTTAACACCTATCGACCATTGCACACCCCCCCTCAACCCCTTTACCCCATACCCCTCACCCCCTTTCACCCTCTATCTACCCCTACACACTCCCCACCCAGTCCCCCTCACCCTTCATCCCCCCCTGCCGCCGCCCCAGCCCCTTCACCCCCCCACTTTCACCACCACTCCCCCACCCTTCCCCCCCAACTCCCTTGAACCCACCTCACCCCCACTACCCCCATGCACACTCCCCCAAAATGTCCCCCACTGCCCCCACCCCCACACACCTTCCCCCCACGACCGACCCCCCACCTACACCCCCCACCTACACACTGCCCCACCCTCACCCCCACTTCTCAAACAACCCAAATAATTTGAACCCCCACCCACTGCCCCCCCCCCCCACTATCTGCCAACCCCCACATGCACACTACACCCCCACCCTTCACCCCATCTCCTTTGACCCCCCCTCACTCTCACTGCCCCCAGCCCAACTCCTTCTCACCCCCACCCCCACCCTTCTCACCCCAACTCCTTTAAACCCCCCCTTCAACCCCACTTTCCCCCACTCTTCCACAACCAAGGTTATTTCATTCGTGAAAATTTTAATACAACATAAAATGAATTAAAATTATTTAGGAGAGAAAATGGGAAGAATTTCATGATTGAATAAGGAAGAATCCATGATCATGTTACTATTTAATGCGTGTATTCATCCAAACCTAATGATTATAAGTCACACGTTGTGGATTGATAATGAATGAAGATCGCATTATTTCTACATGTCCACATGATATTATTACATATAATTATCAAATGGTTATGAATATATAGAGTGGAAAATTCTAGATCCTATTATTCGGGGATATTTGAATCCAAAATAGTCACGTGGTTTAGTGAATGCTGAAAATGAATAAATTAGTGCTGCTATATTTGATATATATTCATGCGGTTCGAAATAGAGACATGTGAAATATTTAATCTATTTTTCAAGATATAATAATTTATATGAACTATGTAAAAGAGTGATAATACCCAAAAACAAATGGTTATAAAGATATGGAGTGGGAAATTCTAGATCCATTAATTTGGATAGATTTGTCCAAATTATTCATGTGGTTTAGTGAATGATAAAAAAGAAGAAACTGGTGATGCTATATTTGATATATATTCAATTAGGTCTAAATATATAAAATTGGAATCTTGATAGTATTATTCAGGAGAGAATAATTTCTATAAACTATTTAAAAGAGTGATAAGACCCAATATAGTTTCGATTATGAAGAACCACTATGTGTCAAAGTTAAAAAGAAGAGGAAGATATAGTGCTATTTGTGTTGAAAAAAAAGAAGAGAAAAAATTGGGAAGAGGTAGAAGAAGATAAAACCGAGTATTTCATGATTTTTATAATAATAAGATATCTGTTCACCTAGTTCACACATGAAATTAGGGGAGAGATGAAGAGTTATGTGTATTTCAGTTTATATAAGAAGGAATATAAAGAATAAGTTATAGAATATCAGTTTGATACTATAATGAAGAAGAGATTTGTTATAGTGATATGTATAAAAATAAAATAAGTGACTTTCTATTGTGAAATGGAAGAAGAATAAGAAGAAGAAAGGAATATTACACGAACAATACAAAAGTATTCTAAATTGGTGTTACAATATCTTGTTGTTACCCCTATAGTTATTTTAAAGGTTTAAGATGTATTTGAGTTTGGGAAACACAAAATTAGTGTGTTTTATACACACTCTATACTGTCAGGAGACTATAGTTTAAAGCTTATATGTATTTAATAATGTTTTTTGTGACCTTAGGTGTTACGAGATGACACTAGGGATTAGACTTGTCATACTGAGAGGTGAACCTTATAAATTAATATACCACTTCTGTGTGTGTTTTTTATTATGATATAAAAAATAATGTAGGAGGAAATATAGAATAAAAGAACCACTCACCAAATAGTGATAGAGGAAAAAGGAAAATGGATATAAATTTAAATTTACACAAAAGGTAATTAAAAGTCACAAAAATTAATTCCACCCCCACTCAATGTGGTTCATATCCCAACCAGTCCTCTTTAGTTGGTATTAGAGACAAATTCACCTCTGATTGGATTCTCAAGATTTGATGTTGTTATATTTTAAATATTTAAATGTTTTATTCCTAATCTATACTGAAGTTCAATTTTAGTAAATATTTATCTATCTTACATTTGAATTCTATTTTTACCAAGACTAAGCTAAAAAGAAGAAAACAATAGAAAAAAATGTATGAATAAGTTATCCCTATTGAAAAAAAGAAAAAATATCAGTTTCTATATTATAGGATACTAAATAAGTTATACCTATCTTAGAAGGTGAAGAAAGAGTGGTTGAGATAACTACCAAGGTGTTTGAAAGTCCTGCAACCTCTATTTATTCAAGGGATCCATGTAAAAATGAGGTAAGTGGTGATTATTTCTCAAACTATCCCAAATAAGATCAAAGAATAATTGGGAGTGATTACACATTTTCTAATTACGAATATCTATATTTTGTAACATTAAAAGTTATACTGTATTGTTTTCTCAAAGAAATTATTGCTTTTATTTGTGAAAATTTTGAAATTCTGTAGGAAGATATCACTTAGTTTGAAGTTAAGGCAAATAATTTAGGGAAATATTTAAGGGAAAGAGCTCTAACTTGAATAAATATCTCTAAAAAGTTAATTTAAAAGAAGATATGAATTAGTATATTAAATAAAGATACTCCAAATTTAAATAAGAGTGGCTCAAAACCATCTATGAAAATAATGATCTCACTGAAGAATTTGAGAATGAATTTGATGAATTTGAAGAAGATCATTCCACAAAGAATTCTCAAATTGATTTCAAGGCCAAAAGAATAAAGAATTATGAAACTTTTTTAAATGAGAGGATAAAAAACTCATGATGAAGAAGTTCGAAGAATGAGGAAAGGCTGTGAAAATAAATTTTAATTAATTAAATAAAAAATACAAGTCTCTCAATGTGGAGTATGTACAAATGAAAAAAAACTAGCCAATCTAAAAATGACACATATTGGATTTTCAAATTTTAAAATGAATGAATGTACAACAAAAAATTGTTCTAATGAGGACACTGGTGTTGAAAGTCTTCCATTATATTGAAATAAGATCATTGTGTCATCTAATGGTAATTCTAAAGTAGACATAAATAAAAAAGGTTTCATTCATACCTTAATGTAATGATTGTTTAAAATATATTTTTATAGAAAGTGAAGGTTTTAAAATAAAATCTATAAAAGTATGGGTTAATCAAAATGAAGATAATATTTATATTATGTCTATATTGGATAGAGTAATTAGTGTGGAAGCTTGTTATGTAAGAAGAACCCAATTAGTATTAAAAGAATCCCAAAAACAACATGCTCTAAAATATGAAAATTCTAAACAACATGTTGTAAATAATAGAATATTTGGGTTTGTAGGAAAATGAATGTAGTGTAACAGGTTTGGGAATTTTTCATTGGATTTTTTGTAAAATCAATCAATACTTGAAGAAAAAAGGAAGAAAATTTCAAGGGGGTCAGGCTAGAGAAAAATATACATCTATAGTTTGAAAAGAATCTGTCTACATCAAACCGATTTGGAAATATTGATGAAATATATGATTTTTTCAATGGTTGCGGTCACATAAGTGATGTATGTTCATATCAAACTTATAAAGTCTATAAATTTCAGAAATAAAAATTCTGTTACACAAAACACTGAGAAATAGATTAATAATTCCAGAATTGTAAATAGAAACACAATTATTACAGAAGAGTAAATAGATAACATAATAGTAAACAAATTAAACTATGAATATCAAAATACCAGATTAATTATGAGAATGATATTCAAATATAATCCCTAAAATTCCAGTGAATAATAGTTGACTGGATACCAGTGAACAAATAGGAGCCTCAAAACAGTGTATAATAAACAAAAACTCTCTGGTGGACTCCTCCTACAATTTAAAACTCCTAAATAAGAATGAATACTCCAAACAATATTAAAAGAATCCACAAAAGAAGAGACACAAAATATAAACATACCAAAACATAAAAAAAATGGATACTGCAAACTAGGATCTAGAAAACACAAACTCCTCCTTTAAGTGAAAAATGAATGAATACTGAGAACTCCTCCTGCAAACAGAAGGGAACCACAAAATATGTTAACAATACTAAAAATATAAGGAATAATGCAAATAGGAGCCACAAAATAGAATGAATTAAAATATATTCTCCAACACACTAAATGGAAGAGTAATGCCTGAAGAAGGGTATGGAGGAGGGAAGGAATGATTTGGTAGATGCACCAAATGGAGGAGGAACACTCGAAGAAGGTTATGGATGAATGGAGGAATGAGATAGGGATAGAGGAACCCCGAATGGAGACACGGGTGAGGGAAGGAGGAACAACAAATGGAAAGGCCACAAATTGAGAAGTTGCGCCGTGAATGAAGGAATCACGGTGAGGGATGGAAGAACTGAAGTTGATGAGGACGAATGAGAGAGAAGTCATCAGTTGGGTGAAGATTATATGAAATTCAAAAGGAAGAGTAGAAGGGTTTAGAGGGTGATTCAGAGAGCAAGAGATTAAATCCATGAGTAAGGATGAATTTCCATGGTATATCTCATCTAAATCCACTGTTATTTAATAGTCATGGTGGTATCATAGGTTGTAGCCATGGTTTTTTTAAACTATGTCTATATAAGTGTGTCCATATCCTTCATTTTTAGTAGTGGATATACATTTTATTCCATTTCTAAATCAAGAAACAAAAATTCTATTATGGATGCTCTATCCAGGATGCATGAACCATGAATTTTTAAAGTGACACTTTCTAAGCCCTATTGGATCAATATGCCACTGGTCCAAGCATAAAATTTCTGAGATAGTATTTTCTAGTACCAAACTTTATCTCTCCAAAATTAGTTTCTAGAGCCTATTGGTTTATTCACTACATAATGACTTTCATTATTTTAAAGGCTTCCTAGTTCTCTCTAAAACCACCTGGTTGATTCTTACATTGCTTCATTATTTCCATGCTTCTCCACTTGGGGTCACAAATTTTATTTGAAAACCTTTTAGAATTAGGTCATAATGGTTATTTCAAAACATATAAACGTTTGTAAAAGGTTTATTTTGGAAATGAATAACTGAAAAATTTCTCAAACTTGTTTGATAATGTGCTATTTTGCAGCATAAAAAATACCAAACTTTTAGTCCAGTGGGTTTAATATAATAATTTTTATTCCAAACTTGATTTGGGATGAAATATCTATAGATTTTATTTTTGGGATTTCTAAATCCAAGTGGTATGATGTGATTTTTGTTGTGGTGGACTATCATTCCAATAATTCTCATATCTTACAACTCAAACATCCTTTCTGAACAAAGGATGTTGTTGGGCTTTTCGTGAGGGAAATTTTTCATATACATGGAAATCCAAATGAAATTATTAGTGATCAAAATCCCCTATTAAATAGTTTATATTAGAAGGAATTGTTTCTTTAACATTGTATATGTATTAAAATTTTCTCTTCTTACCATCCTAAAATAGATTGTCAAACTGAGGTTCTCAACTAATGTTTTGAAACTTATTTGTGATTTTTTTTCATCTGGAAAAATGAACCAGTGGATTTATTGGTTAACTCGGGATGAATTTTGTTATAATCCCTCCTTTAATGTTTCCACTGACCACACTCTGATTTTTTTATGGACTTACACCCCTCTTCCCATTATATTATTGGAAACACTGCCTTGGAATCGGTGGCCGCACCACTGACTGGCCGGGATAAAGCTCATTATCACATAAATAATCCTTTATTGATAGCCCAATGTTATATGAAACAAACAACTAAAATAAAATTTTGTGATGTTTCTTTCCATCCTAGTGATCCTATTCTTTTCATACATCAGTCCCCTAACCATATAATGTTCATTGCAAAATGTTTCCTAAACTTTATCCAAGATTTTATGACCCATTCACTATTCTATCTATGGTGGGGGTTGTTGCCTATCATATGGATTTTTCAGACCACAATAAGCTTCATCTCATTTTCCATGTCTCTCAGATTATGTTTGTTATTGGGGATTCCATTCCCAAAAACATTCCTAATATTTTTTTGAGGAACATCCTGAACAAGTTTTTTTAACATCCATTTTAGCTACTAGGGGGAGTGGCTTGATCTACATTGGCTTATTAAGTGGAATGGGAATCCAGATAGTGATGAAACATGGGAGAATTCCCACTTATTTTATGAACAATTTCCTTTCATCTGACATGAGGACAAGGTATAAAATTGAGTTTATAAAATTGATGAGGAGGGTGCTCAACTAGTGGGTTAGTTGGAGTCGCCTGCACTAACAAGACAGTGGGAGACTCCAACACCATTAAAAACTTATGTATGTTAGATGGAGTCAACCAAATATTTTAAATGAAAGGTAAAAATAAATTTGGATTTAACCTATAGTTTATAAAGTTCATTAGTAAGCTTGTAGGAGTCACAGTGGATTAACTCTTGGGCTACAAAAATTGCAGAGGGCTTCGATCAGGCACCTAGAGAGACTTTCACGAGAGTTATCTTTACTTTTTCTCTCTATTTAATTCCTTCCATAGGACTTACCAAATGTTCTATGGAGTATTTAATACACATAGTTTGTTCATATAAAAATTTCTTGGTTTTCCTATTTAAATTTCTGGTTCTATAAGAGCTAATGTAAAATTATTTTGGATGAGTATTCATAAGGTATATCATATGATGTTATACATGGTGAAAATAATTATAGCCTTCCAAAAGTGTTTTGTATAATATCCAAAAAGAGTTTTACAAATGATTTCACAAGTTTTATACAATACAATATAAGGTTAAATGAAAAAGTATATTAAGATTTAGTGAATGTGGGAGATTAATAGAGATACATTCCCTAAAGCTATAGCTTGCATGTGATGAATGCCTATATCGAGTGCATGATATATTGAGATGAATGCATGAAATATGGTTTCATGCCATTGAATGCCATTAATAGAATGAGTAACCAAATATAAAGTATAGTGATATTTTAATGATTAAAACTCATTTAATTTTATAATTTATCAATATGCTACATGATATATTCATTCATGAAATGAATTCCCTAGTTGTGGCATTTACTCATGTGTTATAAACACATGAGTAAATAAAATAGTAGTTAAAGAGTATCTTTGATTAGCTATATAAACTATTTTCAGATAATGGTAGTGTGTGGATGATTGCATGATGCTAGGTCGAAACTCTCCGTCATTAAAATCCCTATTCATTATTCTCATTTTTATTATAGTCTCTACTAGGTTGTGGAGGAAGGATGGATCTCATCCATATGATGAATGATTTAGGCGAAACTTATAATGATCCATCTTTTCTTACATTAATTTTAAATAATTTCAACGATTAGCAACATAAAAAATTTATAGAATAAGGATCCAAATGTTTATTGTCTTGGGAAAACTAGGACCACACATATCATTTACATCATAAATCATAAACATTTATTTAATTCCTTTATCTCTAGATTCTTATTGTACCTTGTGTAATCATTAATACATGTAGTCACCTAAGGATATCCATAAAAATTAGGTGAGATAAAATCCATGTAAGATGATAAGAACATGAGATAATATAAAATGGGGTGATAATATTCATAAAAACATCATCATAATAATGAGAGGTAGCATTAGATAATAGCCAGGAATGTGTCAATGCATAAAAATTAAAAATCATGTATTATTTGTCTAGTACCATACATAGTTGTGAACAAATATAGAATCATGTTCATTAATATTTCAATTTACTCATGAGTCTCTTCACATTACCCAATTCATTTGAATGAAATATAATTTCAGGTGCACTTGTCACATCATACCATTTTCATAGCACTATATAATTCTTGGAACACCCATCACATCATAACATTTACATTATCATGCATGCCACATAGAAAATATATCAATATTGAACATAAAAAAACCCATGTAAATGAATGGCTTTCAATTAATAAATCATACATTCATAAACATTGGGTTCCTAAATTAAAGAGGGAATAACATACTTTATACAAGGACCATCAACCTTGAGTGATAAGTAAAGGTTGTGTTTTTGAAAGAAGTGTTCTTTTGGAAAACATATTTTTTGACATAAACTAAATTGGAAAACATTTACATCCCAAAAAAGGTAATATAATGATGAATAAATGATTTTTAAGGAAAAACCTTACTAAAAACGGAGTGAAAG
Organism: Viscum album; assembly: GCA_963277665.1. Taxonomy (NCBI): domain Eukaryota; kingdom Viridiplantae; phylum Streptophyta; class Magnoliopsida; order Santalales; family Viscaceae; genus Viscum; species Viscum album. The sequence continues at coordinate 376,815,865 of OY728132.1, forward strand.
ATGGAAAAGCCTAAGAAATGATGCTGGGTTCGAGAATTCCCCTTATCTTGTATTTGAACACTTTATTCACATTAATATCATGTATAATGATGTTATATTAATTAATTAGAAATTAATGAACCTTTTAAACATAAATATGGTTCATTATGGTTTCATTAATTTCTTTTATGGGCCTTTAGATGAGTCATAGGGTTTAAATTCAGTTTTTGAGAATGTTCTTTTTCTTAGTTTTCATGAACGATTCACCTGTACACATGAATAGAAGTTCATGTAAAACATGGATAAACATATATAATTTCTATAACATGTTATTAATAATCTTCCATGATTTTAAATTATCTTATAATGATTTCTTTATATACCATAAGTGTGAATCATTAGATAAAATTTAATGATGATCGCTTTGGGTTAATTTGGGCGGTTTTTGGTTCACAACGAACATGTTTTGTTTTATATTTTAGTATTATGTATAAATTTTTTTTATAGAACATAAAAATGGTTAAAAAATAAATATTAAAATATTTTTTCAACCATTTAATTTTATTACTAATAACCACGAAGGAGTTGAAGGAAAATGATGGAGCATCGCCCACAATGATGGTAAATTGACACATCACGAGCAATGATTTCATTTTTAAAAAGAGAGAGGGAGAAGAGTTTAATGAATAATATTCCATTAAAATGATATAATACCACTATATCAATCATAATGTTGTTATAATGATATTTTAATAAGATATGTTGAGGATACTAGAATAAATGAAATGAAATTTGGAAGGAAGTGGAAAAAAAAGAGAGAGAGGAATTACCTCAAGAATCCTCCTCTTGAGACCTCTTCAAGGTACCTAGGCTTAGCATTTTGATGAGACCAAGAAATATTGACAGTGGGGGAAGGGATATGGAAGATCTTTGGGAAGAATTTGGACAAGTATTGAATCTTGAGAGGTGTGAGGAAATGAGTTTGTGAGGGGTGGTATATATAGGGGGGTTCCCAATATTATAATAATTAATTTATTATTCCTCCACAAGATAAGAAATAGTTATAATTTCATGACTAAATAAGGTAAATAGATAATGTTATTTCCAACTAATGGCTATTTACATCACCCATTACTTGTGTATTATGCAAAAATTCATTTATTTAGCATATTTTGTAATTTATCAAATTTCACTATTCATAAAAAATTCAAGTATTTCAGAAAAATCCTAAAAATTCACCATAACTATTTTATGACATGTATAATACAAAAATGAACTCAGTTTTATGAAAATAATTTTCTAAATATGATTAATTTAATTATTAATTAAAATCATAATTTACTTGAAAAATACTAATGTTAAAATTAAAACTAATTTTCTAACAATTTGAAAAACTAATTAAAGTCTCATAAATTTATCATATAATTATAAGACATCAAAATAATTTTTTATTATTAAATATTATGAAAATAAAATTTCTTTTAAATTATTAAATTAATCATCATCAATTCATGACTTTCAAAAATACAAATACTATAATATAATTATATCATATTGTCACTTATAGGATGGATACATTTTATTAACACTAAAATTTGTAAGGTTACTATTCACTTGGATGATTTAATATTCATAAGGGTTATATTAATATTTATAAGGAAAAAATTACTATTCATAACGATATGTTACAATCTTCCAAAAATTATTTTTGTCCTATCGGACTCCAAACATATTAATAATCAGAACTCTGTATATCTGTCTTTTTTATTAAAATCATAGAAGTGGAAAAATTATGTTTAAAGGTCAAATTGAATTTAGCAGTTCATTTAAGCATGATGTGGCATTGTGTTTCCTAATTTTATTTTATGTGACATAATTATAAGGAGAGAAATTTTATTGATAAATCATTGGGTCATTATAGAACTTGTGAATACTTATGGAGAGTGGCTGCCTTTAGGCTACTCTTGTAGTGATCCTTTTCTGGCATATCAAATGAAGATCAACGGTTGTAGAGGATCTTCGGTGTTAGGTATGCTATTTATATTATTTTCTTTATTTCATATTTTCATGTAGGTTTTATATATCAGGCATGATAAAACCTCAATATAGGGTTTCAAATCACTTCTATAAGTTCTGATAATCATTTTTGACTATAACAAAACCATTTGCAATTCTTGAGTTTTTCACAAGTCTAAGAATTTGTTTACATTAAACTTATTCTTTCTAAATATTCATCTCAACATAATTTTTTATGATAATTTTTAAATTTATCTACAGCAAAATCATTTATCAGATGAGTATCCTATTTTATATTCATTTAATAAGGAATTTTATTAAATGTTCTTCGAGTAAAATGATCACCCCTTTTAAAATAAACATATCCATTTGTAGGTGATAATCTAAATTTCATCATGACATACATCAGTTAGGTATGTTAATAATACATGAATATATCTAGTAGATATCCATGTCAATCATATCATGTAAGACTCTTGGATACGTGAATGAATAACTCATTATCCAAATCCATAAAATAGTTTCTGATGGGAATGTGGGTTTGGGATGCTGTTGTTTAGGGTCAAGTTGTAAGTATTTAATGTCATAGGAAATGATGTAATACATGTTATATAGTTTTTATCTAGTAGTTTTTTTATTTGGTGAGTGAGAAATATTAAAGTGGGTTATGGTAGGAGTAGTTGAGGGGAGTGAAAGCTCACAGAGGGTTAGGCCTTAGGCCTAGGATTTCGCACCTCCTATGGAGTAATTCTTATTCTTCTTCTTCTTCTTAGATAGGAAAGCGATGGAGAATCAAGAAATAGTATCTTTATTGGGGGATAATTTAAAATAATGAAGCAGTTTTCATACAAAACATGAGACGTTGAAACTCAAGATGCTGTAGTTGAAACTGACTCACAATAGTTTAGAATAAGGCACTTCAGTGGAAAACTGAATCGCTGATATAGAAAAACTCTCATTCATGGTCAGACGGAGTGAACATGGCTGTGATATGTGATTGTTGTAGAAACTTGTATTCAAGAGCGTGTACAGTGTTTGATGAATTTTGGGGTAGAAATTGTCAAATTTATACATATTCAAAGGGTTCTGCATTCATTCTTTCACACATATATGATCAAATGTATGATCTTTTGGTGTTATTTTCTAGGCTGGAAAGGACTCAAGAGGAAAACTCTAGGAAAACAATGATGCAAAAAAATTGGGAAATATATAGAAACTTGGATCATGAGAGTAAAGTTTACTTTTCAATCAACCAAACATTGGAAATATGGTTTTGATGGCCGAATTGTGTATGGAAGGTTCAACTCAAATTTGAATTTTATTGTTAGAACTAGATAATATTGGGCTTACTTGGACATAGTTCAATGAAGTTCTTTGTGGGAGTTATGGAATCATGGTGACAGAAGGAACGGTGGATTTTGCTGCAAAAAATGTGTTGGAACAAATGATTGACTCTGATGCTTATGATAAAATTATGGGAAGTACTGAAAAATATGCAACCAAAGAAATTGAAGTTTAAGGGCTAAAAAATTGTTGGGATGCTCTCAAGAAAAACATAAAAGAGCGTGTTGGTTCCACTACAGTTTTTCCAGATGAGAGATTTTAATGTTTGACAGTGTTTCAGGTGAAGAACTCATGTGATGAGTTTCGGCCTGGTGGTTATCAATGGAAAGGCCAACTATGTCAAAGAATGTGGATCCAATTTGGAAATGGACTCTAAAGGAAACCAGTTGAAGGTGACAATGGTGGATGATATGGAACTGTGTGTTGAGAAGCAGGAGGAGTTGTGTACACTATCTAATCTAGATGATAATTACTGAGGGGAAATGTGCTAAAAAATAAAGTTGCGGAGGTTGAGGAAGGACATACACAGACAATACAAATGATAAAGAAATTAACATAGGAAGCCAATAGGATTTTGACCAAGCCACAGGTAAAGTTTCTTTGGTTTCAAAAAATATGATCCATTGAAGAGGGATTGGGGGAAATGAAGATGATGAAATGGATAATATCTCATTTTAAAGGAAGCTTCATAATGTTGTCACCTAATAATAGACATTGGATAATAATAAGAGTCGTTGAATATGGGGATCATAGGGGAGATTTATGGGATCGAGAACCAAATCACTAAAAAGTATTTCATCATGATTAAACAACTTTTTATGTGGTTTATGTGAAGGATCTTGCATAAGGTTGGTGGAAATATGATGTCAGCTATAGTGTTTGGAATGGTAGGGGATCCAGTTCAAAGGGAAACCCTAATTGTTGCTCAGATATTAAAGGAGGATCAAGCTCATGGTCCTTGTGTTCAATACGTATAAATTTGTAGATCTATGAAGAGTGCATAAATGCGTGGATCTAGGTATTGGGCAGTAATGTGTGAAAAGGGGAAGAATAATAGTAGGTGTTTTAGAATCCAATATTACAAATGGGTGCTTCCTGGTTTATTCCAATCTTTATCATGTTATCCAGTTATACAAGTTGTCATGGTTGAGCTGAAGCTGGTGTTATTTATGATTCTCATTGTCAACTAGCTTGGTTATGGCACAAAAGCTGTATGGTTTTTTAATTTCTCCAAGAAGTTTGAAGTTTCTCTAAAACATACAACCCGGGGTTGTTATCGTAGAATGTTGAGATTATTCATGTATCAATTAAAGGTTAAAGAGGGGTGATAATTTTGAAGACAAGGTGTTTTTTTAATTGATAGTGTATGGAGTGAGAGAGAAGAAGAAATAGATCATTTCTATTATTCTCTAGTACAAACAAACATAGTGTGGATAAAGTGTATAATAGAATTATAATAATATTAATAATAAGGGTGAAAGAAGAGTAATAACTCCTTGGGCGACACCGCACCTTGGGCTTGAGGTCTAACTCTTTTTGAGATTACACTAAAATCCTATCACTAAAACATCTATAATCCACCCCCCAATATTTCACACCCATTACTAACTAATAATTATCTAACATGTATTACCTCACTTATCATGATAGTTTATTAATACTCTAAACCTTCCCCTTACAAAGAAGGCACCCCAAACCTATGTTCCTATATGTTTCACCCAAATCTATTCCTCAATTATCCAAATTTTTATGTTTTATCAGTTATGTGTAACCCAAAAAAATGCTAAAAAAGGCCCTTAATGGTTAGGGTCACCTCATTACTTACACGAGATAATTAAGTGGCACCCACTATTGGCATGTCCTACTCGGTTGGATGATCGAGGTATTGAAAAGTTTTATTTTGGAAGTAATCTAACAATTACTATTTTTAAGGAGATTTAATCTTTCCATATTATCACATGTTATTCTTTTTTCATGTGTACATGTTTCTAGGGATTAAGTTTATAATCATATTCTTTTCACTAAATCAATATGTTTAAACCTGTTTCATTTATAACTCCTTACACAACTCGTATCTTGTGTTACTAACCCAAATTAAAATTCAATTATATTCTTACACATACAAATTCATCCTATGCATAAGGTTCACAAAACTATTTCTTGTAAGGACTTATAATAATATTAAATCAAAATCCCCACACGAGTAACCGTGTAGTGACATATAGTTAACCCCATAATTTTCTAGACAAGTCATAAGCTTCCAGATTAGTGAGTAGTCTGACCCAAAGTCCCTCTTCCCATAGATACTTTACTGAAGACAAATTTTCATTTCATAACTATCCTAACACCTGATATGTATAAACTATAATCAATATTTAAATTAGGTTCATAATCTAAAAACAAGTCAAAGTCAAGGTGTTAGAAAAATAAATCATTTATCATACCATTCATGTAATTCCTTAAATGCATGTATGATAATTTAGAATCACATCAACAATTTTAATTAAAACATTCACAACTCATAACATAACACCTCATATGTATGGATAAAGAAGATAATAAATTAATGAATGAACAATTCATATATTTAAGCATGTGATAATGAATTTATTGAATAATTAATTAATAATATAATTATAAATACTTTAGGATTCAAGCATGGATAAACATAGAGAATTAAATTTTATACAATATGAACATTTCATATTATCATTTTCATGATATTAATAAAAACTCCTTTGTAATCAAATTATAAGATATTTTATGAACACTTTCATTATTGATTAATAAAAATTTCATATTTATGTAAACAATTTACATAATTTAAATATCAATTATTTTATTTTATTTAGACCATTTATTAAGTCAACATTCAAAAATCATTTTGGAATGGTTAAAATAAATTTTCTAAATAGGTCCTTGATATAAACATATTATATTGTCATTTATGAAATTAGTCATAAATTAATACATAGTTTCCTTTTGAATTTATAAGAACAATATAAATTATTTACCAAGAAAATCCTCTTTAAACCTTAATCAAATCCACCAAAAAAAAATTTGGTATTGTTTTTGATAGTTTTTATAAAAACAAATTTCTTTAAAAAAATTTCTAAGACGGGTTGCACCACGACATAGTGCATGTCCTTTTGGTCCTATAGAAATTCCATGAGTCAGTGTTATTTTAGTGTATTTTTTTGAGGGCATTTCGAGCCAAGGAGTTTCATACATTCCATTTTGCCAAATGTAATGAGGAGCATGCCATTTTAGGAAAGAGTCCATAACTCCAAAATGGCAAGGTCTATGCCATGACCAGTCCTTATGGTGGAGCTCAATTATCATACAAAAACCACTAGAACATGGCGTAGATCATTTTCATCAAATGATGAATAACCAATAGTGATGTCCAAATGAGAGGCATAGGATTGATTCCATCACATTATCAATTTACCTGATAATACCAAGAAAGAACCACCACTTCCTAGTGTCTTACGCTATGTCTGGTGCACACAAGGATGTTCTGCAATGTGGTCCAAACCACTATGCCATGGAGGTTTCTTTAGTGTGCAATTCCATCAGAAGGTCCCAACAATATCTACATGGTATTTTTCAATGATTGTGGGTATTCTTGGAGGCCTAAAATTGAGTCCACTTGAGGATGGACTTCTTGTGTAAGTGTTATGAGCAGTTTTCATTAAGTAATTTAAAACCTGGGATAGATCTTCCACACCTATTAGTGCATCTCATGGAATAGAGATCTGAAAAAAAACCATTATATTAGTGTCTCCATTGGTCTTACGCTTGACCATTTTCACTTCTAGAGGAAACTAAAATTTTCTCTATCCTACATTAGGTAGATTCTATTATTATTTTATGGCATATTTTTTATTTTTCCTTATGTTTTATTGTATTTTTCGTTGAAAATATTTTCAAACTTCGATCCCTGATACATACAGTTTTCTATGGTTCATAATGTTGTGGCGAATGAGCACATATGTATGGTTCTGATTCCTCTGAGAAATGATGATATTGAAGTTATTGAATTATATGAGTGGGGATTTTTTAGTTAATTTTACCAATGTTAGGCCTTGATATCCTAAAGAGCATTTTTACTTAATTTTGTGACTAGTATCTTTATTTCACATGTTGTGGTTGTTTTTTGATCGATCATCTATAGAGTTCAAGCAGAGTTTTCTTAATTTATTGACTTGTACATTTTTTCATATGGAATATTAGCTTTCTATAAGGTTGTCCCATTTCTTTTCCTTTTTCTTTTATCATATTACTAGTTATTCCCTAGAGTTTTATTTTTTCATTTATTAAAATGTTTTTATCATTTACTTAATACCACATATTTTCTAAATTAGTAATTTATTGTTTTTTTATTCTTTAATTTCATCAACATGATCCATGAATATTCCAATTATAATAAAATATATTTGGTGATGTAATTAAATAGACTATGATAAATTAATGTGAAAAATTATGTAGGACTATTTAGAGATGGCACATGTCACCCATTCCTTTTCATTCCATATATGATAATGGGTTTCAATTTTCTCTAATGAATAGTGTTTTTAAATCATCTTGGACCCATGGATCAACATTTATGAGTTGGAAGGTACATCGATGACATAAAATGGACTTTTGAAGCTACTTAATGAAACAGTAACACTGCGCTTCATAGAGCGTTTGGAAACTTACTTGAACAACCATGCCGATTTTTTCACAGTAAGGTTTCTCAACATCATATGTAATAATTGTGTCATAGATAATGCTTGAGTAACTAATCATGGGTCATGAATAGGAATATGATCAAATGGAATGGATTTTATATTTAAGGTGGCATTGAAAGGAATGATTCAATGCAATTATCTTGTTGACACCTCACCAAATCTAAATCTTTTTGTTATGCATTTCTTTAAGTAGGGTTGTGATTTTTCATTCATATTACATAGATTCATAATTTTTTTAGGAATTATAGTATATTGAGTTATTCCAATGTGATTTTTTAGAATCCATTCCATTTCACCCATTTTCATTTTGGCGTAAAAAAAAAGTACCCATGTACATGGAATTTACTGATGAAAATCAGTTGAATTGGTGGGTAAAGAAATATATTAAGGGTAAATTAATCTAATTTTAAAACTAAAAAATACTCTTAAATATTGATTTATGAATAAATCTTTTGGTATTTTATTTTTGTCTTTAAAAACAGTTTTTATTTTGAAAACCAAATGCGCCAAACATATTGTTGGTGATATGTGTATTGGTTATTCAAGCCTAGACATGATAGAATAAAAATGGAATACCATAAAGAAACACTTTTCATGCTTATATTTCACACATTTCATGGGCTACACTTTCCAATAGTTTATAGTATTTTCTAATGAAATGAAAAGACACAACAAAAAAATAATTAATTGAAAAAAACATTAAATGGATTGAATTAAATTAAACATACACATATGAAAGAGAAAAAAACATGGGGATGATCTAGCTACATTGGGAAGATGCGTGGTTTTCATTTCCAACACTCCCCTTTAAACCAAAACTGGCTTCATTCCGAGCATCGTTCTTAGTTGTTTGAATGAATTTGTCAGTAATTACTATGTGAAAATATCATCCACCTATTCCATAGTATGAAAATACTCTAATTTTATCATTTTCTTCTTCACATGATCTCTCAGAAAATGATATTGAGTATCAATGTGTTTGCATATTCCATGCTAAACTGGATTTTTGGCTAGTTTGATTACTGACTTATTATCAACGTATACGACTATGGAGCCATACTGTGGATGCTTCATCTCCTTTAGAATATTTCTCAACCAAATTCCTTTAAAAGTAGTAGAAGATGATTCTTTGCATTCTAATTCACATAAGGTTAGGGAAACCACACTTTTCATCCTTGAATTCCATGTGAAAGCATTCTTTACCAGAAATAATACATATCTAGTGGTGCTTTTTCTTTCATCTTGGTTACCTCCCCAATAAATGTCTGAGTACCCATATATCTTTTCTTCATCACTGTATGGATAAAAAAGACCAAATTCGATTGTTCCATTGATGTACCTGAGGATTATTTTTTCAGCTTACCACTGTGATTATTTTGGTGCGTCTATGTAACTGCTTAGAATACCAACACTTTAGAAAATATATGTCCCTGTTATTGAAAGACACATCAGGCTTCCAATCAAATTCTTGAACAACATTTAGTCAATGCTTATTCCTTATCCATATTTTGTCAGTTTTAAAACCCTTACTATATGAGTTTTTACAGTATTGTAATATTCCATCTCAAATTTTTCAATAAATTCTTTTGCATACTTCTTTTAAGATATATAGATATCACCATGTTGTTTCTTTAATTATATGCCTAGGAAAAAGCCATGAGACCTTTGTCAGTCATCTTGAACTCATTAAACATGGCCTTCATGAATTCATCAAACATCGGTATGTTGTTCCCTATAACCAACAAATCATCAACATACATGCAATCTATAAGAATACCACCATGAGCATTCTTCTTGATGTAAATTGCATGCTCATATAGACATTGGGCAAAACCATTATCTTGAAAATAATTATTGATGCATGAATTCCAAGAACATGGAGCTTTATTCAACCCATATATAGATTTCTTCAGTTGATACACCTTTTGTTCCTATCCTTGTATATATAACCATTTAGTCTAGTCAATATAGACCTCTTCTTCAAGAATTACATTCAGGAATGCAGATTTCACATCCATTTGGTAGATCATCCAATTGTGATGGATAGTAAGGAATATAATCATCCTTACAGTGTCAAGTCATGCAACAGGTAAAAATATTTCTTAATAGTCCACCCCGTACTTCTATTTATATCCCTTTACTATGATCCTTGCCTTATAGTAATTGATCTCACCATCACCATCATCATTTCACTTGATCTTGTACACCAAGTTGAAACTAATGAATTTCTGGATATTAGGAAGTGTAGTCAGATCCCATGTGTCATTTTTCCCTATGGAATGAATTTATTCATTCATTGAGATTATACAAGATTCTTCTTTTATGGCTTACTAAAATGTTAGAGACATGTGATGTGCATATAGGAAGAAAATATTTACCCATTCAGTTTTCTCATAGATGTTTCCTAATATTTTAATTTTTATAGATGCCATGGGTGAGGAAGATCTATCCAAATTTTCACTTTATGTAGTGATATCAAGAGTGATTTAATGTACTCTTGGACTTTTGTGTACTGATGATGTGCCCGAGGAAGGTGTTGCGGGCATTTTCTTCTAATGATCATGTATTTCTTTAGGATCTTTTATTTTGACTAGAATATATTTGTTTGATTTTTCATCATTCCATTTACCAGGTTCTTACTCACTAAAGATAAAATTTCCACTCACAACTACTTTTTTTTGTTAGTGGATTTTAGAGCTTGTAAGCTTTATAATCTTCTCTATAGCTGATGAAGATGCACTTTTCACCACAATCATAAATCCTATTTCTTCTTGTTTCTAGAACCTGATCATAGGTGACCCACATGAAGATTCTTAGGTGTGACATGCTTGGTTTTTATCCTCTCCATACCTCTTGTGGTGTTAAATTTATGACTCTCTTACTTGGACACCGATTTTTTAGGTTGGTATTACATGAAACTGCCTCTTCCGAGAAGCTCTTTGGTGGGCCTTTCTCCTTTAGCATGGTACTCATCATGTTTAGGATAGTGTGGTTCTTTCATTCTGAAATTCCATTCAACTATGATTTGTAGTTTGTAGTGTATTTCTTTTTGATGGCTTGTTTCCTATAAAAATCTTGAAATGCATTCGAAGTATATTCTCCACCTCTGTAAGATTTGAGTACATTGATTTTTTGACCACTTCCTGCTACAACAATGGCTTTGAAATTTTTAAATATAGTGAAGGAGAAACATTTTTATTTCATGAAATACACCCAAAGATTTTTTTTGAAATTATCATTGAGGGTAATATAGTATTAATTACCTCTAAGTGAGTGTGTTTCAAGTGGTCCTCAAATATAAATGTGAACCAAATCAAGTGCTTCCCTTGATCTTCTAGAAACTCCACTTGAGAAGGAATTGAATTGTTTCTTACTAAGTGTACACACCTCAAACACTTGATTTGGAACTTCATTTTTAGGAAAGCCAGGTACCATTTTTGATGAGGATAAGAGTTTAAGGCCTCTTAAAGGGAGTTTCCCAAAGTGAAGATGCCATCTCGATGAGTTATTCTTTGTGATTCCAAAGAGACACTTATCAACCTTTGTGTTACTATGCGGTGGAAACATGTGATTCATCACCATTTGGACTTGACCAACAAGTCTCATGTAAGCATATATTAGGTACCATGAAGAGTTCTCTACATGTATGGAATACCCCTTATCAATGAGTTGGCTGATATAGAGGATATTATTTTTCATGTTTGGTATGTAATACACCTTAGAGATGTAATTCAACTCACCATTCTTCTAATAAATTTTAATTATTAATTTTCAAACCCCCGGTACCATTGATGAGTCATCAAAGCATATGTCACCATGAACAATGTCTGTGAGTTCCTCAGATAGTTCTTTGTTACCACTTATATGGTTTCTTGCACCCATGTTGAGATAACACACATCTGGCTATTCATGTGCCTTTTCTTGTGCGAGGAGGGTGCTGACATCTTGTTCATGGTGAGATGCTTCAGCATAGTTGGATCGTTCACCTTGTTCCGTTTTCTCCAAAACTCAATGCCATAATAGCCGAATTTCTTCCAATTGTGACATTAAACGTTATTTTTTGATTCCTCGACCACACAATAATCTTCCCCCACTATTTCCTCTTCCACAGAAGCTGGTAAAATTATATTGTTTTTAGGGCTTGGATGGTATCCATGCCATTTTCCTCTTGTGTGATTACTAGTTCCATGACCACCTCATTGTGTATGATCATTATTTTATTCTTATAGAGTCAACTTATACTCTAAGGCATGCTCCAGCGTTGAACCAGCATTCTTTTTCCTTTTTTGTCCATGCGCTTAAAACAATTTCATAAATTCATCAATGGACATTTTTTCAAAGTCCTTTGATTATTCAATTGACACAACAATGTGCTCATACTTAGTTATGAGAGATCAGAGTGCCTTTTCAATGACACAAATTTCTTCCACTTTACCACCATTTCTTTTAAAAAATTTAATTAAAAAAATAAAAATGAGAAGTAGTCTGAGATACTCTCACCTTCCTTCATGTGAACCACATCAAACTCTGCTCTTAGTGTTTGAAGACGAACCCGATTCACTCGATCAACACCCTTAATGTTGGTACCAAGGGTATCCCAAGATTTATTTCTTGATGTTGCTTTGTAAATATTTTCAAAGGTTGATTCATCCAACCCTTGATAGAGAAAGAATAAAACATTTTTGTCTTTCCTCCTTTGATTTTTGAGAGGAGTCTTTCATTTTTGAAGGCGGATTCTTCCTCCATAGTGGGTACTATATACCCATTGGTGATGATCACCCATAGTTCTTGTGATTTAAACATTGTCTTCATTTGGATGCACTACCTTTCATACACTACCACTAAACAGGGAAAAGGAAGTACCTCGTTTTATTATCTCTAAAAAGAAAACACTGATAAAGAGGGGGCCTTTATCAGCGCTGGCTAAAAGATTTGATACATGTATCCTTTATGAGTACTAAGAAAAGCACTGATAAAGGGTATACCTTTATTAGTTCTTTTTTAAGTGCTGATAAAAGTTTTTAACAATAATTTATATAAAATTATTATATTTATATTCAAAAATAATCTTTATTTGTATACATTGACTAAAAAATGCCTGTTTATAATTAATATATATTTTAATAATTCAAAAATATATATATAATTTTTTTTAAAAAGTATTTCGATAATATTATAATTAAATATATACATATATATAATTATAAAGTTATAATAAATTGTATTAAATAATAAATATATTTATTAGATTTATTAGATTTATTTGATTTATAAGATTTATTTGATTTATTAAATTTATTTGATTTATTAGATTTATTACAGATTTATTAGATTTATATTTATTAGATTTATTAGATTAATTAATTAAATTTTTTAGATTTATTAGAATCATTAGATTATTAGATTTATTTGATTCATTATACTTTTTATATTTTTTTATATTTGTTGTATTTAATATATTTAATATATTTAATATATTTATTTTATTTATAATTAATATATATAAATACCTTTTTAAATATATATATTTATATTAATTATTAAATATATATGTGTTTCTAATGAATGTGGTCAATAAATATATTGATCATGAGTGCATATGTTATGTATCATAATGTTCATTTATACATTACAACATTTCTTATTATTCATGTTGTCCATGGATGGCTTGTTTTTTGTTATGTATATTTACTAGGTATATGATTAATTCATGTTACCAATATATACTATTATGTTCTCATAAATACTTATAAAATTACATTAAATATATTTAAAAAACATATATACTTATTTTATTTATAGTTATTAAATTTTAATTATATATAAATACTTTCTAAACATATTTATTTGTAATTATAATTACAGTTATATATATTTAAATATTTATAATATTATAATAAATTCATATATTGTAATTTTATAAATATATATATATATATAATTATATACAAATATTTATAAATATATTTATTTATAGTTATAATTATAATTATAAATAATTATATATATATAAATAATTATAAAATTATTATAAATATATTTATTATACTACTTATTATGTTATAATACAATTAAATAAATATATTTATAAATATATAGAAATATTTATAAATAAAAAAATATTTATATTTATAATTCTTAAATGAATATAGATATATTTAAATAATTAAAAATTCATAAGAAATATATTAATTATATATATTTATATAGAAATATTTATAAATAAATATATATAGTTTTAAATATAATTATAAATAAATGTAGATATATTTAAATAATTAAAAAATTATAATAAATACATTTATATATATTTATAAAATTAAAAATATATTTTTTATAATTTTATAATTATTTAAATATGTATATATTTTTATTTATAATTTAATCTATAAATAAATATTTATTTACTATAATTTTTAATTACAAATAAATATATATTTATTTATTAGTTATAAATATATATTTCTTTAAATAATTATTAATTTATAAAAATTATATTTATTATTTACATATATAATGTTATATATAATTAAATAAATATATTTATAAACATACAAAAATATTGATAAATAAATAAAAATATTTATATTTATAGTTATAAATAAATACATATATATTTATATGATAATAAAATTATAATAAATATATGAAATATATATATTAATAAAATTATTAAAATTAGAAATATTAATTTTTATAATTTCATAATTATTTAAATAAATATACATTTTTAATTATGATTATAAATAAATATATAAATTCATATAATTATAAATAAATACATATTCATATAAATAATTATGAAATTAGAAGAAATATAGTTGTATATATATATAATAATATAAATATATATAATTAAAATATTTATTATATATATTCTAAAATTATAAATATAATAAGTATATTTCTTATAATTTTATAATTATTTAAATTATAATTTTAAAAATATAAATAAATAAATAAATATTTATTTATAATTATAATTATAAATAAATTTAAATATCTTTATCATATATATAAGTTTATAAATATATATAAATAAATATAAATAAATTACTAACATAATATCTTTAACAGGGATTTTTTGTGTTGATAAATGTATGTTTTATCAACGCTTTCTATTTTAACACTGATAAAATATACCTTTATCAGTGCATTTTAGCATGTGCTAATAAAACATTCAATGAGTTTTATAAAAAACTAATAGTCTTCTTCATTCTTGCACCCCTGAAGATCTCACGGAAGCTGACCCCTGCGCTGTCGACCTCTATTCTGACCCGACCGAAGCTCTACCAACACCGACCCCTCCTTCACCACATCCTCTTCCGCCACGGTCAACTCCTCCTCTACCGCGAACCCACCTCTACTATGAACCCTCATATGTCGCTCCTCTATCTCTCCTTTTCCACCAACCCACCTCCACCTCGAACCCTCGTCTACCAGTCCTCCGCCGCAAACCCCACCTCCACTGCGAAGTCCTCTGTTGCCACTGCCGCTACTACCTACCCCGACTCCGCCATCACCTGACCCTACTGCTGCCACCAGAAGGTTATTCTATCACTTTATTAAATAAATTAACATTATATTTTTATCACACATACTAGGAAATGCTTGGGTTAGTGTTTTCTATTGGCTATTTCCCTTTTATGGGATGTTTATTGATTGCTATTATTTAATGCATTTATGATGTTATTGGTGGATATTTATTTATAGGGTTTTGGAGGTGAGATGAGGTTTGTTTCTTATGTTTTATTATTAATTTATAAATTGATCATGTTCAATTTTTTTCTTAGATCTACTTTTACTATGCCATAGGAACCCATGGAAACTATGTTAATGTTATTTTGTTTGTCATAGTGAGTAAACATTATTCTCATGTTGCTTTTCCCATTCAGTTAATGATGTAATTCTTATGATTCGTCACCTATAGTGTTAGGGATGTGATAACCTTATATCTTTGCCGATGGTGTTGGTATATATGGGAACCCATGGGTTGTATATTATACTGGTATATGTCTAATATGTTTACATCCCAATATATAGTTAGATTGCAAAGATGATTTTTTATTTGATGATATTAGCTTTGAGATCCCGACAACACACATTTTTTTCATCACTTTTTATATTTCATGGACATGTTACAACAATTTAATTTTGATTTCTATTATTAATTATAGTTCCTCCACTTCTCCAATAATCACGAGAGCAACAAAATCGAAACTTGTTGGATAAAACATCCACTTCTTTTTCTTGGATGTTAAGAATGGTTATAACCCTAAATCAAACTAACCTAGAATTTGTGGGAGGACAAACAGTAGATATAAAATTATCCGTCATTTTTCATAAATGGGAATTTATGAATATTTTGGAAGTTATCCTTTCAAAATGAACCTTCCAATTCCATCAATTTCACGCCAAATCCCATTATTTCTATAATGATAGATTTGGAACTAGGATATATGTATACTTAGTGGGTGGGGACTTGAATTTTTTCTAGGATTCCCTTTGAATGTTTTAAAAAGGGTGAGTACCATGTCTCTTTCCTTTTAGAGTTTTAGTTCATGCAAGCTATACTAATGAAACTAATGTTTACGATCAAATAAATTTGACCAAAATGAGGTTGGTGTTTAATTTCATTCAAATTTTATAAAAATGATGTGGTGATCTACAGAATAATGTAGTTTAGGTAAACATGTCATGATTGGAGAACCCAATACTAATGCAGAAATCATTTAAGATAGGATCACATAGTTTATAGTTATAGTTCTTGTTATAGAATGGCGAGTTAGTTTATTTAATAGTAAGTGCTAGATGATAACTCAACATGAATGATTAGTGGACTATGTTTGTATAAACATCCTCAAGAAGAGGTTTCTTCGAGTTTATGGACATGGTTCACAAACCAATGATGAAGGGTATGATGTTACTACCAAAATGGGTCTCAAGATGTAAGAGTTCTCTAACACCTTAGAACATGGAATGAGAACAACGTAAATCATAACTCAAGTTATTTAAATTGGAATGTAATTTTAATTAAATATATTTTATCCATGTTTAGTGTCTAAAATTTTAAGATTTGATATGGATGAGGTTACTATATTATGGAGAAGTGGGTATGAACCTTATTAAGTCATTGAATGGGTCTTAATTGGTGGTTGGGATGTCATGACATATCCAATTGACCTATCTTGGAAGTTTAAATGTCATTTAAGATGAACCATATGCCATGTAGTTCAAATTTAGTTGAAATTGAATTGTATTGAGTGAAATTTATGATCGTATGATGAAGAAATTTATAGAAATGAATTTTCACAGATCTTGATCATACACAATATGAAATTTTCTTATCTTAGTGTCGAGTTAGTGGAGAAAACCCAACATGATCTGATGAAGCCTCATTTACCATGTTTATGTTGGATTTTAATTAGGGTGAAACTGATGACTGAGTATAAAATAAGAAATCTAGTTGTTGTTAGTGGAGAAAATCTTATATTAGTTGATGACTAAGTATAAAATAAGAAATCTAGATGTTCTTTAACTATGGGATAAATTGAGTTATAAGGGAAATATATCTTTTGTTAGCCCTACCTATCCAAAGCTAGATGAGACACTTTCTGGACACTCTAGTAAAATAACCATAACAACACATGTAATGAATACTTCCACCTGCAATATTTTTATAGTGAGTCCCATCAAAGATACTATTGCATCCCCGACCCAAAATCCACTAAATTGGTGCCCCAATTCGAGTCATCACATGACCTCAAGCACACCTCCCAATATGCTAGAGGTTGGTGACTAGTAGTGAGGGTCTAATGAGTCACATGGGGAGACTATACCCACTTTACCAGAGTAATCCACAACAAGACACAATATAAATAGAAGAAAAATATGAACAACTAATAAACATACAATCCAAACTTCACACAAACAAGGTACAAACCATAATTCAACATTAACTATGTCATGACATACTAGTAGTGCAAAGTGAGAAAAACACAAATTACGACTAACGTCCAAACCCCCAACAGGGCCTGACACTACGTCTGGATCCTTCTCCATGTACATACAGAGCCCAACTCAACATCATAGAGTAGGGACTTTTCCCTTTTCCTGAATTGCATCCAAGAAATCTTCTTGAGCACCCAACAGCAGCCCAAGCAGGGTGTGGGTACAAAACTCTATAGGCCACCACCTACGGTGTCTACAAATTATCCAATTTAATAGACAATTCATGCAAGTAAAAATAATATGTAAGTAACTAAGGGATGGATTAGGTAACATTCATTAACAAGGTTCATGGAATTCATACCTATAATTTATCCCAATTTCATTCCCTATACAATCTTTATTATATAATCCATTTTTACCACATGCTCCTTATGTTAGGCATACATATCATCTACACAAGGGTATAAGGAAATAAATAACAATGCATAGGGAAAATAAGTTAATTCCCTATCTCACTAGGGATACACATTTCACATCAACATATTATCCTCACATAAAAACCTCAGTCTGGGTGGATGCAACCATTAGGGAATAGAGCCTTTGTCCCCTTCCCTAAGCCGTGCATTTTTGGGGTGGAGTTTAGAGCCTCTGTCTAACTCAACCCGTGGGCATAAAACCTCTTGTCAATACCCTAATATACCAACCCATGTGAACATTCTTATTTATCTGATCAGAAAAATAATAACGCAACACAACCAAGAATAAACAATTCAATTGGAGATAAAAATACAAAACAAACAACATAGAAATTATTATTATGCCATAAGCCATTAATACATTTACCATTTATAATTCATATCCATTTAACTGGATTCCAATTCTCATGCCTTAACCGCTTAATTGTATTCAAAAACCCCTATGCCATATCTAAATTCATCATTGACCATACATTTACCCATTGATCCCATTAATCATTTCACAATCATTTACCCACTTATGCATTTCAGATACATTTCTCATATCTCATAACACAACCACTTATTACATTCAACCATTAGGTGTACCACAATTTCTCATGTATTAACCCATTTAACATATTCATCCATTATATTATTAAATCCCATTATATACATCCCATTTCCCGTTCCATCATCCAATTATAAGATCATCATTTAATGTGCACTAACCCTCTTAAGCTTTTCTAACCAAATTTCGTTAAACAATTAACATAATCCGATTCGACCCAATTTTTCCATTTTATTTTCATTACAAACAACCCCTTATGCCTTATCACTCTAGTAATATATATTATCATTGAATTTACAATTTAATAAACCATTGAAACATGTTCTACATGGGCTTCACACTTTAAACGACAATCCGTCACTTAACCCTACCACTATCTAGGTCCATGATTTCTAGAGCACCCCATGGGAGGACCTAAATTGGTCAAGTCCTCCTATACGCATCCCATGGGGATTGTGAGGGTTTCAATTGGTCACATAGACACCCCCTTTTATCCAAGACTCCAAAGAACTGATAACACAAATAGGGAAAAACAAGAACACAAGCTTCCTTGCACAAATCTAAAATAAAACTATGGGATAATACTTGTAGACCACCTACCTCAAATCCGAAATCGAGGGCACTCTTAATAATTTCCTTGGATGTGGATTCAAACACCCCTTGAATCCCAAACCTAGGTTCCACCGGAAAATGAGGGTTTTAGGTCTTTATAAGGATATGGAATAAACAATAAACCCTAATCTAAAAAATAGAATCAAGAGGAGCATTAGACTTACCCAGGGATTTGATCTGCAACCAAAGATGCTCCCAATGTCCAATAATCAAAGGAGAACCACCATTGGGAATCTTGGTTCGTCCAATTTCATCACTAGAGTTATAGGTGGTGGAATGGGGTAGAATCGATAGTTGTGGTTTAAAATCATGGCATGACATTTTTGAAATTTTCTAAAAAATACTAAGCCTCCTGATTTACCCTCACGGTTTTCCAAAACATGCACAAATAATGTGTGATCTACTATCCAAAAAACACTTATATCCATGGTTTCATGGGGATTCTTCTTGGTTTTCTTAATCATGTGCCAACCACACATAAGCCTTTGTCCATGGATGCACGGTTACCTTGGATTCCTGAATGGTTTTCCCTAACCGTGCAACATGCACAGGAAGTCCATTTTCTTCCAATTTCGTGTCCTAAACCCTTGTAACACCACTGAGCCTTCACATAAACACAGGGAAACACTTATCTTGCCAAAAAAAAAAGAATATTACAAACCAAAACTTAAACAAAAACATAACTTAAGAAAATCTATAATCTTACAACCTCCCCACATTATAACGGCTCGTCCTCGAGCCTATCCTCCAAGCATCACTAAAATTATGTAACTAGACTTCATTCCACTAGGCCTACCTATATATTTTAATCTTCGACGTTTCTAATTGAACATCACAATTCCCACCAAACATGGATCAAGCGAATGGACTTTCCCCCATAAGTCTTCCTCACCACAACCACAACACGAACTGAAAAGTCCACAAGGATGCATTAACTTCAACCATACCCAACCACTAGAACATCACAGAGAAAACATAGAAAATAGTTCATGACTCACTACACATGGAGACTTCACACACAACATCACATAATCATGTATGAATCAATCTAAATCTCATAGGTCTGATCCTCTACACAACTCAAGACCTAAATCAATTTTTCTCATCTTCCTCCATTTTTTCCCAACTCTAACAGTGATCAACTCAATATATCCCAAAGGATAATGAAAAGTCCTTTAAAACCCATTTCCCAACTTATTCCAATTCACCAATATTGAGGAAAGATCACCAAAATATCATCTCAACTTTCATATCACCTGATGTGTTCCAAATCACTTTGCCCGAACATCCACAGGGCATTATCTTGCATTGGCATCCAATCGCACCATAGAAACCATTCAGGTGGACATTCCTACACTATCCATTCAATTACTAATATCAACTCAACCTTTCTTAGGTAAAATATCATTTACAAAGAGGAAATTTCCACCAAAACATGATCTCGTAGATGGGTCACTCTCACCACACCGATTCAAGTTTACCATCTCAGATCAGACCATTGCTAATTTGCTTGCCCCAAAATTCCCACCTTCCACTAATGATACACAACCAATTTATTACCTTCACAAGGTTCTTATTGACATCAAGCCTATCATTATGATCCCATGAACCCACTGAGTTTGTTCCCTGAATTCAAGTAGAATTACATTATCATGGCATTACCGCCCTCTAGACTGTAATCGGGCTTCACCCTTGGCATGACCCCATATCACATACCCAACATTCCCTCATATTCAATGTATTATAAAACCACATAAGGTAAAATCACTCAACTATAACCTCAATCTTA
This sequence comes from Viscum album, assembly GCA_963277665.1. Classification (NCBI taxonomy): domain Eukaryota; kingdom Viridiplantae; phylum Streptophyta; class Magnoliopsida; order Santalales; family Viscaceae; genus Viscum; species Viscum album. The sequence goes on from OY728132.1 coordinate 376,837,318, forward strand.
ATTGGAGTTATATAACCCAGCCTCTATTTCCACAACCTATTGTGATATCCGTAGACACCCTTCTACGACTTCATCACATACATTACAAGATTCACATGGAACCACCCTGAGCCCGAAGCCAACACATGGCTAATTACTCACCATGTTCAAGTCCCACATTATCTCACTGAGGATCCTAACATGCACCTCACAAGTTCCTCATTGGAATCCCGGTGCAATTACATCAACTCAATGTTCTCCTATCCACATCCCGGACTGACTTATCACTCCCCACCTTAGGAGTTTCATTACAATTTCTCTCTATGTGGGATTCCATCCACCACATCATACACTGGATCACAAGACGAACCCCAAAACATAGACATGTCCATCTATATTTTTCCCAAAACTGGAAAACTATTATCTCCCAATGTATGTTCCCAACATCTGTGAATGACACCCATTATGTTTTTCAACATTTGGTCCATCATGAGGAACTCACCCCAATCCATAGAGGTTGTACATCCCATCATCAAGCTCCACACATACTGTTTCCATGCATGTAAACTCCGTGGAATCCCTCATCCAACCAAACACCTTTGAGTCTCTTGGAGTAAAGCCAAAGCTTCTCATCATACCTAAGACGATATCAATATATTGGTCAAGATCGTCACAAGCTAAGGTACACTAAGAAGTTTTCGAAAAACACCACCACTAACTTATCCATTTCTGGTTTCAAGCTATGGGACACCATGACCTGCCAAGGAACTCTGGCTCCCCTTCCGAATGTATCTCATCAATACTTAACCACTAAATCTCTTGTGTGATTGCCAACCAAGTCTAACCATAACTCAATGACCAAATCACCAAGAAGTTGTGAACCAACATTTCATGTGGAACTACTAACACCACACTACTCTAGTTCTTCGGATGCGTCCCTGATAGCTAAAAATCGAAGGACAATAGTCTACCACACCAATCAAACCAATGATCTCTCACAAATAAACCACTATCTATGTGTATCCCATCGCCCTATTACATACATAACCATGTATCTTATTTAGTCTGCCTTATCATCCATTTGGTGGCCTCTGCATCTCACCCAAAAACCAAAACCATTCATACAAACAAGTTTAGCCATGTGACCACCCTCACCTCTTATGTCACCATCGAGGGAAAGAATATAACCTCACTTCAGTCACCCTTTTATTTTCCACTAAAAACAACTTAAAAACCTCCATTAATCATCATCCAAATAGGTGAGTCGACCATACATATGATACAACCCTTTGAAACAAACCTTACCTCCTATAACAAACACTAGGGTTCCCTTATGAATGAACTAGGCACAATTATACCATTTAATAAAGCTAGGTGGTACTTAGTATGCATAGACACCAACACTGAGGCCTCTCCCATGCTTCATATTCTAAGGTACTTGCACCACTGGAATAACATCTCATGAGGTCACCGTTGATTTTTTGAAACTATCATCATGTAACCACAACTCTAGTAGCAAACCAACCATCAACCTTCCCACTTATCCCTCTAGGCCAAAACTACACCAAACAACACTCTGAGTCCTACTATCAAATCCCATAACAACTACTTGTGTGATACATACACAAAAGCCCTAGAAACCATGTCTGACCTCTCTCATAAGTTACCTTGAAGGTTGAATGATACCAATTCCCTAGACTAGAGTCACAAAAAGAAAAATTCATTGGTCCTCTCTCCAAACCATACATATCATGACACATACAAAGCAATGTCTGGGAATGGAACTCTCACCCCCATTCTAATGCACATTTTTCCTAGCACACCAAACAACCATTTACTCTAGGTTTCTTACCAAAGTTGTACTCATTAATCATCACTATGAGAAAAACATCCTCTCCAGGATTCAAAACGCAACTCGCAAGGTCTCTACTCTCAAGGTCACTAAGACCCAGGCACAATCCTTAGGGTCCAGTATACAATACATATGGCCATGAACCACCAGGGTTTCCACACTCGCATTACTAAACAACGCCTCACAACCCAATGTCCAAAACCATACGAAGGGTTCCCTAAACACACCACCTAGGAAATATCATAACCATAAAGGCCTCATAATCCAAATCCAATGTCTCAAACTAGGTAACTCTAACTTCCCCGAACGCACACATACAAGGGTCAAACCGCCAACACAAAGGATACCCACTTTTGAACTCAATCATTCTAATTTTAAACTTATCGTTCACCGCAAAATTTGAAGAATTACCAAAAGTATTTAACCATAGATGGAAAATACTTCTCACTAACAACCTTAAAAACCCATTATTCATACCCTATCCCGACGATCATCATCAAACTTAGAACACTACCCTCTACCATACCTACTGCGGGACATGGTCAACATGGGGTAACCAATTTACTTAATCACAAGCCTTTCATCAACACCACTTCAAAACAATTATTCTTTTATAATATCATCCCTTCCTCTTAAGAAAATTTTCTATTTCACAAATTTTTACAATCATCATTTTAACTCATTTACACCTTTCATTAAGAAAAGATTTCATTAAAAATTTTACCATCGTTATGCAATAATTTTTCTTTTAGATACTCAAATCATCCATTACAGTTTGTCACAACACAAAATGATTACCCATTTATAAAATTTCTTTATACATGATATTCCTTAACTAATATTTTTAATTATTTTCATTCACCCACTTAAATAACAATTATTAGGAATCATTTTCTTCATATTTATGAAGGAAGTATAATGCATTCCACTCTATGCCCCCCACACCCATCTCGTGTGTGTGCTTATAATGACGCATGAGACTTACTTCCATAGGATTCTAAAATGAAGAATGAATCCATAACCTCATTCCAATATGGATATGGAAAAAATATCATAAATCAGTCAAATCAAACAACCTGTGCATCACCCAATGGTAAAAAATCATTCAACTATAACAATGCACATCAAAAACAACAATTTCCACCCCGGGTGACTGGGGATTTCCCTCGTACATGGGTTCAATACTCCTAAGAATGAGCTCATTACCAAGGACCAACACCTCATAATCTCCTCAATATTATACCCAAATAGTATGTAATAGAAAAGAACACCTCTAATAACAATTTGTAATATCCCCAACCTGGAATACATTAAACGGGTGCCCTGAGTCGAGTCGTCACATTACCTCAAGCATACCTCCTGGTATTCGAGATGTTGGTGACTAGTAGAAAGGGTCTAATGAGTCATGTGGGGAGACTATATCCTATTTACCAGAATAATCCACAGCCGGACACAATATATATATTTGAAAAATATGAACCACTGATAAACATAAAAGTCAAACAGATCCCAAACCATAATTCAACATTTACCATGTCATGACATACTTGTAGTCCAAAGTGAGAAAAAATAAATTAAGATAAACAGCCAAACCCTCAATGGGTCCTGACTCTAAGTCTAGATCCATCATCATGTCCATCCTGATCCCAACTCAACATCCTAGGGTAGGGCCTTGGCCCTTGTCCTAACCTACAACCAATGAATCTGCTCGGGTGCCCAATGGCAGCCCGAGTAGGGTGTGAGTACAAAAATCATAAGACCCCCACCAACGGTGTCTACAAATTATCCAATCTAATATAATAGTGCATGCATGTAAAAATAAATGTTAAGTAAAAAAGGAATAGTTTGGGTACCATTATTTAACAAGGTTCATTTAATTCATTCCTAACATTTATCCCAATTTCATTCCTTATACCATATTTATTACATAATCAATTTTTACCACATGCTCCTTGGGTTAGGCGTACATATCATCTACACAAGGGTCTAGCGAAATAAATAACAATGCATAGGTAAAATAAGTCAAGTCCCTATCTCACATGGGATACATGTTTCACACCAACACATTATCCTCACCTCGAAGCCTCAGTCCAGGTGGAATGAAGCTGTTAGGGGAATAGAGCCTACATCCCCTTCCCTAAACCATGCATTTTTTGGGTGGAGTTTATATCCTCAGTCAAACTCAACCCATGGGCATAGAACCTCATGTCAATACCCCACTCTATCAAGCCTTGTGCACATGATTATTTATCAAATCACCAAAACCATACCATAACACAACAAAGCATAAAAAAATACATTGGAGATCATAATACATATCAAACAACATGGGAATTAATACTATATTATAACCCATTAATACATTAACCATTTACAATTCATATCTAATTAACCAAATTCCCATTTTCATGCCTTATGCCCTTCAGTGTATTCAACAACCCATGTGCCTTATCCAAATTCATCATTGAGAATACATTTAACCATTGATCCCATTTATTATTTCACAAGCATTTACCTACTTATGAATTTCAAATAAATTTCTCATATCTCAAAACACAACCACTTATTACATTTTACCACTATGTGTACCACAATTTCAATTGTATTAAATCATTCAAAATATTCATCCATTCCCTTATTACATCCCATTACATACACCCAATTTACTATTCCATCATCCAATAATAAGTTCACCATTTAATATTCACTAACACTCATAGGCATTTCTAACCAAATTTTGTTAAACAATTGACATAATCTCATTAGACATAATTTTTTAGTTTTCATGTCATGCCAAAAAACCCCTTATTCATTATAACACTAGGAATCTATATTATCATTATATTTAAAACTTAATAAAGCATTAAAGATGTTCTACAAGGGAATCAGACTTTACTCGACAATCCTTCACTTAACCCTACCACTCTCTAGGTCCGGGATTTCTGGTGCACACCATGGGTGGCCCTAAATTGGTCAAGTCCTCCTCTACACATCCCACGACGATTTTAAGGGTTTCAATTGGTCACTTAGACACCCAATTTTATCAAACAATCCAAAGAAATTCATAACACAAATATGGAAAAATAAGAACACAATCTTCCATGCACAAATCTGAAATAAAACTATGGGATAATACTTGTAGACCACCTACCTCGAATCTGACTATGACAGAACTCTTATTCATGGCCTGGGATCCATATTAAAATACCCATTGATTCCCCAACCTAGTTTTCACCATGAAAAGAGGGTTTTAGTTCTTTGGAAGGATATGGAAGAAACTACAAACCTGAATATGAAAAAGAGAAGCAAGAGGAGTATCAGACATACCCAGGGCTTCGATCTGCAACCAAAGGTGCTCCAAACGGCCAAGAATAAAAGGAGATCCACCCATGGGAATATTATTTAATACAAGATCGTCACTAGGATTGAAGGTGGTGTAAAAGAGGAGAATTTTAAGGTGGGGTTTAAAATCACGGGATGGAATTTTTTTAATTTTCTCAAAAATACTGGGCCCCACGGTTTACCCACACGTTTTTCCAAACCGTGCGCAAATTGTGCATGCTCCTCTATTTGAAAAACACCCCTTCACATGGTTTCTTTGGGATTCCACACATTTTTCTTAACATTTTACCAAACATGCTTAAGCTTTTTTCCATGGTTGCATGGTTACCTGGGATTCCCACACGGTTTCCCTAACCATGCGCAAACCGTGCAACATGCACAGGAACTCTCTTTTCTTCCTCTTTCAGGTCCCAAACCCCCGGAACACCCCCTATCCTTAACATAAACATGGGGAAACACATATATAGCCAAAAAATAAGTTTCCAAACCATAATATTAACAAAAATATACCTTAAGAAAATTTAGGATCATACCGTGACAACTGATATAATTCAAGTGATTATCAAATAATATTTTCTTCTTTGAAAAATTTTATATATAAATATATAATTTTTTTTATTACCAATTTAAAAAATTATAACAATGAATTATTAACTATTTATATTCAATGTTAGGAAGTGGTCATGACATATTGGTTGATGCATACATCAAAGGTACCAACACTATATTTTCTTTATGAAATTTTCTTTAAAATGTTCTAGGCTATTTTGGGACTTGATGCTGTTAACCTCATGAATGGGTTTTGGAGAGGTAAGAATTATCTTCAGATATATAATGATACTCTCATCTCTTTGATTCTATAGGTTAGTGAAATCAGTTTAGTTAATAATTTTAGAATGACTAGTCTTTGTAATGTCATTTATAAAGTTTTTTTAATTGATTTTAGAAAATAGACTATGGAAAATCATACCATCTATTAGTTTAGTACCATAGTTATTTTCTTATTTTTACTTGAGACATGATGTACTCAAAAGGATCAGGAAGGCAACATAGTTTATTCTAGTGATGAGTGGCATAGGTAAATTCTTTGTGTGAAAGGAATGACACTTAAGAATTTTTTTATTATGTAATGGGTTTATGCTTATAGATTTATTTAGGTGTATTTATAAAAGAACCAATAGTTCTTCATGTGAGAGACATATACATTGTTCTTGGGGTGTATAGCCAATTTATTTGGTGCGATCCAAGGATCATTTGGATAATGCAGTGTTTGTAGTAAACTAGAACATGAGTGTTTCATGGTTGCAAGTGTGTTCAATGACTATAGAACATATCTGTGGGGACTCTAGTGTTTTTGTGAAGGACAATTGATATAACTAGACACTGGAAGCATGGATATGGGATATATAATGGTGGGGAGAACAATATAAAATTCTTTTGGAAATTATTATTATTACACCTACCTTTGTAATAATGTGATGGAATCATACAACAGTGATTGATTTGGGATGAATTGAGGTGTTTTCTATGTATATTTTATAAAGTGTCTCTGTTGGGATCTATGTCTTTCTGAAAAAGTATAAGTTGATATTTTAAAATGATTAAAGTGTTTTGAAATGTTTCTTAGAGGGATGTCACTCATTTTAAATGATTATGATTGTTGGGTCATGAAGTTTTCTTGAATGCTTAAAAAAGGGAATTTTGGTTTTTTGAAAGAGTGATTGGAACTAACTGATTTATTTTAAAATGGGAATGTTATTTTAAATAGTAATTTATGTAAATTGATGGTTTTTTAATGTGATTTCAAGTGTTATTATATAAATAGTTTTCAATGGAAATTTGAACTGTAGTTTTTTAATAATCTTTTAAGTTTATATTTTTTTAAAATTAGGAAAACCATAACATTTTATCAATATTTTGTGTATTTATTTTGTTAAATACAAATATAACCGAATAAAATAGGATGGATATGAATAAATACTAGATGGATACCAATCTTCTGATAAGATAACATGAATATGGAGTGAAAGAGTTCACCATGTTGTCAAAAGATCATGCATATGACCCTTCTCAAATCCTTTGCATGTGTTTATGATATTGTTATTCAAGGCATGTTAGTCGATAGGATTTGGAAGAACACATGATCTATCATAAAATATATCGAACATATAAATTTTGAAATAAACATGGGGAAAAGTGAATGTAGCTAGAGGATAGGATAACAATGCTTTTTATGGATCATCTGATATGATTACAAGTGTGGAAAATGAAGAAGACCGTATCGAGGACATGATTACAAATGTGAATGATGACAAATATTATATTGAAGAAATGACAAGGACAATTGAAGATGAACTTCATGATTTCAAGAAATTGTTTGAGCAGTTAAAGAGATGTGAAAAGATTCCTTTGAATGGTGGTTTCAATTAATATACAGCATTGTCAGCCATACTAATGCTCTATAATTTGAAAGCAAGAAATGGATAGAGTGACACTATTTTTATAGAATTACTTTATCTATTGAATGACATGATCCTAGAAGATAATGATCTCCCAAGCCGAATATACAATGCCAAATGAATGCTACATTTGATGGGTATGATATCTGAGCAAATACACGCCTGACTGAATGACTGCATACTATTTTTCAAGGACCCAAATCACTTATAAAATTCCCAAAGTGTGGTTCTTCATAATACAAGAAAGATTAATCTGGTCCTATGAATTTTTTTGGTACATTTCAATCATTCCATGGTTTAGGCGCCTATATGAAAGTGAGGAGATGACAAGACAATTGATGTGGCACATAGAGAGAAGAAATAAATATGGGAAACTACATCACCTTGCACACTCTCCTCAGATGTAGTGAATCCTTTTTATTTCCAAAGAAGCACTCACAATACATGTCTGGTTATGTTGGTAAATTATAACTTGCCATAGTGTTTATGCATAAAACAAAAACACATAATTCGATTTATGCTTATATTAGGACAAAAACAACTGGGTAATGATATTGATGTTTATTAGGATCCATTGATCAAGGAGTTGAAATTATTATGGTATTCACGTGTTATGTTGTATAATTCATATAGAAATGAATATTTCACATTGAGAGTCGTGCTGTATGGTACGATAAATGAATTTCTTGTGTATGGTAATTTTTTAAGATTGCAATGTCCTGGAATTTCTATAAATTTTTTTAAATTGTATGGAATTTTATTGAGACAAGACGCTTTGATGGAATGTGATTCAAAGGCCCGGTGAGCCCAGAATGTAAATTTGAACTTTTTTATGTTAGTTTAAGTAAATGTGCAAGTGGTTTTTTCTAACTTTTGAACCAGTGATTGGATCGAATATCTGAGGGCATAGTTGAACTCAAAATGCAGAGATTTGTCTAGAAATGACTTAACATTAACCGGAAAGGGTCAGAGGGAAAAGTAAGTTTTTGAAATTTTCAAAAAATAATAAAATAACTTAAAAAGTTATTTTATTTTTCATCCCTCACCGTTGAGCGATGGACATCAGCACTACGATGCGGCGATGAGGCACATTAATGGAATATACTTAGTGACTTGTAAATGGAGTGTAATAGATACGTTATTTCGTAAATGAAACAGTGTAATGATGTGGCGTCATTGTGTAACAGAAACATTACGACATGTTTTCTTTTTAATAGGCTAACATGTTGGAGGGACAAGAATTAAACTATGGAAATTCTTTGATGAACTTACTCTAAGAAATCTCCCCAATGACAAATGATGATCATCAGTAGGATCAATAAAAACGTCGATAATTTATGAATAAAGGGAATGAGATGCAATTAATTCCAACAGATCTTGAATCCTCAAGGGTGGAGCACTTCAATGATGAATTTCGATCAAGGTAGGGGTTTATTTGTTTTACATTTTCCCCATTCTTACTCTAAATGATGAATGCGGATCAAACCATGAATAGATTGATCTTTAGAAAATGCGTTCTTGCGTGAGGGTGTTCTTTCTTGTGTTTTCTATCTAGGATTTATTTATTTTTTTAATCGAACTGTAATCCCAAGCCTCCCTTGTTTTAAACGTCTAATGCGGAGGGTGCGGGCCAAAATATATAAGGCCTGACCTTCCTCCGCCTTGTGCGTTCTTGGTGGTCGAAAATTTGAAATATCGAAAAGGAAAATTTGAAGCATTTGTAGGGAATGAAACACCACATGGAGGCCATAGCTGTAGTCAGTGTGAATAACTGACCACCGGTGCGGACTCGGTGGGCCACGGAAAGACCTGCAGGTGCCAACAACGGTGGCTGTTGGTGGGTGGCGATGCCCTTGAAGAGCACCTCAGTCAACCGACCAAGGCAGTGCGGCAAGGGCCAACAGCTGGCAGTGGGTAGACGTGGCCACCTGGCCGCATCAATGCACCATGTACATGGAACTACATCACATCCCATGTAGAAAATTCATGGTCAATCGATTGCGGCTTTGGAGCTGGCCTCATGGAAAACCCGTGAGGTAGGTGGTATGTCGGACGCGGCTTCCCGTCGTGTCCCAACCAACATATGGCCGACCCACTCCAAAAGTCGAGACCAAAAATGGGTCTGTGTAGGGTTGGAAGACTCGGGTCAGGTTGGTGGACCCCAGGTCGGGTTGGGTCGGGTCGGTCCAACCGGGTCAGACCGGACTCGGACCCAACCGACCCCTTTTTAAAAAAACACTGATATATTTCAAACCGGGTGTCTGATTGGCAATCCATTTTTCACTTTGGAACCCTTTTGGTTAGGTGAATCTTTTGTAATAATATATGGTGGTTTGAATGGAAGTTTAAATTTAATTAATGGATTGGGGAGTGGTTCTCCTGTGATAAAGCGTGCTACGTGAGAAAACCATGTACTTGGCTAAGACCTAAAGACTGATGACGAGAGACCCTGTGTAGATCAAATACTATGTCCTCGTGGAAAGAAGCTTCTATGTGACATGTCAAGACCATGGTGGGAAGAAACTTCTGTGTGACCTTCCAGAACCATGGTATTCGACAGGAGGAGTACATCAGTATGGCTAAGGTGGGAAGTGGCTTCTGTGTGACATGGCAGGCCCACGGTGGGGAGCTGCTTCTGTGTGACCCAACATACGCATGGTACTTATTAGGGATGAGTACCATAGCAGTCCTAGGTTAGTGGGAAGTGGATTATATTTGACCTGACAGTCCCACTGTACTCATTGAGGAGGATTACTCCAGCATCTCATGGTATTTAAGTTATGAATAATGGTCTTACTTTCCTACTCTATAATATACCTGTTGTGAGTTTTCTTGCTTCAAGATCATGATTGGTGATCATGATTTTTGGTTTTTTTATGGATTTCATTGTGTTATTTACTTTGTTTTCTAGGGTCCCTAATGAGTATATTGTTACTCACCCCTGCACAGGCTTCACCAGCACATGTTGTGTCTGGTGAATATGATCGCCGCCTTGATTGAGGACTTGGTGGCCCAGGACCCGGTGGTTCCTAGTGAGACCAGGAAGGCGGGGTATACTTATAAGGATTCTAGAAGCTACTCTATAATTACCCATCTGATGGGGTTTTCAGTGGATGTCTATACATATTTTCTTTTTTACTTTCTTTTATTCCATTTAGTATTTTATTGGGTTTGTATTCTGACCCATTTGACTTTCAGTTGTACTTATACTTAGTAGTTATTTAAATTGGACAACTTGCTTTGCTTTTCCAACATTGGGATGTGGTTGTGTGTGTGTGCGTAAATGTAATGAGGAAAATTCCTCCCACTTTCATGTTGAAACCTTCAGTGCTAGTCTCCAAACCACGACCATCAGGGGGTGGGCTTGGGGTATGTTATGGTACGGGCCCCGAGGGACAGATCATGACAAAGTGGTATTAGAGGTGTTCGGTTCTTTCTTAATGACCGTGAGTCTGTTGTTTTTTTTGTGGAAATAGTGTTGAATGTTTTGAGTTCAACTTTCAGATTTGGGGAGTCCAGTGTTGGTGCAGTTGCCGACATATCCATACACCAAGACCGTGAATTATTCTTTTCGGCTCTATACATGAAAACATTGGTTGCATAAGTGTCTCCATCTGATCTTCTTGAATAAGAGTCGTCTCACTAGGTATAATATACTAAACGTTGTATATCTTGATCTATTTTATGATGCCTCTATATAGAAAACTATCTAGGCTTCTGATATGTGATCATGTGGATAGCCCACCTAGTGACGAGGCATCAGTTTAGGGACTTGTGCTAGAGATGGACCCATCGGGTGCTGCCCCAGTGTTACCACCACCTGTTGATCAATAGTTACTACCATAGTTATTGGTAGAGGGAATACACAAACTCAGTTCCTTGCATGAGTTTCTGAGACAGATACCTCCCAAGTTCAGGGGAGAGATATATCCTTAGGTTTTTGAGGACAAGATGGAGGCAGTGACATGGGTATTTCTCTTAGTGAGGACACCGCTTGAACAGATGACGATCTTCACCATGAGCCTTATGAAGGGATATTTAAGGAGATGGTAGATCTTGACCATCTAGACACATTATGACGTGACCCTCACCTAGAGATATTTGGAAAGTCTTTTCTGGGAGGAGTTTTACCCCATGACCTTGCACTCTATGCGCATACAGAAGCTAATTCACATGAAGTAGGGAAACATATTAGTGGTTGAGTACTCTGTGAGGTTTACAGACCTCTCTCGCTAATCCATGGATATGGTGTGGGACACTTTAATCAGGTCCCAAACCTTTGATAAGGGACTTAGATGGTAGATTAGGTCATCCATAGTGTCTCTCGGCATCCCCACTCATGATGGAGTGCTGGAGAAATCCCTTCTTTTATAGAGCTTCCCGATGGAGCATGCACCGATAGACAGAGCCACCAGCAGACCTCAGGATGAAGAGTCATTAACAGTGAGTAGTAGACAGTAAACATTGGGGCCCAAGTGGGCCATGTATTTCAGGGGATGACCCCAAGACTCGGGGTTGGTTGTGTGGGGCTCCCAGATCAGAGGGAGTCAACAGGAAACCAAACTATGCTTCACATGCGATGGGAAGGGACACATGGATCGTGACTACATGACTCACCGCACATATGATCAAAAGAAGATCGAGGGACCTCAAATATAGAGGAAGAGGTTTGATCAAGGAGGTCTGCAGGTCAGCAGACGTCATAGGAGAGCAGGCAGAGCAGCAGGCGGTGGATGACAGTTTGAGGTGCTACCACCACCAGCTTCAAGTGGAACACCACTGGCTAAGGAATCAGTGGACATGGGTGAGGCCAACTTTAGGTGAGTAGTAACAATGACCAAAACACTCCAGATATTATTAGAGTTATGATCTATGTCTTTTTTATCCTATTTGTAATTCTTATATACATAGGTTTCAGTCACTCTTTCCTTGACACAATCCTCATTCAGGGCTCAGAGATTTCGGTGGAGACGTTCGCTCTATACTTATGATTAGAGACTCCTATGGCAAGGGATTAGATGATTATAAACTAGTTCCAATAGTGTGGTCTTACTCTAGTTGGAGAGATATTCAGTTGGGATCTCTTAGTAGTGGTGTTGAGGCCTTACGACGTCATCTTGGGTATAGACTGGTTATCTATAGTCCATACTCAGATCGATTGTTTTAGGCGCAAAGTTCAGTTTTTATATGGGAATGGGACCAGGTTTTCCTTCACTGACAAGAAGGAAACATGTGCATCACAAGACAGACCTTATTGGAGGAGGGTGAAACCACTCACTCACCAATTAGATAGCCTCACCATCGGTGCAATGGACAAGAAGAGACTAGGCTTCCTATAGTGGTGGAAGAGTATGAGGATGTATTTCCTAAGGATGTTATGGGACTACCTTTTCACTGGGTGGTAGAATTCAGCATCGACCTGTACCCCAAGAAGGCACCTATATTCACACCGGTAGATCAGATATCTCCCACGGAGCATCATGAATTGTGGGTAGAGTTGGAGAACTTGAAGGAGAAGTGATTCATGAGGCTCAGCGATTCCCCATGGAAATCCCTTGTGTTGTTTTCCAAGAAGGAAGATGGGATCTTGAGGGTATGCATGGACTTTAGGCACCTGAACCAGGTGACCTTGAAGAAAAAGTACCCACTGCCAAGGACTGATGTCCTATTCGACCAGCTGAAGGGAGTGAGGTGGTTCTCAAAGATCGACCTCATATCAGGTTATCATCAGCTATGTGTATGGGATGAGGACATACTGATGACATTATTTATATGCCGGTATGGCCGCCACGAGTTCGTGGTGATGGAATTCAGTGTGAGAAATGCTCTAGAAGTGTTCATGGGACTCATGAATAAGATATTCTAGCCTTATCTCAATCATTTTGTGGTGGTCATTAGTGATGACATCTTGGTGTACTCAGCATCAGAGGAGGAGAACGCTACACACCTGCGGATAGTCCTGGATACACTTTGAGGGCACTAGCTTTACAGTAAGCTCTAAAAGTTATAGTTCTGGATTCGGGAGGTCCACTTTCTAGGACATGTCATCTCAGAGGCTAGATTTACAGTGGATATGGAAAAGATATAGGCAGTGCTTGCTTAGGAGACACCCAAGAGTGTGACTGAGGAGGAGAGTTTCTTAAGGTTGTCTAGATACTACCAAAGGTTCATCCCCTACAATTTTAGAGTAGAAAAACCCTTATCATCTTTGACACATAAGGGAAATCCATTTTTGTGGATAGAGAATTTCCATCAGAGTTTCCTAGAGCTGAGGCGGAGACTGACGAGTGCCCCCATTATGAGACTACCAGAAGAGGGAATTGGGTAAGTAGTTTTTTGCGATGCATTAGGGACTAGACTGGGTTGTGTCCTAATGAATGATCAAGTATTTACCATCTATGGATCATAGCAGTTGAGGAAGCATGAGTGGAACTACACGATCCATGACATGGAGTTAGCAGTAGTGGTCTTTGCCTTGAAAATGTGGTGGCACTACATGATAGGTGTTCAGTTTACAGTCTACTCCGACCACAAAAGTCTCAGGTTTATATTTTCAAAGAAGTACCTAAACTTGAGACAATGGAAATGGATGGAGTTCCTCCAGAACTATGACTTTGAGATAGTCCATACTCTTGGGAAGGGTAATGTGGTGGCATACACACTCAGTGGGAGGTATGGATTACAGCTACTGAGTGAGGTGACAAAGCTGCTAGTTGAGATGCTGATATCCATTATGGATGATGATGGAGCATCCTAACTTCAGTCAATGAATATCACTCCTCCACTCTTATAGTTAGTTATGGAGTCACAGCTTGTGGATGTTGATTTTCAGGCCCGACATGATCAGTTATCCTCAAGACAAGATCCAGATGGATTTTCGATAGGTGAGGAGAACATCATCCTTTTCAAGGGATTCATCATAGTACCAGTGATGTTGGAGGAGGATTATTTGATGTATTTCCATACATACACATTAGTGGTACATCCTGGGGTGGTGATGATGTACTAGGACCTTCCATGTCAGTTCCGGTGGCTAGGGAAGAAGAAAGAGGTTGTAGAGTTAATTTCATAATGCCTTACTTGTCATCATCTGAAGGATGATCATCAGATCATAGTAGTCTTGGCCCAAACACTTGAGGTACCGTAATGGAAGTGGGAATGCATCCCTATGGACTTTGTGATTGGGTTACCAAGCACGTCCATGGGACACAATTCTATCTGGGTGACCATTGACCAACTCACCAAGTCGGTTCACTTCCTCCCCATTCGGGAGTAGGGATCAGAAGAAGTATTGGGGTGCCTCTATGTCCAAGAGATAGTGAGGCTACATGAGGGGCCTTCGATGATCGTCTAAAACTTTGATGTGAGATTTAAATCCTAGTTGTGGAAGGGATTTCAAGAGGATTTCAGGAATCAGTTGTGCTAGAGCACATCTTTTCACCCTCAGAAAGATCGTCATATGAAGCGATTCATACAGACCTTAGAGGACATGATTCATGCTTGTGTCCTTTATTTTGATCATATTCAAGAGGAAAAACTATAAATGGTTGAGTTTTCATACAACAACATCTATCACTCCACCATTGTCATGGCATCTTTTGAGGCCTTGTATGGGTGGCCATACAGATCACCGTTATGCTGGATAGACCTAGGGGAGTCAGAACTCGTGGGTGCAGAGTTGGTACTACAACTAATAAAGTACAGATCATCTAGTAGTGGCTGGGGAATACATATATCAGACATAAATCTTCTATTGATTGGAGATAGAGACCCTTGTAGTTTGAGTAGGGCGACCATGTGTTCCTTAGGGTCTCACCCCGATGACGATTGCGGAGATTTGGTTGGGGTGTCAAGCTATCTCCGAGGTTCATCATAACTTTATAGATTCAGAGTAGATTTGGAGAGGTTTTGTACCTCCTAACTCTTCCCCCATAGATGCACCATGTGAATGATGTTTCTCCCATGTTACGGATGAGGAGGTACATGCATGATTCATCGCAAGTCATCGACTAGGGTGAGCCGAACATTGACGATGGGGAAATTTTTTCGGAGTTCTTAGTTGAGATAGAGGATAGATATGAGCAGGCCTTTCATGGACGGTCTATTCTTATAGTGCACGTTTGGTGACAGCATAGGAATCTGAAGGAGAGTACATGGGAGCGAGAGGCTCAGATATGTGCTCAGTACACCCATTTGTTTGATTATCCCTTGTTTTGGCTTTCAGGGACATAAATCCCATAGGTGGGTAGAATGTAATTTCCCTAAATTTCTATATAATATTTTTCAATTGTATGGAATTTTTTAGAGACAAGAAACTTTGACAGGACGTGATTCTGGGTCTTGGGTATCCTAGAATGGAATTTTGAACTTTTTTTATGTTTGTTTAAGTAAATTTTCAAGAGGGGTTTTTTAACTTTGTAACCAGTGGTTGGATCAAAAAGCTGAGGGCACCGTTGAACTCAAGATGATGGAATTTTCCTAGAAAGGACTTAACTTCCACTGGCGAGGTTCATACAGAAAAGTTAATTTTCAGAATTTTCATAAAATAATAAAATAACATAAAAGGTTAATTTATTTTTCATCGCTCACCATTGAGTGACAGATGGTGGTGTTGTGGTGCGACAACAAGGTGCATTAATGAAAGATCCTTAGTGGCTCAAAAAATGGAACGTAACAGATACATTATTTCATAAATGAAACAGCATAACAGAAATGTTGCGACTTGTTTTCTTTTTAATAGGATAATGCATTGGAGATAAAAGAATTAAATTGTGGAAATTCTATGATAAAATTACACAAAGAAATATCTTCCATGATGAATGACGAATGCCTAAAAGTTCACTTGAAACATCGACACTTTACGAAGAACTTGACCCGGAAGGGACGAACGCCAACAGAGCTTAAATCCTCCAGGGTAGGGCTCTTCAATGAAGAACTTAGATCATGGTAGGGGTTTATTTGTTTTATGTTTTTTTGTTCTTATTCTAAACGATGAACATGGATAAACCCTAGAACATATTGATCCGCGGACCGTGAGTTCTTGTAGGAGAGTGTTCTTTCATGGGTTTTCTATCCATGATTTAATTATTTTGTTGATTGAACTATAATATCAAGAATCCCCTGTTTTAAACTTCTAATATGGAGGGAACTAGCAGACACAAATAAGGCCCGACCTCCCTCAACCTTGTACATTCTTGGTGTTCTAGCATTCGAAATGGTGGAAAGAAAAATTTTAGGCTTTCGTAGGGAATGCAACACCCCACGAAGGTCGGAGGCACAGTTGATATGAAGAACGGACCACCGGTGCAGACCTAGTGGCCCACAAAAAGACACATCAGTGTGTCGATGCCGATAGCGGTTGCGGGTGGGTGGTGGCATGCCATGAAAGTGCACCAGAAGAGCACCATGGTCAACCAACTGTGGCGGTACGGAAAGGGATAGTGGCTGGCGACCGGTGGATGTGGCCACCCGGCCACGTCGGTGCATCACAGACGCAACACCGTGCTACGTCCCATGAGGTAAATCCATGATCAATCTACTGTGGCTGGGGAGATGGCCCCACAGATGATCCATGGGGAAGAGGGTATATCAGACGCGACTTCCAGCCACATCCCGACCAGCTGAAGGTTGGTCTGCCTATGGTGGACCGGGTTGGACCCGGACCCAACCGACCCCTTTTTAGAAAAACAGCAATATCATTCAAACCGGGAATCTGATTGATGAGACATTTGCGGAATTGAAACCCTCACGACAAGGCATATATTTTTCAATAATCTATCGAGGTTTTCATGGAAGTTAAAATTCAATGAATTTCATGGGGAGTGGTTCTCCCGCGATCAAGCGTGCTACGTGCGGAAACTTTGCAGTTGGCTGAGACCTAAAGATTGCTGACAAGGGACCCTATGTGGATTGGATACTATGGACATGCGGGAAGTAGCTTCTGTGTGACCTGGTAGGACCACCATGGAGATTGGATTCTTTGAGACCCAGCAGACCCATGGTACTTGACAGGAGGAGTACCTCAATATGGCCAAGGTGGGAAGTAGCTTCTGTGTGACCCAACATGCCCATGGTGGGGAGAAGCTTTTGGGTAACCCAATATACCCATGGTACTCATTAGTAATGTGTACCATAGTCTTACTAGGTTAGTGAGAAGTGTCTTTTGTGTGACCCGACATGCTCAATGTACTCGTTGAGGAGGAGTTCTACAGCATCCCATGGTGTTCAAAGTTATGAATGATGGTCTTACTTTCCTACCCTAGAATATACCTGGTGCGAGATGTCTTGTTTCGTGATAATTAATTGTGATCATGCTTTGTGGGTTTTTTGTGGATTTCCTTATGATATTTCCATTTCGTTTTGGGGTCCCTACTAAGTATATTATTACTCACCCTTACAAGGTCTTCAGCTGTACGTGTTGTGTTTGGTGCATACGGCCACCTCCTTGATGGAGGAATTGGTGGCCCAGGACCCGGTAGTGCCCAGTGAGACTAGGCAGGTGTGGTTTACTTCGACAACTTCCAAAAGATACTATGTACTTACCCATCCAGTGAGGTTTTTAGAAGTTGGATATTCAGAGATTATTTTGTACTTTCTTGTTTTCTAGTTAGTCTTTTGTTGGGTTTGTATTCTATCCCATTCGACTTTCATTTGTACTTGTAATTAGTTTTTATTTATAGAGGCCTGATTTATTCACTTTTCCAGATTTGGGACGTGGTTATCTGTGCGTATGTACAGGTACTCAAGCAGATGCCTTCCACTTTTATTTTGATGACTTCAGCACTAGTCGTCAACCCCTGCCCTTCAGGAGGTGGGCTTTGGGTATGTCACTGCACGAGCCCTAGGGGGTAGGTCATGAAAAGGATATATAATTAATGGAATTCATATTTGTCTCATTTATGAACTAGGTACATAATCAATTAGGTTGAGAAATTCATCAAAAACCTTGTCTCTAGGAAATCACGGATCTCTACCTTGACGACATAACTACTAATCTTGGACGACATCATTCGATGGAAGCTCAGAAGAATGTAAGACACTATATCCACTAACTGGTGATCAATTTTTTGAGAAAGTAAAATATGTGGACACTGAATTTGGTAAACCATTTTCAAAAAACTTTACAAAAACTAGTTGGAATAACATATCAGTTTTTTTTGAATTAGTATAGTAGAAATTTATATACGTCATACACTTTCCTGATGTTTTTCATGTTGAAAAAAATTTATGTGATAGTGTCATTGGAACATTGATAAATGCATCTGAAAAAAAAATAGAATTAAGGCTTGGTTGGATAGGGTTGACATGGGAATACAAGAATAGTTAGCACTAGTGAAGGGTGAAAAAGGAACTTTTCTTCCTCCATCTACTTACACTCTTTCCAGGAAGGATAGATATTAGTTTTTAAACTTCTTGAATAATGTAATGGTACCAGAGTGGTATTCATAGAATATCATGAACATTGTATTAATGAATGATTTAAAGTTAAAGGTTTTGAAATCGCATGACGACCACATTTTGAAACAAGATCTAGTTCCTATAGAATTACGTTTCATTTTTCCTAATAATGACCATTATACATTAACAAATCTTTGTTTCTTCTTCAAATCTATATGCAGCAAAGTTATAGATATAGTGAAATTACTGAGTATGGAATGAAAAAACACCATAATATTATATGAATTGGAAATGTTCTTCCTTCTGAAATTAATTGATATGATGGTTCATTTGATGGTTTACATGGTGAGAGAGATTCGACTATGTGTTCCTATACACTATAAATGTATTTACCCCATTGAATGATATATGAATATTTTGAAAGGGTATGTCAAAAATTGAAGTCGGCCAGAGGGTTGTATTGAGGAGTGATATATTGTTGAGAAAGTTGATGAATTTTGTACTGAATACCAATTCGGTGTGGAAAACATTGGTCTACCAAAATCTTTTCACACTGGGCAGTTTTTGGGTGAAGGAATTTATGGAAGAGTGGTCATCACCATCAATATTACAGATTGGGAATATGCCCTCCTTTATATTTTTCATAATAGTCTGGAAGTTAACCCATATGTCAAAACACACAAATAAATTATTAGGAATTTGAATCCATGAAGGGATGAAAAATGGATATCAAATACACATAATTGATAGTTTATAGTATGGTTTCAGGACCATATATTTAAGGTGTCAGATTAAAATCCAGAATCAATTTCAGAACAACTTTGATGTCTAGCTAAAAGACCAAGGGTGTATGTATTATCTTATAATTCTTATGTAATTAACAGTTATAAATTCTAACTAATGAACATGATGAAGACAGTACCATGAATAATCGTGGAGTTACACTTGTGGAAAAAGTGAGGCATGTTTCCAGTGCTAAGGATAACAATCCAATTTATACAAATATGTCATACTTTGTCGTCATCAATCAAATATGAGAGATGGATTATAATAACTTCCATGTGCCTATTTTTCAATTTAAGTGGGTTGATAACAGGAGTGATGTTAATATAGATGATTTGGGATTCTTGAAAGTTGATTTTAGTAAGGAAGGGTACACAGACGAACCATTTATAATGGGATAATAGGCAATACAGGTATTTTATGTTCTAGATCTTTCCAATCAATACTGTTGAATTGTTCTGTTATCCACCAAACCCACATAAGGGTAAGATGAAAATTCAATGGATGATGAACCTTTCATTGGGACTTGAAAATAATTTTGTAGAAGTTCCAAGGTAGACGGCGTTTTTTATGTTATAGGAGACTATAATGAATGGATTTGGAAAGTCGATAAAGGGGTCAAATCCCTTCAGCTTTAAAAGAAGAGTTCAATAATCATGTTAATTTTTTTGTAATATACATCATGTTACCTTATTTTATTATATGTTCACTACTGATTTTATGTAATCTAAATTAAATGTTAAATGACTTCTACAGATAATGACTTTTACATGTGATGATGCTTCCAATCCCGATGCACAATAGGTCTCTTAACCTACTGTTGCTCGCAGTGCAGAGGACCAACAACTTTCTCAACTTGTTGCTGCTACTTCTCCCAGTGCAGGGGTACAACCACCATATGCACATGCTGGTGCTAGTGCTCTAAAGGAACATATTGATGATGTTGAAACCAAGGAAATGGTAGGGAATGAAACACACTGCAGCATAGAAAAAATAGGAGCGTTGTATTTTGGTAGTGTTAAAAAAACCCTTAAATCAAAAGAAAAAGGCATCAAATATGAGGTCGTATAGAATAATCAGGATCAAAATATTATCAACAACAAGGCCATGTTCAGTAGTTACATTATAATCGTCACATAACAACGCGTGTTGATTGATGTATAGTTATGGAACTATGTTTTCACCCGGCGTAAGACAATGATGTGGGGAGATATTGGAGTAACATTATGATATCATTTCTTTAATTTAATAAAAAATAAAATAATGAAACATTGAATTATTCTTCATCATCCCTTGTAGAATGCATTTATAGTGGATGACTCGCAGAAGGACTATGTATTAAGGGTTTCATGAAGGATTCACAGTGGCTTTCGCAAAATCTTAATGAAATGTTATCTTAAAGATGCTTAAGGGAAAATAAACTTGCACCCACCTCCTATTTATACACACCTGATAACCCGAGGAGCATGGGATTCATTTACTAGAAATCGTATGGAGCAGTATTTTCAGGTACATTTTGTTTGGTAATAAGTCTTTTTATGATATGTGTATTCATCACTTTGATTGACATTTTTTTATTTATGAAACAGAAACTATGTTCATAAAATATGGAACGAGCAAAAAAACCAATGTACCCCTAATTAAAGATATAATGGGGTACACTTCACTTGAAAAAAAGGTGGTATGTATTTTAAATATACAATAATAATTTTATGTGACATAAAACAACATTGTAACTATGTTCCTCCATTTATATGCAATTTGATGAATCCAAATCTAATTTCAATTACATCCCATTCCATGTGCTATGGAAAAAGGCATGTGTATATAAATATGGAATACTAATAGATGAAAACACACAAAAAGTGTGGGAAACATGTGTAAGTATGACATAATAAATATTTGTTTTTCTTTAAATTGATATTACATAACACTGATTACTTATTTTCCTATATTTTCTATGAGAAATAGTCACAAGAATTAGAAACACCCAAACCAGATGCAAACATACTTTTGGGGGCCTTGAAGTAGCCAGAAAAGTATGGTCATGACAAAGGTGCGGGTTTTGGGCTGACACCCAAAACATTTTTTGAGAAAAAAAACAAGAGGAGGATAAATGTGATGAAATCAAAATGTTGAGAGAAATAACAGCTATCCTTGAATAACATATAAAATTTTAGAGAGATTTCTTAGAAAATATGATGGTGGGGGGGGGAAAGAGAAGAAAAAACTCAAGATCAACCAGCGTGTGAAAATCCTTCCCCACCCCCAGTAGCTTTGAGGCAAGCCATTCCCCTCAAAAACCCATCTTAGGTGAGGTAATAAATGTTCTAATAATTGTTTTTGTGAATTTTGAATCAGATATACACTAATAAGTTTACTATACTAATTTTGTAAAGGGTGATAATGATTTTGATATATATCTATCAACACCCACCAATCACCTTGTAGTGAGGGATATGGTGTTCAATATCCAGAATTTCATGCTATACAACTGAACACTTCAAAAAGGACATTTCAAAGTGTTGATGTATGTATCCCATGAGCGGAGCATCGAGAAACCTATTCCAATTGATGATGAATATATTTATAAGGTCTAACAAGATCTTGGAGCATTCAACGCATGGTCGTAATAGCTTCTAAAAAACATGTCTATGAGGAGGTATTCATTTCCAATTTATTTTTCAAGATAAACCTTTATCATTTAATAAAAAAATTATAAACTGATGAATGTTATTATAAACCGACACATGGAAGGGGTGAGAAGACATAACGGCTCAAAACAATCTCAAGGATCAACTAATCAAAATGATCTACCCAAATCACCATAAACTCAACCATTCTATATCCACATTTATTATCATTACAGACTCATGTGAATATAAAGTAGAAAGACAGTGGGGTTCACACAATTCTTTTTGATTAAAATATGTACATAGGGGAATTTCAATATTTCATTATTGTTGACAATGTTAGTGAAATCCTAGTGTATTCTTGGCTAGGCAGATCGGTAGTAAATGTATACATGAGGTATGTTTTCTTTATTTTATTTTAGAAAAGCTGATATACTATGATAATTATGAATAAATACATTTCATATTTTTTTCGGTGTGTATATGAAAAACTATTAAAGGGATTTCCCCATGAACAAAATTTTGTAATTATTAGCCCTCACATCACCTCTATAGAATAAAAAGAAATAAAATCCAATAAAGAGGGTTAAATAGTGGAAGACCTCCTCAAATCATTTAATAGAAAAATTTTAGATGACAAATTCTTATTAATACCAATGATGTAGGGTTAAAACTATACAATTTAAACATATCAAATATATTTTAATTTCTTTTATTGCTTATTCTTTTTTTACGTAGCATTGGATGCTCATTGTAGTCAATTTGGATACTCCAAAGATTTATTTCATGGATTCAATGCATGGATATAAAACAAACCAACCACACATGATGAAGTCTTTCAATTTTTAATACACTACATCCAACATTTTAGAACTAAACATCTAGTTATGTAATTTATATTATATTATATTTAGTATTATGTTATGATAGGGAAGTACATGAATACACGGTGTGTAATTTATGAATACACGCCATGTAGTCTATAGCCGTGTCACTGAATGTGTGAGCAGGGACACGGGGTTGGGAAAAATCTTGTAGGAACATGCCATGTACTATTTTGGCACATCGTGTAGTGTGAAATAGGTACGCCGACAATGTCACGAACAACACGGGTCATGTTACCTTTTCACATACACATTGTGTCTGAATTTTACAAGTCGTGTCGTCTAATCAAGGTACCTGACCATGTCACGAATAACATGGGTTAGTGTTACCCTTCCTTGTATATGTCGCGTCCGTCTGGAGCACGTTGTGTAGTGTCGATCCATGTGTCTGACCGTGTCACTAACAACACAGGATATGTAAGGCATGTCTGGTACGCGTCGTGTCTGCCCTGAACACACCGTGTAGTATTGTCTTAGAGCACCCATGTGGCTTAACTATGTAGAAGGAATCAGGAAGGGGAAGAGTATTCTGGTACACACCGTGTGTTAGGATAACACGCCATGTGTTTGGGGTGTTACACAACCAGTTTTGGAAAAAGTACCCACCAATGAAAATGACTTAAGGGAACACATCATTTTGTCTTTATAGACATCGTGTAGTCATGTTTTGTAAATTTTTAATGATTTATTTCCCCGAATCCCTTCTTACATTCCTAGTTTTCAGACCTTGATAATGTTGATCAAAGTTGTGTGATTGACATTTGGGAGTCATGCCACCGAGATGTCCTCCTGTTTTCCCTGTCTTGGCACCAGCCTTCATTCTGGACACAGGTTCTGATGAAAAGTTCTGAGACTGTTTTATAAGGATCATGCCGACCTTCCGTGTGGGTAGGATGCATATTCTGGTAGCAAGGTGGTGTGCTACGAGTGTGAAAGGGCTAGGAATACAAGGCCATAGTGCTAGATGGATCCTGTGGAGTGCCGATATTGTGACAATATGGGTCACCTTCAACGTTTTTGTCAGGTTTTCTCACCAGCATTTGGTGACAAGGGTTCATCCATGACTCCTCGTTCAAGAGTAGCTCTGCCAATTTCTCACCAGTCTGGGAACTAGAGATATTCCAGCCATTCGGGACGAGGTGGAGGTCAAGGACATAGTGGTCATTCACTGGTCTATCTGTGACTACAGGGTGGATCACCTTATATTGGGAAGGCAGGGTCAGAGGGCTGTTGGGCAGGTCAGACATTTGTAGTGGAGCAGACCCAGTAGAAGAAGGATCATGGACCCTCTACAGTTTGAGGTACAATTTTAGTAGCCTCAGTTTTATCTTCTGCTATTTTCGATACAGGGGCTTCCCATAGATTTATCTTTGTTGCTGTTGTGGAGAGCCTTGAGCTCTGCATCTTTTCCAAAACCGATATCTTAATCCTAGATACACCATTGGGGGAAAGGACGACTTGTGTATGTTAGTGTAGGGAGTTCCCTCTAGAGGTTTTGGGGTGTCACTTCTTATGAGACCACTATGTACTAGAGATTACATGCTATGATGTTATTCTCAAAATGGAATGGCTAGTTCCCTTCAAGGAATTCTTCAACTATTATCTCCGCAAGCTGAGTTTCATATCACGAGAGGGTGAATCTTTTCTTCATCGGGGCAAGTGGGATGTACAGGTGAGTAGAGCATGACCCGAGCATCATGGGCTAGGAGTAGTTACAGCCCAAATTTCTATTCTTTATCTGGATGACCATGGACTTCACAGTTAGACATTCCTCCAATGGTGGATCATTTCAGAGATGTCTCTCCATAAGAATTTTCAAGTTTTCCTCTAGGGCGTGACGTAGAATTTTCTACTGATCTCGTGCTAGGAGCGGCACCAGTGTCCATTCCTCCTACTAGGATTTCTAAACCTGAGTTACAGGAGCTCAAGAAGCAGTTGGAGGAGTTGCAGGCAAAGGGTTTCATCTAACCCAGTACTTCTCCCTGGGGTTTTCATGTCCTGTTTGCGAAGAAGGCAGACGATACCCTTAGGCTTTGTGTGGATTATCGGAAGATGAACCCGTTGACAGTCAATAACCGATATCCTTTTCCAAGGATTGATGACCTCTTTGATCAGCTTTGAGGATCCCGGGTGTTCTGGAAGATTGATTTTAGGTCCGGTTTTCATCAGTTGCATGTTAGAAAATCAGATATACCTATTACAGCATTCAAGAGAAGTTATGGTTAATACGAGTATATGGTTATGTCGTTCGGCCTCACGAATGCACCTATTGTTTTCGTGGAGCTGATGAACTAAGTGTTCCATCCATATATAGACTCTTTCGTGGTGGTCTTCGTGGACGATATCTTGGTGTACTCTGTCACTCGACACGACCATGCTACCCATCTTGAGATCATTTTGAGTACACTGAGAGAGCATAAGTTATATGATAAGCTCTTGAAATGCCACATTTGGATGGATTGGATTCAGTTTTTGGGTCACGTTATCTCAGAGACAAGAGTATCAGTATAGAAAGAGAAAGTGAGAGCAGTAGTTTCTTGGGAGAATCCGAAGAATGTCTTTGAGGTGCAGAGTTTTCTAATGCTGGTTGGATACTCTAGAATCTTCATACAAGACTTTTCATGCTTATCAGCACTGTTGACATGTCTGACCAAGAAATGGGCGAAGTTCTTATGGTCATATTCTTGTGAGTCAGCCTTTTCGGAGCTGAAAGGGAGGTTGAATTTGGCACCGATACTAGTCTAGCCAGATCTAGGAAAGAGTTACACTGTCTATTATGATGCCTCAGGTATCAGGCTGGGAGATACGCTTATGCAGGGAGATGTGGTTGTTGTGTGTGGTTCTCGGCAGTTGAGGCAATATGAGAAGAACTAACTGATGCACGATCTCGAGATGGCAACTGTTGTTCATGACTTACACTATTGGAGACATTATCTTCTAGGAGAGCACTTTGTGTTTTTCACTGAGAACAACAGCCTCAAGTACATCTTCACCCAGCATGATTTTAATTTGAGATAGTGTAGATGGGTTGAGTATCTTCAGTCCTTTGAAATTGAGCTCACCTATAAGCCGTGAAAGGGCAACACAGTGGTTGATGCGTTGAGTAGGAGGACTCAAATATAGGCAGTTCATGAGGCCAGAAGTGAGTGGCATCTTATGGTACTATTCCTTAAGATGCATTTGTTTGTGCACGATTGACAGGGGTAGAATTTTCTATCTTATGTAGCTATTACATCTACTATTATAGATTGGGTACGAATGAGGCAGCTATCAGATTCTGAAGGTCTAGTTCTATGGGAAAGCATGTCAGGAGAAGACCCTCTTCCTGGATGGACAATAGGAGAGGATGAGACTCTGCATTTCCAGGGACACGTATGGGTGCCCGTAAACACACACGAGGAGCTGATGTGGGTCTTTCTTTCCTCGGTTTGGGTAGTTCATCCTGGCATCACCAAGATGTATCATGATCTACACCGCCAGTATCGGTGGTCAGGTATGTAGAGAGATGTTTCTTGTTTTTTCATGAGGTGTTCCACTTGTCAGTAGGTGAAGGAGGAACATCAACGACCAACATGCCTTTTATAGAATTTACCCATTCCCAAGTAGAAGTGGAATGACATCGCGATGGTCTTCATGACCAGTTTTCCAAGATCGCATCAAGGGAATGATGCAGTATGGGTTTACATGGACAGACTCACAAAGGTTTCTCACTACTTGACGATCAAGGATAACTTAAGTGTTGATGAGATGGGACAATTTTACATCTGAGAGATTTTATGTCTACATGCAGTTCTGTACTCCATCGTTTCATACAGGGATGCGTGTTTTACTTCTCGGTTTTGGCAGGGGCTTCAGAAGCCTTTGGGTACACATGTACTTTTGAGTACAACATACCATTCCCAGACAAATGGCCAGTCCAAGCGTACAATTCAGGTGCTTGAGTATATTCTCTAAGCTTGAATTCTAGATTGTGGAGGTTCTTGGGAGAAGCATATACCTATTTTGGAGTTCGCCTACAACAACAGTTTTCAGGTGACTATTCTGATGGCACCATACGAGGCTCTATATAGTAGGCCATGCTAATCACCTTTATGTGGGCTGGAGGTGGGAGAGGTAGCTTTGTGGGGAACTCGTCTTGTTCCAGAGACCTCAGAGAAAATAGAGATGATTCAAAAGAGGATATCTACATCACAGTATCAATAGAAGTCTTATGTTGATCAGTGGAGACGACCTCTAGAGTTCGAGGTCGGGGATCAAGTTTTCCTACGTGTCACACCGAGTTTGGGACACAAGGTGATTCGGAGACATGGTAAGATTTCACCATGGTACGTCGGGATGTTTGAGGGAGTTGGGCCGATTGCCTATCAGTTGCAGTTACCTATGAGGTACTGAGATATGCACGATGCCTTCAATGTTTCCCAGCTCCAAAGTTATATTTCAGACCCGTCTCATGTCCTTCAATCTGATGAGGTTGTGATTGAAGAGGATGCATTATTTGAGGAGAATCCTATCCAAATTGTCGATCATAGTATGAAGGTTTTCTGTGGCTGGTATGTTCCTCTAGTACGGGTGCTATGGCAGCATGGGAGAGTACATTAGAAGATTTTGGAGAGGGAGGACGATGTACAATCGTAGTGGCCGAAGCTATTTGGGGTTTCTTCTTCTACACCTCTCTAGGGAAATTCGGGGATGAATTTATTTGAGGGGGGATGTTTTTATGAACCCATACCTTCTATTCAGTTATGTTTTTCCCTTTTTTAGGAGTTTTTGTGGAAAGAAATGTTTCTTATTTTTTTTGAAGTACACACCGTATACTTTATGAGTACAAGTCATGTACTCCCTTATCGCGTGAGGCCGTGTGTTGGCCATATCCGGGCCACACACACGACCATGTAAGGGTGATGTAGAGGCTTCTTGTAAGAACCCAGACCTTCTTTTCAAGTATGTTTTTCCTTTTTTTGGAGTTTTTGAGAAAAGATGAGTTTCTGGAAATTTTTGAAGTACATTCTGTGTAGTCCCTTGCCGTGCAAGGCCATGTGCTAGCCATGTCTGGGAAATACAAACGGCCTTGTATGGGTGTTGTGGAGGTCGGTTAAAGCTAAGTACAAAAAAGACTAGTATATGTTGTGTACTCCAAAAGTACATGCCATGTACTCCAAAAGTACACGTCATGTAATTTCCTTTTTTCATTAAATTGACCAAGGTCACGTCTTAACCCCAGAACCATCTTCTTCTCCAGCTTCTTCGAACGAGGGCGTCCTGTACGACCGCGAATCTTCTTCGAGCCCTTGGGCCTCCGTCTGTTCTCCAAATCGTCCGCTGTCAATTGCGTTGGAACCGCAGTAGTAAGCTCTCCCTTCTCCTAGAGCCTCATTTCCCAATAACTCCTCTTTATCAAGTTATCATGGGATGAGCATTTAGGATTTTTTCTAAGATATACGATGTTATGAGGAGATTAATGATTTGAGGTTCGAGTATATTGATCTCCTAACATTGAGGTTAGTGGTTTGTGCCTTTCTGTAGAAATATTTTGAGTATTTTGTGCAAATTACACCAATACCCTTGGATAGGGTATTGCGTGTCTTTTGATTTGCCCTTGTTGTTTTCCTGCTTTGCTTATATGCTTTAGTAGAAGCTATTGTTTGTGAATAGGGTAATTTAATGTGCTTTGGCTACTTTTTCCATGCATGTTTTTCATGTTTATGACCGGTTGGTCTAGTTTTTTCTTATTAGGCTATTGCCAGTTCCATACCTAGTTTATTGGATGGTATGACTGTTATTCCATGCTAAGATACTGTACATGCTAGCCATGTTGTTCATGAGGATACTTTGACCATTACACGATGTGATGCATGCTAACTTTACACAGGGCTTTGGGAACCTAGTGTAGGAGACCATTTGGGAGAATGGATGTAAGGTCTTCTCTAGAGTGTCTTTAATTTACAATGTGATACCACATGGGGAATTGACATTGAGTGGTTCCTCAGACAGTCTGTAGTTCCTCGACATGGGCCACAGGGGGAATGAGACGATGAGTGCTTCCCCATAGAACCTTCAGTATGATACGAGACTAGAGGGTGAATTGACGGTGAGTGCTTCCCTAGAGAGTCTATTCTTTAGCATAACCAGAGGGGTGAGACTGTGTGTTCCCACCAGAGGGGTTCTATTACTTGTAAGTTGAACCATAGGGGTTAGGCTATGAGAACTCCCAAAAGGGTTACCTATTTGTTCTACTTGCTTGAGTGGCTGCTTTCTTGTTTGTACATTATATGCTAAAGAATGTGGATTGTTTGTTGCTGAGTACTTTCCAGTTTACTGATTTTTGTAATTTTAGCTTCCATATATTCACTGACTATTAGGAACAGATCTTCGGGTAGTTGCCTACTGGGATTTTTATCTCACACCCTATTTGGGTTGTGCTTTTGGGCCCAAACAGATTATATTGTTATAGGTATAGATAAGGGAAAGCACCCTTCTACATCAGGTTCTTGATTACACTAGAGCTGGAGAGCATGGGACCAAGCCGAGGCTTGCGATGCTGAGTAGTTTCTCATCTGTTGTTTTTATTTTGTACTTGGTTTAGTACTGTATTCAGCATCGTGACATGTTTGGCTATTTTCCTAGACATATATATATAATGCTTCATTTACATATATTTTTTCTCCACTAGTTTATTTATCAGTCTTAAATTGTTATTGTTGTTGGATATTTACTGCTTCCACTTTTGTATATGATGTTAATTCTGCTGTGTAATCTGCCAATGAGGGCATAGTTTCCCCACTGTCACACCCAAGGCCCTCACTTCTAGTCAACAGCCTCTGGCATTTGGGGAAATTCCCTTGAATCCATGTGACCAACCGGGTATGGGGTGTCCTTGGGTGGCTTTCGGAACCAGGGCATTACACATATTCAGACAACAAGAGGTATAAAATTATTTTGAGACACAAATTGAGATTGTATAATGTCCAAACAAAAAAGTTTAACATTAGAGGAAATGAGGAATAATTTCTTGAAGAAGATATTAATTGAATATATTCCATCAATGATGGATCAATCCTAATAAGTGAATCCAAAAATTACAAACCAAAAAACTCATAGCTAATGTTGAGAAAATTTACTAAATATGGAAAGATGCTAACTTAAAATGTGATTAGGACCACTATTACACAAGTGGTACAAGAAAATGATATTATATATTATGTGGAAAATACCTCATTATTATGTCTTTACACTTATGCAACCTTATTTTCAGTTAGAGTGGTAGCTATCTTAGATGAGGATTTATACATTTGGTAGAAAACAATTAGAATGGTCACAAGTTATTCACTAATATATTTTGAAATCTATACAATCATCACACAAAAAATCATGGGAATGTTTATGGACGAGTTGTATTTTTTTTTGTAAGTTTCAAGGATATTATACTTTCCATAAAAATTTCAAAATATTTATTAATTTACATGTTCTGACCCCATTTGTTATGTAGTATTTGTTTTGTGAGATAATTGAAATCATAAAACCAAAGGGAAGTGGCTGGAAATATACCTTTACAAAGGGGAACCTCAACATGTTGATCTCCACCCTAAATATGCAGTATAAACATGTAATTGGAACTTCTACCAAGATAATGGAATTTTTTAAAAAAAAGAGAATATATGACACAAAAAACTACTGAATAAGGCAATACAAGTGGCACTAAAAAAGATGGCCAATGTAGTACAAAAAATTAAGAAGAAAATATATAAGAAAAACAAGATTATCCAGCTAAATATATTGATATATCAAAATTAAATGAACCTAAAAACAAATAACATAAATAATATAACAAAAATTCAATCTAAAGAAAAACATGGTGTTAGGTCCCCTATTTTATTATAATCACAGTGAAATAGGTATGATGTAAAAATTTATTTGATTTCGCCTAGATTAAGAAATTATGTTAACCTCTGTCAGTTCAAATAGAAGAAAAGAATGTTTTATGATAAATATTATGAAGTTTAGAACAAGAAAGAAAATACCACTGGACCCAATATATGTCTACAACCATGGACCATGAAAGAGAAAACGTCCAAACTCACCCAAACCAATAGGTATTACTCTTCAAAATTCATATAATACTATCACCATTCATTAAAAGTTAATGGAGAATCCAAACTTTACACCGGAGGCCCATTGTAGTTTTTTCCAAATAATGAAAAATGATCCTAAATCATAAGTAATGATTACATTATTTTATGTAAGTACCTGAATAAAATATTTATGCCAACACTAATTTCATGGATTTTGATAAGTACAAGTTATACATGTGGGAGTCAACCGATAGGAAACAACAATTATCGATGAAGGAAATTGTTGAACTGATGAATAATGGGATAAAATCCAACTCTGTGAGTCGTACACACCTTATTTTTAATAATTACTGCAATAATGTTTCTTACAAATATCTTCACATAAGGTTATTAATGCATATTAGTAGATCATTAAGGAATAGTGTAAGGAATACGATGCTGTAAATAATTTTACACAAAAATAAATGTTCATTACAAGTGCTTATATAATAAGTATCATTACTTTTTTAATTTAAATGTTCATGAATATAATAAAAATTTATGAAATGTGCACATTTTTCATTATAGAGTATAATAAAAGGTCAAAATGAATCAATGAGAAGAATCCTCATCAACAACCCATTTCTAGAAGTTGTGCAATCAACTAAATTCTTATTCTTTCTTATCAAGACAACAAAAGTTTATTAGATATTAATCATTTTGGATATAAAATTAAATATATCTATATTCTTTAATTCAATGTATCCAAAGTTAGGACTGAGAGGTTCATATATAGAAGACACCATTGCAATGGTAATAATTTAAGATTTACAAAAATTTTATAGGTAGAGAACTATATAATCTATATTGTATTCTAATTAAAACAATTAATACTATTTTATAAAAATAATTTTTGGAGAATTTGATTGGGAATTTAGATATTAATGTGTGAAAATATAAATTATTGATTAATCAAAAAGTTGAAGAAACTTCACAATAGTCTCCAAATAATTTAGACTGCATAATTATGGTTTTTATTTGATCGATAAAATAACATTTAGTTTGGATATATCAACATTATTAACGCTGACCAACATATATGATATAAGGATCTAAATGTTGCAAAACATTCTAAAACAAATAAGATAGAGTTGGACTGAGAAGAACTTCACTACAAGAATAAGTTTGGAGATGTAAACTGTCACCTAGAATGAAATACAGTACCAGTATTTTGTAATAAGAATATGAAGATGTGTTTAAGAAATACTTGTTTTTATGAAAAATGTAATTTACACATTATGTTTTTAATTTCAATATCACTGCACTAAATGAATCTTGTAATAGAAACCAAAGTTGTTTAGAAAATAAATATGCTAAAAAATGAATTATTTGATTAAATTTGAACTCATAAATCTATAATTCAAAAAACAATTATTCATTCATAAATCAATGTTGTCTGAAAGAAGGCACTATAAATTATTCTATAAGTAACACCCCTCCAATATTAGAGTCCAAATTTTATTGGAAACCATTACAGTAATATGTAATCAAATTCAATAGACATTTTCCCTATTTTGTAAATGAAATTAACAAAAATTGAAACATACATTTTTACAAATCTCTACCACATAAAACACATCAGCACTTGTAATATTCTTCGAAACACCCAAAAAAAGGATTTAATAAACAATAAATATAATAAAATATATATAATTATTTCTTTATATAGAAGAAAATTAAAAAAAATATCATACTATCACCACCGATGAGCCAACAACATCGTCTATGTTTTTTAAGGGCATTGTGATTTGTTCTCTCCAAACAACATTTCCCACAATCTTCTTCTCTTCAAGGTGTATTTTGTTTAATCTTAAAATATTTAAAAAATATACAGTGACTACTAACCATATTTTCACCAATCATAGGGCATTGATGTTATCCAGGTTCCTAGATAAAATTTTTAGGTTTGAAAGACCAACCTCATTGTCACGGTCTGTCTCACATTCCATTGTTACCAATTTCATTTCTAGACAAGATAGTTCTTTATAATGTTTGGATTTAACTAAATTATTATCAAACTCTTTATCAACAAGATCAGATTCACCAATGTAAAATTTTCATGCACATTTTTTCCACCTCGTTAAAATTTAATGTTCTGGAATAGATCTCACATTAACCCCCTCAAACAAATTTACAATATGAAAACACAATATTCCAATTGATTCAAATTTCACGCAACAATACTTCACCAATCAAGTAGGATTATCATATAAAATCAAAAAATTTCTTCCAATAACCTACATGAAAAAAATATGGGTATGTGACTTCAATTTCTTGATAATATTTAACAAAACTTTACCAAACCATTTTATATTAATTCTAAAATAGCTCAATTTTTTTTGAAGTGTACCTATCTATATATTTCTTAACCAAAATATTGAAAGGGAACACAATTCATGGAATTTCTTACTTTAGAATTCATAGTTAAATTTTATATATATATACTTGGCAATAAATTTCTCAATTGTTTTGAAAAAATCATCAACACTCAATCTACGATGAATAGAATCTTGAGGACACCATTAAAACTTTCACTTAATTACGTGGAACATATCCCCAATGTTAATGTATACTTTATAAAGAAACAACGAAATTTTCACCTCAATGTATATACATCATCAAATCAAGATGATATACCTTTACCAAATTGAATTTTAACTATCCACTAATCTGCCTCAAAATCAACCACATTATAGTACTAAAACATGCACTTCCTCAAATAACTAAAGAAACATGAACTATCTTTCATCCAGATACCTAGGTGTTTTACAGCATTTTTCATTAAATTCCATGTAAACATACCATGATGTGTATTTCGAAGTTCCACAAATATTTCTTTTATAATATATGCATTTGATCGGTAAATAGATTCAACGACTTCTTCACATTGTGCACCTCAACAAATTTCTAAAACAACCATGAAAAAGAACAGTTCGTTTCAACGTACAATAATGCCACACCTTAAATTATAGTTTGAATTAAATGATTAAATACAATAAAAATAAATAGAGGTCTGAATTAAACATTTTTACTAAATGTCGTATCAAATAAAACATCTCTAAATTTTTTCAAAATCAAGCCTTATTTTCAGGTCATCCAAAAAAATATTTGTAATCTTCCCATTCATGTCAAATTAAATGGAACAGAAAAATGAAGGGTTATCTTCACATTGTCATTACAAATAACCAAATATGTTAACACCTTCCCCCACAATAAAATCCCTTTTATGATTCTATTGAATAAAATTCATTTGATGAATTCGTGTAAAACCTAAAACATCATGACCACCGACAACAGTCAATGCTAAAGAGAAAGAACCAACTTGCATAATTCTTTCCAAAGAATTAACTTCCAACTCTGTAGCCCGAGATTCATTCACATTTTTCTAAGACCTCATAAAATTACAACCATTAATAAAATGCAATGGTTTATTAGGAACATCGACAAATAAATTACACGAATATTCCCTAGAATACAATATAATAAATTCTATACGAGTATGACAATCCATCCTTGTCATTTATGATTTTTTTCACAAATACATCAGGATTATCATTCTTTTTGTTCCCTTAATTGTAATAAGTATAAAGAAATGTTGAAATTATTTTTTATTCCTTCTTACTATTATTTTAGTATTTTTGATGCAAACTAAAACCAATCCTCCCAATATAACCAATATATTATGAATAAGCATTATGAAGATCTTTGAAATTCATCCATACTTCAGGTCCCCTCTTACAGAAACACTAATTACTTTCCGCTACATCATTACCACATTGACACAATACAAAATCTTAAAATTAAATGTTAAAAAATCAATCACAATTGTGCTAATATACATCCAATTAAAACATATTTAATATAATGAATATATAAAAGAAAACCTTTTTATTATTTGTCTTCTCAACTTTATTATTGGACAAAATCATGGAAGAATCCTACAAAATAGAGCTCTTTTTTTCACCTTTTCGGCATGTGATCTCACTACCTCTAATCGTCCACTATATAAACTAACCTCCATCGCCCACTGACCACCATAATCTACCTCATTTTATTTCCTAGAATCCACCATCACAGTCGTGTCTATTATATCATCATGAGATAAATTCCAATGAACCATATGGTGGGAAATATTTCATGTATCATTGTATTTATCTCCCTCTATCAATATCTCCCTAATTATTACTCCTAAATATTTAAAAATGCCTTAAAAAACCTAATTACATAAAATATCCTGATATGCTGCCATGTTACAAGGACACACATGTCACCATTGTATGCCATAAATTCACCTCCAATTTCAAGTGGGAAATAGAGACAATGAAAATACATGGTGGGGGGGATTGAACTACTAGTCCGATGAATAAGAGTGCATTATCTATGCCAGACATTTATTTATTTATTTTTTTAGTTTTAAATTATTTGTGCAGTGTTAACCAATATTTAATTATCAATAATAAGAATATTCAAAGAATATTGTTTTTGGTGTTATAAATAATGTAATATATTTGAGGGGTTTTTACTATATATATTTCATTTTTAAGTATCCTTACTCAATTGAGAGATGTCAATTTATTCCCCTTTTTATGTCCTTTAACTATATATCGGACTTATCTTTTCAAGGATTATTTATGAAGGAACGCTTTCCCTAATTTAACAGACAAGTTTTTTCCACATAGGAGTTATGACCATAACCCTTGGTATGGTTTGGATTGTTCATCCTAAGCGATTACCCCTTTTAAATTATGATTTCATAAAAATGGTGTTCATATCTTGGTTTTTACTACGTGTTTCACTTTCTTTGTTTCCCCCAATCATCTACTATAATATTATAGATTTTTGTAAACATTTTTTAAAATTATGGTTTTTTATTCATTATAAAATTTTAGTATAAAAATAAATAAATCGTTACATATAATGAAATGATCATTATTTTATTTTTTATAGTAAACCATTACAAATCTAATCCAATAATGCTAGTGTGATATCACTCAAAATGGTGTAACCCTATTACTTCACCAGAGGTCACCTGTCCCAGTACTACTCTCACCAAATCATGCTTAATTGTGGAATTCAAGTGAAATCCATTGTATTAATGATGGTGTGAAAATACACAAAATATTAGGGCAATGAAAACAAAAATTTTAATATTGACACAAGGACATAATAAGATGGATATGACTAGAAATGGATGTATTCGAGAGAAAATTGGAGTGACTCTGATTGATGAGAATATGAAGGATACTATATTAAGATGTTTTGAACATGTTAAAAGTAGACTTATGTATGCACCTGTAAATTGTATAAGCTTAAAGATTAAGTCAATAATTAAAATTGGTAGAGGTAGACCTAAAAACTCTCTTTTATAGATCATTTAATATGATCTCGTTCTAAATGGTTTCAATAAAAATATGGAATTTAATAGAGTTAATTGGTTATGGTTTATCCATGTAGCCTCCACCATTAAAATGATTTTAAGGATTGTTTTTTATTTTTGTCAAAAAATTAAAAATGGAGAATGAATGATTTCATAAGCTTAATTCAAGTACAATTGAATAACGAACACAAATAAATAGAAAGACTAGAATATGAAGATATGATGACTTGTGATTTTCAAAAACATAAAATTTGTGGGAAAAATCGTACTAAAAAAGTAAAATATTAATAATATGATATAATTTTATAGAAATATAAGGTAATTTATAATAAAAATGAATGTGATTTTGGGCCACTGGAGTAAAAATATTCATTATACAATCAATTTACTATAAGATTCTTATTTTGATTTAAGAATTTAGTTAATTATTCTATATTTTATAACTATAGTTTTATATTGATAAATTAATTTCAAAACATTAATAAGAACATCCAAATTATAGGTAATGGTGTATTTATTGAATTTTGTTTAGTAAATTTTGAAATATAATGATATATGATGAAATATGAAAAAATTTGATATGATATGGTGTATATATATATATTATTTTTTTATCGATTAATTATGCTATATAAAATATGAATACAAATAAAGGTCATGTGAGAAGTAAAGCTCCTGGCATTTTATTAAAAGATAAAATAAAAATGATAACAAGAAAATTGATGAATTCAAACAAAGGGACATGCCATCATCCATAAGTGTTTAGATATTTTTGAACTATCATTACAAATTTACCCCTTAAAATATTTATAAATAAAAGGTTTTACTCTATCTTCTCAAACTATTCTTTAGGGGCATGATCTTCTCTCATTTCCTATCTCATTATACCCTTCGATTTTGTCTCTTTACATTTTCAAAACTCTACAAAAGTCATTTTTCAACAGAATGACTCGATCAAAGTGTATGTTTTTAAAGATCAATTAATGTAGGATTCACTTTCTTCTTCTAATTGTATTATTTTATTTTATTATTTTTTTATTAGGCTAAAATATCTGTGAAAAGATTTTTTTCTATATGTTTTTCAAAAAAATAAATGAATGAATGAAATAAACCTAGGATATTTTTTTTTGAAATGGGATCGTAATGGTGTTAAGACCCTAAATTCCCGTATCTTTTTTTTGATGAGGGAAAAGGTGTTTATGACCTCAATAACTTTGTCCCAAATCTTTTCGCAATTTCGTTAAGGCCCTAAATGCATTTCCTGAATAAAAAAATACTTTTTTTAAATATACAATTTTTTTATATTTAAATTTTTTTTGTTTTATCTATATATATATAACAAAAAATGTTATCCTAATTTAATTTATATTTAATATCTAACATTACTGAAATTAAAGAAGTCGAGATTATGTGAGAAAACCCCACCTAGGGCTCCCATTTATAAAAGAGCTTTATCTAGAAATCTATATGGATTTCTAATATGTGATTCAGGTTCCCCATTTCCTATGCAGAATCAATAATATTTTTTTATTAATAATTAGATATTAACTAATAGTAAATATTAATTACTAACAAATTAAAAATAAATAATAATAATACATAAAAAATAATTAACTATTAACATTTACTATTAAATATTAATTATTAACCACTTTTCAATTAATTAGTAATTAAAAAAAATTAAATATTAATAATAATTACTAATTAATAATAATTTGTAATTTTTATTATTAATAAATATTTAATTAATTATAAATAAAAAATAAAAAATTAATAGGTTTTCAATATTTAGTAATTAAATAATATTTAATTACAAATAAATAAAATTAATAATGAAAATTTAAAAATTAAAAATTAATAAATATATAATAATAATTATTAATTGTTAATTAGTAACTAAAGAATAATTTCAAATATTTATTAGTAATTAATATTTACTATAAAATAATATTGTTAAATAGTATATAATTATATTTAATTAAAATTTATCAGTAATTAATATTAATTACTAACAATTATTTAAATAATTGATAATAATAATTTAATAATAATCAATTAATAATTAGTAATTTAATAATATAATCATTATGATTATCATATTGTAGCAGAATAAAAATTTTAAATAGTATTTAGTAATTGGTTAATAATAATTATAAATACTTGTTAATTAATTAACAATTATTTTTTTAATTAGTAATTAAGATCAATAATAAGTAATTAAATATATTTTATTTAATAATAAATTAATAACTAATAAATAAAAAAAATTTATTAATAAATAGTAAATAAAGAATAATATTAAATATTTGTTAATAATTGATATTAATTAGTAATTTATTTTTTTGAAAAGGTTGAGGCTCAGGGCCTCTTTATTAATGCAAATAAGTATAGAGGAGGAACATGGAAGGCATAAAATTTCCACAAACAAAACAGAAAATAAAAAAATCAGAAGACATCAAGTAACTCAACATAGAGTTCTCATACTATGATTAGAGTAGCATCCACTCTAGAAATGACGATGTTTCCCCCTTCTCTATGTTTTGACCCGCACCATGGCCCACCTCCTTCATCTAAAATTCTAACATCAACATGAGCTCTTATATCTTCATCTCCAGACTTACAATCATTTTTTCTATCCTCCTCACTAATATCAGATTTAATAATCTCAAAGGAGTTATGCGTACTTACCTTCATATAAAATTTATCCTTTATAGGATGAGCCTGAGAGCTTATAGGGTTAGAAACAAACTTTGATTTATCTATCTTAAGGTTCTCTAATTTTGGATCCCCTGATCTCTCACTGTCAATGACATGAACAGAACCCAAATGTTGTTTGCTGAAAGAAGCTACATCACATGTCGTAACCACTTTAACATCCACTATCCCTGAATCCAAGGGTATTTCAATAGTGGTAGGATTTTTTTATCTATCATGAACATTATATGAGGGATAACTAGGTTCCAAATTGCCTTTTATTCTACTAGAGATAGTAGAAGTGGGTGTTTTCCAATTTTAATGATCTTTTATTCCCCTAGAGACCATATTAGTGAGTGTTTTCAGTTTCTTTCCCCTATCAATAATCTTTGAATGGTCCTTCAGAATAGTCAAATAATTTCTTTCCTCTCATTGACTTATCATTTTTATGATCAAAAGGTGGAGAATAATATGCCAATGATTCAAAAAACAAATTTCTTCCAAAAGACCCCATGTATTATCCAATAGGATTAAAAGAAATGGAATGACTAGGAGGAACTATAGAATTACCATTTCCCTCCTTTGGGGAATATTTTCATTTTTTGAAAATAGTCCTTTTGGATTTGGTTTTCATTAAAGCGGCTATATCCATTTTGGTTTTCCCTTTTCATATCATGGTATTGATCATCTTCTATTCTGGCGATAGGCTGAAATTCACATTATCCTGTGTAGAGAGCTCCATAGTAGATTGAATTTCGTCTGATCTCTTACTATCATTATCATCTACTATGTCTCTAGACAACACATCCTTAAAAGAAACCCCAACATCAACCGAATGACTCACATTTTCTTTGTTAGCCCAAGAATTGGTGGGCTTATCTTGACATAGTTGAACAAAATAAGCAAACACAACCCCATCTCGAGGAGAAATAACTGCCCTAAAATTAGGACCTTCCATACATCCATTATTCTAAAGAGGGAATTCAGAATCAGGATCTCAGGTTCCCTATGAATATCCTTCAACATTAGCAAGGATTTCCTCTATTGGGGAATTTATGTTTCTCAAATTAGTAGTATAGTCAACATTATCCATAAAAAGAACTTTTTCTTGATTATTAATGAACTAGGTAATCCCTTTATTTTTTCCTTTTTAGTAGTGTTGATAATTATGTCCTCTCAAATAATAGTTATAGAAAGTAATACATCATCTATAAATAGAATTCAATATTTCAATAATTCATCATGAATCACAGACATGAATTTTTTTTCCATATTCAATTTTAAGATTGATTTAATCATGCAGAGTGAATAGAAAAACATTATGAATCATATTTGAACTTAGAAAGATTTGACCAAAATACTTTCAATGTGACCAAAACTATCCATTTCAATAGCATTATCAATACTAATTGGAATTCCAATCACAGAA
This sequence comes from Viscum album, assembly GCA_963277665.1. Classification (NCBI taxonomy): domain Eukaryota; kingdom Viridiplantae; phylum Streptophyta; class Magnoliopsida; order Santalales; family Viscaceae; genus Viscum; species Viscum album. Next base: position 376,878,255 of record OY728132.1, read on the forward strand.
GCGATGTTATATAAGTTTTTTTGGATTCCATAATACCAAGTTTAAACCATGGATTTTAATCCATACCCACACACAAGTTTAATTGAAATCATTCAGGCTAAAATTAAAATTCTAATCATGAATTCTCATGGTGCCTGACCTACAGTTGATTGATCCATTACTCTAGGACTTCCCTTTCAATTCTATAGAAGGGAATAAGTTCTGGAAGAAGCCACGACCAAGGGAAACACATTTGAAGTTGAAAAATACCCAAATAGAGCCTAATTGAGAAACTAGGTGAATGATTTTACAAGGATTCATGCCTTTATATAGAGAAATGGGATCAATAAAAGAGTACTTACAAAGATGAATCCTTTCTAAGATAACGCCATTAGAGGGAAAAACATGACCAGTCGTTCCTTTTTTGATTATTATTTGTTAGAATCGATACATAATTATGGTGAAAGAGACACCCAAAAATCTATATAAAGACAAAATATACTTCAAAGATTCTCCATCTCACTCATTGATCTTCTTTTAAGGTAACCACCCCTATCGCCCAACATAGTGAATTAGAGTATAAGAGAACAAGTTCAAGCTTCATGGACGAAAGATCAAAGAGTATTCATTGAGGAACATCAGCACCAGTTTCTTATGTTCCTCCATCTCCTCTTGTTAATTAGTAATTGATATTTATTAGAAATTGATATCATTATATAGTAAATAATTTTATTTAATTAGTATTTTTTATTAATTAATATTTTTTAGTAATTAAACTTAATTATCACTAATTAGTTAATTAATAATTAGTAATTTAGTAATTTAATAATTATTTTTAATATTTAGTAAGTAAATAATAATTTTAAATATTTTATAATAATTTTTTAATGATAATTATTAATTAACCAATAATTAACTAGTTAATTGGTAATTAATATTGTTAATGAGTAATTAATTATTATATTTTTTTAATAATTAGTTACTAAATAATATTTTTAAGTATTTATTAGTAATTTATATTAATTAGTTATTAATATTTTTTAGAAATTTATATGAATAAATAGTAAATAATGTTTTTTAAATAATATTTATTATTAATTAATATTTAGTAGTAATTAATATTAATAATAAACAATTAGTTAAGTAAATAATTCTGATTTGATAATAATTAATTAATAATTAGTAATTTAATAATTAGTAATAATATCTAGTAAATAAATAGTATTTTAAAATATTTAAATCCCACCGATAGATGATTGCCTAACCACACCATCTTGTCACTAACCCACATCACCATATTGCATCCGCAACTCAAAAGTCACCACATCCTGAGGTCGTGGGAAAAAAAGTTTCCCATCTTGATTTAAGTATCCCCACATCCTGATGCTATGAATACATCACCAGACTATCTTCGTCGAATCCATTTATTACAACCATCAAAGGCCACCGCTCGTCGAGGACACAGGGTCACACCGACTGACCGTAACCATCTCCTCACCATAACTCACAGCCGGCACCCGATCCCACCACTGAGATCTCACAACCCCGACCACGAATCGCCACCCTGTCCACCCATCCCCACCGAGTGTGCTTGGACATTACTCACCCGTTATGCACTAGGACACCCCAACACCGAGCCCACCACCTGGGTCAAAAACCACAGTCACAATACCAGCTTGTAGCCACCGTCATGCACCTCCTGCATCCTACATCGTCGACCACGCGTTTCCACAAATATCTACTAGACTGCATCCTTCCCCTATAGAGGATGTCACTGGGTTCCCTCCATCTCCATCTTTATCCCCAAATCACCATATAATATCACTAACCTACCTCTAGCCTACAAATCTTCCCCACCGTCGCCGTCATCTCATCGTTGTTTAGGGATGAGTGTGGTCGGTACCTGAACCTTTTCAGTAATATTTTAAAATATTTATTATAATTTTTTAATAGTATATTTAATATTAATTAATTAATTAATTAATAGTTAATTAGTTAATTAGTAATTAATTATATTAAAAAGTAACTAAACACTATTTAATTACTAGTTAATCAACAACCATTAACTATTAATAATTAATTAGTAATTTATTAGTAATTTATTAATATTATTAATATCAATTAGTTAATTATTTCTATTTAATAGCAATTGTTAATAGTTAACTACTATTTAAGAATTATTATTTAGTATATATTAATTATTAATTGATCATTTATTATTAATAGTAATATATTATTAATTCTGCGTACGAAACAGGGAACCTGAATCCCACATTGGAAGTCTATAAGCATTTCTAGGAAAATATCATTTATAAAAGGGATCCCTGGGTGAGGGTTTTTGTGGCTACATATGGGAAGAAGATTTCCAAGAAAAATTATTCTCATTTGTAGAATCCTCAAGCATGAATTTGAAACCAGATGAATGGTCTACTTTACCTCCACTTAAATCCCTAATCTCGAAATCTGAGGGTTATGATAATGTTAATCCATCAAAGAAGGGTGATGGTTTTGGTCCCTTGTTCAAGTATGTTCTCTTCCGCGTTACCTCAAATCCTAGTGACTTGAGAAAGGGGATCCTAGTTGGCACTAGTTCTAAATCTTGTGGATTAAAATATGCATGCGTTGATGAGAAGAATACCATGGAGGGTGTCCTAGCCCCAACTTGAAATGATGATATCAAGAGGGGTTGTGAATCCTCATCCAATTTCTTTGATGATTTTCATTTGGGGACCTCTTCTTCTAGAAGTATAATAAATAATGGATCACGTGCATTTGTCAAATCTAATAATTTGATTATCTCACAACATATTCTTGAGTGTAAACATTTGATAATCGCCGATTTGGTGGTCTAGTAGGGGTTCAATACCTAGAATATTGAGGGTCTATGAAGCTATCTTCTACAATTTTGGGGATTTGGAGGATGGAAAATTGAATCAATCAATAAGTATTTCTTCCATATTATTTTTCCATCTATAGATATTAATTATAAATCATGAAGAATGGGTTTCATCTTTTTCAAACCTAGGACTCTATGAATTCAAGACCAGGACCCTCAATTTAATCTAGAAATTGTTGGAAATTCAACCACCCATGTTTGGATTTGAGTTTTTGGACTTAGTTGGTATCAATTACACCCCCAAATCCTTTGGTACTTGGCATCTACAATTGGGATCCCAATTATGTTTGACAGAGAAATGAAGCATGCATAGTTTGTGAATTTTGCTAGAATTCTCATGGAGATAGATATGAGCTGAACCTTCACCAATATCACAATGCCAGTGGATGTTTATTAAAAATTTAAATTGCATATTGAACCTCAAAAAATTCTTGATTTTGGTCAGAAGTGCTACAACACCAAGAGTCCTTATGATAAATTTCATAACCGAATTTATTGTGCTAACAATAGGAAATTTGGGAATGTGCTTGAATAATGTATGTTAAAGATTCCATCTGAAGATATTGTGACCGATCTAGCTTCTATCGGTGTGGATTCCCAATCAACCATGTTGGTAAGAGAGTGGAACATGGCAGATGAACCTTCTTTTTCTGCTAATGTGGTTTCTCGAATCAACCTGGGTGACATTGCTAGTAGGATGAGTGATTTATTGGGCATTCATGCTGGTGGACAAGCATCTCGTGCCTTGCATCAAGAAAATGATTCATCTGATTTAGAGGAAGTGATTTATTTTTATGATGATATTGAGGATTATTACTTATGTTTTGGTAATATTAAGGGAAATTCTTCTCTTTGAGTGAGGCCTCAGAAAATTCAAAGGGCATATCGATATATTTCAGTTTCTCTTTAATGTAACATGGATGACATTGATATCATTCACGGGATGGGAAGTGACCATGCTACACTCCCAAATGAGGTGGAGGTGGGTGATAAAAATGAAATCATGCTAGGTTGGATTGTATTTATGAATATTGTTTCCCCATCATGAATGGGAGAAGATAAGGGTGAAGAAAATGAGGATGCACCTTGAAATCTATTTTTAAAGGTGAGAACTGTGTATTATCCTATTTCTGATCAGTCCACTGATATTGAATCTAATATCCATGGGACGAGTGTCACTATTGGTGGAATTATGACTCCATCTAAATCCAGTACCAATAAAAACAATTTGAATTTTCCTGATATTTTTAAACTGATCTAACAACAATGAGGTTTTCCATGCATAATTTGGCAACAATTATGGAGGTATCTGTGAAGAAGGACATCTCTCAAGCACTGAAAGACAATATAAATTAGCAGATAAAGATCTTGTATCTCTAGAGCATCAGTCTAATGATGGAAAGCATGATATGGTGGGTAAAAAACATATACCTCCGGGGAAGAAGACCAATCTGGATGATCGGGGTGGCCACTGGGTTACTCCTAAATAGAGAATGGGATTACATCCCTGAGGCTGTGGGAGGTGGAAAAATATTATTTTGTTTTATGTACTTTTGATGTGTGGAAATGAGATTTAAGAATTTGTTATATGGGTTATGGTGTCCCATGTGTTTGTTCCTATTATGCCTCTTTTTTTTATAATTACTCTTTTATTAATAATTTTTAGAGGCCATGGGTTTTACCCATGTACCAAACCATTTTAAGTAATTATATTAATAAAATAAAATAAAACAAAAGAACTAAAATTAAAAACACATATATTTTTAAAATTGTTTTTTTTGAATTTGAGAAAAGGTGTTTAGGGATTTAACTCATTTTACCAAAGGATCATGACAAAGGCGTTAAGGCCCTAAACATCTTTTTCCTTCACCAATGAAATCCAACGGTGTTTAGGGGCTTTACATCTTTACAGCCTATTTTTAATTTTTTATCCAAGTCTTATTTTCTTATTTTTTTAATCTTATATAAAAAACCATCTTTGGAACGTTCGTGATGTCCAATAATATTTTTCTTGAGGATATTGGGTTGAAGTGACATTTATAGGATTTAGTAATTAATGAAATATATTAGTTATTCAACCCTTTGGATTGGTCTTCTATTTTCTATCATAAACAACGAATTTTCCTTGTTATTTCTTAAACACCACCACCCAAGTTTGATATCCTTACTAATGACCATATAAGCTCATTGGTTTCAGTTTCTTTTTCGTAGATCTAGGATATAGGTGATAAAGATGAATGACTACTCTCCCATCCCCACTCTATCTTACAAATATTGTATAGGTTGTGATATCCTAAGGTTATGATGCATTAGTTATAGTGGATTGAGGTCATTGTGCTTATGTGATGTGGTTGCATCATTACAGATGGGATTGGGTCATGAAACATGCCATATCTTTTTTATGGAGCTACATCTAACCACTGATGAAGAACAAAGTCTTTATTTTTCCTAAATTACATCAAATGACATCAATATGCCTAATTAAATACATATAATATGGGTGAGAATTAAATCTATAGGATTTCAACAAGACGCCAAAATAAACCCAGACATGAGTATCCGAAGATTCACAGTTGAGTAATAGTCTATCAAACATTTTCATTAATAATTTATCAATACCATTCAAATAAACAACCCCATATTCCATAACATAATAACGTAATAATTCGATTAGAATAGTCATTCAATTAAATAATAACAAAATAATAATCAGGTCATCAATATTAGTCTAGAAACAAAATTTTGTCATATAAATTATAATAAGATTAATTAGTTTATTATTCTATAAAGAGTAAAATGATTAAATCATTTAATATTATATTACATATTCCAACCGTTGAGCATGAGGTTTCACATGTTTTGATTAAATATATTTTTACATAACTCAACCGTTAAATATATAAATTACATGTTTCAACCCACTATTCATTCATATGATCTCATAAATGATTCAATCCACATCATGAGGTTATATATATAATAATATTCAGATAAGAAAATTATTTGTAAAGGTATCTTATTATGTTAATAAAATGAAATCACGAACACTTTTTATTGGTTATCCTCAAACCTACATGCTTCATATAAAAAATGTTACGAAAAAAACCATCCAAACCATTTATTTAAAATAGGCTTCAAGAACATATTACAATTGGGGAATTCATATGTCAAATCCCTTATCAAAATTACATCCACACCTTTTAATAAAAAAACTTGTCAATTTGAAAGAAATGATAGGATGGATATAGAAATCACATTTTTGATAAATATATACTTTAATTAAAATCATGATTTAAAGAAATAATGATATAATCACATTCAATCATTTTCCATAAAAAAAGTATAAACAATTATAATTTTTAAATCCATCCACTAATATTTACTAGACTGGACCAATTTTGTTATAATTTGAATTAAACAACCGAGATGTGCTTTCATTGGAATTTCTATGTGTACACTATTGATGTTCTCAATTGGGTGAAAAAAAACCATATCATAATGATTCATAAATTTATAATAATTTGTAAACTAAAATAATAAACCCGCTTATTGACTATTTTGAGCATGACCCATTGTGAATTTTTAAGGCATAGTGAAACTCTCTAAATAAAAGTGCATGTTTTGTGGCATTTGTGTGATCAGGTATGACTAGTTGGTTTTAGATGTAGTAGTTGTCTTGAGGCAATTAAGATAAATCGACATGTTTAGGTTGTAGTAATTAATAAAATGTACTAGTGATTCAACTGTTAGGTTTGGGATTGGGTTATCTATTATATACAATGTATTTTCTTTATTGTTTCTTATGAATAACCGCTCGAGTCAGATATCCTTATTGATTTCCATATGAGGTCATGGGTATCAAGATCTTTTCCTTATATGTATGATGGAGGTGATCCATGTGGATGACTACCCACTTCCCCACTATGTTTTCTAGACTCTGTATAGGTTGGGCTGGCCAAAGGTTTTGATGCATTAGTTATAATGGATTGAGGTCATTGTGCTTATGTGATGAGGTTGTGGTTTGGGTGGGTGGAGTACATGGAAGGAATATGGAATGGGTATTATGACCATATGTTCACATTACCTTACTACTATTTTCTTGTGATATGTGGATATTTGTGTATGAGGTAGTGATATGTGGTTATGTGGTTACAGTTATGGATATATGGATATGGGATTCTGATGTGGTTATGTTGTATGTGGTTATATAGATATTGAAGGGTTGGTATCTCTAAGACTTAATCCATTAGAGCATGAGGGTCACTATTTATATGGGGGACTAGTTGTGAGGTCCCCTCTTGATAATTTTTATCATATTTTGTTACTATCTTGCAAACAGATGACATGGCTAGGTGATGAGTTGGATTTGTTATTTATTCATTACGATTTGAAACTTGTCACTTTATGTTGCATTATACCTAAAAATGTATTACATACATTAACTAGACTCTTCTTCTTTTTCAAATACATATGTAGTAACGTTATAGGCCCGATGATGTTTCAAATCATGAATAAGAATATTTCAGCCATATTATGTGAATTAGAGATGTTATTCCCACCATCATTACTTGATATAATTTGCAAAATGTTGGTTCACTTGTTCCATGAACCATCATATTGGGGACCATTCCATGACTAACCAATCCCGCCTCCAATAGGCTAGGGGATGATGAGTAGCACCGATAAAGAATATCACTAACATTCGAGGTATTAGCCTAAGTACATGTACACACGCATGGATCTCCAAGCATATAAAAATGATGAAATGTATAAACAATTTAAAAACCATGCATGCATACATCTAAATACCACACCAGAGTATGACGGGAAGTAAAGGAAAGTAATCAAGGCTGAATACAATCCCACTAAAAAGTGTATGAAACACATGTCCACCCAAAATGTAAGTACTGGGACTATTGTTAGAAAGTTGTAGGAACACACCTCAGTCTTTATAGTCTCACTAAGAATCATATTGTCTTGGTCTATCAAGGACTTTTTCAAAAATTCAATCGTATACGAAAGACACATCACATATGGAAAAATCCCATGTAGGGTTGAGTATAAAAATACTTAGTAGGCCACCCCAACACCACAAAACAAACAAAAATTAAATAATGTTAGATCTTCACAGGTATATTTTTACAACAGATATAACAAGAATATATAGATATACTTAAAAAATACACACAGTCTAAATGTATGTCACAATCGTAGTATTCTAGCCTCAAATTTCATCTCGTAGATTCCACAAAGCACTCATCTGTAAGGACACACTCCTAAGTCTGATAGCACTAATGATGTCTGTCCAAGAGGTACTTCTCATTAGTTATCATCATGAGAAAGTAGATTCTCATATTCTGAAGAGAATACAATACACAGATGAGGATCAATACCAAGGCCTTGTGGTGACACAAACAACTCAATCTAGATTAACATACTAAGTAGAGTATTAGTGACCATGTAGTGTTTATCACGAATATACCAATAACTCCACTTACAATATAAAGATGAATAGAGGATCTCACTCTGAGCCTCACAGAGGGATTCCAACGACTTAATCCATGAATTACTACTGAAGGGATCATTGTCCTATGTGTATGAGGCCATTCCATGCTAACCTTCAAGGAAATGATAAGGGGAACACTACATAACAAAAATTGTCGAAGATATAAAGGAAAAGGGCTATAATATATGTATAAAAGGGTAAATGGTGTGTAGTAGGGGTCACAAACTATTTCCCTTGACCTCAGATCCTGCCCATGTAAAGAACCTGTGTCATTAAGTCGTGTCCATGTAGAAGTACATGGAATGTTTTCTTCCCATGTAATCTACCCATGTTCCCATACACTGGTCAGCTTGTGTACTCTGGTCTGACCATGTCTGTGTGGGGAAGTACATGTTGTGCTCCAGCCTATGTTTGTATACCCTCTGAGGTAAATTACGAGTCACTTGGGAGAGACCATGCACCGTGTGAAAGTGGTCACATGCCATGTGATACTTAAATTTCTCTTAGAACCCTATCTTTCACGAAGGGACCCCACACACTATGTAATATTGGATTACATGCACAGTGGTTCATGATTTTATAGAATCACAGGTTCTTACTCCAAGCACCTTATCTGCTACTCCAACCTCTGATCTAACCATACCTTTCTAAATAACTCAGGGAAACACCTTTTTGGAGCCTTTCCATCGACAAACATCATGTTTCAACCATCAAATCTACTCAGAAAAAGGATTTGAGCATCGTTCTTCATTGCATGCCAAAGAAAATTGAAGAATGAAAAATAGAGTATTCACCATCATTCGATTCATCACCCCTTCCATCATCACTCCACCCTTGTGTCGTTCTGATATCAAATCTATGATATCATATCATTTCAACAAGAAACATGTGTGCAGTGATTTATTTATTGAGATATGTTGCACTGTCGGCCAAACGAAGAATTCCCATGATGAAATCATAATTAGGGGATAAAATCACAAGTATAGAAGACATAAACAAACCTTTATCAAATTTTATGTCGACATGATCCTTTTCCATGTGAATAACAATGAAGAAATCATCAAATCCAAGTAATTCTCCCAACATCACCCTGAAATAAACCTATCTCACAGATATACACATTCCATAGATCAATCCATTGGTCAATTGATCCATGTAAATAATAGACATCAATAATGGTGAAAGGAAACAAATAGAACAACAATCATACCTTGATTTTGATTGATTTCTGATGAAGAATAGAGATGTGTCATGATCCTTAGGGAGATCCTTCTATTCCATTGTGCGTTGATCGTCAATCTACGATCTGGTAGTCATTCGCCTTAGAGGAATCCTATAACAATCTCTCAAACAACTCTCAAATAGATCTAAGGTTGTGAAGCTTAGCCTAATATTTCTATATAATATTCTATTTAACGACAATCTAATTTCTTTTCCAGGAAGTATAAATAAAATAATTTATTTTATTATTTTATTTATTTCATGCAGGCAATAAATTTTCTACAAACGCCATTTGAAGACCAAGGTTATGTAAAACCTATGGTAAAAACCATATTTTTAACTCAATGTTTCCCTCATATTTCTAATTCGGACGCATGTTTATAAGGTATTACAGTTTTTTAGGAAAACTACTCACACACGTGCTATTTAATATATTTTGAACATTAATTTCAGGCACAACGGGCCTCAGAATCGCATGTTATCTCAGTGAATGGTCTTGAAAATAAATCATATAATATGAAAAAAATAATAAATAGAAAATCTATGACATTAAATTCTCCCCATCTTGGGTTTTTACAACCCCGAAAAGCAAAAATAATGGATACTCAAAAAGATGTGGGTAATGAGCATGAATCCAAGCCTCCCTCTCCAATGTTCTCTCTTGGAGATTGATTGCACAATGATATAACATATTTTATCACCATTTTACTTTTGTATAACATAGTTTATGGTTATAATAATCCCATTATTAAAATTTTTCACTCAATATTTTTTTGAATTCATTTGTTAAAAACATGCTTAAAATATGTAATTTCACAATGGCCCAATTTGACAACAATTTATTGATTCTATCATATCATTAACTAAAATAATCTAAATGTTAAACTTAATTATTTTATAATCATATGGTGGTTTAGATTAAATATCTATAAATGGGAAAAAGGCTTAATGTGATCATAAGGGGCCCAAATGCATCCTACAAGTGAAGATATTATGGGCCATCCAGATTGGACCGCACTTCTGTATTAGGTCCATAACTAGGTCCTCAGAACTCAAATTTGGATGATTATACCTCTATTATATAGAAAACTATGTGTGACACCTCTCCACATAATTTCATAATATTTTCTCACCTTTTTTCTTGTCAACCATCTAGATAAATAAGTAAGAAGTCTGTCATGGATAATCACCTAGTCCCATAAATACTTGACTTCTTTTTGTGGATATTTTGTTATATTTGTTGATAAAATCACTAACCCCACTCATTATCATGAATTTATAGACCATGGGAAAGGTTAAGTCGAATTGGAGAGCTATTTTTTCCATTTTAATCTTTTTCTCCATCATATACTTCTAAAACTCTTAGTGATCAATTTTGGTGGTGTTCTTTTTTGTAATCTTGAGCTCCATGCTTGTAACCATTGGAAGGTAATTGAATTTCCAGGTTTATATTATATTTATATTCATTTATTTATTTTTATTTTTGTGTTTATTCTGGTTCAATATAATCGAAATCAAAGGAACAATAATCCTCATGATTCCATGCATAAATAAGATCTTATGATGATTTGAGTCTGGTTTCCTCTTTTCTCACGTTTTTCTTTCATGAGTTTGAGAAAAGATTATGTCGATTAATAAATTATAAGATCTTTTACCCAATAATATAAATGTTTCTATCTTGTAAAAATATTATCAATAACACCAATATGGTCTTATCATCGCGTTTTTTATGTGATTCCTTAATTGAATTCGGTTTTTACATAGACTTAAGTTTGTTAATTTTTGAGCGGTCACTGATAATCATAATAATTGATTAATAAAATACTCAGTGATTACCTAATATGAACTGACATACCATAGTAGTTTTAATGAGTATAAAATAAATAATCAAGGATCCTTACCTTTCCTATGAGAGTGATGATAGATTGAGCATCAAGGGATACTCACCCAGGCTGGTCATAATTTCTCTAACTTTTTGCAATCTCTTTGTGATATAGTTTCAATTTATTCTTTTAAATCATAAACACCCATGTTTTCCAAAAGTCCCATTCCCCTTTTATTTTTATAATTAGAAACATTTTTGTAATTAATGATCTAAGGCTCCATTGATAGATGACCTAGGGTTCCTGCTATAGGGCAGAAATTCTAGTAAAAACTAAACAAACAATTTGATGTGCTCGACAATGCAATAAAATTTTGGATTTTTTTATAGGGATCCAATATAATTTATATTCCTTTATTTAATTTTATTTATTTATTTTTTTGATAATTAGTACTCCTTTCAATATCTCCCCAACCCTTTTGATTTTTTTATTTTTTCTTTAGTTTGTTTTTTTGTGTTTCTTTTTCTCTCTCTTACTCTCACTATCTCTTTATATATATATATATATATCTAATTATATAGTACAACATTATTTGTTTATTTAATTATACCTAATTTATTGTTATTTTATTCATATTATATTAAAAAAAGAATAAATAAATAAATAAATAAAAAATAAAATAAAATTCATAACATTGTTGTATGACAAGATTTGACAAAGAATATTTGATTCCAATTGACCAAAAAATTGAAAAAACACTTCACTAAAAAATAAGGCCATCTATAGTAATAAATTACCATAACACTTAGGAACCCCGTGAGAAACCTCAAGTTGTTCTAAAACAATCTCAGATTGAAATAAATCATACCCAAGTTAACATGGCAGCAAATAAATGGACCTTAAAATAACTAACCATCCATGATTTGGAGTACCAACCTACGTACATCCAATATCCTAAGGAAGTATCCAACTTTGAGCTGAGATCGGGACTCATCCACCTCCTTCCAAAATTCCATGTTCTTCCCGATGAGGACCCTCACAAACATCTCAAAGAGTTTCACATAGTTTTCTCCACCATGAAACACCAAAATGTATCTAATAATATCATTAAGTTTAGGGATACCAATTCACCCCTGATGGTGTATACGAAGACTGTATATACTATCTACCTACCATAATTTGGTTATGTTATGATCATCAATGACTCTTCAAATTTATTTTTTTCCTTTCATACTGGACCACATCAATCTAAAAATAAATCTATGGAATTAGGAAATGAGAAGGATAGAACCTTCATTAATACTGGGAAAGATTCATAAGACCTTGTTTGATTTGACCCCACCACCAAATTAGTGAAAACTTTCAAATTAAATACTATTATGAGAGACTTCTCCCCATGGATCACTGTATGATATATGCTGAAGCTGGTGGTTCCCTAGTTAATAAAACTATTTCCACTGCTCATGACTTAAAAGCCAACATGGCTCAAAATGCACAACAATTTGGCACATGAGAAATTGCACCAACCCGAGGTGTTCATGAGGTAAGTCATTCATCCTTATTAAAAAAGGTAGAAAACAAACTTGATGAGATGCATACCCTTCTAAAAAATCAGCTCAAGCACAAGGTAACTCTCACTCTTCTTCCAATCGATTACATTGTGGTATTTTTATGATAACACTCATTTTTCTGACCAGTGTTCACAATTTAAAGATTAATTTAAGTCTTTTGAAGCAGTATTCCCTAGGAATACATTCCAACAAGCACATACCTTCATGAATGAACCAATCATGAAAAATACAAACCCCGGGTGTCAAGAATAACCATAATACCAACAATGAAGAAAAATATACCCCAAGTAGAATTGGTATCAACAAGGCCAAGATATGCAACCATATTATCCTTAAAATTCTCGAAAAAATCCTCCTCTTCCAAAATATAAACAAATAATTGAGGATATAGTGAAGGAAATAGAAACCAAGAACCTCCAGTTTCAATAGAACACAAAATAATCTATTCAAAACCTACAGACTCAAGTGGTACAATTGGAAAACACCACTGATGAGATAAATATGCAAGGTTGTAGAAAACTAACATCCCAACCTGTTCCTAATCACTAAGACAAAGGTGATGTTTGTTTAATCACACTTCATAGTGGTAAAGAAGTTTATTCATCCAATGATTCTACCCGAAAGGTATTACCCTATTGAAAAATCTCTTTACTAAACCTCAAAAGTTTCAGGTAATGAAAAGAAAGATAGAACGATAATCAAGTTATCATTATGGATTCCCTTGAAAAATCCATTAATCTTCCGTTAACTCAAATAATATATAAATCTAAGAATGTTTTTGATAATGATATTGATAAATATATTGTGGATCCCATGGGGTGTAAGCTGAGTGGTACCCGCTGGTTATACCCCTCACTCTCCGTGGGGACTATCCCATGCTTTAGTTTTTCCAGACTTAGACACTGTGCATATTATGAATAGGGTGATTCAAAGACATTTTCCTAGATGGGTAATGTACGGCTCATTATGGGCATGGCGGGGCCCCCAATGGGAGGCTAGTGTTACCCTACACACATTTTAGCCAATGGGGTGTTAGCCGAGTGGAACCCATTGGTTGTACCCCTCGGTCTCTATAGGAACTAGCCCAGGCACGAGTCCCGCCATACTCGGACACTATGCATATTATGCACATGGTGATTCAAATCCATTTTCATAGCCAGGGAATGTGCGGTATGCTCTGGTCATGGATAGCCCCCCAGTGGGAGGCAAGCGTTACCCAAAACACGTTTTAATGAGGATACAACCCTGATAAGCCCATGAGGGGCCACACGATGCAAGTTTTCCCCGTACCGCTACCTTCAACTCCCCCACTTCAGACCTGCCTTGTTCTCCTTCTGCTCGGTGCACTCGTGGTTGACATGATCTTCTAATGGAGGCTCCCCAATTCTGTAGAACATCCTTCCTACAACGCGAGGCTCCAATCCATTACTTTGGCTAGGGCTTCCCATAGCACCACGATGTTGGTCCCGGGTGGTTTCAGATGTTGTGGTCTAGGGGTTCCCATTGTGATTCGCGTCGTATGTAGGTGTAATGGGTAGATCTGGCCCCGGGTGTGGTTTTGAAGGAAGCGACGGGATTTGCGGCATAGGCTTATGGAGGGGTCCCCTACCATCGATATCTGGCCTGATTTGTGTTTGCATGCTTTTTGTGTTTGTTTTTCGTGTTTTAGTGGTGCGATGGTTTTTGCGGTGCATGGTGTGGACTTGACTTTGATTCCGGTGACTGGTAATGAACTCCTGGTGAACAAAATCTTGGTTTCAGGTGATGTGCAGCATTATGTGATGGCTTCATGATGGCAGATCAATATTGCATGGACTTTTTGTGGCAGTTAAGCAGCATGATGGATGAATTTGTGATTGTGGTTTGGTTTTATGTTGGTTTTTTGTGAATTTGTGGAATATTGAATGAATGGTTGGTTTGTGGTCTGTAGTGGTTAGAGTTCCCATTGATAACATGACAACACCAGTTGTGAATGTCGATGATAAGATCATGAGTTGGAATGGATTGGAAACCAGTGATTCAAATGGTGTTTTCTATGATATTTTGTAGGATCTCACTAACCCAAATAGTGACTTATTTGAAAATAAAAAAAATATGTTTCATCCAGATATTGATAAATAAATAATGGATAGATTTAAAAAGGTAAAAGATAAAATTTCCTTATTGGATGCAGTTAAACAAATCCCTTTCTACAAAAAATTTCATAAGGATATTTTCACCCATAGACGGAGACTAAAGGGGAATGAGAGAGTCAACCTAGGAAGGAATGTCTCTGCTTTGATAAAATCAGTGATGCCAACAAAATGAAAGGATTTGAGAACATTTATGATACCTTGAACCATAGGGGAGACCATATTTTTTATTCAATTCTAGATTTTTGTGATTCAATTAATGTAATGCCTCACTCCATGTATACTTCTCTATAGGTTGGAGAGATTTAACCTTTTGGAATCGTCATGCAACTTGCTAACCGGAGCACACCACACCAATAATGAGTGGTTGTATACATCCTCATAAATGTAAAGAATCTCATCATCCCCATTGAACGCTAAATTCTTGATACAAAATATACCTAAACCTAAGGAAATTTACCTCTCATACCTGGAAGACCATATCTCAAAACAAAAAAGATGAGCATCAACATTCACAATGGTAAACTATCCATGGAGTTTTTTGGAGAAAAGGTATGTTTTACTATACTTGATTCTAGAAAACAACCCATTTAAGAGCATTCTATTGTCCATGTTAATTCGATGGAAGTGCTCTCTAACAATGCACAAACACACAATTTTATCCTCGACCCATAATCTGAATCATTTTTTCTTATTCACCAATAGATGATTTGAGTATTGATTAATGTTTTGAGTGTCGTGTGGGTTTTAAAATATAATTTTTTTGCTTTTATTGATGATTGTGTTCAATCTGCTGTACCCATGATCGTCGATGATTCTGAAAATCACATTTCAATAGATTCTCTATCCTTAGAGAATAAACTTAAATAGATAAAAAACTTCATAGAAATCACCCCCCCTAAATACCCTCCCTCAATATAAAATTCACTAGTATTATAATTGAATCCACTTCCATATAATTTAAAAAACACCTATCCTAAGGTTATTAACAAATTTACAATTATTATTTCCAACATCCTCTCTCCACATTTAGAATCAAAACTTCTTGATATTTTGAGAGAGTTTAAACATACAATAGGATGGACATTGGATGATATTTATGATATTATTCTATCTATTTGTATAAACCAAATACTTATATATGATGGGGATAATCCTATATGTTAGGCTCAAGTATGGTTGAATCCCACTCTCCTTGAAGTGGTAAAATTGGATGTTAGTAAATTAATTGTTGTTAGGATCAATTATCATATATCTGATAGTAAATGGGTTATCCCAGTGAAAATTATTCCTAAAGAACTAGAATAATTTTTATGTCAAAAGAACAGAATTAATTGGTTCCAACACATATGAAAAATGGTTCGCAAGCCTTTATTGACTACCATCGACTGAATCAAGCCACACGAAAGGGCCACATTACTCTGCCTTTCATTGACCAAATTTTAGAAGGACTGGATTCTAAGTCCCATTATTATTTCCTTGATGGATATTTGGGTTATTTTGAAACCTATATAGCCATCTATGATCAAGAAAACACAACACCTACCTGTCCATTTAGAACATTTTCATAAAAAAGGATGCCTTTTGGTCTATATAATACCCCTGTTACATTTTAGCGATGTATTTTAATTATTTTTTCTGAGTAACTTGATAATTCTATTGAGTTATTTATGGTTGGATTCACAGTATATGGATATTACATTGATGATTTTTTTGGAACACCTAGGTTCTATCCTCCGTCATTGCATTGAGAAATATGTCATATTAGGTTATGAGAAATTCCCTTTCATGGTTGAGTGGGGGATAGTTCTTGGGCATGTTATTTCAAATGAGGTAATTAATGTGTAGAAGTACAAAATTGAATTAATTTCATCCCTTCCATATCCAATGTGTTTTCATGAGGTGATATCGTTCTTAGTTCAGGATGGTTTTTACCACCGATTCATTATGGACATTAGTGAGATCGCACTTCCCTTGTCCTAGTTATTACAAAATGATTCTATGTTTTTTTGATAAAAAAATGTGAGGATGATTTAAATTCAATAAAAATGAGTCCCACTTTATCTCCCATCATCCAAACTCCAAGATGGGATCTCCCCTTGAAACTTATGTGTGATGCCTCCAACTTTTTATTTGGTTTAGTTTTATCAAAAAGGGTTGAGCCGCCACCTCATGTCATTACATATGCCTCCCCTACCCTTGAACCTTCCTAGGAAAAATACATGACCACTGGAAAAGAACATCCTTATATTGTGTTTTCCTTAGAATAATTATTTTCATATCCTATTGGGTAAAAAATCGTTGTCTTTTTTGATCATCCTACTATACTTTTTCTCCTAAAAAACCTAAAGCTAAGCCCTGACTAATTCAGTGGATGCTACTCCTCTAAGAGTTCTACCTTGAGATTAGAGATAAGTGAGTTGTGAAAAATGTGGTTTCTGCCCACATTAGTAGGATTTCCCCACCATTGGGCCATCATGTTGACTCACCCCTCCCCATTGTATAATTATTCCCACATGAGAACCTTCATGATATTATATACATTACCCTTAGTATGCAAATATTTTTAATTTTCTAGAAACATCTGGAGTCCCCACTGATTTCATAACTTCGCGATCCTCGATATTTAAGCATGATTTTTGATGGTATATTTGCGATGAACCATATTTGTGGAGAATTTATAGTGACCATTTCATTCATCGGTGTGTCCCTATCCATGAGTTCACATCTATTTTAAGATTCTTCCACACTTTAGCTTGTGGGGTCCAATTTGTCTCTCAATATATAGCTCTAAAGCTCCTTGACTCAGGTCTTTATTGGCCAAAATTGTATAGATATGTCCATTGATTTTTAAGTCATGAACTCAATGTTAATTCATAGGGAATATATCCAAGCAGAATGAAATGCCCAAATAGCCCATGGTATTTTGTGACATATTTGATGCATGGGGAATTGACATCATGGGGCCTTTTACAAAATCATTTGTATTTTTGTACATATTTTTTAGCTATTGTATACATCTCTAATTGGGTGGAAGAAATGTATACCAGGACCAATGAATCTTAGGTGGTTGTTGATTTTGCGAGGTCCCAAACTTTCAGTAGGTTTGGTTTTCCAAAATTCATTATTAGTGATCAAGGTTCACATTTTATCAATTGTAACATGAAAAACATTCTCTTTAAGTATGGGGTTGTTCATAAAGTATCCACTGCATATTACCCCCAAACTAATATAAAAGATGAAATTTCAAATTAGAAAACTAATAGAATCATGGAAAAAATGGTACAACCCAATATAAATTATTGAAGTTAACACTTGGATGATGAACTTTGGGCATACCGTATATATTTTTAAACCCCAATCATAATTTCACATATAGGATTGTGTTTGGAATGGATTTTCAACTCTAGGTGGAGGTGGAATACTAGGAATATTGGGATATTAAATAATGAAACATGAATTTTTTAAATTCAGGTGAGCATAGGAAACTGCAGATTCAAGAGTTGGATGAAATATGACGTGATTCATATGATAACTCCTAGATCCATAAATAGAATACAAAGGGAATCCATGATGGTGTGGTTCATTAGCAGAAGTTCCATATTGGTGAGAAGGTCCTCATGTACAATTCCAGGATAAATCTCCCCCTAGGTATTTATGTTATCATTGGCTTAGTCCCTATACTATTACTAATGTTAACACATAATTTGAAATATATGTTTTCCATAATAATTGAGGAAAGTGGTTTACTATCAATGGAAAGAGGCTCAAACACATCTATGAATATTTTCAAAAGTATTTGGTAGAGGAATTCCAGCTGATTGATGTTGTATATTACACCACTTAGTAGGTTGTCCCATATCTTGAAATTTATATATTTATCTATTTATTTGAACTACTTCCATTGATTATAGTGTAATTTTCAGGTGTGGGGAGGGTTACATGTCATATTTAGGATTAAAAAAAATTTTGTTTTCAATTTTTTATTTATTTTTCTTTATTTTTTGTTTTTAGATAATCATTAATGTTAAAAATAGTTTCCAAAATCAATTTTCATTCTTGATTTAATTGTGTGGAAAATTTCATTTTTTTTGGAAAAAAAAATTCAAATGAATTTTGCTATTGAATATTTTTCTTGAACTTGTATTTTCTAATCATTTTTAGGTGTTGAATGGATTTTTGAAACCCATGCCTCATTAGCACTGAACAATATTTTAACCCCTTACCTAAGATACATTCTAATCCATTTACTACATATCCTTCAATTTAATCAATTTTTTGTGAGTCTCGAGTCATGTAGAGAAACTAGAAATTTCTTGATTCTATTTGAATCCATAAGATTCAAAGTTTTCTACACTCATTATAGAGTCCATAATTCATTAAAAATCCCTTTGTTAAATTAACCTCTATTTTTGGACAAAATGAAATTTTACCCTTATTAAGAATTAGTGAACATGAAATTACTATTTGGTAGCCACATTAAAAGCCAATTTATCCTTACCTACCCATCTCTTATACACATTCTTATTTTATTTTAAGAAAGTTTGGGGGAGAGGTTGTTTCCATGGGAATTCTCAAGAAATAATCATTGTTATGGGTTTATAGAATGGGTTCCAACATTTGTTTTGGGAAGTGGGTCCACAACCCATATTATATCATTGCTTTATAAATGTTTCCCTCTTTATCTCCAAAAAAATTTATATAAAAAATATAATTATGTACATATAAAAATTAGAATAAAAGAAAAAAATAGAGAAAATATGATGTTTACTCATTAGTATTCACTTCTTAGTTGCGACCCACACAAATAGAATAATGGGGATAGTAGTTTGAAAGTGATACAAACTGTGAGAGGTTGAGTGAGTAAATTAATTGTGAACACTTTTTGAATTTTGACAAGGTTTTTAGTTAATAGAATAAAAAATCCACCTCTACCTTAGATTTATATACATTATATCCTACCAACCCTTGAACCTCAAAACAACATGTTGGAAGTCCCTCTTGAGTAACACACTAGTTTTTTATAGTATAAAATATAGAATCATGGCAAGCATATACTAATATTACATGAACTATTTGAAAAGAGAATAACTCCACTTTTAAATGTTCCTTGAGTGAAGAGGAAAAATTTATAGGTGTAATAGCTTGTGACATGTTTCATGGGTGAAAAAATGAAGTTGAAATAAGTTTGAATGTGAGATAAGAAAAATGATAGGAAATTTTATTTTATAAATGAGAAATTATGGATTTAATTTAAAAGAATCTTTTATGTTTTCTCAACTTTGATTTATGAATGGGACATGATCATGATATAAAACTTTACCCAGGAGTACAAGGGTTTAGGTTTGGGGGTGTGATCGCATAGATATATAACATACTTTATCACCCTTATAGTTGTGTATTAAATAGTTTATGGGTTTAATCATCCCATTATTAAAGCATTTAGTACTCAATATTTGTTTTGAATTCATTTTTTGAAAACATTCTTAAAAGATGAAATTTCACAATAGCCCAATTTGACATTAGTTCACTATTTCTATAATATCACTAAATATATTAATACAAATGTTAAAAATTAATTTATTATATGATTTTATGGTGATTGGGATTCAATATATATAATTGGGCCAAAGGATTAATGTGATCAAAAGGGGCCCAAACAAGGCCTATAAGTGACGATATTTTAGGTGTGCCAGATTAGACCACCCTTCCCAATTGGGGCCATAACTCTGGTCTTGGATCTCCAATTAAAATTATTCAACCTCTATTTTACATAAAAATCGATGACCCCTTTACACAAAAGTTCATTATATTTTCCAACATTTTTTCAGTTAACCAGCCTGATAAAGGAGTAAAAATTCTGCTACGAATAGTCACCTAGTCCCATAGATACTTGACTTCTTTTTATGGAATGTTTGTTGTATTTTTCCATAAAATTTCAAATCCCCCATAATAAATAGGAATTGAAATACTATGGGTAATATTTAGTAAAATTTTATAGTTCTCTTATTCCATTTTAACCATATTCTCATTCATGTAGTTCTAAGCCTCTTAGTGATCGATTTGGGGTGTGTTATTTGTTTTAATATCAAGATCCATGATTATAACCATTGGAAGGTAATTGAACATCTATGATTGTAATATATTGTTCTTCATTTACTCTTGATTTTGTTATATTATGGTATGATATATTACAAATCAAAGGAACAATAATCTTCATGCTTCCATGTATAAAATGGATCTTGTGATGATTTGAGTGAGGTTTCCTTTTTTTCACCATTTCCTTTCATGACTGTCCAAACAAATTATGTAGGTTGATAAATTGAAAGATCGTGAACCCATGAATATGATTTTAATTATGTTGTGGAAATATTATCAATGACAAAAATTTGTTTATCTCATCACGTTGTTGATGTAATTCCTTGATTGAGTTCCGTTTTTACATCGACTCAAGTTTCTTGGTTTTGAGCGATCGTTGATAATCAATATTATTGATTGATCAAATACTTGGAGTTAACCTAGTAAGAACTCACATACCATACTAGTATCAGTGTGTATAAATTAAGTAATCAATGATCATTCACATTACCTTGAGATCGACGAAGGATCGAGCATCAAGAGACACTTACCTGGGTTGATAATGATTTCTCTAACTTTTTTCTCTCACTTTTTGATATAGTTTAAATTTATGATATTAAATCATATACCCACAAGTTTTCCAAAATCCCATTCCCCTTTTATTTTTATAATCATAACTTTATTTTAGAATTAATGATATAAGGCTCTGTCGAGAGATGACCTAGGGTTCCTTCGATACTACAAAAATTATTGTAAAAACTAATAAACTAATTTAACACGGTTGACAACACGATAATAGATTCCACACGGCCATTAGACATGCACTAAAGGAATCACTCACCAATGAAGGATATTCTCCTACTAATCCTTGATCTCTACCGAGTACTCAATAATGCAGCTCCATCCTTGATGTCCAGATTTCCTTAGTCGATAACATGCGATGGGACATGAACGTACCTCCTCAGATGCGACATGTGGAAGATTTCATGTACCCGGTATAATTATAGAGGTAGAGATAATAAATAATCCACCTCACCAACTCTACACAGTATATGGAAAGGGACAATGAATCTTGGAGATAGCTTGCTGCACCGACCAAATCTCTCTAATTCACATCGAGGTGAAACCCATAGGAACACATGATCTTCTTCTATGAACTCCAAAGGCATCTGTTGTTTTTTTAGCACAAGAATTATAATTGCTACATGAAATCCTCATCCAATTCAAGATGATCTACACCTTATAGGTAGTTTCTCTCACAGTCCCTAGACCCATGAGTTCTGACTCTCACTACTACAAATACCCCTTTTATCAGCGCTAAAAATGACCTTTAACAGTGCTAGAAAAGCGTTGTTAAAGCCGGCGAAGATAAGTGGGGGGGTCCCCTTTATGATAACCCCAAAAAGCACTGATAAAGACCCCTTTTATCAGTGATAAAAACAGAGCTGATAAAAGGGTCCTTTATTAGTGCTTTCTTTTTAGAGCTGATAAAAGACACATTTTATCAGCAATTTTTTTAGCACCGATAAAACTAAAAAAAATTAAAATTTTAAAAAATTTAAAAAAACATCCTACCAATCTCGGGGGGGGGGGGGGGGGCTTTTTACAGCGCTTGCGACCCCCCTTTATCAGCACTTTACCACACCTCCAGCACTCGCACGCACCACCTCCACCATTTATTAGCACTATAAACCACCTTTATCTATGCTAGCCCCTTAATTTCACCCTTGCACGTGCACCCCTACCTCCACCCGAATTTGATCTCGAGACCTCCCCCCTGCGCGTCGGAAGCCTTTTCCACTCCCCTATATTGATTTGTTCTCTTATTTGTGATATATCTATTTATTTATATATATATATTTAGTTATATTTATTTGTATAGTAATATATATTTATATTAATATATATATATTGTTATATTAATATATATATAGTTATATTAATATATATATAGTTATATTAATATATATATTTATAGTTATATAAATATATATATTTATAGTTATATTAATATATATATGTATAGTTATGTTAATATATATAGTTATATAAATATTCATATATTGGTATTTTAAATAAAATGGATATTAGTTATTATTTAGATAATGGTAATATATTGGAAACACCAATTTCATCTATTCCATCACGACTTAGGTATGGTATACAAGGAGTTGGAGGAAAATTAAAACAAAAATGGTGTTCTCGATGCACCATGATTCGTGGAACCTGATGACCCTCTATCGAGTAGCAGGAACCAATCCTATACTACTCATTGAATATAGTAGTACAATGTATCTATAAATATATATATATTTATTGTTATATTAATATATATAGTTATATTGTTATATATATAGTTATATTAATACATATATATAGTTATATTAATATATAGTTATATAAATATTCATATATTGGTATTTTAAATAAAATGGATATTAGTTATTATTTTGAAAAATCTAATATATTTTATATGTAAATATGTTTAATTACTTATTAAAAAAATTAAATTTTTAGGTGTGAATATATATAAAATATGTACATATAGTTATATATTTTGATTATAAATAGTAGTGAATTATAAAAAAATATAAACTTTCAAAGACATAATATCAATATGAATGTAATACCTTGGAATAAATTCAGTCCCCACTAAAAAAAGGCAATAATACCCATATAAACTAGGATGAAGATCCATAAAATTATAAAAAATCGGGGTACCCCGACTAAAAACTCAGTTTTGGAGGCCTTCTAGGCATTTTTTGGCCTCAAAAAAACTTTGACCAAGGTCTCTTTTGTGAAGATGGTGTAGATCTTGTCACAAGCTTCGATTTGATATGTTGTAGAGCTCAAACAGACACACGGATTAAATGTTATGACCGTTTGATGTTTGAGTTGTGTTTTAAACATATTTTGGATCTTTTTCTAAATGTTATTTATTTTTTTAGTCATCGAATTGTTATTAAATAACTATTACACCATAATAATTAAAAAATTACTAATTAAAAATATTTTTTTTAGTTTTTTTATAATCCATTTTCACTAAATATCTCATATATTAACTATATTAAATTTAAATGTATATTTATACTTATCTAAAATATATTTAAAAATTATATATGATATTTATATCAATATAACTATATTTATATATTTATATATTATTTTTAATTAATTTTTTTTAAGTCAACCCTTCATTAGCGCAACTCAAGAAGTGCTGATAAAGGGTGTCCCTTTATCAGTGTTTTTTTCGTTATCGCTGATAAAGGTTGGCGACGGGGAAAACTATTTTTGTGGTAGTGTGTCCTTGGTCAGTCAATTAAGATTATGACCTATAGGGTCACCTATAAAAAGAATTTAATGGTGAAATACTGATGGTGGATTGATAATTATTTTTGTACAAAAAATATAGTAATGGTAGGTGATCCTACCAACTATGACCAAATTACAACATTCAAGCTCGTTGCATGTCCTCCAAAACCTGAATGGTCCACTCAGTTTGGCCATCAGTTTGGGAATGAAACACTCTGCTCAAGAGTAACTGAGTCCTAAAAACCCCATAAAATCTCTTCCATAACTGGGATGTGAAATGATAATCATGTTCGTAAATGATATTGGATTGAAATTTGTGGAGTTATAATATCTTCTGAATGTAGAGGCATCCCAAGATCTCTATATAACTATACTCTTATATAGATTGGAAGTGGTCTGACTTGATGATTTAGTCTACAATCACCTAGATGGAATCATGTCCTCTATATATATGTGGTAATCTCATTAGGATGTCCATGGATATCCCATCCCACTTCCAATTTGGAAACATAAGTGGTTGAGTTAAACTCGATGGAACTTGGTTCTCAGCCTTCACTTGGTGGCATGTAAGGCATTGAGAGACAAACTATGCAACTCTTTTCTTCATACCTGGCCACCAAAACTAATATCATAGGTTCTCGTACATATTTTACAGACCTGAATTTACCACCAAAGGATTCATATTAAAATATCTTAGAACCTCCTATCACAAAATCACTGATACCATCATGCGTTATTTGAAAAGAACAAAATTCTCCCCACCTTTAGAAAATCCATCAGGAGCATGTACTATGAATATATGAGTATGTAGGGTCTCACAGTCATAATCCCCAATTTGTGCCTCTCTAACTCGCTAAAAGGGAAGAGGGGTAAAAACCATCGAATGGAGGTATGCCGCCCTATCTCCATCCATAAAGGAAAATTATAATGAGGCTAACTGCTTGGAAGACTTGTTCAGTAACTAGTAAAAAGATCTCTTACGGAGAGAATTTGCTTCCCTGTTCCCCTTCTCAGAAGTATAGACAATTTCAAATTTTTAATCCTAGAGGAACTCTATCCATCACCTCTATCTCAAGTTAAGTTCATTCTTAGAGAATACGTACTTGATACTCATATCATTGAAGTATACGATAAACCGCTCACCCGTTAGGAATTTTCACCACACATTTAGTATAAATACTACGACTACTAACTCAATATTGTGGGTAACCTAGTTGTGATCCATTGGTCACAACTATCATGAAACATAGTTAATCGCCGCTTTCCTCTACATCATAACACAACCAATCCCAGTTGCTGATGCATCTAAAAACTCTACGTACTTGAAACCCTCCTATAAAAATCTCAATATGGGAGCACTCATAAAACTCTACCTCAACTTCTAAAAATCCTTATAGAACTTTTTTTCCACATGAAAGGCTTACCATTTAATTTGAATCTATAATGGGTGCTGATATCCTGGAGAAATCATGTGTGATTCTCTAGTAATATCCTTCCAAACCAAGGAAGCTCTGTACCTCTTTCACGCTCTTGCGTAGATCCCAATCTAACACAACCTCAAAATTGGCTGGATCCAAGGCCACTCCATCTGCTAAGATAATGTGTCCCAGAAAGTGGATCACCTGAATCTAGAATAGGAACTTCGAGAGCTTTCTATGAAGATGGTGCTCTTAGAGTATTTCCAAAAACTATCCTCAAGTGTCTTGTGCACTCCACCTAGGGCACTGACTACACAAGGATACCATCAATTAAGACTACCAAGAACCAGTATAGGAAAGGATGGATGATCTGGTTCATGAGTCTCATAAACACTGTTGGGCTGTTCATCACCCCAAAGGGAAATACCATGTACTCACAGTGACCATAGTTACCTATGAATGTTGTCTTCTATATATCCTCATCCCGTACTCACAACTAGGGATAGACTGACCTATGGTCAACATTTGAGAACCATCTTTCCCCTTTCAAATTATCAAAGAAGTCATAGATCCTTTATAGTGGATACATGTTCGTCATGGTCACCTAGTTAAAGCAGCGGTAGTCCACACAAAACCACGAGCTTCTTCCTTCCTTCTTGGAAAAAAACTAGCACGGCCTAGGGCCAAGAATTGTGTCTAACAAATAAATTCCTCTGCAAGTCCTCAAACTACACTCTCATATAACGAAGCCTCTATGAGATCCATTTGATATTTTGGAGCAGATATTAGCATCGTACCGATGTTTATATCAATATAGAATTCTATCTCTCAGGTGAGAGGTAAACCTAGAACATCCTTAGGGAAGAAATACTCATACTCCACCACTATTTTAGGAAACTAAGAACTCATAATATCCACTAACCCAAGAGTAAATTTGTAAAATTGATGAGTAATCAGTTCCACCCTCCTATGCACAAGTCTATCATGCATTTCCTGGGTTTCCTAATCACCAAAAAAGGAATACCTGGTTTCGTCTATGTGGATACACCACATCCTTCTACTAAAATAGTCAATTTGGGCATGAAATATAGATAACCAATCCATTCCAAGAATTAAATCACAAGGCCTTGATACTATTACCAAGTGATTCCAATAGAAAATCACACCTCTAAAAGTTATGTCACACTATCGGTATAAGTGTGTCATCACCGATTCTTTTCTAGTAGGACTATCCAAGTGCAATGGTTGATCCAAGGGCCCAACTAAAATCTTTAAGCCTCATACATGGTATGTGTAAATAAAGGAATGACCAGAATCCATGTCTATTAGTATTGCATCTATGGAATAAAAGATACTATTTGTGCTTCGAATCATTCTCAGAGCCTTTTGGTCATAAGATTTGACTGCATGCAGCTATCCCCACCCATGTCCCCCATCTCCCTGATCTAGGCATGGACCACCTAGGGGATGTGATGGTAACACATCCAAATTCCAACCACCTTAAACTTCTCTTTTAGATCCTCTGCTATGTCCACAACCCTATGAACTTACCTACTCTTTCCACTACCTCTCCCATGGTGGTCCATCTACAGTCTCTCTGTCAGCTGTACAGTGGGTCAGACAATCTCATGAAAGATGTCTCTGATTTCACATGAGTATCACCAAATCTCTCTAGGCTAACTAGACCCACCCTTTAAAGAATGTACCACATAACCTCTATCTTGGGACCTCCTCTTGAAATTTCTATCTTGTCCAGGTCCTTGATAATGATGTCAGCTCCCTACTACCAATGTATCTACTCTTAATTGTCGACTACTGACAACTACCAACAGCATCTTCTTAGCGAAAAAAATCTCAACCACCAAATCCCACTCTAGCACCCCAACATAATTAGGAATTCATAGAGGGATAAAACTATATTATATGTCTCTACACTTAACTCGCTCGAAAGTGAAAGTCCTAACAAATTTGTTGTGAACCATGTCCATAGAGTACTTAGAAAGGTTGGTAAACATTTACAAGTACTCGGCTACTGTCATGCTACACTACTGAAGCTGTATAAGATCTTGGATACGTTCATACCTAAATGTAGCTGGATAGAACACATATTTTAAAAGATGATAAAACTTTGAACATGGTAGATTTACCTCGTTTTAAGTCTGAGTTACTAAACCCCCCACCACCTTATCGAGCTATAAAGAACGATCACTGCCAAGATCACCATCTGATCAGCTGGTGTCCTGAATAGATGGAAAAGCCAGGTCATCACCTCAATAGATTTCTCATCCACCTATGGGTCAGTCTCTATTTAGAAACTAAGGGCTCGTTTCTATTGAAAATTGTGAAGTGCACTGAGCCTGTACACCTCATCCGTCGGTACTGCAGGTAGCACGTACTTCTCTACGGGTGGTGGTATAGCCATAACACCACCTGGAGGTAACACCTTTGGAATTGGTCCCTATATCACTCCCTCATAATTGAGGGGATCATCCTCATGATCATGATGTTGAATCATAGGAAGCCTACATCATGGAGGAATCCAAAAATAAAGAAGATTTACCATAATAAATTAGAATATCTGGAGAGGTGATTTAATAAGGAAATGTAAAACACAACCTGTTCTTATATAATGCAAGTAAAATTGTTTTCTTGGTATCCAGTTTTCTCATTTACTGAGTTGAAAAGTAGGTGTTCAGATTCCAATTTTATGGATACGTCAACTTCCACACTAACACTGGAGTCCCTAGCATGAAATCTAAACTCAAAACACTTAACACTATTTCCCCAAACCAATATGATAGACTCTCGGTCCAATGGTAGAACCAATTCCTCTCATACCACTTTTTAACGACCCATCCTAGTGGGGACCAAGAAATAACTCTCCAATGCCACCACAAATAGGATAAGGGCTGGTGACTAGCACCGACAAGGTATATCACTAACATGGGAGCCCATATCCTAAGTACCTATACAAATACACACTTCTACAAACCTATAAAAATTCTAAAATGTAAAAACACCTGAACAACCATGCATGAAAATACCTCAACCAGAGTATGATAGGAATTAAATGAAAGAAAACAAGGCAAAAAACAAGATCACCACAAAGAGTTTAAAACACAATTCCAACCTAATAGTACGTTCTAGTACTGTTTCCATAAAGCAGCAGGAACACACCTTGGTCTGTCCTGTATCACTAAGAACTGTCTGGTCCTAGTTTGTTAAAGAATCTATCAAAAGGTCAATCATCTACATTGAACATGACTTGTGTGGGAAATGACTATGCTGAAGTGGGTATAAAAATACTCAACAGGACACCCTGAAACTACAAAGAATACAAAAAGGAAATAGAGTCAGCTTTGCACTAGTATATGTTTACAACACATATAACAAGAATAAATAGATATACTCAACAAAGACACACAATGTAAAGATAAGTCACAACTGATGTATACCTTCCTAGGATTTCAAAACAAAGATTCCAAAAATCACTTGTTTGGGAGAAAACGCTCTTAAGTCTGATATCATCGATGAAGTCTGTTTAAGAGGTACAATTTGTTGGGTCTTTTCATGATAAATTTCATGCTGATAGTTCGATGATAATATGATACACAGATAAGGATCACTGCCAAGGCCATGGGGTGATACCAACAACTCAATCAGAATCAACCCACTAAGTATAGAATTAGAACCCACATAGTGTTGGTCAAGATGATACCAAGAACTCCACCTAGGGCACAAAGATGAATATGGGATCTCACTTCGGGTCTCAAAAAGGGATTCCAATGTCCCTATCCAAGAATTATTGCTGAAGAGATTATTATCCCATATGTAGGAGGAAATTACAAACTAACCTTTAAGGAAAGGATAAGGGGAATGCAACCTAATGAAAATTGTCCAATATATGGTGGGTAAGGGATCTAATCCATGTATAAAAAAGTACACAATGTGTAACAGGGGTCACATGTTGTGCCCCTTGACCTCGGTTCCTACTCATGTAAACATACCATGTCATAAAGCCATGTCTGTGTAGAAGTATATGACATGATATATTCCCGTGTACTCTACCCATGTTCCAGTACATGGCTTGGCCTTTTTACTCTGGTCCAGTTGTGTCCATGTGGGGGAGTACATGGCCTTCTCCAACCCAAGTACTCCAACCCATGTTTGTGTACCCTCTGAGGTACGCACTAAGTCACATGGGATACACCACTTGTCATGTGAAAGGGGTCACATGCCGTGTGATACTTTAAACTCTCCTAAAACCACAGTCTCCACAAATGGGGCCCAACACACTGTGTAAT
The DNA here is from genome assembly GCA_963277665.1 of Viscum album. NCBI lineage: Eukaryota > Viridiplantae > Streptophyta > Magnoliopsida > Santalales > Viscaceae > Viscum > Viscum album. The sequence continues at coordinate 376,908,495 of OY728132.1, forward strand.
CCTAGATTAGATGTCATGTGGTTCATGATTTTCTAGAATCATAGGTTCTTCCTCCACACGCCTTGTCCGCTTCCGCAACCTCCGATCTGGCTATGACTTGTTGGATAACTCAAGGAAACACCTTGTCAGAGCATTTCCATCGACAAATATCAAGTTCCATCGATCTAATCTTCTTGAAAAATGGATTCCAGTTTCGTTCTTCATTGTGCGCCAAAGAACACCAAAAAACGCGAAATCAGGTATCCACCATCATCTGATTCATCGCTGCTTCCATCGTCGCACCACCATTATATTGTGCGGATCTTGGATCTATGATATCAGATCGTTGCGCCAAGAAATGGGAGAACAATAATTAATTGATCGAGATTTGTCGAACCGTGGGCCAATTGAATAATTCCCACGATGAACGCAGAATCAAGGGAGAAAATCACAAAAAAAGAGGGGAAAAAACCTTGATCAATGTTTGTGTTGATTTGGATCTGTTTCCATGTGAATAACAGTGAAGAAATCATCAAATCAATGTAATTATCCAAACACCACCCTAAATAAACTTATACAGTAAACACGCATGGTCTAGAGATCAATCCATTCACCTAATGATCTATGTTCATTTTAGTAATCAAGAATGGGGAAATAAAAAAAATAAAACAACCACCCTAACTCGATTTAGATCAATCACTGATGAATAAAAAATATACCCCATGATTAATGGTGAGATCCTCTAATTATGTTGTATGCTGATCATCAATCTATGATCCAGTTGTCCTTTGACTGAGAGGAATCCTACAATGCTCTCTCTAACGACTCTCCAACGGCTCTGTGGTTATGTGGGTAAACCTGAGATTTCTCCATAATAGTATATCTAAAAACTAACTAATTATTTCATAAATAAATAGAAATAGAAATAATTTATTTAATTATTTTATTCATTTTGGTGCTCGTAATGAATTTTCTGCAAATGCCTCCCACCAACCATGATTAAGTCGTGCATATAGTAAAAATTGCATTCTGAACTCAATTATGCCCTCTTATTTCTAATCTGGGAACCCATTTAGAAGTTAATCTACTTTCAGGAAAACCGCACACATGCTCTATTTAATATATTTAATATCTTTCAAACATTTATTCTCGGCACACTAGACCTCGGAATCACCCACCTTCTTAGTGCTTGGTCTAAAAAATAATCCATATAATATCTATAAATATTACATGGAAAATTGGAGACATTATTACTTGCTAAGATAGGATAAACTATGTGGTCCTATCTATTACAATTGGTTGTACCCCGGTTAATTGTATATGAATATTTTGAAATGGTACATTTAGAATCAATGTCGGACATAAGGTTGTATTGCAGAATGACATATTATTGATGAAGATATTAAATTCTATACCAATTACCTATTAGATATTGATATCATCGGTCCCAAAAAATCTCCCCATAGAGAACGGCTTATAGATGGAGGGATTTCTGAATGAGATGTTGTTACAATTACCATTATAGAGAGGGAGAAATATCACCATTACATTTTATATAATAGTGCAGAGGTTTCTCCACACATTGAAGCCCAGAAAGTAATTCTTAGACATTTGAATCCATCAAGGGATGAAGGATGGACTTCAAATAAACATATTCAGTTGTTTATAACATGGTTCTGATATCATGATTAAAAGGAGTTATATGAAAATACGAATTCAATTTTCAGATGCCTTCAATGGCTAGCCAAGGGACGAAATGTAAATGTTATATCTTATACTTGTTTTGTAATTAATGGTTATATGTTATTTATAAATAATCATGATGAATATAGTATGATGAAAAATAGTTGAGTTATTCTTGTGGAAGAAGTGATACACGTATTCAGTTCCAAGGACAGAAACTGTAAAAAAATGCGTATTTCCAATGGGCCCATCGCCCATTGAAAATTATCCTTACGAAGGAAAGAATTCTGACGAGATAACAATACCATAAAAAATAATACTAAATAAATAATTATTTGCAATGGAAAAAAATTCCCATCACAAATACTTTTGGCACGCATGTGCACCAAACCATGGGAACCATTATTTGTGACATGTATTTACTTCGATCGCAAATAATATTCGTCACGATTGTTATTTTCCATGAGAATTTATAACTCGTCGCAAATATTGTGTCAGTACAAGATTATTTGTGATTGGACCCATTGTAAATTACTTTTTAATCAGGGAAAACAAATTTATAGTGAGTACTATTTGTGTTGGGCCCTATAAAAAATAATAATACTTGTTTCGGGACACCCTTCGTAAATAGTCCCATCGCTACTAATCTAACCTATATATATGGCCATAGATGATTTTTTTCCTACCATTCCACTTCTATGATCTCTTGTACTCTCCTCTCCTTTGTTTTCTTCTCCTATAATAAAATTTATTCATTTAAAAGTTTTAAATTGTATAGGGAAAAAAACATTCATATTTACATCTGATAAAAGCTTCAATTTGGAGTTATTTATTTAATATTTTCAACTGTTTATTAATTTATTTTATTTTATAGTAGAAATTAGAATTACTAATTAGCAGTAATTAGTTTTAATTAAAAGTTATTATTTTTACCTAGTAGTAGTTAGTTTTATGTAGCAATAAATATTTTAAATTAGAATTATTTAAATTTAATTATCAGTAATTATTTTTAACTATAAATAATTATAATTAATAAGTAATGATAAGTTTTAATTATTAGTAAGTATGTATGATTAATATTCACTACTTATAATTGAAAGATAAATAACACTAATTAAATAAACATAGTAATAACTCATAAATCTCAGTAATAAGTAATATTGATTTGTAGTAATTTGTAATAACTAACATTAATTTGTAATTAGTTGTAATTAACACTAATTTTTAATAATTAACAGTAAATATTAATAATTTTATTTTTTTTTGTAAAAATCAGCAGTTATTAGTTCAAATTAGTAGAAATAAATAAAATAAGTATTAAATATAAGAAATTTGAAGTAATTATTAGAAATTAGCAGTAAATATAAGAAAATAGTTGTAATTAGTAAAATTATCGATATTTTTAATTAGTAATATATAGCGGTAATTAGTATAATTGAGTGAGAATTATTAAAAATTAGTGAAAATGTGCAGAAATTATTAAAAATTGTTGGATATGAGGGAAAATTATTAAAAATGATTGGAAATGAATATTAATTAGTAAAAATTACCAAAAATGAGGGGTGTATAAGAAAAATTACTAGTAATTAGTGGTATTTAGTAAAAATTAATTGTAATGAGAAGTATATAGTAAAAAATATAGATAATGACTGGTATTTAGTAAAAATTACCGTTAATGAGTGATATTTAGTATAATTACTAGTAAAGAGCATTATTTAGTAAAAAATACTGGTAATGGGCGATATTCAGTAAAAAACTGACAATGAGTGTTATTTAATACAAAATATTTGTAATGAGCAGTAATTAGTAAAAAATATATGTAATTAGTAAAAATTACTACTAATAAGCAGTAATTAGTAAAAAATATCGGTAATGAGTTGTATTTAATAAAAAATATTGGCAATAAGCGGTAATTAGTAAAAAATACTGGTAATGGGCAGTAATTAGTTAAAAATATTGATAATAAGCTGTAATTAGTAAAAAATACTAGTAATGAGTGGTAATTAGTATAAATTACAAGTAATGATTGGTAATTAGTAAAAAAATATTCATAATGAGTAGTATTTAGTAAAAATGATTGGTAATGAGTTGTATTTAGTAAAAAATACGAATAATGAGCGATAATTAGTAAAAAATACTAGTAATGCGTTTTATTTAGTAAAAAATACTAGAAATGGGTGGTAATTAGTAAAAAAATTATTATAATGGGTGGTAATTATTTGAAAATACTGATAATGAGTGGTAATTTGTAAAAATACTAACAATGAGCGTTAATTATTAAAAATTATAGACAATGATCATTAATTAATAAAAACCCCCATTAATGAGAAGTAATTAGTAAAAAAATATCTATAATGGGTGACTTTTAGAAAAAATTATCTGTAATCCCCAGTATTTAGTAAAAAATACCAGTAATGCGATGTAATTTGCAAAACATATTAATAATGAGTGATATTTAGTAAAAAATACTGATAATGAGGAGTAATTAGTGAAATATACTAGTAATGTGTGGTAATTAGTAAAAAATACTAGCGATGAGTGGTAATTAGTAAAAAATACCGGTAATGAGTAGTAATTAGTAAAAAATACTGCTAAGGAGCAGTAATTTGGAAAAATAGCGGCAATGAGAGCTAATTATTAAAATTATAGGTAATGAGCGGTAATTAGTAAAAAATACATTAAATGAGTGGTAATTCGTAAAAAAACTGGTAATGAAGGTAATTATTAAAAAATACTAATAATGAGTGGTATTTAGTAAACAACACATGTAATGATCAGCATTTGGTATAAAATACTGACAATGAGCTGTAATTAGTAGAAAGTGTATGTAGTGAGTATTAATTATTCAAAATTACCAATAATGATTTCTAATTAGTAAAAATTACCGAAAATGAGAATTAATTAGTAAAACTAACAATAATGAGTGGTATTTAGTTAAAAATACTGGTAATGAGCGGTATTTTGTAAAAATATAAACAATGAGTAGTATTTAGTGAAAAACACGAGTGATGAGTAGTAATTAGTGAAAAATATTGGTAATGAGATGTAATTAGTAAAAATTACTAGTAATGTGCAGTAAATAGTAAAAAAATATCAGCAATGAGCAGTAATTAGTAAACATTTTCCAAAATTAACCACAATTAACCACAATTTACCACAACTAGTTAGAATTAATTAAAATTAACCACAATAAGTATTAGAAGGTTGAAAAAGGGGTGTGATAGAAGCATGGAGAAGATGGGATGAAGGGGAAGACAAAGTGAAAGAATTCTGGTGATGAAAGTTTTTCTCTCTATAGTCTCCTTCATCCCATCCCCTCCTAACTTCTATTAAGGGAAGTATAAGGGTGGGGGGGGGGGTGAAGGTGTTGATGAAGATAGAGAATTCCAGTGACCCTGTGTTCAAACCATCTGAAGGCAGGGGCATTAGAATTATTTCATTCTGTTATCGCCTTCATCCCCCCACTTCATACTTACCTCATACCCCTAGGTCAGCCTTTTATTTCACACGATGCTAATTAATGGTAACTAGGAAAAAATAGTGATAATTAGAAAAAAATAGGGGCATTTTTTGGAATTGGTAACATTTAGATGTAATTAGATAGAATTGATAATATTTATAATTAATTTGTCATATTTTGTTTCTAATTTTTTTGGATAGTATCTTCCTTATATCATATTAATCATAAGGAATGTTTTTATTTTCTATTTTTCAGAAAATTATGAAACAAGGAAGTAGACAATAGTCTTTATTTCCAGATTTCTATTGGATAAATCATCACTGAAATCCAAATGATTCTGGTATGAATCTTGAATATGTTGAGGGGGTTGAATATTTTTTATCATTTTCATCATCTAAACACTGAATCTGTTTCAGAAGGGACAATTAAATATCCATGTATGAAAATGAGATCTGAGGAGATTTGAATCATTTGACAATGTTGGGGGTCATCTATTATGAATTAGTTTTAATAAATATTTTGTTTTTTATATCAATATGGTGAATATAGTTTTAGAGATGATACTTATAATTTGTTTCCATATCCATCATAGTTTAAAACATTAGTTCATGAGGTTGTTAGTCAATATTTTCAATAAATATAGACTCAGAATGATATTGATTTACATATTCAGTTAGAACCGTTTTGATTTTTTGATTTGATGAAGTCTGTTGAAGAATGCATATATCCTCGTTGAAAATAAAAAAAATTTGAAGCAGTTATAAAATGCATGGTTATTAAATCAGATATTGGAATGTCAAATGACTATTTTGATCAGATATTATCTTTGGTTAAATCACTATTACCTACTGTAAATGTGATGCCTAAAAATTTCTATGTGTGAAAGCATTTGGATCATAATTTGGGTCTTGGTTATCAAAAGATCCATGTATGATCAAATGATTACATCATATATTATGGTGAAAATGAGCCATTAGTTAATTTTACTAAATGTGGATAATTAATATACAAGGAGGCTCAACAATGTAATTTTGGATTAGTTCCCATTAAACAATTGAGGTATTTCCCACTTAAACACAGATTTAAATATTTTCTTATGTCTCGAAACACATCATCATTTATTTCACGACAGAAATCCAATATCTCAGCGAGTAAAAGCATAAATCATCCTTATAATGGTGATTTATGAAAACATTTTGACCATTTATATCCTTATTTTTTTAATCACAAAATGTGAGATTGAGTCTTTATACTGATATTTTTTATCCATTTGGTTTTTATAGTAATCAATATTATTGTTGTAATATCTTTATAACTCTGTACAACTTACCACATTGGATGTTGATGAATGAACCAAATATCTCTTTAACATTATTAATTCTAGGACACCCAAAAAAATATTGATGTTTATTTGTATCCATTGATTTATGAGTAAAATTTATTATGAAGTAATGGTGTTAGTACATATGATTTTGTTGTAAAAAAATTATTTCAAATGAAAGCCACAATAATGTGGATAATTAGTAACTTCCCATCATATGGATTTGGGAATGATCACAATTGGATTAAACAAAGTATTTTTTGGGATCTCCTATATTGGTCTGATTTATTGGTCTGTCACATGTTGGATGCCATGAATATTGATAATATATATTTTATACTATTTTGGACACACTTGTTAAGACCAAAGATAATTTAATTTAATGATTATATCTTTCCAAAATTTATTGGGGATCGGAACTTGAGCTGATTGAAAATGAAAATTCACAAAAGTTAATGAATCCAAAAAAGGCTTACACAATCCAAATAATATCATTCATTATTTTATCATTGGATTTCATATTTGGGTATAAAAGATGGTTATGTTTCAAATTTAGGATATGTGTTAGGAATAATCATATTACTTGATGTAAATTTCATGATTTTCATGTTATAGTGGAAATACTTCTATTAAATAGATTTAGAAGATTGTTGAGTAATTCGATTTGGGATGCACTAACATAAATATCATTTTTTTCTGAGACATTTTTCTAGTGAAACATGCTATGATGTACTTATTAGACTAAAATAAGATGATGTTTTAATTTTATATAAAAAAATAACCTAATTTCCACCATATTTTTTTTGCTTCAATGGAATAGTTGATATTATATTTTTTGTATGATGAATAAAGTTGAGATCTTATATAATTATGATGGATATATCTATATGAGATATTCATGAAAATTTTGATGAAAATGGTAAGTAATAAATCACCAGTTGAAGGTTCAATTATAGAAGCTTATTTATAGGAGAAATTTTTTTTTCTCTCTCTCATTATTTCCAACCTGAATATACTTCAAAACATAATTTAATGGTCTGTAATGGGGAAAATGTTGATGATACAATGAAGAATAAATTAGTTGTTTTTAATTATTCTGATCTTGGATTTAGTAGTGTTTATGAATAATGTATTTCAGATGATGAACATCATAGGGATCATATATGTGTTTTTATCAACTTTGAAGAAATGACATGATTTATACAGTGAGTGTTAATATCAACTATTATTTTTTTAAAAAAAATTAAATTAATATTTATTTATTTATAAATTTTATTATAATCATATTGAGTAACATTTTCCACAAATTACACGATATTCCCTCGAAAATCATTAGCAAAATAATTTTTACTACTAGTTTCAAAGAACGGTAAAGTAAATTCTTTTTTATTTAACAAGTGAAATCAATTTATTATTTGTTGTACTACTAATTGTTTTTGAAATTGTTTGGTATCAAAAAATGATGATAAAATTAATAATAGATGGTTGTATTGAGTAAACCACCATCCCAAATTGTTAAATATTCTAAAGAATATGTGGTGAATGGTTTTTGATTTCATACATGTGAATATGATGAATAAAATCAATTAATAATGGTGTTTTATTAAGAATATATCATCATAAAGAAATTGAATATGAATTTTATGGCATGCTGGACAAAATAATTGAACTATGTTATTTGATACAGAATTACTAAATAATGTTTAAATGCCATTTGTTTGATACTAATAGAGGATTTTGTGTTCATCTCCACCATGGAATCGTAGATATTAAATATAAAATCCTTCTTGGAGTAAATGAACCATTTTTATTGGCTCGTCAAGAACATCAAATTTATTACTCCAATTATTGTGCTACTTCAAGAGAGTTAATTAATTTTTGGAGCATTATAAAAATATAATATTGTAAAAATTAGTTTATGAAATGTGAATATGGTTCTATTAAAGTGCTAGGAAGGGATATTTTTCTAGAGATAGATCCAAATAAGTATTTTCAATAAAGATACATGAATATAGATGATAAAACCCCATAATTATGGGTCGATGGTGTTGATGATGTTGATAATGTAACAAATGAATTTGAATTAACAATATATGATGAAGTTTAAAATCCTATGGAAATTTATACCAAGGACGATGATGAAGATATTGACACCATCATATAAGACGATGTGGATGAACATGAAGAATGACACAGTTGCATTTTTTTAGCCATAATAAATATATATATAATACCCATCTTCAATTATTTAATGAAAAAAATTCTTTTCATGTTTCATATGGATTTCGGGAATTATGATGAGATGTTCTATTGCCTCGAGGAGGCTATACGTCCTGGTGATAAGTATGATGATTCTTCATCCGACCCTCAGGTTACAGGTGGTTTGTTGACTCAGAGGGGTTATAGAATTGTGAGATTGGTTATTCCTGATCCTATTCATGAGTAATGTCCATATCTTTATTTTGATCCATGCATGCAGAGGTATGTTCAGTTGTGTAATTTAACTAATTTTAATTGTAATTAATTGTTAATAATTTATTTATGTACTAATTGTTCTATTATTTGTTCTTTTTTCCCACAGTGTTTCACATATAGCTACTGGATAGGGGAGTACTATTCTATAAAACTATTTTTTCAAAGCATGGGTAATGTGGGATCATATTCCCATTGATGTCCGACAAATCATGTTTGATCATTTTATTATACATAAAAATATAATTGTTATTTTAAAATTTATTTAATTATTAAATTTCTATGATTAATATTTTTTATGGTTTATGGTATCCCATGAGTTATAGAATGAGGACCTCTATCTGGGAGGCCTACTTTCATGAGTGTCATCATCAGTTTTTGCACAATCTGAGGAAGTGATCCATGAAAAAAGCTGGATTCATAGTTTTTTATCAGTCTTGCCGCAATCATCAACCCAATTAAATATCATTAGGTTTGGTATGGGTTGTGCTAAGATTAGATGAAAGATAGTTTTTAGAGGAGATAATCATTAAGTTGACAAATAGGGGGAGGCAAGAGGTCGCACAAAAAGCTAGTGGTTGCACGTTCAATACTTATCGTTGACATCTTGTAAATACTTTTATTTAATAATTTATATAACTATAAATGTAAAAATTTTATTTTATTATTCATATAGGTAGTTGAGAAGCCCAATATTACAGAGTTTGATGTTTAAAAGAGTATGTATGTTGTCCTTATATAAAGAGATATTATTGGTGGTTGAAAACATCATATTGTGGTCGATACAATTTTTTTTAGTTTTAAAATTAACAGAAAATAATATTTTAAATATTTTAAATTCAAATTGAATTTGAAGGAGTCATATGAGGCTTTGAATTATCACACACATGATGAGGGTCAGGGCAATACTGAGGGTCAATCCACCAGTATAGAAATATTTTATTACACAGCATGGATACATGTGAATTAGTATGAATTCAAGAAAGGCTGAGATGTTGGTATCAGTTCTTGATTTACACCTAATAGTTATTATGATACTCTTTATTTGTTGTTTTCCAGCTTGAGGGGAGATGATGGAGAGTCTTCATCATCATATTATGAGCATTTTTAGAAGATGTGATCTTAAGATGTGGTTATAGAGACCCTGTGTAGAGATTAAGAATATTTTTTCGACAAAATTACCAACGATAGAGGGAGCGGCATCGAGAACCTAAACAATAATAGTAGTAGATGATGGAGTACGTGAGATTCTTGGTGCATGGTATAGGGATGAAGTTAACTACACCACCACCTCCTATAGATGACCCTCCCCATCCTTAGTGATATATGTATTATTTACACATTTATTAAGATAAACATTTGAATGAACATATTTTTATTATTATTTCTATTAATTCATATATTTATAGTGTTTTATTTTTTCTCATTTATATTATTAATAATTTTTTGATTATATATATATTTAAATTTTTTATTCTTAATTTTGTTAATTTTTATATTTTTTATATTATTGTGATGTAATTTAATTTTTTTTAAGTTTTTTAAATTTTTAATTTTTTTTAATTTTTCATATTATTTGTGAAGGAATTGATCTCTTATCACAAATAATTATTTAGGATAGGGGATCATTATCGTTTAAAATGATAACTTATATATAACCAGTACAAATATTTTACGATGACCTATAACAAAAAATGGGTTTGGCGACACACTTTTCAGCTGTGGGTCTGGTGCGATGGGCTCCCATTGCGGATGACTATGTGTGATAGGTTCTTATCATAGATCACTATGTGCAATGGGTTTCCATTGAAAATGACCCATCAGAAATATATCATTTTATTGTAGTGAGAAATCCAATTTATATGAATATATCATATTTTGGCATCATCAAATAGATATATGAGTTTGATTATACTATATTTCAAGTGTCTATTTTCCATTTAAAATGAGTTAACAATAAGAGTGCAGTGAAAGTAAATGAATTGGGATTCGTGAAGGAGGATTTCAATATATAAGGTTATAAGGAAGAGTTTTTTCATAATGAAATCATAATAAGTGCACTTATTTTATTATTTAGGTGAAATAAACAAGAATTAGCCAATTGTTCTATTGATGATTATTAAAACCATAGGGCTAAAAGATAATTCAATTAATGATGACCCTTTTATTTGGAGATCATAATATTTTCATAGTGTACATAATGTAGATAATTACTTTTATGTTTTAGGGGACCACAAAGAGGGGAATTGGATACTCAATAGAGGATCCAAATCCCATCAACCTTTAAATAAAAAAGGGAATTTAATAAATAGTTTAATGTGTTATTAATATACTATGATTTTACTCATAATATTATGTGTTCTCTATTTCATTTATATAATCTAAATATAATATTTTAATATTAATGAAGATAATGATTTATTCACATGATGATGTTTTCGAATACTGGGGAAGAACACATGATTGATGATGAAACTAATGAATTATTAGGGTATTGACAACATATTGATGAAAAAAAATAATGATGTAGGATCACCATGTGAACTGGAAGTATCACGGTAATGAGAAAAGGTATAATATTAGAGGTTGGATAGAATCAACGTGGAAAATTTTTTAACTCTAAAAAGTTAATGTTCATTAGTTATGTTGGGATAAAAGTGAGAATACATGTGCCAATTGATATAGATACGTGGAACCATGTCTTTCCTACAATGAAGGAATACATTTGGGAAGACATTAAGGTATTTTTTTGACATACATTCCATATCTTACCGATTATTTTTTAAAATTAAATTTTGATTTACATTTCATTACACCTTATAGAGATTGATTATTTTAGATGATTTTCCTAAGAAATTTGTATTAATGGTCACTAGAAATTCTCATAGAGGCTTCTGAACACTTCTTAATAAGCATAATACCTGGGATGTTGAGGGTAAAGTAAACCACCACCCACTAGTTATGTATGCACACATTGTAAACTGAGAAACATGGAAATATTTCATTAGTAATCACAATGATAAATCATTTCAGGTGCATTTTAGTCAATAATATATTATTTGAAATTATTCATTTTATCCACTTTAGTTAAAAATTGTTAATTTATGAATCATAAAGGTATTATTGAAAAAAATTGTGAAAAAACTAATTTACCCAACCATAAAGCAAGGATGGGGTACAAATAACTTGAAAAGAAACTATTGTATAATTTAAATATATAATAAAATTTTTATGTGATATGAAACAACATATGTTCCTTTGTTTATATATATTGATGAATCAATATACAAATCCACCATCATCCCACATCATGAGCTATGTAAGGAGGCCCACACAAATAAAGAGGGTAAACTAGTTGACAAATCACACAAATAGTACGAGAACCATGTGTAATCATGACATAATAGTAATTCATTATTCTTTATAGTAGTATTATATAAAAATGTCTATTATATTTATATGTTTTTATATGTTTCAGAAACAAGAACTGAAATCGAATGTACCTGAAGAAAAACTACTTTCAATAGATTTAAATAGGATAAAACAATATAGATGTGTTAGAGGAGAAGGTTTTTGAGTTTCACCATGAACATATTTTGAGGAAAAAGCTGTAATTATATTCATATAGGATAACGAATGGAATGTAGACATAGATAGATTCTTTGAATGATTTTATTCTTGGGTTTGGTTTGGAGGACCAATATATGCGAATGGATCAAATTAAAATGGTGGTGGAACATCAATTACTACATAAAGATTCACATGTACCCATTAGATTTGAAGCTAGAAATTCCCCTCAACCATCTATCTTTCCTGAGGTAATAAATTTTTTCATTACCCTTTCTCATAAATGTGAAAAAAACAACTTCCAATACATTTATATTACAAAAATTATATTGGTTGAATGTTTATGTGATTTATATCTATAAACAATCATTAATTTCCTTTTTTAGAGGGGTATAGTGTACAATATCCTAGGAGACATGATACATAGAAAACAACTCACAAAATATCACATGAGGGTGGGGATTTAACTATCCCATGATCTGAGTAATGAGTTGTGTATTCCATTTGATAATCTTAATGTTACCATGATCGATAATGCTATTGTAACTTTTGTACAATGGATGTCTATTCTTATAAAGATATAAGGGGCGTGTCCTTAACCTTTTTTTTCAAATGAAAAACCATTGATAGTTGATGAAAAAAGGTCTGAAATTAGATACAAGATTACATGAGTATAAAATTATAGGGAAATAGAATTTTGGATCAATATAATCTAGTAAATCAATCAATAAATCAAAAGTACCTTCTAAGGGTACCTTTACCCAACTATTTTTACTATCTCATATATTAAGATTACATGTTCATGAGGATACAACATTAAAAGATGGAAATATGTCCTACATTGAATATAAAGAAGAAATATTTAGAGATTTTATTATAGACACGGTTGGTCTATAGAGTATAAATGAGATTATCAATTTTGATTGGATGGGTGTCTCAGTTGTGAATACATATATGAATTACATTTTCATAATATGTCTATCCAAAAAATTATCTTCTATGTTCATTAAAGTTAATAACTATTCACATTTTTTATAAGCGTAAATAGTACTACTATATAAAGGGAAAACCTACGAATCATTATTTGGAATCATTAATCTAAATATTTTATCTATGCTTGAAATTTCATTTCAATTTGAAGAAATTTAGAAGAAATAAGATTTACAAAATGAATCATTTGCGAAAAAATAAAAGACGAAAAACTCTTCTTGAATTCTACAATGCAGGGGTAAAACTCTAGAATCTAATCTTATAAAATATATTTTTCTTTCTTAATTAGTTATTTGTTTTTTGTTTTCTAGGAATTATTGGATACTCATCACAATCAATTTGGTAATGCCAAATGTTTATTTTTTTGGATCCAATCTATGAGTATCCATCATACCGACCACACGTGATGTCTATTGTGTTTTTTATTGCACTACATTCAATATTTTACCTATAAAATTTGTTTTTTTTTCAATTTTTTAATGAGAATTTTATTATGATTGTTCAATCGAAAAATATAATCTAAATCTTAAAATGAGGTTACTGACTCAACATAAGAATCCAATAGATTTGTTCAATTGGAAATAGATTAATGTACACATAGTAAGATTTAACTATCAAAACATATATAAAAAAATTTACTTATTTTGGTCAATGTTTTTGTATTGTATAATGAAAAATAACATCAATGATTATGGATATTACATTTTTAAATTTATAAAAGATATCATATACCATTAAAACACTAGCATCCTCAAATAAGAAATTTTAAATTGTGATTACAATTTCATTAAAAATATTTGTTAATTGTTTTTTCTATATTATTCCATTACTATGAATGTTTATAACAATATATGTAGCCAAGAGAAATAGTAAATTTTTTTAGAGATGAGTGTGTAGAGTACATGGTGTTATAATGTTTCCCAAAATCAAGTTTAGGTGATTACCTATTATATTTGTTATCATGTACATGCTACAAACTTAGAGATACATTTGGGTTTAGAAACATTAGTATCATATTGATTATATATTATCTTGACCGATTTTGGAGTGAAAAATAAAATGTATGGTTACACTCTACTGGTTTTGGTAGAGTAAGTAGATGTTTGAAGCTACTTGTGCTCTTGAGATATTGGACATTGAGGCTTCAACTAAGATAATGACGATGAGGAAATGGGCCCAGGATCCTTCACCCACAATGTGAATATGTATGACCAATATCTAGGGAAGGTACTTCAATACTCATAGCCACAACATTTTCATTTTTTTCCTTCAATATAAAACCATCGTTTTATTTTAAAACTTGTGTCAAATTACCAAAACTTATTGAACATGATAGTATTGTTTTCAAAAATAAGGACAATGATCCAAAAATCATTTTTTCAGTATATTAATAGATCATAGGTCAATATGACACATGATGTGGTTGGTATGACCTAGAGTTATGTTTTCAATATAATGTTTCATTTTATTTTAAAATTGGCATCACTAGACAAAACCATGAAAATGAGCTCATATTATTTTCAAACATATGGAAAATGATCCATAAATCATTTGTGATGTGTATCAATAAAATTCACATCAATATGATAAATGACGTTGTTGGTATTAGTTTAAGTGTGGGTTTTATATATAAAACCTCCATTTTAGTATCAAACTCATGACACCAAGAAAAAACTAATCAAATGAGCTAGGATTGTTTTAAAACTTTAGGAAAATGATCTATAACTCATCTATTATGTGTAGGAATATACTATATTTCAATCCAATTCATGATGTGGAATATATTACATGAAGTCTTTGTTTTCAATATAGAAGTTTCATTTTAGTTTAAAATACATGTCATATAGTCAAAATAGAGAAAACAAGCTCATATTATTTTGAAACATTAGTAAAATGATCCATAATTTATTTTTGATTTTATGGAATCTAAAACATATCAATCAGACACATGTTGTGGTCATCATTACATGAAGTGCATGATTTTTATATAAATGTTTCATTTTAGTTTAAAATGTTTTCCACTTGACAAAACTGAGAAAATGAACTCAGATTATTTTCAAACATTAGGAAAATGATCTATAAGTCATTTTTTATATGAATAAATTGAATTCAAATCAATTCAACACACGATATGGCTAGTATGACTCGAAGTTCATGTTTTCAATATAGAAGTTTAATTTTAGTTTAAAATAAGTGTCACATAGGGAAAACTGAGAAAATAAGATTGAATAGTTTTCAAAATTTTATAAATTGATCCATACATCATTTTTGACTTATAAGAACTGACTTCATGTCAATATGACACAAAATGTGGGAGGTATGACTTGAAGTTTCTGGTTTCAATATATAATTTAAATTTAAATTTAAAATTAATGTCACATAGACAAAAATGATAAAATGATTTTGGATAGTTTTAAAACTTTAGTAAAATGATCCATAATTTATTTGTGACTTGTATGAATTTACCACACAAAAATCCATCACACGATGTGAATGGTATGACTTCAAGTGCGTATTTTCAATTAAAAGTGAATTTTTTTTAAAACACATGTCAGAAGACAAAACAAAGGCAATAAAATCAGATTGTTTTCAAAATATAGAAAAAATATCCATAATTTATCTTTTATGAGTAGGAATTGACTGTATATCAATCTGACACACGATGTGGCTAGTAGGACTCAAAGTGCATGTTTTCAATATATAATGGTCATTTTAGTTTCAAACTTGCATCACCATCGAGAACCAAGAATATGAGATTGGATTATTTACAAAATTTATAACAATGATCCATAATTCATTTGTGAAAAAAACTAATATACTACATATCAATCCAAAATATGATGTGGTCGATATGTCTCAAAGTGTGTGTTTTCAATATATAAGTTACATTTATGTTTAAAATATGCATCGTATAGCAAAAATTGATAAAAAATATCATATTGGTTTCAAAAATTAGAATAATAATCCATACTTTAGTTTTTATGTGTAGGAATCAACCACACATCAATTCGACCCATGGTGTGGGCGGTATGAATCAAAGCATTCATTTTCAATATAAAAATGTTATTTTAGTTTAAAACATGTCAAATAGAAAATACTGATCAAATGAGGTCAAATTGTTATAAAAATATATAAAAAACCCACAATTCATTTTTTGATGTGTATGAATCAAGTACACTTCAATTCGACACCCGTTGTGGCAGGTTTGACCCAAAGTGCATGTTTTCTATATAAAAGTGTCATTATAGTTTAAAACATGTAAAATATACAAAACTAATAAAATGATATTGTGTTATTTTCAAAAATTAGGAAAATGATCTATAATTTAATTGTGATGTGCAGGAATCGACCATATATCAATCTGAAAGATGATGTGTCAGGTATGGAATGAAGTATGTGTTTTCAATATAAAAGTGCCATTTTAGTTTAAAACATGTGTCACAAAGCCAGAACATACAGATTGAGATCTTATTGTTTTCAAACTGTATACAAAATACCCATAATTCATTTGTGTCATATAATAATTAAATATGCATAAATCAGACTAATGATGCAGTTAGTATGACTCAAAGTGCATGTTTAAATATAAAAGTGACACTTTAGTTCAAAATGTGTGTTACATATCCATAGATGAGAAAAAATGTTATATTGTTTTCAAAATTTATAAAAACAATCCATAATTCATTTTTGACTAGAACTAGTTGGCTGCATGTCAATCTAACACATTATGTGGCTTATATAACTCAATGTGCATGCTTTCAATATAGAAGTGTCATTTCAGTTTAAAAAGGCATCAGTAGAAAACACTAATCAAATGAAATGTATTGTTTTAAAACATTATTACAATAATACATAATTAATTTGTAACATGTAGGAATGAACCACAGATCAATCCAACACATGATGTAGTCACTATCACTCAAATTGAATGTTTTTAATATAAAAGTTTCATTTTAATTTAAAACGTGCATCACATAGAAAACACTAATCATATCCAATTTTTTTTCAAACATGAAAGATACATAATTAATTTTTGACTTGTAGTAATTGACTGAACATCAATCCTACATGTCATGTGACTAATATGACTTGAAGTTCATGTTTTTGATATAAAAGTATCAGATTAGTTTGAAATTCACACTACTAGAAAAAACTGAGAAAACAAACTCATATTATTTTCAATCGTTATAAAAATGATCCATAATTCATTTTTTTTCTTTATTAATCGACCACACTTGAATCTAAAACATGATGTGATTAGTATGACTAAAAGTGTAGGTTTTCAACATATATGTTTTATTTTAGTTTAAAACACATGTGAATATCCAAACCTAATAAAATGATCTTGAATTGTTCACTAAATTTATTATAACGGTTTATAATTCATTTCTTATGTGTGGGAATAAACCACACATCAATATGACACATTATGTGGTTGTTATCACTTGAAGTGTGTATTTTCAATATAAAATTTCCATTTAAGTTAAAAATGCATGTGACCTAGAAAAAACTATGAAAAAAGCTCATATTGTTTTCAAACATTAGGAAAACAATCTATAATTCATTTTTTTTCATAGTAATCAACTACATGTCAATCTGAAAGACAATGTTTTCAGTATGAATCAAAGTGATATTTCTCAATATAAAAGTTTTATTTTTGTTTGAAATGCATCACATGGACAAAGCCGATAAAAAGAGTTATTATTTTTTTCAAATATTAAGAAAAAGATCCATAATTAATTTGTGATATGTAGGAATCAACTTCATGTCAATCAAAAACATGATATGGAATGTATGACTCAAAGTGGGTGTTTTCAATATAAATGTGTTACTTTAATTTAAAATGCATCAGATAGAAAAAACCTATAAAAAGAGTTTGAATTATTTTCAAATTTTGAAAAAATATCCTTAATTCATTTATGACATGTAGAAATTGACCATACATCAATCAGAAATACAATTTGGTAGGTATTACTCAATGTTCATATTTTCAATATATAAGTTTCATTTTATTTTGAAAATAATGTCACATAGATAAAAAAAGAACACAAGTATTAATTGTTTTAATATGTAGAGAAATGATCTATAATCCATTTTTGAATTATAGGAATTGATGTCAAGTCAATTAGACACATTATGTGATCAATATGACTCAAATATTGTGTTTTCAATTTAAAAGTAACAATATAGTTTAAAATGCAAATCACAAGCAAAAACTGAGAAAAAAACTCATATTGTTTTCATAAATTAGGAAAATGATCCATATTTCATTATTTGTATGTACGAATTAACCTCATGCCAATCTGATGCATGATGTTATCGGTAGGACCTGAAGTGAAAATTTCAATATATAAATTTTATTTTAGTTTTAAATGTGTATCTCCAGAAAAAACTTAAAAAAGAGCTTGATTTTTTCAAACATTAGAAAAATGGTCCATAATTTATTTTTGACTTATATAAATTAACCATATTCTAATCGGGCACTTGATGTGGCTAGTATGGATTGAAATTTTTGTTTTCAATATAGAGGTGTCATTTTAGTTTGATTTATGCATTACTATCCAACTCCAAGAAAATGAGCTCAAATTGTTCTCAATCTTTAGAAAAATGAATCAAAATTCATTTATTACTTTTATAAATTGACCAAACATCAATTTATCACATGATGCATTCAATATGACTCAAAGGTTCATGTAATTGTCTCTAAGCCTTAAGGCCCTATAAGGGTTCGAACTCACCCCATGAAAGGTTGATTATCAAAATAAAAAAAATGAAGGCCTTCGATCCATTCCGACAGATCTATAATTCATTTGTGACCTGTTGGAATCGAGTGCATTCCCATTCAACACATGATGTGTCTGGTATGGCTTGAAGTGCATGTTTTCAAGATAGATTTCGCATCAATCCAACAATTTATGTGGTCGATATGAATCAAAATACATGTTTTCAATATAAAAGTGTCCTTTTAGTTTATGATGCATGTGACCAGACAAAAGTGTGAAAATGAGCTCATAATGTTTTTAAATTTTATGACCATGATCTATAATATGTTTTTGACATATAGGAATCAACCACATGTCAATCAGATACACGATGTGGTTGACATGACTTGATGTGCATGTTTTTAGTATAAAAATTTCATTTTAGTTTCAAACGCGCATCACATACCCCAAAATAGAAAAAATGTGTTCAGATTATTCTAAAACATCATGATATCGGTACATAGATCATTTTCAATGTGTAGGAATCAACAACATATTAGTAAATAAATAATTAATAACTATTAATTATTAATAATTAATATTTTTAAATATTTACTAATTAAATAATATTTTATTAATAAAAATAACACTAAAAATAACTGAATAATAATTGATAATTAATAAATATATAATAATTATTATTAATAATTAGTAACTAAAGAATTATTATAAGTATTTATTAGTAATTAATATTAATTAGTTATTATTATTTATTATAAATTAATGATCTTAAATAGAAAATAATAATATTTAGTTAATATTTATTAATAATTAATATTAAATAGTAACATTTAATTAATTAATTAATAATAATTTAATAATATTTAATTAATAATAATTTAATATTAATTAATTAATAATTATAAATTCAATAATATATTCACTATTAATAATATTTAGTAACTAAATTATATTTTTGAATATTTATTAGTAATTGTTTAATAATAATTATCAATACTTACTAATTAGTTAATAATTAAATAGTTAATTAGTTACTAATAAGTTGAGGATAGAGCCGAACAACCCTAACCAATTTTTTATTAAAATAAAATAAAAGTAAATGAGAAGATGAGGGGATAAAACAAATCATAACATGCACTTATTATAAGATTAAAAGATCATGTCATGGGTTTCCCTCTATAGACCTTATTTTTAAGAAATCGAACTCTGACCCGAGGACATCGACCTCTCTGCCATGTTTTGGGTTTTTTATGATACTCTTGATCCTCATATAATGATGAATCATAAGTGTCATATGGTATGAGAAAGTTTTTCAATTTCTAGGACAAATCTTGAAAATCCATCATCGTCTTATTCTGGAATCTTTCTTCAATGTTGACAATAATCAATTTTTGGATTGTGAGATAGTCTTTGTAAGAACAAAAATCCTATTATATTTTGGAGAAAATGAACTCAACCTATGAATCAAACCAATTAGTGACATCCTCTCTAATGATTTTATGTAAACTTTCATATTTGTGAACCACCTCTGGAGTTTTAACTTTGGAGTTCTTGACCCTTGCCTCTTCGCATTCTAAGGACATGGCCTTTCGGAATAGATTATAAGTAGTTTTAATCATATCATAAAATTTATGGGGATATAACATCCCTTAATTTCATATTTTCCATTACATATCCTACAAAGAGTAATGTTTGATATAGTATCCACCTAAAGAGGCAGTTTGGTTGGGACCAAATTCATGTTACCCAAGGTGCTAGCAGGTGAGGCTTTCCGAGACTCTAATGCATACTTATGTGGTCTAGATTTCCTATAATTGACTAATTAGAAACCCTCTTTCACCATTGATATGTTTGATGTTGATGATTACATGCCTTCTAGATTTGATGTGCGGAAAACTGCCAAGGTATAGTAGGGAATAGAAGATGGTTGAGAGGTGATTGGAAAACAAGCATTTCCCAAGGGGGCATTCTTGGTTAACATAGGGGAAGGCGCCACTAGATTGGAATTTCCATTCCCTTTGGAAGTGACAATAGAGTGTTCCTACCAAAACTCCATTGTAATTATCGATATTAATTAATTAAAAATTAATTATATAATAAAAATTAATATTATTCATAAGTAAATAAATACTATTTAATTATTAATTAATAGCTATTAATTATTAATTAGTAATTAATTAGTTACTTGTTAATATTTATATTAATATTATTTATATTTATTATTTACTTATTAATATTTCATTATTAATGTTAATAGTTAATTATTATTTATTATTAATTAAATATTAATAAATTAGTTATTATTAACAAAAATATATTAGTACTTTTGTTCATCAAACTAGGAACCTGAATCCCACATTGGAAATCCATAAGGATTTACAAGGAAAACCCTCTAATAATAGGTACCCTTGGGTTAGGTTTTCTATCATACATCCATTCTACATTAATTATAGCAATGCTGGATATTTAATTGTAGTTAAAATATGCTAAAATATTAGTTATCTAAATATATATATAATTTAAATATACAAAAAAATATGTTTTAAAAGGTTTTTTTATGAATTTAGTAAAACAAATTTTTGATCATAATTCCTTTTCCAAAAGGTTCATGAAAAAAAGTGTTAAGATCCTAAATTCCATTTCCATTTCCAAAAAATCCAAAGGAGTTTAGTGGAATAATGCCTTTATGGCCTATTTTACAAATTTTTAAACCTAGTCTTTTGTATTTTTTTTTAAAAATCTCTTATAAAAAACCATATTTTGAATGTATATGATTTCCAATAATAGTTATTATTCATAAAATATACAAATGATTTCTTTATTATACATAATTAAAATTTTTTTTCCCAATATATTATATTTTTATTTCATTATTTCTATAAGACACTTTCAGGTAAACTATGATTCTTATAGATGATATATTAATATTTTTTCCCTTTATACTAAATCAATGTGATATAAATATTATTTTCCATAGGTAAACTAGAAACCATTATGGTGGTCTTCCATATTTAAAATTGAATTTAAATCTCAATTCCCCATTTCAATGAACCAGATCTACATGATTATTTTATAATCATATATTAAAATAGAGTACCATTGGTCATAGTCAATTGATTTAATTTCTGGTTGATTTTATTATATTCATGGATCAAGGATTTGAACTTGAATCCCTCCAGTTATATCCACAAGTTATCCACAATGCTCAAGATATTGGTCTTGGTTTGTCAGGTGTTAGCACAAAGAATCATTATCACTCTAACATCTTTTTTTCAACTATAGATTAATTTCTCTTTCGTACCTCACTAAATCAAGAGAGGAATGAGATACTTCTCTCTTTCTATATCAAATGAGAATGAAAAGTGTAGAAAACAACCCAAATCTATATATCTTAATGACATAATATATCTTTTGATTATAATTAGGAAACTGAAAAAAACCTTCTTTTATTTCATAATTAAAAACTTATCTCAATTTAATTAAATAATAATTAACTTATCAAATGTAAATTAAATAATTCTTTAAGTTATCTATTAAATAAATATCCTATAGTAATTAAGCTAGTTATATAATTACCTAAACTTAGACCATTAACTCAGTTTGATATATATCCTAATAAATATATACCTTTCCATCAAATCAAATTACCTCTAAATATACATATATGAGAAAAAAAATAAACTCCAAACTCCAATCCAAATAGGCTACAATATCCATTAAACTACCTTAACATTTTGTTCTCGGATTCCTCTTTGAGTACAGGTAGCTCTTTTAAAAAGGAAAATTCTAGTCAAATCATGATTAGAGTAGTTAATTAGATGGACTTAATTTCTAGCCTGAAGAGATAATTCAACCACCATAAAGAGTGGTGCAATTTTCTAGTGGATCCATGATCATATTGGATCTTACAATTGATGAATGGAAATTCAGAGTGAAAACAATGAAGGAACCTATAACAGAAACTTGTGGGAGAATAAATATGGTTCTAAAAATCATTCAAAACCAAACTATCTAGTAAATACTTTAGTTATTAATCAAGAATAACTCATTATTGAAGTATGATCAATATAACTTGAATAGACATTGATTCTCAAACCAAGATATTTTTTATTATAAAAAATAAAATTTGAATAAAACTAATGAGATTCTGGATACACTTAGTGTGTGGCCTGATAATTATATTTCTTTGTTTTAGTGAGTCCAATTTATAGACCAAGAGTGCTATATAACAAAACAACACAGACCCTATAAAAAAGAGAAAAGTTGAAACAAAAAAAACCTCCTAAAATGAAATTTTTTAATATAATCCCTCAATCATATGATATCTCATTACAAAAGATGGGTATATATGTTATCATTCATTAATGGTAGATCAATATTTCATTGAATTACTATGAAAACATTTATATTATCACCATGAACATGGATTTAAGTCAGACACTTTCATCTCAATAAAAGGGATAAAAATATATTCTTCTAATAAATGGAAGGGAAAAATCCTTTCTTGAACATTAAATTAATATAAAACAACTTATGATGTATTTGGCATAAACTACCTCTGTATGAGCATATATATAGCATGATTTTTTATCATGCATCTACGTACATGATTCATGATATACATTAATATTTATCTCATGTCTTCACATATTGGAATTTCTAATGGAACAGAGTATGTGGATTCATATAGTCTGGTTTTTCCCCATAATCTCTCCCTCTGGGAGCTCACTATATTAAAGCATCATATGAAGAAGTCTTAATGTCAATGTCTCCCTAACGCATGATTGTCATAGAAGGTATGCATCCTATCAAATAGACATATCTAGAGTATAATACATAACTGTAGATATATTTTCATAAAATTTCAAGGTTTTATTTGTAGAGGAAACTATTATGACCTATTGATACAAAACGTATTAATAGGAAATTATTACGCAAGGCATGAATAAGAGTAAATAATATGCAATAAGAATAAAACACACACATATAAAAATGAATACATGTTGTATGATAGTAAAAATTATATAAAAAACATAATAAAAGGGAATTAATTCCAATGAACTCCTACGTGCATTAGAGTAAACTATTAACTATTCTCAATCTGCTAACTCTCACATGATTCTCATTCTTATACTAACAAATTAATTTAGTCAACCGGTCTACCAAATTTTCCTTTGTGGCTACTCTTCAAATTTGGAATTCTCCCCTTTGAGTAAAATCCTTTAAGAGATGATATTTCTAATGTATATGCTTTACCCATCAACGTGGTATCAGTTCTTTGGAAATAAATATTGTTGTAGTGTTATCACAATACATCATGATATGATCTATAAATTCAGGTACCACACCAAGATCTAAAAAAATGTATCCAAAGCACTTTTTTAGTTTCATTATGAGTCACAATATACTTAGAATCTATTATAGAATCTATGACCACTATTTTCTTTATGAATCTCAGAATAATAGTTTTACTATATAGTTAGAAAAAATAGTCTATCTATGATATCAGATCATTGAAAACTATTTAGAAGATAACATTTATGTTTCTACTCAATACTAGTTCCACATCTCCTCCATAAACCAAGAACACATCTTTAACACATCTCAATTACTTTAATATAGTTTTAACTAATGCCAGATATAGTTCTCCAATATATTATTTTCATTTTTCTACCATGTTGAAGGTATAAGAATCATAAATCCTAACATATAACATGACATACAAGATAGATCTGATCTCCAAAACATACGTTATTCTTCTCATTTTTTCTTCATTATCATGTATTTGTAGATAAAGATCCTTAGAGAGATATAGTCAATGTGAAATAAGTAACAATCATAGATTTTTTTATCATGCATCGTTTCAATACCTTAGAAATGTATATACTTTAACTTAGCCTAAAAAACCTCTTCGATCTGTATTTGTATATCTTGATCCTTAGAATAGATATGTCTTCTCCTTTATGGAGAAATATTTATCTATCCAATTATTAATTACTTTAAGATTGATATCCCATTTCTTTTAATAATATGTCATCAACCTATATTATTAGGAAAACAATGACACCCATATCAACCTTCTTATATATGTACAAATCACTTTAATCCTCAATGAAACCAAATTCTCTCATGGCTTCATAAAAAATAATATTCAATAATCTTTTTTCCAAATTAAATTTATAAATGGTTCTTTAAAACATATGTACTAAAAATATTTTTTGATGTCATAATCCATTTTTATTTTTTAAAATTTATGTCTTTAGGAAGTTTCCATTTATAAATTCTATTTTTAAACCCATATTATAAATTTCATTATCATGGTATTATAATATGATGATTATAATTCTAATTTATTTTATTAAAAATCATTATGAAATGTTTTTTTTCAAATTCTATGACTTGGAATTTTATAAAATTGTTTCATTATATACATTAACATTATCATCCATTCCCATTTTTTATTGAATACCCATTTTATCACTATATAATTTAATTCAAATGGAAATTTTACCTATGTTTAAACTTAATTTTGGTACATGGAATCTATTTTTCAATTCATAGCTTATTTACATTTGAAATTTTTTTATATTTCTACTACTACATTGTAGGATATTTGTTCGTCATCCTCTTAAAATAACCTATCACCTTCCTCGATTACTAGAAAACTATATCTCCCTTATTCTCTAATTTACCTTATTGATGTACATAGTACTTGTGTATTTGGGAAAATTTCAACCTTGGGGTATTATGTATTATATTCCAATGTTAACTCTTGTACATATGGAAATTGACGAGTATCAACTATATCCAAGTATATCATACTCTCAATGTCTCCTTTGTAGATGTTCTCAAGTTCCAGAAATATTATTTATATTTTGAATGTAATATTTATATTCTAGGGATTAAAAATGTAATATAATTTTGTTTCCTTAGGATATCCTATAAAGACACGATTTGTGGATCATGATACAAGTTTATTTCAAGGACTAGATTTAAAAAATTCTCCAAATCCCCATATATGAATATCTTAAAAGTTGATATTTTTCACCATACCATAACATGTATGGGACTCCTCATCTTTCACCTCTGTTGGAAAATTACTAAGTGTATATTCTGGTACTTTTAATGTATATCCAAAAAAGGATAATAAAATATTTACATGGATCATTATTGATCCCACAATATCTAATAAGTTAAAAATTCCCCATTATAATGTACTTTTTCATCACATGAAAAAAAGAAAGCCACTTAATCATTTATTTTCCATTTAATATTTTTTTCTTAGGAGGATGTTGTGTAGGTACCTTTGGTTTATATTTTTTTCATGTAAATATTCTCCTCATGTTCTTTATTTTTCACTATAGTAAATACATATTTACATTCCTCATGTCCTTATTATCTTATTGAAATATATATAAAACTTCCATGATTGATTTCTCAACATTATTCATGTTAAAATTAATAATGAAACTAGAGAAGTTGGTCAGAAAGGAATAAAGTATCGGTTTTTTGGAATGTTACTTATTCATATTGAATCCAATTTCTCCAATACATCAATATACCTGGTAAATTTAAGTAATTTAGGAATGGATTAAATTCATTATCCTAACTTTCATCTAGAATTTTTATTTGTGATCACATAACTTTTTTCAAATATTTATCATGATATACATCATGATGTTTAGAAAACATGAAATAAAAATCATTTTACATAAATTATTTTTGTATTTCACTAGAAATATATGATAACATGATGCATTGGACATCCAATTCATCCTCTATATGCCTCTTGTAGGCTTTCATATCTTCATTACTTCCCCCCAAAAGAGTCTCAACCGGTAAGGTGGATTCCGATATTTATGATTTCCTATCTCATAATAATATTATAAAAAATCATTTATACCACTTCTATAAATTTATACTAGGGAGAAAATTTAATTTTTTTGGAAATAATTATGGTTATAATGAACTTATGGTGTTACTTTTCATTTTCTATTTCCAAATTAAAGAACAAATCATTATTTTATCTTAATTACTGATTTAAAACTATATAGATTATTAATTAAATATTTCTCCCAAATTTTTAATAAAATACCTTTAGCTATAACCATTAGAATTGAAATATATAGTAACTCTAATATTCTAGTAGTAAATGTTTCATATTTCCCTTATTATAGCATAGACTGTGACCGTTTTATATTAATTAAAGATATTTAAATTGAATTTACTCTTGTTAATGTTATCCACTCACAACTACTTGATATGTTGAGTGGACTTCCTAATACATATATCCCATAATAATATGTACTCAGTGATTTCATCCATATTTCTCCGAGAAAACCATTACCATTACTCATTATGTCAATATGGTCAAGTCAATCCTTCACTTTCATCAAAACTCCCTAATATGTGGATTCACTATCAACTATGGATAGAAAAACACATTGATCTATGGTTGTATTCCAATTCATGTTATGGAATGATGTAGGTAACATAATATTATATATGAGGGATTTTTTAGTATAAGGAATTTCATTTTATTTGAGAATGGTTATTAACTATTCTATTTTAGTGTTTACTTAAATAATTAACCATAAGAAATAAAATAATCTTATGGTTAATCTATTTTTATATGGTCATGGTTGTTAGTTTTTGAATTTATGTGATTTCATAAAAAAATTACCATGAATATAAAAAATTAAGGAAATAAAAATATCATGTGATTTTAAACTATTTATTAGTTTATCAAGTGATGATAAACCAACCTAGACCCAATGTGGAGTAGTTCCTTGAGTTTATCTAGACATGAGTTGAAAAGTCCTTTATTATCATATGATATTTTTTTGTTTGGTATTCTTTCAAATAATCATTTGATTTTCCTCCTCAAGAATACTCCTCTTACTACAACGATACATGTATATATGAGAGGGGATCCATGGGAAATGGATTACAAAAAAGAATTTTGTTACAAAATACCATACACAAAAAATAAGGGAGGTGTAATTAAAAGATTGTCATTATTTAATTTTATAATCCGTATAAAAATTAAACCATGTAATAATTAATAAAATAATTTAATTCATAAAAATAAAACATATACGTAACCACCCAAGAGGTTCACTTCTGGATTCGGTGATAAAAAGATATAAAATTACATTTTTTTCCTTTGATACTGACAAATGTGACCCAATTTTTTTCCATCGAAACTTACAATTTCAAAAGGAAATATTGGATCACTTAAATATCCAAGGACCTTTTATGTTTAGAGTTTTAGAGAATTATAAAAAACTCTTACATATTTTGGAAAAATAAATAACTGGACCGTACTCACCTATATCATCAATCAAAAATATCTTCACATAAAGAACCTTTCATAGACATATCCTACTTAAAACATTTCTTCATGACATATGGAAAAGGAAACATAAAAAAGAGAAAGATCAGAAGCTCCGTAAAGGTAACCATAGGATATATCAAAGATTATGTAATCATAACATGATAATAATGGTATATGAACATAAAATTTGAAAACTATACCCTATATATCAAAATAATAATATTGAGTTATGGAATAATCTTTCATAAGACATGAATCATAAAAAAATCAAAGAACATAATCTATGAGAGCATAACATAATACATGGAACTGTGCCATACACATAAGTATAGAAAATACATAGTAAGATACACCTCATAGGTGGGACACACCACCATCACAAGTGGAATACCTTTTCCCATATTGGAATGGGTTCACTCCCCAAACCATTATAGTTGTCAAGGTTCACACCCTAGACCATCATAGAAAAAAAAGGCCTTCACTAAACATAGTTCAGTCCCCATTGTAGCCCTGTCTATCTCATTTAATATAAATAATTACTCAATGAATTTGCAGGAGATATAGGTCTTATCCATAACATAATGTATACCACCCACATGTGTTCCATATGAACATAATCCCTTCATCGTATTAGAACCCATGAAAATAAATGAGTTTTATAAACATTTAATCATTTCATAACCCTTGGAAATGTAATGATATTCTTAAACATCATGACATCATAAATATAAAAAATAAAAATAAAGAATAAAGATGGAATACCTAGATCATATCCATATTAAATAATATGTCACATAAAATAATTCCATGTTTTATGGAAAATGAGTTTGAAAGATCACATGGAGTAATTATTGAGGAAAATAACTTTTCCATTTCAAAATCCAAACTATAAAAAAACTGAACACTTCTAAATGAAAAAATTTTATTTTAAAATAAACTTTTAATCATGTAAAGGAAGAATTAAATAATTTTGGAAACATCAAGATGGTAAAATCTGACCCTCACATATAAGTTTAAAAAAACATTCCTTCCACATTTTGGTAAGAAAATTCACTAAGTACCTTGTTTCAGAAATGATAAAAATATTCCTTTCAAACCATTTAATAAAATTTAAAACAAGGGTAAAAATTAATTTAAAATTTTTTATGATAATATTAAGAACATTTTTGGAAACATTTTTTAGAAAACATGGATTTGGAATTGAAATATTTCCTAGAGTATACTTAAATATAAAAAATCTCTATTAATGATGAGATTGTGAAATAAAACCCTTACCGATTTGGTAATATTTGAATCAAAAGCCCCATGAAATAAATAAACATATATGGATTAGTAAATACCCATAAAATATATAATATTTTTTTAAAAGAAATTAATGGGCAGTATATACACCACCAAAAATAAACAAGTGGTGAATACGGCATGTGTCCCACAAAAATTAATGTGAGATAAAAATCCATTACGAAGTTAATATCATTGATCAAAGTATTAATAAAATGAATATATTATGTCTATCAACTATAAATAAACATAGAGAATGGAAATATCAATTATGATAATCCAAATTTACGTCACATGTAATCTTTGCATGATGTAATAAATGAATAATAAGTTTAATTAAAAGGAAATTTAGTTAAGATTTCCCTGACCTTAAATCCAAATTGTCAGATATGTTATTTATCTTCATAAATAATAAACATAGGTTAATTATTTTTTTCTTGAGAACCTTGTCATGATCTTTCCTCGGGGCCCATGCCGTGACTACCCCAAGACCGTGTTCCATAGGCTAGGGGCTGGAGGCTAGAACCAAATGCGTAAATCTTGATAACTGGGAAGGAATTGCCTTTATAAAACATAAACACATCCAACCAGAGTACAAGAGGAAGTAATACACTAAGTAAAAAAGATAGTTCTGAAAAGTAAATGGGCCATAATACAAACCCAATTGAAAAGTACAGCTACAACTGAACGAAAGTACAACAGAAAAGACAAACAACTAGAAGATAGAAGCAGCTCTAGGGTCTTCCACCTCAAATCCTACCTGAAGGGTAGGTACAGATAGCCTCCTCAACGCTCTCACCCGCCAAATGACTCCGTGTACCATCTCGTCGTGAAGTCCACCTCCGGGTACTGACTCGTTATGAGGTCCACCTCTGGGTACTGTCTAGTCCTAGTACACTCGGTCTCTATCAGCACTGTCCATCATTTGTGTCCAACACAACGAGGTGCGGGCATTTCCCATGCAGGGGTGAGTATAACGGTACTCACTAGGTACCCCGAGACCCTCAATATCTCACTAAATCCAACAAGGATATCCATAAAGATGGATCTCAACAGATAACCCTTACATAGGTATAATCCCATACTTATACCTATGTTATCAAGGAACCCATCTCAATAATGAGGAAACACAAAGGTTATGAAATGAACGGATAACCACTACTAAGGTATATGCCGATACATATACCTATGTTATCAAGTGACCCATCTCAATCATGAGGAAAACACAAAGGTTAATGACTCACCTCAAACAAAGATTTTCATTATCGAAACAATAACTACTGGAGAACTCCTTCTCTGTTGAGTATAGTGGTCATGTCATGACTCCGAGGCGCTACTCACTAACCCTAGACTACTGAGGTACTCCTCCTGTCGAGTACTGCGGGTCTACTGCTGACTACTGGGTGCTCTATCTGCTGTGGGACTGCCGCAAAATACTAGGCACTCTCCCTAATATCCTACAGAGGTACTCCTCTTGTCGAGTACCACAGGTCTGCTGCCAAATACCAGGCGCTCCATCCGCCGTGGGTCTGCCGCCAAATACCGGGCGCTCCATCCACTGGGCTAACCGAATCACTATGAGTCGAATCAGTCAACCAGTCATCAGTTATATAGCTACTAGGTCTCTGAACTATGTATGCTCATCTTCAAAAGGGTCTGCTCCATGAGCTACTGGTCGTTACTTCAAAAAGTCACGAAGTCTCATGTAGAAGTATCGCAAAAAACCATGTCGTCATTGGGGTCTCAACTCAATAGACGACGCGTCAATCAGATGCTCGTTCTGTGAGTTATTAGCTTTTCTGTTCCAGGGGCCCGATTAGTTTTTAAGCTAAAACCAACCCGACCATACTCTAATATCATCTGAAACCCACGTTTAGTATTCCAAAAGAACCTTCTCATCAATAGGTATCCAACAAAGTCGACAACAGGTCAATCGGACGTCTGGAGCTCAAGTTATAAGCATTTCCGCTCTGAGGGCGGAGTTAGTTTTGAGTTCAAACCAACCCGGCAATACCCAAACTTCACCGTAAAATTGGTTTTAATATAGTGAAACGACTGTCTCGATCCATGAAATCCTACGCAACTGACGTTGTGTCGATAGAAAATCCGTAGCATAAGATATGTTCGTTTAAACAAAAATGGTCCGAAAAGAGGGGGTCTGGGCCCGGTCCGACCCGGCCCGACACCCCCAGGGTCGGTCCGAACCAGGTCGACCCGACCCGGTTCTGGGTCCGGCCGGGTAGGGCGCGGCCCGGCCTGGCTGGCATGGCCCGGCCCGCATGGCCCCTGCGGTTGGCCGCGCGGCCGGCCGACCAGCAGGGTGGCATCGCCCAGTGGGGCCCGCCCTAGCCACTGATTGGGGGGGGGGGGGGGGGTTACAACCCTCAGTTTTTCGAAATGGCTGGCCGTTTTGGCCTACCCTTGGGTAACCATGGGACCCCTCGGGTCCCCCCTTTTGATGGAACCGGCGGCTGGTACAGCCAACCACCCTTCCAGATCCACCAAGGCCTTAGGCCGCATCATTGTTCAACCAGCGCAGCGCGACGACTCTGTGCCCCCCCATCGCTGCCCGCCCCGGCCATAGCCCCCTTAAAGCTCTGGCGCGGCGTGGCGGTTCCGCACCCCTTCGCCACATCCCACCCCGGTCGTGGCCTCCTGTAGCTCCAACGTGGTACGACTGCACCACGCCCCTAAGCCGTGGCCTGCCTCGGCCACAGTCCGGCTCTACTCCGCGTGGCACGACGGTGCCGCGGCTTTGCGACGACCCAACAATCAAGCATTGAAAACCTGATTTTGTTCAGCCCGACGCCGACTGATTCTTCGTAGTCCGCATCTATAATCCATAGTCAACAAATGAGATGGTAAGGATCAGACCGTGTTCGTGCGGTCTGAGCCCTTCTTTTTCAAGATGGTATTATGCGGCCAAACAGAACTCAAGAATTGAAGAACAATTATGAACGGTATTAAAACATGAACATAACAACCCCTAAATCAAAAATTGATGTAGAACATCAGGAGTCCCGGTAGATGGCGTCGCGGAGATCGGTCGACGATTTTGTGGACGTCAGGATGCATCTGAGGAGGAAATAACGTTGGCGACAACGCGTTATTCGAATCGTAAAGTGTTCCTCATCGAGGGAGAAAGTCCTTCCTCTGATGCGTTCTTCATCGAAGCAGGTGGTGTTCTTTCTTTGAGAGAAGAACATCCTTCCCTATTCCTCCGAGGCTCTCACCAAAATCTCAACCCAAAAAATGCCCCCAAAATGAAATAATCGTAAAGATATTATTTAATTCCCACATGTATTTCAAAAATCAAACAACTTATTTTAATTATGTCAAGAGTTAGAATTCAATTATTATCTTATGTTGGAAAACATTTAAGAGGGGGAGAAGAAGAGGATGAGTCCACATAAATAAGAGGGGAGTTGTCAACATTAAACAATAGAGTTTAATGGGGTTATAGAGTTTATGGAATGTGAACGGTTGGAGCTCGTGTGGGCCCCACCCCACATATTTCCTCACATGGATAGTTAGGTGCTTTTGGGTCCCACCCAAACTCCCCCACGTAGGATATAACTGCCGTAGATATAAAATAAAATTGTTCCACAATATTATTCACTTCTTATTTAATCCACAAATTTTAACTTCTCCTCCCGCACAAACGCAACTGCGGTAAAGGTCCCCTTAAGAAATTATCAACGTTGCGAGTTCATTTGTGCCCTCAGATTTCAATTCCGAGCACTTGTTCAAAATATAGAAAACCTCACTCGTTCGTTCACTGAACGTACACGAGATAAACTTCGGAAAATTGATTCCGACATACCGGGCCTCAGAATCAAGTTCTGCTAGACGTAATAGACTCGTAATATTCCAAAGTAATTAAGAAAAAAAATTTCATGAAATTTATGGGTCTTTACATTACTCCCACCTCAGGGATTTACGTCTTCATAAAGCTACAACACAAACTAGGGAAACTAAAGGAGGTACCGAGCACGCATATGAGCCTCCCACTCCCATGTGATCTCCTGGAGGTTCTCATGCTACCAAAGAAAGTGCACAAGAGGAATAAACCATCCTTGTAGGACCCGCTCCTGTCGATCCTCAACCTCTACAGGAACCCCCGTGAAAATCACCCTTGTCATCGATTTCTAGCTCTCCATGGTCAGTGATGACAGATAGGTCAGGCACACATATCCTCAGCTGAGATATGAGGATGATGTCGTGCACCCTGTGCAACTATGGTGGAAAGTTCAAGTGGTAAACCACCTCTCCAACCCTACTGAGGACCTAGAAGTGTCCGTTTATCCTCGAAGTTGACTTGCCGCTTCGGCCACATCTCCGTAGACCTTGTCGAGGTGAGACCCATATCAAGACGTGGTCACCAACCTCAAACTCCAGAGGTCTCCATCTCCTATCAGTATAGGACTTCTGTCTGCTCTATGTAGTCTTAACTATCGTGAACCATAGGTGATCACTGCCCTCTTCTACATCAGGACACACCCAAGTCCGATCCCTAATGAGTCGTAGAGAACTATGTAACCAACACCCTCAAGATGGGTGCACTGGTCAACCTAGACCTATGCTCCTGAAAGCTTTGTTGGATGTGGTGCTGCAACTCTAGAGAATTTTGGAAAAAAGGTAAGTTTGGCTAACACATGATTGATCAACTGTCCCACCTTATGCATGATTCCATCCTGTGCTGCATGGGTTTTCCTTTTTGTCGACCAAGGAAAACCCTATCCCAAAGTTATAGATAAACCAAAAATATTTGCCTAATACCATCAATTTGGGTATGAACTGTGGCTTCCCAGTCCATACCCAAACTAACATCATAAGCTCTCGATGCTGCCACCAAGAGGTACCAACCAAAACTCTCGCCTCTAGGGTCAGATCACACCATCAGCGTAAGTGTGATTATCGAGTCACCTCTCAAGATATCTCTAGACATGAGGTTCAATTCAATAGTTTAACCAGAAACTATAGGTCTTGAATAGGATTCGTGGAAGGTAGGAATGATTGGTACCTACGTCTATTGATACGGCAGCTAGCAGTAGAAACAGACCATACATCGAATCAGTCCTATATCCCTTGGGTCACACTCCTTGACCACATGCAGCTACTCCCTTCCCCTGCCCTCCTGCTCCCTGAGACAAGCGAGAACTAAAAAGGCAGGTGGTTGTAACATGTCGAAATATACACCACCCCATGCTACATTCATAGCTCTGCTTCCACATCTTCTGCTCTGTAGTTTCATCTGTCCTTAACACTTCCTCTTCTCGATACATTTTATACTCCCAAGTCTCTGAGACTGGCGCCACTTTCCTGTTTTCCCACGGCTAACATTCACTGGTTGTATCCATTCAGCCAAATAACATTCAACTAAAAAGGTTCTCTCTAGCACCCTAGCATAATTAGGAATGCATAAAGGAAAACTGATGGCTCAGATTTCCTTTAAACACACCTCACTCTGAGATCAGAGCCCTGAATCATTGATCACATCGTATTCATTGAGTACCAGGAATGGTCGGTATGCCCTGATAAATACTCAGTTACCGACATGTCATCCTGCTGAAGTTGTATAAGTTCTAGAAAAACACTCAGCCACCTCCTCAAGCCAGTCCTCAGCCAACTGTGAGTCGAGCACGCCTCAGAACCTGAGGGGTATCTGATGCCGAAACACGTGTAAGGCACTAATCCTACATGTGTAATCTACCAGTACCATCGGTTGAAACTGGTGACCAATAGGTAGTAATATAGCTGGCACACTACCCGAAGGTAATATCTTAGTCATCTGTCCATGTACCGAAGCCTCTTAACTATGCATACCAACCTCATGGTCACTCAATATGAAAAACTAGTAGCTAAGATCACCATCTGCCCTACTAGTGTCTAAACTTGGTGTCGAACTCTAGCAATCGCCTCCATCCAGTCCACTGCTGCCTTCGAATCTGTCTTGCCTCATAACCTCAAAGGCCTCTACTGCTGGAACTCATGCGACGCGCTCTGTCGGGGTGCACCGTTCACTAGTATGGATAGTGGAATATGCATTCCAATGGGTGGTTGTGCTGTTGGTACACCAACTGAGGGTGACAACACAGAAAGAGGGCCCTACACCGGAGTCTTATCACTCAGTGGGCGGTCATGCAGTACTCTCTTGGAACTGCAACTAACTATCAGCATGGAGACATCTTAAACAGATGTAACACGGTAAAATTATTTAAACATGGTGAGCTGACTTGGTTTGAGCTAACTTAAAGAAAAATTTTGGAAACACACACGCAATCAATGTTTTCATGCACTGGGTCAGAAATCAGTAGTCATGGTCCTGTTGTATGGATACTTCGTCCACCACACCAACACTGGACTCCCTGAACTAAAAACCACACTCGGTACGCTTACCACTATTGCCTCACAGAAAGAAAAATATCAGAGTCATAAGTTATGTGGTAGAACCAACAACTCTGATACCAATTTTTCACGACCCGTCCTCGGGGCCCGTGCTGTGACTACCTCAAGCCCGCCATACATAGGCCAGGGGCTGGCGACTAGCATAAAAGGTGTAAATCCTGGTAACTGGTAAGGCATTGCCTTTATAAAAAATAAACACATCCAACCAGAGTAAAAGAAGAAGTAATAAACTAAGTACAAAAGATAGTGATGAAAAGTATATGGGCCAGAATACAAACCCAACTGAAAAGTACTGCTACAACTGAATGAAAGTACTACAGAAAAGACAAACAACTGAAAGATAGAAGTAGCTCATGGGTCATCTACCTTAGATCCAACCTAAAGGGTAGGTACAGATAGCCTCCTCAACGCTCTTTCCCGCCAACCGCCTCCGAGTACCGTCTCGTCGTGTAGTCCACCTCCGGGTACTGAATCGTCGTGAGGTCCACCTCCGGGTACCGTCCAGTCCTCATACACTCGGTCTCGGTCAACACTGTCCATCTTCTGTATCCAACAAAACGAGGTGTAGGCATAGCCCGTGTAGGGGTGAGTATAACGATACTCACTAGGGACCCTGAGACCCTCAAGGTCTCACTAAATCCAACAAGTATAACCACAAAGAAGGATCTCAAAAGATACCCTTACTTAGGTATAAGCCCATACGTATACCTAAGTTATCAAGTAACCCATCTCAGTCATGAGGAAAAACAAAGGTTATGAAATCAACAGATAACCACTACTTAGGTATATTCCCATAAATATACCTAAGTTATCAAGTGACCCATCTCAATCGGGATGAAAACACAAGGGTCAATGACTCAGCTCAAACCAGTATTTTCATTATCGAAACCACGACAGCTGGAGAACTCCTCCTCTTTCTAGTACAGTGGCCCTGTCACGACTCTGAGACACTACTCACTAACCTTATAATGCTGAGGTACTCCTCCTGTCGAGTACCGCAGGTCTGCTGCCGAATATCGGGCGCTCCGTCAGTTGTGGGTCTACCGCCAAATACTGGGTGCTCTCTCTAATAGCCTACAGAGGTACTCCTCCTATCAAGTATCATGGGTCTGCTACCAACTACCAGTCGCTCCGTCCGCTGTGGGTTTGCCTCCAAATATTGAGCGCTCCGTCCACTGGTTTAACTGAATCTCTACGAGTCAAATCAGTCAAGCAGTTGTCAGGTCTATAGCTACTCGGTCTCGGCACTCCGTATACTAGTCTTTTGGAGGGTCCGCTCCAAAAGCTACTAGTCATTACTTCCAAGTGTCATTATGTCTCATGTAGAAGTATCACAAAGAACCGCCTCATCCTAGGGGTCTCAACTCAACAAACGACGCGTCAATCGGACGCGCGATCTGTGAGTTATTATCTTTTCCATTCCAGGGGCCCAGTTTGTTTTTAATCTAAAACCAACCCGACCATACTCTAATATCATCCGAAACCCACATGGAGTATTTTAAAAGAACGGTCTCATCATGAAGAATCCAACAAAGTCGACGACACGTCAATCGGACCTCCGGATCTCAAGTTATAAGTATTTCTACTCCGAGGGCCTGGTTGGTTTTGAGTTCAAACCAAACCGGCCCTAAAAAAACCTCACTGAAACCTTGGGTATAATATATTGAAATGACTGTCTTGATCCGAGGAATCCTACGCAATAGACAGTGCGTCGATCGGAGGTCCGTAGCTCAAGAAATGTTTGTTTAACCAAAAACAGTCCTAAAATAGGGGGTCTGGGCCCGGTCCGACCAGGACAAACACCCGCTGGGTCAGCCCAAACTGGGTCGACCCGACCCGGGTCTAGGTCCGGCGTGGTAGGGCGCAACCCAAACCAGCTGGTGTGGCTCGGCTCGACGCTGGAGGTCTGGATAGCGTGGCCCACGCGGTTGGTCGCGTGGCTGGCCGACCAGGCGGGGTGGTGGTGCCCAGTGGGGCCTGCCACAGCCATTGATTGGGGGGGGGGGGTTACAACCCTCGGTTCATCAAAACGGACGGCTGTGTTGGCCGACCCTTGGGTAGCCACGAGACCCCTCGTGTCCCACCTCTTGATGGAACCGGTGGCTGGCATAGTCGACCGCCATTCCAGATTCGCCGCGGCCTTAGGCTATGGCTTTGTTCAACCGGCGTGGCACGACAGAGCAACACCCCACCGCCGTGACCCACCCCGGCCATGGCCACCTAGAAGCTCCTCTTCGGCACGATGGCTTCTCGACCCTCCGCCGTGAACCGCCTCGACCGCGACCCCCTGTAACTCTGGCGCGGCGCGTCGGCGCCGCTCCCCTTCGCCGCGGGCAGCCCCGACCGCGGTCTGACTCTACTCCACGTGGCACGACGGTGCCACGCCTTTGAGACGAACTGGAAATCAAGAATTGACCAACCGCTCGTGGTCGTCCCGACGTCAGCCTGTTCTTTACAGTCCGCCTCCATCATCCATAATCAACAAATGAGTGGGGAAGGGTCGGACCATGTTTGTGTGGTCCGAGCCCTTCCTCGTCAAGATGGTATTATGCGGCCAAATGAAACTTAAAAATTGAATAACAATTATGAATGGTATTAAAACTTGAACATAAAAACCCCTAAATCAGCAATTGATGTCGAACATCAGGTGTCGCGGTAGATGGCGTCAGAGAACTGCGTCATAGAGATTAGTCGACGATACCGTGGACATCGGGGTGCGTTTGTGGAGGAAACAACATTGGCGACAATGTGTTCCTAGAATCGTAGAGCATTCCTCATCAAGGGGGAAAGTTTTTCATCAGAGGTGTTCTTCGTTGAAGAGGGTGGTGTTCTTTCTTTGAGAGAAGAACACCCTTCTCTATTCCTCCAGAGCTCTCACCAAAATCTCAACCCAACAAATGCCTCCAAAATAAAATAATAGAAAAGATATTATTTAATTCTCACAAATATTTCAAAATTCAAACAACATAATTTATTTATGTGAAGTGTTAGAATTCATTTATTAACTTGTGTTGGAAAACATTTAAGAGGGGGAGAAGAAGAGGATGAGTCCTCATAAATAAGAGGGGAGTTGTCAACATTTAACAAGGGAGTTTAATGGGGTTAAGGAGTTTAGGGAATGTGAATGGTTAGGGATTATGTGGGCCCCACCTCACATATATCCTCACATGGATAGTTAGATGCTTCTGGGTCCCACACAAACACCCCCATTAGAATATAACAACCTTATATATAAAATAAAATTGTTCCACAATTTTATTCACTTCTTATTTTATCCACAAATATTATCTTCTCCTCCCGCACAAACGCAACTGTGGTAAAGGTCCCCTTAAGCAATTACCGGAATTGCGAGTTCATCAGTGCCCTCATATTTTAATTCTGAGCACCGGTTCAAAAGATATAAAAACCCGCTTGTTCGTTCACTAAACGTACCCGAGCTAAACTTCGTAAAAATGATTTTGGTCTTTACAAACTCGTAATATTCCAAAGTAACTAAGAAAATAAATTCCTTCAAATTTCTTGGTCTTTATAAACCTTTTGTAAGTTTATTATTCCTTTTATATTACTTACTATCATGTAATAACAACTACTTGATTATTTAATTTAATGTCAGATGTTTTGACGATATTCAGTACTTGAGTCCAAAATTAATTTGGTATGATGCCTATAGTAAATGTGGAATTTATTTCTTCATATATTGAATAATAATCAAGAAATAAAAATCATTTTTATAAATAAATTATAATTTTAAATAAATCCATCATATATGGATATGAAAAATGAAATGTGTTATAATCATGGAGACGGTATTCCATACTTACTCATGTGTAATGTTTCCATTTTTCAACGATCATTATGAAAAAATATAAGTATTATTTTTTATTTAAATAATTATAATAATATCATATATATATATATAATATTAATTATTCAAATATACTTATATATTTCATCCATCTTATTTGTTGATTAAAAGAGAATCACATCGCTTCCTCGAGGTGGTAGTCCACACATATGCACAAACGACATTATCAATTTTCTATGCATGGAAAGGTAAGAAGGTAAATGATATATTATTTTTAATAATTATAAATATCTCATTAATATTAAATATGAACATTAATTCTATCATTATAACCATTCTTGATAGATGTTGTTAGAAAATGAATTACATAGGTTCCTGAGGCGGCAGTCCTCCTTACAGAGAGACGATGAATTCTTTTACAATTTAAGAGAAGAGGAAATGGATATGGATCATGCCACTTAAATGATAACAAATAATCATATTTAGGATATTTTATTTACTAATTTAACATGGTTTAACAAGATTTATGGGATGAGTAAGGAGAAACAAAACTAAGAAATGACGATAAAAACTAAACCTCTTCATTGGAAATATTCCT
Source organism: Viscum album (assembly GCA_963277665.1). NCBI lineage: Eukaryota > Viridiplantae > Streptophyta > Magnoliopsida > Santalales > Viscaceae > Viscum > Viscum album. The sequence continues at coordinate 376,949,119 of OY728132.1, forward strand.
TTTCTTAACACCTAAAGACCACTATGTTTGGTGTTATTCCTAAAAAAAGTCCTATATAATGAGGGGAGGTATTATATGAAGGGATTTTGGAATTTATTTTTATGAACCAAAAGGGTTGTTAAGTGTAAAGTAATGAGAAGAAGATGTTCCATTTTATAAGAGAGGGGATGGGCACACTTGGAATTTCCCAAAATATAAAATTAATATAAATTAATTTTCAATAAAAATGGATAAAAACTATTAATTTAGAATATAACATGATTTTGGTTCAACATAACCTTATCAAATAAAAAATAGACAATTTTTTACTAAATTTATACCATTATTTTTTGTTTTGACCCCTATTTATCCCCTCTAACTTTTACTGTGATGATATTGATTTTTAAACTTTGAGGGTTATTATAATTCTATAAAATAAATAAAAAATTATAAATGGATCATGTATGAAATTATAATTAATATCCAAATAATTTTTCGGAATTTAATATTTTTAGGAATTTCATATTATTTAATAGAATATTATTTACTATAAAATATACATAATATCATTTTTGGGGACTATTCATTACATTAACTTTAATAATATCAAGATAAAACTTATTATTAAAAAAATATATTCCATTACATCCCTAAAATTTCAAGGTCATCTATAAAATTATTTTAACACATTAATTATCTCAAATTATATTTATTTTAATATTTTTTAAAACATTTAATTCATATTTCCATAAAGAAAATAATTATGACCTCCTCTTTGTATAAGCATGTAAGGTAAATATTTTTTTACCAAAAATAAAAAATAAATTATCATGATTTAGATAATATTTTATCATTAAAATTTATATTTATATTTAAATATACACTCTGGATAACCTCATATTAAAAATTTTATAGTTATTAAAAATATGAGTGTGACATCTTTGACTTTTCATTAATAAAATAGTTTAAATATCATAATCACTAAAAAATTTGAAAAATTAAATATATTATAATCAAAAATTATTTTGAAAAAATTAACTCATATGATAAAATTGGGGCAAGTTTAAGGGCCATTTTATTGTCCCTTTCATATTATTTTTACCCTTAATTACCTTATTTACCCTTTACTATGATAATAAAGTTACCAAGGTTTTTATTCATATTGCACAAAAATAAAAGGGCCCTATTTAGTAAATTTAGACCCATTTATTAAAAATATAAAATAAAATTTTTAAAATTAAAAAGATAGAATTTGTATAATTTAATTTAAAACTAAATCAGTAAAAGGCAATGAAAAACAGATTTTCAGAAAAAAGCCCCATTTAAATATAAATTATTTTTCACTAAATTCAAGTATAAAATCCATTTAAAAAACCATAATTAGAATATTTTATATAAAATTAAAATTATGAAAATTTTAAACTAATCCAAAACATAATTTGTGCATGTAAAACATGAAAAATATATCTTTTATTAAAAATATGTATTTTTTCAATTCATTGAAAACTAGACTTTCCAAAAAAAATCAAAATTTCAACATAACTTTTTTTATATGATTATTTAAAAAATTATTTTCATTTTATCAAATTAATTTTGTAAAATCCCCATCAATAAAAACAATTTTTTATGAAAATAATTTTTTAACAATAAAATGACTTCTAAAAATTATGTGATTATTTTCTAATTATGTACCCGTAAATTTATTTTGATCTTGGGGTTTATATTTATTTCAGAAGTCAGTTATTTCTATTCATACCTTCTAATTTTAATTATAGGTTATAATGGTCACTCGGTAATATTTCATTGTTTGTTTAAACTCGTTGTTGTGTATCTTAAACACAATTGAACACTGCCTTTCCTTCTAAAATACCAGAATATTAAATTATCCACCACCATTAATAAATCACACCCTCTCAATTTGAAATTATTCTTGGTAACCATGTTTTGAATTTTTGAAATACCTTTGCTGAAATCCCATATTGTAAAAAGGGTCAATAAAACTCCCACTTTACAAGAAATAAAAGATAGTACTAAGGTCATCTGGAGTAACGCATAATATGTTTCCATGTAGGAAACATGGTAATGGAAGAGAAAAATAACTACCAAGAACTAATAAAGAGTTATATATAACATGGTCATGAGAAAGATAACCATCAAAAAACCATAAAATACATGATGGGTTAAAAAGCTATTGATTTCCTGGTAAGAAATGTAAATGTATAACATTTTTGATTCAAACAGCCTTCACCTAATGATTCAAAATTCAATTACTAACTATAGTAAGAACATAAAGAAATATAATTACATGAAAATTATAGTTTTATAATTTAATAAATTTTAACAACAATATCATTTTTATCTCTAAATGAATATTATGAAATTCTCAGGCCTGAAGCACTAGAATCAACTTCCAAAAATCATGAATTCCACAAAATTATAACAAGATATTCCTCTTGTCTTAATAAATTAACCAAAACCAAACTTTTAGCACAAGGTATGCAGATTAAAAATAATTAGAAACCATCATATAAGGAAATCTAATTTAATATACAAAAGTCTCCAATAAAACCCCAATTTCAACTTAGATCACTCAATAAATAACCATCCCTAAAGTTCCTAGAAATGTTACTGAAAAAAGATTGAAACCCAAAAATCTCATAGTATTCCATGATAAATATAAAATTTATCTCTATATAACATCAATAATTATTATATTATCATAAAATTTTAATTTCCTTAATAATAAAATCTCTATGATATACTAGTCATTTACATTAACAATCAGAACCACCATAAATCCAAAATAAAATCATTTTCCTTATAAAAGATAATTAAACCTTTATTTCTCAAATAACATCCCATAATATCATATAATATTCCCAAAATCGTGATATTTTTCCAAAATAACATTAACCAGTAAATCAATAACTTAAACCATGCTAATCTCTATCATAAAACATTTATTCCCCAAAATACACTGGTTCTTCTTCCATTAAATTGTTTAAGAAAATGTCATACTAACCAAGACTTCACATAGTCTAGTGTTAGGTGATGAACCCTTGGTTCCCTTAGGTTGTGGGTTCAAACCCCACAACCTTTTTTGATGCGATGGGTTGCCACCCATCCCGTGGTTTGTCCTTTTTTCTAAAACCATCCTTATAAAATTCCAAAAACCTGAGAAACGTACTAAAAAATAAACATAATATATTCAACACTAAAAAAATATTTTATCCTCAATGATTATCTCATACCATTAATTTTTTATCCCAAAATGTAATAACGCATAATTATCATAAATATAAATTCCTCCAAATATATCATTAGTCACCTTAAAAGTTCATAACTTAAAACCACAGTTAGGGTGTTTAAGACTCCGAAATTATAGTATTATATACTCATGATGGTATAAATAATTATTAAGATAAATTATCCAAGAAAAATTCTACTCTCAAAAGTTATCTAAACCGTGCTCTAATACCAAATGTATCAGCCATAGACCTGCACTTTTAGATTCTGTGCTAAAAATATAAAAAGTACATTTCGATCTTTGATACTAATAAATGAAACCCATTTCATTCCATAAAAACAAACAAAATAAAAAGGAAATATTATATCACTTACATAACCAAGGACCTTTTAGTTTTATAGTTTTAGTGAACCATGATAAACTCTGACATATCGTGAAAAAATAAACAATTAAACCATAAAAACCTATATCATCTCCATGAATTTATTTACATCAAGAACCCTTTATAAAAATATCATACTCAGAACCTTTATTTAAAACCCTTACATAAATGAAACATAATAATGGGTGAGCTCAGATGCTCAGTAAGAGTAACCATTAGAGATATCAAAGATTACAAAGAATAATAGGATCATAAGGGTTTATGGACATAAAATTTTGAAACTAGACCCTATGTATCAAAATCATAATCTTGAGTCCTGGAATAAATCATGGAAGTTCATAATACATGAATCATAAAATAATAAATGAACATAAACCATGAGATCATAACATAATACATAGAATTTTTCCATACATATAAGATTAGAAAATCCATAGGAGGATACACCTCCTAACTAGGACACACTACCATCCCTAGTGTAATCCCTTTCTTTATATCAAAATGGGTTCACTCTCAAAACTATAATAGTAGTCTAATTTCTCACCCAAGAACATCATATTTGATAACATCCTATACTAAACAAAGTTTACTCCCCATTCCATTCTTATCTATCTCATGAGATATAAATCATTAACCAATGACTTAGAGGGAGATATAGGTCCTACCCATCATATAATTAAAACCATACATATGTATTCCGCAAGAATATAAATCATTCATCATATCATAACCCAAGAAAATAAATGGGTTTCATAAAAATTTCATCAATGCATAACCCATGGAAAAGTAATGGGATTCATAAATATTATTCCATTATAAACATATACCATCAAGAGAAATAACAATTATGGTATCCTTGAATCATATCATAATTAAAGTATAATTAACATCAAATAATGTCATATTTTCTGGAAAATTAATTTAAAAGATCAATTAGAATAATTCTTGAGTAAAATAAATTTTCTATTTTATAATGACTTATATTTTAAAAAATGTTGTGCACTTATAAATGAAAAAAATTATTTGGAAATAAAATTGTAAAATTTTAAAAGAATATTCAAATAATTGATGTGACATAAAGGTAATAAAATCATCTCATTACATATATGTTTTTAAAAAAAATTCCTTCTATATTTTTTTGGAAAGGTAACAAATTACCTTGTTTGGAAAATGATAAAAATATTCCTTTAAAACCATTTAGTAAAATGAAAAACATGGGTAAAATGGATTTGAAAAATTGTAGAAGAATAATGATAACCTTATTGAAAACTGTTTTTATAAAAAATATCCTTGGAAAATAAATATTCCATAGCAGAGACTTAAATGTAAACAATCCTGATTAATGATGATATTATGAAATAAAACCCTTACCGCTTTGGTAACATTTGAATTATAAGAAACATGAAATAAATAATCATATATTGATATTTAAATCCACATTAAAGTCCTTTTATATATCAAAAAAATTCATTTATGGGTAGTATATACATGATAAAAAATAAACAAGTTGTGAATATTGCATGTGTTCCACATAAATGAAAGTGAAAAAAATCCCTTACAAAGATCATATATTTGAAGGAAGAATTAATAAAATGAATTAATTATGTTTATAATTTGTAAATAAATATAAAATTATTGTAAATAAGAAATAATACAATCAAAATCCATTTCACATATAATCTTAGCATGACGTAATCAATGAAGTAGATGTTTAATTCAAAGAAAGGAAAATAAGTTAAGAATATTCTTACCTTAAATCCAAATCATCTCATACATTATTTATAATCCTGAATAATAAACATAGGTAAATTAATTAATTTATTGAGAAAGAATTTCAATTTTATTATTTCTTTTATATTACTTATCAACATGTTATAACAATTACTTAATTATTTATGTTCACATCAGTCGTTTTTGACGATATTTGATACTTGAGTCCAAAATGACATTGGAATGATGTCTATAGCCAAAGTGGCAGTTATTCCATAATATCATGAATAATAATCATGAAATGATTATAATTTTTATAAATAAATTATAATTTTAAATCTATCCATCATATTTTATTATGAAAATTTAACAACATTATAGTCCTGGAGACAGTAGGTTGTACATACACATGAGTAACATTTATATTTTTCAAAAATCATTATGGAAATAAGGTAAGTATTATTTTATATTAATATAATGATAATAATATCATATATATCATATTAGTTAATTAAATTTCTTTATATTTACCATCCATATGATGTGGTGATAAAAAATGAATCACATCGCTTTGTGACGGTGGTAGTCCACACAAACTCATGAACGATGTTATCATATTTATGTGCTTAGAAATTTAAGAATGTAAATGATATATTATCATTTTATAATGATAAATATTATATTAATTTCACATATAATCATTAATTCTATATATTTAACATGTCTTGAGAGGCGGTGATTGAAAATGAATTATATCGTTCCGCGATGCGGTGTTCTGTCGTATACACAGACGATGAATTATTTCCCATATAACGGAAGAAGAGATGGATTTGAATTATGAAACTAAAAAAATAAATTATAAGTATATATAGTATAATGTAGTTATTATTGAATCATGTTTGAATAATATTTGAGGGAAGAATAAGGAGAAACAAAACTAAGATATCTAGAGAAATACTATTTCTCTTCTTTGGAAACCCTCCATTCATTTACACCTTAAGACCAATAATATTGGAGTTATGCCTAAACAAAGATCTATAGAATGTGAGAATATATTATAGGGAGGTATTTTTCTTAACTCCTTGACCCCAGAATCCCAGAGTCGGTGCATTATTACATAACATTTGCATGATCATAAAAGATCAAGTCTTGAAAGACCGATTAGTTTAGTAGGCTTGGATGTACTAGATACATTCATAAGGGTAAAATTACATCATAAAATGGAAAAATAAAACAACATTGTTTCCATGAAAAACACTGAAATCCCATATATATCTCTACATGTCATTCATAATATACTTCTTGGCATCCTGGGAAAAATAAAACATAGAAAGGGGTGAGCTCAGATGCTCAGTAAGGATAAAAATATAGTGGAAACTTTCATAAATAAGCATAAACATTTTAGGCAATGTATATAACTAAAAAAATCCTTTTCAACATTAACTTCATCAAAATATGGAAAATATAAATCAAAATATTTCCATTTACATACTCACATGTATATTCTACTAGTCTAATAATCACATGAAATATCAATAGCCACTTTCATAATGATATAATTCATAATGCAAGACTTTCATAACCACATATTCATGGCCTTGTGCCAAGACTAAAAATAATATTTTTTCAATGCCTTGTGTCAAGACACTATTTTGTCTCATGAGACTCACCAATGCATCGACGAGCAATAGAGGGATCCACCCATCACTAACTAAGTCCAATGCATTCCCCATATGAAAAGGATAAAACATAACATAAACATTCATATTAAAACAGGCGTACAAAATGTAAATACATTATCCACAAACCATTAATAGTATAAAATAACACATCCATAGTCAAACATATAAAAAAACCTTCAATAAAATATGGAAGTTTTGTATGATAATAAATCAATGTCAAACAAACATAAAATCAATCAAAGGATGTTGACATAGAAGAAATCATAACCTTTTTAAAGAAATATCTCTTTCTATTTTGAAATAATTTAAAGGACACATAATTATTAAAGGAAACATTTATATTTTAAAAAATTATTATAATCTTGTAAGGTTAGCTTCGACGATGTTATAACGGCAGAAAATAGACACATCCACTTTATATGTTAAAAAAACATTCTTACCTTAATTTTGTTGAAAATGTCATAAAGTATTCTGTTTGGAAAATGATGGAATTATTCCTTAAAAAACATATAAGATCAAATAAGGGTATAAATGTCTTTAACCCATATTCTATTAAATAGTAAAAATGTTTTGAAATACATTTTTAAGAAAACACGGATGTGGATGATAAAGAGGTCCCAGTAGATACTCACGTAAAAAACAACCTCGGATAAAAAAGAGATTGTAAAATTAACCATTACCTTATTCTTTTACTTGGACTATGGTAGCATAAACTCCTTTATAATGGTTAAATAATTGTTACTAAACTGTAAGAGAACCATATACATTAATATGATATCAAATATGATCTTCTAACATTGCTTTGTTTATAATATCTTAGTATTATCGTTGTTTCGGGTGTTGAGAGATTCATTTACCTTTATATGTATTGTTACGTAACTAATGTTTCTAATGGATATTATTTATCTTATTCATATTTAGAATTATATTAATTCATTAAAAATTATATTTAATCATTTAATGAAAATTAGTCTTGAATGGATACGATGGGGAATGAATCTCATCGCGTTCATGGAGACGGTAATCCGTACATACACACATATAGTGACATGTCATTCATAGGACTGATAGAATAATTAATATGGTTGTGAAATATTTATAATAACATCATATTATATAGAATATAGTGGACTTATTATTTTATAATTGAAACAACAATGAAATAGGAAGTGGAAGAAGAAAAGAACATAAAAGAGGGTGGTGAAATTATTACCTCTTCTTCGGGTTCTTCCTTTTGATTTGATCAAAAAGGCTCCATAGGTTGTCTTTATGAATAAAGTAATACCTCTAGAATGAAGTTAGGTATGTTTTGAGAATATTTGGTCAGGTTTTGTATGAGAAAAATTCTTGAGAAATGTGATAAATTGGAAATAAGTGAGGTATTTTTATAATGGGGAGGAGGGTCTCTTTTAAAATGTTTGAAACAATTATTTTATTATAACCTCATCTTCGGTTTCAAAAGGTCAAATATTCATTAATATCAAATTTAAGATTACTAATGGTCGAAATAACATAATACAATAAGAATTTTATTGGTTTTTGATATTGTTTTAATATTTCTAATATTATTTATTTAAATCATTTATTAATGAGGTAAATATTGCTTCGTAATTGTGTCATAAATAATTTAATTTATTTGATGTCTAAAAAATTTAAAAAAATACCATGATGTAGAAAATATTTTCATATTTCCAAATAATATTTATAGTCAAAAATATAACTTATATAACATCATGTAAAAATTGATTTACTAAAAAAAATTTATTCCATTTTTGTCTTTACTTTAAATTAATTAATATAAAATTTCATTATCCCACCTATGTGGCTCCATGGGGTCCCAAATTCGACCCACAGATTCCCATGGTTATATATTTATCATACAATAGTATTAAGACACATGTTAAGGTAATTAAATATTAATATAATTCTATATTTTACCCTTTTTTATTATATTTACCCTTTACTTATGGTAAATAAAATATTTACTGAAGTAAATATTTAAAATGTATTAAAAAAAGTTAACTATTTACATAATTAGGAACTAATGATTCCAAATATGGAATCAAATTTTCCAAATTCAAACAACATAAGTGGCAGAAATTAATTCCTTTCGTCAAAACCAAAAGCCTGTTGTTAAGAAATAATAACTATCAAAATATTGACTGTTGTTTATGTACAGTTTAAATATGAAATTACATCCAATGACCAACAGTAGATTAAATGGTAATAATATAATCTAATTATACATTAAAACCACTCAAAATTATAATTTTACATTCTAAATTATTTTGATTAAAAAAGTTGTTTTTAATTAAATATAGTATTTTTCACAATTCATAAAAATATGAAAGTAATTAGAAAAGTGAAAAAAATTTACCCTAAGACAATTTTGATATATAGAATCCAAAAAAAAGTCAATTTTGAAAGATAAAATTTATAAAATTTCAAAAAGTTAGTATTACTCTTCATAAAGGCTACATTGATTGGTCGTAGTGTGTTAGAATCTCGAAGTTTCGTACAATGAAAGCAATTGCATTATTCAAAGGGAAACATACCTTGATAGATTGGGGTGTTACATTATACCCTCCTTCAAATAATTTCTTCCCTGAAATTTCTAGAATACTACCACATACAAAGATTAGGGTGGTTATTCATTATAAGTTCTTCAGGTTCCCACATTGCCTCTTCCATCTTATGGTTTCTCCATATAACTTTTACCAGACGAGTTTTCTTGTTTCTCAACACTTGTTCTCTAGTATCAATAACTTTGACAGGTTCTTCACAATGAGGCATATCGGGTTCTAGTTCTATTTCCTCATAGGTGAGTACATGCATTGGGTCAGGCATGTATTTTCTCAGCAGTGATACTTGGAACACATTGTGAACATTGGAGTGACCTGGCAGCATTTCCAAATAGTAAGCTACAAACCCCAATTCATTCTAAAATTTTGAAAGGTCCGATGTACCTAGGACTCAATTTACACTTCTTACCGAATCATTTAACTCCCTTACATGGAGTTACCTTCAAGAAAACCTGATCTCCAACCTAAAATTCCAAATCCATTCTTTGGTTATCGGCATAAATCTTCTACCTACATTGAGCTACTTTGATATGGGTTTGGATAACCTTACCCTTTTCCATAATTTCCTCAAAACATTCTGGTTCTATCAGTTTTCTTTCACCAACATCATCATAACAAGTTGGTGTGCGACAACTTTTACCATATAACGCTTCGTATGGTGCCTACTGAATACTCGAATGGAAGATATTGTTATAGGAAAATTCTATCAGAGGTAAATATTAATCCCACATAACTTTAAAGTCATGTGATAATGATCTCAACATGTCTTCTAAGGTCTGAATAGTTCGTTCTATTTTTCCATCAGATTGAGGGTGGTAGGAAGTGCTCAAATGATTTTCAGTATCTATAGATTTCTGAAGACATGTCCATAATGTTGATTTAAATCGTGGATCATGATCAGAAAAAATTGATAATGGTACTCCATTAAGTCTTATAGCTTAATTAATATATAGTTTTTCAAATCGTTCAGTGGTAAATCTTCTCTTACAGCAAGAAAATGTGCTGACTTGGTAAGACGATCAATAATGACCCATATTGCATCATTCCTTCTAGGAGTGTTTGGTAGTCCTATGACAATGTCCATTGTAATATTATCCCATTTCCATTAAGGTATGTGAAGAGGTTACAAGACTCCTCTAGTATTTTTCCTTCCAACTTTCAATTTTTGACAAACCATACATCATTTCATATAATCAGTAATCTCTCTCTTCATATTGTCCCACAAAAAATATTCCTTCAAATCTCTATACATCTTGGTGCTCCCATGGTGTATAGAGAAATTTAAGCTATTAGCATCATCCAATAATTCCCTTTTTAGATCAGGTATATTAGGAATACAAAGTCTCTTCCCAAATTTCAAAATTCCATCTTCATATACGAAGTCGATCAATCTCCCATCATTCACAAATTTAATCTTCGTTAGAAATTCCTCATCATAAGTCTGAGAAATTTTTATCCTTTCTAGTAATGATGGGTTTTCATCCTTTTGAAAAAGTATTGACATTTCAACTTCCATGGTTATTCCCGTATCCATCATTAATAGATCCATGTATATAGGTTCCTTTTCGACTCTCAACTGGTTCAAAACTCCATGATCCTTTTTTCTCAAAACAACTTCCACCTTATTGAACTTCCATAGGTGGTACTGTATCGTGGAATACTAATCCATGAGTAGTTCAATGCATATTCTTTTCCTCATGTTGAGTTATTTATGTGAGAAAATATACTTTAAACTCTTGTGATTGGTATATATCTCACATTTTTCATATAGAGATAATGTCTAAATATTTTCAGAAAAAATATTATAGCTGCTAACTCAAGATCCTGAGTTGGATACTTTTGCTCATGAATTTTCAGCTATCGTGATTCAAAGGAAATAACTCTCTCATTCATGAATAAGGACACAAACAAGTCCTTTTTATTGATGCATCACTCTAAATAAAAAACCCATCATTCCCCGATGGCAGAGTCCTGATATGAGCATTGACTAATCTTCTCTTTAGTTATTCCAAAAATACTTCACACTCTTTTTTCCAAACAAATTTAACCCCTTCATGTGTGATCTTGGTTAATGGGTTTTCCAATAAGTATAAAATTTGGACAAAACGTCGATAATAACCTCCTAAACCAATAAAACTGCGTACCTCGGTTATACACATCGGTGATGGACATTATTGGATTACCTTGGTATTTGCAGGATAAACATAGATTCCATATTTAGAGACAATATGTCAATGAAAAGAAATCTCCTAAAGCCAGAATTCACACTTTCTAAACATCCCATATAATTCATGTCTTATAAGAGTCTTTAAAATAATGCGCACGTGATTTTCACGATCTTCTTATATTTTGGAGTATACAAAGATATCATCAATAAATACCACTAAAATTTCATCAAGATATACCTTGGAAATTCGATTCATTATATCCATGAAGACAGAGGGTGATTTAGTCAATCCAAAATGCATTACTAAAACTCATAATGCCCATACCTGGTTCGAAATGCTGTTTTATGAATTTTTTCCTTCTTCACACACAATTGATGATATCCAGATCGAAGGTCAATCTTTGAAAAATATTTAGATTCATGAAGTTGGTCGAATAAATCATCAATGCGAGGTAAGAGATAGTTGTTCTTAATTTTTATAGCATTGGTCTCCTTGTTGTCAATGCACAACCTCAAAGAACCATCTTTCTTCTGAACAAAAAAGATAGGGGCTCCCCATGGAGAAACACAAGTGTGTATAAATACCTTATTACTCAATTCCTCTAGTTGTTTCTATAGTTTCACTAATTCCACAGTGGTCATTCTATAAGGGGTCTTTGATATGAGCCTTGAACCAAGAATTAAATCAATGAAAAACTCAATTTCTTGTTCCGTAGGATGTCTAAGTAAATCCTCTGGAAACACATCAACATATTCTTTCACAATAGGTACATCCTCTATTTGAACATTCCTTCTACTGGGTTCCATTTCTATATAATGGCATACACTAGGTTAGTTTATAAATTCCCATGGCTAATTCCAAACTTGTAAAACACTTAACATAAATTGAACTGTTTAGGGATATAATCTATAATCATAAAAATATTTTTTAGGAGGTATATACTCGTAAATCATTCATAATTATTTGTAAAGAAAATGATAAATATCCTACATATCCCTTGGTAGTGTCGTAACCAAGAGTGCAACAGTGCCCATTGTCGTGCATCAGTTCTCATTCAAGTCTAGCTTAAAGCGGCGTTTTTGGGTTTTACACTTAGGTATATCTGTGACAGAGCCGCCTCTACCAACACGTATCCTGAAAGGGATGTATTTCTTGGAAAACTCACTAAATCTATACAATAATAAAATTATCAGAAGTTTGTCTCTACTAATTTTCAAAGTCTATCTTAAGGATATGTTCTCTAATAAAATTTTATCTAAATCTTGTTTCCAAGATTTGTACCAAAATCCTCTGATACCAACTGTAACACCTCGAACCCAGAAGCCCAGAGTTGTTGCATTATTACATAACATTGCCATGATAAAAAAAGTTCAATTATCGAAAGACCGATTAGTTTAGTTTCCTTGGAAGTACTGTATACATTCATAAGGTTTACAATACATCATAAAATGGAAAACTACAACAACATTGTATCCATGGAAAAAACTATGATCCCATAGACTATCCATTCATGCCAGTCATAATATACTTCTTCGTATCCTAGGAAAAATAAAATATAGAAAGGGGTGAGCTCAGATTCTCAGTAAGGATAACAGTATAGCGGAAACTTTCATAAATAAGAATAAACATTTAAGGAAATGCATAGAACTAAAACAAAATCCTTTTCAATATAAAATTAATCAAAATATGGAAAATATAAATCAAAATAATTCCATTTACTTACTCATATTGATAATCTACTTGTCGAATAATCACATGAATTATCAATGGCCACTTTCATAATGATGGAATGAATAATGTCAGACTTTCATGACCACATAGTAAAGGCCTTCTTCCAAGACTACAAATAAGATTTTGTCAAGGCCTTGTTCCAAGAAACTAGTTTGTCTCATGAGACCTACTGATGCATCAAGGAGCTATAGTGGGCTCCACCCATCACTTACTATGTTCAATGAATTCGTCATATGGAAAGGTTTAAACATAACATAAACATTCATATTAAATCTAGTGCACAAAATGTCAATAATTTATCCATAAACCATGAATGGTATGAAATAAAACATCCATAATAAAACATATCACAAAACCTTCAATCCAATTTGGAAGTTTTGTATCATAATAAATCAACTTCAAAAAACATAAAATCCATCAAAGTATGTTGGCATATATGAAATAAAAACCTTTTTAAAGAAACATCTATTTCTATTTTGAAATCATTTAAAGGTCACGTAATTATAAAAGAAAACATTTATATTTTAAAATTTTATTATAATATTTTATGCTAAGATTCAATGATGTTATATCAGTGGAAAATAGCTGCACCAACCGTATAAGTTAAAAAATATATTCTTACCTTAATTTTGTGGAAAATGTTATAAAGTATCCTGTTTGGAAAATGACGGAAAGATTCCATTAAAAAAATATAAGATCAAATAACGGTATAAATGACTTTAACCCATATTCTAGTAAATATTTAAATAGTTTAGAAATACATTTTTAAGAAAACATGGATATTGATGATAAAGAGTTTCCAGTAGATACTCACGTATAAATCAACCTCAGATAATAAAGAGATTATGAAATTTACCCTTACCTTGTTCTTTTCCTTGGTCTAGGTTAGGATAAACTCCTATATAATGGTGAAATAATTTTTATTAAATTATAAAAGAACCATATACGTTAATATGATATCATATATTATCTTTTAACATTGCTTTGTTAATAATACCTTAGTATTATCGTCGTTTCGTGTGTTAACTGATTCATTTTCATTTGTATGATTTATAATGTATGTAATGTTTCTTATGGATAGGATTTATCTTATTCATATTCCGAATGATATTAAGTCTTTAAAAATTATCTTTAATCATCTAATGAAAATTAGTCTTTAATGCATATGATGGGGAATGAATCTCATCGCGTTCGTGGAGACAGTAATCTGTACGTACACACGTATGGTGACATGTCATTCATAGGATGGATAGAATAATGAATATGGCGGTACCATATTTATATTAAAATCATAGTATATATAAGATACTGGAGTTTTTAGTTTATAATAGAAACAACAAATAAAGAGGAAGTGGAAGAAGAAAAGAACTTAAAAGTGGGTGGTGAAATTATTACCTCATTTTCAGGTTCTTACTATTTATTTGTTCATAAGGGATCATTAGGATGGATTTTTCTAACTAAATTAAGACCTCTAGAATGAATTGATAATTGTTGGGAGGATATTTGGGTAGGGTTTTGAGGAGTCAAAGGATTGAGAAGTGTGAGAAATGGGTAGGAAGTGAGGTCTTTTTATAAGGGAGAGGAGGGGCTCTTTAGGAACGTTTGAAAAAATTATTTTATTATAACCCCATATTCAGTTTCGAAAGGTAAAATATTCGTTAATATCAAATTTAAGATATCTCATGGTAGAAATAAAATAATCCAATAATAATTGGACAGGTTTTTGATACTATTTTAATATTTATAATCATATTAATTTAAATCATTTATTAACGAGGTAAATATTGCATCATTATTGTGTCATAAATAATTTAATTTATTTGATGTCCAAAAATTATAAAAAAAATACCATGATATAGGAAATATTTTTATATTTCTAAATAATAATTATAGTCGAAAAGATAACTTATATATCACCATGTAATGATTTATTTACTAAAAAAACTTGTTTATGCCATTTTTGTCTTTACTTTAAATTAATTAATATAAAATGTCATTATCACACCCATGTGGCTCCCTGGGGTACCAAATTCAACCCAAGAATGCCCAAGGTCGGATATTTATCATCCAATAGGATTAGGACACATGTTAGGGTAATTGATTATTATTATAATACTATATTATACCCTTATTTATAATATTTACCCTTTACTCATGGTAAATAAAATATTTACTAATGTAAATATTTAAAATGTCTAAAAATAAAACATAACTATTTAAAAAATTTGTACCTAATGATTCCAAATATGGAATACATTTCTCCAAATTCACAACATAGAAGTGGCAGAAATTAATTTAAAATCAATTCCCACTGTCAAAACAAAAATCATGTTTTTAAGAAATAATAACTATCAAAATATTAACACTTGTTTTTTTATAGTTTAAATATTAAATTACATCCAATGGCCAAAATTAGATTAAATTGTAAAAATATAATCTAATTATATTTTAAAACCACTCAAAATTACAATTTAACACTATAAATTATTTTGATTAAAAAAGTTGTTTTTAATTAAAATTTAGTTTTTTCACTATTTATGAACATATGAAAGTTATTAGAAAAGTGCCCAAAATTTACCCTAATAAAATTTTGATATTCCGAATCCAAAAATAAAGTCCATTTTGAAAGATAAAATTTATAAAATTTAAAAAGTGGGTATTTCTATTCATAACGGTTACTTTGATTGGTCGCGGTATGTTAGAATCTCGAAGTTGCGTACAATGCAAGCTATTTAATTTTTCAAAGGGAAACATACCATGGAATCTTGATATTTTAAATTTTTTCTTTTATTTACTTAACCAAACTTGTTTTTAAGTGTTAAAAAATTAGATGAAGAGGTTCCCTTTTATAAGAGAGATTGGGGGAACTCTTGGAATTTCCAAAAATATTAAATTAATAGAAATGAATTTTTAATTAAAAATGGACCCAAAATTATTAATTTAGAATATAATTTTACTATGGGTTTAAAAAATCTCATCCAATAAAAATTAGATAATTTTTGACTAAATTTATTTCCTTATATTTTGTTTTTAACCCTTATTTAATCCCTTTAACTCTTATCATGACAACATTGATTTTTACACTTTGAGGGTTATTATAGTTGTTATAAAATGAAGAAATGACAAAAAAATTATCATATATGATATGATAAAATGAATAATAATAATTTTGAAGAATTTATGATTTTTAGGAGTTTTATATCATTTAATAAAATATTATTTACTATAAAATATTTATAATGTTAATTTTAAGGACTATTCATCACATTGACATTAATAATATCCATATAACAAATATAATTAGAAAAAAATAATTTATTACTTCCTTAACATGTCAATTGAATCTCTAAAATCATCTATAAGATTAATTATCTCAAATTAAAGTTATTTTAATATTTTTTAAAAAATTTATTTGATATTTCCATTAATAAAATAATTACCACATCAGTGTTGTATAAATATTTATGGCAAATATTTATTCACTAAAAAGTTAAAATAAATTAACACGATGAAGATAAATATATTATATTTAAAATGAATATTTATAGTGAAATATATACTTTATATAAACTCCTATTAAAAATATTATAGTTATTAAAAATATTAGTGTGACATCTTGGACTTTTCTTTAAAAAAGTTTATAAGTTTCCTAATCCCTCAAAAAATTAAAAAGGACATATTTTCAAAACATGAATGATTATGGATGAAAATAAATAATAATATAAAATTGGGGCAAGTTTAAGGGTCATTTTATAGTCCCTATCATGTTATTTTTACCCTGAATTACCTGATTTACCATTTACTGTGGTAACAAAACATACCAAGTTTACTATTAATATTGTCCAAATATAAAATAGGCATATTTACTAAATTAGGAATACATGATTTAAAATATGAAATAAATTTTTAAAAATTCAAAACACAGTGGTTACAAAATTTAAATAAAAATTAAACTGGAAAAAACACAATGAAAAACAGTTTTGTCAGAAAAATTATATTTTTAAATATAAAATATTTTATACTAAATTCAATTATAAATTATATTTAAAAAACCATAATTAGAATATTTAAAATAAATTTGAACAAATTAAAATTTAAAACTGATCCAAAACATATTTTTACCATGTAAATACATGAAAAATATATTTTTTAATAAAAATTAGTATTTTTTACTACTCATTGAAAAATCAAACTGTTTAGAAAATTTTAAAATTTATACCATTGGAAAATTTTTATATTATAATTTAAAAAATGAATTTAATTTTTTGAGATAAATTTTCTAAAATCTCTAGTAATAAAAATTAGTTTGGAAGAAAATGTATTTTTTTTAAGATTAAAATGAATTTTCTAATAATAATGTGATTATTTTATAATAATTTACCAATACATGTATATTGAATCAGAGGTTTATATTTTATTCATAAATCAGTAATTCATATTCATACCTACCAATTTAATAGCTAGGTTATAACAGTCACATATTAATATATATTTTTTCTTTTAAACTCGGTGTTGCGCATCTTATACACCATCGAATATAGTCTTTAATTCTACAATCTTGGGATATTACGATATTCATGTCATTATACACTCATTATAATTTACTATTCAATGACTAAAATATTATTAAAAATATTTCCCCCGCATTGATTCATAGTTAAAATTAAATATATTTTTTTAAATAATTTTAACTCATACGCTTGTAGTCCTTCAATGTTTTAAAAATATCTATTGAAAAATAAATTAGAATCCTTTTTTATATAAAAAATTTAAAATTATTTTGTTAAATAAAAATATGTGTGTGTGTAAAATAAAATAAAAAAGGTGTGACCGGGGCCATGTAGGCTAGCCCATGTGCTAACAGTGATTAAACACTGGCCACCACAGCTTAAGGCGGATTAGTGCATCGATTACTTAACTGACCATATTTTGGATGACCATTTATACACATTTCATCCAATGGTTGGTCTATCTATTGAGTTTCAGTTTAATGTTTTGATTCTTATGTCCTTTATTAATCACACATCTAAATGCAAAGTTGACTATCAAATACAAAACAAGGGAAAGAAATAAATTTTAATAAATCAAATCAATGATATTAAGCATAAATTAATCACAACCACTCTGATACCATATATAGGACCTAGGATTAATGGTAAAATATTTTTTTGGGATCCAAATTTAAAATTAATTCCAATCTAGTTGTATGGATTTGAAGAAGGATATATGAAAACTTTTTTAATCAAATTTTAAAATTAATAATTATCCCTGTTAATTATCACGCTATTCGATTCAAGTTGGATGAATTTTTTCTTGTTGCTCATGTTTTTGAACTCTCTCCCAATAAGTATTCACGTATTAATTAACTTAAATAATTTTTAAATATGAATTTATGAGAAACAATGTCTCATTGTCCTTCATTCTACATGAAATCATATTCCACATTACATTATGGATGTTAAACACATTATCATGACTATAAAGTGACTATGAAGACGTGAAACACCAAATGACATTATTATGAGCGCATTTGTTTCTTCTCTAAGAATATTATTTAGTACGTTATATCATAACTAGAAATTAAGGAGAGAAATTTTATCATCAAAGTCACAAACTTTTGATACCCTTTGGTTTTATTGATGGTTTCTAAATTGTGTCTAATTTGATAGATAAAAGTTAGCTAAATCAATTATAAAAAAAATATTATTAGAAATCCAATAAGATGTTTGTTGATTTCCTTTTGGAGAAAATGTTAGACATTATGGTATTAGGTTATACCCTTTACATAGCTTTTTAGATCACATTATTCTTGACATTTTTATTTTGATAAGTTTTTAACAAATCTTAAATAGATTATTAGACGTTTTATTTGGGATCTTGAAATGTAAAATAAATCTACATATATCTATATATATTTTCATCATTGTAGGTTCTTCATATAAGTTCCTCATATTTTAGGGAATTTTTAAAATTTTAAGGTGGCCTATTTGGAGTAAACAAATTACATATATGATAAGAACACATCAAAATCCCTTAATTCCAAATCAATAAAAACTCAAGATTAAATTATGATTGACATGACTTGAACATACATTGATCCTCAAACTATGATCGATTCTATTCGAAAAAATCAAATTTGATTGAATATGATGAGATTATAGATTCATATAGTGTGTAACCATATATGTATCTTTCTCAATGGAAGTGGTCACAATTAATTGACCAAGATCAATATATAGAAACAAATAATGATCCACATAGAGAAAGAGAAAATAAATAGAAAAAAAAACTTTTATATGAAAATTAATTATGTAATATAATCATTTTTTCTATCTGATATCTCATCATACAGAATTTATACATGTGATATCATTTCTTAATTATTAATATATATATATTTGAATTACTGAGATGAAATTTTTTGTGAAAATAATGCTCATGAATTTTATTCATACACTTTTATCTTAATAAATGGGTGATAAATATCATCTTATAATACTCAAAAGTGAAAAATACTTTCTTGATCATTCAATTAAAATCAAACACTTATGACATTCTTGGTGAAAGATACTTCTCCATGAGCATATACATCATGGTTATTATCACACTTCAATTTAAATAATTTATATTATGTTTTAATAATGATATTAGGTTTAAGTACCATCACACATACTAATAAATAAGAACATCCAATAACATATATTATGTTGAAATCTAATTGGTGATTCTGCCTTCAAGATTTCATCTACTTGTAGATCCCAAAGTTTGAAATTCATGAGAAAAGGTATTGATTCTTATGAGTTTGTAACACATGATAGTTAAAAATCATCTGTGTCATATCAAAAAAATCTATTTAGACAATAGAAAATTACTTTAATAATTTATCCGGACATTTATAGTTCTAATTATAGTGAAAGTTTATATATCTTATTGATGAAACAAATATTCTAATGACATTATTACATAAGGCACACAATAGAGTTAACAATTTTTAATAAGAATAAAAAGTGAATATATTATACTAAATACATGTCGATGGTAATCAAATGTACCTAGAGAAGGTTGGTTCTTAGGAAACAACTCCAACATATATGTATATGTACACCTCAACTGGTTAGTATTGTCACAAGTGAGATATATAGTTACATAAATGTTTAACAATGCAAATATAAAATCTCGAAAATCTTTAATTTATGATTGAATAATATATTAGCACAAGAATTTTAATAATAAGGTAAAATATCATGAAAATTGATATTATAAGTCCATGATAATATAAAATTCATCCCATATTGGACTTTGGACATTGAAACTATGATGCTTTCAAATTCCATAAAAAAATAATTCTGAGTTATCATGATAATATAACTTCAAAAACCTTGAATAACATGAAAACATAACATAAAATTTAAATCCAACTGTAATATTAAATGAATAAAAATTTAATTGGATGTTAATTTATTAAAAAAATTATTTTAAATTTATAAGAAAATCTAACACACTATAATTCATTTATATATTATAATAGTTGCATAGAAGAATATTGTAAAGAAGTATGGGAAACTATTATTTATCTATATTTTGATTGTTTTTTTATTTTTTATATCTATGTAATTTATGATTTGTACATCAAATTATATGAATATATACTATATCATTACCCTTTTTTCAAGGGATTTTATTAAATTTTAATTGATTAATGTTTATTTACAACCTTTCAAAGTTGGGATGGAGTTGCTTTATCTATCACATTTATTTGATATGAGTTCTTTATTCATTGTCTTTATTATATTATGTTGAACATCCCATATATCATTTCCCTTATTTTCTATAGATATACTCCATTTTATTATCTTATACTTGATTAATTCTTGCTTCAAATGTTACAATCATTATAAGGGGACTTTTTTATATTTCTTTTTTCATTATATTGAATAGAACATTGCTACTACACTTAAAATATTATATAGATAAGTATATATTTTTTTATTTTTCCCTCTTGATTTAAAATTACCATATGCCTTAGAAAATCATTACATATCCCGTACTTTCTTTTTAATGACATTCTTGGGATAATTTTTACCTTATAGTTCAAAAGTTTCATATTACTTTAAATATGGATGTTCATGTCTTTAAATTTCCCTTATTACTTATGAAATTAGAAAGAGGGATTTTTTCTAACCTGATATAATTATTTAATGTTCTACATTCTCTATCTATTTTCTCTATGATTTACTATGAACATATCATATGATTTACTTTTAGAGTATTAAGCTATTAAAACACACCCCCACTAGAAACCCTCTTGGGCTAGCAATGGAGACAAGGGTGACCACCAAAGCCCACCTCCAATAGGTAATGGGTAGATGAAAATCACCAATGGTATAAGAAAACATATTGTATGCATTAAACTATTAAATTATATGAAAATAAGAAACAACCAGAAATCAAATCCATCACATAAATATAAAATATCACATAATCCTATTGTGTATGTAATGTTATACAAATATCGATGTCTCCAAAATAAAGATAACACCACAATCAACTTCTCGACAATGTCACCTTGAACACTGAATGTGATCTCAATGAGATAGTAATGTCCAACACAATAACCAAAAACCTCCTACAAATATGAATATATATATATATATAAAGAGGTATGAACATACACATACACATTGTGGGATTGTCCTCATAATCTCTCATAAAAATGTGACAGAATAATACTAATGGATTAATGAATAAATAAAAGAATCAACTCATCACCTAGCCAGGTCATCTACCAGCCAACCTCAGTAAGGTTCATTCACCAAATATTCCTTAAATACAGTAACAGAATATTATGAAAATATATTAAGATGGAATATCACAACCACTACCCCTCATAAATAGTCACCCTAATGCCCTAATGGATTAAGTCCTAGAGCTAACACCCCTTCCATACCCACATAACCACATACTACATAACCATATCATAAATTCATATCCACATGTGCACTACAATAACCACATAACCATATTTCAATAACTCATCACCATATATCCACATATTACAACAACATAGAAGTAGGGTAAAGTAAACATGTTTACATTAACCATGTTCCCTATACATATCATGTACGACACCCACCCAAACCAAAACCTCATAACATAATCACAACTACCTCAAGACACTATAACCAATGCATCATAACCTCAATCCATCACATCCAATACTATATCTTGATGGCATGATGGGTATGGGGAATTAATCATCCATCTGTATCACCTCTATCCTTGATGTAATGAAAATCAACCAAAACCCATGATCTCATATGGTCATCAGTAAGGATATCCAACGTGGATGGTGGTGCATAAGAAATAACATGGAAAACACATTTTATAAAATAGGTAACACAATCCCAATCACAAGGGTTGCATCAATAATACATTGATTTAATTACTAAAACAAAAATATGTTACTTAAACCGAATCACCTCAAGAAAAATACTTCTTCCACAACCATGTAGTTTCACCTAACCAAACCAATTCCATAAAACTTAAACTCCTATACAAATAGTTCCACAATGCCTTATAAATTCACCATGGGTCATGCCCAATGTAGTTAATAAGAGGGTTTATCCTTCAGTTTTAAATATTAAAATAATTTTAAGAATCAAGATGATATGGATTACTAT
Organism: Viscum album; assembly: GCA_963277665.1. Classification (NCBI taxonomy): domain Eukaryota; kingdom Viridiplantae; phylum Streptophyta; class Magnoliopsida; order Santalales; family Viscaceae; genus Viscum; species Viscum album. Next base: position 376,972,280 of record OY728132.1, read on the forward strand.
TTCCCATATTGAGAACATCAATAGTGTATACATATAAATTACAATGAAAGAATATCTCTTTATATTACTTAAAATTATTTTCAAATTGCGTCAGTTTCGTAAATAATCATTGAAGGATTTAAAAATTAATTATTAACACATTTTATATGGAAAATAATTGAATGGGTTTTATATCATTATTTTAATGAAAATATAGTTTTCTTTTTAAATTTTTTTTGTATATCCATAATTTATGTTTTTCATATTCACTGGTTTTCTTTAAAAGGCATGGAAATAATTTTGATATGGTATTTGACATATTAATTTACCAGCTATAATATGTTCTTATTATCCTTTTTAAATTAATCTTTACGATGGTTTTCCCCCTAAAATGTTTAATATGAATCTTGAGGGTTTGAGAATAACCAAGTGAAAGAGTTCAGGACTTAATTTTATGACAATAAGAATATATTATATCAAAATAATTTTTTTCAATCTAAATATTGTTATATATAAAACCTCGTGATGTGGATTGAATCATTTATGAGATTATATCCATGAATAGTGGGTTGAAAGATTTAATCCCTACATTTAATGGTTGAGTTATGTAAAAATATACGTCATCAAAACATGTGAAACCTAATGTTCAATGGTTGGGTTATGTAATCTACAATTATATGATTGAAAAATTATACTCTTTATAGAATCATAAACTAATGAATCTTATTAAATTTTATATAACTAATTTATTTTTTAACCTAAGTTTGACAGATTTATTATTATTTTTGTTATAAATTAATTGAATTAATATTCATATTTAATTGTTTTTTTATTATGTAATGGTATAAGGGTTTGTTTATTGGAAAGGTACTGATAAATTTTTAATGTAAATATTTAATAGACCATTACATAACAAAGAATATTTGGATACTCATGCTTGGGATTATATTGTAATCTTATGGAAATCCTATAAATTTAATAACCACCCCTATTATATGTATTTAATAAGGCTTGTTTATATCATTCGATGTGATATCAGAAAATGGAAGACTTTTTTTCCTAAATAGATAGTTGTAGATCTATGAAAAAGTTATGGCATGTATAATGAAACAAACTCATCACTTAACCACAATGACCTCAATCCACTATAATAGATGCTTAATAACCTTAGTCCATCACAACCTATACTATGTTTTGAAGATAAAGTTGTGATGGGGTTGTTTTCATCCATCTGTATCATATGGGAATTGGTAATGAAATCAGACTCATGGCAGTTCATAATAAATAACAAGAAAAATACAATTTATATAATAGAAAAAACAATACCAATCCTTTATATTGACTTACCCATACATTGTATTAATTAATAAAATCTATACATGTCACTTCAACCCAATTTCCTTGAGACATCTTTTATTGGGAAGTGTATCTATTTTGAGAGGGAGAAATGCAACATCCACGTTGTAATCCTCCTTATAAGATCTCCTTAAATAAGGTATGTTCCCTATTAGGGTTAATACATTATCCCTTAGAACATCCAAGACCCACATATGTGTATTATTAGGTTACATGTTTTTTATGATATAATTATAATATTTTTGACACGAAAAAATGGTTTTCTTATTCAAATGAACCACCAAAAGCACAAAAGTGGAAATATGAGTAATGGAAGTACACTAAATATAATATTCTTCGTGTCACCATGATTCTATGTACATGGAGAGAACACCACACAATCCAGTCATTTTATTACTATACAAAAGTCTAGAAGATAAATACATACTCGAATAATAATGAAGAAAAGTAGAGAAAATATCCATGGAGGCTGAACCTATTAAACTAGGTGGCAGTGATGAAACCTGTCACATAGAGTCAACACCGTCAACTCCTATATGGAATCATACATTGACCAAAAAAGGATACTATTACAAAAATTATAAAAATAAATAAATTACTACATATCCATGAATCATAAACTAAATCCCATTTATGATGAAAAAAATCATGATTTGGAACCTCATTAGGTGCGTAGACTCCCTAGACCCAAGATAGAGTCGATCTACACGGAATCTCGACCAAAACGGTACTCCATTTATAGGTTGAAAGTCAAACTTAGCACAGGGGAGTGTGGGTGGATGGGATTCCTCAGTTTCCCTTTCTCTCCTATGAAAATTTCATTCCAAAAAATCACATCAGGAATGATTTCAATTAACTAGACAGAAAACCATAGACATAAAGGGATTGATCACACTGAGTCAAATTGAGTAGTAATATTAATGATGTCATATTATAAGAGTGTCAGGTGGCTTAGAAAAATCATGGGATGAACTCCATATGTATATCTATGATCCCATTGGTGGTTCTCCTAATATGAAGGTGGCTCAATGGGTGGAATAGGTGGTGCCACATCATTGAAATATTGGAGGTGACCCGGGTCAAACCTGATTCAAACAAGCAAAACTAGGGCATCCACAATAGTTAGATCTCCCACAATCAATGATAATAATTCAAGCGCTTAAAATGGAAAAGAAAAAATGAATATTTCCAACAAATAAAAAAATAATCAGTGTAATGTGTACAATCCCCTTTCAAGAATTAAAACCCTATGAAAACATAAATCCCTTAGAAAAATATGAATAAATCATATGAATAAAATTAAGGGAATTAAATTGAAACATATTTAGGGGTATAGAAAAAATCATCCACCTTGAAATTAAATTAATTTAATAATTGTGTTCTCGCAACCTAATTTATAGAATTAAGATTATGGTCATTAATTTAGGACAGTGCATGATCTTGGACAATGGAACGAACTTAGTCAAACTATTGGCTAGATTATCCCCCGTGGGTATCTTAGTGACACTCATTGTCCCAAATTCTATAAAATACCTTAAATATGAATCCTAATATCAATTTTCTTTGATATACCATGGAATACATAATTCTTAGATAAATGCAATGCATATTTGATAACACAGTGGACTAAAATTTTATCAGAAAATAAAGATAAATTGTAAATAAAACCTTTAAACCATATCGCCTCCTTGATGGATTATGTCAAGGATACATAACCTACCTCTATAGAGGAGGGAGAAATCATGGATTTAATGTTTCATTTCTAGGAGACTGATCTTCGATATGCAAGAAACACAAAACCAATGAGTGATTTTTGAGTATCAATATTTGCAGAATAACCAGAGTCAACAAAACCAACAATGTCATTTCTAAAACTACTATTTATGACATATAGAATGCACAATTTATCAAACATAGAGACATACCTAAGGATCCAATTCAAATACTTCCAATGAGTCTTACCAAGATTCCCCATAAATCATCTCAAATTACAAACAAAAAATGCTATATCTTGTTTAGAATAAACCATATATTACATAAGACTTCAAATCACATTAGTGTATTAAATCTTATTCATGAAGGAAGCCTCATCATTATTTTTAAGATATTGTTCCAAATACAATTTAAAATGCTTCCCTAATGAGATATTAATCAGTTTAATGTCCTTGAAGATATACCTTTTTCATACAATCTTGATATAAGCTATTTGAGATAAGTGAAATTTTCGATCCTTTCTATATCTAATTATGCACATACCCAAGATCTAATTTTAATTTCTTTATTATTTATTTTCAAAGAAATATTTTAATTGTTTCTTAACTGAATTTTTAGTCTTCATATTTTTACGTAATAAAAAAATTTCATCAACATATAATAAAAAATAAAAAGATTCATGTTTTATAGTTTTATAGTATACATATGCATTAAACCTACTTCTAGAAAAATTATTTTCAGTCATAAAAGAATCACACATTTTATACCAATCCCTATAATATTTTTTAATAAAATACAAAGAATTATTATTAAGGAAAAATTTATTGGGTTTAAATATTTTTTAAAATCGTTAATGAAGTATCATATAAATTGTTTCATCAAGGGTATCATGAAAAAAAATAATTTTTACATCTAATTGTTAATCAAGAAAATAAAATTTGGAAATTAAATAAAGAATAATCCTTATATATGAATGTTTAAAAACCATGGAGAATATCTCACTATAATCAATACCTTCAATTTAATGAAATCCTTTAGAAATCATTAAGGCCTTTAAATTTAATTTTGTTTCTCAAACATTGTTTTATTTCTACATATATATCCACTTAGAACCTATAATCTTCTAGTTATTGGGTTTGAAAGCAAGTACCCAAGTGTTATTCTTAAGGAGTGAATTCATCTATTCTTATATAGAACCAAATCACTCGATCACTTATTTGGACTTGTGGCCTTGATTATTAGTTTGAGTCTCATCATTAGATAAATCCTAAGAAACATTAAACACATTAGAAACAATATATGATAGATTGAAGTCATATAGAGTCTTAATGACCCTTACCACTCTATCCTAAGTGAGATGATAATTTATTAGACTATCTAGTTTTAAAATTTTAAGTTCATAATCTAAATTAGAATCAGATTCACTATGAATCTGGGAAATGGATGGAGTAGAAACATTCCCAGATTGGGATTAGGATTGGTATTTGAATTATAATGGAACTTCAACACTTATGGGTGATGGGGATCTGCATGATTCTCTATTGTTATATGAATACTATGTAGAATCTTTACCTTTACCATTAGAGGGAATAGACTCATAAAAAACTACATATCGACTATGTATACACTTTTTATAACCAGGTTTATCTATCCAATAAAATATCCCTTAACACACTCTGGATATCCCATGAATATACACTTCATAGCCCTATGATCATACTTATCTATACATCTATGAGAATAAGCTATGAATAAAAATATCCTATTCCATTCAAGTCTTGGTGGTGAAGCTTTACATCTATATTTGGGTGTCTTAAATAAATTATCAAATTATGGGAAATGATTAATTAGGTAGTCTTCCATAGAGGCAGCCTCATCCCACAATGACATGGGGTGTTTATAGTGGGAAAACATACACCTAACCCTCTCTAGGAAAATACTATTAATTATTTATGATAATAAATTTGTTTTGTAGTGTTTCTAAAATAGTTAAATATCTTTTTATTCCCTTATATTTATAGGATTAAATAAATTCGTTGGATTGATATTCTAAATTGTTATCAGTTCTTTAGACTTTGAGTTTCTTACCCGATTTATTTTCTACACAAAATTTCCAAATCCTAAAATTATGAATGGTATCAAAATTATGTTTGAGTATATGAATCTAGACATTCCTAGAATATTAATCAATAAAATATATGAAATAAAAACATCAACCTTGGTAAGTGACCTTAGAAGGACCCCACATATCATAGTGGACACACTCAATGGGTTCTTTATCCTTATACATTGAATAACTAAATCAAACTCTTCTCAATTTTACATATACACAATATTTACCAAAATCAATACTCAAAGGACTGAAATTACCAAAACTAACTTTCTTTCAATGTTAATAAATACCTTTGGAACTAATGAACCCTAAAATTTAATGATAAATGGTGGATTTATCAAGTTCTGAATCACAAGAGGTGTTTTAATGGAATCTATATACATTACCATATAAGACATAAAAGACATTAAATATGTTTCCTTTCATGGAAGTGAGGGATCCTTATGAAATTCAAAGACTAACAGATTCTTATTTAAATTTGTATCCCTTATGGTCAAGGACTCCTAGGTAGATGAAGTTTCTTTTTAGTTCGGGGACCCACCTAACCTCTTTAAGAATTTTAACTGTCCTATCATAAAGATTTAATGAAACTACGCCTAGTACCATAATATTATTTCTCCTTTTGTTCCTAAGAAACACCCCTCTAGATATAATTTCCTTCAATGTGGTGAATAACTCCCTCCCCGGACACATGTGGAATAAACACCTAGAATCAAGGATTCTTTCATCAGATATGTTAATGTAAAAACATTTGACACATCAGAAGTGTCAAAATCCTTCTCATCTAAAAAATAATGGTCATTACTATTGTCTTTATAATCACCTTTCTTATTATGAAATTCTTCTTAATGTGACCTGGTTGTTTAAATTGATAAAGCATGATTACTTTATTCTTAGACTTAAACCTTTTCTTCTTGGACTACGCGCTTTCCTTCCACCTACCCCTAGACTCACTTCTGACCCTAGATTCAATTCTATCCCTAATGCTCAAACCCTTGGCCTCAGTCATAACACTTCCCTTCCTTTTATGGTCTTTAGAGAGTGAAGTAGATATAAATTCTTCAAGATTAAGTGTGTATTTTCTATACATCAATAAATATTTAACAAAATTAAAGGTATCATCTAATGAGGTTAATAGTTTTATGTCTTGATCTTCATCTTCTAATTTAATAACTATGTTGGCTAGGTCTAAAAATAATTTATTAAACTACTCAATTTTTATCCTAAATACTGTCTCATGACACATTTAGAAAGTATATAATATCAATTTTTTTCCAATATACCAACAATAGACTTAGTCATGTAAAAATATTCAATTATATACCATATACCAACTGTAGGAGACTCATTAAACCTCTCTAATAACTTTATCTCATAAAGATATAAGAATTAAGCTATGGGATTTTCTAAGGGTTTTTTCAAGGACACCAATATAGGTGATAAAAGTCTGCCCATCTGGGGAAAGGGCGGTAACTCTCTTTTTAGTGCCAGTAAGGGAATCAATTAAATTATTGTAATCGAGAAGGGAATCCATTTTAATATTCCATAGATTAAAATTATTTTCACCATCAAATTTATCAATATCAAATTTTTTAGATCCCATTATCAATCTTTAAATAGGATCTCATACAACCTTTTGAGGTTAATCCTTTAACCCATAGAACATATAGGACCCACTAATGTGTGTTATCAGGTTACAAATTCAGTATGATAAAATTAGAATATTTGTGACAAAAAATAAAATGGATTTCTTATTAAAATGAACTACTAAAAGCACAAAATAAGAATGATTAGTAAATAAATAACACCAGATATAACATGCTTTAGATCAAAATTAACCTATGGTAATATAGATATTGACACCAATGTCAATCATTTTGTTACTAAGAAATAGTAATAAAAGTAATATAGATTCGAAGAATAAATAAGGAAACCAGAGAAACAATCTAAGGAGGCTGACCCTCATGAACTAGGTGGTGGCTATGCAACCCTTCACATCGATTCAACACCGTCCACTCCTATATGGACTCACTCACACACTTGAAAAGGATACAATTCCAAATATTATAGAAAGAAATAAATTTCTATAGATCCAAGAATCATAAACCAAAACCTAGTTATGAAGAAAAAAAGTAAACATCCAGAACATCCTTTGGTTCATAGTTTCCCAAGACACAATATTTATTTGATATCTACTAAATATCTAATGTAACGATACTCCACTTATAAGAAGTGGAAGGAACTTGACAGAGGAAAGAACGGGTGACTAGAACACCCCAATTCCCCTTCTTCTCCTCCGAGAAAAACTTCTTGTCATAGTAAAAACCCACATTGGGAATGCTATCAATAAACTAGATAAGAAAAATTAAATAAAAGGGGATTTATCACACTAAATCAAAGTGATATGGTGGAGTAATGATGGTATGTTAGCAGATCATCTGGTGCCATAGAAAAACCATGGGATGAAAGCCCCATGGGAAGCTATGATCCCATATTCAATTCGCCTAATAGAAGGTGGTTTAATGAGTGGAATAGGTGGCGCCACATCATTGTAAAATAAAAGGAAAGACATATCAAATCTGATCCAAACAAGAACAACCAGGGGAATCCAAAACTATTATATCACCCATGATCAATTGTAAGAATTCAAGAGCTTAAACATGTAAGCAAAAATAAATAATACCAGTATACAAAAAAATTAGCATTGTAATGTAAACATCCCCATGCAATAATTACAGCCTGTGAAAAAATAAATCCCTTAAGAATTATAAATTCATAATAATAATAAAATTAAAGGAATTCAATTGCAACATGTATGGGGGAATAAAACAAAATTACGTTTCGAAGCACACCATTCCCTGACATTCTTTTTTGGAACATGAAAAATAAACAATTAGTGCTTTTATGTGATTAAATTTATAAAATTTATAAAAGAAACCATTGGATTCTTATCGGCTAATCCTTCCAACCATCAACTTCATCCTTATTCCCAAGAAAAAAAACTGGCAACATCTTTTGTTTGACTAGGCCAGCCAATGGTCCATGATAAAAGTGAGTTGAAAATTCATATAGGAAGTAAGGGATAATAATATATACCAACTTTATGAACTTATCGTACTAATGATGAAGTGTTTCTAATGACATGGAGACATTAACATTGTACAAAAAAACACAATAGTCCAAATATAAATTGAATGCAACTTCCAGGCTCTGGAAATTTTATTGCATTTAATGAATTGAACACATGATGGAATTAATACCATTGTCTTAATTAATTAATAATTACAAATTATTTTGTAATATTTTTTTAACCACTCCGGATATTCTTTATTAGACCAAAAACTATAACCAAGACATTTATCTTGACATGATTATATTTATTATTGTCTTTAAACACAAATCATTTTGATAAAATTTAAAAAAAACATCTATCTCAAAATAATATTAAAAATATGGGTGGATTTTCCCCTTCTATAATGCCCACTTGATCCACTTTCCATAAGTCATACTTTTATAAAAAATTACACCAATTGTGAGTGAATAATTTTTCAATGTATCCTCTATTGGTCAATTTAGTTGTTACAATCATTTTTGGAGCATCTCAAGATAGTTTCTCAATAATGGATCCATGTTAATGAGAGAATAATAACAATGCTATAATTGATCATTGAAAATATATTATTACTATTTTTCTAAAATACAATGTGTTTTATGTTTTCATTCAATTTTTTTTTATTTTTTTACCTAAAATAAAAAATCATTTGGGTATATGGGAGTGTGGTTGGGGGATTAGCATCATATTTATTTCCCACCTAAAATTGGGGGTGAATTTATGGCCTATGAGTGTGACAAGTTTATTTTTTCATTACAACCATTAAATTAAATAAAATTATTCTATATTGTTTTTATGGTTTTACCACCATTGGGAATCATGAGGCCATTATCTGGAAAAATTAACATTTGGAAGGTAAAACAAAATCTCACCCAGATTTCTTCTAACTTACCCCAAATATAAAACAATGATGCAGCGATTATTTGGATTATTCTATAGAGACCAAAATTTTCATTTCTATAAAACACAATAGTGCATTAAGTAAAGAATCATCACCCATTGTGCTTCATATTCTCCCCAAATTCTATCCACAATACTTCATATTGTCCCCAAAATCTACTTCATAGGAATGATTTAGGGTTTCAGTCATCTCAAATCACTAGTCAGACATAAATAATCCAATAATCAACAAAGAAGTACTTTCAAGCAAGAAAAAAAGACTTCATTAGGCATTTTCCCCATTACTAATGGTCATTTTTCCATATTTTGAAAAAGTAAATGCTTCAGTTATAATTTACATTTTATACATCTTTCAAAAATACTTTGTATTCAAATTTTTACCCAACTACAAAAATTAATGTTTCTTATTAAAAATATGAATCATTAAAAATTTAATTGTATGGTTACTCATAATCCTATATAAATAAAAAATGGATTTTTTTTTTCTGAGAATTATCTTTAGAATATGAATTGGTAGTGAGTTCTTCATGTTGTGAAATTAGATAATTTCATGAGAACTGAAATTGCAGAAATAAAGTGTCCGTATATATATCAAATACTCAGAAAATTAAAATTGATTATTTTTTACACGTGAAACAAAGAAATGTAGTTTCTTCAAGTGGTTAGAACCACCCCTTGAAACTGGATGTTTAGAATGTACAAAAGATGATGTAATTTTTGTCCAATGTGAGTCACAAATGGAATACGAGAGGAATGATCTTGAAAACATGCAATATAAAGTTATGGAGATCAGGTTTTAGTTTGATGGATTGAAGATGAATATGTTGGTTGTTTTTAAATTTTTCATCATTCTAGTTATACTTACAGATTTTATTTTAATAAAAATCATGTAATTTTTTTATACATATATATATATACGATCAAAATTCCTCTATTCATTGAAAGGTGGGTTCCGAAGGTTTTACTTGGGTCAAGTCAGAGAATTATTTCTCCAGGGGTTGTTTCAGTCTGCGATCTCAAGTTTGTCAGCTTTTCTTGTGGTCTAATCCCCATGTATTTCATCCCTGGGATGATCTCATGATCCCATTGTAGATTCATCTTTCTTTTCATACCCACTATAGAATATGACATTTTAAAATGATGGGAAATGATCTCACTAACTATGTGAAAAAAACAACGATCAAATTTAGCTTCATAGAGGGAACATATCCCCTAAATTTTCTCTCATGGTGGGGAAATTTACATCCAGTAAATCCTTTAATATGCATGCCTTGAGTATTATACGATAATTGGTATGATTATTGTTAGTGGGAATTTTTATAAGGGAAATTAAACCTGAGGTGTTTATATTTTATTTTTTAGGTAGTATAATAATATTTAGTTGTTGAAATGATTCCCATTGTTATTTTATAATCATATTATTTTGATAAAGAACATTTCAAACAGGTTTAACATCACTGAGATCGATTTTTATCATTCCAATTTTTGGATCTGAGTTATAGGTATCCCATTTAATGAAAGGAATGACCAAGTGATGTGTGGGATTTGAAATACAATTGAGGATTTTATGGAATGGGATGTTTTGAATTTGATCCAGTGGGGTCCTATGGTGAGAATTAGAGCTATGGTGGACCTCAAAAAACCCCTTATGTGGGGTTTTTTCTTGAAATTATAAGACTCTATGTTATGAGTTCCATTTAAATTTGAAAACCACCCCTTATTTTTTTTGTCTTGCAACCTCATTGATCATGTGGTAAAGGAATATGGAATAGAAAAACATGATCTGTAGAGATGAATTATATCATGATATGGACCATGGATTCAAGAGAAACCATTTAGTGGAAATCCCATTATGGAGTATGATAAATTGGAGTCTAGGGAAAATATAAACAGATTCTCAGACCACCAACCTTTAGTGTCTATGGATGTGATAATCTTAGTGAGTCTTTCATTATACTCTGAGGAAACTAGAATCCATCCCAATCCTCATCTAATAGATTCAGATCATTCTGATCAAGGACTTCTTTTCCATGGGTCAGTGGATATTGGACCTCTGGACGATGATTCTTATGCGCCCAAGGTTATGAAACAAATCAGTGGTAAGTAATTTTTCTCTAGGTAGAATGTGAATAATGAATTATTGTATTAGAATGAAGGTCCTTCTCTAAACGATAGGTTCTTCTAACCATTACCATGATATACAAGAGGTTATAGTGGAATCCCCATCCCAGGGTATGGTGTAATTGATGGTTGGGATCTGGTTAAGACTATTCTAAGGGAGGAGGAACCACTAGGATTCCCCATCTCAAGGCTAGCCATTTCAGATTTGAAAGGGTATTGTTCAGGTGTGGTTACTTCTGAACAAAAACATTAAACAACATGGAAGTGGAGGTATAAAAATGGTAATAATATTGGGCACATAAAAAAATTTAAGTAATAAATGAATTCATGTAGGTTTGGATGTGGAATTTACTTCAAGATTCAAGAAATTCTAAATATGGTTAAATGGTGATTCGACGAATGACCTTGTAGAGGCGGACACTGGAATGGACCATCCCCACCTGAAACCATGAAACTCTTTTTCTAGAACTTTCAAGGGCTTGGAAACCAATTATCATTTTGTATTCTCCATTAATATGGTTTTATGTATATCACTGATATAGTATTTTTATCCAATGCCATGTTGGAAAACAAGAAAACTATAGTGACTTCATTAAATCTAGACTTTTAATATTTTTTCTGAATTAGACAGTTAGGCCATGCAGGTGGTATCTGTATAATGTGGGGAGATTATTTTGATGTTTGGTTGGTTATTGTTTGTATCACCCCAAACACTTCCTGGTATGTTTCTCTTAAATAAATTCTAGTTATAGCCTGTATTTCACGAATCACTAAGCCTCTATAGAACAAAACATGGTTACTTATAAGAGATATCCATAACCTATCCATTAAACTTAAATTTTTCAACTCTGTGATTTGAATTTTAAAAATCTGACATATATGGTTGTGTTCAAGATGATATTTAGAGTCTGATATAATTAAAATAATTTTTTTTAATAGTAACCTACCCTTATGAATAATAATATACCCTTTATGAATAGTAACATTCCCTTATAAATAGTAATATGACTCTTATGAATGGTATCCACACCCATGAATGTATAAATAAATTTAGGCACCTTAAAAATGAAGATGAATAATTTTAATGTTTATATTTTTTGATTAAATAATGATTTTAATTAAATATTAAAATAATACTATTTAGAAAATTATTTTTGAAAAATGGACTTCATTTTGGGATTCTACACGCTAAAAAATGGTAAGGCTGAATTTTTTGGTTTTTTCGGAATTACATGAATTATTTATGAATAGTAAAATGCTATAATTTTTGATAAAAGAAAAATAAGGGATTTATTGAGTCATTGATGATGATATGCTGATGTAAGCCCAATTTTTTCGAAGTCACATGCATTTATTACTATTCTTGGTCATTGAATACTTACTATTCGTTGTCATGTGATGAAATAATAAACTAATGATTAAAACAATTATGAAAACCCTCCACTCCTCCACTATAAAAACCCACCTCACTCTCTCTTCTCTTCACGCCCCTCAATCCTTGTTCCTTGACAATATTCTACCCAAATCCCTCCCCAAGCCCCTCCCCCACGTAAAATATCCCCTAGTCTCTTCAAAATACCAAAACCTCTCCCTTTAATATGTTTTCAAAGGAGGAAGTATCAATAGGTAAATTCCTCTTTCCAATTCCTTCTTGTCTTTTAAGTTGTTGTCTTTTTGTTTCATTCCTCACCTCCATTCACCAAAATAATATGATAACTCCAATAACATACATGTACTGTATTTTATTTCTAATGGGATATTTCATTATCTTATCTCCTTTCCGCACCTTTTATTTCAAATAAATTAAAGCATTGTTTGAGATTTGCAAATTTAACACATTCAAGGACAACCGTTTATCAATTTCTATTATTATCATTAATTCTGGCCATGAAATTTTTTGTGTTATGGTTTAATATATTATTATATATTTAATATATTCTATTTTTTGTTCTATTATATTTTTCTACAAATTTTTTAAAGTTATAAAGAAAAACATGTTCTTTGTGACCAAACCCACTGATTAACAAAAACGGTTGTCACTATGGTTTTATATAATAACTCGACTTCACTCCAAGAAACCAAAATAAATTTAAAACCATTTAATCTTCTAGATGTAAAATAGTATAATATATCTTCAATTATGGATTTTTAACCACATTTCAAATGAACATCCATTCATGAATACAAGTAAACGGATCATGAAAACCAAACACGAAAATGCTACCAAAACAATAAAATTAAATCCCTTAAACCCATCATAAATGCCATTAATGAACCTAAAATTGTATTAAAATATTTTTTACATATTTATTAGGTTGTGGAATTATTAATTAATGAAGATAAATTTGATTATTCATGTCATTAAGAACAATCAAGAACACCTTCAAGAATAAGGTAAGGGATCCTCTCTCTCGCTTTTGATCAAGAATCTCCCGTATGTTGTGCTCTTTTATTTTTAATAAATAAAGTTTGGGTATGTTTTTAAACTCCCCCATACTGCCCTTATTATATATAAATAGTTGGATACCTCTCTAACTCTCATTAATCCCTCATAATAACACTCGTTACCATGCTGAAACGTTTATTAGTGGTTTTCTCATCTCACTTTCAATTATGTGGGATTACCATTGTTCACCTCTTATTTTTATATGTAGTATAGTTGTACTTCCATTTGATATATGTTATCATGATTATATTTATATTCATGGTATTTTGTGATTCTTGTAGTGGTTATTAACATTTGGTCACATGACTCAATTGATTACAATGTGGTAACGAGCTTGGTCTCAATTTTCACTTCCTTGTGACTCACTTAGTATTATGAACCTAATCATTATTATGTGGTGTTACTACTGACAATTTGAGATAAATTCTCAATTGAAATTATATTCCATTTAAAATTCCATAATCTCATAACATGTATATGATTATTGTCTAAGTCTTATACCACTTTAAAGATGGTATTTATTTTGAATGTTGTTTTGACTGTGGAAATATTTATAAATCTATTTCCTCTATTCTATAAGGATAATGTAAAATCACATTGCTCTTATTTTGAATCTATTTATAAATAAAGATTTATATGTAGAGTTGGGTGGGTCCTGATACATCCCCTTGATGCATCCATAGGTCTAATGAGATAAATCAGTTGGTGAAAAACCCTTGATGTTTGTTTCCTAAAATCAGACAGGATTCTACCCATAGAACTAAACTGTTTTATGGTATTACGGTTTCATGTTCTAGATACATGATGTACAATTAATAATCATTCTCTTTATTCATTATCATCTATTACTATCCATGAGTTTTTCACTATGACAAAATCTATGGATGCTGTTTCATTCTCAGTTTATTAATGGCATGAGTTTTTCAAATATTCACCATGCCATTTTGATTATGTAAAACTATTTGAAATTCAGTTATTATTGATTCATGCTTCCAGAATTGCTAACCCTTACTGAGAGTCTGAGCTCACCCCTTTCATTTCTTACATTCAAGAGGTGATGAAGAGGAGATCATTTATTGAGTTCCTATGGATGATGTTTTTAGTTTTTATTTTTTGTTGTATTTTGTAACAATTTCTAATGTTTTTTGAGTTATTTCTATGTATCTAGTTTCTTAAAGACTACTAAAATAATCGTTACTTTGGGGTTTTCATTCCTTATAACGATGATAATGTAACAAGTAATGCACTGACTCTAGTCTAGAGGGGTCGAGGTGTTACATTTTTCCTCAAAAATACATTTCCTTTTTAATCATCCATCCTGGGGAGCCAAAATGATACTTTGTTGGTTACTATGGATAGCCAGATTCAAGATACAAATGAAGATCCCAAGAACTAATAATGATCTAACTAATTATCTTCAAGGAACTGTTATTATTATCATGGACATTAAAGAGATCATATATCATCATGAGAAGAAAGGTGGCCCCAGATATAATTTTCAAACTATGCTTCAATTTGGGGAATCTTTCTCCACTCAGCTATCTCGGACATGGGCATCTCGAGGGGGAATTTAACTTGGTTTTGTGGTCATGACCTAGAATCTAGGATTTATAAAATAGTTGATCATATTGTAGCTCTAAGAGAATAGCCATCATTTTTCCAAAGGTATGACGTCCCCCACATCCCTCCACTTTCATCTTAACACTGACCTATTTTTCTCTAGTCCAAGGTGGTTCCCCACTATGACAGTCTATTTTGAGGATTTAGACTTAAAAGTATGTGGATTCATAATAAATATTTCGTGGATGTTTTCAAATATTCATAAACCACTTCATATGTCCAGATCTGAGATAATACTAAAAAGGTTTCTACTCATCTATAACACTAGAGCTATCAAAATTATAGGAACTTCGATAAAAAAATTCCAATTATGAGGAATATATTAGAAGATTCTACAGGGGGAATATATCTAGCACTAAATTGAAATAGGTGGTTTATTTGCAGAAGCAGGTGGGTGAGTCATTGAGAGATAAAGAAAGAGTTTGGTTGATTAGATCAATGGAGAATATCATCAAATAGGGTGATCAGAATACCAAATAATTTCATCAAAAATAGTAATCTAGAGGAAAAAGAACTTAATTTCTATGCTAGAGGCCAGGAATAGAAGATTCACTTATGATGTTCCTATTATTTGAGAGATGAACTACTCTTTTTATAGATATATGTTTAGCTTTGAGGTTGGTTTCTTCGAGGGACACATCTGAGATTTATTGAACCAAAATTCACTCACTCTATGGAAAAGAAACATCAATTAGAAATCATTGGGAATTAAATTATCTATACTCTAAAGAAAATCCACTAAATAATGGAACCCAAGGAGTTTGGTTCCCATTCATTGTTATTTAATCATATCTAGAATATTGTGGGTCATAAAAGTTTTAACTTAATATGGGGTCTATCGGAAGGATCCATAGGTGTGAAAAAAATTAATGAAACTCTTATTATTCTGATCCAAAATATTTCTAACCAAGTGAAAGATACAAATTTCAGGCCTATTATCTTATATAATGTGGTTTATAAGATCTTATCAAAAGTTCTATCCTGATGGTTGAGATAGTTCCCCCTTCTATTATCTCCAAGAATTAGAGAACCTTTTTTCTAAGAGACTCGTCATAAACAATTCTATTATTTCTCATGATATTTTATATTCATTGAAAAAATTTTCTACCACTAAGAGGTAGATCATTCTATGAAATTGAATGTGAAAAAATATTATGATAGGGTAGAATTGGATTTCCTAGAATAGTTCATGATGAAATTAGGCTTTGGACTAAAATAGATGAGCATGATCATGAACCGTGTTAAGATGATTTATTTCAGTATCAAAGATAATGTTTCCCTCACAAGTAAATTCAAACCAACTATAGGTTTATAATAGGGAGACCCTCTTTCTCCTTTTTTATTTATCCTTTTCACTGATGTTTTTTATCACCTCTTAAAAAAGGAAGTAGTGTATTTTCTCATTAATTGGGATAAGGTTTGCCATCTTCGCATTCCCATTACTCGCTTATTTTTTTTAATAATTGGATTATTTTTTCAAGAGAAACCCCTTAAGAATGTTAGGGGGTTCTAAAAATCATTGATTAATTTTACAAATCTTCAGGCCAATTCATAATCTTTACCAAATAAGAGATCAATTTTAGTAAGGGAGTGAAATATGATAGGATAGACACTATCACTACAATTTGAATCATTAATATCATTGATAAACATAAAACATATTTGGGTCTATTTATGATATTTGATAATTATAAAAGATAAATATTATATTTCATCTTGGACAAGGTCCATGATAAAATCCAAGGATGGTTAGGAAAAAATATCTAGAGATATGGGAAAGTGGTGATTGTTAGAGCGGTGGCGCAATCGGTTCTATATTATGTGATTTCTATTTTCAAGACTACTGACTTATTTATTCAACAAATCTATTTATCCTTTTATAACATTTTCTGGGAATGAGTGAATGGAAAGAATAATTTATAATGGATCACATGGGAGAATATTTTTAGAATACATACTTTTAGTGGAATAGGCTTCAAGAACTTGAATTTTTTCAACAATGCACTTTTGGATAAGTAAGGGTGGTGGTTATTATAGGAACTGGATAGTTTTTTTTTGAAAAGGTTATCAAAGACAAGTAAATTATCCATGGTTACATTATATCCTTTGGTAAGGGTTCAGAGTTTAGTTTTTTTGGTGAAGTGTTTGGGGATCCAAAGAAGTTTGAATTTCAGTATTTATTGGATAATTTATAGCATAAATATGGTTGATATTTGGAAAGATCTACGGTTATCAGATTTAGATGTCATGAATCATAATTCTATGTTAGTGTCTGGTCAGGAGCATGCTTCAGTGATGGAAATTTAGGTTGATGACCATATTGGTTGGGATTTTTAGAAACTCGATATTTATTTTAATGATCACGAATATAATACGATTCATATGGTTCCATTGATGTTTGGTGCATGATCAGATAATTATTTCTAGAAAACAGAGAGTATGTGATACGACTATATGCACATTGGTTTTATAAATTACACCACAATGGGAGATGCTATATGTTTTTAAATTTAGAAGCATCCGTGAAGTTAAAATCCACTATAAAGTCAAAAATTCTCTACAAGAAACTTTGTAGAGGTATTCTCCCTACCTTTGCAAGTTAGGATGATCAATATCTATTATAGAAACCATTATGTTCTTTTTTTGTGACTACAATGGAATGATAATTTCATGAATTCTTTTCGTGCACATTGGATTCTAATCTATAGTCTATATGTGTTGTGAAGGATCAATCTCAATGGTGAAGCCTTGGGGATGCGAAGTGGTTGCGGTGGATTGGTTCATATCATGGAAAATTTAGTATATTTTAGGAATTTTCATTCATGTATGGGTTTTTTGGTTCCACGTAGATGAAATTGTGTATTATTGGATTGCTAAAAAAGATATGGTTTGGGTTGATATGAAGAAAACTGGATTTCCTAGTGAAGAAATAAAGGGGGGATGGCTTCTTCAGCCACTAGTTCATATTCCCCAATCTATGTGGCCACCTCTTCCTCTAGGTGTTTTTAAATTATGTACTAATGTGGCTCTTCTTGTTGATGGTATAGTTGTTATTTTGTATGTTATTCAGGATCATGTCAACTCTTTAATCATGAATCGACATACCAAAGTCGTAATCTACAAAACCCCCCTAAGGAAGAAGAAATGGCTACTAAGGATGGTCTGTAATTATATATCTCTCATGGTTAGAAGAATATTATGGTTGAATATGTTTTTCATGTTATTATAAATTCATTAATTGATGGTGAATGTGGTTGAAAGGCCTATGATTCTATTGTTGACTTCATTAGGACTTTGTGATATATGTTATCTTATTTTGTTTTAAATTTCATTGGGAGAGATGGAAATTGCATATCCCATTTCATGGATACTTTAAGGGGATGTCAAGGTATTTCATTCTAGTTTTCTTCTTGTCCCTTAGTGTTGTGTAACTTGGAATCTAGTGATATTTAATATGAATCTTGACTTTCCAAAAAAAATCATGTAATTATGATATTTTTTTATAATGGAAAATTTTTTCTTTCCATGGAATATTTCAAATTTTAAAATATTTTATGAAAAATCTCAGTATCATTTTTTACATATAATGTAGAATATATGTGTTAAAAGATTGATTGATCCTTCAAATTCCCTACAAACTATTTTTAGAATCGATCCATGAAATCTAAACCAGGGGATTATACTTTAAATAATTCCCATTATATAATCCTCATTAATGTAATGATGATATAGATCACATATATGGTATTTGAATGATTGTAAGTGGAAATCTCCACCCAGGGATTCTATTAAAGTCACATACATCATAAGAAACACTTATAATGCATAGTACTTTTCTATGAATTTTGAACTATGGTATAGGTAAGGTCGCAATATGATGTACAAACTAGTTTTTTAAGGATAATTTCCATACAATCCCAGTAAATTTAATGATGTATCAAATCCCCTGTAGGATATTTGTAGCATTGGAACTCCAAATATCAACTCGAGGATTCTAGTGTAGCTACTTCCCTTAGAAGAACAACTTACCAAAGGTATAGGTAATGTCATGATATAATGTAAATATTTTTCCTATTAAGGTTAATTTCCTTATAATCCTACAAAAGGTAATAATTTTTGAAATCCCCTACTAAATATTTGTAGCATTGGAACTGAAAATATCCACCGGGGGATTCTAGTGGAGTCCCCTCCCTTACAATAACCACTTCTTATAAATGGTACATATCTATGAAGTTATATATACACCCTTTTTTGTTAATTTTTTTCCCTTATAATATAATTAATGTTAATGATGTTCGATATACCTTATATGGGATTTTCTAGATATGAACATGAAATCTAAACTGAGGGATTCTAGTGTCGTTGTTTCCCTTTGAAGAAACGCTTATAGTCTAGGGTACTTATCTATGAAGTTCAAATTTTGGTATAGTAAAGGCCCCACATGATGTAAAACATTGTCTGTTATGGTTTATAACATTATAATCCAAAAAATTTAATGATTCTAAAAATACCCTACTTAGGATTTACAGGATCAGAACTGAAAATATCCCCCCAAGGATTCTAGAGTAGCTAGTTCCCTTGAAAGTACCACATACCAAAGGACAGGTATATGCCTGATATAATGTATAATTTTTTTTCTTATGTTTATTTATTTATAAACCCACAAAATTTAATAATGTTTCAAATCCCTAGTAAAAGATTTTCATCATCAAAACTAGAAATCTCCAATGTGGGATTCTAGTGTAGCTGCTTCTGTAAATGTTACCAGGGATAGTGCAAGATACTTATCAATGATGTTTGGAGTCTGGTATAGTAAAATGACCCATATGATGTATAAGTTTTTTGATTATGTTTTCTATCATTATAATCCATAAAAATGTAATGATTCTGCAAATACCTTATAGGGTATTTTTAAGATCAGAACTCAAAATCCCCACCACAGGATTCTAAGGTAGCCACTTACCTTAGAGGAGACACTTACCAAAGGTATAGGTAACGTCCTGGTATAATGTATATATTTTTATAACAATTTTTATTTCCTTATTATTCCACCAAAGTTAATAATGGTGAAAATCCACTGTACGGGATTTTCAGCATCAAAATTTGAAATCTAGACCAGGGGATTCTAGTGTAGCAACTTACCTATAAAGTAACTGTGATAGTGCATGATAATTGTCTATGAGGTATGAAATATACTATAGTAAAAGGCCCCATATAATGTAAATTTTATTATTACGGTTGTTTTCATTATAATCCAAAAAATTAAACGATGTTGCAAATCTTCTGTAGTGGATTTTCAGGATCAGAACATAGAATATTCACCTGAGGATTATAGTGTAGTTTCTTCCCTTAGAAGAACCAATTACCAATAGTATATGTAAAAACAAGATATAATGTGAAAATTTTTAAGGTTAATTTATTTATAATCCCACCAAAGTTAATAATGGTAAAAATACCTAGTAGGGTATTTTTAGCATTGAAACTTGAATTCTCCACCATGTGATTCTAGAGTAGCCGCTTCCCTATAAAAAATTTGTGATAGTGCATGATAATTATCTATGATGTTTGATATCTGATATAGTTAAAGTACCCACATGTTGAAAAAAGTGTTTTTAATATTTTTGTACTTATAATAAAATAAAATTTAATTATGTTTCAAATACCCTGTAGGGGATTTTCTGAATTGGAAATCGGAATATTCACCCAAGGATTCTAGTGTAGTCTCTTCCATTGGAAAGAAGTACTTATATTTACAGATACTTATCTATGAATTTTCAAATTTGTTATATAAAAAATATCTACTATGATGAAAATAATTGGTATTTATTTTATGTATATATATATGTGGAAAATAATCCATTCTAGTAACATGATATTATCATTCAAACGTAACATATCTTAAAAGATTATGAAAGGAAACGAATCCCCTCCTCACAGAAAACTGTAAGATATTATTAAAAAACACATTTTATAATTTTTTTAATGTTATATTAGGGAAATTTATTCTTTTCATAGATAAATTAGTATAACAGTGTTGTGATACACATATTGTGATTGAATAATGACTATGAAAACAAGTTCAACATCAGAGGACAAGAGGATGAATTTTTTAAAGAAGATATTCATTGAATATATGGAATCAATGATAGACTAATCGAAATAAGTAACGCCTATACTTACAAACTGAAAAAATCAAAGCTAATTCTTGGAAGATATAATAAATTTGGAAGTATTCTAACTCAGAATAAAATTAAACCACTCTTACACAAGTGGGACAAGAAATGTATAGTGTATGTTATGATGACACGACACTATAATTATGCCTTTTTTCATGTGCAACCTTGTTTTTTCCTCAGAGTGGTAACTATATTGGATAGGGTTTTATATATTTCATAGAAAATGAACATAGAATCAAAAAATTAGCATGGTCATTAACTATTCATCAACGTATTATAAAATCAATACATTCATCATAAAAAATCATGGGAATGTATATGGATCATTTATAACGTTTTTAGTAAGTCTCAAGGATAGTATACTTGTCAAAATAATTTCAGAATATTTATTCATTTACATGTTGTGAACCCTTTTAATGTAAAATATTGATTTTTTGAGGTCACAAGAATCATACAACCAAAGGGTAGTGTCCGAAAATCTACCTTTACACAGTGGATCCTCAATGTGTTAAGCTCTACCTTGAAAATGCAGTAGGAATATGTAATTGAAATTGCTACCAAGATAGAGGAAATTTTTCAAAAAACAGAATATATGACAGAAAAACTACTGAAGATAGAAATAGAGTTGAAGTGATATAGGTGTAAATAGAGAATATGAGAAATATAGTATATACACTTTTGAAGAAAATATATAATAATAACTAAAAGATTGTTCAATTGAATATTTTGATAAAAAAAGAAATGAAACAAAAAAATAGAAAATGTAGACAATTTAGCATCATGTCAATCTGAATAAAAACATTGGGTTAGTTCCCCCATTAGATTATAATCATAGTTAAATAGTCAAGATGCAAAAATTTATTTCAACTCCTTAAACCAAGAAGTGATGTTAACCCGTGGAAATTCAAATAGAATAAAAACACAATCAATAATTAATATTGTGAAGTACAAACCATAAAATAAAAATCAAATGGACATAATACATATTTATAACCTTGGACTAAGAAAGAGACAATGTCTAGCCTCATCTCATCCAATAAATAATTCTCTTGAAAATTCATCTAATTCTAATTCTATTCCTCAATGGTTGAGGAAAAACTCAAACTCTACACTAGAGGAAAATTTCATTTTTTACAAAATAATGTATAAGGAACCATAATCATAAGTAATGATTCCATTAGTTCTTGCTTGTTCCTAAATAAAATATTTATTTCTAGTCTATTTACTTGGATGCTGATAAGTATAGGTAATAAATGTGGGGGTCAACCGATAGAAAAAATGAGTATCAATGAAGGACATTGTATAACTGATGAATAAGGGGATGAAATCTGGATCTGTGAGTATGAAACAACTTATTTTAAATAATTTTTATAACGAGTTGTCTTACAAATAACTCCCCATAAAGAAATTGATAACTATAAAGTGATCATTAAAAATATTGTAAATACTATGGTTTTGTAAATAATTTTTCATAAAAATAAATGTTTATTACAAGTTATTGTGCCATAAGTATGAATTTTTTTGACTTTGAATATTTTTTAATATATTAAAAATTTACAAAATGTGTACATCTTTCATTGTTGAGTATAATTAAATTTAATAATGAAACAATGAGAATAATCCTCAATGATAACCCAATTATAGAAGTTGTTTAATCAACATTATTCTTATTCATTCATATAAATACAAAAATCTACATTTGACATTACTCATTATGGATATAGAAGAAAATCTATTTTCCCACCTAAAACTAATGTAACCAAATTCAGGACCAATATATATATATATATTTAATATTCCATTGAAATGTTGTGAATTTAAGTTTTACAAAATACTCTAGGTATAGAACTATATAATATCAATTAATTTCTATTTGAAAAAAATTATACTATCTCATGGAAATATAACTGGCATTGATGATTAAGATATTAGAACAAAATATGAAGAAATTTATGCCATTGATTGATCTAGAAGTTGGAGAAACTCATTAGAAGACTCCCACAAATTAATATTGTGGAATAATTTTTTTTTTATTTGATTGAAAAAATAACATCTGGTTTGGAAATATAAAATTAATTAAAATAGTACATCATAGTTGATATAAGGCTCTCATGGTTTCAAAACTTTTTGAAACATTCAAGAAAGATATAGACTTAGACTAACTTCAATACACGAATAATTTTGTTGATGTAAATTGATACCTATAAGGGAAGACAAAACCAGTCTTTTAAATGAAAATATGAAAATCTTTTTAAGAAATTATATTTTTTTCAAAAAATATGATTTACACAGTATTTTATAAATTCAATTGTATTATGCTAAATGAATATATTAATAGAAACCACATTTTTTGAAGAAGAAATATTTAAAAAATTAATTATTTGATTAATGTTGAACACATAAATCAAAATTTCAAACAAAAACCCTTATTTAAAAAAATAGTTTTCTGAAAAAAGGAACTACAAAAAATTCCAGTAGAGACTCACCTCAAACATCATAGTCCCAAGGTTATTGGAAATTTTTCTTGTAAGATGTAAAAAAATTCAATAGAAATTTTCCCATATATTATAAATGAATATAAAAAAATGGAAACATATATTGTCACCAAAACAACCACATAAAATGAATTAATACTTTTTATCTTCTCGACATCACCTAATAAATAACTTAAATAAATAATAAATACACCACAATGTGAATAATAATTTCTTTAAACAAAATATAACTTAAAAAATATATCATACCATCATCACTAATGATCCAACAACAACATCACTATTTTTTATTGTCCTTGTGATTCATTACCTCCAAATATCATTTCACAAAATATCAACCTCTTTTAGGTGGTTACCTTTTAATAATAAAAACTTTACAAACCATATAATGAATTCAACCCACAATATCACCTGACATAGTACTATGGATGTTATACATGTGACTAGAAAAGTTTTTTGGTGTTAAATTCCATCATCATAGCCATGATCTATCTCAAAATCGATTGTTACCAATTTCATTTCCATTCAATCTAGTTCTTTATAATGTTGGTCATTAACTAAATTCTTATCGACCTTTATATAAACAAAATCAACTTCACCAATCTCCAATTTTTTTCACATTTTCCACCTATTTAAAATGTGATGTTCTAGAATAGATCTCACATCAAGCCTCACAAAATATTTTAAAATATATCAACACAATATTCCAATAAATTCAAATTTTCTACAACAACACTTTAACATTAAAACATAATTATCATATAAAATCTAAAACTCTCTTTCAGATCCTAGAATTACAAAAATATTTGAGTAAGGGGTTCAATTTCATGATAAGATTTAACAAAACATACCCAACCATTTTGATATTCTTTATGAAATTGATCACTTTTTTAGGAGTGTACATATCTATAGTTTCTCTAACCAGTGGATAAAAAGGGTACATAATTAAAGGAAGTTTTTATTACTTTTTAAATCAAATTTCACTTCTATATGTGTATACCTTTCAATAAATTTCTCAAATTTCTTGAAACAATTTGCAATAATTTGTCTACAATGAGAAAAATACTTTAGGACAACATTAAAACTTTCACATAATTGAATGGTACATATACCAAATATTAATGTATCTTTCATAAAAAAATGAGACTATTTTACCTCAATGTATATATGTCATCCAAAAAATATTATTTACCTTCACTAAACTGAATTTTAAGGGTCCTTCACTCTTCTTTAAAATCAACCACATTATGGTACTCAAACATACACTTCCTTAAACAAATATGGAAACACGAACTATCTTTCATATGGATAATTAATATTTTTATGAATTTTTTGAATTAAATTCTATGTACAAATTCCATAATGAGTATTTGAAAAAAACTCAAATATTTATTTTGCAATAGATTCATTTTGATCAGTAAACTGATTCAATGGATTCTTCGTATTGTTAACCAAATTTTTTTTGAAATAAATAAGAAAATGAACTAGTCATTTCATTATATAATAGCAACACACAAAAAATTATAGTTTCCCCATTATGATTAGATTCACCAAAAATAGCTAGAGGTATGAATTCCCTATTTGTACTAAATGTCACATCGAACTCAATAATATCTCAAAATTATTCAACATGAAGACTCATTTTTTGGTTAGTCCAAAAATTATATGTAATCTTCTCTTTCATTTAAAATTTAATGGCACATAAAAAAGAAGGATTGTCTTAATATTTTCATTCCAAATACTTCAAAATGAAAAAAATTCCCCTAGAAATCAAATCCATTTGAATTTTCAATCAAATAAAATTAATTTTGATCACCTCATGTATAACCTAAAATGTATTGACCATTGAAAATAGTCACTACCAAAGAGAAAGAATAAATTGGGATAATTCCTACGAAATAATTAACCTCAAAATATACATCTTGGACTTCATTGAACATTCTTTGTGACCTCATTAAATGAAAATATTCAAAAAAAATCAATGGATGAATATGAGAATACACAAATACATTTCTTTAATATTCCTCAGAGGATGACATAATAATATCAATATGGGCATGAAAATATTTCCCTATCTCCACATGAATACTTTTCCCAAATACATCATTATTATCATTCGTTTAGTGACCTTTATTGATACAAGTACAAAGAACTAATGTAATTCTTATTTTTTCCATCTTAATATTAGTTGAATATTATTGAAGCACCCTAAAACCAATCCTCCTAGTGTAAATGTCATAAAATAGAAAGGTACTATGAAGATATTTTAATGACAATCCTACTTCAGGTTCTCTCTTATAGAAACATCAAACAATGTATTCCATGTCATTACCAAATTGATATAATGCAGGTACCAAAAATTTAATGTTAAAAATCCAATAAAAATTATGACAGTATACATCAAATTGATTTTTTGAAAGGTAAGTGTGGAGCCCTTTTATTGAAATAAATAAATTCAAGACCATGAAATAGGATGACAGGGTCAGATATGGCTAAATTACCCACATCAAACTCAAAAAAGACCGAGTTTTTTCTTAATCTTAGCTCCAAGCCCAGATTCTTAACAACAATTGACATTCAAATTGAAACTTACATGCCAAAAACCATATTTCTAGGATGAAATCCTCTCATAAAAGTTCTTATATGATTTAAAATCCCTTCAATGTCATTATCCATTGATTCATCTCTCCCAATATCTGATTGATCATCCTCCCTCTTGGGTGTCTTGTCAGGTAAAGAAACTCACTATGATTTTCTATGAATGCCAACACCATATCTACATAAAATATACCATATTTACTTATTTAATATATTCAATGACTTCATAAGATTTATTTATAGTCACTAGAGTTTTTTTGACTCCAATGAGTGATTTTTTCACTGATGACTAAGACTATATACTCTTATCATAAAAAAAATTTCCAAGGTAACACTATGTACCTTCGAAGCGGTTGAGATAGGAAAATTCCTCTGCCTATCTTCCAAATGCATCACATGCTTCTTATTTAAATTTTTAATCTTTATAAGAGATGAAGAATTAATTTTTTTCAATATTATTTGATCTCTAGAAGAAATCATCTACTCCTCCATAAGTTTTTGGTTAGTTAAAACATAAATTCTAGCTTCATCCATAGGTTGATCATCAATTGGTTCCTCTACTGGTTCACCACCCACTTCCTAGTGTTCATCCAATGTTCTAGGATATATATCAATGGATTTAACTTGAGAAGCCACTAGAGTGATATGAAACTATAAATTAGGCTGAATTCCATCCTCCAAACCAGGTTGGGGATTAGTTCAAGTGCTCAACACTATTCTAATTCGAGGATGAAGAACATAAGTAGGATTTAAAAGATCCATTTTAAAACTATATAGATATTTTGAAGAAGATATTTTTGATTCCACAAACATGTATTTATGGGAGGGAATATCCTAATTTCTTATGTGTTGATCTAAATAATTTTAATTTAATTATTGAGGAATAGTATCCTAATCAGAATGAAAAAAATTATCTTCCTTAATATCCTCCTAAGTCTTATCATTCACCTATATATCTAGACCTAAATATGATGGTCCAAAATCATATTCTGTGAACCCTCCATTTCTCTTCTTAATATATTCCCAATTGAGTCCATCTGTATCTTTCCATTAAATTCCAACAATCACCAAAGAGGGGTAGTAGAATCCTTTTCAATTACTATGTTACAAGACATTACATATGAATTACTCCAAAATTTAAATGACTCATTACATTTTATATTTTAAAAATCAGAATAAATATCGTTGTGATATTTACCTATACTGTGTCCAATGGTATTACAACCACTAAAAAATAGGGGAAATATCTCATAATGAATAGATAATTGAAAAATGAAATCCTTAGTAGAAATAAAAACATTATAAATGATTATTAAGCTAAGATCTACCTACAGAAAGAAGAATGGAAAATAAAAAATGAATTCTTCCTCTGTTTGATGATCCAATTTAATCGGGGATCCAATTTACTTGGAAATATCAAATATAATTAGAGGATTCCTGTAACATCCCATGTAATTAAAGAATAAAGAATTTTCATATTTATTAATATTTACGAATTAAATATTAATTTTAATTAAAAGGGGTTTCTACGTTCGATAGCGCACTCGATACGCAACGATGAGTTTCTTTGAAAACTTACGTTGCACACAAGTAATAAAATAATATTATTTTAAATGTTAGATAACAAGTAGTCGTTGTACTGGCGGGAATGGATAGAAATAACTAAAATATGAATATATGTGTTTTTAAATGTTTTTACATTTACCCAATAAAAGATAAATGCTTAAAATACGGAAAGAGTTCAATTTTAGGCATTTATACCCTAATTTTCACTAAGGGTTCACTTATCACCTTTTGACGGAGAACCGTCATTAAATATAGTTTTGATCAATCTTATAAATTCTATTGGACCAAAAATAACTCTTCTTTATAATCGGGACATCAAAATTTACCTTGTGTAAATTTTTGGTACGTTTCTGATAAAGTTCATTTTTTAATGAATAGTGTAAAATGTTGTATTTTAATTCAAAACCTCTATTTTATCTAATTTATTTATATGATTAGATTATTATTTGAATTGGTTTTAATGTGAAATTAGAAAATATTTTTACCATTAAATCCAACAGTGGTCATTGGAATTAATTTCACTTTGAAATCGGACTTAAACTAGTGTCAATCTTTTTATACTTATTGTTTCACAAAAACACGCTATTTATCATGACAGCGGGAATTAATTACTAAATTAATTAATTTGACTTATATGTTTTGAATTTTTTAAAATAGACTTCAGTTTTGAATTCTTAATATCAAATATAGCTTAGGGTGAATTTTTGGCAATTTTCTGAAAAAGTTCAATATTTGATGAATAGTGAAACCACTAAGTGGTACTTATAAAAACTGATTTTTCCGTTTAAATAAAATTTTGCCATCTTTGTGTTTTGAATTTCAAAAATCTGACATATATGGTTGTCATTCAGAAGTAAAATGTGGTTCAATGGGATAAAAATAATTTTTTGGTGAATAGTAACTTATTATGTTTTTAATCGCGATTAGTGGTAATTAGTGTAGTTTAAAGTAAAAATAATGCTTTAATAAAATAAGATGAGCTTGACACATGTCCTACCCTCATTGGTTGTGTCATGGCCGACCAAGACAAGCCATGGGTCAACTTGGGGACCACATGGAGCCACTTTGGTTTGGAAATGACATAAATAACTTTTTATTTAATGTAAAAGTAAAAATGACACAAACATCATATGTTTTACGAAAACACATTTTACATGGGGTTATAAAGATAATATTTTTGATTATAAATAGTCATTTTTAATCTAAAAATATTTCCTACATCATAGTATTTTTTTATAATTTTTAGACACTAAATAAATTAAATTATTCATGACATCATGATGATGCAGCGATGACCTCATTATTTAACGATTTAAATAAAATGGAAAGATAATGTAAAATCTATGAACTACACATGTCCAAAACTTATTGGATGGGTTGATTTCTAACCCTTAACACCTTATCCATGAATTATATCAATGTGGGACCTTTTAAAACCGAAACACATTTTCAAATAAAGTAATATTTCCTTACTTTCCAAAAGTGCCCCTCCTCTCCTCTTATAAAAGGCCCCAACCTCTACCACATTACACACACTCCTCAAGCCTTTGGCTCGGCCAACCTCTGCCCATTTACTCTCTCCACATCCCTCTACTCATCCTAGAGGATTCCCTTTGGGCAGAATCCTTTCAAAGGATTCCTTTAGGCTGAAATCAAAAAGAAGTTACACTTTTAAAGGTAATTCATTCTCTCTTGTTCATTTGTTTTATTTTGCTTCTCCAACCCCCTAAACTCTTTTTATTTACTTATTTTGTAACAACACCAGTATCTTAAATATACTAGGATGTTTTTATAAGATTTATTCGAGCTACACTCTAACACAACTACATCAAATGGTTAGAGAACATACAGTTTCTGTGGATGGCGAAATTCTGCCTCCCGAAACGATGATTGTTCAATACTCATTTAACACCTTCAATGGTGGCCATTATGATGTCACTATTTTTATATATGATATATAATATGTTTATTCTTTCCTTAAGCTTCTGTATTTTTCATTTATGGCATACCATTATTGTTTCCATTATGGGTAAACACGATATCTTCATTTTAGGAAGTGCGGACTACCGCCCCCTGAAAGTGATTTGATTCGTTAATACCATATGTGTGATGTGTAAAGGATAAAGTTAATGATATTATATATTTTATTATACTGGAATTATAATATACTATTATATCATTATAATTCCATTCTATAAAATATGAAATAGAAATGAATGTAGCGTTCATGCGTACGTACGGCTTACCGTCTCCATGATTGGTGCATTTCATTTCTTACCTCTAAATGATTATGTAATATTATAAATACATGTATATTATGGATATATATGATATATATGATATCCAAATCAGGAATTTCATTCTGGATATAAAGAAACTTTGACCACACGCACAACATGTAATTGTAAGAAGTCCACTTTCGACTTAAGAACCAAATATTGAAAAAACAAACATTATTAACATAAATGGTTACATAATGTTTATAACATGGCAATAAGTGATATAAAAGGAATAATGAACATTAAAAAGGTTCTTAATCAAGTATAAGTTAACTCAAGTTTATTATTCAGGATGTTAAAGAATGATCGAGTCAAGTCGGAGCCGGGGTAAGGGACTTCGTCTCAATCTCCATTCATTGAGGCATATTTCGTTTTATATACAACTTTCTTTTAAACGGTGTATAAACCCCTTTGACTTATACTTTTATACAAAAGGAATCTTTTTCTACGAAGCGTTTTACTAAATGACAAAAAGGAATGTATTTTAACGTACGTGGTGACAACGACCTTTTCCGCCGCCGTGAGTATTATTTGGTCTTTGGCTTCCTCAACAAGCCGTTATGTTTTTAAAATGAAATAAATACCATATACTCTTTTATGTATATTGGTATTGAAAATGGTTTTGATAAAGGATTCTATTATGATATATTGTGATTGAAATGTGGAAATGTTATCATTCCTTTATATTAGTTTTATGTTTTATGATTTTATATTGGTACTTGGACATTTGACGGGTGGTTACGTGATAAACCATATGACGGGTGGTGCTGTGAATACTAGGACGGGTGGTTACGTTATAACCTCCAATGCATTGGGTATAGAAGTCGGCCATATGGCTATTCCATTAAGTATGTATGGAAATTTGCCGTATGGCTATTCCATTAAGTGATATGTGTGGAAGTTGACCGTATGGTTATTCCACTTAAGTATGTTTATGTCCCAAGTTACCTTTATATATGTTATGTGTTCTTTATATGGGTTTTATGGTAATCCTTTGGTTACAAAAAGGTAAGTAATGATACTTTATTCAGTGAAGAGTTTTTACTACTTCATGAAGGTGAAGGTATTACTTTGATAGAGTATACATGGTTT
The DNA here is from genome assembly GCA_963277665.1 of Viscum album. Classification (NCBI taxonomy): domain Eukaryota; kingdom Viridiplantae; phylum Streptophyta; class Magnoliopsida; order Santalales; family Viscaceae; genus Viscum; species Viscum album. Next base: position 377,003,846 of record OY728132.1, read on the forward strand.
ACTTAATGTTTGAAAAACTAACAGTTTTCATTCATTGTGTATCCCTTACTGAGCTTTTTATGCTCACCCCATGTTTTTTTGAAATGTTTTTCACAGGACTTAATGTGGAATAAGGTCAAGGATGGGATCAAGGGAATGTCATGCTATATAAAACATGGAACTAGACATGTTTCTTTTAAGAGTTTTTTTATTATGGAAACTTAGTAGATGTGACTACTTTTTAATCTTTTGAGATGTAATAGTTATGTTCTAATTCTCTAAAACTCTAAACCTGAAAAGATCCTCAATGTGAATTATTCATTTAATTCAATATTAAGTAAGGTTTAAGGCCGTGGCCTTATAGTTGGTATCAACGGTCGGTTTAGACAACTTTAGGAGTTAGAAAAGTGTTAAATTATAAATTAATTTATGGTATGATTGAAATGATATAGCATTTACAGATTACCATGTTGCTTCACCTAAGGTATTTCAGCGTTCAGAATGTTTTTCCACAGAGGAAACAAAGCAGATATGTTGGGACGACATCAGGAGGAAGACAACCTTCCAAATCAGCATCCTAAGATGGTCAGAATTAGAATTGAGCAGTTTACTACAGTGATGGATCAGTTGAATCAGGTGATAAATAGTGGTTGTGTTATTGATGATGTTTTGGTGTTTTCTAAAAGTAAAGAGGAGCATGAAAGACATTTAAGGGTTATCTTGAAAACCTTAAAATAAAAGAAACTATATGGAAAATTCAGCAAGTGTGAGTTTTGGTTACAACAAATTTCTTTCCTCGGTCACATTATTTCAAAAGATGGCATAACTATTGATCCTACTAAAACAAAAGTTGTTGAATAATGGCCAAGACCCACAAATGTAACCGAGATCCGTAGTTTTCTTGGTTTGGTAGGTTACTACCGAAGGTTTGTTGAAAAAATTTCATGGTTATCTAGTCCAACGACTAAGCTTACTCGGAAGGGTGTTAAGTTTATCTGGACAAAATAATGTGATGATTGTTTTTAGGATTTGAAAAGAAGATTGGTGAATGGTCCAGTTTTGGCACTTCCTTCCAGGAATGGTGAGTTTTTTATATACAGTGATGCTTCGTTGAAGATAATTGGTTGTGTCCTTATGCAGAATGATCAGGTAATTGCTTATGCTTCACGTCAGTTGAAAACTCATAAGGTAAAATACCCTACACATGATTTGGAATTAGCTGTTGTTGTCTTAGCTTTAAAAATTTGGAGGCATCATTTGTATGGAGTAAAGTGTGAAATATATACTGATCACAAAAGTTTAAAGTATATATTCACTCAGAAAGAATTGAACATGAGACAAAGGAGATGGATGGAATTAATCAAGGATTATGATTGTACAATCCACTACCATCCAGGAAAAGAAAATAAAGTGGCCGATGCTTTGAGTCAAAAAAGTAATTCTTCATTAACCATGCTACGTTTGGAATGAGATTATTTGGTTTTTGATTTAATGAACATTGGCATAGAAGTTGTTGGTGCAGGAAGTCCTTCTATTTTGTTCCAGGTATCGGTGAAATCTTCTCTATCAGACAGAATCAAGCCAGCACAGAAGCAAGACTGCGTGTTACAGAAAAAGGTAGAGCTGGTTCAAAAAGGTAAGTTGCCTGAATTCAACATTGATAATGATTGGGTTTTTAGGTTTGGGAAGAGATTATGTGTGCCTTGTGATTCACAGTTGAAGAATGAGTTGTTATGTGAGGATCATAGTTCTCCGTTTTCAGTTCATCCTGGCAGTAATAATATGTACAGGGATCTGCGGGAGTATTACTGGTGGGATGGAATGAAAAGAGATATAGCTGATTTTACTGTGAAGTGTTTGACTTGTCAGCAGGTTAAAGCAGAGCGGCAGTTACCTAAAGGGATGCTTCATCCTTTACCAGTGCCAGAGTGGAAATGGGAAAACATATCCATGGACTTTGTTGTGGGATTACCGAGGACATCTCGAGGTAATAATGCAATCTGGGTTATTGTTGATCGCTTGACTAAATCTGCTCATTTCTTTACTATACGAGATACTTTTTCCCTAGATCAACTTTCCCATTTGTATCTTAAAGAGATAGTCTGGTTACATGGAGTTCCCCTGTCCATTGTATCTGATCGTGATCCCAGGTTCACATCTAACTTTTAGAAAGGCCTTCAGAAGTCGTTGGGTACTGAATTAAATTTTAGTACAGCTTTTCATCCTCAATCAGATGGGCAGTCAGAACAAACAATTCAGAACTTGGAGGATATTCTACGAGCTTGTTTGATGGATTATCAGGGATGTTGGGACCAACATCTTTCTTTGGTTGAGTTTTCTTATAATAACATCTTTCATTCCAGTATACAGATGGCACCATTTGAGGCATTATATGGGAAGCGGTGTCGAACTCCAGCATTTTGGGATGAAGTGGGTGAAAGGAAGCTGATGGGACCAGAATTGGTAGAAGAGATGGCAGAAAAAGTTCAGTTGATTGAGAATCACATGAGAACAGCTCAGAGTAGGCAGAAGAGTTATTCGGATAACTGGAGGAAGGATCTATCTTTCGAGGTAGGTGATCATGTTTTTCTCAAGGTTTCTCCTTGGAAAAGTGTGATGAGATTTGGTAAGAAAGGAAAGCTGAGTCCAAGGTTTATTGGACCATATGAAATTCTGGAGAAATTTGGATCAGTTGCGTACCGAGTGGCTTTACCTCCGAGTTTATCTCAGGTACACAATGTTTTTAAAGTTTCAATGATGAGGAAGTATATGCCAGATCCATCTCATGTTTTGAGTCCAGAGATAGTTCAGCTGGAGGAGAACCTATCTTATGAAGAACATCCAGTCCAGATTCTTGACCATAGGGAGCAGGTGTTACGGAATAAGGTGATTCATCAAGTAAAGGTTTTTTGGAAAAACCATGTGATTGAAGAGGAAACGTGGGAATCTGAAAATGCTATGAGAGATAAATACCCCCACTTATTTTGATAAGTGAATAAAATTGCGAGGATGCAATTCCCAAAAGGGGGGAAAGATGTAAAATCCCAGGTAATTAAAGAATAAATAATTTTCATATTTATTAATATTTACGAATTAAATATTAATTTTAATTAAAAGGGGTTTCTACATTCGATATCTTACTCGATACGCAACAATGAGTTTCTTTGAAAACTTACGTTGCACACAAGTAATAAAATAATATTATTTTAAATGTTAGTTAACAAGTAGCCGTTGTACTGGCGGAAATGGATATAAATAACTAAAATATGATTATATATGTTTTTAAATGTTTTTACATTTACCCAATAAAAGGTAAAGGCTTAAAATACAGAAAGAGTTCAATTTTAGGCATTTATACGCTAATTTTCACTAAGGGTTCACTTATCACCTTTGACGGTGAACCGTCATTAAATATAGTTTTGACCAATCTTATAAATTCTATTGGACCAAAAATAACTCTTCATTATAATCGGGACATCAAAATTTACCTTGTGTAAATTTTTGGTACCTTTCCGATAAAGTTCATTTTTTTAATCAATAGTGTAAAATGTTGTATTTTAATTCAAAACCACTCTTTGATCTAATTTATTTATATGATTAGATTTTTATTTGAATTGGTTTTAAAGTTAAATTAGAAAATATTTTTACCATTAAATCCAATAGTGGTTGTTGGAATTAATTTCACTTTGAAATCGGACTTAAACTAGTGTCAATCTTTTGATACTTATTGTTTCACAAAAACACGCTATTTATAATGACAGCAGGAATTAATTATTAAATTAATTAATTTGACTTATATGTTTTGAATTTTGTAAAATAGACTTCATTTTTGAATTCTTAATATCAAATATAGCTTAGGGTGAATTTTTGGTAATTTTCTGAAAAACTTCAATTTTTGATGAATAGTGAAACCACTAAGTGGTACTTATAAAAACTGATTTTTCCGTTTAAATGAAAATTTTCCATATTTGTGTTTTGAATTTCAAAAATCCGACATACATGTTTGTCATTAAGAAGTAAAATGTGGTTCAATGGAATAAAAATAATTTTCTGGTGAATAGTAACTTATTAAGTTTTTAATCGCGATTAGTGGTAATTAGTGTAGTTTAAGGTAAAAATAATGCATTAATAAAATAAGATGAGCTTGACACATGTCCTACCCTCATTGGTTGTGTCATGGCCGACCAAGAAAAGCCATGGGTCAACTTGGGGTCCCCATGGAGCAACATTGGTTGGGAAATGACATAAATAACTTTTTATTTAATGTAAAAGTAAAAATGACACAAACATCATATGTTTTACGAAAACAATTTTTACATGGGGTTATAAAGATCAGATTTTTAATTATAAATAGTCATTGGAAAGCTAAAAAGATTTCATACGTCATATTATTTTTTCTATAATTTTTAGACACTATAAATTAAATTATTGATGACATCATGATGATTCAGTGATGACCTCATTGTTTAACGATTTAAATAAAATGGAATGATAATGTAAAATCTATGAACTACACATGTCCAAAACTTATTGGATGGGTGTATTTAGAACCCTTAACACCTTATCCACGAATTATATCAATGTGGGACCTTTTAAAACCGAAACACATTTTCAAATAATGTAATATTTCCTTACATTCCAAAAGTGCCCCTCCTCTCCTCTTATAAAAGGCCCCCACCTCTACCACCTTACACACACTCCTCAAGCCTTTGGCTCGGCCAACCCCTGCCCATTTACTCTCTCCACATACCCCTCCTCATCCTAGAGGATTACCTTTGGGATGAATCCTTTCAAAGGAAGCCTTTAGGCTCAAATCACAAGGAGTTACACTTGTAAAGGTAATTCATTCTCTTTTGTTCATTTGTTTTATTTTGCTTCTCCAACCCCCTAAACTCTTTTTATTTACTTCTTTTGTAACAACACCAGTATATTAAATATACTAGGATGTTTTTATAAGATTTATTCGAGCTACACTCTTACACAACTACATCAAATGGTTAAAAAACATATGGTTTCCGTGGATGGAGAAATTCTGCCTCCCGAAACGATGATTGCTCCATACTCATTTAACACCTTCAAAGGTGTCCATTATGATGTCACTATTATTATATATGATACATAATATGTTTATTATTTCCTTAAGATTCTTTATTTTTCATTTATGGCATACCATTATTGTTTCCATTATGGGTAAACACGATATCTTCATTTTAGGAAGTGCGGACTACCGCCCCCTGAAAGTGATTTGATTCGTTAATACCATATGTGGGATGTGTAAAGGATAGAGCTAATGATATTATATATGTTATTATACTAGAATTATAATATACTCTTATATCATTATGATTCCATTCTATAAAATACGAAATAGAAATGAATGTAGCGTTCATGCGTACGTACGGCTTACCGTCTCCATGAACGGTGCATTTCATTTCTTACCTCTAAATGATTATGTAATATTATAAATACATTTATATGCTGGATATATATGATATATATGATATCCAAATCAGGAATGTCATTCTGGATATAAAGAACTTTGACCACACGAACAACATGTAATTGTAAGAAGTCCACTTTCGACTTAAGAACCAAATATTGACAAAACAAACATTATTAACTTAAATGGGTACATAATGTTTATAACATGGAAATAAGTGATATAAAAGGAATAATGAACATTAAAAAGTTTCTTAATCAAGTATAAATTAACAGAAGTTTATTATTCAGGACGTTAAAGAATGATCGAGTCAAGTCGGACCCGAGGTAAGGGACTTCGTCTCAATCTCCATTCATTGAGGCATATTTCGTTTTATACACAACTTTCTTTTAAACGGTGTATAAAACCCTTTGACTTTTACTTTTATACAAATTGAATCTTTTTCTACGAAGCGTTTTACTAAATGACAAAAAGGAATATTTTTTAACGTATGCAGTGATAACGACCTTTTCCACCGCCGTGAGTATTATTTGGTCTTTGGCTTCCTCAACAAGCCGTTATGTTTTTAAAATGAAATAAATACCATATACTCTTTTATGTATTTTGGTATTGAAAATGGTTTTGATAAAGGATTATATTATGATATATTGTGATTGAAATGTGGAAATGTTATCATTCCTTTATATTGGTTTTATGTTTTATGATTTTATATTGGTACATGGAAATTTACGGGTGGTTACGTGATAAACCATATGACGGGTGGTGCCATGAATATCAGGACGGGTGGTTACATTATAACCTCCAATGCATTGGGTATGGAAGTCGGCCGTATGGCTATTCCATTAAGTATGTATGGAAATTGGCCGTATGGCTATTCCATTGAGTGATATGTGTGGAAGTCGACCGTATGGTAATTCCACTTAAGTATGTTTATGTCCTAAGTTTCCTTTATATATGTTATGTGTTCTTTATATGGGTTTTATGGCAATCCTTTGGTTACAAAAAGGTAAGTAAAGATACTTTGTTCAGTGAAGAGTTTTTACTACTTCATGAAGGTGAAAGTATTACTTTGATAGAGTATACATGGTTTACTTGATGTTTGAAAGACTAACAGTTTTCATTCTTTGTGTATCCCTTACTGAGCTTTTTATGCTCACCCCAAGTTTTTTTGAAATATTTTTCACAGGACGTAATGTGGAATAAGGTCAAGTATGGGATCAAGGTAATGTCATGCTATATAAAACATGGAACTAGACATGTTTCTTTTAAGAGTTTTTTTTATTATGGAAACTTAGTAGAAGTGACTACTTTGTAATCTTTTGAGATGTAATAGTTATGTTCTAATTCTCTAAAACTCTAAACCTGAAAAGATCCTCAACGTTAATTATTCATTTAATTCAATATTAAGTAAGTTTTACGGCCGGGGCCTTATAATTCCACCAAATTCAGTTCAAACCATTGATCCTAAAGAAAATTGAGTGATTGTGTTTCATTTTTCAAAAGTATTATAGATTGGGTGCCAATCCTAGAGGAAAAGAATACCTAGTTTTAGTGAGATCAAGATGATCCCCCATGACTTACTCTTTAACTATTTCTATGGTAACATGATATGAAAGTAGCCACATCCAATAGGAATACATTTCCAGTCTTTAGTTCCCCAAGCGATGGAAAGCCTACAGACTAAATCCTCTATTTTCCATGGTCTTTTTTCCTGAGGGTAGAACCATTATTACAAAGATAAAAAAAATTATATATCTTGAACCTATCAGTAATTATATCTTCATTAGAATGAATGAGAGATGAGTTACCTTGCTTAAAAATTCTTTTTGAAACACAATTGTCACCCGATGTGATTATTCAGTTAGTGTCATGCGTCTCAGATCCACAAAAGAGGGAAGAAGATTCCCTAATTTTAGATAACCTTTCTTTTATATTCTTCTAATAAAGATAAGAAACCTTAGATTATTCCAAAATAACCTTATGGGATTCAAAATGAAATTTTGTATGGAATCTTTTAGGAAAAGAATCACAAACCAAAAACTCAATGGGTAGAAAAACCGAATCACCACTGATAGAAAGAGATTAAATCTCTCACAAACCTCCCATATCCCCTTTATCTATATATACAATTGATACATATTAAATATAATGAAAACATAAAATAGAAAAAAAAAATAAAACAACTTCATTATTGGTCTTCTTAACATCATCATTAGATAAAATCGTGATATAATCCTGAAAAATAAAGCCTTATTTTTTTACCTGATTAGCCAATAATCCCGTCACCAATAATTTTAAACTGCATCAACTAAACTCTATTGCCCATTGAACTAAATCGCTTCCATAATCTGCATTCTTAACTTCCACCATGATGATCGTGTTTGTTATTCTAGCATAGAAAAAATTCTAACAAACCATAAGTTTGGAAATAATTCATGACTCACTGTATTTTATTCACTCTCTAATTATTACTCATAAATATTGAAAACTTTATTGAAAAAAATATAGTTTTAAAAAATCACCAAATCTACTACCTGGTTATAGACACACGTGTCATAATAATATACCTGAAATTAAGACCTAATTTTATGTGGGAACTAGAGATGATGAATATCTATGGTGGAGGGATTAAACAACCATTCTGATGAATAAGAGTGCAATTCCTACACCAAACTTATTTATTTATTTATTTATTATCCAATTATTTGTCTACTATTGTCATATATTTAATTAGAAATAATAATAAAATTCAAAGATTATTCTTTTTGGAGTTAAAAATAAATTAATGAATTTGATAGTTTTTTTAGCATAGATATTTAATTTTAATGTACCCTAAGTCCATTGAGAGATGTTAGTAGCATCCCTTTTTTAAATACTTTCACTGTATGGAAGAATTATCTTATCAAGGTTAATTTTTGAAGGAACACTTTTCCTAATTAAACATCCAAGTTTCTTCCACTTGGGATTTATAACTATAATCCTTGGTATGATTTTGATTAGTCATTCTTAACAAGGACCCTTTCAAATTATGGTTTCATTATAATGGTGTTCATAGCTTGTTTTCTACTATGGGGTTATCTCTCTTTCTCTCCAAAATCTTCTACTACAACACTCTATATATTTATTTAAATTTGTTTAAATTAATTTTTTATGCATAGTAAAATTTATATATAAAATAAATCATATGTTACATATAAGAAAATGATCATTATTTAAATATTTATTGTCAAAATTTGGAAATATGATGGATTAATGCCGATTTGATTGCACTTAAGGGTGAAACATTAGTACTTCCCAGAAGGTCACCCATAATAGTACTAATCTCTCCAAATCCTGATCAACTACAGAGTTCTAAAGAGATATGGTGAATTAATGTCAGTGTGGTCACACCCAAAAAATATGGGCAATAGAAATGAAAATGTTAAGATGGAAATACTAATATGAATATGATTAGAAATTAATATATTTGATATAAAGATAGAGTGAATCTGATTGATTAGAATATGATTGAGACTAGATTAATATGGTTTAAACATGTTAAAATAATACATATGGATACACATATAAATATGATTATGAAAACCCTGCTTTTATTAGAAACTTAAACATGATTTATTACATAAAACATCACCTGATACAACAAAGAAGATCGAGAGGTTTTGTGTATTTTGGGCTTAGGATCATTACATTAAAACTTAAAACATCAAATACAACATCTTTATTGAAATCTTCCTTTACATGATCACTACATTCCTTCGTACTTTGCATTGCATGGGATAACCCGAGGACATGCATAAGAAAAGGGTGAGCTATAAATCCTAGTAAGGGAGTACACATGGAATAACATGAGGAGTAAAATACATGTTATACAATAGGCATATCAATAGATCATAAAAAAACATGAACCTAAAGGCATGATAATGTATGATAATCATAAAATGGAAATGTGACAACAACACTTAACATGGAATGAGCATGAGCCAAAGCTCATTGCACATGGAGCATGAGTGAATCCTCATTGCACATAAAGCACAAGTAAACCCTCATTTCACTTGAATTAGCATGAGTCAACACTCATTGCACATGACGTATCATGATACTATACTTTACGCAATGCATTGGAGTGCTATAAGGGCGCACCCTTCTTAAACATTTCGTTTCATGCATAAGTGTGCCACATGGATCATAAAACATGGATTCATAAAAAATAATCATTTATTCCAAGATAAAGGAATGTGGAATTCATACATGAAAATTTATAATAAACAAGTAAATGTGCATAAAAGTGAACACTCTTGATGGAGAAATGGGCATGATATTCACTACATAATGGCATTGGCTTAGAAAATCGGTGTGATTTCAGCAGCGTAACGGCGAGACGTAAGAATTCATAAAAAAGGTTGATATGAGAGAAAAGGGTTACTCATCATATATAAATTTAATGGACAGTAAGGAGGTAATATAGATACATTTACCAATAATTTCAATGGAATTTAGGTTCATGATACCAAAGTATTGCTTGAATGTAAATGAGGATAGTGAAGTTCCTTTCAGAATTTCGGCATAGTAACAGGTGTACATGGGAGTCATTAAATGAGAGAGAAAGGGGTCTCCCATCATTAAAACATAAATAGGGCAGTATGAGGGAGGTGTGAAACCATACCCAAACATTCATAATTGAAATTAAAAGGGAAAATAACTTAATGAAAATTGGACAAAAATGAGAAAGGAAGAAAAACCCTTACTTGGAAGTGTGCTTAAAAAGGATAGAGAGAGGCTTGTAAGAGGATTCTTGGGAGCTTGGGGAACCTTGGGAGGATTATAGAGTGATTAGGACATAGGTTGGATGAACTCCAAAGGCTTTGAGTGAGGAGGAAGTGGGGTCTTGGGTGGGTTTATATAAGAAAGGTGAGGGAATTCATTATTATTTAGGTTTGGGACCCCTTATATTAAAATAATCCAAAGCAAAAACCATCCCATGGTTTTTGCCCATGGTTTTTGGAATAGGTAAGAGGAAAACAATATTTTATAAGGCCATAGTCCAAAATTCTTAAAATATTAGGGTTGATTATGTGGAGGTTAGTCACACTCCCATATAAATAAATTTAAAAAGACAAGGTGTTTAATAAGTCTTGAGGGGTCCATTAATGCTTTGAAATGTAATCCAACCAAACCTAAAATGAAATTATTTTAATATTAAAACATATATTGGCTGAACATAAAGATTATAGTATTTTATTACATCACAATTTGTTCATAATGATGTCATAAAACACATTAAATATTTAAACGGTATTTAATTTTTACACAAAAATTTGACTGTCTTAGAAAATTATGAAAAATTAAAAGTTGGATAATTTCGATGTCATGATTCAAAAAATAACATTTATTTTATCTAAATAATTTTCTAAATATTTTAATTTTCACTTTTAAAATAAAAACCTACATTTATAAAATTTCACGGGTTTTGACAAAAATGGCTTTCAAACCTTAATAAAAATTATAATTGCATTCATACAATTATATGATCATTTATATATAATAAAATTAATCTAAAAATGATAATAATAATATTATATTAAAATATTATTTAATTAAGAAATCCCTTAATTTAATAAAATAGATTTCTTAATTAAATAATAACTAAAAACACCATTTCTACTTTAAAAACTATTTACAATGTATCAATAATGACAAGAAATTATATTCATTATTATATAAAAAAATAATTTACATGAACATAGTACTATAGATTAGTTACATAACCCCTTAAAACAGCCGCATAAGACTTAAGGGTGAGGTGTGCGATGGTGACAGACTCTTGGGGTGGCTCGGATAACATCGCTCGAGTGGTAATTTCTATCAACATCCACTTTTCCCATAGATGGCCCCGTTCGAGCTTGACATGATGAAGCTCAGCTTGGGCTTGGTCAAGAGTGAATCCCAAAGACGCCATCACTTTTCTGAGCTCCGACAAATGGGCTTCGTATGGAGCAATTCTACTGGATGAGGCCATCACTTCTTTTGTCTGAGTAAATTTGGATTTGTTAAGGCCCTATATTTATACCAATCATGTGATCAGTGTTCAACGACTATATTAGAAACGGTCAAAATTATTAACATAAAACCAATGAAGTTGAAATTTAATATAAACATAAAAAGACATTTAATTACATCAAGAGGGATTTCCATTAATGAAACTTTGGGTCGTTACAATGATAATATTAATGTCTAAGTCCCTTATTAATATAGGTAGAGGTATACCTAAAATGACTATTTAATAGACCATTAAAGATAATATCATTCTAAATGGTTTCAATGAAAATATTGAATTTAATAGAGATAATTGGTCACGTTTGATCTAGGTATCCAATTTCAATTAATTGTGTTTAAGGATTTTTTGTTGTTGTAGTTAAAACATTACAAAAAGTGAATGAATGATTTGATAAGATTAATTAAAGTACAACAGGATAATAAACACAAATAGAAATACTTGAGTTTAAAAATATAATTTCCCCTAAAAAAATTAAAGTTGTAGGAAACGTTATACTAAAAAAAATTAAAAACAATATATACTTTTTTAGAAATATAATGCAAGTTAAAAGAAAAATGAAAGAGATTTGGGGCCGTTGGAGTAAAAAGATTCATTATATAATAAATTAGGTACATGAATCTTATTTTTATTTAGGAATTTAATTAATTATTTTATAATTTATCATTTTTGTTTTATATTATTAATGTGAATTTCAAAACTGCAATAAGAACATCAGAATTAATGGTAATGGTGTAATAATTAAATTCTGTATTTTGAATATAGAAATACAATTATAGCTGATGAAATGTGTTAAAATTTGATATTATATGGTATATATATATTGATTTCATGTATTAATTAAGCTATATAGTATATTAATATTGTATTTAAATAGTTATGTTATTTATTTTCTAATAATTAGTATTTTTGTAATTCCATTATAATGATTATTAATTTGAAAAGTTATTTTAAATATATTTACATTCTTTATAATATATTATAAAAAATAAATTGAATTAGTATGAGTTAAAAAATATGTAATTATATAATAGATAAGAAATTATGTAAGTCCAAATTTTTGAATTTCAAAAGTGTTCAGAAATTTTTAAACTCACAATACAAAATCAACCCTTAAAAACATTATAAATAGAATGTTTTACTCTATCTTCTCAAATAATTATTTAAAGGAATGATCTTCTCTCATTTATTTTCTCATTATACTCTTAAAATTCATCTCTTTATATTCCCAACACTCTAAGAAAGTCACTTTTCAACATAATCACTCAACAAAGGTAGATATATTTAGAGATTAGTGAATGTGAAATTGACTTTTTTTCATTTAATTGCATTTTTTATGTAAGGTTAAACTATATTTGGAATGATTTTTAATCAATTTTTTTTAAAAAAGGAAATAATATTATGTTAAAAAATTAGAAATTAGTTTACAATGGTGTTAAGAGCCTAAATTCCTTTTTTTAGCCAAGGCCAAAGGCATTGAGGGCCTAAATTCCCTTATCTTGAATCTTTGGGAAAAGTCATTAAATCCTTAAACACCTTTTCCCAAATAAAAAAACATTCTTTAAATGTATCTTTTTGTGTATTTAATTTGTTTATATATATATATATATAACAGTTTTTTTTAAAGAATTCAACTTCTATTAAATATCCAACATTTCTAAAATTAAATTATTCTAAATTATGAGAGAAACTCTCACCCAAACAATCCTTTTATAAAGGGGCTTACTCTGCAAATCCTTATGAATTTCCAATATGTGATTCTGGTCCTCCCATTCTTACAAAAAATTAATAATATATTAGTAAACAAAATATTATTATTAATAATTTTTAATTAATTAATAATAAATAGCAATTACTAAATAATTATAAGTAAATAATAATAATTCCAAAATAATAAATAAATATTAACATTTACTATTAAATATTACTAATTATAAAATTAACAAATTAAATAGTAATTAAAAATTATTTATTAATAATGATAACTAGTAATAATTATTAATTAATAATTAATAAAATTAATAAATAATAAATAAATAATTATTAATTATGAATAATTAATAGGTTTAATATAATTAGTAATTAAATAATATTTAATTACTAATAATAATATTACTATTAACCAATTAATAATGAATGTTTAATAAATATATAATAATATTAATAATTAATTATTAACCAAGGAATTATTTTAAATATTTATTAGTGATTAATATTCACTAGATGTTAATACTATTAAATTGTAAATAATATTATTTAATCAATATTTATTAGTAATTAATAATAATTAGTAATAGTTATATATTTATTTAATATTAATTTAATACTAAGTAATTAATAATTAGTCATTCAATAATATAGTCATTATCACGGACATTTACTTAATAAATAATATTATGAAATATTTATTAGTAACTGTTTAATAATATTTATAAATACTAATTAATTAATTAATAATTAATTAGTTAATAATTAATTATTTAATTAGTAATTAAGATTATTAATATGTAATTAAATTACATTTAATTACTAATTAATTAATAACTAATAAATATAAAATTATTATAAAAAATTAAAAACATAGAAATAATTTTAAATATTATTTGGTAATTAATATTAATTAGATTTTTTTTGAAAGGTTGAGGCTCAGGGCCTCTTTATTAAATAGAAAAATAAGAATAGATTGAAAACATGGATTATAGAAAATTTCCACAAACAAAAAAGAAAATAAAAAAAGTAAAAGATATCAAGTAACTCAAGATTGAGTACTCATACTATGATGAGACGAGCATCCATCCCGACCATGAGGATGTTGACCCCTTATTTATGTTTTGACCTGAAACCATATCCCACCTCTATTATATAAAATTATAGCATCAACATCAAATCTTATATCTTTAGCTTTAGGCACACGATCATTTTTTGGTTGTCTTCCTCACTATTAACAGATGCAATAAACTCAATGATGTTTTGCATACATAGCATTATATTAAATTTATACTTCAAGGAATGAGAATCAGATCTCATAGAGTTAGAAAAAATGTTTGATTTATCAATATTAAGGTTCTACAATTTTGGATATCATAAACTCCCACTATCAATGACATAGACAGAACCGACATGTTGTTTGTTAAGAGAAGCTACAACACCTGTCCTGATCTCTTTAGCATCAACCATCCCTAAAGGTAATGGTTTTATAGTATCGGTAGGAAGAATTTCCTTACCATTAATAGGGTTTTAGGGAAACCCAACTTTTGAATGGTTTTTTATGCCACTAGATATAGTAGTAGTGAGTGATTTCTGTTCAGAATGATCTTTTATGCCATTGGAAATAGTAGCAGCAAGTGTGTTTTATTACCTATCGATGTCAATAATCATTGAATGATCATTTAGAATACTCAAAGATGATTGTCTTCCTCTCACTGACTCAACCTATTTTTGATCAATAGGAGTAAGAGAATATGATGATGGTTTACAAACCAAATTTCTACCCAAATACCCCATGATGGATCTAGTAGTTTTGAAATAGATGGAATGACATAGAGGATATAAATCATTCTCTTTTCCCTACTAGGGGTATATTTAAAATCATCATGTACAGTCCTTTTGGATTTGGATTTTATTTAAGTTGTTTTATCCATTTCGGCTTTCCATTTGAAACTCTTGGCAATGATCATTTTCTGTTCTTGGCACAAACTGAAATCCGCATCATCATGTGTGTAGATATCCTTGGAAGCTTAACTGTCATCCAATTCATCACCATCATGACATTCTACTATGCCCCGAGAAAAAACATCCATAAAGGAAATCCCAAAATTATACTATTGACTCACCTATTCTATGTAATTCCAATAATTGGTAGGACTATCATGATTTAGTTTGGAAAAATAAGTAGACACAACTCCCTCTCTAAGAGAAATAACAACTCTAAAATCAGGGCCTTCCATACATCCATTATTCTGAGGAGGGAATTCATAATTTTTCTGTCATGTTCCCTAAGAATATATTTTAGTATTTTCTAGGATTTGATCTAATGGGGAATTTATGTTTTTTGAAGTATTAGTATAGAAAACATCATCCCTAATAAAATATTTAAACTGATTATTAGTGCATTTGGAAGTTCCTTTATTTTCTCTTTCTCGGCATTACTGCAAATCATGTCCTCTCAACTAACAGTTTAGGGAAACAATATATCCTCTACAAATGGAAATTAAGTGTCTAATAATTTGACATGAATCACATAAATGTGGTGTTTTTTCATATTCAGTTTTAATATTGATTTATTTGTTCAGTGTAGAGAGTGAAACTTTATCAATTAGGGTATAAATTAGATAAAATTCAACCAAAAACCTTGAAATGTGACAAAAATTAACCATTTTAGAGTTATTATCCATCCTAATTGTATATAAAATCATAGAAGCAATGCCATATAATATTTCTATAAGCCATAATACCCTATTTAAACAATGGATTTTAATCCATAGCTTTTCACAAGTTTCCTTAAAATCATTCAGGTTAAAATTCAAATTCTAATTGTGAATCCTCAAGGTTCCCGGCATTAAGTTGACTAATCCCATACTCTAGGATTTCCCTTCCAATTTCGTGGAAGGTAATAGGATGTGGAAGAAGCCTCTTCCAAGGGAAACAAATTTGAAGTCCAAAAATTCCTAAATAGTGGCTAATCAGGAAACTAGGTCAACGATATTCCAAGGATTCATGCATTTCATTATAGAAATACGAGCAACAAAAGATTACTTACAAAGATATTCCATTTAGGAAATAATGGCATGAGAGTCCAAAATGTGTGTAGTCGTGCCTTTTTTAATTATTGTTTGTGAGACCCGATTCTTGAGTAAGGTGAAAGAGCCACCCAAAACATCAAATATAGATGAAATATCCTTCAAGGATTCTCTATCATACTCTTTGATCATCTTTAAAGGTAACCACAAGGTCATCATCACAGTGAATTGGAGTATAAGAGAACAAGTTCAATCTTCTTGGATGATTTGGAATGTGCAATCATTGGAGAACACCGAGACCAGTTTCTCCCATTACAACATGTCCTCATATTAATTAGTTATTGATATTTATTAGAAATTAATATCATTAAATAATAAATAATATTATTTTCTTAATATTCATTAGTAATTAATATCAATTAGAAACAATTAATTAATTAATAATTAGTAATTTAATAATTATTATTAATACTTAGTAACTAAATTATGATTATATTTTTTTTAATAATTGATTAATAATAATAATAAATTATTATTTAATAATTAATTAGTTAATTAGTAATTAATATTATTAATAATTAATTAATTATTACATTATTATTTTTAAAAATTAGTTACAAAATAATATTTTTAAATATTTTTTCGTAATTAATATTAAGTGGATATTAATATTTATTATAAATTTATATTATTAAATTTTAAATAATATTATTTAATTATTATTTATTACTAATTATTATTTTTCAATAATTAATATTTTTTAGTAATTAATATTTTTTAGTAATTAATATTAATAAAAAACAATTAGTCAATTAATTAATACTAATTTAATAATAATTAATTCATAATTATTCATTTAATAATTTAATCAATATTATTAATATTTTGTAAGTAAATAATATTTTAATTTTTTTTGTAATTTATTAACAGTAATTATTAATATTTATTTATTAATGAAAAATTAATTACTTAATTAGTAATTAATATTATTAATAAGTAATGAAATATTGTTTAATTACTATCTAGAGAATAATAATTAACTATTAATAATTAATTAGAAATTATATAGTTAATTATTAATATTTAATTGTAAATATTAATAGTTAATTATTTTATAGTAATTATTATTTTTTAGTAATTAATTATTAGTTAATCACTTATTATTAGTAACAATATGTTATTAATTTTGTTCCAGAAATAGGGAACCTAGATCCCATATTGTAAATCCTTTAGGATTTCTAAAGAAAGCCCCATATAAAATGTAGCCTTGAATGAGGATTTCTATCAACATTCCATACTGCTTTAATTTCAGTAATGATGGATATTTAATAGGAGTTAAATTCTGCTAAAAATATAATTATATATATATATATGAATAAAACAAAACAAAATAGATATAAAAGTTTTAAATACATAAAAATTTATATTTTATATGTTTTTATGAATTCATGAAAATGAATTTAGGGCCTTAACTCTTATTCCCAAAGGATTTTAGAAAAGGCGTTAAGGCCCTAAAAACCTTATGCCTTCTCCAAAAAATCCAAAGGTGTTTAGGGGATTAACATCTATGCAACCTATTTTCTAAAAAAAATTAACCTATTCATATTTTCATTTAAAAAAAACTTATATAAAAACAGTCTTTATAATTTCTATGATGTCCAATAATAGTTATATTGAGGCGATTGGGATTAAGTGGAATTTACAAGTTGTAATAATTAATACAAATTATTGGAGAGTCATCCCTTAGGATTGGGATTGTGTTGTCTATTATATACAATGTATTTTCATTGTTATTTATTATGCACCACCCCTTGAGTCATATAACCTTATTGATGCCAATATGGGGTCTTAGGTTTTGGGTTCTTTTTGTCACATCTAGGATAGTGGTGATGCAAATGGATGACTACTCCCATGTCCCAATTCCATCTTCCTAGAATAGTATAAGTTATGATTGATTGGGATTGGGAATTATATTTTATAGTGGCTTTAGGTCATTGCACTTATGTGCAGAGGTTGTGCCATTACAGATTGGATTGGGTCATTATGCATTCCCTATCTTTGGCATGGATCTACAACTCTTAATTGATGAATAAAAAAGTATCCATTTTTCCTTTATCATATTCAATGACATCAATTGGCCTAATTTAATACATATAATAGGGCTGACTATTAAATCTATTGGATTCCTCCAAGACACCAAAATACACTCAAGAATGAGTATCCAAATATGCATAGAGAAGTAATGCTCTATTATATATTTACATTATTAATTTATCAACAACTTTCCAATAAACAACCCCATATTCCAAAACATAATAAAGTGTTAATTAGATTATAACAATAATTCAATTAATTTATATCAAAATAATAATCATGTCATCAAACTTAAGTTAAAAACCTAAGTTAGTCATATAAAATAGGATAAGATTCACTAGTTTATGATTCTATAAAGAGTATAAAGATGGAATTCATATAGTTCTAGATTATATAACACAACCTTTGAGCATGAGGTTTCACATATTTTGATGACGTATATTTTTAGATAACTAAACAATTAAATATAAGGATTACATGTTTTAACCCACTATTCATTCATTTAATCTCATAAATTATTCATCACCATAATGACGTTTTATATATAACAATATTTAGATAAATAAAATATATTTGGAAATGATATATTCTTATGTTAATAATAGAAATCTTAAACATTTGTATGAGGTTATTTTCAAATCCACATTCTTAATAGAATTTTTTTTGGAAAAACCATATTAATCATTCATAAAACATAGATACTAATAACATATTACAATTGGGGAATTCAAAAGTCAAATCCATTATCAGAATTATTTCCATTCATTTTTAAAAAAATATAATCAATCTAAGAAAATGATTTGATGGATATACAAACCACATTTACAAAAAAACTATATTTTCCTTAAAATCATGATTTGGTGAAATAATTATATAAAAAAATTATTGAATTTCCATGAAAACTTATTAATAATTATTTTTCTAAGTCTATCAACGATTATTTACAACAATTCCCCATTTTTTAAATTATTTGAAGTAAAATACTAAGATATGATTTTATTATAATTTCTCTATGTACACTATTGATGTTCTTAAAAGGGTTAAGAAACAATATATATCATCATGATTCTTAAATTTTTAATAATTTAAAAACCTATAGAATAGAACCTCTTATTGACTACATTGGGAATTACCCATGGTGAATTTGTAACCACTAGTACAACTCTCTGTATAGGGATGCATGTTTTGTTTCATTGGTGTGATTGGGTGTGACTAACTAGTTTTGGAAATGCTAGTTTTCTCAAGGATATTGGGTTATAGAGAAATTTTTTAGGTTTTAGTAAATAATGATATGTATTGGTGAGACAACCGTTAGGTCTGGGCTTGTGTTTTCTTTTATTTACAATGTATTTTCCTTTTTTATTTCTAATACACCACCACCCGAGTTGGATATCCCTACTGACACCCATATGAGGTCTTGGGGTTTATGTGTTATTCTTTAAATCAATGACGAAGGTGATATAGATGGATGACTACCCACTTCCCCACTATTTCATCAAATCATAGTATTAGTTGTGATGTCATGAGGTTATGATGCATTAGTTATAGTGTCTTGAGGTCACTGTGCTTATGTGATGAGGTTGTGGTTTTGGAGGGTAGTGTACATGGAAGTAATGTGACACAAGGTTTATGTTTATATATTTACATAACCATACTACTATGTTTTTATGATATGTGGATATGTTTTTATGAGGTAGTTATATATAGTTGTGTGGTTATGGTGGTGAATATGTGGATATGAAGTTATGATGTGGTTTTGTGGTATGTTGTTATGTGGATATGGAAGGTATGGTAGCTCTATGAATAAATCCATTGAGGAAATGAGGGTAACTATTTCTATATGGGATTTGTTGTGAGGTTCCCTCTTATTATATTTTTATAATATTATGTTACATTCTTGTATAAATATTTGGTGAACAAGACTTGGTGAGGTTGAGTGGTAGATGACTTGGCTAGGTGATGAGTTGTTCATGTTATTTATTCATTAATATTTTATTCTCTTGACATTACATTTCATTATACCTAAAAAATGTATGAAATAAATTAACCAAACTCTGTTCATTTTTTAAAGCCATATATAATAAGTTTATAGACCCACTGAAGATTCCACGCATGAATAAGATGATTGTTTTCATATTATTTGAATTAGAGATGTTCTTACCACCACCATACTTTAATTTAATGGTCCAACTTATAGTTCACAAGGTTATATAGGATCTAATATGTGGTCATTTCCATTACATATGGATTTACCCCACTGAATGATATATGAATATTCTGAAAGGATACATCATGAATTGATGTTGTCTATAAGGTTTTATTGTTCAATAGTATATTGTTGGAAAATCTATTGAATTATGTAGAAATTACCAATCATATGTTGATAGCATCGGTCTCCCAAAATCTCATTATAATGGACACTTTATATTCAAATTTATTTCTTGAAGTTATTTTATTATAATTACCATTACAAAGCTGGATCAAGATCACCTTTACATTTTATATAATTGTTCCATTGCTTATCTATATGTTAAATACCCCAAAGTAATTCTTAGACACTTCAATCCATAAATATATAAATAATGGATATCTAATAAACCTAATAAAGAGTTTAAAACATTGTTATGAGATCATATTTATAAGGAGTTATCTTAAAATCCAAATTTAATTTCATAACAACTTCGATGGATAGCCCGAGGACCAAATTTATATGTTATATCTTACACTAGTTTTATAATTAATGATAATATTTTATATGAAAATGAACAATATGAATGTAATATGATGAAATATAGTAGAGTTAGGCTAGTGGAATAAGTAATTCATGTATCCAGTTCCAAGGATAGAAATCAAATATATGTGAATATTTCATATTTTGATGTCATTGAACATATATATGAGTTAGATTACACAATATTTCATGTTCTGATTTTTCCATTTCAAATGGGTTGACAACAAGATTGTGGTGAACATATATGAATTGGTATTCATGAAGGTGAATTTCATTATGGAAAGGTATAAGGACAATCCATTCATAATTACATATCAAGGAGTGCATGTATTTTTTATGTCATATCTTGAAAACAAGAATTGATCAATTTTACCATTAGTGATTAAAAAATGTTGGGTAAAATGAAAATTCAATTGAGATTGATCTTTTAATTGGGAGATAACAATCATTTCACAGTTCACCTAATTTATAAAATACCTTGTATGTTAGAGGGGACCACAAGGAGGGGATTTGGATATTTGATAGAGGATAAAAATCCCTTTAAACATTATTGGAAAAGAGAGAGTTCAATCAGTAGGTTAAAGTGTTTTCTAATATATTATGACTTTCCTCATAATATTATCTGTTCTATACTACATTTATGTACTATAAATTAAACCTTTGACTACTAATTTAGATAATTAATTCTTTAAATGATAGTGTTACCAATATAGAGGTATAACACTTGATTAATGATGAAACTGTGAAATTATTACGAGATTAACAATATATTGATAATAAAAGAACGATGTAGCATCACTAGGTTAACTAAAATTATCAAGTCAAGTATAAATGATATAAAATTTGAGGTTGTATGGAATCAACATGGCTAAACCATTGAGCCCAAAATGTCAATGTTCATTAGTTATGTTAGGCTCATAATGATAATTCATGTGCCAATTGGTATTGATATGTGGCATCATTCCCTGCTTGTATTAAAGTAAACCCTTTGGGAAGATATTAGGGTAATGTTACGATATACATTATCTATGTTACCCAAAAATTATATAATGAATCATTGATTTAATTTTAATTATCCCTTAAAAATTTTGTTTATTTTAGATAATTTTCATAAGAAATATGGCTTAATTGTATTGATAAATTGTCATATATGATTATGAAACCACATTAAAAAGCATAATCATAGGGATACTAAGGGTAAAGTAAACTCATACCCACCAGTTACTTATCCTAACATTATAAATTGGAAAAAATGGACATCTTTCCTTATTCATCGTGATGAGAAATCATTTCAAGTGCATTATAGTTAATAATATTTTATTTTTACATTATTTGTATTATCCACTTTGACTCAAAATTATTTATTTATGAAAAAGGAGTGTTTAAGTATGGCCTATTGTCTCTTATCGACCGTTTAAGGGCTTGGTTCTTTCCTAATGTGTATAACGACACTTTAGTGGAATCCTTGGTGATTGTACTTTTATATAGTTGACTGTTTTGGTAATTTCTTTTTTTAATTGAGTGAGAGGGGTTTGTTTTCATAGCTAAAATGAAATAATTTATTTATTAATATTGATTTATAATTTATAAATATTATTTTTATTTCATTATTGGGGACTTAAGATTATGATATCCTTAATCTTTGCTTTATATTGGATTAAATTAACACCCAACTCACAAGATGACATTGATTGGAATTCCCAAGTGTTTCATCTTTAATCCAAGACGTAACTAATCATCAGTTTATAATAATAATTAGTAATTTTATATGGTAGTATATTTTTTGATCCAATATTCCATGTAATTCACATGTTCCACAAAATATGTCATTATTCCATGACAGTTTAAGTTCAACATAGACAATGTTAACCTAAATAATACTCACTAAGGAAAATCCCAAAATCACTTAATATACCCAAATTATGACTTAACCCAATGATATATTTCCTTATATATTTAGATGATATTTTTCTGGTTTTATATATTTATGGTAATGAGGAAAAATAAAATTAAAAGAGTGGGATAAGAAATGGGTAGTGTGTCGAACACACACATGAACAATGAATAAAATTAAATATGGACTTTACATTGAATGAGGAAGTGAGAAAAGGGAAGGTTTTTTCAAAATTATTTAAACTATTTTCAGAAAATTAACATTACACAATATAATTTGGATGAGTATGAGATATAATTAATAAGAAAAATGAAATAAAATAGAATTACAAACACAAACAATTACAAGAATAAAAATGAATAATAATGAAAAAGTAAATAAAATGAATCATGGAGGAATGGTATATCAAGTTTAAAATTGATTATGGAATATACTCACAAGCCTTTTTAACAGACTTTTCCATGCCAAAATATCATTCTTTTCTCATAAATTCCAACCTCTTGCAAAGAAAAGAGGAGAATGTATTTATATCACAAGGAGGTGTGTTGTTTTCATTCCAAAACTATCCCTCCACTTGGCTCACCAATTTGGACATCCATATAGCTAAATATAGAGATACGTTATTCTTAAAAGTTTTATAAACATATGTGGACTATGAACCCTAAAAATGTTTCTTCTATTGGCATTTTTATCCAAATTTATGGGTATTTTACTAAACAATTTTATTCTATCTATTTTTATGTTCAGTTTTACCTTATTATAAATATGAATGGATTATAGACCAAGAAGATACATTCAAATTTTGTAAAAATTATTAAATAAAATTGCCTTTATATATATTTAATTTGAAATTGAAAAAACTCAGATCTATTATATGTCTATATGAGGATTAAAGTCAAGGAATGTGTGATGATTTTAAAATTAGGATAGAATGTTCGACTGGAATTAAAAACATATGTTGGTCCTCTTTTTGTTGGATTTCCACCCTAAAATTTTTATCCAAGATTATTTTCAACAATAAATAACATATTATTATGTCTAATCAGATTTGGGCTTCTAGATTGATCCCAACAATTCAGGCATCATGGATGGTTTAGTTTCTTCATAAATTCTTTAGGCCTTATTGAGTTGACCATATAGACCATAAAAGGATGAATTAGACAAATATTACTTCTAATAATATGTTAGAAATTGAATAAAGAACAATAAATAAAATAATAACACAATTTGGATTAGTAGGATAATAGTTATGAATAAATCATTAAACTGAATTGAATATGAATTAATTCAAATAATGCTCAAAAAATATATTTAATATTAAAATTTTAATATTTTTCACCAATTATTATATTTTCGTAAATAACCATAAAAATGTAAATAAAAAATTATTAATAAATTAATAATGTCAAATCCCTCACACATATTCTAGTGCATGTCTTCATGTACAACAAATATAAAAAAATAACAAACTCATTTTCACTTACCAAAAAATATGAAAACATTATTTTCCCCAATTAGGGGAGGTTTAGATCATTTCACTCATCCATATTGAATTCCATAAAAAACATCTATATTATTGTTCTAGAAAATAATTCATTTTTCATGCTCAAAATTAGAAATGGAAAATGTGGTCCCTCAAAAGTCACTCCTCTGAAGATGATAAAAAAACTTATGGGCATTCACTCATTCACCAACCAAAAGTTAAATATTATAGATTGAAAGATCTATCAAATTATATTCTATATCTGAAAGTGAATAAGAATCAATTTGTAATTTTTATTGGTTTTTAGTGGTTATGTGATGGAAGGAATATATTGTTCAAAAGAGTGGAAAATATGGGTAAAAACCCAGCATGGAAAACGCAATGCATAGTTTTTTTGAAATGAGAAATGAAAGGAAATGGAGAAAAATATTTACAAGAATGTGAATGTGTGAAGGAAGATATAATAAAGATAAAATTGGAAGGGGATGGAATGATGAAATATGAACAAAAAAACTTATCCCAATGACAAACAAATATATAGTACACATGTTCTTTTTCTTCTTGTTTTTTACATCTTTTTCAAAATCTAAACTTGAAATAAATCTCACTCATATAACAACCCATATTTGATCTCCTCAAGATAGTACTTGTAATATTTACAAAAAGATCAAAGGATGAGGAAGAGTGATTTTTTGACCTACCCAAGACACAACCCTTTTTTTTATTTCAATTTTGTTTGAATAATTTTCAATAAAATGTACAAAAATAAATAAATTTAAATCAATTCCCCACACTAACCTATATGAAAACCTCTACCCCACTTTAAAATGGATTATTTCTCTCAAGAATATAATAACACAATGAAAATCAAGAAAATGTAACCAGAAGAAAATATATTCCCCCAAACTTAAATTTAAATAAATTATGAAATGGAAATCCATGTAGATGTTGAGTGGGATAATGTATTAAGCTTATAATGTGGATATCAAGGAAATGGTTTTCATAGAATCTAAGTGGCTTCCAAAAGGAGGATTAATTTCAGTGTAATGGGAGACAATTTGGCTATTGTGATTGAAATGTGGTTTATAAAATGCCTCCATAATTTTAATACACTCCAATGTATGAAATTAAACTATAAGGTCCACAAACTCATGACTCACTATCTGGGTTAAAAAAAGAAAAAAAATGAAAATATAGTCATAGGTGACCTTGGCATTAAAGCTAATGTTGTTCCTCATAGTTGGGGAAAATCCTTTTCTAAATAAAAAATTTAGCATTCAATTTTATTTGGTTTTGACACAAGTCTCTTTATCCAAATTTACTAGGATAAAAAATATTAAGATGAAAACATGCCTTTTGACTACCCAAAATGGTTTTAAAAAATTTCGAAAGTGTATGGTGAGTAATTAAAAATCTTCTTTTCATATTTTTTTAGTTTTTTTAGTTTTTTTATAAAGACACACCAACACAAAAAAAGTGTAAATAAAAATTTTCAGGAGGAAAATTGTAAATAAAATGTGGATGAGAGTGTAAGAAGAAGAGATAGGTAGAAAGAGAGAGGATATGGGTTAATGGTAAAGAGGTTTCCCTTGGTTTTTATTTGATGGATCACCATCTCCATCTAGTGGTGGGTTAATTGTAGAATTTTGGGATCTGATGGAAGTCTATGTGGTTCCAAGGATATGTGTACTATCATGGTGATGCTTTAAACTATGTCCGTTAAGTTTGAATTTCCTTTTGTAAGTGGGTTCTTGGACTTAAATTGCACCAAATGGTTAAACATTATTAACAAAAAAATGAACTTCCCAATGATAATTAAACATACCTGGGTGAAGAAGAAATTGAGAATTGAAAAAAATTAACTTTTAACCTTTATGTAGTATCTTTCGTAGGATTTATTTATCAGGGATTACCTTGGACTTTACTTTGTAGATATTGGAATTATAATATGAATCAAGTTGAAGCTCCATTAATTTAGTAAATTGCAACAATCTTTCTTCTCCAGATTTTTCACAATCAAAATTATATGTTTTCACAGACCAAAATGACTTATGTTGGATATCAACTCATAAATGACATGATTTACATAAAAATATCCTAAATGGAGACTTCACAATGAGTGTTTTATAGGTAGTTTGATAATCCCAAAGTGCTTCACCAAGTCTTTCAGGATAGTCTTTTCAAGTGGGATTTACAATTCTCTCAACGAATCTTTTCACTTCTCTTTTAGAAAGTTCATCCATGACATTTGTTTGATGGTGATATGAAGTTCATGTTTTATGAACAACCCCATTCTGTTTCAAAATAGATTCCATGGTCTGATTATAAAATGAGTTCCTAAGTCACTTATCAAGGCCCGTGGTGTTTAAAACTAGTGGAAGGTGTGAGTTTTTTATAACTCACTAACAGTATGTGAATATTCCTTTTATGTGGGCTTTACCTTGACCCACATAGAAACATAGTCAACAACCATAAAAATATTAGACAATCCATTTAAATGTGAAAATGGTCCCATGAAATTGATTCCCCAAACATCAAATATATCACAAAATGTTAAGGGATTTTGGGACATTTCATTTCTTGTATAAATTGTGACAAGATTTTGGAAATTTGGACATGATTTATAGAACTCATGGGAGTCTTGGAAGAGTGAATCCCAGAAGAACCTAGAGTCTGGGACCTTTCAGGAGGCCCATTGAGGACTAAATTGGCCACCTCTAAGAAGTATGTGGAAGAATTCTAAGATGGAGAAATGTTCATATTCATCAACAAATATCTTAATTACTGTGTCATTCCTAGTTTTTCAAAGCTTATCATCTTCCCAAAAATAAAATTTTGAATCACTTTTTAGCTTCACTTTTTTCTTTTGATTATTTTTAGGAAAAAACCAGAAGCCAATTATTTTACAATTAGGGCATACCATTGTGAGTTTTGAGAGATAGATGAAAGGTGATCATTGTGGAATTCATGGTCAATAATTTCTAAATGAGAAGAATAATAAATTCAACTCAAGTGATAAACTACATGGTTATATTTTATTATTTTATCATTAATCACAAAGTCAAACTCTTAGATCATCAAGATCCGTCCTATTATCATTGGTTTGGAATCAATTTTCTTGATTAATAACTTTGTAACATAATGGTCTATTAAGATGATGATTTTGGCACTTAAGAGATGGGATGAAATTTATCTAATGAAAAACCACTACTAAATGTTCCCTTTCAGACAAAGTGTATTGAGATTGATTTTCATCCAATTATTTTGAGGCATAATATATTACATAAAAAATTGTTTCTCTCCTTTGACCAAGAATGGCCCCAATGGACCTATCAGAAGACTCACACATCATCTCGAAGGGTAGGGACTAATCTAGGGGTTTGATTATCGAGGAATATGTAATAACATATTTGATTTCAACGAAGGATCTCTTGATAGATTTATCTAAATTTAAAGAGACATCATTTAGGAGTAGTCGAGTGAGTGGGAGGGAAAAACTACTAATGTTATAGATGAATAGATGATATAAACTGGCATGAACAAAGAATGAACGGATTTGTCAAACCATTTTGGGTTCAGTAAGGGATCAGATCACCTCAATTTTGTAAGGATCGACCTGAATTCTATATTGTGAATTTATGTTCCCTAGAATAATCCCATTAGTAAACATTAAGTGGAATTGTTCATTATTCACCAGATGGTTGAATTGGACAAACTTTTGAAGGACTATAGAGAGAGAATGCAAGAAGGATTCAAATGACCCACGTTAAATGGTAATGTAATCAATGAATACCTCTATTAAATGATCAATTCATTTGAAAAGATACTTATAGCACACCTCTGGAATGTTTAAGGAGAATTACAAATTCCAAAAGGAATTCTCCTATATGGATATGTTCCAAAGGGAAAAGTGAATGTAGTGTTTTCTTGGTTCTAAGGTGTGATTGGGATTTATAAGTACACGGTGTATCCATCATGAAAGAAATAGTGTGACTTCATTTATATTTACTCTAGAATTTTATCAATTAATGGAAGAGCATATTGATCTTTTTGTGTTTCAACATTCATTTTCCTATAATCGATGCACACAAACCATTTCTTTTTCACATGAGTTGTGACCACATCTCTATTTACATATGTGACTAATGTTATCCCACCCTACATAGGTTCCACTTGAATCAGACTAACCCATTCAATATCATAAATTGGGTATATCAATACTTCTTGGATAATCATGGTAATCGATTACCTAACTACCTAAATTATGACTTGATTAAGTATTATTTTTGGTTTTCTGATTAGCTTTGATGATTCCTAAAGATGGATGTGATGCATGAAAAGGGAAGGAATGAATCATGGTATGTCATCTAGGTCCCAACACAAGGCATTTTCTATTTTCTACTAACACTTGAACAATCTAGGAATCCTCGGTTTCAGTAAGTGAAAAAGATACAATGACAGGATAAGAGTGGTCAAGGAAGAGGAATGCATATTTTAGGTGTAAATTAAAATGTTTTAGATCAGTCTTATCTTTTATTTTGTGGTTTAAAAAAATCAGGAATAGAGGATGGGATTTCAATTGCTTCTGATTCATTTTCAATAATATTATCCAAGTTGGAGTAGTAATGATTAGAGTTGATGGGGGTTTCTAGAGAGTTTTCAATATCCTCTTGATTGATGGATTCTATGAATGAGAGGTCCACATCAACATCCATATATATGAATTGGTTAATCATGGTGAAAATATCACAAGCCTCTCCCTCATTAGAACACGATGAACATGATTAGTTGGGGTTCAACCCACTCTCCGAGAGACTTTTAGAAGAATGGATAAAGAATATAGATTGATTGTGTAATATGTATGGATTGAAAAATATTGAACTTGGCCAGTTGGTCACCAAATCCTATGGATAATATGCCCGCTTGGACATCAATATTAGTTATATATGTCATTAGTAATGGTCTTCATTGAGTAAAAGTAATTTGGGAAGAATTTGTCTCACCTTATATGTCATGGAAATAGAAATCATATGGGGATATAAGATCATTGAAGCAGACAAGAACATCCTCAGTTATTCCCTCAGGACTAGTTGTGCTTTGATTAGATAACTGGATGACAACACTCATTGGGTGAATGGGACCTAGAACAAGTTTGGAGAAGATGGATTTGGGATGACATTGATCTAGGATCCTATGACTATGAGTGCATTATCAAAATTTTAACTCCCTATTTTTCATGGAACCGTAATGGTAACTGTATCTTTTCACTTCATGGGTATGGAATGTTGGGTTGAAACATTCTCAAATGTCCTAATATGCCAATTATAGGT
Source organism: Viscum album (assembly GCA_963277665.1). NCBI lineage: Eukaryota > Viridiplantae > Streptophyta > Magnoliopsida > Santalales > Viscaceae > Viscum > Viscum album. The sequence goes on from OY728132.1 coordinate 377,033,588, forward strand.
GCATAAATTCTTAATAAACATGGCGTACTTAAGAATTTTTTTGATGGAATCTAATAGTAGAATGTTCACTTATACATGTCTAAACATGTTGTGTATTTAAAGATCAAGTTCAAAGGATTTACTTGTCTTTGAAACGGCATGAGGAAAAGGAACAAAGTTCCTTAGAGAAATGGAAGGACGAGAGGGACTGGATTCATGTTCCTTTTCTTGTTTTTTTATTTTCATTTTCTATGTTATCATTTAAAGTAGAGTTGGAGGATCAATCATGAGTCTTGGAAAAAAATCCAGATCTAAGTGAAATTTCACATACATTACCCTTGGGGCTGGGTATTGTTAAGCTGGGAGTTGAGAAGAATTTGATAGTTTGTTCTAGCTCAGGTAAGATACAATTTGACCAATTTTGGTTTCAATGTTTTTAAGGCTATAATGGGTGAATGAGGAAAAATCTTCCACTGTACTTTCCCATGGTTTCTTCTAAGAAGAGGCTTGTCTTGATCTCAGAATTCCTTGATTTGGGTTCTTATAAAATTTCTTGTATTATGTTGGGAATTGGTAAGGTTCATTGGGATAGTTGAATATAGGAGGAGAGAGAGGAGGACTGATCCTTTGAGGTTGAGGAAAAAAAGGGTAAGGTTGTTGGAAGTTACCAACACCTTGAACATATTGGAATTGGTTTCGGTTTTGAGGAGGGAATTGAGGGGGATAAGAGATAGGTTTACCATACCTCAAGTCTGGGTTAATGGTTGAATATAAGGGATTTGAGTGGGTTTGGTTGAAGTTTCTAATGAACTGACCTGATTGTTGAGGGTTGGTGTTCCTCTAAGCATATACTACATTCAACTCTATTGGCCCAGATGAATTAGATGGATCCTCTGGATTCTGTGTACATGAGTCAGTTGGATGAGCTTGCGAGATAAAGATTCCAAAATTCCTAATAGGTATAGGGAACAAATATTGTGGATAAGATGAGGTTCGTGCATTGGCATCCCCTCTAGTTATCTCACAATACCTGTAAGTTCACTCATCCACTAGATCATCTTGCTCGACTCTATGGATTAATTCTCTTGGACTTGATTGACGTGAGAATGTGATAGAGTATGAAATTATTGATTATTTATAGCCATGTTTCTTATGAGATCTCAGGTAGCTGCATGATATTTATCAACAAGAACATCGGCTTTTGAGGCATTAATGAGAGTTCACTTTATAGACCATAAACCCTCATAGAAGTTATAGATAAAGAGTTGGATAGGGATTTGGTGGTGTGGGAAGGTTTCAAAAATATTTTTGAACCTATCCTTGTACTCATAGAGTGATTTATTAGTGAATTGATGGATACCACTTATTTCTTTTTAGTTATAAGTTGTATGTGAAGTAGGAATGAATTTCTCTAAGAAGAGTCACTTCATATCGTTCCGTGTGTTTATGGAACCATGAGGGAGGTAGTAGACAGGACTTGGTAGAGTTATCTAGGGAGAAGGGTAATGTTTAGAGTTTGGTTTGTTCTTAATAAATCCATTGAGGCTTCATGGTAGAGAAAACCAGTTGGAAATATTTGAGATGAAGATGTGGATCCTCACTGGCTAGCATATGGAAATGAGGTAGGAGATACATCAAACCCGATTTTAGTTTGAAATATACCTCAATATTTGGATATTGAATACCAAGGGGTTGGTAATTAATATTAAGGGAAATAAGTTCTTTCATGGTTTTTCCCTATGATTGGCCAAATATAGTTCAATTGGTTGGACAATGAATGGTTCTCAAGTGATACAATTATCTATAAGGTTTCTCCTAATTTGGTGCAGAGTTCTTTCTATTTTATGGTCAAAAATATCTGATGTATTTTTTGAGAGGCTACCGGAAATTTATATACGTTTTGAAGGGTGAGAAAGGCTAGTTTTTCTTTTTTGTTTTGTTTGTTTGTTATTTTTATTAGAATACATGTTTTTTCATTGTTTTTTTCTGATCTTTGTTTTTGTTTTTTTTTTAAATTTTCACAAAAAATGAAAAATACTGAATACTTAAAACGCAATCCCCAGAAAAAACACCATTTGAAACCTGGATGATTGTCTCTTATTAACTGTTCAACGGGTCTGATACTTTGTAAATGTGTATAATGACACTTGGGTTGAATCCCCAACGATGATAAATTTTTATAGTCAATTTTTTCTGATTTGTATTTTTAATTTGGGGGGGGGGGTTATTTTTAGAGATAAACTGTAATTATTGGTTAATAAAGATTGATTTAAAATTTTGATAATGATTGGGGTGAGTTAATTATTGGATATTTAAGCTTATTATATCCTTGATCTCTGTTTTATATTACATTAAATAAACACCCACTTGATAAGATTACTTTGATCGGAATTACCAAGTTTCAACGATTTAATCCAAGACTTAACTAAACATAACATTCTAATCATTATAAGTACTTTTTTACAGTATTTTATTTTTGGTTCCAATAATCTAAAGAATCCACATATTTAAAAAAACATGTCATTATTCCATGACCATTTAAGTTCAACATACACAATTTTTACTTGAAGAATACTCAACAAGAAAAATCAATCAATCACTAAATATCCCAAAATTATGAATCAGCCCAATGGTAGATTTACTCAACCATTGAGATGGTATTAATTTGGGTTAACATTTTTATGGTTATGAGTTAAAATAAAAATAAAATAAAGATATAAGAAAATATTAGTGCACTGAACACACACATGAAAAATAAAGAAAATTAAATACGAACATTCAACTGAACGAGGAAGTGAGAAAAGGGAAGGGGTTTTCTACTTGATTTAAACTATTTTCAAACAAGTAACATTAAAAAAATAATTTTTTTAATAATGAGATATATTTTAGAATAAACATGAATTAAAATATAATTACAAACACAAACACTTACAATATTAGAAACAAAGAAAAATGAAAAAGTAAATTAAATAAATCATGGAGGAATAGTATCTAGAGTAGAAACATGAGTATGAAAGATCCTAAAAATCTTATATTAGAGACTTGTTCATTAAAAAATATCCTCCTTTTCTCTGATATTCTAATCTTTTTCAAGGAGAAAAGGGGAATGTATTTATAGGCCAAGGAGGTGGACTGTTTGCATTCCAAAACTGACCCTCCATTTGGCTTGCCAATTTGGACATCCATACAACTAAATATCGAGATATTTTATTATTAAAAGTTTTATATATTTATGTGGACTATCAAACCTCAAAATTGTTTCTCTATTGAACTTTTTAAGCTAATTTTATGGCTATTTTACTAAACAATTTCATTATGTCCATATTTCTGTCGATTTTTTCCTTGTTCTAAATTTGAATGCATTTTAGGCCATGAATATGCCTTCAAATTCGAGAAATTTTTTTCCAAAAAATTCTACCACCTATATCATGGATTTAACAATAAAAAATATAATCTCTATTTCATGTGTATGTTAGGAGAAAATTCAAGGATTTTGAGCTGATTTTAAAATCCGGAGAGAATGTTGGGATAGACATAAAAACATATGTTGGATATCTTTTTGTTGGATTTGGACATTGAAATTTTTATCAATGATTATATTATATAATCAAGAACATATTATGGATTATCATTAAATTATTAATTCTAGATTGATTCCATAAATTCCAGCATCATGGATGGTCCAAATTCTTCATTGATTATTTGGGCCTTCTTGAGTAGACCGTATGACCCTTCAAATAGTCGAATTGGACAAATCTTCCTTCTAATGATATGTCAAAAATTTAATAAGGAAACACAAAAAATAATAATCATATAATTTTTATCAGTATTATGTGATTTATGATTAAAATATTAAATGGGATTTAATTTGGATTAATTCAAATAATGTTCAAAGGTTATATTTAATATTAAAATGTGAATATTTCACACCAATTATGAAGTTTTCTTATAAAATAAGTAAAATGAGTAAATAAATAGTTATTAATTAATAAATAACATTAAAGTGTTGAAAATAATCAATATTCATCAAAACCAATTTACCCCTACCATAATGCAAGGATGGGGTACACTTCACTTGAAAAGAAAATGATATGTAATTTAAATATAAAATTAAAGTTTTATTTTTTATGAAACAAACCATGTTTCTTTTTTTTATATTAATATTAATGATTAAAAATATAAAGCCACATACATAACATTTCATGTTCTCTACAAGGAGGCATGTATAAATAAATTGGGTAAACTTGTTGATGAAAACACAAAAGAAATATGGGAATCTTATGTAAGTATGACACAAAAGTAATTCATTGTGATTTTATAATATTATTAAATAAAAATATATATTTATGTTCTTCTATTTTTTATATGGTTCATAAACAAGAATCAACTTTAACTATACTTAAAGAAAAACTCATTTAGTAGTTATTTAGCGGCCATAATAATATGGATGTGTTAAAGGTGGATGTTTAGTGTCAACTCGAACATATTTGGAGAAAAAATGAATAAAGGAGATACATATGAGATGATAAAAGGAGTATATGCACAAATAAATTATTTTATAGATACTATTGTGTGGTTTTGTTTGGAAGAAAAATATTTAAGAAAGGATCAAAGCAAACCAGTAGTTGAACAATAATCGGTACATGGAGAGCCAAATGAACAGACTAGCTTTGAGTCTAAACATTACTATAAACCATCTACCTTACAAGAGTTAATCATTTTTTTTCATTACTATTTCACATAAATGGGAATAGAACAACATACAATAACTTTATATTACTAAAATTATATATGGTGAATTTGTTTGTTATTTATATCTATTGACACCCATTCGTCACCTTATTGTGAGGGGTATAATGTACAATATCCCAGGAGAAATGATACACAACAAAAAACTCCCAAAATATCATGTGAGAGTGAGGATTGATGTAGCTCATGAACCGAGTGTTGAGTTTCCTATTCTATTTTATAATATTGATATTTCCATGGTCAATAATACTATTAGAATATATGTAGCATGGAAATATAAAATTATAAATATATATTAGGTGTGTCTTTAACATATTTTTTTCAAATTAAAACCCTTTAACAGCTGATGAAAAAATTTATGAAATGAGGTATCATATTAAAAAATGACAAAACAAAAGGGAAATGGAAGGCCAAATCATGATAATCTAGTGAATCAACCATGAAATCAAATTGACCTTCTAAAAGTATCTTTACCCATCCAGTTCCACTTCTACATATATTTAAATTACAATTTGATGAAGATAAACCATTCCAATATAGAAATATCTCCTACATTGAATATAAATAATAAATATTTGGATATTTCATTAAATACATAGTTGATATGGATATTATAAATGATATTATTAGGTTATAATGTTGGGAGTCTCATTTGTGAATTCACACACAAAGTAAATTTTAATAATCTGTATGTCTAAAAAATGATCTACTATCTTCATTAAAGTTAAAAGCTATTCATATTTTCTACATGCATATATAATACTACAATATAAAGGGAAAAACCTTGAGATACACTATTTAGACACATTAATCCTTCTATTGTTTTAATTCATTAAATTTCATTGCATTTGGAAGAAATTGAAAAGAAAAAAGATTTATTAAGTGAGGAATTTGAGAATAAAATAATAGGAAAGGACTCTTCTTGATGCCGACAATTCCGGGTAAAAACTCCAAAATCTAATCTTATAATTTTTTTTTATATTTTTATTTATTTATTTTTTTAGAAAATATTGGGTGCTCCTCACAATAAATTTTGAAACCCTAAATGTTTATTTTATGGATATAACACATGAATTTTCATCAAAATTTTCACATATATTTCCTATTATATATTTTTAATACACTTCAAGCAATGTTTTATAGATAAACACAAAATTATATGTTTCATTTTTTTAATGATAATTTTATTATGACCAGGAAATCTAAAATTATAGGCTAAATCATGGCATGAGTTTGTTGAGTGAATATAATAATTTTATGGATTTCTTAAAATGGAAATATATTTTGGTATATATAGTATGATTTAACAATCAAACCCTATTTCAAAGAAATTTACTTATTTTGGTCAATGATTCAGTAGTGACCAAAGAAAAATAACAAAAAACATTATGGATATTGCATTTTTAAATTTAGAAGAGATATCATATACCATCAAAAGACTAGCATCCCCAAATAGGTAATTTCCAATGGTAATTACAATTTTATTAGAAATATTTATTAATCATGTTTATCATATATTTTCTTAGTACTAATAATATTTACAACTATCTATTTACTCAATAGAAGAAGTACATTTGTTTAGAGATGTGTGGGAAGAGTACATGGTGTGAGAATGTTTGGATACATCAGATTGTGGTGACTACCTATTATGTTTGTGATCATGTAAAATATATTGACTTAAAGATGCAATTGGGATGTGAAACATTAGTATCATAATTTTTATATATTATTTTTTACTTGTTTTTCTCGGATAGGTATAATGAAAGGTTATGATCTATGTATTATGGTAGATCTAGTACATGTATGAAGTTTTCCATGCTTGTGAGATATTGGACTTTGTGTCCTGAGATTGGTTATGATGCTTTTTTGTATTTTGAAATTTAAATTTTGGGGAACTTGGTATGTTCACGGTTTTCCCTATTTGAATTATGATGTGGGCGGGTTGTGATTTTGTATTTGCAATATTTTTTTTATTTTCTTGGAATTGTGTAATTGTTCACACTAAGCATTAAAAGTGTCATTTGAAAATATAGAAATATGGATTATCGAGAGATTGGACTTTGAGGCTGTAAATGAGATAATGGTTGTGGGGAAATGGATCAAGAATCTTTCTACCCACAAATATGAATATGAACTACCAACAACTGGGGCACGTACTTCCATGATCATAACCTCATCATTTTCATTATTTATTTTCAATATAAAAGTATCATTTTAGTTTAAAATGCATCTCACACAGCCAAAACTAGGAAAAATGCTATGATTATTTTCAAACTTTAATAAATTTATTCATAATTACTTTTTAATGTATAGTAATCAACCATAGGTAAATACTACGCATAATGTGGTTGTTATAAATAAAATACCCTTTTTTCTATTTAAAAGTTTTATTTTAGTTTAAAACACTCATAACTAGAAAAAATAGAGAAGAAATAATAGATTTATTACTTTTTTTTTGAAAATGATCTGAAATTTATTTGTGATGTTTTGGAATAGACCACATATAATTCTGGAATATGATGTTTTCAGTATGAGTCAATGTGTGTGTTTTCAATATAAAAGTTTCATTTTAGTTTAAAATGAACATCACATAGCCAAAATTGAGAAAAAGATATAGGATTGTTGTCAAAATTTTGGAAAACAATCCATAATTCATTTGTGACATGTTATAATCAACTACATGTCAATACAACACACTATGTGGAATATATGATACAAAGTTTGTGTTTTAAATTTATAAGTTCCATTTTAGTTTAAAACAAATTTCACATAAACAAAACTATGAAAATGGGCTTAGATTATTTTTTTAATTTAGGAAAATGATCCATAATTTATATTCCATGTTTTAGATTTGAACTAATTTGAATATGATCCATGAAGTATTTAGTATGACTCAAAATATTTTTTTTCAATATAAATGTGTCATTTTAGTTGAAAACTTGTTTTATTGTCCAAAACTGATCAAATGAGCTTGGATTATTTTTAAAATTTAGAAAAATTATCCATAATTCATTTTTGACATGTCAGAATTAAATTGACATTAATACAATGCAAAATGTGGGTGGTATATCTTAAAAAGAATATTTTCAATATATAAGTTTAATTCTAGTTTAAAACACATGTCATATAGAGAGAACTGATCAAACGAGATTGAATTGTTTTCAAAATTTATGATAATTATCCATAATTCATTTTTATGTTTAAGAATTAATCCCATGTTAATATGACATGTGATGTGGTCAGTATTTCTCAAAGTGTATGATTTCAATATAAAAATGAAATTATAGATTTAAATTCAGGTCACATAGCCAAAACTAAAAAAATGATTGCAAATGATTTTTAAATGATCCATCATTAATTTGTGACTTGTAGGAATCAATCACATTTCAATCTGACACATGATGTGACTAGTATGACTTGAAGTGCATGTTTTAAATATAGAAGTGTCATTTTAGTTTAAAACTCATCTCAATATCAAAAACTAATAAATAAAACACATATTGTTTCCATAAATTAGAAAAATTATCCATAATTCATTTTTGATGTGTAGGAATCAGTCAAACATCAATCAGACAAACGATGTGGTTGGTAGGACTCAAAGTTTTTTTTTCAATATATAAGTGTTATTTTAGTTTAAAATACATTTCACCATAAAAAAAACCAAGAAAATGAGTTCAGATTTTTTAAAACATTAGTATAATGAATCATAATTCATTTCTTATGTTTAAGAATTTATTCCTCATTAATATAACATATGATGTGATCTATATGACTCAATGCGTGTGTTTTTAATATAGAAGTTCCATTTATATATAAAATTAATGTCACATAGCTACAATTAAGAAAATAGTATTTTATTGTTTTAAAAAATTAGGAAAAAATCTATAATTAATTTTTGATATGTAGGAATCGATTGTATGTCAATCTGACTCATGATGTGGTTAGTATGACACAATGTTCTCATTTTAATAATAAAAGCATCATTTTAGTTTAAGACACATTACATATCCAAAATAGAGAAAATGACCTCATATAGTTTTCAAACATTATTAAAAAACCATAATTTTGTTTTGAAGTGTATGAATCAACCACACTTCAATCTGCCACACGGTGCGGAAGCTATGACTCAAAATGCCTATTTTCCATATAAAAGTGTAATTTTAGTTTTAAAAACATCACAAAGGAAAAACTGATAGAAAGATCTTATATTTTTTTACACTTTTTTACAATGATCCATTACTCATTTTTGAAATGTAGGAATTGAACTCACATTAATCCAAGATACAATGTGATATATATGACTCAATGTGTGTGTTTTCAATATGGGATTGTTGTTATGATTAAAATATGCATCATATAGACAAAACTAATAAAAATAGCTTAGATTATTTTCAAAATTTATGAAAATCACCAATATTTCATTTTCTACGTGTAATAATTTATCACATGTCAATCTGACACATGACGCGATCTGTATGACTTGAAGTGTATGTTTTCAATATAAAAGTGACATTTTAATTTTAAACACACATCATATATCTATAACAGATCAAATAAGTTCATATTTTTTTAAATTTAGTAAAAAATCTTTAATTCATTTGTGACAAGTAGGAATCAAACACACATCAATTTGACACCCGATGTTGATGATATGACTCTAAGTGAATATTTTCAATATAGAGGTGTTATTTTTGTTTTAAAATGCATGATACTATCCATCAATGAGAAAAATGATCTCATATTATTTTAAAACATTAGGAAATAAAACATAATTTATTTTTGACATGTAGGAATTAGTCGCGCATCAATCTGAACCACAATGTAGTCAGTATGACTCGAAATGCATGTTTTTAATATAAAAGTTCAATTTCAGTTTAAAACATGTGTCATGTAGAAAATTCCCAAAAAAAGAGATCAGTTTTTTTCAAACATTAGTAAAGATATTCATAATTCTTTTGTGAATTATAGGAATAATATTCACATCAATCCAACACATGATGTGGCTAGTATGACTCAAAGTATGGGTTTTCAATATAAAACTGTCATTTTAGTTCAAAATTCATGTCCTTATCCAAAACAGAGAAAAAAAAGTTGGATTGTTTTCAAACATTATGAAAATGATCCATAATTCATTTTTTATGTATAGAAATTAACCAAATTATAATCTGACACATGATGTGGTCAGTTGGACTTAAAGTACATGTTTTCAATATATAAGCATCATTTTAGTTTAAAACTCACATCACCATCCATAATTGAGCAACCATGCATGGATTGTTTTAAAATTTTTGGACAATGGTCCATAATTCTTTGTTGATGTATAGGAATTAGTCGTCCATTAATCTGATAGACAATGAGTCCAGTATGAATTGAAGTGTTCATTTTCAATACAGAAGTACCATTTACGTTTAAAAGGCACATCACATAGACAAAAATTATAATACAAGCTCATACTATTTAATAATTTAGGAAATAAATCCATAATTAACTTTTGTCATGTAGGAATATAACTCACATCAATCCAACACACAATGTGGTAGTTATGACTCAAAGTGAGAGTATTCAATATAAAAGTGTAAATTTAGTTTAAAACACATCACATAGTAAAAATTAATAAATAGATCTCAGATATTTTTTCAAACATTATGATAAAAATATATAATTCAACTTTGACTTTAGGAATCAACTGCATGTCAATATGATACACGATGTGGTAGGTATGACTCTAAGTGTGTGTTTTCAAAATAAAATTTTCATTTTAGTTTAAAACGCGTCACATAGCCAAAATTGAGAAAATGATATTGGAATATATTCAATCATTGGAAAAAATATCCATAATTCATTTTATGATGTGTATGAATCTATCATAGGTCAATCAGACAGACGATATGAAATTTATGACTTCAAGTGCTTGTTTTCAATATAGAATGTCATTTTAGATTAAGATGAAGATCACATAGAAAAAACTAATACAAATATCTTGTATTTTTTTCAAACTTTAGGAAAATGATCCATTATTTATTTTTAGGTTACAGAAATTGGTCGCACATCAATCTGACACATGATGTGCCCGATATGAATCGAAGAGCGAGTTATCATTATAAATTTGTCATTTTAGTATAAAACGAATGTTAGTAGACAAAAATGAGGAAACAAACATAGATTGATTTCAAAAAAAAAGAAAACAATTTATAATTCATTTTTTATGTGTTGGAATCTACCTCTTGTCATTCTGACACACAATAAAGTCAATATGACTTGAAGTGTGTGTTGTAAGTATATATGTGTTATTTTACTATTAAAGAAATGTCACCAGCCAAAACCAATAAAATGAGCTCAGATTTTTTCTAACTTTAAGAAAATAATTCATAATTCATTTGTGACTTGTAGTAAATTATTTCTTGTCAATCATAAAAATGATGTAGGCGGTATGACTTGATGTTCATGTTTCCAATATAGAAGTTCCATTTTAGATTACACAGTTCTTCACTATATGAAATAATGAAATAGATCTCATATTGATTTTAAAATTTTTGAAAACAATCCATAATTGATTTTGGATTTTTCAAAACTATTTGTACATCAATCTGACACATGATGTGGTCGATAAGAATTGAGGTGCGTGATTTCAATATAAAAGTGTCATTTTAGTTGAATAGACAATTCACATAGAAAAAACTAAGAAAACAGGAATAGAATATTTTAAAAATTTTGAAAAATGATTTATAATTCATTTGTGACTTTTAATAATTTTCCACACGTCAATTTGACTCACAATGTGATTGGTATAACTCAAAATGTGTGTTTTCAAAATAGAAGTGCCCATTTAGTTTAAAATTCACATAACTATACAACACCAAGAAAAGGTGCTTGTATTGATTTTTAAATTTAGTTAAATGATCCATAATTTATTTTTTATGTGTGGTAATTGACTGCACATCAATTTGATAGGAAACATGTTTGTTATGACTCGAAGTGTTTGTTTTCAATATAAAAGTATCATTTTAGTTTAAAACACACTTTACTAGCCAAAACCAAGAAAAAAAGCTCATATTTTTTTCAAATTTTTAGAAAATGATCCATAATATATTTGTGATGTTCATAAATTGAACACATGTTAGTCCTACTCATGATGTTTTTGGTATAACTAGAAGTGTGTGTTTTCAATATAAAAATGTCATTTTAGTTTAAAACATGCATCACGTACCTAAAATGAAAAACAGATCTCAGATTGTTCTCAAAATTTAGTAAAATGACACATAATTTATTTTTGACATGTAAGAATAAATCACACATTAATACAACATGTGATGTGGCTGGTATGACTCGAACTGCATGTTTTAAATAAAGAAGTTCCATTTTGTTTAAAACATGCATCATATAGCCTAAACCGAGAAAATGAGCTTGATTTTTTTAAAAACCTCAAGAAAAATATCAATAATTCATTTAAATTTAATTGTGATTCGATTTTCAATACATTTTTGTGTTGAAAATCCCTTTATGAAAATGAAAAAGGTCTCATCAATAGTAGTACATCACCCAGGGCTCCCTTTTATAAAAGGGGCTTACCATGGAAATCCTTATGGATTTTCAATAAGGGATTCATGTTCCCCCTTTCCTATGCAAACTTAATAACATATTATAATTAATAATTACTAATTAATTAATAATAAATATTAATTACTATTTAATTTAAAATAAATAATAATATATAAATAATAATTAACTATTAACATTTACTATTAAATATTTATAATTAACTAGTTGACAATTTATTAGTAATTGAAGAATATTAATTAATAAATTTAATTATTAACAAATATTAATTACTAATAAACAATATTTATAAATAACTAATTAATTACTAATAATATATATGTATTAAATAAGTAGTATTTAAATAATATTTTATTACTAGTAAATAATATTAATAATAACTATTTAATAATTTATAAATAATAAACATGTAATTACTATTTTTTAATAATTATTAAATAAAGAATAGTTTTATTTATGTATGAATAATTAATATTAATTAGTAATTAATATTAAATAGAAATTAATATTTTTAATAGTAAATAATATTATTTAATTAATATTTATTAGTAATTAATATTAATTAGCAATATTTATTTAATTAATTAATATTAATTTAATAATAATTAGTTAATAATTAGTAATTTAATAATATAATCATTGCTATTAAAATTTAGTAACTAAATGATTTTTTAAATATTTAGTAGTAATTATTTAATAATAATGATCAGTACTTACTAACTAATTAATAATTAATTAATTATTACTAATTAATATTGTCAATAAGTAATTAAATATTGCTTAATTACTATGTACTCAACCATCTCTACCATGGATTTGAAAAAAACAAATCTCATGACCCCAAAATTTATTAATAAAATTAAAATGTACAAGGTAAGAGGAACGCAAGTCAACAAAGCATAGGATTCCCACAACATAGTAAACAAAAGGAATAATTCAATCAAGTCATTCTCAACCCAAAATTTCAGGAATATCATACTCTTCCATTTGGGTGTCACCATAACCTCCATGTCTTGACCCTTTTAGTGGATAAATATTCTTCATTTAATAACGATTCAGGTTAGCCCACCATAGTGATGTATATCCTGAATTTCCAAGATAAATCCCCAAATTTCATTTCTGGATTGGATTCGATTCCATCTACAAAATTTATGTATAATAAATTTTTCCCTACTACATATTCATTGAAACCAAATACCTATGGATCTATTAATGAAAAAGTGACCTCATGTTTTGATAAGTATAATTTTTCACTTCCCTACTGAGGCCTGCTATGGGACATTTCCCTTCCTGGTCCTCTGGGGGTACAATACTCATGTTCTTTTGTGCAATATCACATTCCTCATCTGTGGCCTTTCCAAAATATGTATAATCATTCTTCATTAGATTATTGAAATAGGGTGGATATGACCGCTACACCTTTTTAGAATCATCAGTGCTCCAACCAATTGGGTGCTCAACCTAATGAGGGGAAACCTATTGAGACTTATAACCAGGATAATTAGCTTTTATATGGATAAAAGTAGATGAATCAAACACATGAGATTGAGACTCATGCATTTTGGATTTCTGAGGTATGAACAATTTAAATCCTTCTTCATCCACTAAGGTTTTATTACATTCAATAATTAATATTTTTTAGTAATTAATATTAATTATCAATAATTAGTTAATTAATTAATAATAATTAAATCATAATTAATTAATGATAATTAATTTAATAATTTAATAGTTATTATTAATATTTAGTAATTAAATAATAATTGAAAATATTTTTAGTAATTATTTAATAATAATTGATAATAATAATTAATTAATTAGTAATTAATATATTAAATAGTTATTAAGATTATAATTAAGTAATTAATTATTGTTTAATTACTAATTAAATAATATTTTATTTTTTTAATAATTAGTTTTAAAATAATATTAATAATTATTTATTAGAAATTAATATTAATTTGATATTAATATTTTTTATAATTTTATATTATTGATATATTAGATGGCGTGGGTTTGGGAGCTTTATAGTGATGGAGAATCCAACACTCCTCTTGTTTAGGGTTAATCGTCTATGGTCATCTGTCATTACTCAGATAATCTCTTCTATCTAGAGGTGAGGGTGATGATGGGGATCTTCAACCTCTCATTGGAATCAACAGATTATGTAGGGCTAGCCTAAGGGTGGCCGATGTGGATGAAGTGCGGTCTCACTGATAGACGGCTCATCAGGATAAATCCATTGAAGCCTGGTTAGATGTGGAAATGATAACCTTAGAGGATGATGACTGTTGATATATTGAATTGGTGGCTGAATTAGGCAATGCATGTCTTTCTTTAATGTTTTAAGAGAGGGGGTGTCAAATGTTGATATGTGAAGATTGAGGTAAATTGAATTCATTAGACTTCTAGGATGGTGGAAGATGAGGTGAACAAATCCTATTGATATGGTGTGGGAGTTTAGGAGGTTAGGGCGGCACAAACTAGTTCTTCAGAGGTGAGGAAATCTGGTCATTTGACAAATTTTGTATCTAGTATTGCGAGAACTAATCTATAATAATATAAAAATAATTTTTACTATTTAAAATAGGTTGTTCCGGAATGAATCACTAAAATAGGTGATACTACTCATGTGATTATAAATAAGGGGGATATTCTTATCATGTTCAAAATTTTTGAGCACTATATTATTGCTAGGAAATTTCTACCTACTAGATGAAGATTTTGGAAAATCAAGTATTCGGTCCAAAATCATACTTCTATATGGGTTTTTTCTAATAGGAAATTCATTTCAAAGGATCAAGGATTATTTCATATCATTTTTACAGTAGAGTATTTGAAGTGTAGAGCATGGGGGATCAGATAAATTTATTTAAAACTAGGAATAGTTTTCTTTCAAGAATATGTTTATTGATTCAACCCATTTGATATTAGAAATATTGGGACTCATGTTTGGATCAAAATTATTGGACATAGCTAGATCCTTTGGTATCCAAATATTTTTTCCCATATAGAATCTACTATGGGATTTTAGATCCAAATGGATAAGGCTACAGAGGTTTGCAAATTTTTTCATTATTCTAGGATCATAGTGGTGGTAGATTTAAGATCTTGGTTGATTTATAATATTATATATTCAGCACTAGATGATGATATATCTCTCGAAGTGGAGTATGAAAGACTACCAGAATTCTAAACAAACTATCAAGTTATTGGTCATGTCAAGGAATTCTTTCATAAAAATGTGATTTCCACTTTTTGTTCATTAAAATGGAATCTTGAAACATATTTTTGAAAGAAATTTAGGATTCTGAGAGTGAAAAATAATGTGGTTCCTGGTGGTGGAAATCAATCCCCTCTTGATTGGGGCAAGTATCATGTTGGTGCCAATTCATCACAAATGATTGGGGAATCACTGGACAAGGAACATGATCTACCAATTGGAAATGGAAATGTTGGATTCAATTCTGACAATTTTGTTCCCTCTTATTCTAATGAAATAGAACTCCAAGGGGAATGAGATGATGCTCCTCTAGGTGTGGACATGACCTGGTATGGAGTTCCACCAAACACTTTTCATAAGTTTTCAAAGAAGTTTCTTACTCAGGTTGATGTTATTGCGGTCATTCCTTCACAAAATGATGTGAAAGGTTGTATTGTACAACCACTGGCTATTTATTTCAAAGGGTAGGTTCCACAAGAATATAGGTGTAGAAAATATAATGTTCAAAAGAATGTGGATTTTTATCAATAGATTTGAAATGTATTTAATTCTTCAAGAATGTATGGTAAATGGGTTAATGTCTTGAATTATGGACATGACAAGGAGTAGAAGATGTTCTTATTGGACACCAATTATCTTCGATCAATGGGTAGTGGTGACCCTGTTTCATTTAAGCATTTTGTTCATAATGGCAAGGAAAAAATAGTCAGTAATGATGGTTTAGCTAAGATTCCTCAAAAAATAATGTAATACAAGAATTACACCAATCTGTGAAGGAATGTGTCTACCAGGACATCCAACGCATAAAAAATCCATCTCACTCTGGAGCATGAAAAGTCCAAAGAGGGGATCCTTGGAATCATCAATCTAGGTAATTCACAGTTAGAGTGGAAAAATACTGACAATACTAATGATTTTGATTTTGATTATTATAAGGACCAGGACTTAAAACATTAAATAATTTTTAATTTTAGTCAAGAATATACATTATAACACATTGAGGATCTTTTCAGGTTTGGATTTTTAAGGAATTAGGATACATTACATACATAACATACCACATTCATACAAGAGGGTACTACTAAAAACAATATCAATTTGTTTCAAAATATAAAGTAGTTAATATTAAAACATGATTTCCTTAACAATCCTCTATATCATGTTGTGTCAATAAGGTTTTCCTTATGACTATTCCATTACTTCTTGTTTTGAAAATCACAAACACCTTATACATAAGAAAATTTAAATTTTACCTCCATAAAGAAAAGTTACATCTTTAAGGAAATTTACCCTAACCTAGATTTTCTTATACATAGAAATATTTTTCTTTAGTACAAAAACCGAATTCATTCCCAAAATCCCAGAAGTCATATAATGTAAAGATTTGGAGCATTCTGTTTTTAGGATCCAAATTCTGGATGTGAACTGTAATAATGCTCCAATCCGAAATCTGGACTCCGAAATTTCATGAGTTCGACTCCGAACTCTTATGAAGTTCGACTCCGAACACTTAAGTAGTTCAACTCTGAACTATTATGAAGTTTGACGATGAACTTTTAAGAAGTTCAGCCCCGAAATCTTAAGTAGTTAGACTCCAAACTCTTAAGTAGTTCGACTCTGAACTCTTATGAAGTTCGACTCCGAACTCTTAAGTAGTACGACTCCGAACTCTTATAAAGTTTGACTCAGAACGTTTACTAGTTCGACTTAGAACTCTGCAAGTTCAGATTCTGATCTCTAGTAAAACAAAATTCTGAATTCCTATAAAACAGAATCTGAACATTTCTTAACATAGACCTAGAATTTCATTTTGCTTAGACTCTGAACTTTTATTTTTCTTATACTCCTAAATCTTGTATAGATTTTACTTACATGTGCTCCATTTCAAAACGATGTCGTGCATTCAGTTATACGTGATTTATTATTAAATGATGTCATTCATTCTATTTCTAATAAACTATTGGTTGAGTTACACATGTACAGGTCCCTCCAAATTTCATGGAAAATATGACCGTTGGAGGAGGCAGCCGACCGTTGGAAGTTTTCCTATAAATAGAAGCTCATTTGAAAGAGCTCAACAAAAAGTTGATCGGTCTAGAGAACACACACTGTTAAGGTGATTTCTAGGGAGAGAAGCTTTCCATGCCTTGTGCATAATGAACCACTTGTTCATATTTCTTTGTGAGACTCTGAATGTTAGTGATTACATTCGAGGACTTTCGGGGATAGGAAGACAGAGGTGTCGACTACCTTGATGTTCGAGGGCTTCCTTGCAGAGGAAGACAGATGTTCCAACTACCTTGAAATTGAGGGCTTACAGGGATAGCAAGACAGAGATTCTGATCTTCGTAACGAGGGCTTACCGTGGTGTGGGTAACACAGACTTGTTTGAAAGTATAAATCAAGGGACCTTTATCAAAGGTTGTTGGATACCCTTCTCTTTGGGTTAAAAGACTTATATCTTGTTACTTGTAGTTTTACTACTTGTTTGATTCCGCTGTATATTATATTGTAAAGAAAGTATAATCTTCTTATATTTCCTTACACTCATACTTTGATTAGTTTAGATTCTATACGCTTTAAGGTAGAATATCATATTGTAAACTTTGGTTCCAATTATCCAATTGGTGATTAGAGGTTTTGTGAATTTTCTTAGTTTAACTTTGTTAAAATTAGATTTTTCCTTGTCTATGGAAATTTTTAAAGTGTACAATTCACCCCCTCTTGTATATTGAGCATCTACATCGTTATTTTGATCTTACAATTGGTATCAGAGGATGTCTCAAAAATACTTATACTCACATATAAGTTTTTCTTGTTAATTTTCTCATTGTCCATCATCCTTGCTCAGGAAGTTTTTTTTGTCATTCCGAACATTGTCATTTCGAATTATCATTCTGAATTGTCATTCTGAACTCTGTGGTTACGAACTTTTTCTACTAACCAGTTTGGTTTCCCAAGTTATTTTTGTATGGAAGGAATCAATGTTGGTTCTATTGACAATCTAAACCCTATAAGACCACCAATATTTGATGGTAATGACTATGAGTAATGGAGAGATCGAATGAAGACTTTTTTTATCAATAATGGAGTGGATAATTTCATTATGCTTACTGGTAATTATAAAATTCATGATAAGGAAGTTATAACTTTCACTAACCAGGAAAAGAAAGAGTATCAACTCAATTATATGGTAAGCAATACTCTACTATGTTCAATGACTAGAAATATATATAGCCACATTTCTTCTTGTGAAGCAGCTAATTGTATTTGGAAGAAATAGAAGTTACACACTTCGGCACTTCTAAAGTGATTGAAACTAAGAGAGCTATTCTTAGAGATGAATACCATGGATTCAATTTTCTGTATGGAGAACCAATCTTTAATGTTCAACATAGATTTATGACTATAGTAAACATCTTACAGTCTGTGGGAGTAAAAGGGTTAGATGATGAAGCCCTTGTAGATAAGATAATTGATATTATGCCCAATGGGAGGGAATTAAAGAGAACAGCTATAAATGAGAACATGAAGGTCTCTCAAATATCTCTTGATGAGATATTCGGAACACTTCTCCAACATGAAACAAGAATGAAGAGAGATGCTGACAACATCAAAAAGAAGAATGGGAATGGTACTGTTTCTTTTACAACAACATCAAATCATATGAAAGCTAAGACTCCGGAGAGAGTATCCATATCCAAGTCTAAGAGGGTGGTTATTCAATCAGATTCTAGTGAAAGTGAAATATCAGAAAATGATTTAGAAAATCTTGCTCGAAGGATGAACAAGATAGCTGGCCAGAGATGTTTCCAATCCAAGTATAAGAAAAAGGAAAGGAAAGACTGGAAATATGGAGAAGTTACTTGTTATGAATGCAAGAGAGCTGGACATATTAGACCAGATTGCCCTTTTCTCAAAAAGAAGAAATGAAGGAAAGCCATACTTAAATGAACATGAAGAAATTTTACAAAATCAAAGCTATGAAAGTTCTGAAAGCAAACGACACCTGGAGTGCTAGTGGTGGTTACTCTTCAGATGAATCGTCTGATTATGAATCTTCAGGACAGAAGAATCTTGGTCTTATATCCAGATTACCCATTAACAATCATTGCTTTATGGATAAAGCACAAAATGAAGAAACATTTACCAATGTATCTTTAAATTCTAATGATAGTAAGTATTATAGCTCTTCAGATGAGAATCCTCTTCTGATGAAGACAATTCTTCACCAATCTATGAAGAAGTTTCTATGTTTGATGAACTACATGAGATGGAGAATTCTAAAATCAACAAGAAACTTGATAAGGAAAACTGTAGGAATATTATTCTTAAAAATGAAATATCAGATCTTTCTAAATATCTTGATAGGAAAAATGCTGATTTTATAAATATTTCAAAAAGTATTGGGGAAGTAAGTTCTGAGAGGAACAAACATTCTAAAGAGTTAGAACAAGTAATTTTTAAGAAATGTGTTTTCGAGCCTAGTTCTAGTTCTAAATATAATAATTTTGAAGATAAAAACTTGGTTATTAAACTCAAGTCCGAAATTTTTTCCTTAAACAAGTGTTTATCAAACTTTACCCATGGTAATGAAAATTTTGATAAAATGTATTCTCAAATACGACCATTAAGAAACAAATCCAGATTTGGTTATACCCTTGAAAAACCAACTTTTAGTAACAACTACTTTGTTCCACAAAGTGCCCCATTTTATACAAAGTGTCAATGTGGTAGTCACTAGGAAAATAATTGTTCTTTAAATAAAACCCAATCTCTAGGTTTTCATAAAGCCTATTTTTCTAAGAAAGTGTGGGTTCCTAAAATTTTATTGTCTAGAAATCACAGATCCAAACAAGTTTGGATTCGAAAAGTATTATTCTTTTCTTATTTTCAGGAAGATAGAGGAAGTACCAACAACAATACATGGTACATGGATAGTGGATGTTCCTGACACATGAATGGTAACAAAAGATATTTTGAAAATATTATCAAGACGAAAGGAGGAAAGGTAACTTTCAGAGATAATTATCAGGGAAATTTTTTTTGGTATAGGAAATATTGTTCTTCTTGGTAAAAGATTGATTTCAAATGTTTTATTTGTTAAGGGACTTAAGCACAACCTCATTAGTATAATTCAGTTATGTGGTGAAGTGTACCTTGTGAATTTTAGTAATGATAAGTGCTTAGTACACAATTCCAATGAAGAATTTATTCTCTCAGCCAATAGGCAAGAGAATGTTTACACTTTGAACTTATAATACCTCAGGAGTCAAGACATAACTTGCATAAGTGCAATGGAAGAACATTCCTGGTTACGACATAGAAGACTAGGTCACTGTAATCTTAGAAACTTATGTAAACTTTCTAAGAAGAAACTAGTTAAGGATCTACCGGAGCATAGATTGGATTCTTCAAAAGTTTGTGATCCCTGTAAATATGGCAAGCATCATAAATCTAGTTTTAAATAAATTGGTGAAGTCTCAACAACTGATGCATTACAGTTAGTGCACTTGGATCTTTTTTATCCAACACAAACTGGAAGTATTTGAGGCAAATACTATGTGTTTGTTCTAGTTGATAATCAACACCAAATTTACATGGGTCTATTTTCTAGCAAAGAAGTCTGAAGCTTTCTCTTATTTCAAATGTTTTAGAGCACAAGTCAAAAATGAGAAAAATCTTCCACTGAAAACTATTCATAGTGATCATGGAGGAGAATTTCAAAATTATGATTTTGAAACTTTTTATAGTAGAAAAGGTATTACTCACAATTTTTTAGCTCCTAGAAATCCTCAACAAAATGGTGTAGTTAAAAGAAGAAATTGAATTCGTCAAGAAATAACTATAACCATTTTGAGTGAATATTCTATAGCTAGACATTTCTGGGCTGAAGCTATATGTACTGCTTGTTATACTATAAATTGAGTTTTGATTAGACCTTTTCTTAATAAAACTCTTTATGAGTTATGGAACGGTAGAAAACCAAGACTTTCCTACTTCGATGTTTTTGGTTGCAATGTATTCATTCTGAATAATAAAGATAATTTACGTAAATTCACACCAAAATACGATGAAGGAATTTTCTTAGGATACTCCACAACTTCTAAGGCATATTGAGTTTTCAATAAAAATACTTGTACTCTTGAAGAAACAGTGCATGTAAAATTTGATGAGTTTGATTCTTTTGTTTTCAAACCATCCCAACCTACATCCTCAGATGTGTTTTCAAAAACTGATTGTCAAACTTTGATAGAAGATCCTTCTGATAATGAAAATTTTCATAAAGATACTTCTGAAACATTTACCATAGAATACTTTCTACCCTATGTCAATGAACAGGTTTTACAAAACCCAAATCAGGTGTTTCTTAAGAATCATCCCAGTGATAGAATCATTGGTGATGTAAGTCAACCTGTAAGGATGATAAGTTCATTAATAAATGAAATAGAACATGTAGAATTTCTTTCCCAATTCGAACTAAAAAGCACTGATGAAGCTTTAGGTGATGATGATTGGATCAAAGCCATGCAAGATGAACTAAATGAATATGAGAGGAATAAAGTCTGGACCTTGGTTGAATGACCTAAGGAAACTTCTGTCATTGGGGTAAACTAGGTCTTCAGAAACAAGTGTGATTAAAATGGAGTCATAGTAAGAAATAAAGCTAGAATCATTTCTAAAGGATATAACAAGCAAGAGGGAATATACTATGAATAAACCTATGCTCTAATAGCTAGACTTGAATCTATTCGTATTCTACTTGCCTTTGGAACTTTCTTCAATTTTAAACTTTTTCAAATGGATGTGAAATGTGATTTTCTTAACGGTTATGTTCAAGAGGAAGTTTTTGTTGAACAAACTCCTTGATTTGAAGATACAAAATATCCTAATTATGTTTCTAGACTTAACAAAGCTTTTTATGGTCTTAAACAAGCCCCACGAGCCTGGTATGATATACTCATAGGTTTTTTACTTCAAAATATCTATGTTAAGGGAAATGCAGATCCAACCCTTTTTATAAGGAAAGATAAGAAAAATGTTTTGATTGTTCAAATTTATGTCGATGACATCATATTTGGTTCAACTCAAGAATATTTAACTAATTAATTTGCAACTATAATGAAATCTGAGTTTGAAATGAGTATGATGGGTGAGTTAACCTTTTTTCATTGGTTTTCAAATTTCTCAAAAACTAGAAAGAACCTATATATCTCGACATTAGTATATTAAAGATCTTCTCAAAAAGTATGGTTATGACAACACTAAGAATATAAGTACTCCCATCGGTACCACAAAATATTTAGATATTGATGAATCTGGAAACCAGTAGATCAAACGTCTTTTAGAGGTATGATAGGAAGTTTACATTACATAACTGCTAGTCGACCAGACGTGATGTTTTCGGTATTATTATGTGCCAGATATCAATCCAATCCTAAAGAATCTCACTTAAAGGAGTAAAAATCAATTTTTCACTACCTGAAGGGAACCATGGATTTAGGATTATTTTATACTTCTGGAAATGATTTTATCCTAAAAAGATTTTCAGATGCTGACTTTGGTGGATGTAGAATGGATAGAGAGAGTACATCAGGAACTTGTCACTTCTTAAGAGATTCATAAGTTTCTTGGTCCTGTAAGAAGAAAAATTCTATAGCACTTTCCACTGTTGAAGCTGAATATGTAGCAGCTGGAAGTTGCTGTGCTCAAGTGTTTTGGATACAACACATACTCATAGATTATGGCATGAGATTTACTAAGACTCAAATTTTGTGTGATAACACAAGTGCCATTGCCCTATGTAAGAACCCTGAACATCACTCTCATGTAATTCACATAGATATTAGGCATCAATTTCTTAGGGATCACACAATTAAAGAAGATATCATTCTTCAGTTTATAGGAACGCAAGTTCAACATGCTAATATTTTCACAAAATCATTACCCTCCGATAGATTTGAATACATTAAACAAAAGTTAGGAATGATAACCGTAAGGTAATCATTCTTCATTAAATACTTTTTTAACAATTATCCTAACAGTAATAAACTCATTTTCATATAGGGAGTACATTTTATTGTTAGTGTAACTAAAATTTTAATAATCCGTTTTTAAACTTAGTGTAACTAAATTTTTTTTCCGTAGTTAGTTTTTCAAACTCTCCGGAATTGAAGTTTCCGGAATGGAAATTTCATAAAATAAAATTTCCGGAATGGGAATTTCCAGAACTAAAATTTTCAGGAATAAAATTCTCGGGATGAAAACTTTCGGAATGGAGATTTTCGTACTGGCGTTTTCGTAATGGGTTTTTCGTACTGAGAACATTCGGACTGGATATTTTCGTACTAGATTATTCGTAACGAGAGTTTAGTATTGGAACATTCGTAATGAGTTTGGTTTTAAATTTATTTCTTCACGAAGTGTATTACCAATTACGAACAATGTTTCTAGACAATCCGAAAGATATTATTTCTTTACTTATAGTTTCGTAATCATATTTTTATTTCTGGTATTTTACTTGTTTTTTTAAAAAAATTCTGATTCTAGTTTTTCCTTAAATTCGGATGTTTTCCTTAAAACCTCAAAAGATCAGAGTCATGTTTTCCTTGAGGGAGTGTTTTCAACCATCAGATCAGGTCAAAGATTTTTCAACCATTAGATGGATTTTGTTAGACCAAAGGTCACATCCATCGCCTATATAAAGGGGACCTCGAGACTCGTCCCACATCGGTTTTGAATTCCTTTGTGTCTCGATGCCCTACTGCTCTTCTTAAGACCGGTTCCGAACTTTGCAAAGCTATTCCAAATCTTTCATATTTCTTCACTCTGAATGTCTGTAGAAGCTACATCTCAAGATATGTCAACTGCGAAACCAATCTCTAAGTGGTTAGTCTTCAGAGAAAGGTTAGTTCATCCATATTTCTACAAGCTAGATTCTATTATAACCAAGAATATTAAGTTGAATGGTTGGGAAGATATATTCCTGTTCATGTCAGAAAAGCAAGATACAGTGTATACTGATTTGTTAATAGATTTCTATGATTCTGTTTCCATCTAGATGGATGATGACAGAGAATGGTTTTCTTTTAAGTCTTATGGAAAGACTTATAACCTATCCTACACCAAGGCTGCGAGCTTGGTTGGTTTATCCATTGAAGGGGAAGCTGTGTTTTTCTCACACAAGCTTCCAGATGAGCAAGGAAGTTTCACCAAGGTGAAGAATTTAAATTTCCTTGTATATAAGGATGCTACAACAGCTAAGATTGCTCATCTCACTCCGAACAACAAGATTCTTCAGCTTTGGGTGCAAGGTTTTCTCATTCTGAGAAGAGGCGACAAAGATAATTTGAATAAAATTGATATCTATGTTTTAGATTTCCCAGTAAATCTTAGAAAAATTAATTTGATGAGGCATGTCTTGATTACGACCAAGAACATAAAAGAAGGGAATTTAAGAGCTCAGATAATTATGTACCCTACTATACTATCGAGGCTGATAGTTCGGTGATTATAATCCTTCAAGGTTGAATATAAATCAAAAGTTAGGAATTGCAAGCTTATGATGGTTAGTGATGATACCCTGAAGAGGATGAAGATGGGTTATAACAGTGAATCTGGAGAATTTTACCCTATATCTGTGGAAGAGGTTGAAGCAGCTCAAAAAGAAACACAGAATCTGGAACCATCCAAAAAGCAAAGGAGGAATAGAAAGGTTAAGGAAGTTGTTACGGATGAAGAAAATCCTCAGGCTAAGGAAACTTAGTTTTCTCCCCCCAAGCCGAAGAAGCAGAAAACATATACAGATGAAGTAGTAGCCAAGTGGAGGGAAGACAAAGAGAAGAGGAAGTAAGGGGATCCATAATTCGGATTGGACCCTACAGAGGATAAGGCCTTAAAAGAAAAACATGTGGAGGAGCTAGAGAAACAGGCAAAAGAAAAGAAAATGAAAAAGAATATGTCTGAAGCTGAAGTAGTGCAATATTTGCTGAGAGCTACAGAGTTAGCTTCCGGAATGCTTCCCGTTCTGGAAACGTTTGGTGCTGAACCTTCTTTACAAGAATCTCCAGCCAAGAACTACGTTACTCCGGATAAATCCAAGGGTAAAGAAGTAGTTGAAGAATGTGAGAAGGATGTTGCTGATGAAGTAGAGGAATAAGTTGAGGAAGAAGAAGATGATGATGATGATGAAAGTGAAGATTTGGATACCCTGATCAAGCAAGTATAGGACTACAAAGATAAGACTGAATCTGCAAAGTTAGTAACTCTAGGAAAGGAAGATCAGGAAGCTAGTAAGAATGATGATAAACAACAGCAAGAAGAAGAAGAAAATGTCTTGTATGATGAGGAAGAATCTTATGAGAGGAATTTTCTTGAGGAAGGACAAGAAAAAAACCAAATGAAGACCAGATCATTCAAGTGTCTGAAACCGAGGAAGAATCCCTTAATAAGGAACCTGTTCCGAGAGCTGATAAGGGGAAACAAACTCTTATGGAGACAACTATAAAAGATTTCATTAGGAAGAAAGAGGTTGGTGGCACCTTTAGAAGAATGTTGGTGAAAGCTGAAGAAGATCAGTCTCCAAGCAAAGTTTCTGATTTGGAATCATCATCTCATGGGCAGGATTTTGTGGTTCAATCTCTGAAGATGTTGGCGGACACCATTCCAATTTTTCCAACAATAGATTCCAGATGCCAGATGCTGCAACAAAGTATGAATCAGAAATCAGATTCTTTATCCATGGTCATGGATAAGTTTGTGAAGTTGGAAGCTGAAAAGAAAAGTTTTCTTATCGATTAGGATGTGCATAGAAAGTCCTCCAGTAAGGTAACCCAGTGTTCTAAGAGAGTTGATGAAGATTTTTTTCAGTTTGAGAGTTTTCAGGCTGAAGTTCTAAATGCTTTTGAAATGGAGGATAAAAAGGTTAATGAGATTTATGAAAAGCTGACCCAAGAGAAAAATTCTCGGAATCAATAGGTTAGGGACCTGAATGGGAAGCATAACTCAGTATCTCGAAATTGGAAAAGTGAAAGAGATTTCCAGATTGAGTTTCAGAAGAAGTTGGAAAAGAAAGATGAGATAATAAAGTTGCAGAAAGAATCCTTGGAGGCTCAGGCAGAAGCTATAAAATTCCAAGAAGAAAATGTAAAAGCCTTGGAGGGGCAAGGTGAGTAAGACCAAAGAGACTTGAAGAAACTCAAAACCTTGTTAAAGAAGCTCATCCCGAAGGAGAAGGAAGACAAATGAACTCACTCTGATTTTTTTTGTAATTGTCATTCATTGTAAAATTTTCCAACTCTAATGAAATGATTATTTGGATGGTTGTATCTTGTCATATACTAATGTTTCAGGTACCATACATTGTTTTCCATTCCCTTCAATTCTTTTTGGAAATCACAAAGGGGGAGAAGGAAAAATAACTACTCCTATGGAGGAGAAAGGAAAAATTTCTAAGAGAAATATCCTTAAAGAAATGTGGAGTTTCCCACTACAAAATTTTTCTTTCTTATAATATTGAAAACTCCACATCGGAAACTCAGAATACAATCCTTAGAGTATCAATGCCTAAGGAAGAGTTAGTTGTATTAATTTTCATCCATGAACAAAGTGAGATAAGTTTTAATTTCAAAGACTAATGAATTTTTTTTCAATGTCCTTATATTCTTTTTCGTAAGGATGTTTGTGCTTTCCAAATAGGGGGAGATTATTGAGTCAATAAGGTTTTCCTTATGACTTGTCCATTCCATCATGTTTTTAAAATCACAAACACCTTATACATAAGAAAATTTAAATTTTAACTCTATAAGGAAAAGTTACTTCTTTAAGGAAATTTACCCTAACCTAGATTTTCTTATACATAACAATATTTTTCTTTAGTACAAAAACCGGTATCATACCCAAAATCCCAGAAGTCATATAATGTAAAGATTTGGAGCATTCTGTTTTTAGGATCTGAATTCTGGATGTGAACTTTAATAAAGTTCCAATATGAATTCTGGACTCCGAACTTTCATGAGTTCGACTCTGAACTCTTATGAGGTTCGACTCCGAACTCTTAAGTAGTTCGACTCCGAACTCTTATGAAGTTCGACGCCGAACTCTTAAGAAGTTTGACCCCAAACTCTTAAGTAGTTCGACTCCAAACTCTTAAGTAGTTTGACTCTGAATTCATATGATGTTTGACTCTGAACTCTTATGTAGTATGACTCCGAACTCTTATGATGTTCGACTCTGAACTTTTACTAGTTCGACTTCGAACTCTACAAGTTCAGATTCCAATATCTGGTGAAACCAAACTTCGAAATCCTATAAAACAGAATCCAAACATTTCTTAACATAGACACCGAATTTCATTTTGGTTAGACTGTGAACATTTATTTTTCTTACAGTCCGAAATCTTTTATAGATTTTACTTACATATTCTCCATTTCAAAACGATGTAGTGAATTCAGTTATACATGATTTATTATTAAACGATTTCATTCATTCTGTTTCTAATGAACCATTGGTTGAGTTACACGTGTACAGGTCCCTCCGAATTTCATGGAAAATATGATCGTTGGAGGAGGGAGCCGACCATTGGATGTTTCCCTATAAATAGAAGCTCATTTGAATGATCTCAACAACAAGTTGATCGATCTAGAGACCACATGCTGTTAAGGTGATTTCTAGAGAGAGATTCATTTTATGCCTTGTGCATACTAAACCGCTCGTTCAGATTGCTCTGTGTGACTCTGAATGTTGGTGATTACATTCGATGACTTCCGGGGATAGGAAGACAGAGTTGCCGACTACCTTGAAGTTCGAGGGCTTCCTTGCTGAGGAAGATAGAGGTTCCAACTACCTTGATGCTGAGGTCTTGCTGAGATAGAAAGATAGAGATTCTGATCTTCGTATCGAGGGCTTACCCTGGTGTGGGTAAGAAAGACTTGCTTGAAAGTATAAATCAAGGGACCTTTATCCAAGGTTGTTGGATACCCTTCTCTTTGGGTTAAAAGACTTATATCTTGTTACTTGTAGTTTAACTACTTTTTTGTTTCCGCTGCATACTGTATTGTAATGAAAGTATAATCTTCTTATATTTCCTTACACTCGTACTCTGATTAGGTTAGATTCTATATTCTTTATGGTAGAATCTCATATTGTAAAGTTTGGTTCCAATTCTCTAATTGGTGATTAGAGGTGTTATGAATTTTCTTAGTTTAACTTTGTTAAACTTAGATTTTTCCTTGTCTAAGGAAATTTTTAAAATGTACAATTCACCCCCTCTTGTATATTGAACATCTACATTGTTATTTAAATCCTACATATCATTCATCAGGACTCCCTTCTTTCTCTTACCCATCAATATATCCTATGAAAAACATTTTCAAAACATGAGATGAGTATAAATATCATTAAGGGATATAAGGAAATAAATCCTTAGTCAAATGATAACATAGAAACCATTAAAACCTATAATAATAAAAAATGCCTAGAAAAACTACGTAGTTCCCTTAGGTAATATTTATCATATCACTCTTACATTCACCCATACCCATAGAATATCCTTTTGGTCAACTTCTATCTACGGATTACACAATGCATTGGAGAGCTATAATGGGGGTCACCTTCCATATCTTGAGCTATAATGGGCTCAATCAAACATATCTTGAGCAATAATGGGGTCAAACCAACATAAATAATGTCTAAGTATCATATAATGGTATAAATTTTCTCAAAAATCAGAAGAAACCACTCATGCCATATACATATAAAAAATAATCCTTTTGAAATTTGTTAAATAGAGTTTTAAAAGGAATTTAAAAAGAAAGTCCCTTAAAATATTACTGGAGTGATAATTAATAGAATGGAATGGATATGTGTATAAACTATTAACAAACATAGTGAAACATAACATAAACAAAAAACCATCTATCAAATAATCTTAATACCACATAATGAATAAAGAATAAGGTTAACCCATAGACTAGAAATTGGGTTAAGAATTCCCTTACCTCCGATTCTTCTTACTTCAATTGTGTTTAAACCTCCTATATAATGGTTAAAATAGTGTTATTAATATCATAATGAAATATATTAATGTTTATAACACCATATATTATCATTTTACCGCATCATTAGAAACATTTATTTGTAATATTTTTTTATTTACATTGTTTCGGGTGTGTTATTTACATGGTTTCCATGATCGGTTCATGATGTATATTCATATCGATTGGGAGTGAAACTCCAGAATTGGAATGTAAAGTTAGTTACATATTTATATAATAATAAATTATACCATTTATCATTTTGAATTCTAAAATGAGGATGATTCGTAAGTTAAAACATTAATGATGGTCATTTAGATCATTTTTGTGGTTCTTTGATAATAACGACCTCATTTTGTTTTATAAATTAAAACCATGTGTACAATAAAATTCCAGAACCATGGATGAGAAATAATACATATATTATAACCAGGTTCAACAATAATAATGGTTTCATTACCGGAATTGAAAGAATTAAAGTAAATTGAAATTTCATCATCCACAATGTCGGTAAATCAACACATCACAGATGATATTTTAATTTCTTGAATAAGTGGGAGAGGAGAAGAAGAATGATGATGAATTTTCAATAAATAGAAGAAAATGAAGAATATAAAATATTTATGGAGCTTTAATTTCTCCTAGATAGGAGGATATGAGGAAATAAGAAAATAAAGGAACTCTAAATAAAAGAAAAGTTGAGAAATCCCTTATGAAAATTCGGCTTCCTAACGACGTCGCTTAAAATTTCATAAAATATTTGGACAAGAGAAAATAGGTCACTCATCACTCTTAGATAAAATTGGTAGTAAGGGGATATGGAGTGAAATATCCCAACCTAATTCAAAGGAAATTAAAAAGAATAACATAAAATGAAAGCTTGAAAAACAGAAGGGTGGTGGATTTACCTTGTAGAGTAACTCCTAGAACATAAAGTTTGGGTCCTTAGGGGCTTTAGGACACCTTGGGAGGAATAATAAAGTTGTATGGAGACCAAATATTTTTTAAGGATGAACTTCTAATGAATATAATGAAATTATGGGTAGGTATTTACAGCAAATGTATGGGAATATTTTATTAATTTCCATGGGACACCTAATTAGTGGTATTTGCAAAACCCTAGGATTACCCATGGTATTTTCCACTTGGGACACCTCACATCTTATTTTACGGTACAAAAAACTACCAGAATTATTTCATCATTATTACATCATTAATGGTGCCATTAAACACACCAGAACTGAAAATTGTATTTTTTTTTACTATTCATCGAAAAATCAATTATTTCAGGAAAATCCCAAAAATTCACCCTAACCATTTTTTGACATATAGAATTAAAATATAAACTCCATTTTTATAAAATAATTTTCTCAATATTATTAATTTATTTTTTAAATAAAATCATACTTAATTAGAAAATTAACAATTTTAATTCTATAACTGCTTTTTTATCACATTGAAAATTTAACCAAGATTTCATTATATTAATGCGTTAATACAATAAAAAATATTATAATTTACTATTCATGAGGGTCATAATACTATTCATAAGGGTATGTTTTTATTCACACAAAAAACAAGTTGGTTCTATTAGACTCTTTATAACTTACCGATCACAATTGTAGATAATCGCTTTTTGAAATTCAAAACATAGAAGCTACCAAATTAATTTAAAAGCTAGTTATAAATATCTACCTAAAACAAAGTTTCATGAATTTCAATTTATTATTTAAAAAACATGGGGTGTTACAATTATGGTAACGATCCGGCCTTTTTTGCTTCACAGTTTTCTTTTCTGGATGAGGGATTTTCCCTATGTATGACATCATTTTTTTTGCTTCCTTGTTATCTTTTTATTTTACATTTAATAAAAGGTTAGAAGATTTTTCTTATAACTAGACCTTTTAAATATAATATTAAATAGTTAATAATATTACTTAATTAATATTTATTTATAAATAATATTAATTATAAATAATTAGTTTATTAATTAACAATAATTTAATTATTACAAATTAAAAACATTTAATTTAATAATTTATTCATTATTGTTAATATTTTTTAGATAAATATTATTTTAAAATGATTATTAGTGATTGTTTAATAGTGATTATAAATATTTATTAATTAATAATTAATTATTTAATTTGTAATTAATAATATTAATATGTAATTAAATGGTTTTTAATTACCAATTAATTAACAAATACAAACTATTAATTAATAATTAATCAGTTTTTTTTAAATATTTATATAAATGTTATTAATGTTAGTTAGCTAGTTATTAATATTAGAGAGTGAATGCTAAAACATAATTATTTTTTATTAGTAATTAATTATTAAAGAAACCCTTATTATTAATATAAATATATTATTAATTATGAATAGGAAATAGGAAACTTGAATCCCATATTGGAAATATAAAAGGATTTCCAAGGAAATACCCCTTATAAAATGAGCCTTAGGTGAGGGTTTTTATCATAATTCTAGATTGTTTAAATTATAGTAGTGATGGATATTTAATAGTAGTTAAATTGTTCTTAAAATTTTAGATATATAAATATATATATATATAAACAAAACAAAACAAAATATAAATTAAACGCTTAAATATAAAAACATGTATTTTCTGAATTTGGGAAAAGACATATTGGGACATAACAAATTTTCTTGAAGGTTTAGGAAAAGGGTATTATGTTCGTAAATGCCTTTGGCCGCCACCAAAAAATACAAAGGTATTTTGGTGCATAATCCCTTTGTGGCCGATTTTCAGATTTTTTTAACCAAGTCTTATTTGCATTATTTTCTTTATAAAACATATAAAAACTTGTCTTTAGAACATCTACGGTGTCTATTAATAAGGTTTATTCCTCTCTATATTCATTATTAAAATATAAAATATACAAATAATAACTCTATCATACACACTTTATAATATTCTTTCCTAATCTCTAATATTTTTATCTCATTATTTCATATAAGCCACTTTTAGGTAAACTATGATGCTAATCAATGATATATTAATATATATTTTCATTTAAATTAAATACATGTCGTATTAATATTATTTTGATTGTGTGTAACAAATTATGTTTTAGTTGACTGCTAGATTTAAAATTTATTTTAAATCTAGAGGCCCCATTTTAAAGAATGATATCGGTGTGCTTGTTTTATGATAACATATTAAAATAAACTACAATTGGTAACCGTCATATGATTTAATTAATACACCATGTCATCTTATTTGTAGCTCAATGATTAAAACTCGTATCCCTCTAGTGATATTCACATGTGTTCCACAATTATTTGGATGTTTGTTTCAATTTGTCTTGCGTTAGTACAAAGAATCGAGATCACTCTAAAATCTAGACGTTGAATTTAAATGAATTTCAAATCTATATCTCTCTAAATATCCAGAGGAATGAGTGACATATCTCTTTCTATATAAAATGCAGAAGAAAAGTGTGTTGGTTAACCCTAATTGATATAACTTAATGACATAATATATCAAGATATTTGAATTAGGAAACTACAAGTAAACCCTTTTATATATATACAAATTAAAAACTTAACTCCATATAATTAAAAAATATTTAATTTATCAATTATTAATTACATAATTATTTATGTGATATACATCAATAAATATCATGTAATGATTAATCAAATTATATAATTACATAACTTGGACCATTAACTCAGTCTGATATATCTCTTAATGAAAATATACTAGTCTATTAACTCAAATAACTTATGAATAAATATATATATAAAATAAAAAATCTCCAAAATCCAATTTGACTTGGATCCTTTATCCCATCAACTAGCTTATCATTTTGTTCCCCGAGTAATTTTTGAGTACAAGTACCTCTTTTAAAAATGGAAATTCCAATCAGAGCATGATTGGAGCTATGAATGAGTTGGCCATACTTCCCCAACCTATCAAACTAATTCAACCACCAAGAATAGTTATAATGCCATGAGCCTGATCTTCCATATTATTTTCTTAAAATTCTATATATATTTAAAAAAATAATACAAAAACCATAATAAAATAGAGGACCTTTTCCGGTCTAGGTTCTAGAAAATTAGACTCCATCTTACAATTTATCAGACTTTAAATAAAATAAAACAATATTCTTTCCTTTATTGCATGAATGATTACTACAAAAAAATATATATCTGAATTATAACTTCAAAAATAGCTGTACAAATGATTTTAAAACACGATATGAGCTTTTATTTTCCTTGTAAGGGGTTTTAAAATTATTGAAATACCTTTTAATAAATCATCCTTTGAAAACAAATTTCGAGAAATGGGTTTATAATTATATTGATAATAGCGTCAAAAAAAATTTAGAAACACATATAGAAAATAATGTTGAAATTATTTATGTATTGAAAATACATCAACATTTTGAACATACTTAATCTCAAAAATTGATTTAAACATTATCCAATGATATTTCCCAATGACTCTATGAATTATTTTTGAAAATAAAACATTTAGGTAACTTGAAACATTGATGTTTATCTCAGGACTAACCAATTTCAAGGGATGGGTTCACTCCCAAATTGTTTACCATATTTACAATGTTCAAATGTTAGATTTTATGAAAAAAATTTAATCTTCCTTTAATTTTATATAAATTTTCTCTAGTTTTCTTCTCTAAAATTCATGGAATCATATTCCTATCCATATATATATATATATATATATCAGTATAGATTGTTTTCTATATTCTAGGAAACTGAACCTTACCACTTTTAAGAATTTCATAAAAACATGGAATGTTAAATAAAGACCAATCAACATTCATGAATCATAAAACCCATTATTATATAGAATACACTTATATATATGGAAATAATAAAAATTTGTGCATATAATATAAATGTATGTCATGTAATAAGTATACATATAATTTTGAAATATTATGTATGACATTCATTCAAATTTATGTCTTTTTTAGAATAATAATAATCTTTCAGCCAAAAATGAACTTAATAAAATATATAAACTTATAAATATTTTTCCCATACTAATAAATAATATTGATGAAATAAATATTCTTATGATAGATGTAAAATTTACATTAATAAAACAGAAGCTTGAAGAAATAAATTTTTTAAAAATTAAAACCATGATTGGATTTGGGAATTGTTTTCTTGAAAATCAAAACATAATTTTAGAAAATATCCTTGATGTATTGAATTAATAAATTTGATCATAATCCTCACACAAAAACAAGTTTTGTGAAAATATATGGATTTAAATAATTATTCTCATGAAAAAAACTTTAAAGAAATAAGTATTTACAATATAATATTTTCTAATAAAGAAATATTTTAAAATAAATAGTTTCCCTTACATATCATTTATTGAAGTAAAACTGATAAACATACTTTATTTTCTATTTTTATACCCTCTTTCTATCTAACCTCATTTTATCATCCTCTCTCGGACTAAATACTCATTTACAGAGGAAAAATCCTCTTATATAGTCAAACTTATATAATTTTAAAAATATATAATATTTAAAGAAGAATTTAAATCATTCAACAGTCAAGGGAAATCTCGACTATTTTATAAATTTGTTGTATAGATGCAAGGTTTTCTGAGAAATATGGTATTATATATTTATTTTATATTTACAGATTGAAATTAAGTAAGTAAAAAAAATAAATTCAAATTGGATGATCATTTGTTTCTTCGTGTACAGTGCATGAACTAGACCATATTGAAAATGTATAAATATTTATTCATTTTTATTGTTGAATTAAAAGAATAAGATGACAAAGTTAGATTTGAATCGATCATAAATTTATGGAAAAGTGTCTTTCATTTAATGAATTGGTTTAGGATGTCATCGAATTGGATAACAAATGTAATTGGCATCAACAAAACATTGAAGATACAATAAATAATCATAGATTTATTGCATAAAAATAACACAATAGTTGAAGTTATGTATTTTTATAATGATTCAAAGTTATAAAAATATATACATCACCAAAATTTTACACAATGAAAAGGGGTATTTTTTATTTTAATCACTAGAAATTAAATTAGAATGATGACGATGAGTTAGAAAGCAACCTAGGAATTTGATTGAGACACCCTAAAATTAAAACACACCTACCTTGAACGACTCTGCAAAATGAAACACGAGAAGGAAGTTGATTTTCATTCATAATCCTCATTCAACTTTAGATCAAGCATTTAAAAGCTTACTGGTGTTTGGAACATTCTCTAGAATCAACCCACACTCAGAACCCTCAAATCTAGAATTAAACTCCTCACCCAGCTTCGACATCCCTTTATCTAAGATCTACCTTGACTTTGGCCTCAACGAAGCCATCGTGACTTGACTCGACTAGTTTTCCTTTCTTTTCCATGAAGATGAAGTTTCCCTAAGCTGAGATTTATATATGCAAAGCCCCACCTTATCCCGGTTTCTATTTTTTTAATTATTTTCATTTCATTTTTTAAACCACTTATCATTCTTATTGTTATTATTTATTTAATATAAATTCTTTAATAAAATTATATTTATATTTCAAAAAAATAAAATAATAAATAACATAATTTCTTTTTTCTTACCTCCATAATTTTGTAAAATAAATTCATAAATATATTTTGTTGAAAATAATTAGTTTATTTAAAAAATTTAATTTTAAAATCATATAATTTTGTTATTACTTTTATTTCAAAATGAATTAATTATTTTTTAA
Organism: Viscum album; assembly: GCA_963277665.1. Lineage (NCBI taxonomy): Eukaryota > Viridiplantae > Streptophyta > Magnoliopsida > Santalales > Viscaceae > Viscum > Viscum album. The sequence continues at coordinate 377,069,864 of OY728132.1, forward strand.
ATTTTATAAATTAATGTGGTTGTTTAATTATTATATATAAAAAATTTTATTTCACATAATTAATACACCTATATTAAAATTATTAGTTATATTAAAATTATTTTATGTTTAAAAAAATAATATTTCCTTACAAAAATTCTTATTTCAAATATTTTATTAATTTTAAAATATATTCTTTTTATTTCTAATTTTTACAAAAACTAACCACTGATTCTTTTAAAAAAGCAATATACAATTTTAAATATTAATATTTATATATATATTTATTTAAATAATAATATATTGAACATTTCATTTGAAAACTATAAATTGATGATATAATTTAATATATCATTCATAAAAAAGTTATTATTCTATAAATAATTTAAAGTAATATTTATTTTATAAATTTTAAATATTTAACTTAATTATTAAATCAATTTTCTTTTTTACTTATCTAAATTATATGGTAAGTCAATTTTTATAATCACTTATTATTATTCTCAAATTCTGGGATGTTATAATAGTAGAGCGATTTGCTAGTGGCTCCGTGATCATATTGGTGATTAGAATTGATGAATGGTGATTTAGGGTGAAAAAACTGAAGGACCCTCTAGAGTAAACTATTAGTGTCCCAATGGAGGATCTAACAAGCATTTAAAACCAAAAAATCATGTAAACCTCTTTTTTCTCAATCAATAATAAGTCAGGATTTAAGTATGATCAATATAGCTTGAATAGACATTGATTCTCAAACCATGATCATTTATATTATGAAAAATCTAATTTGAATGAATGTAATGAGATTATATATACACATAGTTTGTGATCTTTTATGTATCTTTCTCAGTTATTGTGAGTCCAACTTACAAACCATGATCAGTATATAACAACACTCCCTAGACCCCATAGAGAAAGTGAAAAGTTGTAACATTTAAATCCATCCTACAAATGTTAACATTGTAATATAATGCCTTTTTAATATGATAGCTCATCACACAAGATGTTTTCATGTGTTACCATACCTAAAGGGGTGATCTATATTTCTTTTACTTACTAATAGAAACTTGTTTGTGATCACCATGTACATCGATTTAAGTTAGACAGTTTCATCTTAATCAAACGGAGAAAAATATCATCTTTCAATACATGGATGGTAAAATCCATTCTTGATAATTCAATTAACATGTCACCACTTATGATGGATTTGGGACAAACTATTTCTCCATGAGAATATATAAAATTGTTTTTATCATGTATTTATGTACACGATTCATGATATACTTTAAAAATAATCTGAAGTATTTATGGATAGGAATTTCCAATGAAACATATTAAGTGGAAATGATACATTCAAGTTTGTCTTCATGACCTCTCCCTCTTGTAAATCACTAAAAGAAGACATCATATGAATAAGTCCTAATGATCATCAACCCCTAACACCTGGTAGTTATATAATGTTTGTGTCCTATTAGATAGACGTAGCTAGACCATAAGAAATAACAATATAAATATTTTCATGATATTTTTAGTTTCTCTTTGTAGAGGAAACTACCTATTGATGCAATGAATATTATAAAGACATTATTACATAATTCATGCAGAAGATTAAATAGTATGTAATAAGAATGAAACACATATATATAAAACAGATTACATGTGGTATGATAGTCAATAGTATATAAATACTTAGTTCTAAGAAATTAATTCCAAATAATTTATACTTTCACTAGACTCAACTTTTAACTATTCTCAATGTGTTAACTCTCACATGGTACACATGATTCTACTAAGAAACAACTTTAAAGAGTAGGTTTAACACATTCTCTATTGTACCTACTCTACAAACTGTGACTTCACCTCTATAAGTAAAATCCCCTAAAAGATAGTATTTTTTAAGTATATTCTTTATCTGTAAATGTGATATATGTTCTATTGAAATAAACATTTTTGTAGTGTTGTCACAGTACATGTAATAAGATCTACACTTCTAGTCACCACACTAAGACTTGTATTAATGTTGTGTATCCAAACCTATATTTTAATATCATTATAAGTCTCATTATACTCATACCTTGTTGAATAATCATAAAACCAAAGTTTCTTTGATCTTATCTAAAAAATACTTCTACCATTCATGAATAAAACATATCCCAAATGTGGCTTCAAATAATCATGAACTGCTTATTGGATAACATTTATGTATATACTCAATACAAGTTACTCATCTCCTCCAAAAACCAATAAAATATACTTATTACATATCAAGTACATTAGGAAAGTTTTAACTACTCCAAAAAACATTTCTTTTAGATCTTATTGTTTTAGTACCATATTAAATGAATAATAAACAGAAATCCTCACACCTAACGTGACATAAATGATAGGTCTGATCACTAATGAATAATTAATTATACTCATTTTTCTTTCTAATACCATGTTTTTGGACACATATCCTTAAAGATGTTAAATTCATAAATCATAATTTATAATATTGGAATTTTTTTACCTTGTATAATTTTTTTACCTTGTATAATTTTTATACCTTATAAATGCATGTAATGTGACATAGCCTAAAAAACCTCTTAGATTTGTATTTTTAGATCCTAATCCTTAGAGCATAGATTGATTTACCTTTATGAAGGAATATGTATTTATCCATGTCTAAACCAAATATAATATTTATATCCCATTTATATTAGTAATATTACATCAACATATATTATTATGAAAACAATGAAACCCCCATTTACCTTCTTATAAATGCATGGAACACTTTGAATTATAATAAAACTAAATTTTCTCATAGCTTTATCAAAACCAAATTTCCATGATCTTGTTTCCTGATTTAATTGATAAATGGATCTATAAAACTTGCATATTTTATTGGATTCCTTTTATGTCATAAACCCTTATGGTTGTTTCATATTCATATCATTCAAACGTTTACCATTTAGAAATGATTGTTCACACCCACATTCTAAATTTCATAATCATGGAAAGCCACTATGACAAGTAGCATTCTAATGTATCTTAACATAACAATTGGTGAAAAAGTTTTGTCTAATTTTTTCATTGACATTTTCTAAAAAGGATTTTTTATATATATTAACATTACAATATATGTCCATTTTTTCTTGAATACCCATTTATTTCCAATAGAATTTACTCCAACTTCTGGTTTTACCAATGTTTAAACATTAATTTAGTACACTGTATTCATTTTATAATTTATAGATTAGTTCCCTTTGGAAACATCTTAAATTTATAATACTAACTTATAGAACAAGGGTTCGTTATCCTCTAATAATAATTTGTCACCTTCCTTAATGACTAAAAAACCATACCCCCTTAGACCCTAATTTACCTTTTTGATTTAAAAAGTAATTGTGTATTTCAGAAAATTTCAATTATGGGGTCTTATGGATTCTATTCCTATTTTAACTCTTGTGTATCTGGAAATTCACGATACCCAAATTCATCAATGTCTATATTTATCCCACTAATTCCTTTAATTATGTTCTCCCATTGTAGAAATATTACTTTTCTATTGAATATAACCTTTCTATTCGATGGAATTGATAGGTAATATCCTTCTTTACTTAGGATATTCAATAAATATTCACTTCACACCTCATTATACAATATATTTTATCTAGGATTAGATTTAACAAAATCTCCTCATCCCCATACAATAATATGTGATAAGGTACTTTTCATACCATAAAATAACTTTTATGGGACTCCTCATTTTTCACCTTAGTAGGAACATGACTAAGTGTGCATGACCCTACTTATAATTTATATCCCCAAAATAATAATAAAATATTCACATAGCTCATTATTGATCCCGCCATGTCTAACAATGTAAAATTTCTATTTTCCAATGGCCTTTCTCATCACATGAAAAATATATATCCACCCACTCATTTATTTCCCCCTTAGTATTTTTTTTCTTATGAGGAAATTGTGTGGGTACCATTGATTTTTATTTTTCCATTAAACTATTATGTTCATGGTCTTTATTTTTCACTATATGAATTGGATATTTACTTTAAACATTTCCTTATTACCTTAGTGAAAATATATATAATTTCAATGAGTAATTTATCCATATTATTCACATTAAAATTAATAGTGAATGTAGAAAATTTTGGCAATAGGGATGAAAGTATGAGGTATTTGTATAGTTCTTTATTTAGTGTGAATCTACATTTCTCTAATAAATCAATGTACATGATAAAGTAGATTACATGAGGACTATATTAAATTCATTCTCCTACCTTCCATCAAAAAAGTGCATTAGTGATCATATACGTTTTTTCCTATATTTCTCTTGATACAGATAATGTATTTTAGACAACATGACATATACATATTTTCCCTCAAATCATTTTTGTATTTCACTAGACAGCGATGATAACATGATGCATTAGACATCAATTGCATCATCTACGTGCCTTTTATAGACTTCATTACTTGTATTACTATCCCCCTGAGGAGTATCAATAGGTAAGGTGGATTCTGGAATATATAATTTCATTATTTTCATAATATTATATGAAATCATGTGTACCACTCATGGTAATTTACACTAGGGAGGTCATTTTTTCTGAATTATTTATAGTGATAATGAACTTATGGTGTTGCTTTTCATTTTCTATAACCATATCAAATAAAAACATAATACATTAATTAATTAATAATTTAAGACCATATTTATTGTTAAAATAATATTTCTCTAGCTATTTTTATCAAACCCCAATAGCCAAGACCATTAGAATTAAAATATTAGTTACTTAGATATTCTAGTGGGAAATGATCTATATTTCTTTTATTGTAGAATATACTATGGAAATTATATATTACACAAATATATTAGGATATAATTTACACATTACAACTATATTAAAACGTAAATTCTTACAATGTTGAGTGGACTCCCACATCTATATATCTTATAATCATATTTACTCACTGTTTTCCCCCATATTACACCAACAAAACTATTACCTTTACTCCTGATTCCAATTTGGTTAAGTGGATCCATCACTTTCATCAAAACTCTATGATAAATTGATTCACCCTCAACTAAATCTAGAAAAACAAATTGATCTATGGTTGTATTCCAATTCAAATGATGAAATGATGGTGGTGACTTAAAATTATCTATGAGGGAATTTTTTTAAATAAGGAATATATTTTTATTTTGTAATGGTTGTTAAATATTCTATGTTAATTCTTACATAAATAATTAACCATAGAAAATAAAACAATATGACATGAAATCCATTTTATCTAGGCATGGTTTTTAATTTTCTAATTGATGTGATTGCATAAAAAAATACAATGAAAATAATAGAAAATTGTAAAACAATATTGATATTTTGAACTATTTATTAGTTTAATGAATAATGATAAACCAAACTATACCCTAAGGAGAGTAATGGCTTGAGTTTATCTAGACTAATGTCAGAAAATCCTTTATTGTCATGTGTTATTTTTTATTTCGTCTTCCTTATACTCATCAATTGAATTGCCTCTTCATGAAAACTACTTATATTATAACTTTACTCATATATTAAAGAGGGGATCCATATGAAATGGGTTACATAAAAAAATATAGATACACAATCCTGTACATCATAAAAGAGAGAAATATCATTCACAACTTATCATTATTACTGTTATTAATTATTACAATAATTAAACCATATAATGTTCAATAAAATAAATAAATTAAAAAAAATAAAACATATACAAGTTGTTCTAAGCTCATGATCATTTACTATTCCATGAATAAAATAACTATTGAAAATATCTTGCTCACCTAATCCTATAGTTAAAATTAAATAAATATTTTTTTAATAATTTTATCTAATCCAATTTAAATCCTTTAATATTTTCAATTAATTAATTATAAATAAATAAGAATACCCTTTTTTTAAAAACACAGTTTTTAAAAATTATTTTATTAAATTAAATTGTGTCTGGGTGTTTACATATATGTATGTATATATAAAATAAAATAAAAAAGGTGTGAACGAGACCACGTAGGCCATTCTGGGCCTAGGGGTGATTAAGAAAAGACCTCCATGGATCAGGGATGCTTGTTTAATCGTTTCCCAATAGCAACGATATTTATTGAATACCATTACAGATTACATCGAATGGTCGGTCTTTCCATCGAGTATGAATTTCATGTTTACATTCACTTATTCTTGATTAATTAGAACCAAATCATCATGATAAGTTTACTAGAAAATATAGAATGAGTGGAATTATATATTTTAATAAATAAAATCAATGATATTGATGATAAAAAAATAAAACCACTCTAATACAATATGTAGGACCTGGGTTCATTGAAAATTTTAAATGTTATCTATGAAGCTTGGTTTATCAATCTTGATCAATTGGGTACTATATTGAAAAACAGAGATAACTCCAAAATCCCTATATTGATTGAAAATTAATATCCCTTTTTTATCTCCCTATATTTCAAGTGCAATGAGACAGTTCATTTGGGGTATTGGATTAGTGGTTAAAGAAACCCCGTAATACGTCATCCACCATATATCAAATCCTAGCAGATCCAATATAGGGGATTTCCTAGATGATAATAAGTTGGGCGATGGACATGACCATAATTTGTGGGACTTGGTGTAGCCTCTTGGTTGGTGGTAGTTCATCAATCATTAGTGGATTTTGATGAGTCTGGATAGGGCTAGTGTATGGTGGTCGCAGTGGCGAAACAACGATCGTTGTTGGATATCAATGAGATTGAGAGGCCTCTGTAGTAGTGTTGGTGGTGCAGGGAAGACCCATCTATGATATGGAATGTGATCAATGATGAATTTTTTATCCAGAGATAGGGGTATTGGGTTTTTAGATGCATTGAATGGTGGAAACCACTAGTGATAAGTATGTGTGATTGGGGACTAGGAACATGGGATGTTAGAGTGGGGTAGGCATGGGTTGGTGAAGCCTATGAGTCTTGGGATGGACCCTATGGGCTATGGGACAGCTTTTTAGTTCACTATAGGCTAACAAGACAATGTAAGGAATCTAGTTCCCAATGGGCCTACAAGCTATGTAATGGGTTTCCTCTACCCATAAAAAGAGGTGTTTATTAGTTTAATAAAAAAATTAGGGGACTCCCTACTAAATATTTAAATAAATTGTAATAGGAGAGGTATATATTTCATTGTAAATCAATTTTTTTTTTAAAAAATAACCCTAATTGGAATGACCTCATTATATTATATTTCTAGTGTTTAAAATTAGAAAAAAACATGCATGTCTATGATCTATCACATAAATCATAACTGAACACCCTGTCCTAAAAAATTATTTAATTTATCATCAAATGATAATATCTATTTTTTTTATTATAGGTAGACATGATTTCAATAAACCCAAAATACACACACCCTCACACCCTCACACACTAGTGGATCCAGCCTCATCCCTCTCCATAAGGAATGACTAGCACCCAATGGGCCTATTTTATTACAATACATGGAACAAAGGCTCAGAGGACCAAAGGCCTTAGAACATGGATTGAAAAAGGGAAAAATACATGACTTTACCACTTGCATGAGAAGATTATAACATGTATTTCCACCAGTAATTAGCCACGCTACCCCATACTAAAGTTAATTCACCTATGGTACTGATTATGAGTGTTTTGTTTCACCTTATCAACGCTATGGAATCATTCTGGTTTGATGCTTTTTGAAAAGGTTCCCCTCCATTCCAACTTTATGTATTGGAGAAAGGATAGATTATAGGTTCCAACACAATCATATCTATTTCAAGTATTCCACCTAATAATTCTGGTATAGTTCCCCACATCCTCAGTAATATGTTGCTTCACACTATCATTTTTATAGAGGAATATATATACAGACACATAGAGAGAGGTTATAATACAAAGATAATTAGTATGATTATCCTCAAAACCTATCATGGAAATGTGGAAGAATAAAACTAATGTCTTAATGAATAAACAAGAGAACCAACTCCTCACTTATCTAGGTTATCTACCACCCAACCCCACTAAGGCTTGTTCACAAAATCTGCATACAAAATAGTAACATAATATTAAAAAAATTCAAGATAGACCCTAAAAAACACATCCCCAAAAAAATAGTCACCCTCATGCCCTAGTGGATATAGTCCTAGAGCGACCATCCCTTCCATATCTACATAACAAAATATCGCCTAACTACATCAAATCTGTATATCCACATATCCACAACCATAACAACATAACCACATATCAGAACCTCATCACCATTTATCCACATATCACAACAAAATATTTTTTGGGTATATAACCATATAAAAATAAACCTCATCCCTTATTACTTCCATGTACACCACCAACCCAAACCACAACCTCATCACATAAGCACAATGACATCAAGAAACTATTATCGATACATCATAACCCGAGGAAATCCCAACTTATACTACATCTGGAATATATAATGGGTAAGGGAGAGTAGTCATATATTTGTGTCACCACCATCCCTAATAAAGGAAAAGAACCCGAAACCCATTACCTCATATGGGCTTCAGTAAGGATATCTATCTCGGGTGGTGGTTTATAAAAATAATAATGAAAATAAATTGTATATAATAGACATCACATCGCTAATCCTAAGGGTTGAATCCCCAATAAATTGCAGTAATTACTACAACAAGAACATGTCACTTCATCCGAATTGCATCAATAAAACTATCACTACCTTAACCAGCTAGTGGCACCTAACCCTAAAAATTCCACAAAACATGAAATCCTATACAAAGAGTTCCACCATGCCATACAAATTCACCATGGACATTCCCAACGTATCTTATATGCAAGTTTATTCTTTAGGTTTAAATATTATTATAAATTTAAGTATCATGATGATATGGGTTGTTTCACCGAATTAAGAACATCAATAATGTACATAGAAAAATTCTAATGAAATAAGATCATAATGGTTTACATCGAATTATTTCAAAAGGGTGACATTTTGGTAAATAATCATTGACAGATTTAAAAGGCATTAAAATATTTTTTGACAAGGGATTTTACAAATGAATTCCCCAATTGTAATATTTTCTTGGTATATATTTTAAATGAATTTTTAGGATGTTTTTTCCTAAAATGTTTAATATGAAGCATGTGGGTTTGAGGACAACCGGGTAAAACAATTCATGATTTAATTTTATTAACACAAGAAATATCCTTTCAAAATATTTTTTTTGATATAAATATTTTTATATATGAAACCACATGATGAGGATTGAATAATTTATGACAGTATATGAATGAATAGTGGGTTGGAACATCCTATGCCTATATTTACTGGTTGAGTTATTTTAAAATATATGTCATCAAAACATGTGAAACGTAATTCTCAATGGTTGGGTTATGCAATCCAAAATAATATGATTTAATCATGTTAATCATTAAAGAATAATAAATTAATGAATATTATAATACTTTATATGAATAAAATATGTTTTTAACCTAACTTGTATGACAAGATTATTATTTTATTATAAATTAATTTAATGAATATTCTCATTTAATTATTACTTTTTTATGTTATGGAATATGGGGTTGTTTATTCGAAAGGTACCGATAAATTATTAATGAAGATTTATAATATACCATTCCATGACCATGCAACATTGGATAATCATGCATGGGTTTATTTTAGTGTCATGAGGAAATCCTATAGATTTAATACTCAACCCTATTATATGTATTTAATTAGGTATTCTGAAGTCATTGGATGTGATATAGGAAAAATGAAGACCTTGTTATTCATCAATGGTGAGATGTAGATCCTTGAAAAGTATATGGAATGTGTAACGACATAACCACATAACATAATCATATTGAACTCAAGCCACAATAAATGATACATCAAAACCTCAAGCCATCACAACCTATAATACATTTGGAAGATATATTGGTGATGGGGGGATAATTTGTCCATATATATCACCTCCATCCTAGTGTTGTAATAGAGGGCACCCTAGACTCAACTATGCATTACTTTTGATTACCATATCATGTGTACAGTTGGATATACATGATGAATACTTACCATTTTAGGGCGGATATTACTGTCTCCACTATTTAATGGTAATTTCCATAGATTAATTATATAATAAAAAGTTTTTAATAGATCCCATACTATAATGAGAACCTCGATATACTATGATATTAGTCATAAAAAATGTCTTATGGTCTAGAAACATCTTGCTGAATGGACATAATAGATGTTTGACTATCAGGTGTTTGGGTAAAATAAGCATTGATTCTTCTACTCATGATGTTATCACTTAGTGATATCTAGTACTGATATCATGAGGACATACCCACCAATTGGAACACCACATGTTTTTGATGTCATTGGTTGTTCGTATCTACAGACATGTGTAGTGGTCTATTGATTTTTTTTCATTACCAATCTATGAAACTTTTATCACGTTTGGTGAGGTGTCTTTTGTAGGGTGTGTCCTTGGTGATATGACATTGGTTGAATGGTAAAGAAAGTATTTGTTTCTTCTAATTTAAGGATGTTATATATATCAAGCTTGGTTGATCAGGATGGTACTACCTTAATAAATCCATGTCCATGGTAGTCCAAAGTAAATCCATCCAGTTAGATCAACAAACAATAAATCGAGAAAGGGTGATGACATAGGTATATGACATTTTTTATGAGATATTAAAGACAAATAGATTATATTATACAGTGTGTGTTTGTAGGTTGGTTGTCATTTCTATGACTATATTTATCTCTTTAGGGGCCAATATGGGTTACTAGATCCCACTCTTGTTCTGTGAATAGTATTAACTGCTATCGAGATAAGGGTCTAGAGGGTCACACAAAATAGCATATTCAAAAGTCTACCCTATTATGGTGAATAAGAATTTTTTGTCACGGTGGGCCCCACGACATGGGTTTCAGTTTTGTCCAAGGATATATGATCACTAATGGAATAAATAAGTTCATATTATTCAAGTAAAGAATAATTGATGTATAATTTATTTATTTGGAAATATATTATTCGAAATAATATCAGTTTAAAATATTTGAGGTTCATTTAATATTTTTCGGAATGACTAGTCGAGTTATTGGGATGGGTTTTATCGTGTAATATAATTATTATATTATAAAAAAGTGATAGAAATATAAATGATATTTATGATTCAGTTTTTTTTAAGAAAGGATGAGGTTTAAAGGACTATTTATTTAAATTCTGAAGAAAAGTGAAATGTCAGTGCATCATACAGGAACACAATCACAAAAAAAGAGGAATACAAAGTCATTAACCCATTTTTGAGAAGCTTCTTATAATATAAAGAGGGAATCTTATACCATTGTAGTGGGGATGTAGTCCTCTCTTCTAGGTCTTCACCTGCATCCATGGACCATCACCATCATCATATTATTCAATAGTAACATCAATTTCGTTTCTTTCATCTTTAGCCACTCCATCACTTTTCTTCCCATCCTGATCACTGATAGTTGAAGAAAGCATATCAAGAGTTATGAGTACTTGAACTTCTAATTACCTTAGTCCTCAAAGATTGGGAAGATGTACGGCTAAATGTAATCTTGTATTCCTCTCACCTCACCTCTAATGGAATTGGATCCAGATGAGCCATAATTTGTGAGGGAGTAGGAAAAGCTGGAGTAGGATGGTTATTAATTCTATAATAATAATTTTGTGTTCCCATTAAAACACATATCACATGATTGTAAGCTATTGTCGAAACCTATTTAATGGGATCAGAATACCCCCTTCTCCCTTGAATTATTCTCTCAATATTTTGAACTAGAAGTGCAGGTGTCACCATCTCACTTTACGTTTTCCCATATGTCTTAGATACATCCACACCTGAATAGGAAGGAAAAAATGAATGACAAGACCCTTAAAAGGATATGGAGGAATCTCCTTTGCATAGTAAGGTTCTAATGGCATTCCATAAACCAGTTTCTGAATATTTTTACTAAGGATAACATCTGCAATTTAGTCTGGGTTTTTTTATTGAACCGTCCTCCATTTGAGGTTTTGAAGAAGCTGCATATTTTGAGAAATCTGCCTTGTTAGTAGATCCAAGGTAAAACTAGTGTTATTTACTGAGAGGGAAGGGTTTACCCTATCTTGTTCCTTCAGTAAAACCAGTTCATACATGAAAGAGTTTTGAATAGCCATTTTGGGCTTAGGATTCTTTGATATTGCCACATCTCTCTTATCATTACCCATTATACTTTTAGACTTTATCATAAACTATTATTTCCAAAAATTGAGGTCAAATTCCATTCGAGAAAAGTGATCTTTAACCTCCAGACTACCATCTGATTCCACTTCCCCTTCTCCTGAGATTCCTTATGAAATGGTGTTTATACCAAATATTTATTGATTATTTATAAATAGGAGAAAGGAACCTCTTACAATATAATATTCACTACTTGATTGGTGAGAGGTTATCTCTCAACTCTCTCTCTCTATCTTGATTACTAGAGAGAGAAGCTCTGGTTCTAGGTGCATGATCATATTTATTCTTCACAGATCGACGAAATAGAGTAGTGGTGATCATCGAAATGTAGAAGGAGTCTTCTAGAAGTTTTCACTAGCACCTGGATTCAGAAGATCGATGCTCCCATTGGGAATTTGAAGCATGTGTCGATGATATAGAGGTATTTAACTTTTGGTTCTTCAAGCAATTATCACCAACAAATAGCAAATGTCGAGCATATATTTTGATTTAACAGGGTACATCAATAGTTTATTTTTGTTATTAAGTTATTCACACCATGATCCAAAAGATAATATAGAGCATCTATTCACAATTAAAGATGTATTTATGTCGATCGTCGGTGGAAAAATGTTAAAATCCCATGTTTTGGTGCTTCTGTTGCATGATCGGTACATTCAATTAGTTATAGAGTGATGCATGAAAAGTCTAATTCAATAGAAAAATTAAATATTCATTTAACCATGGAAAGGGAATCATTAAGATCCCAACCTACCTAGTGCCGGTTTTGGAAATCACACAAGACAAAAAAATAAAAAATAAATTGAGGGGAAGAAGTCCTCAATGGGTCAAAAAAAAATATAAAAAAAGGAATGGGTACCCCATTTCCCCTACCTCCCTCGGTCATCAAACTCCCAGACCCACAGTCGGAAGCCTCTGCCACCGGGTCATCATGTTGGCACACCACCTCTTACCCACTCATCCTATGCAGTACACACCACTTAGAAAATCACCCTAGATAGAATACTCTATCCACCTCTCCCATTTTGGTTGAAAAACCTGACTGGCAGCTGCATGCTTCTGCGGTGGACAGATCTGAGGTAGCTCCTCCTCAGCGGTGAGCATCGCCACCGCGATTCTGTTTCTCATCATTGTATGGCTATCGTCCCTCCTAGATTCGCCTTTCCTTGATAATAGACCACCCACCTAGACTATAATAGACCACTACCCATGATCCTCCCTCAGCTACGCCCCACCCCCTAAGCAGGTGACGCCCGACACCGCCTTCTTTCCAACCAGATCTTGTCACCACCCACGACCAGGTCAGATGGCCTCCACCCTACCCTATGAACCAATGCTTGCTGTAAAACTCTCCACTTTTCCCTGGTATGACCCATGCCTCCACCCAGATATGCTAGTGACACCATCTACTTACATTCATGGCCATCCAGCAATCGTGCAACAGAGCCCCAATACTCCTCATCTCTACTTGGAACTGTAGTGGTGCCCTCAAGTCGTCATATTTGCGAATCGTCTGCATCATTAGATGTATAAGGTCCTACATTTCCAATTCTATGATATATTTTTACTCATAATATCTCTCTGTCTATGTGTGAGTATTGTTATATAATGATGATATGAGGAGTGACACACTTTGCACCATGTTATGGTGACACACCAGATAGGAGTATGATGCTTTGGATGGGAAGGCACTGCAATTCGAGTCCCATGTGATGCGGATCAAGGTATTACCTCTAGTGTCTATTCTGATCAATTATTCACTCAATGGATCAACCATTAGTGTTGACTCATATCCATTCATCATTTTATTTTTTCATCGTTTATCATTTTGTGAATGTTTAGTTTACGTGTGATTACATATAATAATAAAATGGTATAGAAGATAAAATGAAAATGTGACATGATACATATTTTATATTTATTTAATGGTCAGTTGTGAGTGATATCACATAGTATGTTCTTTTCAAATATAAAATGGTTCTTTTCATTACATTAAAAACACAAAAACCCTCAAAGAAATATTAAATCGTAGTTGCATTCCATAATTTTCATTTGGACAAACACGGGTGTTCGGGGTGCTCATCATGTCATAAGTAAGGGTGTCTCTCACTACCATTGAGTTCTTATGAGAGTGGTGGATTGAATTAACATAAATGATGGTAATAATTATCTATATCTAACTTACTATCATTTTAGAGGCAGTCCTTGAGTAAATCAATTTATGATTTTAGAAGACGGGACTTGACTCAACAAATCATGGACTTGCGAGTTAGTGTGGTTGGTACGTCAAAAGCCTACCCTGAACCCTTAGTGTAGTGGTGTTGCCATATCTTTTACAGTATGAGGGTAAGTTTAAAGATCATATCCACTAGAATACCCATGAAATAGATTATTCATATTCTAGCATAGAGGGTTCCTAAAATTCAATAAAATAGTCAGAGACATTTAATGATTTCATTTTTTAATCAAAATGTCTAAAACAGTAATCAAGACAAAAATTATAATATGCCAGAATTTTTTTTATAAAAAATGGTATATTATACCACAATAAATAATGATATAAATAATGGACAACATAAATGTACACACTGGCATGAATTTCCAAGTGTAGTACATGCGCTTCCGCACAATGCTACAGTATGAGAAATTCATTGTGTCAGTGTCTCTAATACCTATTAAGTTACCTAAAGAAGCAAGGGTGATATATGTGTTTATAGAAGACTCATGTGTTAATAATGATTGTTATTTCATAATTCCATCACCAATGTATAATTCTAGTTGTAGTCACTACATCAATATATGAGTTATCTAACATGAAATCACATCTCTAATAAGTTTTTGAGGAGAAAGTGAAGAAAGATATGAATAAGGGGATGATTACATCGGCATGTGTAAATTGAAAGATGGATAATAATATTTTAATATATCATATTCTAATAGAATTTTCACCCATTTAATCTAGTATCATATTATGTTTCAAAATGGGAAATATAGAGTAAATGCTTTATTACCTATTTAGGTATGGATCGCCATGTAAATAAGAAGATAAAAAAATAATCTTTAATTTTTATGGTGAAAAAATCTATAGAAAAGGTGAAAATACCAATGAAAATTAATTCCAAAACCATATTTACAATGTCCTTTAATGAAAGAGGTATTAACATGAAGTTTTTTTCATTTCATATTAGGAAATAAAAATATGGAAGTTTAATCGTATTAAACTGAATTAAAGATGAATGTTACCGCTTCTTCTTTAGGAATATTCATCAATGTAATGTTTTGGTTTTACTTAATGGTTTTAAAATAAAATATGCCTATCACATATGTGTATTGATATACTATAACCAAGTAAGTATAGAGATATTATTTGATGGAAGGTGTACTCTCCAAGTGGATGAAAAAGGGTGATTCCTAAGTCAGTAGTGAGAAAAACATAACTTCTAATTTCCATGTGAATGATTCATGTAGAAATTTTACTGATTATGATCAAAACATTTATCTCACATAACCTTTTGACGCAAGGATACATTATTCCAAGTTTAGGAATGAATGTTGTTTTTGGTTTACAATACTCAAGTAATACTTTAGTTACACATGAATCATAGGCAGTACCTAATGAATATAAATGTATGACTTATTTACCCAGTTGTGGAAAGATAATATTTGTGAAGGAAAACTAAAATTGGAAGTCTAAGATTTACCCAATATGGTATTTAGACTCATTTTAGCTAAAAACCTTAGTTATTATCGATGTATATACTTAGTTTTGGACAAAGGAACCTATAGAAATAATGGTAAGACACGGGGCTTTTGAAATTAGTTCAAAAAATGAGTGTAAACTACTTAAAGATTAATCTAGTGGTAGATATACATTATTTTATTCCTTTAAGTCATTGAGGAGTGTCAAAAAGGTGTTTGATATTTTCATGGCTAGAATATCTGAGTTGCTTCGGGCCGACATGCCGAATAACATCTTAACCAAGCAATCATCGATCAACATAATGTAACATAAAGTAATTCTGGAATGTCCATTACATTTTATACATCACAACATTGATGTAAATGAGGAGGATTGGTGATAAAGTCTTAAATGTTAACATTGATAAAAAAATGTCGAATGAAGTAATTCCTAAATTCCTATTTTATACATCATAGTTATGATGTAAGTAGTATCAATGTTTTAACATGCCAAAACTTCCATTATATTTCAAGACATGTTTTGAGAATAATGGAGGTATCCCATAACCATATGAAAACTATCCTGAAAAATGGATATTATATAAGTTATAGTATGATGAAAATCAATTTTGTCATAAGGACATGTGTTTGTATGCAAAGAGTTTGTTAGGACATAAACAAACTTGAATCAAGTAAAAAACATTGTGCATATAATGTAATTATCCCAACGGATTCTTAGGATATTACATAAATTCATACGATAGAATAGATGAATTCAAGCGATAGACTAAATTTCTATAAAAAGATGCACATTTCTGACTGGGATAGTGGGAGAAAATTTGAAATGGTTTTAGTCAATGTTAGGGATGTACATGAAATTTGGATTAGGAACAGGTTCCATAAGTCATGTGGAAAAGAAATGTTCTAGAGAAAAATACTATATAGGAAGGTTAAAACCATAAGGATGGTTTTTGTATTCACCACAGTCTGTGATGAATTATTCTTTTGTATTAGTAAATTCCACAATTAAACAGTATATGGAAATTCTCTAAGATTGAAAAGATCAATTAAAGTTCAATAATGTATTCCATGTATCAAAGTGAAAAGCGGATAAAAATTTTGAATACTACAGTGGGTATTCAAGTGTGATTTTACATGGATGGTACAAGCATAGTACCAATAAGGATCGATTTATTATACAAAGTATTCCTATGTAAATCAATTAGAATTTTACTTTTCAAATATAATTTTATGATCATTATATTGGGCATTGGATTTTATGAATACCGATATTGGAAGGCGCTTATACGATACGACCATAAAGAGATAGACATATTACAAAATGGTAATATATTTTTAAATTTACTAAAATCCAATTTAGATATGAAGTAAGCTATAGGATCATATACTATCCATTTGGAATTAATGTTTTCCATGTGTCTACCAGAGGTTAGTGGTAGCACCACTGTTTTCTATTAGAAATAGTTTCGACAACATATGGAAAACATATATTGGTCTTATAGTTTGTTAAGACTATGATGAAAGCTATACACTATTGATTGACTTAAAGTAACAACCTATGTTCTAGGGAATAGGGTCTACTGAGGTAGATCTAATGGTTTCTTGGACTTAGTCAATCATACATATAGTGACATAGTATTGAAAAATACATGTTGGAACAGTTCAACAGAAGAATTTTTCCTAGTGTCAAATGCCATAATCTATCACGGTTGACATGTCTGGGACATGGGAGGAGATTAACATGGTTCGTTGAAATCCATACAGTTAAGCGATGAATCAATCACATGTTCCATGATTTATAGAAGAACTGATATTACTAAGATATACATTATAGTAGGTATATATCAGTCATATCTTTGATAACTTCATGTAAAGAAGTTAGTACTATCTTATTGTACTTGGGAAAGTAAAAAGGATATGTACCCTGTAAGTGTAGAAGCATGGATACTAGTTATTAAGGAAAAAAGACTAGTTTTACTTTGATCCATGTGATCTAATATTGTTGTAAGGACAAGGTGGTCAGAAATACAGTCTCATAAAATCCAGTGGTATCCATGCCTAAAAATACCAAGTTTTTTGCCGCATCTAAGGTATCCTAGAAGTAGTTAAATGAAACGATTTGTTCTAGTTCTTGGAATCACACCTAATAAGTAAACTATTAACATAATATAAATTATGATATTTTTACTAGAAAATATTTCAAGTTATGACAGTGGAAAAAGGGGATATACTGAGAGATATCATCTCTTGAGAGGTTTTACTCAAGGAGACATGGTCACATATAGAAGAATAGACATGTAGTGGAATTATGGAAAGACCAATAACTAAAGTTGTGACTCAGCAAAAACATTATTTTAATGATGTTAGAGCTAAAAAGTATGGTTATCATGTTGCCTCTAGTGAAAGTGAGAGTGCTGTAATAGAGTCTTCTCTTGGACCAACTATACAGTTCTTTTGATTATCATATCATGTGTATAGATGGATATACATGATAAATACTTACCATTATAGTGTAGATATTTATGCATCCACTATTTAATTGTAATTTCCAAAAATTAAATATCATAACAAAAGATTATTGCAGATCCCTGGCTATAATGAGAACCTAGAGATACTATAACATAAATCCTAAACAAAGGTCGAATGGTCAAGATACATCTTACTGAGTAGACACTTTAGATGTTTAATAATCAGGTAATGGGGGATTTAAGCATTGGGACTTCTTCTCATGATGTTATCACTTGGTGATCTCTAGTAGAGAGAACCCAAGGATAAACCAACCAATATGAACAAAAAATGGTTTGGGTGTCAGTGGTTGTTCTTATCTATGATCATTGGTGCTGGTCTCCCAAATTGAGATCAAAACAAATGTATTCCATTTGGTCATGTATTTTGATGCGGGTAGAAATCCATGATAATGAAATCATGGTGAAGTGGATTATGTTATGTGCGTCATTGGTGGTATTACATTGGTTTAATGGTCAATAATGGATTTTTCACTTCGAAGGTAAGGAAGTTATATATCCTGAGTCTGGTTGATCAGGATGTTAGTACCTTGATAAATCCATCGCTATGGTAGTCTAAGGTAAATACATCCAGTTAGATCAATAAAAAATAAAACATGAAAGGTTTATGAAATAGGTGTGTTTCCTTATTTATGTGATATTAAAGAAAAATAGATTATATTACGGAGTGTGTGATTGTAGGTTGGTTCACTAATACAAAAATTTCCTTTAACAGTTCTAGTAATTATTAAAACTAAAACAAAATGTTGATAAAGGGCATATTTATCAGTGTTAAATAAAGCATTGATAAATTTAACCTTTTATCAGCATGTTTTTTTAGCGCTTAATAAAGATATCAACGCTTTATTTTTAGCAGTAATAAAGGTATTCTTTATTATCATTTTTTGTACAGATAAAGGGTAACCTTTATCAACGCTGATATAGGGTATCCTTTATCAGTTCCTTAATTTTAGCTCCGATACAGGGTATCTTTTATCAGCATTTTATTTTTAGTGTTCATTAATATTTATATAAATATATGAAATATTTAAATAAATAAAAAATAAAAATTGTGTTTATTAAAAAAATTACACATATTATTAATTATATAATTATTGATAAAAAATGAATAGATTGATTATTCATTAATAATCAATAATAAAATTTTAATTAGATAATTATGATAATAAATGTTATTAATTTTTTTATGTTTAATATATAGGTATATTATATTAAATATATAGATATATATTAATGTATATAAATATTATTTGTATATTACAAAATATTTATACTCTTTTTATTAAATAGTCATATGTTTATTGAATAATGGTCTACAATTAATAATTAATAATAATTTAAAAAAATTACTATAATTGCATAGTACTTGATATATAATTCAATGCCATTTGATTTTTCAATTTAATAGAGATCAAATGTTTTATGTATTGATTTTATAAACACATAATTAATTCATTTTTTATACAATGCATAGGAGCCACACTTATCCATTTTTTCAATATTGTTAATGTGTACTTATTCTTAGATTATTCAATTTCACTCAATTTTAGCAGATATGCATGAAATTAAAAGGATATATTCATTAATAATGTTTAAAATATATTTGTAAAAAATATTTATAAATAAATATATTTATAATTGTACAGTCACTATATCTATACAATTATATATTTGTAATTATAAATAAATGAATAAATATTTTTTAAATTTATATATATAATTATAAATAAATAATTATGTATATTTAAATAATTGTTAAATTTATAATAAATTTTCTTAAATAATGAATATATTTACTATATTTAAATTTATATATATTAATTAAATATTTGTGTGTATTTATATAAATATATATAATGATATAAAATGTATTTTTTAAAAATATTTCCATAATTAAAAATAAATAATTATAAAATTGTTATGAATATATTTAAAATAGAATATATTTACTATATTGATATTTATATATATTTATTAAGTATTTATAATTTTTCACAATTTTTTATATATATTTATAATTATAAATCCTTTAATAACTCTTCGTTAATAAGAACTGATAAAAGAATCTTTATCGACGAGGAAAAAGCACTGATAAAGATGAGGATTTATCAGTACTAAATAAAATAATGATAAAATGAAGATTTATCAACACTCTAATATTATCACTGATAACGATGTTGATAAAAGAATGATTTATTAGTACTCTAATTTTAGCTCTGATAAATATTAGTTTTATCAACACTGAAAAGGCAATGATAAATATTCCTTTTTTGCACTTATGATATAAACACTGATAAAAGGTCTATTTATCAACTCTTATTTATAAGAACTGATAAAAGTGACCTAATCTATTTTAAAAACTATAACCATTTGAAAACTCATTGTGATATCATGAGAATTCCTTGAAATCCACCCACTGCCGGCACACCTTATTGAATTGAAGCTCAAACCACACCACTCGACTATTATCGGCACTCCATTTGCATGAACATCTCGTTTGAAATCTGGTTTTCAATTGTAGTTGCATTATGGGTGGGGTTTCACATCACTCTCTAAAAATTTCTCTGGCCGAGGTTGGCGGTTCCATACCCTAACAACTTTAGATAATTTAATTTTCTCACTTGGTTAATTTTCACATGATCTGTAGTTTATTTTCATTATGCGAACATGTTTTGGAAATTCTTTGACATGAATTTGTATTTTAAATAAATTTTTAAAGAGAAATTATTATGTTTCTTTATCTTCTTTATTGTGAAAAATCAGTGGAAGTGTTCAATTAATTATTTGAGTAGTTTGAAATGTATTTTTGTGGGTCCTTAAAGTAAACTATTGTTGAAAAAGGATTTTTGATGGGAAATAGATCATTTTGGGCATGTTGGTCTTATTGTGCACTTTTGAGTATGAGTTATGAAGTGTTTAAATAATGAAGAATTTGTTTTAGAAGTGAAATATGAGATGTGGAAATGGTATATTAAATGATGTGAGTGAGGCGACATGTGTTTTCAAATGGTTTTGCGTGATTTGTGTTGGGTTTCATTTTTGTAATGGAAAATGGCTATGTTTTGTGTGTGTGTGTTTTAGTTTGGTGTTTTTTGGGAGGGTTTAATGGGTTTTTTGAAAGGTTAAAATCATTTTTTCAAAGGCACATAAGTATGGATATGTTTGGAATTATGTTCTTAAATGAAATTTACATACTTTTTCATGTTGAACATGTTGTACCATTTTTTAATGTGAATTGAAAATTGTTTTAAATGATGGAAGACATGTTATGAAAACGATTTCTAGTTGTGTAAAATTTTTAATAAAAGGAATATGTTGTGTAATTGGTTGAAAATTGGTGTAAACTCTTGTTTTGTTAATTGTAAGTGTTCTATCAATTAGTTAATAGATTTATTAAATTATCTAAGTGTTTCAAAATATGTTTTATGTTGTTATGTGGTGAGTTTGATTTTAAAAGTAGGATTTTCATGTGAAATTTAGTGTGTTTTTTATGTAAATCCCTATGGTGCTTTTGGGGTTTATTTTGGAAAACATTTTAAATTAATTATTAACATACATAACAGGTGTGATGCATGTTATTGAAATGATTTGGTGTGTGTAGGTTTTCAAATAGGGTTTAGGTGCGCAGGTAGTGTCACACTATGTGTACTTTTTCTAACATGACTTGTATTTTTAAATGTGCTATGTTTTTGACATGTAAATATCAAACTTTATTGAGCACAAATAAAATTAAATCCTGGGTATCTGGGTAACTTGATTGTGCTGTGTTCGAAAATCTTGATGTTTTCACAATAAAATCATTATCCATAAAATTAAGGTATTTTTTCATATTTATTCTTAATTCATTTATTTTTCGTATTACTCACATAATAATTGTTTTCTTATGTAGGTGGATTATTTTGTTCAAGTTGGGTTGCTATGTCCAAGTTTCATGCTTCTTCTCCCTTAAAATATTTTTAACCATACAGTGGTTCATTTATCACTTTCTTTCAAGTTACCTATACTAACTTTTCAGGAAGAGCAATGACGTAGCCTCTACTCAATCACAGAGTTAATATTGATGTTTTCACAGTATAATCGTTATCCATAGAATTAATATATTGTTTTATATTTATGTTTAATTCATTTATTTTTATTATTACTCACATAATAATTGATTTCTTATATAGGTGAATTATTTTGTTTGAGTTAGGGTGCTCTGTCCAACTTTAATTCTCTTTCTCTATTAAAATATATTCACCCATGTAGTTGTGTATTTATCACTTTCATTCATGTTACCTCCACATACATTGTATGAATAGAAACCACACCGCCTATGCTCAATCATAGAGATAATATTGAAGTTTACACAGTAAAATAATTGTCCATATAATTAATGTATTCATTCATATTTATGTCTAATTCATTTATTTTTATTATTACTCATATAATAATTGTGTTCATATAGAGGTTGATTCTGTTTTTTGAGTTGTGGTGCTCTGTCCAGCTTTCATACTTCTTCTCCCTTAAAATATTTTCACCCATGCAATGGTGCATTTATCACTTTCTTTCATGTTACCTCCACATCAATTGTAGGAAGAAAAATGACGTTGTCTCTACTCAATCATATATGTAATCTTGATGTTTCCTTAGTAAAATTATTTTCCATATAATTAATGTATTGTTTCTTATTTATGTTTAATTTATTTCTTTTTAATATTACTCACATGATAATTGTTTTCTTATACAGTTGGTTTCTTTTGTTCGAGTTGATATAGTTTGTTCGAATCTTCTCATGCAGTGTTTCCAGTTCTAAAAAAACGATAATTGAAATTCTGGTAACATTGACGGTTAGGATTTTTTTTAATGTATGTAATAATTTATATTTAAGTAATTTCATAAAATAATGTTTTAAATGTATATAATATAATGTTTTTTTCTGGTATTTTTTATTGTAAATTTATTGTCATATAAATTCTGTATTGGAAATTTTTTTTAATATATCTAGTGTTTTTCTGGTTCTTCTAGTGTTGCGGTGTGCAATAACAGCACTCTGTAGTGGTGCTACAGTGTGCTGTTACAGCAGATGGAAGTATGGATTTTTATCAGCACTTTTGATTGTTCTGATAAAGATATTCTTTATCAGTGCTTTAAAAATAACTTATAAAGAATGTTCATAGCAGTTCTTTAAGAACCGCTGATAAATGTATTTTTTATTAGCGATTTATGAAGCGTTGAAAAATGTGTTTTTTATCAGTGATTTTATTAGTGCTGATAAATGTTCCATTTATCAGTTCCTTTTCAGCGCTGATAAAAGTCTTGGTCTTTTAACGTCGCTCACCTCATCAGTGATTTTCTAGCACTGATAAAGGCCATTTCTAGCATTGTTAAAGGAATATTTTGTATTAGTTGTTGACATTTCTATGACTACCTTTATTTCTTTATATTCCATGATGGGTTGCTAGATCCCACTCTTAGTCTTCACAATGTATTCACTGCTATCAAGATAAGGTCCCAAAAGATCACACACAATAGCATATTTGAAAATATTCCCTATTCCAGTGAATATGAATTTTTGGTTATGGTTGGAACCACCATAGGGGTTTGAGTTTTTTCCAAGGATATATGATCACTAAATAAATAAATAAATTTATATTATTCAAGTTAATAATAATTGTTGTTGAATTTATTTTTTATGAAATATATTATTTTAATTAATATAAGTTTAAAATATTCAATGTTCATTTAATATTTGTGGGAAAGAGGATTAGAGTTAATGGCTTGGGTTTTACAAGGTAATATATTTATAATATGACACGAATGTGATAGAAATAAAAATGATAAAAATGATTTATTTCAGTATTAATAATATATAATTTATTTAGTGAGATATAAACATTTAGGAATCATGTGTTTATACAATATATTTATTGATTCACTATAAACTGGAGAAAGGAACCTCTCACCTTTGACTATTCACTACTTTAATGATGATATATTCTCTCTCTACACTATCTCTTCCTTGCTTCCATGAGAGAGATGCTTTATTTATAATCACTCGATCACAATTATTCTTCGTAGATCGATGGAACAGAGTAGCGGTGATCATTAGGATTTCGAAGGCATCTTTGGAACATCACCCTATCACCCAGATTTAGATGATCGATGTTCTTGTTGACTTTCATAGTGTATGTGGTTGATATAGAGGGATTTAAATTCAGATCCTTTATGCAATGATCACCGAAGATTAGTAGGAAATAATGAATAGATTCAGATCAAACAAAGTACTTACATAGTTTATTTTTGTGCATAAATTATTCACGTGATGATACATGGGATTATATCAGGAAACAATTCACCGACAACGACGTAGTTATGCCGATCAATAGTGAAAAAATTTTAAAATCCCATGTTTTGGGGCTTCCGCTGCATGCTCGGTACCTTCAACTATATGTAAGGTAAATTACCTGAAATCTATGACCTCATATGGGGTTTTTAAGGATATCTGACTCGGGTGGTGGTTCATAATAAATAACAAGGAAAATACATTCTATATAATAGATAAAATAAGGCCAATCCTAAGGATTTAATCACCAATACATTGCTTTAATTATTATGAAATGTACATGTCACTTCAACCAAACCACGTCACGAAAACAATTATTGGACATCATCGACATTCAAAAGATTGGTTTTTCTATAATTTATTTAAAAAAATTAATCAAATATAATAGGGTTAGTTTTTTCTTCAGAAAATAGGATTCAAATGTGTTAATCTGTTGAAAACCATAGATTTTTTTAGGTGGAGGACGAAGGAATTTACGAATTAAACACTTATTTCATGAACATTTGGAAAAAGGTTTTATGTCCCACAAATATTTTAATTATATTCAATTTTTTTTAAAAATAGAGATGCTTTTTTATAAAAAATTTATTTTCATTTTTTTGTTTATATATAGATAACTAAAATTTTTAGTTTAATTTAACTGTTATTATATATCTAAAATTAGTGCATTTAAATTAATCTAGAATGATTATAGAAACCCTCACTTAAGGATCTCTTTTATAAGGGTTATTTCCTTGGTAATCCTTCTGTATTTCCAATGTGGAATTCAGGTTCTCTATTTCCAACAAACAATTAATAATATACTATTACTATTATTGATAAGTGATTAATTAATAATTAAATATTAATAAATAATAATTCATAAATAATTATATATTATTAACATTTAATATTAAATATTAATAATTAATAAATTAATATTAATAATATTAATTGATAACTAATTAATTACTAATTAACAGTTAACAATTAATAGTTATTAATTAATTAGTATTAAAAAATTAATTACTAAAATAAATTCCACAACTTCCGATATTCATTAATTGACTCTAACAAAACCCTTCAAAATTCTTAATTTTATACTGCTATAATAAGTTTATTACATTAAACTTTTTCTTTCTGAATTTTTATATCAAAGTAATGTTTGATGATAATGATTATATTTATCAACAAAAAATGATTTTACCATATGAGTATCTTGTTTTACATTCTTTTAATATATAATTTTTTTAAATTTACTTCGAGTAAAATGATTACTGTTTTTAAAATCAATATATCCATTAATGATCCATGATCCCTATTTTATCATGACATACATCAGTTAAGTAAGAAAATAAGCCATGACTATACCTATAAGATATCCATTTCAATCATGTCATATAATACTCTTGGATAAGTTAGTGAATAACTCTTTATCCTAATCCATAAAAATTTTTCTGATTGGAATGTGGGTTTCGGTTGCTATTGTGTATGGGGTAGGTTGGGAGTGTTAATAAACTACCAGAGGTAGTGGTGTAATATGTGTTAGATAGTTATTAGCTGGTAGATTTTTTAGGTGGTGGGTGAGAAATATTAAAGGGGGTGTATGGGAGGGGTAGTTGGGGGTATTACATAAGTTTTAGTGTTTGGATTCTAGAGGTAGCCCAACGAGGGTTATACCTTAGTCCTAGGATGTGACATATCTTAGAGAGTTTTTCTTCTTATTCATAGATATGAAATCTAGATTGAGAATCAAGAAATTACTTCTTTATCAGGGAAAAACTAATGTTAATACAACATTTTTGATACTGAACATGAGGTGATGAATCTCAAGACACTGTAGTAGGAACCAACTCGCAAAATATGGGAACAAGGTTCTTCATCAGAAAACATAATTATAGTGACCCAGACTTTTCTTACATTACTATTACATAATTTTAAAGATAAAAAACATAATATTATTACACATAGAGGATCCAAATATTTAGTGTCTTGGGAAAACTAGGACCCTACATAATAATTACAACATCAAGCATAAACATTTATCTAATTATTTATTCTCTATATTAATATTGGAAATTCTACTCTACTTAATACATGTATCCACCCAAGGATATACATCATAAGGGGTGAGATAAAATCCCAATAATAGGATAGAGAAGAACAATATAGCATGGGGTGATCATAATCATAACATAACCAAAAGATCATGAACATGAGAGGAAACATTAATAAGAGACTTGAAATGTGATAATGCATAAAAAAATTAAAACATCATGTATTAGTGGTTAACTACCACACATACTTGAGAAAAAAATATCATCTTGTTCACAAATAATTTCACTTAACTCATGAGATTCATCACTTTACCCAATGCATTGGAGGGATGTATAATTCAGGGTGCACCTGTCACATTGAAACATTCATATTGCGCTATAAAATTCCGGGCACACCCATCACATCATAACATTATCATTTATCATGCATTCAATAATGAACATATATCATAAATAACCCATGTAAAGGAATGAGTTTCATCTCATAATAACACATTCATAAACATTGGGTTCCCAAAAGAAAGAGGGAATAACACACATGTTACAAGAACCATCAACCTTAAATGAGAAGTAAAATGTGTGTTTTTGAAAGAGGACTTCTTTTAGAAAACATTTGTTTTACATAAAATTCAGTAGAAAGCATGTATATCGCATAAAAGGTAATAAAATTATGAAAAAATTATTTTTAATGAGTGACGATTCCAGAAATTAAGTGAAAGAGGGAGAACCTGAAGAAAGAAATTTGGGTTTCTGATTTTCCCCTTACCTTGTATCCGAATGCTTTCTTCAATTTAATGTCCTATATAACCACAATAAATTTATTAATTGACAATTAAATAACCTTTTGTACATGAATATAGTTTATTATAGTTTCATTATTTTATTTTATGGGCCTTTGGATGAGTTATATAGTTTAAAAATATTATATGAGAATGTTTCTTTTTATGGTTTTCTTGAGCGGTTCACATGTATTCATTAATGAAACTTTGTGTAGAGAATGGATAAACATATAAACATGATATTTCATGTTATTAATGGTATTCAAGAATATTAAATGATTTTATAATGAATTATTTTATATACCAAATGGATTAATCTTTAGATAATAATTAAATGATGATTGTTTGGGTTAATTTAGGCGGTTTTTCGACCCCAACGAACTTGTTTTGATTAATCATTTTTTAATATGTACATAAGTTAGTTAAAAAACTTAAAATTGGACATAATAAATATATAATAATCTGGTTCAACCATAAAAATGGTTTCATTACTAGATCTTAAGGTAGAAATGGAAAAATAAACCATGTTGTTCTTGAAGGTGATAGATTAACACCTCAAGAACAACGTTTTCTTTTATAAAATAAAAGAAAGATGAGGAGGTTGTTGGATTGTATAATATCCCATTAGTATCATAAAATTATAGTATATTTATTATACTAGAGTTACAATACCATTGGGACGAAGATGGGTGAGTAGATAATAAGAAATGAACTTGAAATTGAAAGGAAATTAAAGGAAAAGAGGGAGAGAAAATACCTCTTGAATCCTCCTCTTGAGATCCTTATTAAGGAAGCTCAGCTTGGTCTTTTGATGAGACCAAAAGATATTGGACTTGGGGGAGGGTATTAGGAATATTTCTAGGTAGTGTTTAGTAAAGTCTTGAATCGTGAGAGGTGTGAAGAAATGAGGATGGAAAGGTGATATTTATAGTGGAAGGGAGAGAGTTTTCCTTAATATTTAATTCATTTGATTATTAATTTTCCCTAAGACAAGGAATAGCAAGACTTTCATGAACAAGAATAGTAAATAGGGAATTTGAGTTCTATATTTGGGTTCTTACATCACTTGTGATTTTAGGAATAGTGGGTTCAAATAATAATGTATTTATATGGTAAATTAATGTATTTTACTATTCACCAAAAATTCAAGTATTTTAAAAAAATCCAAAAAATTCACCATAACCATTTTTTGACATGTCGAATCAAAAAATAAAGTCCATTTTTTAAAAGTAACTTTTTAAATATTATTATTTTAATATTTAATTAAAATCATAATTTATTATCAAAAACCATTTTTAAAACATTTATTTACTTAATCTAAAATATAGGTATATCATACATTCAAAATGAATATTATTTATATATTATCATAGGTAAGGATACTGTTTATTAGGGTATATCACTATTCATAAAGGTATGTTACTATTCGTAAGGGTATCTTACTATACACCAGAAATTATGTTCTCTTATTGGACTCCAAGTAACATACTGATTGCAACCGTGTATGTTAGATTTTCAAAATTCCAACAACAGAAATGAAAAACTTATGTTTAAAGGTGACTTAGAAATTTTTTTTATTTGAAAGAAGGTCACTTAGAACTTATTAGTTTACTTTTTTGTGTTTTCATGTGATTTTATGACATATTTATAAGAAGGTAATTTCCATTGAAAAAATATTGGTTCATTATATTCTTCCCCCTGATGGAATTTCTCCCTTGAAATTTCACTTTTCACAAACATGTAAGGGCACTTCCCCTTCATCGCCTCTTCCGGTTCCCAAGTATCTTCTTCAAACTTATGGTTCCACCACAACACTTTGACAAGGTGAGGTGTCTTGTTGCATACAACCTTAACTCTCCGGTTCAAAATCTTCACTAGTTGCTCCTCATAGGAGAGATAATCTTCCAGCTGTACCACCTCTGAGTTCAGTACATGTGTGGCATCTAGTATGTACTTCCTCAGGAGTGAAACATGAAGCAGATCATGAACTTGAGCCATATTCGGTGAAAGTTCAAGCCGATAGGCTGCAGCTCCTATGCGCTCAAGAATGTAAAAGGGGATAATGTACCTTGGGATTAGCTTCCCTTTCTTTCCAAACCTCATGAACCTATTCTATTGTGATATTTGAAGGAATAATTTATCTCCAAAATCAAAATCCTAGTCCCTTTGACTGTTGTTAGTATAGCACTTTTGCCAGCATTTTGCAGCTTTGATGTGTTTCCGGATGGCTTAAACCTTCTTTGTCATCTCTTGTATAAGATCGAGTCCATGTAGCTTTCTTTCTTTAACTTCATCCCAACAGGTTGGAGTTCTACATCGCTTTCCATACAATGTTTCATATGGAGCCATCTGAATACTCAAGAGGAAGCTATTGTTGTATGAGAACTCGACCAGTGGGAGATGTTGATCTCATCCACCATTGAATTCTAGAGAGTAGGCACTTTGCATATCTTCAAGCATCTAAATAGTCATTTCAAATTGTCAATTATTTTGGGGGTGATAGGCCATGCTGAAATTTAATTTAGTACTCAATGCATGTTGAAGACTTCTCTTGAATTTTGATGTTAACCTTGGATCATGATCAGAGACAATCCAGAGTGAAACTCTATGCAGTATCACCACTTCATTCACATATATCATTTTATGTTGTTCAAGTGGGGTCTTTTTATATAGAGATAAAATGTGTAGTCTTGGTGAGTCAGTAAACCACAACCCATATCACATTATTTACCTTTGACGTCTTTGGGAGACATGTGACAAAGTCTATAGTGAGATTCCTCCATTTCCACAAAGGTATTGGAAATGGTTGCATCATCCATTTGATCTTTTTTTGCTCTACTTTAATTTTCCAACATACCAATCACCTTTATATATATTCTGTAATCTCCATCTTCACATCATTCCACCAGAAGTGTTCTTGGAGATCATGATGCATCTTGGTACTCCTAGGAATGATAGAGAATGTTGAGCTATGTGCATTTTCCAATAGATCATTCTTTATCCCAGGTGATGAAGGAACACAAAGCCACGTTCCAAACCGAATGACACCAACATTGTCGATATAGAACTATTGCAGCATCCTTTACTTTACTACATTCACCCTCTTTTGTATCTACACTCATCCATTTGTGCTTCCTTAATATTCTCTTCGATGGATGGTTGTGCAATCCTTTGGGTTAGTAGGATGTATCCCCTGCCCTTATGATTTCTATATCTATCCTTTTCACATCTAAGAAGATATGGACTTTCTCAATCCATAAAACGGATAGAGTAGTAGGTTCTTTTCTACTTTGAGCATAATCTACCTTGTTCACCTTTCCTGGATGATAATGAATAGAGAAATCGTAATCCTTGATTAGATCTAACCATCTTTGTTGATGCATGTTGTGCTCCTTTTGTGTGAAGATATAATTTTGGCTCTTGTGGTCTGTGTATATTTCACACTTCTCATCATAAAGGTTGTGCCGCCATATTTTCAAGGCAAAAATCATAGCTTCCAACTCTAGATCATGCGTTGGATAGTTCTACTCATGGATATTCAACTACCGTGAGGCATAGGCTATAACATTGTCATTTTGCATGAGTACACAACCCAATACTTTCTTTGAAGCATCACTGTATATCACAAACGATTTCCACTTTTCGGTAGTTTGAGTACAGGTGCAATGATCAACCTTATCTTAAGCTCCTTGAAGATTCCCTCACATTCTCTTACCCAAACATACTTTACCACTTTTTTGGTTATCTTAGTTAGCAGGCTTGAAAATTGCGGGAAATTTCTCACAAAATGTTGGTAGTTCCCATCTAATCCAAGAAAACACTGGATTTCTGTGGCACTAGAGGGCCTGGGCCATTCCTCAATCGCCTTTGTTTTTGAAGGGTCCACATAAATTTCCTCACTTGTGATCACATTTCCCAAGAACATGACTTTCTTCATCCAAAAGTCACACTTGCTGAACTTGGAATATAACTTCTCCTTTCTCAATGTCGCCAACACAAGTCTTATATGTTCTTCATGTTCCTCGTTTCTCTTAGAGTAGGTGAGAATATCCTCAATAAACAGTACCACAATTTTCTCAAGGTAATATCTAAAGAATCTATTCATCAAATCCATGATGATTGCATGGGAATTAGAAAGTCTGAAGGGAATCCCCAGAAACTCATAGTGCACATATCTTGTATGGAAGGCAGTCTTCTGAATATATTCCCTCTTCACCTTTAGCTGATGATATCCAGAATGAAGATCCACCTTTTAGAAGTATGGAGATCCACCTAACTGATCGAACAAATCTTCAATCCTTGGAAGATGATACTTGTTCTTTATGGTGATCTTGTTGAATTCCTGATAATCAATACACAACCACATTATTCTATCCTTCTTCTTCACAAAGAGCACTTACGCACTCTAAGGTGATACACTAGGGCGTATGAACCCTTTTTTCAAATGGTCTTGCAGCTGCTTCTTTAACTCCTCTAGTTCGATAGGAGCCATCCTGTAGGGACAATTTGAGATAGGATTAACTCTGGGTATGAGTTCTATTGAGAACTTTACCTCGCGATCTGGGGGAATTCTGGGTGACTCTTCGGGAAATACATCACTGTATTCCCTAATGATGTGCATTTTCTGCAATGTTGGCACCTTCCTTTCACTCAACATTTGGGCGAGGTATGCTTCTTCATAGGGAATCAACACCAACACCATTGAAGGATTTTTCAAAAGAGATTAATGATCTTTTTTTCATTTGTAGAGGAGAATGGGATGGTTAGGAATATGAATAATATTTCCTTTTCCCGACATTTGATATGTGCTCTATATAACGAGATCCAATCCAGTCCCATAATAGCATCAAATTCTACCAAGGGAAGTATTACAAGGTTCGCTAGAGGAATATTTCCACATACGCCAAGTGGAGATGATTCAAACACATTGTTTTCAATGATTTCACCACTTGTTGTTTTTACAGATATCTCTACTTCAAGGATTCGAGGCTTCGATTCTGCAGTTCTAGTAGACTTGCAAGATATAAGGAAATGCGTAGAACCAAAATCAAATAATACTTTTTCCATTCTTGAGTGAATAGGAAGTGTACCTTGGACCATTACGGGAAAAATAGATTTTTGCAATAGACTATTTGAGAAAGGAATTAATCCGGTCACAAATAGTCCGTCCTATACGTTATTTGCAACGGAGGATTCAACCCGTCGCAAATACGTTGTTATTTAAGATGGGATTTGGGGCCCCGTCGTAAAAGGTTTGGCGCGATTTGCGCGGCAAACCACGGGAAGGTTATTTGCGATGGGGGGTATTCATGTGTCGCAAATAATGCATCAGTCCGCAAGTATTTGCGGCGGGATGCTCTCTCGTCGCAAATAGTGTGTCGGCAGGTACCTTTTGCAACGAAACACATTGCCAATACTCTTTTAGTCGCCGACCGTAATTTATGAAGGCAAAGGCTTTTTGTGACGGGTCCTGTCTCTAAAATACTATTAGCGATGGGCAGCCCATCGTAAATAGTCTCATCGCAACTAATCTAATCTATATATCCCCCTATCTGTTTTTTCAAATCCATCTCTCATTTCTTACTCTCTCTCTTTATACTAAATTTTCAGAGAAATTTTGGGTGAGTTAGTTTTTTTTCACAAAAAAGTTGTGATGTCATGTACATCAATAGGATATCATGTTTAAAGGTATTTATATTATCTTTAATTTAGTATTTATTTAATTTTTTTGATGTTAATTTTAATTATTTTCGATTCGTTGTAATTAAATTAGATTTAAATTGTTTTTTATCTATATTTATTTGTAATAATAAATTGAAATTATTAGTACTAATTTTTAATAATTGGTAATAAATATTAATAATTAGTAATATATAGTAATAATTAGTAATAAATAGTAATAAATAATGTTAAATAGTAATAAATATGAATAATTTGTAATAGATGGGAATAATTCGTAATAAATAGGAATAATTAGTAATAAGTAAGAATAATTTTCAATAAATAGGTATAATTAGCAATATATAAGAATAATTACTAATAAATAGGAATAATTAGAAATAAATAGTAATACATTGGAACAAATAGTAATAAATAGTAATAAATAGGAATACTTAAGAATAAATAAGAATAAATGGCAGTAAATAGGAATAAATAGAAATAAATAGGAATAAATGGAAATAATTAGGAAAAATAGCAATAATTAGGAATAAATAGTAATAATTAGGAATAAATAGTAATAAATAGGAATAAATACTAATAAATAGAAATAAATAATAATAAAAAGGAATAATTAGAAATAAATAGGAATAATTTGAATTAAATTGGAATAATTAGTAATAAATATGAATAATTAGTAATAAATAGAAATAATTAGTAATAAATATGAATATTTAGGAATAATTAGGAATAATTAGAAATAAATAGCAATAATTAGAAATAAATAGCGATAAATTGTGTTAATTAGCAATAATTAGTAATAACTAGCAATAATTATCAATAAATAGAAATAATTATCAATAATTACCAATAATTAGAAATAATTAGCAAAAATTAGCAAAAATTAACAATAATTAGAAATAAATTGAAATAATTCGCAATAATTAGTAATAAATAGCAATAATTAGCAATAATTAGGGATAATTAGGAATAATTAGAAATAAATAGCAATAATTAGCAATAATTAGTAATAATATGCAATAGTTAGTACTAAATAGTAATAAATAGCAATAATCAACAATAAATAGGAATAATTAGTAATAAATAGCAGTAAATAGTAATAAATAGCAATAAATAGCAATAAATAGGAATAAATAGCAACAAATAGTAATAAATATGAATAATTAGTAATAAATAGGAATAAATAGGAATATTTACGAATAAATAGGAATAAATAGCAATAATTAGTAATAAATAGAAATAATTAGTTTTAATTAGCATTAATTAGTAATAAAAAACAATAATTAGTAATAAATAGCAATAATTTGTAATAAATCGGAATAATTCCTAATAAATGGGAATAATTCCTAATAAATGGGAACAAATAGTAGTAAATGTGAATAAATAGTAATAAATGGGAATAAATAAGAATAATTCACAAAAATAAGAATAATTCACAATAAATAGGAATAATTTGCAATAATTAGTAATAATTAGAAATAATTAGATATAAATATGAATAATTAGACATAAATAGGGATAATTAGAAATAATAAGCAATAAATAGAAATAATTAGAAATAAATACTAATAATTTGAAATAAATAGGAATAATTAGCAATAATTAAGAATGAATAGATGTAATCAGAAATAAATAGCAATAATTAGAAATAAATAGTTATAATTAGGAATAAATAGCAATAAATAGCAATAAATAGCAATAATTGTTAATAAATAGAAATAAATAAGAACAATTATCAATAAATAAGAATAATTAGAAATAAATTAAAATAAATAGCAATAAATTAGAATAAATAGAAATAATTGGGAATAAATAAGAATAAATTTAAATAAATAGGAATAAATAGGAATAAATTAGAATAATTAGGAATAATTAAGAATAAATAGGAATAATTAGTAATAATTAGTAATAAATCGGAATAAATAGTAATAATTCGGAATAATTCGGAATATTTAGTAATAATTAGGAATAATTAGTAATAATTAGTAATAATTAGGAATAATTAGGAATACTATCAATTGTAATAAATTGTAATAACTTGAAATAACTTTGCGTAATTTCTAGTGGATTGATGACACTCCTTTTGCTTGATGAATCTTCTTCATTCAAGTTTCACCGACTCAAAACATTTTGGAAAGTATGCTTTTACGTATGCATATCCAATAATGTATGCACGAGTTTGAATATGCATTCGTAAGACCACATTTTTTATAATTTTTTCTGACGGTGATAGTTGCAAGAAGATGATTCATTGATGAAAATGGGTCTCTTTTGTCCGATAGCTCATTTACATGGATCTTTATCACACTGAAATCATAATGAATAATCTACTTAGAGGCATGCTTATACATTCTCATATACACGAGAATAAATATGAGTATCTCTAAGCAGATTGTTAATTGTAATTTCAGTGAGAGAAATCTGCACGTAAATGAGCTGTTGGACAGAAGAGTAGTCGTCAATCCATTGGAAATTATGTCGCCCAAAATTAATAGTAATTATTATGTAGTAGTTTAAATTATTTATATTCTTTTTCCCGATATTTTTTTATAATTTCAAATTATTCATAAACTGTGATGATTTTATATTTTGTAGAAAAATATGGAACAAGGAAATTGACATCAGTAATTATTAGATGATCACACCAGGATATATCAGCACAGAAATCTAAACGGTTCTGGTTTAAATCCTATATATATTGATGGTGTTGATGCTTTATTATCATTTTCATCATCAAAACTAGAATATGTTTTAGAAGGCACAATTTAGTGTCCTTTTAAGTAAATGTTCTCTAAGAACGTCTGACACATTTGAAAAGGTTGGGGGATATCTCTTGAGGTTTGGTTTTCAAATAGATTATGTTTTTTGGTATCAACTTAGTGAATTTAGTTCTAGAGAAGATAATAATAACTTAATTCCAGATCCATCACGGTTTCAAAATTTAGTACATTATGTTGTAGGTCCATATGTTCAACAAACCGAAACTCAAAATGATATCTATTTAACTCCTGAGATGGCACCATCTGAATTTTATGTGTTGTTGAGGTATGCTGAGGATGCATTATATCCTGGTTGCAAGATATGAAAATTATAATTAGTTGAAAAAATTATGGCTATTAAATCAGATAGTGCAATGTCAAACAACTCTTTTGATCAGATATTTTCTTTGGTTAAAACACTGTTACCTGAAGAAAATGTGTTTCTTGAAAATTACTATGAGAGCAAGAGGTTGGTTTCGTAATCTGGGCCTTAGTTATCAAATGATTCATACACGTTCAAATGAATGAATTTTAAATTATAGTTAAAATGAGTCATTTGATAGTTGTATCACATGTGTAAAATCGAGGTATAAAGAAGCTCAACCAAGGAAGTCTGGATCTACTCATATAAAATAGTTGAGATATTTTCCCATAACACCCAGGCTGCAATGCTTATTTATTTCATTGAACACAACGTTAATGATATCATGACACAAAACCAATATTTCAACCTATAAAATCATGAATCATCCATCTGATGGTGATTCATTGAAACATTTTGATAGTCTTCATCTATCTTTTTTTAGAAGCCTGAAATGTGTGATTGGATCTTTATACTGATCGTTGCAGTCCGTTCGGTTCTTATGGTAGTCAGTATTCATGTTGGCCTATCTTTATAACTCCGTACAATTTACCTCCTTGGATGTTGATGAAGGAGACCTATAACTTGTTGACCATATTAATCCCAGGACATCCAAAAAAGATTATTGATGTTTATTGGAAACCATTTATTGATAAGTTAAATCCATTGTTGAGTAATGGTGTTAGTACATATTTTGTTGATGCGAAACAAAATTTCATATTAAAAACTGCATTGATGTGGATGATTAGTGACTTTTCAGCATATGGAATATTATCTGGCTATAGTACACATAGTTCAAAATCATGTCCTTACTGTATG
The DNA here is from genome assembly GCA_963277665.1 of Viscum album. Classification (NCBI taxonomy): domain Eukaryota; kingdom Viridiplantae; phylum Streptophyta; class Magnoliopsida; order Santalales; family Viscaceae; genus Viscum; species Viscum album. The sequence continues at coordinate 377,107,126 of OY728132.1, forward strand.
AAAGACAATAAAGCCTTTATACTCATTAAGGGAAAGAAACGTTACTATTTTGACCATCATCGAAAATTTCTTCCAACCGATCATCCTTTTAGAAGGAACAAATCTCATTTTGAAAAGGCACAATTGAAAGGGATGAACCTCCAAAAATGATCTCAGAGACAGAGTTAAAATTTGTTTTATTTGCATTACCTCCCATCACATTTAGTTCAAAATTAAACCAACAGAAAATTCATGGCTTTGGAAAAGAACAGAATTGGATAAAACAAATTTTTTTTTTGGGATCATCCATACTGGTCTGATTTGTTGGACTACCAAATGTTGGATGTCATGCATATTGAGAAGAAATGTTTTGATAATTTATTTCATACAGTTTTGGATACACCAGGTAAGACCAAAGATACTGCAAAAGTATGATTAGATCTTACCCAAATTTATAGTCGAGCAGAACTTGAATAGTTTGAAAATGTCATATCACTAGGGTTAATGAAGCCAAAAGTAGTTTATACACTATCTAAATAGAGTCACTTATTATTTTGTCAGTGGAAAGTATATTTGATACTTCCCAAGGCTATTCTTCCAATTTGGGCAGATGTGTTAAGAATGGTCATATTAACGGATTAAAAAGTCATGATTGTCATGTTATAATGGAAACACTTATACCAATTGTATTGAGATATTTGTTGAATTATATTATTTGGGATTTGATAATAGACATATCATATTTTTTTCGAGTCATTTGTGCAGAAACAACAGAATATGATGCACTAAGAAAACTAGAATAAGATATTGTTGTAATTATGTGTAAACTGTAAAAAAATATTTCTACCAGCTTTCGTTGACTCAATGATACAACTGATACTGCATTTTCTAAATGAAGCTAAATGTGGAGGTCCAGTCCAATTTCAATAGATGTACCCATTCTAATGATGCTTGTAGAAATTGAAGAAAAAAAGTACGCAACAACGCATCAGTTGAAGGTTCATTTTCTTAAAAACAAAACAGCATGGGATCGAACGAGGGAAATTTTTATAAAGAAATGTACAATCAATTATTAGTTTTTAATCAGCCAATTTTGGCTTCGGTGGAGTTTGTGAATGATGGATTTCAGACGATGAACATCACTGAGCTCATACATATGTTCTGTTCAACTGGGGAAAAATGACATCATTTGTACTGTGAGTTCTTTTATAACATATTCTATAATTTATGTTACATTATGTAAACTTATTTTATTGGTAGGTTATATGATAATCATATCAAGGAACAACATCCACAAATTACAGAAGCTTCTCTTAAAGAACGAAGACAAAAAAAATAACAATGGTTTTAAAAACTGGTAAAATAAATTATTGATGGTTAAATATAAATTCAGTTTACTATTTATTATATTGATAATTATTTTACGAATTTGTAGGTGTCTTAACATGCTGATAAAATTGATAGCCGACTATGTATATTGAGTAACCCAGCATCCAAAATGGTCAACTCTTATAATTTATATGTGGTGAATGATTTTTGATTTCATACACTTGCATACAGGGAATAAAAAACAATGAATAGTGGAGTTTGTTTGAGATTATCCTATCATAGAGAAACTGATGATGACTTTTTCGGAATTCTAGATTAAATTATCGAGCTATGTTATCTAGGACAGAATTACATAACGATTTTTAAATGTCGGTGGTTAAATAATGATAAAGGATTTCGTGTTCATCCAACTCATGGAATCTTCGGTATTAAATATAAAAGTCTTCTTATAGTAAATGAATCATTTTTAGTAGCCTAACAGGCAAATAAAATTTATTACACAAAGTAATGTGCTACTTCAAGAGACCTTAGTTATTGGTGGAGTATAATAAATATGAAATCTCGGGAAAATTAGGTTACTAAAACTGAATGTGGTTCCACTGAAGTGGAAGGAATTGAAATTTTTCAAGAGACTACTCAAAATATATTTTTTTCACAAAGAGATTTCAATATCGCCGATGACACACCACAATTAAGGGTCGATGATGACGAAGATGCTAATGATGTTAGAAATGAATTTGAAATGATAAGAGATGTTGAAACTAAAACTCATATGTATATTGATTAAGCCGAGGAGGAATATAATGAAATTGAATTCATTAGATATGAAGATGATGATGAAGGTGGACATTGACATAGTTAAATTCGTATAATAATCATAACTAACATATATCTATATAAAATAGTTATTTTAAACTATCTACTAACAATAACCATTTTGTGTTTCAGATGGACCCTGATCTATTTCGTGAGTTACAGGAGGATGAGCTACCTTTGGATGAGGGGATTTGAGAACATCTGACCCTCAGCCTACTGGCGGTTCAGGGGGTACACGAAGGGGGTGCGGTCTTGCACGACTGATGATTCCTGACCTTGTCCCCGAGCAACACCCATGTATTGGATTCGATCCACACACACAGAGGTATGGTAACTTATATATTTTAGTTATCTTTCATTAATTTATTTATATATATAATAATTGATTGATTATTTTTTTATAGTTTTGCGTATGTAGATTTTGGACAGGGGAGCACTATCTTACACAATTATTTTTCCCATCCATGGATCACATGGGAATAGATCCCCGTTGATGTGCAGCTCGACATGTTCAATCATTGGCTAGTACATAAATAAATAATATTTATTTTGAAATTTTTTTATTAATAACTTGATATTATAAATATTTTATATGGTTTATGGTATCCCATAGATGATAGCTTGTGTGACACTATCCATGTGTCATGGGAGGCATCTATGCATGGCCGTTTCTGTTAGTTTTTGCACAATTTGAGAAGTAAGGCCATTAAGAAAGCAGGAGTGATAGATTTTGATGATCCATGTAGAGCCCACCTACCAGAGTACATTTCATCTCATGTTTGGGATGGATTATGTTTACACTGGTGGAGTGTTGGAGTTCTGGGGAGGTCTTCGGTGGGTCGACAGAATAGGGGGAGACCAGAGGTGACACATCGAGCTGGTAGTCATACATTTAGTACGTATAGAGAGCATCTGGTAAGTATATTTTTTTAATATTTTATATATCATTAAATATATACAGTTTATTTTATATTTTATAGGCAATCAAGCATCCCGATATTATGGAGTACAATGTTTATCGGAGGATATACAGTGATCCAGCCACTACAGAGATTAGAGGTGATCGCCAGCGTCAGATTGTGGTAAGTTTTATTTTTTTCTGTTTGACAATTAACTGCTTATAATATTTTTATTATTTTAATTTCATATTGGAATTAAAGGAGTCATATTAGGCTATGACCCCTCAGACACATGCTAAGAGTTAGGATAAGGCGACTGATCATACCAGTTCCCATCATTTTGATGAGGCGGCATGGATGCAGGCAACCCAATATGACTTGGAGAAGGGCTGAGTAGTTTGTATATGATCTCATGTAACTCTTGGTACTTATTATTGTACTATTGCGATGTAGGAATCTATCTCGAGAGAAGCCCATGGAGAGGAATCATCTTGTGCCTCACAGTATCAGGAGGAGTTGCAAACTCAGGTTGAGCTTATAGAGTGATTGCAAAAGCAGCATGAAGAGATGCATCAGCAGCCACAGTAGCAACACGAGGAGGAGATGTGTTGATGGTAGTAGCAGAAACAGCAGCAACATCATGAGAATATGGAGTACATGCACCGTCTGACTTGTAGTTTAGGGATCAAGTTTACTCCACCATCTCCTAAAACTTCTCCACCTCCTTCGGAAGACGAACCCATCAGTGATTTTTTATTTTAAAAACATTTGAATTCAATATTTGTTGTAATATGAACTATTTTCAGTTTCTGTCTTTTATATTGGTCCGAATATTCCATTTTAATTTTTGTTATTTATAATATTTTATTATTTATTATTACTATTATATTTTTTAATGTTTGTTTATTTTAATAATAATAATAATAATTTATGAGTTTTTTTATTTTTCCTGTGAATATTGAGAATTTTAAATATTTTTATTATTTTAATAATATTAATATGATATTTTAATTAATCATAATTTTATTAACTATATATTTTTAGTATTATATTTTTAATTTTTTTTTATTTTAAAAATAATAATAATAATTTATGAATTTTTATATTTTTTTGAGAATATAATAGATTTTAATATTTTATATTTTATAATTATTTTAATAATATTAATATTATTTTTTCATTAATTATAATTTAAATAAATAAATATTTTTTATTTTGGTTGTAATTTACGATGGGATCTTTTGTGACGGGATCCCGTAAGAAATAGCTTAAAAATATATTTTTAAATAGTATTTGTGATGAGCCATTGGTACCGTCGCAAATACTATTTGTGATGAGACTATCATAATACGTTTTTTTATACATAATGTATATAATTAGAGGCTTATTTATGATGAGAACCTTCCCCATTACAAAAAATATTTTTTGCGAAACTGTTTTCTACAACGGGCTATTTGTGACGGGACCCCGTCTCTAAATCTTATTTGCGACAGGATCCCGTCGCAAATAGCCCATTGCAAATAGTATAAATTCTAGTAGTATAAAACTTAATTATCTTGCTCCACTAATTAAGTAGTGATGGAATAAACCTTCCCCTGTTTCATTGGCTTTGGTGGCTGCTAACGCTGATTACCCTCGAGAACTTGAGGTTAGTGCACTGGAATCCATAGTTCCCTAGCTCCCTACGGTTGTAGCATTGAACCATGGGTGGTTCTCTCCCGTCGTTCACCAAATTAACCTTCCTTTTCTTGTTGTTTAGACACTGTTGAGATTGGTGTCCTTTATCACACTTTAAGCACTTCTCCGTCCCTTTGAGGCAGTTCCCATGGTGTAACTTCCCACATTTTTGGCATGTGGGTCGTTGAGTTTACTTTCCACCTTTGTCATTAGATCCTCCAGCTTGAAACTCCATCTTTCGTTTCATATCACCATATCCATGGGACCATTTTCCAAACTCCATCTCCACATTGAGAGAACATCTAACAACTACATCAAAACTCCCAATGTCTCGAATTGCAAGATCCTTAAGAAGGTGTGGTTTTAATCCACTAAAGAATCTATCAATTTTTCTATCGTTGTTGATAACAAAACCAGAAGCATACCTTTCAAGCCTTATGAAATTCTATTCATAGGTTGTGACAGATTCTCCTTATTTTTTCTTGAAATCAATGAATTCTCTCTCCATATTCTCTTGAAGATTACTTGGGAAATACTTGTTAACAAACATTATCTTGATGTCTTCATATTCAATCTCTTCAATTTCTTCCCTTGTCTTGGTGTTCTGAATAAAAGCCCACCATTGGTCGGCCTCTCCATCTAGATGATAATCAGCTAGAGTCACTATCTCTTTCTCAGAAAAATGAATCATAGAAAAGCTTTTCTTATTGGAGTTGACCCACTGTTCCACAACCAGTGGTTCAGAAGATCCAATAAAGGTCAGTGGTCGTTGTCGCAGAAAACATTCGATAGCTAGTTTCTCCCTATTTGGTGAAGGTGTACATTCCCAATTATAATGGTTATTTTTCATAACCTGAGATATTTGGGTAATCATCACCATGAATTTTTTAACTCCACCTCCCAAATCCTTAAGGATGTCATCTGGGCAATCATTACATTAACCCTCAAACAAGTTGTTGGCCTGGTTTCTCCTAGTTCCCACCATTTTCTAAAATAGAAAAGGTTAGAACAATACATAAGCCCACAAGTCATGAATAAATAAATTCTTAATTTTCACAATTTTCAATAAAATCATAACATATGGGATCCCTATGTAAGGATTCTTGTGTGCATATTTGTACATAGTCTCATGATAGAGGGTTTCTCTTGGGTTCACTAATCCTAATTTCCAAATTAACATAACCTTGCCTCTGATACCAACTATAGTGACCCAAAATTTTCTTAAATTACTATTACATAATTTTAAATATAAAAAGCATAATAGTATTACACATATAGGATTCAATGATTTAGTGTCTTGGGTAAACTGGGACCCTACATAACAATTATAACATCAAGCATAAACATTTATTTAATTCCTTCTTCTCTATCTTCTTATTGGCACTTGACCTCTCCTTAGTACATGTGGCCACCTGAGGATGTAAATCAAAAGGGTTGAGATAAAATCCTAGTAAGAGGATAGATAAGAACAATATTGCATGGGGTGAGCATAATCATAACATAGGAAAATGATCATGAACATGAGAGGAAACATTAATAAGAGACTTGAAATGTGGAAATGCATAAAAAATGAAACATCATGTCTTAGTGGTTAACTAAATAACATACTTGTGAAATAATCTAGCATACTTTTTACACATAATTTCACTTAACTCATTAGATTCATCACTTTACCTAATTCATTGGAGCTCTATATAATTCCTAGTGCTCTCATCACATTGAAACATTCATATTGCACTATATAATCCAGGGGCACCCATCACATTATAACATTATAATTTATCATGCATGAAATAATGAACATATATACTAACTAACCCATCGAAATGAATGGGTTTCATCTCATAAGAACACATTCATATACTTTGGTTTCCCAAAATAAAGAATGAATAACATACATGTTACAAGAACCGTCAACCTTGAATGAGGAGTAAAAGGTATGTTTTTGAAAGAAGAGTTATTTTGGAAAACATTTGTTTGAAATAAAATTTAATAGAAAACATTTATATACATGAAAAGGTAATATAATTATGAAAAAATTATTTTTAAGGAGTGACCATACAAAAAATTTAGTGAATGAGGGAGAACCCGAAGAAAGAAAGTTGGGTTTGAGATTTTCCCCTTACCTTGTATCCGAACACTCTCTTCACATTAATTTCATGTATAACCACATTAGATACATTAATTGAAAATTACATAACCTTTTTTACATGAATATGGTTAATTATGGTTTCATTATGTTTTTCATGGGCCTTTCGATGAGTTATAGAGTTTAAAAATATTGTCTGGGAATGTTCATTTTAATGGTTTTCTTGAGCTGTTCACATGTATTCATAGATGAAAATTCATGTAGAACATGGATAAACATACATAACTGATATTTAAGTTTATTAATTATATTCCAGAAGCTTAAATGATCTTATAATGAATTATATTATACACCATGTGGATTATTCATTATAGAAGAATTAAATGATGATTGTTTGGGTTAATTTAGGTGGTTTTTCAACGACAACGAACTTGTTTTGTTTACTCATTTTGTAATATGTACATAAGTTCGTTCCAGAACATTAAATAGGACATAATACATTTATAATATACTTTTTTAACCATAAAAATGGTTTAATGACTAGATATGAAGGTATAAATGGAAAATAACATGTCGTTCTTGAAGGTGATAGATTAACACCTCACGAACAACATTTTATTTTATAAAATAAAAGGAAGAGTAGAATGGGGTTGAAAGGTATAATATCAAATTAGTATCATAAAATTATATTAGATGTAAGATACTGGAGTTACCAAACCATTTGGATGAAGATAGTTTGGGATAGAATAAAAAAATAACTTGAAATTGAAAGGAAATTAATTGAAAATAGGTAGAGAAAATACCTCTTGAATCCTCCTATGGAGATCCTCCTTAATGAAGCTATGATTGGTCTTTTGATGAATCCAAAAGCTCCTGGACATGGGGGAGGGGATAGGTAAGATTTTTGGGTATATTTTAGACAAGTTTTGAATCATTAGAGGTATGAGGAAATGAGGGTGTAAGGGTGGTATTTATAGTGGAGGGGATATGGTTTTCCTTAATATTTAATTCATTAGTTTATTAATCTCCCCTAAGAGAAGGAATAGTGAGTATTATATGACTATTAATAGTAATTAAGGAATTTGATTTTGATATTTTGGAACTTACATAAATTTTGAGGTCAGTAATAGTGAGTTTAAATTATAATGTATTTGTACAGTAAACTAATGTATTTTAGTATTCACCAAAAATTCATGTATTGCAGAAAAATACCAATAATTAACCTTAACCATTTTTTGATGTGTAGAATCCAAAAATGAATTCCAATTTTCAAAAATATTTTTCTAAATATTATTTTTTTAATATTTAATTAAAAATATAATTTATTATCAAAAACCAGTTTTAAACCATTCATTTACATATTCTAAAATATTTGTATCTCGTATTTTGAACTAGAATATTATTTATATATTATCAAATGTAAGGTTACTATTCATAAGGTTATATCACTATTCAAAAGGGTATGTTACTATTCATAAGGGTAGGATACTATTCACAAAAAATTATGTTTTTCTTATTGGACTCTGAGTAACTTACGGATTGCAACTGTGTTTGCCAGATTTTCAAAATTTTAACCACCGAACTGACAAACTTATGTTTAATGTACACTTAGCACTTAGTAGTTCATTATGTTGTGTTTTCATGTGAATTTATGAAATATCTATAAGAAGGTAATTTCTATTGAAAAGCATTGAGATGTTACATTAAACAATGAGGAGGAAAACTTTTCTTTATTTGTTAGATGGTGAAAACTCAACTATGAAATTTGATCACCTGAGAAATTATTAAATAAGAGGACATACAGGGCTGGATGAATGTTGGGGGAATAAATAGAAAATGTAGACATGATCAAAGGGAGCCACATTCTTTCTTTTATTCCTAGCTGATCCGACACAAGATATTTTGGAATTATTGGCTAGGATGGAAAGAAGTCAAGAGGAAAAATCTTGGAAACAAATGATGCCATAATTTTATAGGAAAGATCGAAAAACATGTATCATAATAGTTAATGATTAATTTTTTATTAGCCAATATCTGGAAATGATGAAGGTTTCAATGTTCAAATTGTGTACGGAAGGTTCAACTCAAATTTGGATTTTCTAGTTGGAACCAAAAAGATTGGGAATATTAAGACGTAGATCATATATGAACTAATTTTGAGATATAGAAGAATGGTGGTGGAAGTAATGATGGATTTTTCTACTGAAAATTTTTCATAACAAATTCTCAACTCTGATTTTAGGCTAATATAATGAGTAGTACCAAAATATACACAACATAAGGAAATTTAAGATGAAATGCCAAAAACATGCTTGGCTTCTCTAGAGCGGAACAACAAGGGGTAGTATGGTCCCACTATGGTTTTACCAGATGATAAATTTTAAATTATGATAATGTTTCAGATTAACCATATCCAGTTTCTGAGATATTTTCTAAATGTTATCAAAGGGAAGGCCAACTATTTCAATTAATGTGGAGACAATCCAAAAATAGATGATAAATGAGATCAGTAGAAGTTCACAATGGTTGATGATATGGAGATGTGTGTCGAGGAGAAGGATAAGATTGATCCTCTATCTAAACTAGATTAGAATTTCCAAGGGTAAATGTGAAAAGAATAATTCTTCCAAGGTTGAGGATAGACATATATCGACAATACACATGATAGGGAAATTAAAAAAACATCCATAAGAAAATTTTACTTGGTGATAAAAGATGAGGAATATTCAAGAGGGTTGGAGGACAATGAACATGATGAAATGGATATAATATAATTTTAAATTAATATTCTTAACTATGACACCAAATAATAGCCAATTTATAATAATAGAATCCAAATTTGGGGTTGTATGGGAGAATTAGGGGATTGAGAACCACCTCCCCAAAAAAAATATCATCATTTTTCAAATATTGTTGAAGTAGTGGAAGTAAAGGGGCTTGAAAATTGTTGGTTACAAGATGTTTATTTACTGGATGGAATTTAAGGGGAACTGGTTTAGGGGAAACTCTAGTTGTTTCTCATATATGAAAGGAGACTCAAGCTTAGGGTCCTTATACACAGTAGGAGGAAATGAATAGATATAGGCAGTAGGTATACATGTGTAGATCTAGGTAATAATGTGTGCAAAGGGGAAAAATAAGTGTTGGTGTTTTTTAAATCTAGTAATATCAATTAGTTCTTCCTGGTTACTTTTAATCTTTGACATGTTACCAAATTATACAATCTAGAATTGTTGAGCTGAAGTTGCTATTATTTGCACTTTTTATATCAATTAGGTTTGTTGTGGCACAAAATTTATATTGTTTTATAATTTCTCTAATAATCATGAAACTTATATCAAACAAAAAACCTATGATTTTGACCATAGATTGTTGGGATAAATCATATATTAATTCCAGGTTAACTAGGTGTAGTCGCCATAATGATATTGTGTTTTTCAATTGATAGTGTGCAAAGTGAGAGAGAAGAAGAAAAAAGGATTTCTATTATTCTCTAGCATGAATAGCCATAGATTGGATGAAGTGTATAATGTAATTAGAAGAATTATAAGAAGAATTAATTATTAATTAAAGAATTGAAGGAACTCCTTGGGAGACTCCACACCTTGGGCCTAAGGCCCAACCCTTTTTGAGATTCCACTAAAATCCAAACACTAAATCATTTGTAATCCCCCAAACAACTCCCATATACCCCCTTATTATTTCCCTCTCATAACCTAAAAAACATTCTAGATAATAACTATCTAACATGAATTAAATCACTAACATTATAGTTTATTAATTATCTAAATCATCGCTTAACATAGTAGCACCCCATACCCATGTTCTTGTCAGTTTCACTCAACATTATTCACTAAGTATTCTAATATTTCAGGGTTTTAGTTAATTTTAACTCAAAATAATTAAAAATGAGGCAATAAATAGTTAGGGTCACCTAAATTATTTATTTCCTTACACAAGATAATTTTAAGGTTCCCAACATTTGAAAGACCTGCCTAGATGGATTATCGAGGTCTTGAAAAGTGTCACTTTAGAAAAAATATAACACTTTATATTTTTAAGGGGATTTTATCTCACCATATTTTCCCAAGTTATTATTCTTACATGTATGAATGTGTAAAGTTATTATTTTTTATTCCTATTCCTTTCATCAAATTGATATGTTGAAACTAGATTTACTTATAACTCTTTACACAACATATGGATTATGTTACTAACCCAAATTAAAAGTAAATTATAATCTTACACATCCAAATGCATCCTTTGCATACGGTGTACTAAATTATTTTATGTAATGACATACAATCATATTAAATATAAAATAACTATAAGATTAACCCTATAGTGATAGATAGTCAACCACTTGTTTTCAATATAAGTCATAAGATTCCAGACCGGTGAGAAATCTGACCTAAAGTCCCTATTCCCATTGATAATTTACTCAAGAGAGATTTCTATTTCATAACAACTACAAAAACTGATATGTATAGACTATAATTAAACATTTAATTTATGTTTATAATATACCAAAAAATCAATGATAAGGTAGAAGAAATCTAAATCATTTATCATTACTTGAATGTAACTCCTTAAATGCATGTATGATAATTTAAAATAAGTTAACACTTTAAACTAAATCATTCAAATTTTATAATATAACACCTTATATCTCTGGTTAAATAATAGAATAAATAAATAAATGAAGAATTCCTATATTTAAGCATGCGATAAAAAATTGATGAATAATTCCTAAATTAGATAATTATAAATTCATTATAATTTAGGCATGGATAAACTTGATCAATTCAACTTTATCCTATATGAACATTTAAAATTATAATTTACATGATATTAATATAAAAATACTTCATATTAAAAGTATTAGATATTTTATGAACACTTTTATTATTTATTAATAAAAAATATCATGCTTATGTAAATAATTTACATAAATTAAATGTCAATTATTTGATTTTATTTAAACTTTATATTAAATTAAAATCAATTACTCCTTTTGAAATGGTTAAATTAAATTTTACTAAGAGGTCCTAAATATAAAAATTTTATATTTTAATTTATGAACTTATTCATAAATTAATACCCCCTTTTTTGAAATTTATAAACACAATATAATTTATTTACCATGAAAATACACTTAAAACCTAGATCAAATCTACCAAATCAATTTTGGTACGATTTTTTATAATTTTAACAAAAAAGTTTTTTTAAAATTTTGTCCAAAATGAAATTAACTATATCCTTGTGAATTCTATTTTTTTCCTCTGAAAATTCCATGAATCTATGCCATTTTTGTGGCCATTTTGGAGGGAATTTTGAGCAGGAAATGAAATTTTAGACATTCTATTTCACCCAATCGTTATGGGAAGCATTCCATTTAAAACAGGACTTTATAAGTCCAAAAATTCTAGGTCTATTTCTAGAATGATCCTTATGTTGGAGCTCAATTGTGGCACAGAAACCCCAACACCACGATGTATTGAATTTTCATATGACATGCTATTTTTTGATACATTCTATTGATTATTGGAATGACCATTTCACTAGAACTATGTTGTGTTCTACCATCATCAAGAATTGAAACTATCATTTTAAATAGGAAAATGTCACGACATTGAATTATGAAGAACAAAAACATGTATTTTTGTTTTGGATTTTCCAGGGAATATGGAATTTTTTTTTCAATCTACATATTAATCTAAACCAAAGTGGATAGATTTTCATACCTTACACCCATTGATTAGGACCATTGAAGATCTTCCAACATGTTTGATTGAGATCACTATGAAACAACCCAAAGAAACCTTCCTCTGGATATATCCATAGATCATGGGAATCAACCTTTGCTTGGGAAAGGACTCCCACAACACCATGGTTTTCTATTTCCTTAGTTAACTGTGAGAGATACATGAGATCTTGAGAATGATCTTGGTTTTAAGAATTTCTACAAAACATTTTGATGTAGTAAGTCACAACTTTAATGAGAACTCCATCCGGACCTCATTGATAGTTTAACATTTTAACAACCACACAAGACATTCCAACTTCTCATAACCATCATCAAATGATGAATAACCAATAGTGATGGACAATGTAGATGAATAGGATCAATTACCACACATTATCATTTCACATGATAATACCAATCAAGAACTACCAGGGAATTGTGTATTATATTATGCAATTGGTCACATAAGGATAGAAAATGGCATCGTCCAAACCACCATGATATGGTTGTTTATTTAGTGAAAAACTTCATCATGAGGTCCCAACAATGTCTCCATGGGATTTCTCAATTATTGAGGATATGCTTAGAGGGATCAGATTGAGTCTACTTAAGGATGGTCTAATTGTGTAAGTGCTATGAGTAGTTTTAATTATGTATTATAAAAAACACACTACTAGAAAAATAGACTATACCCACTGTTCAAATCTATGGGTATGGCCCCCAAAACCGTGGGTATAGGCTATACCCACGGTTTTGGGAACCATGGGCTGGAATGACGTCAGTATAGGTCCCTAGCCTAGACCCATGGTTTTCCAAAACCATGGGAATAGGTGTTCTGCCACCGTGTCAAAGAAACATACCCAATTTCCACAGTGTCAAAGGCCTATCCCCACGGTTTCAAAACCGTGGGTATAGGTCCTAAAATAATACGGCTGTCAGGTTTCGAACCGCAACCTCTCCGCTACAGAAGAAGCACCTAACCACTACCCCAACACTGCTTTTATGTATATATATTTATATTTAGTGAAATAGAGTTATATAAACCGTGGGTATAGAGGGAAGAACTGTGGGTATAGGTCTCCCGCCAAAAAAAATTCCTTCCTGCGGGGAAAAAAAATTCTCGCACACACACAGGAAACCTATACCCACGGGTTTCCCCAAAACCGTGGAGATAGGAAACCCTATACCCACGGTTTTGAAAAACCGTGGGTATAGGTTAATTTTCAGGACCTATCCCTAAGGTTTTGGAAAACCATGGAGATAGACCCCCCCTATACCCACGGTTATCCAAAATCATGGGGATAGGTCCTGAAAATTCACCTATACACACGGTTTTCCAAAACCGTGGGTATAGGGATACCTATCCCCATGGTTTTGGGGAAAACCGTGGGTATAGTTCCATTTTCCAGTAGTGAAGGGCTAAGAATATAAAATTATTCATGATAGTGGATGTAGTATATTTTTTGGTTCTCATGTTCATAACATATAATCCATCTCATCTAGTTTGTATGCATTTTTTAATAATGGGTTTTCCATATTATATATTAATTAATGCCTAAAATATAACTTGAGTAAATAAATAAACATGTGTTTTAAATGCACATTCATTAACGAATATCTATTTTATTCACTATGAACCATAACATCAAAATTTTAGAAATAAAATTTGTGAACTTTTGGGGTTTTGTAGAATTACTTTTTTTTAGAATTGTTGACCTAATGTGGGATCTAGGAATACTAATTTAGTTGTTTTTTCTAGAAGAATACATCAAACATAGGACAAATCTTCCACACATGTTGGTTCATCTTAGTGAAAAGTGACCTGAAAACTCCATTATATTAGTGTTTACATTGGTCTTACCCTTTAAATTTTCCACTTATATTGGGAACATAAATTTACTCCTCTATAAATTATAATGATTCTAGTATGATTTTTAGTATATTTTTTATTTTTCCTTATCTTTTATTGTATTCTTTATTAAAAATAATTTTAGACTCACAACCATGTTACCAACATTTATTTCGATTGATGAAAATATTGTGACCAGTGGTAACACCTATATGGTTTGGATGAAATACAATATAGCTCTGAGGTCATCACATGTATTTGGTTTTTTCATTTTACATATCACTAGTTATTCCCCAGAGTTGAATATTTTTATTTATTAAAATGTTTTTAGCATTTACTTAAAACACAATATTTTCTAAATTTGTAATTTTTTTTGATTTAATATCATCAACATGATACATGAATATTACAATTAAAAGAACATATAAGTGTTGGTGAAATAAAATTGACTAATATAAATTGTTGTGAACAATTATGTAGGATTATTATGTGATGCCACATGTCACCCAATCTTTTACATTACATATATGATAATGCATTTCAATTTTATCAAATGATTAGTGTTTTTATATAATCATAAATTCATGAATCAATATTTTTGAGTCAGAATGTACAGTGGTTGAATCAAATGGTATTTTGAAGTTGCTTAATTAAACATTTCCACCATTCTTCATGGATCATTTAGAATCGTATGCAAATAACATTGTTGATTTTTTCACTGTAAGGTTTCTCAATATCATCTGCAATAATTTTTTCATGGAGAATTATTTAGTAACTAATATGATTGAGTAACATCTATCTGAGAACCCTTTAAGTCCTCTTTGTGGGAGTTCAGCTATCCCAGAACCATTCTCAACAAATCATGCTTAACTATAGATTTCTAATGAGATTTGGTGTGTTAATGCCTTTGTGATCACACCCAAAAAATAGGGGCAATAAAAATGGAAATGTTAAGATAGAGATTTAGACATACTAAAATGGATATCATTGGAAAATGATTGTATTCAAGAAAAAATTAGAGTTACTTTGATTGATGAGAATATGAATGATATGAGATTATGGTGGTTTGGACATTTTAAAATAAGACCTATGTATGAACATGTAAATAGGACAAGCTTAATGACATATTCATTTTTTAAAAGAGGAAGTTGTAGACCTAAAAAGTCTCTTAAACATATAATTTAAGGTGATCTCCTTCGAAATGGTTTCAATGAAAATATGGAATTCAATAGGGTTAATTTTCAATGTTTGATCAATGTAGCTGATGCCATTTAATAAGAATTAAGGATTTGGTTGTTGTTGATAAAACAATTAAAATGGAAAATGAATGATTTTATAATATTAATTCTAGTAAAATTGGATAATAAACATAAAAAAATATAAAGGCTAGAAGAGGAAAATATGATGACACGTGACTTTTCAAAAACATCAAAGTATGGGAAAAGTGATACTAAAAAGGTAAACTATTAAAAACAAGATATACTTTCTTTGAAATATAAGGCATGTTTTATGAAAAATGAATGTGATTTTGGTCAATTTGAGAAAAAATATTCATTATATAATCAATGAGGTATATAATTCTTATTTTTATTTATGAGTTTTTTAAATTATTTGGTATTTTAGAGTTATAGTTTTATAGAAGAACACACACACTTTCAACCCCGATGTGCCGTCATAGTCCCCCGCCCCCTGTTGTCCACTACTATCAACTAGGAGGCACTACCCCCTTACATCTCCATAGAACAATATCACCTGTTGTGGTGGATCACAGGAGGCCACCCCTCCAACTTTTGAATACACATATCACATCATCGGTTTCATCGCCTCATCTGTGCATGCCAAACCAGCTGCATATTTGTCGCCAAAAAATTCTACATGACACACAGGAAAATAGGCCCACCCAACAAATAATTTGGGGGAAAATATACTACAATTAGTGGTCGAACACCAAACCATTGACCGTGGGATGCCACTGACCCACATAGGTCACAAAACAACTTGCACCCATTAGAAATTATGCAATATAATATGTGAATATTGTATGTAAATAATTATGTGATTGATTTTATAATAATAAGTATTTTAGTAAAACTTTTACAATGAATATTATCTTGAAAATTTATTTTAACTATAAACTAGTTTTTTATAATATATTATAGAAAATAATTTCAAATATTATGAGTTAGAGAAATATATAAATATTTAACTGATAAGAAATTATGTAAGTGGTATGACTTGAATTTCAAAAAATTTCATATATTTTTAAACTCACATTACAAAATGACCCCTTAAAATATTTATAAATATATTGTTTTACTCTATTTTCTCATAATATTCTTTAGTCATGATCTTATCTCTTTTCCAATCTCAATATACTCTTCATTTTTCACTCTTTATATTCCCAACATTCTACCAATGTCTTTTTTGAGCATAACAACTCGATCAAAGTAGATGTTTTTAATGATCCTTGAATGTATGATTAACATTTTCCTTTTACTTTTAATTTTTATTTCGTTTTCTATTTTTATAGGGCTAAACTATCTTTAGAAGTCTTTTTTATCAGAGTTTTTTCAATAAAAAAGTAAATCAAATCAGTATAGGTAAAAAAATGGAAATTAGGCCACAATGGTGTTAAGGCCATAAACTCCTTTGTCTTTTTCTAAACAGAGGCTAAAGGCATTTGTGACCTCAATGCCCTTATCCTAAATCATTGGGAAAAGGAGTTAAGGCCCAAAAAACATTTCCCAAATAAAAAAAACTTTTTAAGATATACAAGTTTATATATTTACATTTTTTTATTTTTTATATACATAACAAGATTTTTTAATAGAAATTAACCTCTATTAAATATCTACCATTATATAATTAACGAAATCTAGATATAAGAGAAACCCTCACCGGGAGCTCACTTTTATAAGGGGGCTTCCTCTTTAAATCCTTATAGAATTGTAATATGGGATTCAGGATCCCTCTTTCCTATGCAGAATTAACAATATATTATTATTAACAATATATTATTATTAATAATATATTATTATTATTAATATATTGTTATTAATAATATATTATTATTAATAATTAGTAATTAATTAATAATAAATATTAATTATTAATTAATTAAAAATAAATAATAACAATAGCTAAATAATAATTAACTATTAACATTTACTGTTATATATTTTTAATTAAGTGATTAACAGTTAATTAGTAATTTAAAAATATTGATTAATAATAAAAATTACTAATAAATATAAATTATTAATTAATAATCTTAACAAGTAAATAATTAATTACTAATCAATTATTAATAATTATTAGGTTTTAAATAAATATTAATTTAACAATATTAAATTATTAATAAATAATTTTAATAAGAACCAATTAATATTTAATATTTAATTATTATATAATAATGATAATTAATTAGTAACTAAAGACCAATTTTAAATATTTATTAATAATTAATATTTAATAGAAATTAAAATTGTTAAATAGAAAATAATAATATTTAATTAATAATTATTAGTAATTAAAACTAATTACAAAAATTTATTTATTTATTTTTTAATAATTTAATAATATTTATTTAATAATTGGTAATTTAATAATATAATAATTATCATTAGTATTTATTATCTAAATAATATTTTATAATATTTAATATAAATTCTTTAATAATTATTATAAATACTTATTTACTAATTAATAATTAATTTTGTAATTAGTAATTAATATTGTTAATAAGAAATTTGATATTATTTAATTACTAATTAATTAATAACATACAAATATAAAAGTATTATAAATAATCAGAAACTAAATAATCATTTTAAATATTTGTTAGAAATTAATATTATTTAGTAAGTGATTTTTTTTAAAAGGTTGAGGCCTGGGGCCTCTTTATTAAAGCGAAAAAGAAGTGCTTAGGAGGAACATAGAAGATTGAAAATTTCCACAACGAAATAGAAACAAATCAAAAGGCATAAAGTAACTCAAGATCGACTGCTCATACTGTGATAAGAGATGTGTCAACCTCGTCCACAAGGATGACATCCCCTTTTGCATGTTTTAACCTGCAACCATGGCCCACCTCCATCATCTGAAATTCCACCTTCACAATCAACTCTTATATCTTTATCTTTATACACATATTCATTTTTTCTATTCATATCACTACTACGAGGTACAATAAATTCAATGGAGTTATGTATACTTACCTTCATCTTCAATTTATCCTTTATTTATTGAGAATAAATCCTTATAGGGTAGAAGCAACCTTTGATTTATCTATCTTAGGGTTCTCTAATTTTAGATCCCCCTAACACTCATTATCAATGTAGTGACCAGAACCCAAATGATATTTGCTGAAAGAAGCAAAAATAATTGTCCTGACCTCTTTAGCATCCACCATCATTGAATCAAAGTGTATTGCAGCAGTGGAAGGAAGAATTTTCCTATAATTAATTGTCTTTGAGGGAAACCTAGGTCCCAAATGTTCTTTTATGCCACTGGAGATAGTAGAAATATGTGTTTTTTATTCTGAATGATATTTTATTTCATTAGAGACTGTATCAGCGTGTGTTTCTATTGCTTTCCATGGTCAATAATCGTTGAATGATCTTTTAGAATACTCAATGAAGTATTTTCCCCCTCATTGACTTTTACACTATATGATCAAGTGTATGACTAGAAGATGATGATGACTCACAAATGGTATTTCTACCCAATGACCCCATGAAGGATCTAGTAGGATTTAAAGATATGGATTGACTACGAGGAACTAAAACCATCTCATTGACATTATAAGGGGAATATTTTCATTTTATATCTATAGTCTTTTTGGATTTGGTTTTCATTAAAGTGGTTAAATCCATTTTGGATTTCTCTTTGTGACCCTTTGCATTGATCATCTTCTGTTCTTTCCACAGGCTGAAATCCATATCAACCAGTTTAGTGAGCTACATGGAAGCTTGATTCTTATTCAATTCCTCTCTATAATGATTACATACTATTACCCAAGACAACACATCATTCAAATAAACCCCAACATTAACCAAGTGACTCACCTCTCCTATGTCATCCCAGAACTTTGTGGGTTTTTCATGATTTAGCTAGACAGAAAAAGCAATCACAGCTCCTTCATGAGGAGAAATAACAGCCTTGAAATTAAGGCCTTCCATACATACATTCTTTTGAAGAGAGAATTTACAATAAGCATGTTTGTTTCCCTAAAAATAACCCCAATTATTCGAATGGATTTGCTTTGTCTGGAAATTTATGTTTCTAGAAGAAATAGTATGGACACCATCATCCCTAATAATATCTTTTGCATGAATATCAATAATATGAGTAGTCCCTTTATTTTCTCTTTTTTGACAGTGTTGCAAGTCATGTCCTGTCATCTAACAATTAATAAAAACAATATCTCCTCTACAAACAGATTTGAGGGTCTAAAAATTCATCATGAATCCTAGAAAGGTGGTGTGTTTTATTCTATTCTAAGATTAATTTCATCCTACAGTGTGGAGAAGAAAACTTTCTAAACTAGGGTATAACATAGACCGACTTTGACCAAATCTATTGTAAAGTGACCAATGTAACCATTTTGGTGGCATTATCCTTACGAATTTGAATTCCAATCACATAAGTGATGACTTATATTATTTCTAGATTCCATGATACCCAGTTTAAACAATGGATTTTAATCTATATTTACTCACAAGTTTCTTTAAAATCATTTAGTTTAAAATTCAAATTCCAACCATGAATCCTCAATGTGACGAGCCTTATGTTGATCGAGCCAATACTCTATGATTTAACTTTCAATTCTATAGAAGGGAATATGATGTGGAAGAAGACACGGCCAATGATTAATAATATTCAATATAGTGCCATCAGAGGCTAAAATGTGAATAGTGGTGTCTTTTCTGATGACTTATTTCGAGACTTGATTCTTGAGTAAGGTGAGAATCCACCCGAAAAACCAGAGAAAGATGAAAGATCCTTCAAGGATTCTCCATCATGCTCTATGATCTTCTTTGAAGGTAACAACCCCCATCACCAGACATAGTGAACTAGAGCACAAGAGAACACGTTAATGATTCTGGAATGATCGAGTAAAGCATAATTAATAACATCAAGACTAGTTTCTCCCCCTCCTGCATCTCCTCCTATTAATTATTAATTGATATTTATTATAAATTAATATTATTAAATAGTAAATAAAAAAAATTAATTAATATTTATTAGTAATTAATAATTATTACTAATTTCTATTAATTAGGAACAATTAGTTAATTAATAATTATTAATTTTACAACTATTATTAATATTTATAAACTACAAGATAATTTAAAATAATTTTTTTAATTTTTTAGAAATAATTATTAATTACTTACAAAATAATTATTTATTTAGTTATTGATATTATTAATAAGTAATTAATTATAATATAATTATTTTTAACAATTAGTTAATATATAATATTTCCTAAATATCTATTATTAATTAAATTTAATTAGTTATTAAAATTTAGAAGAAAATTATATTATTGATTATAAATAATATTATTTAATTAATATTTGTAATTAATTAAAATTTATTATTAATTAATATTAATTATATAAAATTTGTTAATAAATTATTAATAATTTAATAATTATTAATTAATAATTAATAATTTAATAATTTAATCATTATTATAAATATTTAATAACTAATATATATTTTAGAAATTTCTTTGTAATTTTTAATAGTAATTATTAATATTTATTTATTTATTAATTATTAATTAGTTAATTAGTAATTAACATTATTAATAAGTAATTAAATATTGTTTAATTACTAATAAATTAATAACTAATAACTATTAATAATTAATTAGAAATTAATTGGTTTTTTATTTTATTTATATTAATATTATAATTAGCTAATTAGCTAATTATTAATATTTAATATTATTTATTAATAGTTAATTATTATTTAGGTTTTATTATTTATTTGTTATTAATAATTAATTCATCAATTATTATTAATAATAGTATACTATTAATTTTGCATGGGAAATAGGGATCCCGAATCCCACATTGGAAATCCATAAGGATTTTTAGGTCAAGCCCCTTATAAAAGGGTGGAATGGGTGAGGGTTTCTATTATAATTAAAGATTTCTTTAATTGCAGTAATGTCATATATTTAATAGCTGTTTAATTTTTCTAAAAAATTTAGTTATATAGGTATACCAAAAAATAATATTTTTTTAAATATATAAAGATGTATATTTTAAAAAACTAAATTTAGGTGAAGGTTTTTCGGGACTGAACAACTTTTCCAATAAAGTTTCAAGATAAGGGCATTAAGGCCATAAATAACTTTGGCCTCTGCAAAAAGAAGCCAAAGGTTTTTAGGGGCTTAATGACTTTGCGTCCTATTTTCCATTTTTAACCTAGTCTTATTTTCTTATTTTTTTAACAAATTAAATAAGAAAACCATCTTTGAAACATCTATGATGTCCAATAATAGTTTTCTTGAGGCAATTGGGCTGAAGTGACATGTACATGTTGTAGTAATTAATGCAATGTATTGGTGATTCAACCCTTAGGATTGGGATTGTGTTGTCAATTATATAAAATGTATTTTTCTTATTTTTCAAATGCTACACCACCTGATTCAAATATCCTTAGTGACGGCCATATGAGGTCATGGGTATCAGGTAATTTTCCTTACATCTAGGATGGAGATAATACATATGGATGACTACTCCCCCATCCCCACTCTATCTACCTGACAAAGTATATGTTGTGATGGACTGAGGTTATAATTCACCTATTATAGTTTCTTGAGGTCATTGTGCTTATGTGATGAGGTTGTTCCATTACACATGGTTTTGATTCATTATGAAAGTCATATCTTTGTCATGATCGAAATCTCCCCATTTATGAAGAACAATGTCATCATTTTTTCTATATGACATCCAATGACATCAATAAGA
Source organism: Viscum album (assembly GCA_963277665.1). Taxonomy (NCBI): domain Eukaryota; kingdom Viridiplantae; phylum Streptophyta; class Magnoliopsida; order Santalales; family Viscaceae; genus Viscum; species Viscum album. The sequence goes on from OY728132.1 coordinate 377,129,498, forward strand.
CTAATTAAATACATATAATAGGGGTGAGTATTAAATCTATAGGATTATCCCAAGAAACCAAAATATACCAAATCATGAATATCCAAAGATACACGATCAAGGAATAATCTATTAAACATTGAAATCAATAATTTATCAGTAACATTCCAATAAATAACCCTATATTCCATAAAATAATAAAGTAACAATTAAATTAGAATAATCAGTCAATTAATTTATAACAAAATAATAATCAAGTCATCAAACATAGGTTAAAAGTATAATTTATTCATATAAAATATGATATGATTCATTAGTTTATTATTCTACAAAGAGTAACATGTATAAATTATATAGTTCTAGATTACAGAACCCAAACATTGAGCATGAGGTTTCACCTATTTTGGTGAAATATATTTTTACATAACTCAAACATTCTATATGGGGATTACATGTTCCAACCAACAATTCATTCACATTATGACGTAAATTATTCAATCCTCATCAAGAAGTTTTATATATAACAATATTTAGATCAAAAAAATTATTTGGAAATGTTATATTCTTATGTTAAAAAAATAAAATCTTGAACACCATTACCAGGTTATTATCAGACCCTCATGCTTCATATTAAACATTTTAGAAAAAGAACCTACCAAAATATTCATTTAAAATTTAAACCAAGTACATATTGAAAATGTGGGATTAAAATGTAAAATACCTTATGAAAATTATTTAACAACATTTAACAAAAAACCACTCAATCTAAAAAAAGATATGGTGGATATAGAATTCACATTTTTGAAAAATATATATTTTCATTAAAATCATGCTTTATTGAAAAAAAAATATAACCCATAAATTATTTTCCATATATAATTTATAATTAATTATCGTTTTAAAATATTTATTTTTTAAATCCATCAATGATTCTTTTCCTGACAAGCCAATTTGGAAATAATTTGAAGTAAACAACTGAGACGTTCTTTCATTGGAATTTCTATGTGTACACTGTTGATATTGTAAATTTGTTGAAACAACAATCCATATCATCATGATTCCGAAATTTATAATAATTTAAAATCCTAAATAAGAAACCTGCTTATTGACTACATTGAGAATGGCCCTTGGTGAATTTGTAATTCCTAGTGCAACACTCGATATATGAATTCATGTTTTATGGTATTGTCGTTATTAAGTGTGACTAGCTAGTAGTTGAATCAGTAGTTCTAATGAGGTGATTGGTTTGATGTGACATTTTTAGGTTATATTAATTATTGCAATGTATCGATGATTAAACCCTTATAATTGGGCTTGTGGTGTCAATTATATACAATGTATTTTCCTTCATATTTTTTATGCACCACCAACTGATTCATATATCCTTACTGACTCCCAATTGATGTCATGGTTTTTAGGTGCATTTCCTTACATCAAGGCTGGAGGTGATACATATGGATGACTACCACCCCTTTTCCCACTTTATCTTCCAGATATAGTATAGTTTGTGATGGCCTGAGGTTATGATAAATCAATTATAGTGAATTGAGGTTGCTGTAATTATGTAATGCAGTTATGTTTGGGGTGTGTGGCATACAAGGATGGAATAAGGTATTAGGATGATGTCCATCTGTTATCATTACCTTAGTACTATGTTGTTGTGATATGTGGATATGTGGTCCTGAGGTAGTGATATGTGGTTATGCAGTTATGGTTTTGGATATGTGGATATGCTATTATTATGTGGTTATGTGGTATGTGGTTATATTCATATTGAAGATATGGTAGCTCTACGAATATATCCATAGGGGTGTGAGGGTGAATATTTCTATAGAGGAGTGGTTTCAAGGTTCCCTCTTGATATATTTTTAAAATATTATGTTACTATATTCCCTTAAAATTTGGTAAACAAACCTTGGAGAGGTTTGGTGGTAGATGACCTGGATATGTGATGAGTTGGTTCTATTATTTATTCATTAATCCATTAGTATGATTCTTCCATTTTTCAAGAGAGGTTTTTAGGATAATCCTACTGAGTATTAGTGTATTCTCACCCTCCCTCCATCCCTCCACCCCCTATATATATAAATATATATGAATGGGGACTTGGTGATTGGGTTGGAAATTACCAGCTCATAGAGAACACAATTGGTGTCCATGTAGTCACTATCATTGTAATTGATTGTGGTATTGTCTATTATAGATACCTTGATTTATGTATAACATTGCACGAATTGTGGGATTGTGGGTTATTTTATACTGACTTGATAATGTTGGTTGGTGGTTGTTTATTATCTTCCTAGGATTGATTAGGGTAATGTATAACATATTTTTTGTTCCCTTGATGCTTTTCATCAACCTTTGGCGTATTGGAAGTGGGGTTTGGGGGTCACCCTTATCTCCATTACTAGTCCAAGAGGGTTTCTAGTGGGGATGTGTTGTAAAAGTTTAGGAATTTAAAAGTATATCATATGATATGTTCCTAGGATACTATAAAATAAAATAGATAGATAAGAGTGAGCTTAGATTAATGATTGAGGTTCGAAAATAATACCTCTTTCCAATTCCATAATGAATTATAAAAATTCAATGACATATAAGTCAATATTTAAATTAATATGAAACTTTTAAACTATTAGATAAGAAATATTCCAAAGAAACTCATTTAGAAAATAGTACGGGATATGTAATAATTTTATAAGGCATTTTGTAAGCTTAAATAAAGAGTGTAAAATTATATATATATATATAAATATATATAATATTTAAATGTTAGTTATTAAGTTCCATATAATATAAGATAAAATAATGATAAAAAATCACCCTTATAAATATTGTAACATTTGAAGCAAGAATAAATATAGGATGAGACAGTAAAAGGGTATATATCTATAGAAAATAAGGGGAAATGATATAAGTGATGTTCAAAATAATATAATATAGATAATAAATAAGTAACTCATATCAAATGAATGAGATAGAGAAAAAACTCATTTCCAATTTTGAAAGGTGGTAAATAAAAATCAATCAATAAAAAGATTTATGAAAATCATTAGAAACAAATGGAAATTATATAGTATATATTCATAGAATTAGATGTATAATTCATAAAATAACATGGTAATGGAAAATAAAAATACAATAAAAATAGATATCAACAATAGTTCCCCATACTTCTTTACAGGATGATTATGTGTAACTATTCCAATATAAAAATGAATTATGATGTGTTATACATTTTTATAACATTACAAATATTTTTTTAAAATTAATTAATTTCTAATTGAATTCTAATTCATTTTAAATTATATTTTAATTTATATTTTATGTTATGTGTTTATGGTACTCAATGTTATTGATGTTTGATCATCAGAATAGATAAGAATTCCATGTTTATGGAATTTGTTGGCATTATAGTTTCACAGTACAAAGTATAATATGGGATGATTATTATATGGTCATGGAATTATAATATCAATATTCATGATATTTTCCCATATTATTAAAATTCAAGTTCTAATATATTATTTAATCCTAAATTAATTAATTTGGAGATTTTATATTTTCATTGTTAAACATGTATGTGACAATATATCTCACTTGTGAGAATGATAACAAGTTTAGGTGTACATATAATAATATATGTCAGATTTGTTTCGATAGACCGAACCTTCCATAACTACTTTTTATTGCCTCACAACATGAATTTAGTATAATATATTAATTTTTTATTCTTATTACAAATTGATAACTCATTTTTGTGCCTTTTGTAATAATGTTCTTAGAATATTTTTATCACCAACAAGATATTGGAATTTTATCTATAATAAGTATTGGGAATGCCATGAAAAGTTTCTTAAATCTATTTCTTATGGTCTAAATATATTTTTTTATTGAACAAAAATGATTTTTGAGTATTATGTATTATGATCTTATAATAATTAGGACCTATTCTCTTGAATTTCATATTTGGTGTTCTCAAAGTAGAAGAGATAACGAGGACAAACACAACAGTTGGAATTTCACATTCTATGTGTTATTTGACATTTTTTTATGAGCATGTGCAATGGAACCTAATCATGATATAAGTATTAATGTATATCAGGGATCAAATAATTTTAAGTATGATGAAAATAAATATATTTATTCACATTGATAATTATCTTGCGTTTAGTGCATTATACGTGGATTGATGTTAATTGGATTATCATGAAATGATTTGTCCCTTCTGGGTGTTAGAATAAGATATACCTAGACCATTTATTGAGAAAAAAAGTTTTTGAGTTAAATTCATAAACATGATGATCATAAGATATTTTACCTTGGTAATTTAAATAAATATAGACCAAGAATTATGGGACGATGAAACATGTATACATACTGTTTAATGAGATATCATAGTAAAAATATACATTATATAATCAATTGATTATATGATTATTATTTTGGTTTAATAATATATTTAATTTTTCGAAATTTTATATTTATAGTTTTATATTGATAAAATGAATTTCAAAATTGTAATAAGAACATAAGAATTATTAGTAATGGTGTATTTATTAAATTTTTTTGTAACTTTTGATATACAATGATAGATGATGAAATATGGTAAAATTTGATATGATATGTTATATATATATAATGTTTTTATGGGTTAGTTATGCAACATAATATATGGATATAGTATTTAAATAATTATGTGATTAGTTTTCTAATAATAAGTATTTTTAATTATTTTATAAAGAAAATAATTTTGAAACTATAAACAAGTTCATTATAATATATTATAGATAATAATTATTATTATTATGAGTTAAGAAAATATGTAAATATTTAATAGATAAAAAATAATTTAAATGATAAGAATTGTATTTCAAAAGTGTTCATATATTTCTAAACTCACATTACGAAATTAACCATTAAAATCATTATAAATAGATGGTGTTACTATATCTTCTAAGACTATTCACTAGATATATATTCTTCTCACATTTTCTATCTCATTGTACTCTTCAATTTTCTCTCTTTAGATTCTCAAAACTCGACCAAAGTCATTTTTTAACATAATAACTCGATTAAAGTAATTTTTTAAAATATCACGGAATGTACAATTATGTTTTCTTTTAATTGTATTATTTTATATATTTTATACTTTGTAAAGATAAGATATTTTTTAAGTATTTTTAATATATCTTTTTCAAAAAATAATTTGAGGTTAATTATTTTGGGAATTATGCCAAAATGGTGATATGACCCTAAATGCCTTTTGATTTTTTTGGTAGAGGGAAAACGTATTTAGGGCCTTAATTCCCTTGCACTAAATATTTTTTCATTGTTGTTAAGGCCCTAAATGCATTTGTGTGAATTAAAATTCCTTTTTAAAATATATATGTTTGTATATTGATTTTTTTATTTTAATTTTTTTTGTTTATATATATAATCAAACATTTTAGCATAATTTAACTCATATTAAATATCTATTATTACTACAATAGAAACACTCTAGATTATGAGATAAAAGTTCACTACTATAAAAACCTATTATAAACAATGGTAAATAATAGTGGAGAAAAAGGGTGGTCTTTACCAGTACTATAAAAAGCACAAATAATGTGTACTCTTTATCAGTGCTTTTATCCATGACTGATAAGGGTATTTTTTGTTAAAAGAAATTATATATTTAAAAATAATATATTAATATATAAATATATTAATATTGATAAAAATAAAACATATTTTATTTATTATTTATTATTTACAACTAAATATAAATTTGACTTGATATATACGATATTTAGTTAAAAATATCGTATAAAATACAAATTATATATATTTAATTATCTTAAATATTATCTATATAATTCTAAATGTGTATTATAAATCATTAAATTTATATGTCATATATTTAGACAAAAATGGTTTATTAATTTAATTTAAAATATTAAATGTTAATTAAAAATATTTACTAATTAAGACATTTATTTATTAAAGATATTTGTTTTTTTCAATTTGACATATATATTAAATAATATATAATTAATTAATAATTTAAAAAATTGACTAAATATGTTACACATAATATGCCATATAATAATTTAACATGTATAGATATACAAAATTAATTTGATTTTATAAAGAAAAGCATACATAAATAATATAAATTCTTAATATTATCGATTTTTTTAATATTTAGTATTTAGTATCTAATATAATATTGTTTTCAATTATTACATTTTATTTATTTAATATATTCATATTTAATATATAATATTTATTAATATTTAATATATATATATATATTAAATTTATTCATTTTTATTAATAATTATGTCATTAAAAAAATTTAAAATATTTTTGTAATTTATTCATTTTTATTTTTTATTTGCTGAATATTTTTTAAAATTTTATTCATTTTTAACGTTTCTTTATATTTATTTTTTAACATTTAATTTTTTATTAAAATTGTAATTTACATAATTAATATATATTGATTTTAATTTAAACATATATTACTTTTTAAAATTTATATAATTAATCACTTTTCATTTTCTTGGTATTTTCATTTTATTTATATTTTAATTAAATTCCACTCATTTTAACATGGATTCGTTTAATATTATTTATTCATTAAATATGTTAAGTGTTTTTTTACTTTTTATTTATATATACATAAATATATTAAATATTTATTCTTTTAATATTTTTGTAATTCAATCATTTTTAATGTTTTTATACATAATTATTCCATAATATATGTAATTTTTTTAATATATAAATACATACATACATACATACATACATACATACATACATACAGACTCACACACACACACAGAGATATATATATATTGCATTATATATAATATGTCCTTAAATATGATTTATAAAATTTAAAATATGTATATTTATCTTAAAGAAGTCATATATTTAGTGAAAAATGGATTAGAATTAAAAAATAATATTAAATAAAAATATTCACCAATTGTATCAATTAATGGAAAATTAATAAAAATTCATTTCTTTTCAATTTAACATATATCGATATTACATTACATTACATCCAGAGAAAAATATACATAATTATTTTAATTTTATATAGAATGCACCCATAATATATCTGTAATTTATTAAATTTATAATATTCATTTTAGAATTTAATTTATTAACATAATATATTTAATATTTTTTAATCAGTAAATTTTATTCATTTTTTATATTTTTGTTCAATATATAATATTTATTAATTTTTAATATATTCTTTTTCAAAAATATTAATTTTTAATAATATATAATAATTAATAATATTAATTGTTTTTAATATTTTTCTAAATTTATTCCTTTTTAATTTTTCATTTATTAATATTTTTGAAAATTTATCTGTATTTAATATTTTTTTATGAGTTTTTATTAATTAATTTGTAATTTTTTTAATATGGTTTTAATTTATTTAATTAATATATATTCATTTTAATTTTTACATATATTCATTTTTACTTTTTTAATAATCTCTCTAATTAATAACACATGTTCATTTTTTAGTATTTTGCGATCCACTGATTTTTTACTAATTATATTTAACTCTTTTTTAACATTTATCTATTTGATATTATTTATAATTATTTATTAATTATTAATATTACCTATTTTATTACTTTTATTTATAATTTTTTATGTTTTAATATTTATTATTTTAATATATTTTTTATAATTTATACATTTTTAATATTTATTTATATAAATATTTATTTATTGAATATTATGGGTTTTAATATGGATATAATGTACATATTTAATATGTATTCATTTGATTTTAATATATATATATATATATATATAATTTATATAATTAATTGAACTCATTCATTTTTTAATAAATTTTAAGTCTATTCGTTTTTAGTAATTAAATTTCACTCATTTATAACATTCATACTTTTAAGATTATCTATTCATTAATAATGTTAATTTATTTTTATCCTTTTTTAATATTTATTCATTTTAATATATATTAATTTAATATTTTCTAATTTATTTTATATAATTTTTTCCTCCACTTTCCAAAATGCACTGATAATTATAGGTCTTAATTGCGCTAAAATAAAATGCTTTGACAAAACCTATATTTATGAGTAGTAAAAAGCCCTAATAGATACCTATTTTTCCAGGGGAATTATTTTAGCATTGATAAATAGTTATTTTATCGCCGATTTTTATTTTAATGCTGATAAAACCCACATTTATTCATGTTTTTTAAAGTGCTGATAAAACCATTTCAATATTTTGAATAGAACCCTAACAAAGGTCCATGTTGTTTGTGCCATTCAAACTCTCATGGAAGTTAATCTTTGTCGTCACTTCCCCTTGAACATCTCAGATTAATTAACACATTCAAAACCATTGGTTTATGACTTTTGATCCACTGTATGTTCATGATCATTAATTGTTTCAACCTTTTTAGTTCTTCTTTGTGTGTTTTTAATTTTCCCAAAGGGTTTGAATGATGTGACTGATCTTATTTTTCCATGATCTACCTCCTGGATTCTCAACCCAATCTTCCTCACCTCAACCCACTATTTCTTCACCATCTCCCTCAACCTCATGTTTATTTTTCCATGATCTACCTATAAATACCAATATTAAAGGTTCATATATACTATCTCCTTTCTTTAAAATCCCCCATAACCTCTATCCCTGATCCACTACTCTGTACGACTCCCATTGACCTTAAAATTGTACAATTATATCAAAATTCAAAAAAAGTCAATTGGAGAGAGATTAATCCAATGATTTGATTCATTTTAGTTTGTATAATTTGTTTTTATATACTTTAACTATTAAATGTTGAGATTTTTTTACAAAATCATATAAGAATGTATATAATATTAATCATGGTTTTAAATATTTCCAACTATTAAATTTTTAATATTAATTTATTTGATATTAGTTAAAGTAATTATGGATTGCCAAATAAATTTTTTTTAAAAAATTTTAAGTTCAATCTTTTTAATTTATATCGAGTGAACCATTAAACATGAAGAAAACTATTTTTTAAAATCTTGTTGATTAATTTCAAAAGAAGTGTATATGGTATTATTTTATAATTTAAATAATTTTATAAAAATACCGCATTCATGAAAAATATTTGGAGATCTTATTTTTTATTAATTAATCACCTATTCTCCTTTATCAGTACCTTAATCCGTGTGATGCCACCCTCAATGCATGTTAACTCTCTCCTGCATACCCAATATAGAACCTGCATTAAGTTTGGGTGACTGATTCTTGATAGTGGCCTAATGTCATGTATTATTTCAATATCTTGATTATTTTTATGGATCGTGTATGTCTATTTAATTATATGATATATATATTTGAATTAATCATTTTAATATTTCGAAACTGTAATGTGTCAGTCGCCTGAAATCTCACACTCCTTCAACATCCTTATGTAATTTTGGAGCGAGGTCCTGGATCAAACTTCATATGAAAGGGATGTGAATCCATGTTCTAGGTATCCTTCCTACTCCCATGGATTAAAATCAAATATTTTTACCATTTTATTCCATTAACGAGAAGAATAATCCCAATACATTGAATATTTTCATTTCAATGAAGATATAGGATTGGAATTTTGCAGGACAAACCACTAACCACATGTTTAGGTAAAAATGACTTTTTGTAAGAATGATACAAAAAGTGAGTGTACATAATAGAATTTTTTGGATATTTATTAAGTAAGTTAATTCACCTACTTTTTCATTCCTAGTAATCTAGTTCTGAAAATGTTAATATGTAGTATTTTCTTTCCCCTGTAAACCTCATTGAGGATTCCTTTCAATTTCATTCAAAATATCCATATCTGGTTCCATATTGTTTAATCCTTGATCCCAGTTTCCACTTTGATCCCACTTGTAAACTTATTCAACATGTGTTCAAGTTGATTGTTCCATCAATCCCCAATAATAGTATTCATTAATATTCTTTGATGATTTATCCCATCCATGGGAATTATTTAAATTTTAGGCATTTATAAAACCCCAATAAGATTATTCTTTGGTTTTTGTAGTAGATTGAGAACCCCATCCTGATACTTTTAGTCTTTTGGATTTAAATTCAGATGCTTCTCTAAATATTGGGATCTTAATATCATGTTATTGGACCCCATCAACATTTTCATCATATGACAAAGATAAACTTTGGCTCCTATGCATCCTATCACTAAATCATCACCTGTACTGCCACGTACCAAGTGATGAAATGAATAAACATCAACCCTCCCTCTTGTTGGACTCCCACATTAAAAAGTTATAGTAATCATCCTAGAATTACCAAATTTTTTCATAAAAGACATAAAATTCAGAACCTAGACTAAAAAACACATATTTACCCGAGGTTTTTTATTTTCATGTCACCCTTGTGTAAAATGATAATTTTTTACAAATCCACACAAAAAAAAATTCAATTGTTGGGTTCCCTATTTTATAATTATCAATAACTTTACCCTTTGACTATAAATATCATATATACTTTTCTTTATTTTTATTACAAAATGAATATTTTTTAAACATATTTGGATGGATATGAATTGAAAAAGGATGGATGCTAATCATATGAAAAAATAGTTTTATAATGGAGTTAAATAGTTCATCTAGTTTGCAACAGATCATGAGTATGACCTATTCTCAAATCATTTTTCCATTTTTAAATTTTTTATATTCAATAAAAAATAATCCATAATTGTTGGTAGAACATTTTATTTCTCAAAAAATAGAACTAAGATATAAATTTTAAACTAAACATGGGGAAAACTGAATGAACACATTGACTGGGATGCTACTATGATTTGTAGGCAATTTTATTTGAATACCAATGTAAATGATGATGATGATTTTATAGAAGAAATGATAATGGAAATTTAAGATGACTTTTTTGATTTCCCAAAGTTGTTTGTGATGTTTTATAACTATGCTAAGAGACTATTGTATACCAGTTTTACTAAATATTAAAACATTTCAATTGAATTGAAGTTATTAAATTTTAAAGATAAAAGTGGATGGAGTGACACCAAATTTATAAATTTACTTGGTATTCTGAATGGTATTCTCCTAGAAGAAAATGAAATTAATTTTCAAAAATATTATGCTAATGTAATTATATATTTAATGGGCATGATATCTGAAAAAATATATGCATGTCAAAATGATTACATATTGTTTTTAAATGACCGTGAATCACTTAGAAAATTAATGTGTGGCATCAATCATTATAATATAATTGAATCAAGCCCTTTGAAAGATGTATGGAATTTTCCTATCATTAGAAGGTATAAATGACTATATAGGTTTCAATAAGCCATAATAAAATTGAAATTTGATACAGATACATTAATTATAGATGAGAAACTATGTCACCCAATAGACTATACTTAGTGGAATTAAATTTATAATGTGTACCTTGAATTTGGAAATGATCCAGGAAACCTATATGTTGCATTATATATAGATGAAATAAATCATTTTTGTTTACAAATTTTTACTCACTGTATATGGCTTGTCATGTTGGTAAATTATAACTTCCCACCATGGTTATTCATGGAGTTAAAATACATTATGTTTTATCTTCATATATCTGGACTAAAAAACCCAATAATGATATTGATTTTTATTTCGATCATTTATAAATGATATGAAATTGATGAGAGATATATGTGTTACATTTTGTTTTGATCATAGAAGGGAATAATTAACACTGAGAGACTTATTTTATGAGACCACAAATGTATTTCCTACTTATATTAAATTTTCAAGTTATAAAATATAAGAAATGTTGTCATATACCATTTTTGATGAATAAAAACACTTAGTTAGATCAAAACATTCATAACAGGATGTATTTTTAGGACAAGATAATTTTTTACCTCAACAACATCAATACCAATCCAAGATGACATCATTCAAAGGGAATACAGAACAATGTATAACACGGTCTCCTCTAACGAGTGATCAAATATTGAGAAATTAAATGGTATTGATATTATTTTCTGTAAAACTTTTTCAAAAACATTATGAAATTAGGCTATAAAAAAAAATTTGAATTACTGTACTGAAATTTCATGTATGTCATTGATTTTATAAATATTAAGCATGTATAAAAAATGTATTTGATAGTGTTAATGAACAGTTACTAAATTTTTCTTACCAAAAAAAAATATGGAATCAAGGATAGGTTGGAATTGATTAACATGGGGATAAGCTAAGAGTTGACACCAGAAAAGGGTAAAAGGTGGACTTCTCTTCCTCGAGTAGCAAACAATCTATCCATAAAAGAGAAATTGAAAATTTTACATTTCTATAGTAGTGTAACATTTCTAGAGGGGTACTCATAAAATATCTAGAATTTCACTTCAATTAATAATTTGAAGTTAAAAGTATTAAAGTCACACAACTATAATGATTTTATGGAAGATTTGATGCCACTTTATTTATGTTTCCTTCTCGTAAAAAATGTATCATATACATTAACCACACTTTTATTACTATTCCAAGCCATATGCAGTAAATATATAGACCCAATGAAGTTTCCAATCACAAATTAAGAGACTATAGTAATATTATGAAAATTATATATTTTCTTCCCACATTAATTATTTGATAAAATGGGCCTCCTACCATTTTAATTGGTTAGAGAGGTTCAACTATGTGGTCTTATCTATTATAGATGGATGCACCCCATTGAATTTTTTTTGAATATTTGGAAAGTGTATGTCAAGATTGAATTTATCCAAAAAGGTTGTATTTTAGAAAGATATCTTGTTGAAGAAAATATTTAATTCTATAATGATTACCTATCAGATTTTGATCGCATCAGTCTCCCAAAATCTTATCACAACGGATGCCTTATGGGAGAAGGTTTTTGTGGAAGAGATATTGTTACAAATATATTTACATAAAGGGAGAAAGCTCACCTTTATATTTATCAAAATTGTGCAGAGATATCTCTATATGTTGAATCCCCCAATGTAATTCTTATACATTTGAATACATCAAGGGGTAAAGGATGGATATCAATTAAACCTAATCAATAATTTATAACAGGGTTCCAAGATCATATTTATATGAAGTTATCTGAAAATCCAAATTCAATTACCAAACAACAGTGATGGGTATCCATAGGAACAAATATAAATGTTATATCTCACCCTAGTTTAATAATTAAAGGTTATATGTTCTTTATAAAGGAACAAGATAAACATGGTAGGATGAAATATAGTTGAGTTTCACCTATGGAAGAAGTAATGATTGTATTTGGATCCAAGGATAGAAATCCAATTTATCTTAATATATGTTAATTCAACATCATAAAATGGATATAAAAGTTGTGTTATACAATATTTCAAGTGCCTATTTTTCATTGAAAATGGGTCCACAAAAAGAGTGCAGTGATAGTTGATGGATTAGATTTTTTGAAGGTAAATTTTAGTGTGGAATGGTGTAAAGATGATCTATTCATAATGACATCAAATATAGCGTATGTATTTTATGTCTTAGATAAAGAAAAAAATAATTGGTTAATATACCTATTGATGACTGAGAAAACTGTTGGGTCAGAGAAAATTCAATTGAGGATGACCCTTTCTTTGGAGGATCACAATCAATTAATGGTGGACCCAATGTTGACAATTCCTTGTACATTAGAGGGGCCTTAAAAAGGGAATTTATATACTTGATAGAGGATCAACATACATAAACAATTTAATGAAAAAATAGATATCAATCAACATGTTAAAGTTTTTTTATTATACTATGTTTTTTCTCATAATATTATGTGTTCTCTACTAAATTTATGTAATCTAAATTAAATTTTTGACCAATCTTGCAGATAATGACTTTTGTACATGATTATTTTACAAATCCTAAGTAAGAACACATGGTTAATGATTAATCTATAGAATCATTAGTAGATTACCAACATATTGATGAAGGAAACAATAACGACATAGAATCACTATATTAAATAAAATTATCATGGAAATAAGAAAATTTATACAATTTCAGGTTGGATGGAATCAACACACCCATAGTTTTATCCCCAAAAGGAAATTTCATTAGTTATGTTGGTATCACAATGAGAATTCAGGTTCCAATTCATATAGATATGTGGCACCATGTTTTTCCTACATTGAAAGATACCCTTTGGGAAGATATTATGGTAATGTTATGGTATAAATTCTCTATTTTACAGAAAATTTATATAATAAAATATTGTTTAACTTTTCATTATACCTTTAAGAGTTCATTTATTTTTATTTATTTTTTTAAAAAAATATATCATAATGGTTTTTAAAAATCTCATGGAGGATTCCATACACTTCTTACAGAGAATCATCTTAACGATGATGAGGGTAAAGTTACCCCACACCCACGAGTTACGTAATCACACATTATAAACTTAAAGACATGGAAATAATTCATTATTCATCATGATGAGAAACAATTTCAAGTGAATTGTAGTCAATAACAATTTATTTTTTTATTATTTATTTTATCCACTTTTATTCAAAATTGTTTATTTATGAAACATCAATAGAGTGAAGAAAATAAGAAATGTGAAGAAAAATTAATTTACCCCAACCATAAAGCAACTACGGGGTATGATTCACTTCTGAAAAAATGGTATATATTTTAAATATACAATAATATTTATATGAGATATGAAATAACATATGTACATTTGTTTATATGAAAATCGATGAATAAAAATATGAAGCCACATGTATCCCACATCATGTGATTTGGAAGGAGGCTCGTGTAATTAAAAATGGTTAAATATTCTGTGGAAACACACAATTAGTATAGGAATCATGTATAATCATGACTTACTAAAAATCATTTATGATGTATAATAGTATTACAAAAAATATATATATTTATGTTCATATGTTTTTTATATTTTTTAGACAAAAGAATCAACATTGAATGCACTAAAAGAAAACAACTATTAGTAGATTTGAAGAGGATAGAAAATTATGGTCGTGATAGAGGTACAGGTTTTGGAGTGTCACTACAAACATATATTGAGAAAAAAAATAAAAGTGATATATATGAGATGATGAAAGGTATAAAATCATAAATATATTATTTGAAAAATATTATTTCTCAATATGGTTTGGTAGTCTAATACATGAAAAAGTATCAAAGTGAACCATTGAATGATGATCAACACATGCAGAGCCACATGAACCCACTAGATTTAATGTTAGCGATGAAAATCAACCAACTACCTTACCAATATCAATAAATGTTTTCATTAATATATTCTCTAAAATGTGAATCAAATAACTTCTGATAAATTTGTATTACTAAAATTATGTAGGGTGAATTTGTATGTGATTTATATTTATCAACACCCATGCATTGTTTTGTTGAAAGGTGTACTATGTGAAATATCATATGAGAAATTATACATAAAAAAAAACTATCAAAATATCATATGATAGTGGGGATTGTTGTATATTATGATTAAAGAACTAAGTTTCTTATTCTTCTTGATGATATTGATATTACCATAGTTAATAATTATATTATAACTTTCATAATATGGTTATATAATCTTATAAATATACATGAGTTATGTCGTTAAAAAAAATTTCAATTGAAAATAATTTAAAAATTGTTGAAAAATATTCATAAATGAGCTATGGTATTACAGAAGGATAAAAAAATGGTGAAATGGAAGGTTGAATCAAGATAATCCATTGTAGTGGGGGTATTTCCTAGTGGTAAAGCAGACCTATAATACCACATCAAAAAATCAGGGGTCAAGTATTACTAGAATCCAAATCTGTGGATAAATTGGGGAGGTGTGTCATTGGGGGATGAAAATCATGGTGGGTGTGGCATGTGATGAGGGAGGAATACATGGAGGGTGTGGCTACGACCATTGAGAATGGGTCAGTGGTGGGAAAACACTTCTGAGTGATGTTGTAATTATAAGACCCCAGCCATAAACCTTACTTAATATTGTGATATTTCATGAATACACATTGAGGATCTTTTCAGGTTTAGATATTTGGAGAATTAGGTCATAAATCATGCATTACATTCCATATTCAAACAAGGTGGTTACATAAAAGACAGTATTAATTTTTCCCATCAAAGGAAACTTATTTAAAATAAAACATGGATTCTTTCTTGACACTTCCTCAACACTATCATCACATCATGTACATTTCCATTGACCTATGAAAAACTTTTCAAAAACATGGGATGAGCATAAAAAGCTCAGTAAGGGATATAAAAATAAGAAATGAAAACATTTGTCCATGTACACATAAGAATAAATGAAATCATACTTTACTCATAAACATAAGCACTTTAACATACCTCATGAAATCATAAGATTCATGAATAACTCATAGAAATCATAATACATAAAGGTAACTTGAGGCATTCATAACATTCTTACGTAGGGAGTAACCCTCATGGTTACATTTGGAATACCAATCATAGTATATTCCTTAAATCTCTTCGGAGAAACCTTCTCGTTTAACCCATTCATGTTACCCAATGCATTGGAGAGCTATATCGGGCTCTCCCGCCCTTAGTTTATCACATAACCGCCCGTCTTCATAAAAAATGCCCAAGAACCATAACATAATCGTATCACATAAAATATGCATAAAAGAAACATAACATTTATACATTTCAATCACAAGATATCAATACAACACATTTATATAATAAAAAATTTATCAAAACCATTTTCAATACCAAAATAAATGAAAAGTAAAACATATTATTTATTTTTCATTTAAAAAAAGTAATGGCTTGTAGAGGAACCCAAAACTCAAATAATTGTCATGGAGATGGAGAAGTCATTGTCCCACATACGTACGACAAAAACATTACCTTTTGTCATTTATTAAAACACATTGTATAAAAATATTCCTTTTGAATAAAAGTAATAGTCAAAGGGTTTTATACACCGTAAAAAAAGAAGTTGTGTATAAAACAAAATATGCCTCAATGAAAGGAGATTGAGACGAAGTCCCATGCCTCGTGTCCGACTTGACTTGATCGTTCTTTAATCTCCTGAATAATAAACTAGAGTTAATTTATACTTTCTTAAGAACATTTTCCAAGTTCATTATTCCTTTTATATCACTTATTACCATGTTATTAACACTGTGTACTTATTTATGTTAATAACGGTTGTTTTGTCGATCTTTGGTACATGAGCCAAAAATGGAAATCTTATATTTACATGTTGTTCTTGTGGTCAAAGGTTAATTATATCCAGAATTATATTCAGAATCTAGATATCATATTTATCATATTTATCCAGTATATACATGCATTTATAATATTACATAACATTTAGAGGTAAGAATGAAATGCACCGTTCATGGAGACGGTAAGCCGTACGTTCGCATGAACGCTACTTCCATTTCTATTTCATATTTAATGGAATTAAAACATAATGATTCATTATAGTATTATAATTCTAGTATGGTATCATATGTAATATCATTAAATCTATCCTTTATACGTACCACATATTGTATGAACGATTCAAATCATTTTGAGGGGGCGGTAGTCCGCACTTCCAAAAAATGAAATTATTGAGTTTATCCATAATGGAAAACATAAAGGTATGCCATATATGAAAAATATAGAATAATAAGGAAAACATAAACATATTATATATCATATATAAATATAGTTCCATCTTAATGGCCACCTTTAAATTTGAAAAATGAATATTGAACAATCATCATCTCGTGAGGCAGTAATTCTCCATCCACAGAAACAGTATGTTCTTTAACAATTAAACGGAAGTGTGTGTAAGTATAGCTCGAATAATTCTTATAAAAACATCCTAGTATATTTATGATGCTGGTGTTGTTACAAAAGAAAGTAATAAAAAGAGTTTAGGGGGTTGGAGAAGCAAAATAAAGCAAAAGAAAATTAGAGAAGACTTTACCTTTAAATCGGGTAACTCCCATTGGATTGAACTAAAAGAGTTACTTGAAGAGCTTACTGACTAAGGTAAGGATTATAGGATGAAGAGATTGATGTGGAGAGATGAAATGAGCAGAGTTTGGCCGATCCAATGGATTGAGGGGTGTGGGTAAGGAGGTAGAGGTGGGGGCCTTTTATAAGAGGGAGGAGGGGCACTCTTCGAAAGTCAAGAAATATTACATTATTTTAATATGATTTTCGGATTTGAAAGGTCCCAAATTGATATATTTATAGGATAAGGTGATAAGGGTTCGAAATATACTCATATAATAGGTTTCTGATAGGTGTTAGTCTTAGATTTTACATTATATTTTCATTTTATTTAAATTGTTCATTAATGAGGTAATCGCTGCATCATCATAGTGGCATAAATTAATTTATTTAATGTCTAAAAAATATAGAAAAAAACGATGATGTAGGAAATATTTTTACCTTTTCAATGATTATTTATAGTCTAAGAGATAATTTAAATAGGAAAAACTAAAATTATTTTACTTAGGAGTTACATTCTTTTGTGATATTCTCTTTTCTTTAAAAATGAAATTATAAAGTGTTACTATCACCCAAATGTGAATCCATGGAGTCCCTAAGTTTGGCACAAGGCATATCATGTTCGTCCATGACACAAACAGTAGCATTAGGACATATGTTGGGGTCATTTTTTATTATTATGATATTATTCTATTACCCTTAACTACTCGATTACTAATTAATCACGATTAGTAAAGATAATTACTGTTGTTACTATTCCTTATGTCCAAAAACAAGAGTCTTAATTGAATAATTTGGACCATAAGATTTCAAATATGGAATCCATTTTACCAAATTCCAAACACAGAAATTGTAATAATTAATTTAAAAATAATTCCCTCTGTCAAAATAAATAGCAGGTTTTTTTGAAACAATATCTATGAGAAGTTTGGCACTTGTTTATGCCCAATTAATAAGTTAAATTAATTCTAATTACCACCATTGGATTAAATGGTTACAATATATAATAATTAAACTTTAAAACCAATTAAAAAGATAATCTATCCATATAATTAAATTAGATGAAAAAGCAGTTTTGAAGTAAAATGGAGTATTTTTCACTATTCAATAAAAAATGAACATTTTTATAAAAATAAAAAAAATTATCCAAAGTAAATTTAAATGTCCCAATACTAAATAATAGGTTTATTTTGAAAAATAGATCTTATAAAATTGTCGAAATATATATTTAATAATGGTTCACCATCAAAAGGCGGTAAAACAATCTTTTAAAAATATATTACGGCATTCCATGCTTAAGATTGGATTTATTATCATTTTAAGCCTCTAAAACACTATCTAATTCATAAATAGTCATAAATAAGAAAATACATAATTATTTACATACTTGGGATGTTACATCCTTCCCCCCTTTAGAAATTTGTGTCCCCACAATTTATTTACTTATCAAATAAGTGGAGGGTATTTATCCCTCATTGCATATTCAAATTCCCATGTTGCCTCTTCCATCATGTGGTTTTTCCAAAAAAAAACTTTACTTAATGAATCGCCTTATTCCACAACACTTTCTCCCTGTGGTCAAGAATCTGGACCAGTTGTTCCTCATAAGATTGATTCTCTTCCAGTTGAACTACCTCTGGACTCAAAACATGAGATGGATCTGGCATGTACTTCCTTAACATTGAAACATGAAAAACATTGTGTACCTGAGATAAACTGGGATGTAAAGCCACTTAGTATGCAAGTGATCCAACTCTCTCCCGAATTTCATATGGTCCAATGAACCTTGGACTCAGCTTTCCTTTCTTACAAAATTGCATCACACTCTTCCCTGGTGAAACATTGAGGAAGACCTGATCACCTACCTCAAAAAAGAGATCCTTCCTCTTGTTGTCTGCATAACTTTTCTGCCTACTCTGAGCAATTCTCATGTGTTTCTGTATGAGCTAAACATTTGTTGACAACTCTTCTACCAATTCTGGTCCCATCAACTTCCTTTCACCCACTTCATCCCAAAAATCTGGAGTTCGACACCGCTTCCCATATAGTGCCTCAAATGGTGACATCTGTATACTAGAATGAAAACTGATATTATAAGAAAACTCAACCAAAAGAGATATTGGTCCCAAATTCATTGATTATCCATCGAACAAGGACATAGAATATCCTCCAAAGTCTGAATTGTTCGTCTTGACATCCCATCTGATTGAGGATGAAGAGATGTACTAAAATATAATTCAGTACCCAATGAATTCTGAAGGCCTTTCCAAAAGTTAGAAGTAAACCTGGGATCACGATCAGATACAATGGAGAGGGGAAATCCATTTAACCTGACTGTCTCTTTAAGATACAGACAAGAATGTTTATCTAGGGAAAAATTATCTTGTATAGCAAGGAAATGAGTAGGTTTTTTCAAGCGATCAACAATATCCCAGATTACATTATTTCCTTGAGGTGTCTTTGGTAACCCAACAATGAAGTCCGTGGATATATTCTCCCATTTCCACTCTGGAATTGGTAAAGGATGAAGCATCCCTTTCGGTAACTGCCGCTATGCTTTAACCTATTGACAAGTGAAACACTTCACAGTAAAATCAGCATTATCTATTTTCATTCTGTCCCACCAGTATTACTCCCGAAGATCTCTATAGATCTTAGTGCTGTGAGGATGAACTGAAAACGGAGAACTATGAGCTTCACATAAAAACTCTCTCTTTAAATGTGAATAAAAAGGCACACACAATCTCTTCCCAAATTTCAAAACACAATCATTATCAATGTTTAATTCAGGAAACTTAACCTTATGAACCAGCTCTACATTTTTCTGCAACTCATTGTTTTGCTTCTCTGCTTGCTAAATTCTATCTGATAGGGAAGATATCACTCATACCCGAAACCAAACAGAATAACATCCTGCAACAACAACTTCTATGCCAAAATTCATCAAATACTTAACCAAAAGATCACATTCCAAATGTAACATTCTTAATGAAGCATTACTTTTTTGAATCAAAGCATCATCCACTTTATTTTCTTTTCCCAGATGGTAATGAATTTTACAATCATATTCCTTGATTAATTCTAGCCATCTCCTCTGTCTCATGTTCAATTCCTTTTGAGTGAATATATACTTTAAAATTTTGTGATTGGTATAGATTTCACACTTTACTCCATAAAAATGATTCCTCCAAATTTTTAAAGAGAATACAACAACAACTACTTCCAAATCATGTGTAGGGTAATTTACCTCATGAGTTTTCAACTGACAAGAAGCATAAGCAATTACCTGATCATTCTGCATTGGGACGCAACCATGTCCTTTCAACAAAGCATCACTGTAGATAACAAACTCACCATTCCTGGAAGGTAGTTCCAAAACTAGAGCATTCACCAATCTTCTTTTCAGTTCCTAAAAATAATCATCACATTCTTTTGTCCAGATACACATAACACCATTCTGAGTTAGATTAGTCATTGGAATAGATAACCGTGAAAAGTTTTTGAAAAACCTTCGGTAATAGCCTACCAAACCAAGAAAACTACGAATCTCAGTTGCATTTTTTGGTCTTGGCCATTCTTCAACAACCATTGTTTTTGCAGGATCAACAGTTATCCCATCTTTAGAAACATCGTGACCAAGGAAATAAATTTGTTCCAACCAAAACTCACACTTTCTGAATTTCCCATACAACTTTTTTTCTTTTATGTTTTTTAAAATAGCCCATAAGTGTATTTCATTCTGCTCATTACGTTTATAAAACACCAAAATATCATCAATGAAAACAACCACAAAATTATCCAAGAACTCATGGAAAATTATATTCATAAGGTCCATGAATACAACAGATGCATTGGTTAGCCCAAAAGTCATTACTACAAATTCATAATGGCCATATCTTGTACGAAATGCGGTCTTCAGAATATCTAATTCTTTTACCTTCAAATGATGGTACCCTGATCTCGGGTTAATCATTGAAAAATTCTTAGCTCCCTAAAGCCGATCAAACAAATCATCTATATAAGGCAAAGGATATTTATTCTTAACAGTGATGTTATTAAAGTCTCTATAATCAATGTAATGTCTCATAGAACTATCTTTTTATAACAAATAAGGCTGGGGCACCCCATGGTAATGTTCTAGGTCGATTGAAACCTTTCTCTAATAAATCTTTCAATTTCTCCTTCAACTCTAAAAGTTCAATTTGATCCATTTGATAAGGGGTTTTTGAAATTGGCATAGCATCAGGAACTAAGTCAATAGTAAATTCAACTTCTCAGTCTGGTATTATTCTAGAAAAATCATCAGGAAAAACATCAGGATACTCATTTAGCACTAGCACATCATTAATCATAACAGTTCCTTTATTTTCAACAATATGTGCAAGGTAACATTAATTTACATCTTTTACAAGTTTCTTAGCCTCTAGATATGTTATCAACAGTAAGGGTTCATTCTTGTACACAAACTGAATGTCTTTATGAAAAGAAACTTCTTTAGCTCTACAGTCAATCTTATCATGGTAAACAGAGAGCCAATCCATTCCCAGAATAGCATCAATCTCTATTAGAGTTAATACAATAATGTTTTCAAGTAGGTTCTTTCCAAGGATAAGGCTAGGAATATTTTTATAAATTATTTTTGCCTCCAAATTTCCCCCAGGTGTTTTTACCACATGTTCAGGAGTCATTTCTTGAGATGGTATTCATAATTTACAAGATAATTTTTCAGAGGTGAAAGAATGTGTAGACCCTGAATCAAACAACACACTGGGATAATCTAAAAAAACAAACAATGTACCAATACAACTTAATTTGATGGCCCAACATCTGCTGAAGTAGTTGCAAAGGATTTCACCACCCCTTTCTGCTTATAGTCTGAATGCTTCCCATTACATGAGCTCTTTGTCGGACACTAATTTTCATAATGAACCATCTCTTTGCACATAAAAAACTTCACTAACTGTAAATATAATTTGTTCTTACCATCACCCTGATCTTTTCCAGTGCAATCACGAGCCTTATATCCCATCTTACCACATCGGTAGCACTTTCCATAATTCAAAAGACATTCCCAAGCATGATTTTTACCACATTTATCAAAAACTAAAAACTTAGTTTTCTTACCATCAGACTTTTTTGAATAATTCTTCCCTTTCTCCTACCACCTTGGTCTCTTCTTCTATTGGTTGTTATAGAACACTTGATCATCGGCAAACACCATTTCCACCTTCTCAGCAAATCAAACAAGCTTTTCATAACTTTTGAACTCATGATAAACTAATGCCCTTCGATATTTTGGCTTCAATACTGAGTAAAAACTATTGATTTTACAATCAAGGTCTTGGATAATATTTGGAGCATACCTTGCCAATCAAGTGAACCTTTCTTCATAAGATTCCAATTAGTCATCCTCTTGCCTCAATTCCAAGAATTTTTTTTCTATCCTAAGTCAAAAAGCCTTAGGAAAATATTTCTTGAGATACATACATTTGACTTCAACCCAGTCAAGAGCATCAATATCATCAGCATCCCTGATATTTTTAACCATCTACCACCACTGATCTGCTTCACCCTCCAAACGGTAAATAGAAAGACTAACCTTTTGATTGTTTGAACACCCCATGACATTGAAAATATTTTCCAGTGCTTTAATCCACCCCTCAACTAGCACAGGTTTAGATGATCCTCTGAATGATGGGGGATGTTGCCTCATGAAATGTTCCACCACTGACATGTTCCTCTACGGTTGATCTGGCTGATGTCGTGCATGGATACCACCACCATTTATCGCTTGGGTCAACAACACCATTACTAATACAAACTGTTCGGTTCCAATTCCGACCATCTCTGGATGTTGATTCGGAAGGTCATTTCCTTCGGTATGCCTTCCTAGCACTACTTCCCTGTTTCTCTGTGGAAAACCATTCTGAACAAACATGTCTTAGATGAAGCAACATGGTAATATTAAAATTCTATATCATTTTAATTTGACCATAATTTTTTTTGGATAATCATTTTATAGAATCCTAACTCCTAAAGTTATCTAAACCGACATTTGATACCAACTATAAGGCCCCAGCCTTAAACCTAACATAATGTAGAGATATTTCCAGAATACACATTGAGGATA
Source organism: Viscum album (assembly GCA_963277665.1). Taxonomy (NCBI): domain Eukaryota; kingdom Viridiplantae; phylum Streptophyta; class Magnoliopsida; order Santalales; family Viscaceae; genus Viscum; species Viscum album. The sequence continues at coordinate 377,153,615 of OY728132.1, forward strand.
TTTTCAGGTTTAGATTTTTATAGAATTAGATCATAAATCATGCATTACATTCCACATTTAAAAAAGGGGGTTACATAAAAGACATTGTTCATTCTTCCCATCAAAGGAAACATATTTAAAATAAAACATGGATTCTTTATTGACACTTCCTCGACACTATCATCACATCATGTACATTTCTCTTGACCTGTGAAAAACATTTCAAAAACATGGGATGAGCATAAAAAGATCAGTAAGGGATATAAAAATACGGAATGAAAACATTAGTCCAAGTACACAAAAAAATCAATGAAATCACACTTTACTCAGAAAACATAATCACTTTAACATACCTCAAGAAATCATAGGATTCATGAATAACTCATAGAAATAATAATACATAAAGGTAACTTGAGGCATTCATAACATTCTTACGTAGGGAGAAATTCTCATGGTTACGTTTGGAATACCCATCATAGTATATTCCCTAAAACTCTTCGGAGAAACCTTATCCTTTAACCCCTTCATGTTACCCAATGCATTAGAGAGATATATCAGGCTCACCTGCCCTTATTTTATCAAGGAACCACACATCTTCATAAAAAATTCCCATGAACCATAACATAATCGTATCACATAAAACATGAATAGAGGAAACATAACATTTCCACATTTCAATCACAAGATATCAATACAACACATTGATATAATAAAACCATTATCAAAACCATTTTCAATACCAAAATAAAAAAAAATTAAAACATGGTATTTATTTTTCATTTAAAAAAAGTTATGGCTTGTAGAGGAAGCCGAAACTCAAATAATGGTCATGGTGGCGGAGAAGTCATTGTCGCCGCATACGTACGACAAAAAAATTCCCTTTTGTCATTTAGTAAAACGCTTCATATAAACATATTAATTTTGAATAAAAGTAAAATTCAAAGGGTTTTATACACCGTATAAAAGGAAGTTGTGTATAAAAAAAATATGCCTCAATGAAAGGAGATTGAGACGAAGTCCCAACCTCATTTCCGACATGACTTGATCGTTCCTTAATCTCCTGAATAATAAACTAGAGATAATTTCAACTTTCTTAGGATCCTTTTCCAAGTACATTATTCCTTTTATATCACTTATTACCATGTTATGAACACTATGTAATTATTTATGTTAATAACGGTCATTTTGTCGATCTTTGGCACATGAGCCAAAAATGGACTTCTTATAATTACATGTTGTTCATGTGGTCAAAGTTTCATTATAACCAGAATTATATTCATGATGTAGATATTATTTATATCATATATATTCAGTATAAACATTTATTTATAATATTACATAACATTTAGAGGTATGAAATGAAATGCACCGTTCATGGAGACGGTAAGCTGTACGTACGCATGAACACAACTTCTATTTCTATTTCATTTTTAATGGAATTAAAACATAATGATACATATTAGTATTATAATTAAAGTATGGTATCATATATAATATCATTAAATCTATCCTTTATACGTACCATATATGGTATGAACGATTCAAATCACTTTGAGGGGGCGGTAGTCCGCAATTCCAAAAAATGAAATTATCACGATTATCCATAATGGAAACCATAAAGGTATTCCATAAATAAAATATACATAAGCATAAGGAAAACATAAACATATTATATATCATATATGAATATAGTAACATCTTAATGGACACCTTTAATGGTGTTAAATGAATATTGAACAATCATCGTTTCATGAGGTAGTAATTCGCCATCGTTAGAAACAGTATGTTCTTTAACTATTAGACGGAGGTGTGTAGAAGTTTAGCTCCAATAATTCATAAAAAAACATCCTAATATATTGAAGATACTTTTCTTGTTACAAAATAAATGAATAAAAAGATTTTAGGGGGTTGGAGAAGCAAAATAAAACAAAAGAACATTAGAGAAGACTTTACCTTTAAATCGGGTAACTCCCCTTGGATTGAACCAAAAAGGTTTCTTAAAGAGCTTTCTGACTATGGTAAGGCTTCTATGATGAAGTGAGGGATGTGGAGAGATGAAATGAGTAGATTGTTTCTTAGCCAATGGCTTTATGGGTGTGGGTAAGGAGGTATAGGTGGAGGCCTTTTATAAGAGGGTGGAGGGGCACTCATGGAAATTCATGAAATGATACTTTATTTTAAAATGAATTACGGATTTTAAAGGTCCCACATTGATATATTTTGAAGATAAGGTGATAAGGGTTCGAAATATACTCATACAATAGGTTTTTGATAGGTTTATGACATAGATTTTACATTATATTTTTATTTTATTTAAATCATTTATTAATGAGGTAATCACTGCATCATCATGGTATCATAAATTAATTTATTTAATGTCTAAAAAATATATAAAAATAATATGATGTAGGAAATGTTTTTATCTTCAAAATTATTATTTAAATTATAAGAGATAATTTATAGAGGCAAAACTAAAATTGTTTTACTTAGATTTACATACTTTAGTGACATTCTCCTTTCTTTAGAAATAAAATGATAAAGCTTCACTATCACCCTAAAGTGATTCCATGGGGTCCCTAAGTTTGGCCCAAGGCATCCCATGGTCAGCCATGACAAAAACAGTAGCATTAAGACACATTTTGTGGTCATTTTTTTATTATTATGATATTATTCTATTACACTTAACTACCTGATTACTAATTAAGCACGATTATTAAAGATAATTACCGTTGTTATTATTCATAATTACCTAAAACAAAAGATTATTAGTTAAATAATTTGGACCTTCGGGTTCCAAATATCTAATCAATTTAACCATATTAAAAACATATAAATTTCAATAATTAATTTAAAAATAATTCCAGTTGTGAAAACAAATAGCGGGTTTTTTTTAAACAATATCAATCAAAAGTTTGGCCCTTATTTATGCCCAATTTCAAAGTGAAATTAATTCTAATTACAACCATAGGATTAAATGGAAAAAATATATTCTAATTACACTTTTAAACCAATATAAAAAATAATCTATCCATATAATTAAATTATATGAAAAATCAGTTTTTAAGTTAAATGTAGTATTTTTCACTATTCAATAAAAAAATTAACATTGTCAGAAAAATAACAAAAATTTATCCAAAGTAAATTTCAATGTCCAAATACTAAATAATGGGTTTATTTTGACAAATAAAGCTTATAAAATTGTCAAAATATAGATTTAAAAATGGTTTTCCATCAAAATGTGTTAAAACAATTTTTTTTAAAAATCTTACTGTATTCCATGCTTAAGATTGGATTTATTCTCATTTTAAGCCTCTAAAACACTATCTATTTCATAAATAGAAAAATATAAGAAAATATATAATTCTATACATACATGGGATGTTACCAGTATTGTCCTTAATGATGGGTCGATAGTGGGATGGTGCTTCTTGGTTATGCATCTATGACCAATGATGATAGGTGTATAATTCAGATGATGGTGGATTGGTGATGGAATGATGCTTCTATGAGAGGTGGATACACCCTATGATGATGGCCCGATAATAGAACAATGTTTATATGAGAGGAAACTTTTACAGATGATTAATAAAGACAATTATAGATGATAATGGGTCAATGGAGAGATGGTTCTAATATGTGACATGACTATGGATGGTGATGATGGGCCAAAAGAGGGACATTGTTGCTGGGAGTGGTGGATTTTTTGGATTACGATGACACTAGTTTGACAGTGATAGGCATGTTTTAGTTCAGTATTTGACGTTCATGGGTTCGGGTTTATGGGACTATTATGATAGGGTTTAATACACAATGACCCTAAAATGGCTATGTAATGGGATCCCTCTTCACTAAAAAAATAAGAGTTTTATTTTGTTTTAATAAAAATAAGGAATTCTTCCCCCTCTGTTTAAAAAAATATAATTCATTGAATAAACTAACAAATAAAAAAGAAACATCAAAGAGTACATTCACCAAACCAGTTCCACTACCTCATATATTAACACTGCAAGTTCATGTAGATACCACACTAAAATATGGTAATATTTTATATATTGAATATGAAAAAATATTTAGAGATTTAATTATTGATATGGTTGGTTTGGATTTTATAAATAAGATTATCATGTTTGAAAGGCTGGGAGTCTCAGTTGTGAATACAAGCATGAAATAAATTTTCATAACCTGTCCTTTCAAAAAAAGATCTACAGTGTTTATTAAATTGAAAAAAAATCTTCATATATTCTATATGTGTATATATTACTACTATATATATGTAAAACCCTTGAAATCACGATTTAGAAACATTTATCCATGTATTATTTCTATGCATGAACTTTCTTTGCAATTGGAAGAAATTGAAAATAAAAAATATTTACTAAGTGATGCATTTGAGAAGAAAATAACAGATGACAGACTCTTATTGATGCCTAAAATACATGGGTAAAACTCAAAAATCTAATCATATAAAATAAATTTTTATTTTTTTCATTATTTTTTTATTTCTTAGGAAGCACTGGATGCTCATCGCAGTCAATTTTAATACCCAAAATGTTTATTTTTTTTATCTAAAGCATGGATTTTCATCCAAACAACCACACATTATGTTTATAATGAATTTTTAAGGAACTAAATTCAAAATTTAATTGATAAAATGTTGAATTATATGTTTTAGTTTTTGTTTTAATGAGAATTTTATTATAATAAGGAAATCTAAAAATGTTGTCTAAATCATGGTATAAATTGCCGAATTAACATAATAAGCCTTTGGATTTCATCAAATAGAAACAGATTAAGGTATATATAGTAAGATTTAACTATTAAAACATATTTCAAAACAATTTATTTATTTTTCCAAAGTTTATTTAGTGTCTGATGAAAAATAAAAAAATATATTTTGGACATTATATTGGTAAAATTGTAAGAGATATAATATACCATCACTAGTACAAAAAAAAATTTTTACGTCACCATTTTTCAAGTCGGTTTTTAGAACTGACGTGAAAATATATAAAAATCGATTTTTCACATCGGTTATTATATAACCGACGTAAAAATACATTTTCTCTGATTTTTCACGTCGGTTATATAAGAACCGACGTTAAAAATCCATTTTTTTTCGATTTTTCACGTCGGTTTTTTATAACCGACTTGAATAATCGATGTACATCACTTTTCAATGTCGGTTTTATAATAACCGACGTGAAAAATCATTTTCCAGGAAAATGTATTAAAATTCTCACTTATTTTTCACATCGGTTTTTAAATAACCAAAGGGAAAAATCAATTTTCGGGACTTTTTCACGTCGGTTATTTAATAACCGACGTCAAAAGTTATTTTTCACGTTGGTTATTTCATAACTGACATAAAAAATGTTTACAAAAATTTATTTCATTTCTCAACATTTTATTTGACAGGTAACGGAGCTCAAACGGAGTTACGGATTAAATGTTATGGCCTTCAGAAGTTGATCATCTCTAAACGATGTCTTAAGGATGTCCAACTTCAGAAGACCATAACATTTAATCTGTAACTCCGTTTGAGCTACGTGACCTGTCAAATTAAAGCTTGAATTATGAACTACATTCTTGTATACTTTTTTCACGTCGGTTATTAAATAACCAACGTGAAAAATAACTTTTAAAGTTGGTTATTAAATAACCGACGTGAAAAAGTCGCGAAAATTGATTTTTCACGTCGGTTATTTAATAACAGACGTGAAAGGGTGACGAAGATTGATTTTTCATGTCAGTTTTATAATAACAAACGTGAAAAATCATTTTCCAGGAAAATATATTAAAAGTTTCACTTATTTTTCACGTCTGTTATTAAATAACAGATGTGAAAAATCAATTTTCAGGACTTTTTCACGTTGGTTATTTAATAACCGACGTAAAAAGTTATTTTTCACGGCTGTTATTTCATAACGAACGTGAAAAAGGTTTATAAAAATGTAGTTCATTTCTCAATCTTTAATTTTACAGGTCACGGAGCTCAAACGGAGTTAATGATTAAAAGTTATGGCCTTCAGAAGTTGTACATCTTTAAATGATGTCTTAAGGATGTCCAACTTCTGAAGGCCATAACTTTTAATACGTAACTCCTTTTGAGCTCCGTGACCTGTCAAATTAAATCTTGGATTATGAACTAAATTTTTGTAAACCTTTTTTACATCGGTTATTAAATAACCGACGTGAAAAATATCTTTTAACGTCGGTTACTAAATAACTGACGTTAAAAAGTCCCGAAAATTGATTTTTCACGTCGGTTATTTAATAACCGACGTGAAAGAGTGACGAAGATTTATTTTTCACGTCAGTTTCATAATAACCGACGTGAAAAATAAGTGAAAATTTTAATATCTTTTCACGTCGGTTATCATAAAACCGACGTGAATAAAAATTTTAATATCCCGTGAACGCGAAATTTCAATTTTTTTATATCGCGGCATTGAAATTTTGAATTGCCGCCTAGAATTTTTAATACCGCGTTTTCTAATAGAATATCAATTATATGTTACCATTATACACCCATATTAATTTTACAATCATTTATTTCAACCATTATCGTTCCCCCAAATCGACTCTTTTTCTCTCAAATGCGCATCAATTATTTCTTCTTTCCGCGATCTCGTCAAGGTATATTTATTCATACATCAATGGTTTATGGTTTTTTTGATTTGTTTTCATAATTGACATACCATTTTACGATCATTTCATTAAACCATCATTGTTCCACCGAATCAACTTGTTTTATCATCAACGTGAATCATCAATTTCTTATTTCCGCGACCTCATCAAGGTATTTGTAATTATTTTCCCATGATTTATATTTTATATGAGTAGTTTTCTTAATTGATATACCATTTAATGATTGTTAATTTATTATAATGATGGATGATTCTTTATATCATGATAAAACTAAAAATCCTCATACGGATTCAAAAATTCTTTCTAATATGAAGCTACGGTTGGCTCATTCAATCTTTCCTCGAAAAAAATATCAAACTTCTGATGGTCATAACTTTTGATCCGTAAATCTGTTTGAGCTCTATGACCTATAAAATGAAAGCTTAGAAAATTTTATACAATATATTAAACATTTTTTATGTCGGTTATTTAATAACTGACGTTAATAATAACTTTTAACATCAGTTATTAAATAACCGACGTAAAAAATGACATATAACGTCGGTTTGTTAAAAACTATATTACCCCATTTTTTACATCGGTTATTAAATAACCAACATAAATAAACATATTTTCAATGTCGCTCGCAATAAATTATCCTAAAAACCGACATTAAAAAGCAAAAAAACTGACGTAAAAAAAGGTTTTTGTACTAGTGCATCAAAAGACTTTCATCCTCGAACATGTAATATCTAAAGTTAATTACAATTTTATTAAAAATATTAGTCAAAATGTTATTGTCCATATTTTCTACATACTACCAATATTTACAAAAAATAGATACTCATAAGAATAAGTAAATTTGTTTTATGATGAGTGGGAAGAGTTTCAAAATGTTTTCCCACATCAAGTTTAGGCGATTAACTATTACGTTTGTGATCATGTATAGTCTATGACCTTATAGATATATTTTGGATTTGAAACATTATAATCACAATTATTATATACTATTTTTGATCTATTTATCATGGATATGTATAATGGAGGGTTACACTATATGGATTTTTTCTGGGGTAGTACATGTTTGAAGCTACTTATGCTCATGATAGATTGGAATTTGAGGCTGAAAATGAGATAATGGAAATTGGGAAATGGGTCAAGGATCCTTTTATCCACAAATATGAATATGTATTAATAACTAATAGGGAAGGTACTTCCATGTCCATAGCCTCATAATTTTCATTTCGTGTCTTCAATATAGTTTCATTTTAGTTTAAAACATCTGTCACATAGCCAAACCCAATAAAACTTGCTAGGATTATTTTCAAAATTTAGTAAAATGTTCCTTAATTAATTTTTTATGTTTCAAAATTAAATTCATTTCAATCCAACATATGATGTGTTTGGTATGACTCAATGTGTGTGGTTTCAATAGAAAAGTGTTATTTTAGATTAAAACGTTCATTATTAGAAAAATCTATGAAAATGTGCTAAGATTATCTTAAAAAATTAGGAAAATTATCCACAATTTATTTATGATGTCCTGAAATAAACTTCACAACAATAAGAAACATGATGTTTTCAGTATGAGTCAAAGTTCTTGTTTTCAATATAAAAGTGCAATTTTAGTTTAAAATGTACATTATATAGCCAAAACTAAAAAACGAGCTATGATTATTTTCAAACTTTAGGAAAATGATCCATAATAAATTTTTTATATGTAGGAATTGACTTCATGTCAATCCAACCAATGATTTGACATATATGACATTAATTTCATGTTTTCAATATATATTTACCGTTTTAGATTAAAATGTGCATCATATATATCAAAAAATGACAAAACAATCTTAGATTATTTTTATTATTTAGGAAAACAATAGATAATTCATTTTTAATGTGTAGGAATTGACCACAGGTCAATCTGAAACATGATGTGTTTGTTTTTACTCAATGTTCATGTTTTCGATAAAAAAGTTTCATTTTAGTTTAAAACCAACATCATTAGAAAAAACCAATTAAATGAGATATGACTATTTTTAAAATTTAATAAATTTCTCCATAATTCATTTTTGATGTGTATGATTTTTCTCCACATAAATACAACACACGATGTGGATGGTATGACTCAAAGTGTGTGTTTTCAATATATAACTTTAATTATATATTAAAATGTGCATCACATAACTGAAATTGATTAAATGAGCCCAAATTGTTTTCAAACATTGTTAAAATGATCCATAATTTATTTTTAACATGTATCAGTCAACCACATGTCAATATGACATGCTATGTAAGCAATATGACATGAAGTGAGTGTTTTTAATATAAAATTGAAATTTTAATTTAAAACACATGTCACATAGAAAAAACTAAGAAAATGATTTTATGTTGTTTTCTAACTTTAGGAAAATGATCCATAATTCATTTGTGACTTATTGAAATCAACCGCACATTAATCTGACACATGATGTGACTGATATGACTCTAAGTTTATGTTTTCAATATAAAAGTTTAATTTTATTTTAAAATACAGGCCATTATCCAAAACCAAGATAATGAACCTGGATTATTTTCCAAAATTAGGAAAACGTCTCATAATTCATTTTTTATGTGTAGAAATCAACGTCATGTTAATCTGACACATGATGTGGCCAGTAGGAATAGAAGTTCGTGTTTTCAATATATAAGTTTCATTTTAGTTTAAAACATGCATCACAATCAAAAACTAATAAAAAAACTCATATTTTTTAAAACATTATGATGATGATTCATAATTGTTATTTTCCATATAGAAATCGACTTCAGGTCAATCGATACCCGACATGTTTGATATGAATCAAAGTGCACATTTTCAATACAAAAATTCTATTTATGTTTAAAATACGCATTACATAACAAACACTAATAAAATGATCTCATTTTTTCCAAAAATTGGGACAAAAATCTATAATTTATTTTTGAAATATTGGAATCGACCACACCTCAATCTGACACATGATGTGGTCATCATGAATCAAAGTGTACATTTTCAATATAATAGTTTCATTTTAGTTTAAAAAACATCACATATAAAAAACTAAGAAAAAGATGTAAGATTATTTTTATAAATTAGAAAATATAAAAAATTCATATTTAATTTTTTGTAACAAACCACACTTTAATGTGACACACAATGTGGCAAGTATGACATGAAGCATGTGTTTTTAATATAAAAGTGTCATTTTAGTTTAAAACACATCACAAATAAAAAACCATGAAAACAAGATCATATTACTTTGAAACATTAGTAAAATGATCCATAATTAATTTTTGATTTGTATTAATTTATTGTACATAAATCTAATATATGATTTGATAGTAATGATTCAAAGTTAGTGTTTTCTACATAAAAGATCTATTTTAGTTAAAAATGCACATCACATAACCAAAACTAGGGAATTGAGCTCATATTATTTCTAAAAATTAGTAAAATGATCAATGTTTAATTTTTTTATATTTAATAATTTATGAAATATTAATCAAAAACATGGTGAGATCAGTATGACTCAATGTTAATGTTCTTAATATAAAAGTGCTGATTCAGTTTAAAACGCACGTCACATAGCTATTTCCATGAAAAAATAGTTCAGATTGTTTTCAAAATTTAGTAAAATTATCCATAATTAATTTGTGACATTTAGGAATATATATATCTTAAATATTACACACTTTGTTTTTGGTATGACTGAAGTGCATGTTTTTAATAGAGAAGTTTCATTTTAGATTAAAACACGCGTGACTAGCCAACACCGAGAAACAAATCTTGGATTTTTTTCATACTTTAGGAAAATAAAAAAAAAATCATTCGTGACATGTATAAATCTACATCATATTAATTTTACACATGATGTAGTTTTTATTACTAAAATTGAATGTTTTCAATATAAAATTGTTATTTTAGATTAAAACACACATCACATAGCAAAAAAATGAGAAATGAACTTATATTGTTTTTCAACTTTGGGAAAATGATCTATAATTCATTTGTGACATTTATGAACCATCTATACATAAATATGCAACATGATGTGACAAGTATGAATCAAAGTGCGTGTTCTAAATATAAAAGTGACATTTTTTTTGAAACACACACTACGAGACAAAACTATGAAAATGACCTAGGATAGTATTAAAACATTACGAAAATGATCCATAATTCATTCTTGATGTAATTCATCATCCACACATTGATCCAAAAAATTATGTGGTTAGTAGATCTCAAAGTGTGTGTTTTCAATATATAGGCTTCATTTTAGATTAAAACATGCTTCACCAGACAAAATTGTGAAAACTAGTTTAGGTTATTTTCAAACTTTAGGAAAACTATTTTAACTCATTCTTTTCACTTTAAAATGAAATTTTTTAAAGAAATATATCTTATGTATTAGGAGGATAAAATAGCACGAAAGGTAAAAAAACCCACATTTATACATTTTTCTGAGCTAATCTCCTACAAGTCCAACATGTGTTTTCCAAAATATGTAGCCAAATACTAACATAGTTTAGCTCTGTGTGAGTGACTTGTGTAAACCACCCCCTTCACCCAAGGTCCTGAGATTTCCTATAAATTGGACCCTATGGATCCTCATTTTAGATGACTAGAATATAAGTATACGGTTCGTTGTTTTTCCTACCCTAGTCCTTCCCCAAAGTCCTAAAAACCCACTAGAAATCTCTCCATGCTTCAAAAGAAGATGAAATTAACAAGATTCCAGATATTAGAGTTTTTACAAGGTCTTAAAAACTAAATACCTTCTTGAGGATCCACATCCCTTAGTCCATAAGTACTAGGGTGAATGCCCCTTCCTATGTTTGGGAATTACGTGAGACCCTTCTATAAGCACCTGACGAGACCATTGGATGTCCAAGAAATGTATTGTCTATGTTTGGTTTCTAGGTTTTTCTTCAACATAGTTCACCCATGTAATACTTGAACAATGTACCTCTTAATTGGTTAACGTAATACCTGGGAAAAGATACGGCCTCTTAGCTCACCTAGATATCACCTATGAGAAATCAAATCCATATCCCTCAGGTCCCACTTGGGTGAGGTACCCTACAACTTGCATAGTTATCACACAGTAAAATCACATTTCTTTCCCACTTTTCACATCTCCAATGATGCAACACCCCTTTATCCTAGTTCCCTGTCTGAAGGGGCTAAGCTAAGAGCTCCTTAAAAGCATTCAGATGTGTGATCATAACATTGGTCTCACTAGTGTGACCTCTCAATCATACATTGTCATGGTAAAAGTGGAACCAATATTAACCTAAATAATAGGAAGGATCCTTTAAATGTCCTCTATCATACATTCCTATTCTAAAAAGGATCCCAAACTTAGGAATGGTGAACGATGGTTTCTCAGGATGGGCAGTGCCATCTATTTCCTGAAATGTGAAGAGAATCATATGGTAAGCTCCCCTTATCATCTATCACCTAACCATTACCAACCCATCCTCCAATAATAAGATAAAACATATGGTATTGCATCCTAGATTAAGCCCCTCGTATTTCTTTCGGGACATCTCCTCTCATCGATGCCATTGTCCTTATCCACCTGTGGATGAAGAAGATTGTGAGAAATGAAAAATCTAAAACTTCCTATTATTTCTAACCCTTAGTATGAATCATATGGTATTTTGGGTTAGTATTGATCATTTAACTAGCATGATCAACTACCCTCAAATGGGCCTCCTCTAGAAGAGTAAGCACCAGACATTTTGAACTATGTGGGATATGATTCATGTCCAAATAGGATATGTAAGAAGACTCCTTGAGATTCAAACCCAACACTATATACTCACCCTAATCCTTGTTTGGACATATTCTTTGTAGGTTCATATCTAACTCAGAGGTCTATATTCATTTTGGGTCACTCCATCAATAATCCTTTTTAGTCCATATTCATAATAGGACCATATCCAACTCGGAGGGCCATATTTCTTATGCCCCCCTCCATCATCATCTTCATTGGGATATATCCATAGTAAGTTAATAACCCCTACCTTGAAGGATATATCCATTCTAGGTTCCTCAGGTTATTTTGGAATAACGCCAACATCAAATTGTTCTATGTACCTTTAACCTAGACTTCCTTTCTACATGAAGTTAAACTGCATCGCTTAGTCCTTATCATGTGACATTAAAAGATATGATGCACCCTATTAAGTTGAACCTAACTACATAGGTTTTGATTCCTCTCATGGGAATATGTAGGAATTTTGTATCAAGGGCCTAATTCCAACATTGAAACAATCATGTATCCCAGTATGAAAATAAATTACAGAGCACCCAACAACAAATAACCATTGGAAAGCAGGCCCATGAGCCATAATGGATATTAGAGTCATTGGGTATTTCGGGTTCCATGAAAAAAACCCCTGGGACACTGAACCACCATGAAAATTGGTGAAAAAGATGGTGAACTCAAAGTAAATACATTAATTAGCCAAAATAAATATGTATCCCACATGTTAGGACCTTTCATATGCTCAGAAAATAAAATTTATTAAATCTTTATCGTTTAAGATAATTAGTACCACATGAATTCATTTTTCATGATTCTACATTGATGAGTTTTATTGTTTTTTGTTACCATGTATTCCACCAGGAACATTCACCAAAACTCTATTAAATCCAATGGTATCCTACCAACAAGAACGAACATATGTTTCAATTGCTACACAAGATAGATCCTGATTTGACTTGAAGACACCATTGCTAGCCCAACACCATCAATGAAGTTTTTTTAATGAATTTGTTCATGAGTACCACCTTAACAGTAATGTTTCAACCTTGGAGGATGCACAAAAAACCCTACATGATATGTAAATATTCCAACCATCTAATAAATGATGGATTGCGGTTGAAAAGAAGGTGGAACCCATCACATTCTCAATCAATTTCAGTAGACTTTCCCGAAAATGTAACAACAGGTTCTCCCCTTACCTTAAAGAAACATACCAAGAGGTTAGAGAAGGTGTCATTTAAAAACATAGGATTCTCCACAAATGGATACTTTTAGCATCTGGAATCACTAATTGAATTTTTCATCATTTCCTAATAATGGTGAGGATGTCTCCCTATGAGCTCTGGATTAGGCCACTTAGACCCGAGCACCTAGGAAAATCCTCCAAGGGCAGTGATCACACAACAAGAAAGAGACTCACATTCTTATTCATACCTTAGAATCATGCATGAAAGATGTAGAAGTTACCTATTATTGGACACATATAATCAAACATGAACATCAATCCTACCAACATAGTTTTATAGAAACTAGTGAAAATTTTCAGCATGCCCTGATAAAAAATAGGGTCATACCCATATCTCTGCCCCCATGATTATTTTTGGTATATCTCAGAAATCAATAGAGGAAAGGAGTAGGGAAACATCCCTAATCCAACCATGTAATGGTAATATATTCCCATTACTATTGTATAATTCATCCCTTAAATATTGTAAATAATGAAATAACAATAATCCATTCCTATCTACATTCTAAAAGTCTTATAGAATCTCATGATTTCATGACATGCAATTAATATTTAGGAACAAAAAGCATCCTATTAATTTTTAGAACCCATAAACACAATAATATGGTCCCTTAGGAGAAGATTCATATTACTGCTCTCATCCAGGAGGATAATCAAAGAAAAAATCCATGGTAAATGGAAAATATGATTAGGGATGCACACTCATTCCAACTAGAGGGCACTGGTCACTTTCAATAACCACTCCAGCGATTTTTAATATCCCTTCCAAAACTATAGAATCCAATCAACACATTCTGACAGTAACATGAGAGTTTCTCAGGCATGCTCTCATACATTAAAGTAGTTACCCACAACATGAAACTCTAGTAGCCCAATGTAGAGAACCTAAAAAGGAGTCACACCAATGGAAAATCGAAAATCATGATGAGATCAATGATACTACTCTATATAAGAATCTTGTTCTTGAACGCCTCAAACATCTGTCAATGGTGGCCCAAGATCCTTCTGACCCATCACCAAACTATAGAAACAGAATTTTTAATTGTGAAGGTACTCCTCACGACTTTATATACAGTAACTCTCGAGGTCCTCCCCATAAATATTACCATGAATTCCTCCTTGGTTTTCAAGAGATGATCGATCATGACAGCTATTCACCTAATGTGTGCCATAGAGACCCTCATTGTGTTTAGAATTATAAATGGAAAAAAGGTATTCCCCTTAGAATTATCTTTCTTAAAGGACCTACATAGGGTATATTACACAATATTTCATTCTTTAGTTAGACGTTAATCCATAGGGGTAGTCCATACCATGATGGAATTCACTATGAAAGTTCTTCCTACAATGATACTGTTCTTCAACAAGAAGTTCCTCCCCTTACCGAATCAATTGTGAGAAATACCTCATATTGTTAGGCCCTTGGGAAAACGAGGTTAGTCATACCTAATTCCTTATCACTAAAAAGTTATATCCTTTATCAATAAGAATACATTCCAAGGAAATGATCACTATTCAGACCACCCATGGATAATTTTCCCTCTAATATAGTAGATTAAATTTCTCATAACCCCACCGCTTATTGAAATACATCTAGGAAATGCCTTCTTTGGATAGATCAGGTGGAGAAATATTCTTCATAAGAAAAACAATATGAGTTGATTATGAGGAAATAATTGGATAAATACAATATATTAGTCTTGTTTTGGTCCTTTCCCAATCCGTAATATAGTGTTCCTAATACATTTTTATAAGAACATGTGTAAAAAAATTACCTACACATATAGAAAACTCTTTTCCACATATTAGATAAAGTCATTATTGGTGAAGTATATGAATATCATGTAAAGGTAAGGAAATATTTACATCATAAAATTAACTTAGATTACCTACCATCTACATGACATCGTAAATTGGGGAAACATCGGGAGGGTCTCCCAAGTGAATCTATTAACGCATTTAGAAATCTATAACAGTTTCTCAACAAATCCCTAGCCAGTGTCTGAATCAAGGGATGGGGTGAGTAAGAAGAAATGTGTTTTACCCTAATCCTTGATTAGCAGATCATTCTAGAAGTGATTTCATACAATTTCATTTCTTTTAGAAAACTCTCAGAGGAAAAATGTACTCATGACATATGGAACGATCGGAATGAATCGACCGGGAACAAATCATAGAATCATCGAGCCAGATGAGAGTCATACATTGAATGACTCTTACATAAGATCTCCAAGGGGGTTAAGTAGGATTATTTCTTAAGGATAACTAATAATAAAACTAAAATAATACCTTCAAAAGAATGAATCTCATATAAATATCATAGGATTCACCCAGATCATGCTCGAACATAGATCCGAAATATCCAGAGAAAAAATATGGTAGTTGTAGACAAAAAAACACAAGAGTATAACCAAACCATAGGAATGGGGGTATTTTGAACTCAACCTATCCCCAAAGGTTAAAAAAATATGCGTTGAAATGTTGTAGTAGTAGATATGGAATAATCCCATCCCATGGGGATGGATGTGTTTTAACCTCATCCACTACCCCAAAATAGGTCAGTCTTTTCCATATTAGAAGAAGTGCTGAAATAATAACCCTCCTAGTTTGTCCCATTTTTTGAGATGAATTACCCATTCAAAATAAAACTGATGAAACTGTCAGTAGATTCCTTTCAATTCACACTTCTCTAGATGGATCCAAGGGTATCTCTTGAGGAGGAGGTGAGGCCCCATAGGGATTGTAAACAAGATTGATCCATTAAGGGTACATCCACCATGTAAGATAAAATTCCCTTTAGCATAAATTCTAGGGGAAGTTGTCTTATATATCAATCCAATACTAATTTAAAACCTTTAATTAATTTTTCATCAGTGAACATCATTAGAACCACTCTTGTGGAGACTACAAAACATGAGGCTGATATAAGAGAAAATGAGGAGGAGGTTTCAATATGAATTGTGTCTTATGCTGAAATGACTAAGGAAGGTGTATGTATGAAAGCACGACTGATTTTTACTTATAGACTGTTCAAAGTTCCTATGATCTGTTAATTTTTATAGAAACACTCGGGTCTAATCCTCGACAATGACACTTTTTAATAGTCGATAGTTTTTAGTTGATTGTATTTTCATTGGGGTTTTTTTTGGCAGAGAATAAATGAAGTGATTAATGATTGGTGTTCGATTTAAAAATTTGATAATGATTGGAGTGAGATCATTTTTAGGGAGTTATGATTGCAATATCCTTGATATTTTCATAATATTGCATTTAAATTAACACCCACTTAACAAGATAACGATGATTGGAATTCCTAATTGTTAAGGCTTTAATCCAAGCCTTAACTTAACATAGGGTTCTAATATCAATAAGAGATTTTTTATGACAGCGTATTTATGATTCCAATAATCCATGGAAGCCACACATTAATCAAAACAAGTCATTAATCCATGACATGTTATGTCCAATATATACAACATTGAATTAAAGAATACCCATCAAGAAAAATCTCTCAATCACTTAACAACTCTAAATAACGACTCAACCCAATGGAATATTTACTCAACCATTAAGATGGTTATTAATCTAGAAATATATGATTATGTTGATTAATTATAAATAGATCAAAAAGAACTAGATTAGAAAAGAGTAGTGCTCCGAACACACACAATCGTTGAAGAAGTTAAAAAATACTTTCAATTGAATGAAGAAGAAAAATAATGGAAAGGGCATTAACTTGATTTAAACTATTTAATAACATTAATATTATACTACAAAAGGTGGATGATAATAAGAGATATTTAAGAATAAACATTCATTAAAATAGAATTACAAAGACAAACACTTGTGAAATAACAAACGAAGAAAAATGAAAAAGTAAATTAAAACAAAGAGAGGAGGAAAGGTATATCAAGTGAAAAAATGAGTATCAAAGGATCTCCCAAGACATTGGAAAATATTTTTTTGTGCCAATGTGTGCTCCACTCTTCTGAACTGCCAACTAAATGCAAGGATAAGAGGGGGTTTTATTTATAGCCAAAGGAGGCAGACTTTTTGCATTCCAAATCTTTCCATCAACTAAAATAGCCAATTTGGCAATCCACAAAGCTTAATATCGAGATATTCTATTCTTAAAAGTTGTAGAGATTGATGTTTACTGTCATCCCACAAAAAGGGGTGGCCATTGGAATTTTGGAGCCAAATATATGGCTATTTTACTAAACAGTTTTCACCAGTCCATTTTTATCAACACTTTTTCATAGGCTTAATGTGAATGGGTTTTTGAATAGGAAGATGCCCTCAAATAAAAATAATTTATTCTAATAAGTTGGATGCCCATATATTATATTTCACACTGAAAACTCCTAGCCTTATTTTATTATTAAATTAGGAGAAAATTTAGAAATAGTGTTTTAATTTTAATTCCCAGACAGAATAGTGTGCTGGATTAAAAGCATCATTTGGGCCCCTTTTTTAGATTTGGGACATGAAATTTTTATTCATGACTCGCTGAATTGCTATCAGAATATTTGAGGGGAATTAATGAATTTTCACTTCTAGATTTAGCCCAGTAATTCTATCTTCATGGATGGTCCATTTTCTTCACATATTCTATGGGACGTCTTGTATGGTCCATATGGACCTTCAAATGGAAGAATTGGCCAATGATTTTTTCTAATGATATGTGGGAAATTGAATAAGGAATCATAAAAAATACTAAAAACAAAATTTGGATAAGTAGAGTAATAGTGATTAGTAATCTTGTAAACTAAATTGAATCTAGATGAATTCAAATATTTCTCACATATTATAATTAATATTTAAACAATAATATTTCACACAAATTATAGACGTTTCATATAAAATCAGTAAATGGAGTATATAATATGTTTTGAATAAGTGAATAACATAAACTCCCCAACACATAGGCTTGTTCATGTCTTCATGTACAATAAATATAAAGACGTAACAAAATCAATTTTACTTTCCAAAAAACCTTAAAATTCTGTTTTCACCAATCAGGGGAGGTTTAGACCATTTCACTCATCCATATTGAATTACTCTTCAAATTGATACAGAAAAATTATGCCAATGACCACTCTTTTTTCAAGATCAAATTTATAAATGGAAAATGTGGACACTCAAAACTCACACCTCTCAAGATGATAAAATTCATTGATGGAGGTTCATTCTTTCACCAACCAAAATTGAAAATCTTAGAGTTTGAAAGATATTTCAGCTTTCATTCCCTAACCTATAGTTCAAAATAATCAAGAGGTATTTTAAGGGGGTTTTCGGTGGCTATGTGATAGTAGGAATATAATGTTTAAGAGATAGGAGAAGAGGGGTAAAACATCACCATGGGTAAAATAAAGCAATTTTTTTTGAAATGATACATTGAAGGAAATGGAAAAACATATTTACAAGGGAATGATTTTGTGAATAAATACAAAATAGAGTAAGAAAATTTTTAGGGGATTAGATGATGATATATTTACAAAACCAAAAACATCTCCCAATAACATAAGTGTTCCTCTTCTTTATTTTTTTTCTTTTTTTGATATTTTTAAAGTAAAAATTGAAAAAGATCCCACACTCATATCAAAAACCATGATTGATCTCCTCACGACACTAATTGTAATAGTTATAATAAGATCAAAGGTTGAGGACGAGTGATTTTTGACCTTCCCAAGACACAACCCATTCTTATTATTTTTTGTTTTATTTTTTAGATATTTTGTTTTTTTGAACACTTTTCAATATCATTGGTACATGATAAACATATATTCATTCCCAAACCCCACTGAAGTTCAACCTCTCTCCCACACTAAAAATGATTCTTTCCCTCAAGCATATGATAACATGGTGAAAATCAATTAAAGGGTACCCAAAATGAAATCCATTCCCTCTGCACATAAATTTCAAAAAATTATGCAATGAAAATCCATGTTTATATTGGGTGGGATAATTAATTGGTCTTGTAATGTGGCTATCAAAGAATTGTTTTTGATAGGATCTAATGGGCTTTCAAAAGGAGGAGTAATGTAAGTGAAATGGTAGGGGATTTGGATATTGTGAATCTCATGAGGTTTAGAAAATTCCTTTATCATATTAATGCACACCAATGTTGAAAATCCAGCATGAAGGACTATAAAATAAAGATTCAAAAATTGGGGTGAAAAACAAAAATTTTGAAAAGATGGTCATAGCTGACCTTGGCATGGAAGAATATTTTATTCCTCACAGGTGGGAAAAATCATTTTCCAAATCAAAAATTGAGCAATCAAAATTTGCTGGTTTTGACACAATATTATTTATCCAAATTTATGAAGAAACCAAAAGAATTTTGAGATGAAACCATGTATTTTGACTCCCCAAAATAGTTGGAAATATTTTGAAAATTTCAAGGTGAGTAATCATGACTCTTTCTTTTCAATATTTTTAAGTGATTTTTAATATTATATTTAGGTTTTTTATGTTTTTTTATATTTTTTATAAAAACACACCAACACAAAAGAGTAAATCAAACATGTGATGAGGAAGGTGGAAAAAATGAAATATAGGGGAACAAGAAGAAATAGGGAGAGAGGGGAAGAGATAGAAAGATAGTTAAAGGGAAAGAAGTTCCCCTTGGTTTGGATTTCAGGGGTTGTTGTTCCTATCCAGTGGTGTGTTGGTGGACGTTTTTGATCTAATGAAATTGTAGGTGGTTCCAGGGATGTATGTCCTTTCATGGTAACGCTTTAACCGATTTCCATTAACCGTGAATTCACTTATGAAAGAGGGGTATTGGACTTGCACTGCACTAAATGGGTAAACATTAGTAATAACAAAAGGACCTTCCCAATGAGAATTAATCTTACTTGGGTGAACCCAAAATCGGTAATTTAAGAACATTACCTTTTCACCTTCATGAAATATCATTATTAGGATGTGTTTATCATGGATAACATAATATTTTCCTTTGTAGACATTATAATTCTCATAAGAATCAAGTAAATTATCCTCTAGTTTATCTAATAGAAAAAATATTTCTTCACCATATTTTTCAAAATAATAATTACAAGTTTTCATAGCCCAAAATGACTTATGTTGGATTTAAACTAGAAAATGACATGCTTCACCAAAAAACTAGCCTATAAGGAGACATCACAATGGGTGTTTTATAGGCATTTTGATAAGCCTAATGTGATTCACCATGTTTTTCATGCCAGTCCTTTCTGGTGGGTTTTACAATTCTCTCAAGAACACTTTTTTACTTCTCTATTAAAAAGTTAATCCATTCCATTTGTTTGGGGTGATATGCATTTGATGTTTTATTTACAACCCCATTATTTTTCAAATAAGATTCCATGGTTTTATTAAAAAAATGGGTTCCTAGGTCACTTATCAAGGCACGTGGTGTGTCAAATCGGTGGAAGATGTGTGTCTTTATGAACTCACAAACAATATGTGAATCATCTTTTCTATAGGGTTTGACCTCAACGCACTAAGATAAATAATAAACCACAAGAAAAATGTATGATAATATATTGGAAGGGGGAATGGTCCCATGAAATCTATTCCCCAAACATCGAAGATGTCACAAAATATTATAGGCTTTTAGGGAATTTAAATTCTCTTTGAAATTGAGCCAAACTTTTAGAAAGTGGGACATGATTGACAGAACTCATGTGAGTCCTTGAAGAGTGAAGTCCAGAAAAATCCAGAGTCTAGGACCCTCCGATAGGTCCTTTGTTATCCAAATTGGTCACCATGAAGCATTAAATGAAAGAATTATAAGATGGAGGAATGTTCATCTTCATCGACACATCTTCGTATTATCTTGTTAGTCCCATTTTTCCAAAGTTTATTTTCGGACTAAAAATTGTATTTTGAATCACTCTTCAACTTCTTTCTTTTTCTTTTGAAAAATTTTCAGAAAAAACACCTGAAACCATGTAATTTACAATTGGGGCATACCATGGTATTTTTGGAGTGAGACATGAAGGGTGCTAAATAGGGAATTTAGGATCAGTGATTTCTGAAAGAGAAGAATTATAAATTCTTCTCAGGTGATCATCCACAAGGTTTTATTTCCATGGTATATATTTGATTTCAAAGTGAAACTCTAGGAGCATTAGGATCCATATTATCAGCCTCAGTTTAGAATCACTTTTCATGACTAAGAACTTTATAGCATAATGGTTTGTGAAGATGATGATTTTGGCACCTAAGAGATAGGGTCAAAATTAATCTAATGAAAAAACCACTGATAAAAGTTACTTTTCAGTCACAGTGCTGTTGTATTGAGTTTCATCCAATTTTTTTGAGGCATAATAAATGACATGAGTAATTTATTCTCTTCATTGACCAGGAACAACACCAAAGTCTCTATCCAAATCATCACACATAAAATTAAACGGTAAGGACCAATCTGGTTGTTGGATTATTGGGGTATATGTAAGATAAGTTTTGAGTTCAATGAAGGCTCTCTTTCAAACCTCATCGAAATGGAAAGTGACATAATTTTGGAGAAATCGAGTTAGTGGAAGGGAAATTCTACTGATGTTATATATTAATCATTGATAGAAACTAGAATGACCTAGAAAGGAACATATGACTCGAATAGAAGTTGGTTCATGAAGTGATTGGATCACATCAATTTTGGAAAGATCACTTCAATACCCTCTTATAAAACAATGTTCACTAGAAAAATCCCATTTTCAACCATGAAGTGACATTTTTTAAAATTTAACAAAAGGTTAAACTTGACACACTTTTGAAGGACTAGAGAGAATGAATTCAAGAAAGATTTAAATTACTCACCATAAATGGTAAATTCATCCATAATGACTTCCATGCAGGGTTCAATGAATTCTAAAACGATTATCATCATACACCTCTAGAATGTTAAAGGATCATTTCAAAGGTCAAAAGGCATTATACTATAATCATAAGTCCCAAATGGGCATGTGAAAGTAGTCTTTTCTTGGTCCTCTGGTGAGATTGGGATTTGGAAGTATCTAGTGTATCCATCAAGAAAGAAATAGTGTGAGTTTCTAGCTAATCGTTCTATCATTTGATCATAGAATGGAATAGGGTAGTGATATTTTATTATTTCAACATTCAATTTTTAGTAATCAATGCACACACGCCATTTGTTCTTCACTCGAGTTGTGACTACCTGTCTATGTTCATTTGTGAGAACAATTATCCAACCTTTCCTAGGAAAAACATTAATTGGACTAACCAATTCAATATCTGAAATTGGGTAGATAATACTATCTTGAAGAATAATAGTGACCTCTTCCATAAATTCATCAAGTATGAGTGGATTGATTCTTCTTTGTGGCTGTCTAATTGGATTGGAGGACTCCTCAAGATGGATGTGATGCATGAAAAGAGAAATGTTGATTCTTGGTAGGTTATCTGGGTCCATCCTAAGGAAATTTTGTTTTCCTCTAACACTGAACAAGTTTGGACTCTTTAGTTTTGGTAAGTGAAGTAGAGATAATGACAGGATAAGAGTGATCATAGAAAAGAAATGCATATTTCAGGTTTCTAGGAAAATGTTTGAGATTAGTCACATATTTCATTTGTGGGTTAGGAAACTCAGGAAAGGAGGAAGGGACTTCAGTTGCTTCAGATTTATTTTCCATAATACTATCCTAGATGGGGTAGTAGAAATCAGAGTTGATGTGGGATTCAAGAGAGTTTTCAAGTTCCTCCAGATTGATGGAGTCTATGAATGAAACGTCCACATCAACTTCACCATTTATGACTTGGTTAATCATGGTCCATATTTCACAAGATCCTTTATAATTATAACATAAAGAACATGATGTATTGGGTTTCAATTGACTCTTAGAAGTGTCTTCAGAAGCATGTATTGAGAATGTAGAGTGGTCCTCAGATGGGTATCACATGGCTTGGAAAATGTTGAACATGACCAGTTGGTCACCAAATTCCATGGATAAGATGCATGAATAGACATCAATATTGGTTGTCACTATCATTAAGAATGGTCTTCCTAGAATTAGGGGATATCGATAAGAGTTCATATCACCTTCCATGTCAAGGACATAGAAATCATGAGGGAAGATAATATCATTGACATAAACAAGGACATCCTCAATTATTCCCTCAGGACTAGATGTGGTTCGATTCGATAACTAAATTACAACACTCAATGGATGTAAGGGGCCTAGAAAAAGGTTGGAGAAGTTGGATTTGCGCATGAAATTAATTGAGGCTCCTAGGTCAATGAGTGCATCATCAAAGTTGGAACTTCCAATTTGGCACAGAACTATAATGGTCCCTGGATCTTTTCACTTTATGGGAATAGACATCTAGGTGGGAAAATTTTCGAAGGTATTAAGTTTCCTCTTGTGGGTGCACAATTCCTTAAGAAACTTTGCATACTTAGGGATTTATTTTATGGAATCTAAGAGCGGAATATTGACTTAAACACGTCTAAACATGCCAAGAATTTCAGGATCAGGTTCAAAAGACTTCTTTGGATTAGAACTGGATTGAGTAAAAGGAATTAGGTTCCTAAGTAGAATGGAAGGAGGTGTGGGAATGGATTCACAATACTTTTCAAGTTTCTTTTTCTTTTCATTTTATAGGTCAACATTTAAAGTGGAGTTGGAAGACTAATCACGAGGCATATAAATTTTCTTTCCCGATCTAAGTTTTATTGCACATACATTACCCTTGGGGTTGGGTAATGGTTGAGCTATGAGTTGGGATGAATTTGATTGTGGTTTCCGGATCTGGTGAGATGCAAGTTGACCAATTTGGGTTTTAATATTTTTGAGACTGGAACGGGTGAATAAGGAATGATCTTACACTTCAGTTTCCCATGGTTTTGTGGAAGAAGAGTCTTGTCCCAAATTGGGATTACCTTGATTTTGTTTCTTTGGAAAGCAATTGAATTGGTTTCGGAATTGAGAAGGCTCACGAAGATAGTTGTATCATGTAGAAGCAGGAGTAGAATTTATCTATTGTTTTTGAGGAAAAAACAGATAAGGTTGTTGGAAGTTACCAAAACCTTGACCATATTCGAACTGGTTTGGGGTTTTAGGAGGGAATTGAGGGGCGATGTTTTTCTACCTTAAACCTTATTATAAGAAGAAGAGAAGGGTTCAATGTGAGGTTGGTTAAAGGTTCTAATGAACTGACCTGATAGTTAAGGGTTGGTATTATGCTGATCATAGGATTCATTGAGCTCCATTAGTCTATATGAATCAAATGGATCATCTTGATGTCATGGGAAGGTGTTTATTGGATGAGTTGGAGATTTGCAGATTCCATAGTTTTTATAGGTCTAGGAAACATTGATTGTGGAGAAGATGAGGTTGAGGATTTTAATTCCACAACTAGTTGTTTCACAAGACCTGTAAGTTCACTCATCCACTCAGTCATCTTGTTTGGATCTATCGAATGACTATCTTGGGCATGCTTGACTAGAGCATGTGCTCGAGTATGGAATTGTTGTCTATTTCCAACCATGTTTCTTATGAGATCTCTTGCAGCTGCAAGAGTTTTATCAATAAGAGCACCACCACTTGATTCATCAATGAGGGTTCTCTCCATATCCAATAAAAACTCGTAAAAGTATTGTATCAAGAGTTGGTCAAGTAGTTGGTGGTGTGGGTAGGTTGCAACAATCTTTTTGAAACTCTCCTAGTATTCGTGGACTGATTCATTTGGTAATTGAATAATAACTATTATTTCCTTTCATATAGAAGTAGTATGAGAATCAAGAAAGAATTTATCTAAGAGGATTCACTTCATGTCATTCCATGTGGTTATGGAACCAGGAGGGAGGAAGTAAATCCATGACATGGATGTGTGAGCTATGGAAAAAGGGAATGCTTGATGTTTTATTTTTTCCTCAGAAACATCTTGAGGATTCATGGTATAGAACACTTGGAACTATTTAACGTGGAGATGTGGATCCTCACCAACTAGCCTGTGGAAAGAAGAGATAAGATGAATCAAACTCTATTTAGTTTTAATTCATAATCTATGTTTGGATATTGAATACCAATGGTGTTGGAAAAAAATCCCTCAAGGTAACATTGCAGCATTTTTTGAGTTGATTGTGTTTGTTGAAAAAGCAGGTTACCATGGTGAATTGTTGAGTTCCAAAGAAGTTGTTGACAATACATGTTGAAAAAAAATGATGAAAAAGGAATGGATGATCTGGAGGTGTTACAAAAGAGAAGTACAAGGTGGCGCTGTTTCCCAGTGTTTGAAAATTTTTTGGGGTTGAAAATTTGAAGTTTGGTGAGCATCGCGAAAAGTTTATATCCATTAAGATCATATTTTAATATGGAAAAGGCATGAATTTCGTGAATAAAGGCTTCATGGATTGGATTTCGCGAAGACAAGAATAATTTTGAAGATGTTATTCGCAATTACGTCAAGCTTTGGGAATGGTAGAGGTTGAAGTGAATTGCGGTGGTGAAGGGCTCTACAAGGGAGCTTTGTGGCGGTGGCACAAGGTAATTGACGGAATGCACTGCTATTATGAAGAGATCCACAATTCATTAATTGCGGAGGTGCTTCATAATTTTGAGAGAATTCTGGAAGAAAATTCAGATCTTCGTGATTGGCGATGACATGGTGCTGACATCGCGCGGAAGGGTCGAGGGTCGGTGGAATCACCTATAAATACAGGCCGACACCCTCAATAGAAGTAGAGAGAGTTTTTGGAGAAAATATTTTGCTCTCGGTTCACGAAGGAGGTTCTTGAAGGTAGTGTTCTTCTCGAAGGAGTGGTGTTTCACGGTGGATAATCTAGAACACTAAATGAAGTGCGCTTCAAGAGGCCGTGTGCTCTAAGGAGTGTGCTTTCCGAAGAGGTAGGAGCTCCGCGACGGCCTGAGAATTGCGAAGGCTTGATCTTCGCGAGAGTGCTTCACAATTTTTCTTCATGAAAAGGAAGAAGCTTCATGGAGGATTTTTTGATCTTTGTGAAATTGGGAGCCTTGCGAAGTAGGGTGCTTTGTGAAGGTGTTTTCCAAAGGAATTTCTCAATGTTCATGGGAAATGGGTATTCATCAATAGATGAACTTTGAACTTAAACAGAGAATCTATCAACAGTGGAGGATGTATTCATTCATGAAAATGAAGAGACCTACAGGTCTATAAATTGTGAGTGGATCTTCTGAAGAAGCAGTGAGCTCACTTCAGTTGAGAGAGTAGCGAGTTCTCAAGTTGTGAGTGGTTGTAAACCAGGAGGGACAGTGAGTTCGCTTCGAACTTGTAAACAGCAGTGCACTTATAGTGAAATTTGTACATCGACACACTACCGGTGTATGCACCTTGGATGTAACCCAGAGAGGGTGAACCAATTAAAAATTGATGTGTCTTATGCATGCTTTAAGGTTTTCTCATACTTTGCATCAGGAAGGAGAGAGAAGAGGGTTTTTTCTAATAGAAGAACAAGATCAAAAGGGGTCGTCATTTTAATCTGTCATACCCTGATTCCCCCCCCCCCCTCAGGGTATCTAGCCTAGTGGACCTAACGAAGGGGTTGGTAATTTATATAAGGGGAAACAAGTTCCTTAACGGTTTTTTCACTAGGATTTTCCATATCTAATTCAATTGGTTGGACACAGACTGGTTCTTGAATGATATGATTATCCCAAATATTTATTCTAATTTGGAAAAGAGTTCACTCAATTTCTGGGTCAATCAAATCGGAGGGATTGTTTAGTAGGCTACGAGGCATTCAGAGATATGTTGGTATAAAGATGAAGATGAGTTTTTCTTTTGGTTGCTTTCCATTTATGATTTTTATGAGAAGGCAGGTTTTTCTTTTTGTTTTTTTTCAATATTTTGTTTAAATTTTGTTTTTTTGTTTTTTACAATAACCAGAAACTAATGACTACTTAATTGCACCATCCCCAGTAACGAAATGATTTGTAAGCACAGTAGATTGTCTCCAATCGACCGTTCAATGTTTCGATGCTCTGCTAATGTGTACAACATCACTCTGGTCGAATCTTCAGTGATGATACTTTTTAATAGTTGATAGTTTTTTGCTGATTGTATTTTGATTGGGTGGTTTGTTTGTAGATAATTAATAAAGTGATTAATTATTAGTGTTTTATTTAACAATTTTATAATGATTGTGGTGAGTTTATTTTTGGGAAATTAAACTTGCGATATACTTGTGATTTTCTTTATATTGTATTTAAATTA
The DNA here is from genome assembly GCA_963277665.1 of Viscum album. Classification (NCBI taxonomy): domain Eukaryota; kingdom Viridiplantae; phylum Streptophyta; class Magnoliopsida; order Santalales; family Viscaceae; genus Viscum; species Viscum album. The sequence continues at coordinate 377,181,458 of OY728132.1, forward strand.
ACACCCACTTCACAAGATAATGTTGATTGGAATTCCTAAGTGTTAAGGATTTAATAAAAGCCTTAACATAAGATAGGATTCTAATATCAATAATATATTGTTTATGGTAGTGTATTTATGGTTCCAATAATCCATGGAAACCACACGTCAAATAAAGAATGTATTTAATCCCTGACATGTTAAGTCCATCATACACAATGTTAAATTAAAGAATAATCATTGAGAAAAAGCTCTCAATCTCTTAACATATATAAATAATTACTCACCCCATTGGTATATTTACCCATCCATTAATATGGTTATTAATCTGGTAATATATTATTATGGTGATGAATTATAAATAGAACAAAAAATGGCATAAGAAAAGAGTAGTGTGTCAAACACACACGATCATTTAAAAGAGTTAAAAAAAGAATTTCAATTGAACGTGGAAGAAAAAGAAGGGAAAATGTTTTATCTTAATTTAAATTTTTTTAAGAAAATTAATATTAAAATAAATAAGTTGGATGATAATAAGATATATTGAAGAAGAAACTTTCATTAAATCAAAATAACAAAGACAAACACTTGTGAAATTACAAACGAAGAAAACTAAAAAAGTAAATTAAAACAAAGAGAGGGGGAACGAAATATAAAGGGAAAACTTGAGTATGGAAGGTCCTATTAAGCCTTTGTAAAATATTTGGTCATTCCAATGTGTTCTCCATTATTTGGAAATGCCAACTAAATTCAGGGAGAAGAAGGGGCTGTATTTATAGCCTAATGCGGTGGATTGTTTTCATTCCAAATATTCCCTTCCACTTGCATCACAAATTTGGCCATTCATACCAATTAATCTAGAGATATTATCTTATTATAAGATGTAGACATTAATGTTTAATGTCAAACATAAAAATTTGGTGGCCATTTAACTTTTTGAGTCAAATATATAGCTATTTTACTAAACTGTTTTCACCTGTCCATTTTTATCAGCACATTTTAGAAGGCTAAAATGTGAATGGGTTTTTAAACTAGAAGATTCCATAAAATAAAAATAATTTATTATATCAAGTTGGCTTCCCATATCTTAGCTTTCAGAATGAAAAATACCAGCCGTATTTGATGATTATATTAGGATGAAATTCTGTAATAATGTCTTGATTTTAATTCCCAGCCAGAATGGTGGTATGTAATTCAAATATTCATTTGGGACCCTTGTTTTCAGATTTTGGACTTGAAATTTTTATTCATGAATCTTCTAATTTGCATACTAATTTTTTAGGAGAATAAATGAATTTTATATTCTGTTTTGAGCGTAATAATTCAATCTTCATGGATGGTCCATTTTTTCACAGATTTTGTGGGCCTTATTTTGTAGTCCATATGACCCTTCAAATGGAAGAATTGGCCAATGATTACATGTAATGATATGTGGAAAATTGAATAAAGAATCCGAAAAACCAGGAACAACACAATTGGGATTAATAAGGTGATAGTTATTATAAAAATAGTAAAATGACTGGAATCTGGATGAATTCAAATAGTGCTCACAAGTTATAATTAATATTTAAACATTAATATTTCACAAAATTTATGAACATTCATATATAATTATTAAAAGGAGTATATAATAAGTTCTGAATAAGTGAATCATATAAATTTACCAAGAAAAATATGATTGATAAGAATTTTGGGACTCCATGAAATTATCACCTACCACATCCTCGATGAGTATCTTACACGGAAAAGTGTATAGGTATAGTCATATATCAACCAGCACTAGAATAAGTTGTCCCTCCCACACTTGAGAAAATATTCACTAATTATGAGGAAGATATTATAGAGTTGGTAAATATCAATGAGGGACTACTCTGAGGCATCATTTATGGTCAATATTTTCTCTATGAAGAGCCTCATCTCATGATCCCAGTTGATATACCTCAGCAAAGAGGTCTCATTGAAAAATCATAAGTAGGGTCATATCATCTGCTCAAATGAGAAATGAAAAAAAAATATACTTGGTCCCCAATACAGTGATATATTATTAGTCTTCCCTATTTATATTACAACTAGATCTTGTTCAAATGCATCCTCACAGGATAGCGTATATAGGTTACCCATTGTGTGTATAGGAAGAGATGCTGAAACTAGCTCAACATGTTCCTCCCCTTGTTCGAGATCCTATCTAGTTTTTCATTCCTCCCCAGATTATCACCACTATTGAGTCACTGGTGCACTTCATGTACAGTGGCCCTCGGGTCCCAAAATATCATATGAGGCACTTCATGTATCAGTTTGGCCCCCTGATGGGAATCCTCAAAATATAATAGGTACCCATGATCATTTGTTTCATGCATACCATAGAGAAACCGACCTTCATCTGGTATACTGGTTTACCAGGAAAATTAGTCAAGTGGTGGGAGAATCTTCACTATAAATTCCTCTATCAATTTAACTCTAATCATTATAAAATGATATACCTATAAATTTAAAGTTTCATGTAGTGATATAACGAGGGGTTATGATATTTTATTTATAGGTGGAAGGTTTTAACTTACTACCTAAACCTATAACATCCTCATGAAGACTTGTTGATTCTTTGTATTGAGAACCTTCGTGATGAGTTCGAAAAACATCTTATCGTGGTATATTATTTGGGTGGGTTCCAGGATCCTTCCATGGTTCCATAGAGTATATATGATTCTATTTTTGTGAACCCTATCCAAATCTTGACTAATGCTAGTATCTTAGGGAAAGAGAATGAGCAAAGTGGAAATCATGGCCATTAATTTAAATCCATCATTTACACAGAATCTATTTCTAAATCCATCCCCTCCTCCTTTGAAAACTCTTCATGAATGATAGAATTAGAAAAAATACCCCCATTAGGATGAGATAATAGAACCTAAATGCTTTCAATTATAAGACTAAAGGAATAAATTGTAATACTTCTAATAAAGTAAAGTTCCAGGTTACAATATCGCAGTTGTGGAAAATAAGATGCTAAAATTTACAAAGACTAAGATGTCTGATCAATTTGATATCAATGATTTACCAAATTATTTACCTTATCACCAAATTTTGGGTCGTACCATTCAACATTGTTTTTCAACTACATCTTGAAAAATATGGTTGATTCCAAGAAAGTGATGCTAGGTAAACAACTAAAAAATGTGGAATTTGTTTTCTACACCGCTCTTAATAAAGAAGATGAATGAAAAGAAGTTGTGATCAAGAGTGTAAATAAGATAAATAATTGGATGAATAAGAAAACCATCAACTAAAATCATGTTATCCTCTGGGAATAGTTAAATCAACCAACTACGCCCTCATTTTCCTCTTCCATAATACAACCAACTATTTCAATGTTGTGATACTCCAAAAGATGATATTCTAAGAGAATACATTCCTGAATGAAAAAAATAGATATATGAGGATGCGACTATGTAGATTATAAATCTAGTAGTGAATCTCTTAGATTTCATGCCTGCATCCCTAAGAGCATAAGCACCATCCAACCGAATGGTACCATGAGAATTGTCTCACATGGAGAAATCCTCATTAGATAAGAAATAATACTTGGTTCCTTTAATGATTCCCACATAATGGACCCATTATCTGATGATGATAAATTTTATGAACCCATGCCTTCTGTTCTAGATCATGGGACCATAGGTAGTGGCCAAATAAGCTAACAGAGTAGTGGAATATGTAGTCATGATCAAACCCATTATTCTTGCCACATCCTTTCCAGTGTCGTTTACATTAGTGAGACTCACGCAAGATCCCTTCAGTAGGAATAAGGAGAATATGTTAGCACACCGATATTTTCTAAAAGTATTATAGACCCAATTATTTTAGAAGATCTATTGGAAGGGGTGCAACAGTCCTATCAGCCCAGAAAGGTTGGTAGGCAAAGACATCCTAATCCAACAACAGTGAAAGTTCCGTCATCATCTTCTCAACCATATGATTTTTCTACCCAAAGAACATTAACTTATTAAGTTTATATTAGGAAAAAACTCCCCATAAAATACAATTGACTCAAATGTATGAAATCTTAAAATATTGGTATTTGGTTCTAGAAAAACTATTAGTACATGACGCTCTTAATTTTTCAATGGATGTCAGAGATATTCTAATAGAGGACCTTTTATGACCTTAACAGTTTGAAGATGAGGTTAGTACTACAGAGGTATACCATGAAAAGACGGATCCTATGTAATGTCATATAGTAATCTATTTTACAAACTAGTATATGGATTCTATGATACATGTAAACATTTGGCTCTTATATGTGTATCATTGTCCAGATGACATCGATTTATGTAGAGATTTTATTGAAAATGGATTTTGAGTCAATATCATTTAAATATGAACACTTCATAGGTTGGGATATAGTGAAGCTGACATGTACCCCTCTCCTGTGACAATTTATGGGCATGAAAAAATAAAAAACATGTCACCTAGATCAAGCTTAGAACTCAATTTTGGGGCTTCATGCCTTCCTCAGAAATCTCAGTCATCTACCAGTATACAAATTTCAATATCCTATTATGAATTCTGTGGTTTCACCAACATACAGAAATCCCTTCATCATATCACCAATGTATCAAATACTATATCGATGGGAAAAGTGGTATGATATACGGTCATAAATCCTCATTTTCATCTTCTGAGGATCAATACATTAATGTATGATTTTATCAAAGAGAAGGAGAGAAACCCATGACTGATGATGTTGCCCATTTTTCTACTGAAAATGGTCTAGAAATAACCCCTTCCAACCAATTTAAGGAGATCCATGATGAATATTTGTTACCCATCAAACATATTGAATATTTCTATTTAGAATTGGGCATGTATTTGTTAACACTCATGATTTATATCATGTCAGCAGAACCTAGTAGTTATGAAAATGCTTCTATTCCTTCTTTAAATATAGATGAATCAGGTGAAAATTACCTAACTATATCCCCATGAATTCATAAGACCCCAACATCATGAGTTGAATGTAAATTTCTGTACCATTTCTTGGTATTGGAGATATCTTTACCTCTAAATCTCATAAAATCAATATTTATACTATCTATAAAGATCCCCCATAATCACTCACCCATCTGAACATGGGAATTAAAAAATGTGTAGAGGAAGTGTTACTGGAAAAGGAATAATAATAGGAATAGGAGGATGACCTCAAATATACTCCTCAAACATTTGAGGAAGGTGTATCTACCACTGTGGAAGAGATTTGACAGGTAAATATGGGAACATAATAAAATTCATGACCCATGCTAATTAGGGTGGTTATTACCATTAAAGAAACATTTGTATATAACTATTTATTAATGTAGAATCAATATCTATTTTCCTAGAATTACAAAAAAAATTCTAGGCACCGATCCCGATATGGCCACCCACCGCATGGGTCTGCCAGTAGTCATCATGGCTATAAATAGGCAGATATGATAAAACATATAACACATCCTGACAAAGTTAAAGTTAAATTTGAAAAATTCATCATATATAACTTCATTTGAGAAGTTCAATATCCAAAAATACTTAACAATATTGTCCTAATCAAGAAGAATAATGGTAAAATCATAGGGTGCATCAACATAAACGATCTCAACTGATGTTGTCTAAAAGATGACAACTCAATTGTAATTATAGAAATTTTTATTGATGTGATGGATGGAAACCAAGAAATATCTTTCATGAATAGATACTATAGATATAACAAAATCTGAAATTCCACTAAATAATAAGAATCCAATATCTTAAGGTCACCCTGAGGAGTACATTTATATCAGGTGATGACCTTCGACATGAAAAATTCCATTGCTACATACCAGTGTTCCATGCACATCATCATTAAAGCATTTCTAGGAAAGTGTATTGAGATATATTTTGATGATATGGTTGTAAAATATTATCAATCTTCTAAACATATATCCAAACATTAGATGGTTTTCAATAAAATATTAAAAATATCATAAAAATGAACTCCATAAAATGTGATTTTAATGTAGCCTCGAGAATGTTGGTCATCTTAGTAGTACACCATTGTGGAAAAGAAGGTGATCCCGAGAATAAAAAAGGATATAAATGACATGATACCACCTAAAATCCTCAAATATTTAAGAGGACTATAAATACACCCTTTTTATATTTGATGATTTGTAAAAAATATTGCTAAAAGGTGCTTTACCTTCACCAAGTTGATTAAAAAAGGGGTCACATATAAGAGGATTAATGACTATCAAGAATTATTCAATAGTCTAATAGTGTATTTTTATGTCCTCCAGTACTGATGCCTCATGTTGAAGGAAATATTCACATCTTATATGTGGTATCTTTAGAGCTATCACTGGGTGCTTTTCTCACACAAAATAATGATGTTTAAAAAATTATCTATTATCTCAACCAAACCATGATCGATATTCAGACTCATTGTTCAAATATTGATAATACCTATCTATAATTAATATTTTATGTTCATAAATTTAGGAACTACTTTCAACATCATGAGGCCCATTTGGTTCCCCTAACTGACTTGCTTAAGTACATCCTCAACCACACTACACTGAATGGATGTTTGGAATGGTGGGAAGTCGCCCTATAAAATTTTGACAAACAATTTATACCACATAAGGAAATAAAGGAATAAGACATGGAATATTTATTCATAGATATTACTTATTTTGATGAAATTCCTACAGATAATGAACTTCCAGATGAAGAAATGTTATCTCTACAAGATTCTACTAGAACATGGGAGATGTATTTTGATGGCACAACCAGAATCCCAATAAGAAAAAATGATGGAAGACTCAAAGAATAATAAATTCTAGATAGGATTCATCCTTATATCTCCATCAAAGTTAGTTTTTCATTATTCTTTTATTTTGTAATAACATTTAACCAACAATGAGGTAGAATACTAGGCTCTCATTAGAGGATTAGTACCAATGCAATAAATACTAGGGACCCATAAGAAAATCTATGGTGATTCAGAGATGGTAATAAAGTAGTTTAATTGTGATTACACTATAAGGATATACTATATTATCCTTATGATTGATAATGTAAAAGGATTAATGATGGAAATCCCATCAGAGAAAAGTTAACTTATATCTCATGCTCGAAGAATGCTCATGAATATGTACTAGAAATTGTAGCTACAACATTAAAAAGTTCTAATATAGATTTAATATTCCTCATAATTTCACATTTTAGAATGGTATCACCATGTTTTATAGTAAAATGGAATAGAAAATGGTGCCAATTCTAACCCTAACCCATTTAATCCTGAGAATGGTTGGATGACGCCCATCTATAACTACCTTTAATGTCGGATTCTTCTATCAGATAGATCCCAGAATTTGAAAATCCAATTTCTCACCGTCAACTTCATCATCCATGACATAACAAGTCATCAGAATGTCCTCTATAAATGAATCTTAAATAAAATCCTATTTATAAGAATTGATGGAGAATATGATATCGCCATTATGTGATAATTACATACCAGTGCCTATGGTTCCCATCAGTCATGAACCAATAAATCTCACCAAATCAAAATTCGTAGATAGTTCTGGCCTTAAATGATGTAGTATTATACAAAATATATAAAAAGTTTCATCCTTTTCAAGTGCATAAAAATTTCATTCATCAAGAAATAAAATTATTAAAAACTTTCAAATACATATAGCCATTACCCTTAAGGGGAATGTATGTTGTAGAACCATACCCTCCCTATACAACAAATAATTTTAAAAATATCTTCAATATTATCAAATTCTTCTCCAAATTGGCCAAATAAATAACCCTTAAATAAGTTTGGGAAAAAATAATTATCCATTTCATAAAGTCCAATCTCATCACTAGGTTTGGTTTCCCTTATACAATTCTAACAAACAATGACAAAAAATTATTTTCATCTCAATTAAAGAGGTTTTACTGGGAATATAACATCATGTTTAACCATTCATTTAGATTCAATGTAGATGAAAATAAAAAAATAAAGGCTTTCAACAAAATCCTACATAACATGCTCTAAAAATGGTGAATAAGGATAACAAATAATGGACCAACAAGCTTCTACATGCCATGTGGTCCTACCATACCACAACCTATACCACTACACAGGAGACACCATAGTCACTGATATACAAGAAAAAATAGATTTTAGCATTTAATTCTAGTTTCTATCACACCATATTTCCATTTGTGGTTAATTTTCCATAGATGAGTAGTTGTAGAAGAATTTGAAAAAATTGGAAGGACTAGATGAGAAAATACTACTTACCTTGCATCATTTAGAGGTTCTCCAAAATAGAATGGTTTTATATTCAATAATAAAGTTAACATTCATTCATTCTTTCAAGGGGAACTAGTTTTGGTCCTCAGGACCCCGATGATACTTGGAAATAAACCTCCGAAGCATGAAAAAAAATGGGAAGGTCCATTTTCAAAATATAGTTTCTATTCTAATGGAGAATATTTTTTATCACCATGTACAGTGAGAATACTATGCTCCCTAACAATAATGACCCGACCCTAGTAGCATGGAGCCAATGCAATACATTATTACATTGGTACGTTGAATAAGCGATCACATCCCAAAGAACCCAATAGTTTAATAGATTTGTAAAAATAGATAAAAACATAAGTTTTACATTACAACTTGTAATTAAATTCAACAGAGAAAATCCTTTAGAATCATCCTTATTCTCCTAGATTATCCCTGCATGTTAATCATAATATAAATCTTGGTATCCTATGGGGAAATAAAACATAATAAAGGGGTGTGTTGAGATGATATATAAGGGAAAGTACTACAAATGAATATATCAAAAATAATAATAAATAAAAATTCAAAGAGAATAACTAAAAATTCAGGCCATCAAATATATTCTTGATCATAATATGGTAGGAATAAAAGTTGATCAAAAAACACGATATAAATAATCACATGAGAATGATACTTAACCATTGATGTTCTACTAGTTGAGTAATAACATTGATTATAAATAACTTATCAAATAATGTGGGAATTCATAATATAGGATGTATAAAACATACCATCAATGACTCGATCAATCTTTCTTCATATTTGGGTAAGTCCTTTTCCAAAACCTGGTCTAGTTTGTCTCATGAGACCTGTCAATGCACCTAGGGACTATAGCTAGCCCCGCCCGACACTTATTAAGTCCAATAAATTAATATTATGAAAGGGGTAAAACATAATAAATATATAAATTCATATTGAAACTAGCATATCAAATTTAAATAATTTCCCCAATTAATAAACATAATAATTAATTATTATATTAATATGGATAACGATATCAAGGTAGTACATCCCTAATCAAAATGTCCATAATACATTCAATAAAATATGGTAGATGGTATCATAATAGATCAACCTCAATTAAGAATATGATTCAATAGATGGTGTTTATATAGATGAACATACTCGAACAAAATAATTTAAAATCTCTTGAGAGAAATACTCTCATTACAATGGAATCATTTATTTAAAAAGATGTGAAATTAAAAAAGAAAAAATTTTATTTGGAAATAAAATTGTAAACATGTAATGTATTCATGAAAACATTAAATTTTTATGAAATTAGTAATTTATAATAATTCCATATAAATTAAATAACATTTCAATTAAATTTTGAAAATAAAACATTTAAAAGAGTATTTTTTTTAAAGAGATAAGGAGCATTGTATACTGCTTATAAGTAATAATTATCAAATGAAATAATTTAATACCATGATGATATATGAATTCATGATATTATATATCAAAGATAATTATAAATAAACCATATATAATTAATAAGTTGTGAGAAAGTCATATCTCATATAAAACAAGTGATATGTGAAAACCCTTACCTTATGACGAAAGTGTTATGCACTTCCAATTAATGTCATACATAATCAAATTAAATACATTAATTAATTAATTCAGAACCTATTATACCTGAATTTTATATATTTTAATTTTATTAAGTTCCAGTACGGATTTTTTGATGAGTTAAAAGATTCAATTTCATAGTTTCGAGAGTGTTCATTTTCTTGGGTTTTCACGATTGGTTCTCTTGTATAAAAGTATTGATGTTCATGTAAAATTGAAATAGTTATCCAAAATTAAAATTATAATTTATTAATTATCTTTAAAAAATTAAACTATATTATATAAAATTTGGTTTTTAAGTTATGAGAATGATTCATTAGATTAAACGTTAATGAAAATGATTAAATTTATTTCGGCTGTTTTTACCACCATTATGAACTTATATCATTTTATTTAATATCATGTTTATATATTGGTCCTAGAACATTATATAACTTATAATATGTATAATAAAATATTATTTGACATAATAATTATTATTTTATGACCATATTTGAAGGTGGTCATGGAAAATTAAAATGCATCATCCATGTTGATGAAAAATCGACACATCATAGATGGTGTTTTCAGTTTTAGAATAAAATAGAGAGGCGAAGGGGTTTGGGGATGGATATTCCGTTAACATAGAAAAATTATAGTATATATAATATACTAGAGTTATCATTAATTTTTGGAAATATGAGTTTAAGGGAGTATTAGAAAATAAAATAAAATAAAAAAAATTAAAAGGGAACCAAAGAGGATATTACCTCCTTTATAGTGTCTCCTTGAGAACCTCATTATGGCACTTGGGATTGGTATTTTGGTGAGACCAGAAATAAAAAGAAGATGGTAAGAGGTTTGGTAGATTAATTAGATATAATATATGTAATATCCAAGCCTTAGAAGGTGTGAGGAGAAGGGGTGGTGAGGGTGGTATTTATAATGGAGAAGAGGGGTATTTTTTGATAATTTTATTCGCTAGTTTATTATTTTGGCTCATGAATATCAAAAGTATCGATTTACATGATTAAATACATTAACTATAGAATTAAATTTTAATAAAATGGGTTCTTACGTCATACATACATCATCCATGACTCAATAATTCATCTATTAACATATTATGTCAAATAGCGTAAATTACCGCATTTCAATATTCATAAAAATTAAACTATTTCAGAAAAATCCTAAAATTTCACCATAACAATTTTTCAATGCATATATATTTCAAAAATGAACTCCATTTCATGAAAATGACTTCCAAAATTTGATAAATATAATTTTTAATTAAAATCATCATTTATTCAATAAATTCAAATTTTAAAATTATAACTGATTTTTGGACACTTTGAAAAATTAATTAAGGTATCATAAAATTATCATATATTCATAATAAAAAAAATATTAATATATTAATATATTTTTGTGAAAATAAATTTTTCTTTAAATAATTATATTAATTATAAAATTGTAAATAAACATTTAGGTTTTACAAAAATTTCAATAAATAATTTATCTTTTTGATAACGTTAATTTACTTATTCCAAGATATAAATATATTTTATTTTCATTCATAAGATACCTAAATTTTATTTATAATTTTATAATTTATTTTACTATTCTATTGGCCAGATTACTATTTCAACAGTCATTTTGATATTTTATAATATAATTTGGTTCATTTAAGATTGATGTTTCATGATTCATAATCTATTGAAGATGTAAAATTAAAAAGAGAGATACCATAAAATATTAGTGTTTTATATTTTCCCCTACTTCAATAAATTGTGTCCTGTAAATTTAAACTTTTGATTGGTAGTCATGGAGTTTTCATTTTAAAATACCCTTGTGGAAATACAACATCATCAATAGGTTTAATAAATCTTCCTCTTAAATAGTGGGAAAGTAAAATGAGAAGGTCACCACTAAACAAAGCATTATAATAGGATAAATTAGTGGGAAGTTAAAAAATGGGCATGGAAATGAAATCCAAATATCATGTTCTAATGGAGAGTGACAGAGAAAATGGTTTTATAAATTCTACAATCACAAAACTGTAATTTATTGATATGTTAAAAAACAATGATTCAATAGTACTAAAAGTAAACAGATAAATTTTTTGTTCCAAAACCCTTTTTCGAGAGTTGAGGGATCCCTTTACTATACAAATGGGTACTTGAGAAAATAAACTTACTATATTTATTTCCATATTATAATAACAATCCTTTGGTTTTTTTTCAATCTATTTCCACTTCATTTTGTACACATAGAGATGGATATTAAAAATGATTTTTTTTTCATTTCGGAATTATGTTTAAAGAATCAAAACACCCACAAGTAATTCCTTCAGATTTTAATTTTTTACTATAACCAAAATGGTTAGAATATTTTATCCCATAAGATATATCATCATTCAATCTTAATCAATAATATCCTTAATCCATTCCATATGTAGTTAACCTAAAGACTCATCCAAAATATGTCCTCCAAAATTCAAGGATAAAAAATTTAAAAGGAAGGTCACTAAATTCATAAATCATATTAATATTATAATCTAAAGAAAAAATAATGTTACTTTTAATCTCACATACCAAATATATGGATTCCTTGATCATCTTAAAAACATAATGAAAACATGTATGCTTACAAAAATAAAATCTCAGGTTATAGAATATATATCCTAAACCTAAACATGTAATAAACTATATAAAGATAGAATAAACCATCAAATCACTATACACCTTCATGGTCACCAATTCTATTACATAAACATATATTTATTATTATTTCTACACAAAGAACATATTAAAGGTTATCTTTCCCAAATCATGTGTTTTCCAATAGTTCAACTCACAATATAATCACTTCTCCTGATTACTGGTGTTATTCATCTCATGTATCAAATTTATTAAAGAATTCTATAGCTTAATAATTATATACCTAATTATTCATATAAAGATAACATTACTTATAAAATAGTCAAAAAAATTATTTAATCTAAACACATGAATTTTAGTCATTTCCCTTCATCCGAGGTAGTAGTATATGCCTGACACTGATCTATTATAAAATTTTGTGGTATATTCCATTTACGCTTGATACATTGTTTTGCGTAGTGTCTCTCTCCTTGCAGTTGAATAATGGTACATCAGTATCCTTTTTCATAGCCTTGAAATTAGAATCACGGTGGCCTTTCTCTCCATACTTTTAGTAAACTCCCTTTCCTTTCAAACATGTACTAGGGTGTTTGCTTCCATAATTATCACATGTGTGAAAATTCATTCTTTCCCTTCTTCCATCTATCCATAGTTTTCTCATCCATCCTCTTATTATCTTACTAACTTTCAAAGTCACAAAACATGTTGAATTATTTCTCTATCTTGATAGAACATGATACTATATCCTCATATGATGATAATGTTTGTGAGACTAATTCCCTTCATAGAATTTTCTTATGGACAACAAAGAAACAGTCAATCATGCTCCATAAATTATTTATGTAGTCAAAATCATGCCTTGCTGACCTTATAAAGTTGGTTGCATACCTATAAAATTTTTAAACCTCATTCTTTCTCAGAATCAATAATTTCCTCTCCATATTCTATAGTTGTTCAAGGGAGAAATATTTTTCCAAGAAAAATTACTTATACTTCTTCCATTCTATATTTTCAATTTCTTCCCCCTCTATTGTGGTTTTAATTAATGGCCACCATTGATCTGCATCTCTCAATAGATGATAAACTGACATGATAACCACTTATCCCTTTCGTTACTTCCCAAAGAGATAAATATATTCCATAAGAACTTATCCACTTCTTAAATACAAATGGGTTGTTAGTCCAATTTAATGATGGAGGTTGTTGTCCCATGAAGAAATCTAACATTGTTACACCACATTATGGACCAAACTGTATGTGAGTATGGTTATTTCACATAACCTGAGTCATTTTTTCTAGTATAGTTATTAATTCATCATCTCCTGATGCAGTTCTACCTTCAACATTATTATATTTCATAGGAGAGAAACCCCTAGATGGATTATGTGTGTTGATATAGTTTGCATTCCTTCTACTAGGCTCCATTTCTAAATAATGGTATACATGAGATTAGATCATATCATTATGGAGAATAATTTATAATCACAAAATAGTGAAACACTTAATGTAAATTTAAAATTTAGGTATAAATAATATCTAAATCATAATCTTGGTTACTTAGGGAATATTATGTAAACAGTTATAGGGTTATATTCCCCTAATTTATGTTTTCCTAAATCTAGTTTCCAAAGTTTCTACTAAACTTGATCTGATACCAACTGTAAAACCACAACCCGAGTAGCCTAAATCTGGTGCCTTACTTTATTACATTGGTATTATGAACAGGCGGTTGCAACCTAAAGGACTAAATAGTTTAGTATATTTGGAAAACTATATAAAAACATATGTTTTACATTACAAGATTAAATTAAATAGAAAATAGAAAATACTCGGTAATCATCCATATTCTCCATGATTATCCCCACATGTCAATCATAATATACATTTTGGAATCCTAATGAAAAATAAAACATAAGAAATGGGTATTGTAAGATGCTCACTTATGGTATGCTATACAACGTATACTATCATAAATAAAAATAATCAATAATTTAAGGTTAATAACTAAAAAATCATGCCATTAAACATAATCTTGAGCACAATAAGGTAGGAATAAAAGATGATCAAATAACACCATATAAATAATCAAATGAAAATTATAATCAAACATGGATTATAAATAAATCATCAAATAATTATGGAATTCATAATTCATTATGTCTAAAACATATCATCAAGGCATCATCTAAGAAGTCTACATAAATGGGTAACGTCCTGGCCAAAACCTGGTCAAGTTTGTCTCATGATACCAACCGATGCGTCAAGGGAATATAGCAGGCCCCAACTGACACTTACTAAGTCCAATAAATTATTAATATGAAAGGGGTAAAACATATTCAATGTATATATTCATATTGAAACTATAATATGAAATTTAAATTATTTCTTCGATCAGTAAGCATAATAAAAAACTATCAGAGTAATATGGTGAATTGTATCAAGATATTACATCCCAAGTAAAAATGATCATAAAACATTCAATAAAATATGGTAGATAGTATCACAAGATAACCACATAAATTAGTCATAAGATTAAACATAGGGTGTTGATATATATGAAAATAATCTAAGAAAATAATCAAAAATTTATTTAGAGAAATACCCTTTTTACATCAATTTTTTTTTTAAAAAACAGAAAAATTATAAATGAAAAAAAATTTAATTGGAAATTACCATGTAAAATTGTAAAGGATTCATGAAAAAATTAATACTTCCTGAAATAGGTAAATCATACTCATTCCTAATAAGTTAAAAATAATTCTTTTAGATTTCGAAAAAAAGAAACATTTAAAAGAGAATTTTTTAAATAAAAGTTTGATCATTGAATGCCCCTGAAAATTAAATATTATCAATTGAAAAAACTATTACCATGAAGATAAAGATATTCATTATATTTAATATCAAAGGTAAGTGTACATACACTACACATGATAAATTATTGGTTAATAAGGCATATCTCATAGAAAAAAGTGATATGAAAAAACCCTTACCATATGTTTGATAGTGTTATGCACATTCACTTAATGTTTTATATAATAAAATGAAATCCATTAATTAATTATTAAAAACCCACTTATACAAGTTTTTTATTTATTATATTTTATTCAGTTAATGTACAACCTTTTTTTGAGTTATAAGATTCAATTTTTTCATTCCATAAGTGTTCATTTTCTTGGGTTTTCATGGTAGATTCTCTTGCATATAGGTGTAAAAGTTCATGTAAAAAATTAATTGTTCTCTAGAATTGAAATAATAAGTTATTAATGAGATAAAATAAGTTTAAATTATCGTATATATCTTTTTGGTATACGTAATGAGAATTTTTCATTAGACAAAATGTCAATGAATATGTTTTAATTTATTTGGCTGGGTTTTAAAAGCATCACGAACGTATATCATTTGTTGGGCAAAAATCCCTCAAGGTATCATTGAAGCCTTTTTGAGGTGATTGTGTTTGTTGACAAAGTGGACATCTGAGTTGTGATTGTTGACAAAGAGGATTTCATGATGGAATGTCGAGTTCAAGAGCTGAGGTCAACGATCCATGTTTGATTCAAGAACGTCGATAAAAGGAATGGAAGATCTGGAGGCGGTACAAAAGAACAGATACAAGGTGACGCCGTTTTCCAGTGTTTGCCAAATTTTTGGGCCTGAAAATCGGCAAATGAAGAAAAGTGTTTTTGGCAAAGGGACTTGCGCGTCGTGGACTTGGAGTATAGGAAACTTGCGCGCCATATGTTTTTCAAGGTCAGAAGATCAAAATATGGCTAAGGAAATAGGTTCGCGCAAGTTTGGGAGTTGGTCGCGCAAGTGTCTAAAAGGATAGAAGACTTGCGCGCCGCGATTGGGTCGCGCGGGTGACTTGCGCGCCGTCGCGCAGGGTGGTCAGATTGCCTATAAATACCAGACCACCCCTCCTCATTTCTCACCGGAGTTCAAGACGAGAGCTCCCGTCGCGCAGGTGTGGTGGTCGCGCAAGTGGTGTGTGTGGTCGTGCAGGTGGGACTTGCGCGCCAGTGGTTGAAGTTGTGCGCCGGTGTTAGAAGTTGCGCGCCGGTTTGCAGTTGCGTGCCAATAGTGGTTTGGGCGTAAAGGGAAGAGAGTCGCGCAAGTTTGGAGTTGAGGAAGCTTGTGTCGCGCAAGTGTCAGCGGAGGACTTGCGCGCCCGTTGTGACTTGCGCGCCGATACTTGCGCGCCGAGGTTGACTTGCGCGCCAAGTAAGGCTTTGTTCCCGCAGTGATTTTCAGACTGTGTGGAAGCTAGAAGTTTTCCTGATACCTTCGGTGCAAAGAGATATTCATCAACGGGTGAAAGTTAAACTTCAACAGAGCATCTACATACAAGAGAAGATGCATTCTTTCAGGAAAATGAAGATACCTACAGGTCTATAAACTGTGAGTGGATTCCATCCAAGAGCAGTGAGCTCAGGAAGAGGAAGAAGGTGATCCTCTCCACCGGCAGTGAGCCAGAGAGAGAGAAACAGGGAGTGACCCTTGGGAAAGCAGTGAGCTGACCCTAAACATTGTAAAGGCAGTGATCCTGGGCATAGAAGTGATCTAGCCCGAACCTTGTAATCCACAGCTAGTGAAGATTAGTGGAATTTGGTACGACCGGCAACCTGTCGGCGTATGCTCCTTGGACGTAGCCCTTAGCGGTGAACCAAGTAAAATTGCTGTGTCCTGTGCTTGCTTTACATTCTGTTTATATCGTGCAACAGGGAAAAGAGAGAAGAGTGTTTTGCTTAACAGCGAAACAAGATCAGAACGGGCATTAATTTTTAATTAGTCATACCCTGATTCACCCCCCCTCTCAGGGTATCCAGCCTAGTGGACCTAACAAGTGGTATCAGAGGGAAAGGTTGAAAGTTGTTCTTCTCTCAATGGAGGTAACCAATCATAAAGGGATTCCGATCTTCGACGGATATAATTTTCAGATATGGAAGAATCGGATGCAACACTATTTCCGATCCTTGGGAATGGATGTGTTTTCAGCAGCTATGCATGGTATCACAGCTGATATTAATAGTGGTGCCTTATCAGAAGCTGAGCATAGAGAGTTGGATGCTGATTCCAAAGCAATCAATGCCTTAGGGGGAGCCCTTTCCAATCCCATCTACACAAAGGTGATGTCATGCAAAACGTCACATTCCATGTGGGAAAAGCTTTTGAATATATATGAAGGGGACACAAAAGTCAGAGAGGCAAAGCTGCAGGTGTTGTGGAACAAATATGAAGATCTGAAAATGAACCCGAATGAGTCTGTTGACACATTCTTTGATAGGGTAAACATTGTTGTGGAAGATATGCGAGGTCTTGGAGAAGTCATTGAAGACATAAAGATTGTAAAGCGCATCTTGAGGAAACTTCCTCCTTGGATCAATC
Source organism: Viscum album (assembly GCA_963277665.1). Taxonomy (NCBI): domain Eukaryota; kingdom Viridiplantae; phylum Streptophyta; class Magnoliopsida; order Santalales; family Viscaceae; genus Viscum; species Viscum album. The sequence continues at coordinate 377,199,389 of OY728132.1, forward strand.
CGAAAGTTTCAGTACTAGAAGATAAAGATCCAAAAGAGCTGACATTTGACAATTTGCATAGTACCTTGGTTTCATATGAAATGAGGAACGATGATAATGAGGATGTGGAAAAGGGGAAGTCTAAAGAGGTGGCATTTAAGGCCATGAAGAGGCTCACCATCGAAGATTCTAATGAAGAAGAAGAGACAGATGAGGTGATGTCATTCCTTTCTTCGAATCTAAAAAGAGGAAGAGGAAAGTTTAAAGGTAAACTTCCACTAGCATGCTTTAGATGTGGAAAGGTTGGTCATCTTGCGGCAAGATGCCCCAAGAAGTTTCAAGATGATGATGATGATGATGACGTTGAAATTACCCAAAAGAAGTCTTCAGCTTTTGTGAAAGGGAAGAAACAATTCAAGAGAAATTTCTTCAAGAAAAAGAATCTTCTCTCACAAGAATTTGAAAGTTCAGATGAGTCTGAGGATGAAGAAGTTGAGGAAATAAAAATTGCAGAGATCGTGGGGTAAATGCCTTGGTGGAAATTGTTGGTAGTTCTCAAAAGGGAGAAGAAGATGATGCTAAAGAAGAAGATGAAATTGAAGGGAGAATTGATATGGAAGCCGAATTGGAAGCAGCTCTTGAGGAGATAGATGTTTGGAGACCCAAAACGAAGAAAGCCAATAAAGTGGTTCGTGATGCCAAACTCTACATGCAACAACAGGATGAAGAAAAGTCTGAGCTGTTAGAAGAAATTGAAAGACTAAAATCCTCAACACCAGAGAGCTCAGAAAATATTGTTGAGTATAAGCTTAAAATTGAGGAACAAAAGAAGGAAATTGATTGTCTGACAAACACAGGAAAGGAACAGGTTAGATGTATCAAAGAGCTTGAAGAAGAAGTGGCCAGTCTGCGACAAAAACTCAAGGATCAAGATAAACTCTTGACCCCCAATGTGATATCCGAAAAGCAGGCTATTCAGAAGACAAAAAAGATGAAAGAGGAGCCTAGCAGTTCAGTAGGAAAGAAACAGCAATTGAGCTCAGATGTTAAGGTCGTTTCTGGGCTTAGTCAAGAACAAAAATTGGCGACAATTATAGTTAGACCGCAAGCACTCATCCCGAAAGTGAAGGTTGATTTGGGAACCAAACAGAATCAGAATATTCAGAGATCCCAAATGGGAAATCACAGTGCTGAAATATCACGAGGGAATTCATCCTATATCAGGTGTTATTGCTGTGGGAAAATGGGACATTCACAGTTTGTGTGTTCCATATCCAAGAGATACAGAAGGGAACATGAGCAGAGACGGCAGCCAAACAGAGAACGGTTTTCCAGAACACATTTTGAAGGACACTGTTTTTGGTGCGGAGGATTTGGACACATGGCTAGGTATTGCACATCAAACATTCAGAGAAATGTGTCAAAGAATAATCAAAATGTTCGCAAGCAGCAGATCAATAAACCAACAAGTGAGTTAAAAGTTCAGAACAGATTTGCAGCTCTGCAAGATGAGGGTGGTCCGTCATACTCTGAGAAAGAACAGAAGCCTCAATCCATGCCGAGTGTGAAAGAAAAAGTATGGACCAAGAAGAAGAAAAATGAGAAGGCTGTGGTGGCGCAGATTGCCCTTAAAGCATCAGATCGATCTGGTGTTTGGATCCTTGATAGTGGTTGCACATCCCACATGACGGGTAACAAGGATCTTGTTACAGGCATCAAATATGACAAAGAAGGAGTTGTCAAATTTGGAAATGATGAAGGCCTGAAAATCGTTGGCTCAGGGAAAGCCAAGTTTGGGGGCAAAGAGATGAGACGTGTTGATGTCTTGGTAGTAGAGGGTCTCAGTCATAACCTACTCAGTGTCAGTCAACTATGTGACTCTGGGCACTCTATCCAATTTACCAAGAAGATGTGTGTTGTGAAAGGAAAAGATGGAGCAGCTGTTCTGCAGGGAAAAAGGTCAAAGGGAAATCTCTATCTTGTAGGTGGGGAAGAAGATACTTGTCTTTTATCCAGAGAGGAAGAAAACCAGTTGTGGCATAAGCGACTTGGTCATCTATGCCAACCATCTATGGAGGATCTCGTTAAATGTGATGCTGCTAGAGACCTTCCCAAACTATCACGTGATCGCACTCATACATGTGATGCTTGTCAGCAAGGGAAAATCATCAGAAAGACATACAGGCCAAAGGAACAGAAATCAACTAGAGTGCTCGAATTGGTGCATGCTGATGTATGTGGACCTATCTCACCACGAGCTATAAATGGGCAAAGGTACTATGTTCGTTTCATTGATGACTATAGCATAATGGCCTGGGTATTCATCATAACCCACAAGACAGAGGTGTTCAGTTGCATAAAGCAGTACAGGAGGGAATCAGAGAAGATGCTTGGGCAGAAAATTCTGAAGTTTCGTACTGATAACGGTACGGAATTTACAAACAGTCAGGTTGAAAACTATCTCGAGAAACATGGGATAAGGCATCAAGTTTCATCAGTGAGAACTCCCCAACAAAATGGAGTAGTAGAAAGGAGGAATCGGATCATTAACAACATGGCCAGAACAATGCTTATTGATAAGGACCTACCAGAGAAATTTTGGAAGGAAGCTGTTTTGACATCGGTCTATGTTTCAAACAGGTCCCTGTTATGTCCGAAGCAAAGGAAGACTCCGTATGAACTGTGGTACGGAAAGAAGCCAACGTTGAAATACTTTCGAATCTTTGGAAGTAAGTGTTTCATTCTCAACAAAGAACATCATAGGAAGTTTGAGGCATGAGGAGATGAAGGGATATTCCTCGGCTATTCAGGGAAAAGCAAAGCATATAAATGCTTCAACAAGAGGCTGGGAAAAATTGTTGAGAGTAATGATGTCACTATAGTCGAAAATGAACAGACTGCTCAACGACCCAGTGAACAGTTCCTGGATGAAAGTGATGATGAGATAAGCAACCCAGGGGGAGCAGAAGTGGCAGAAGCTGATTCAGAAGAAGATACTGATGATGAAGAGGAAAGTGTCAAGTCGGTGTCTGCGAGGAAGCCAAAGAGTCGAGCTGAGATTGATAGGCATAATATCATTGGTGATCAAACAGCTCCAGTTCAGACTCGAAGAATGAAATCATCACAGCAAGCATCGTTTTTGTCTCAAGTGGAGCCGAAATGTTTTTCTGATGCAGCTAAAGATGAAAACTGGGTTCAGGCCATGAACGAAGAGCTTGATCAGATTGAGAAGAACCAGACATGGGAGATTGTTTCGAGGCCAGCGGACAAGAATGTCATTGGGACCAAATGGGTCTATCGCAACAAGATGAATGAAGATGGCATAGTGATTCGGAACAAAGCACGTCTAGTGTGCAAGGGGTACTCCCAAATCGAGGGAATTGATGTTGATGAGACATTTGCACTGGTTGCAAGGCTGGAGACAATAAGATTATTCCTAGCCATCGCAGTGCAAAGGAAGTTCAAAGTGTTCCAGATGGATGTCAAATCCGCATTCTTGAATGGGGTTCTGGAAGAGGAGGTGTATACTGAGCAGCCAGATGGTTTTCTCATTCATGAGGATGAGAACAAAGTTTGCAGGCTGAAGAAGGCTTTGTATGGGCTGAAACAAGCACCAAGGGCATGGTACTCAAGGCTTGATCAGTACTTGAAGAAGCTTGGTTTTCAGTGTGGAGGAGTTGATTACAATCTCTATTTCAGCAATGACAGTAATCAAAGGATGATGGTGCTAGTGTATGTCGATGACATAATTTTTGGCGGATCAGATGAAGCTCAGTGCAGACAGTTTTCCGAATTCATGAAAAATGAGTTTGAAATGTCAATGATTGGAGAGCTAACGTTTTTCCTTGGTCTACAGGTGACACAGGGAAGGAATGGAACTTTCATTTCTCAATCCAAATATGCCAAGGAAGTTCTAAGAAGGTTTGGAATGGATAATTCCAAGGAAATGAAGACCCCGGTTGCTACCCGGATGAAATTATCAAAAGATGAGGATGGCAAGGCAGTTAATATCACAGAATACAGGCAAATCATTGGAAGTCTGTTGTACTTATCCGCAACAAGGCCTGATATTGTTTTCGCCACATGCCAAGCAGCGAGATATCAGAGTAATCCCAAGGAAAGTCACATGCTTGCAGTGAAAAGAATACTTCGGTATATCAAGGGCACGGCGGACTTCGGTTTGACATACAACGACAAATCTCAGACAGAGTTATTGGGATATACTGATGCAGACTGGGCCGGTTTAGCAGATGATAGAAAATCAACGTCAGGTGGTGCATTCTATCTTGGTGGATTGTGTATTTCTTGGCTAAGCAAGAAACAAGATTGCATTTCATTGTGCACTGCAGAAGCTGAGTATATAGCGTCCACTCAAGCATGCACACAGTTATTGTGGATGAAGCAGTAGCTTGAAGATATGGGAGTTGAAGTGAAGTCTCCGATCGGAATCCAGTGTGACAACTCAAGTGATATAAATCTTAGCAAAAATCATGTCCATCATTCCAGGACAAAGCACATTGAGATCAAGTATCATTTCATCAAGGAGAAGGTTGAGCAGGGCATCGTGAAGTTGGAGTATGTGCCTACAGAGCTACAGGTTGCAGACATTCTGACAAAGGCCTTACCCAAGGAAGCTTCTGAGAGGCATCGACTGGCTCTGGGAGTTCAGTCGGTTCCTCGCACTTAAAATAGTGTGGATGTGGGACCCCCCCTATCCCTGAGGTATGCTGTGTTTTCCCTATTGTGATAATGTGTTCTCTACTATGTTACAGACTACAAAGGCGTGACCTTTGGGTTCGTTGACAAAGGGGGAGAAAATAGTGGTTGTTCAAGGGGGAGACAGTGCGGAGATTTGATAAATCATGAATGATATGGGGAGACGCTGACAGGTGGAGAAGCCAGATAGGGGGAGTTGAAGCTAGTTGAACGTGCTTAGCCAGAGCTTAGCTTGGACAACACAGGAAATATGGCTAAAGAGGTGTTGAAGCTGTGAGCAGAAAGGGGGAGCGTATTACATCTGACGATGCTAGAAGTGATCGATCAAAGAATAGATATCACGACAGCTGAGGATCGTGATAAAAGCAGAAGAGTGGTGTAGGACAGTGTTTGGTGTCAACAATGGATGTCAGAGACAAAGTGATTCATTGATGAACTTTTCATTTACTCTTGTTTCTCACGCCGAGCATTGCTCATGTGGGCTTAGAGTATGTGTTGAGTAAATCCTTGGTCGCTATCAGAATCGCAATGCGGCGAATGGAGGTTGAAGAATCAATGACGTATCTTTGTTTGGATGAGTTGTCAACAAACCCAAAGGGGGAGATTGTTGGGCAAAAATCCCTCAAGGTATCATTGAAGCCTTTTTGAGGTGATTGTGTTTGTTGACAAAGTGGACATCTGAGTTGTGATTGTTGACAAAGAGGATTTCATGATGGAATGTCGAGTTCAAGAGCTGAGGTCAACGATCCATGTTTGATTCAAGAACGTCGATAAAAGGAATGGAAGATCTGGAGGCGGTACAAAAGAACAGATACAAGGTGACGCCGTTTTCCAGTGTTTGCCAAATTTTTGGGCCTGAAAATCGGCAAATGAAGAAAAGTGTTTTTGGCAAAGGGACTTGCGCGTCGTGGACTTGGAGTATAGGAAACTTGCGCGCCATATGTTTTTCAAGGTCAGAAGATCAAAATATGGCTAAGGAAATAGGTTCGCGCAAGTTTGGGAGTTGGTCGCGCAAGTGTCTAAAAGGATAGAAGACTTGCGCGCCGCGATTGGGTCGCGCGGGTGACTTGCGCGCCGTCGCGCAGGGTGGTCAGATTGCCTATAAATACCAGACCACCCCTCCTCATTTCTCACCGGAGTTCAAGACGAGAGCTCCCGTCGCGCAGGTGTGGTGGTCGCGCAAGTGGTGTGTGTGGTCGTGCAGGTGGGACTTGCGCGCCAGTGGTTGAAGTTGTGCGCCGGTGTTAGAAGTTGCGCGCCGGTTTGCAGTTGCGTGCCAATAGTGGTTTGGGCGTAAAGGGAAGAGAGTCGCGCAAGTTTGGAGTTGAGGAAGCTTGTGTCGCGCAAGTGTCAGAGGAGGACTTGCGCGCCCGTTGTGACTTGCGCGCCGATACTTGCGCGCCGAGGTTGACTTGCGCGCCAAGTAAGGCTTTGTTCCCGCAGTGATTTTCAGACTGTGTGGAAGCTAGAAGTTTTCCTGATACCTTCGGTGCAAAGAGATATTCATCAACGGGTGAAAGTTAAACTTCAACAGAGCATCTACATACAAGAGAAGATTCATTCTTTCAGGAAAATGAAGATACCTACAGGTCTATAAACTGTGAGTGGATTCCATCCAAGAGCAGTGAGCTCAGGAAGAGGAAGAAGGTGATCCTCTCCACCGGCAGTGAGCCAGAGAGAGAGAAACAGGGAGTGACCCTTGGGAAAGCAGTGAGCTGACCCTAAACATTGTAAAGGCAGTGATCCTGGGCATAGAAGTGATCTAGCCCGAACCTTGTAATCCACAGCTAGTGAAGATTAGTGGAATTTGGTACGACCGGCAACCTGTCGGCGTATGCTACTTGGACGTAGCCCTTAGCGGTGAACCAAGTAAAATTGCTGTGTCCTGTGCTTGCTTTACATTCTGTTTATATCGTGCAACAGGGAAAAGAGAGAAGAGTGTTTTGCTTAACAGCGAAACAAGATCAGAACGGGCATTAATTTTTAATTAGTCATACCCTGATTCACCCCCCCTCTCAGGGTATCCAGCCTAGTGGACCTAACATCATTTTATTTAAAATAATGTTTATATATTGGTTCCAGATCATTATATAACTTATAATATGTATAAAAAAATATTATTTAACCATAATAATGGTTTTATTACCTTCCTAGAATGCATCAATGGAAAATAAAAATGCATCGTCCACGATAGTGGTAAATCGACACATCACGGATGATGTTTTCATTTTTTGAATAAAAGGGAGATGATAAGGGGTATGGTGATGGGTATTCCATTAACATAATAAAATTATATTATTTTTAAGATATTGGATTTATCTTTAATATATTGATAGATTAGTTGAGAAGATGATAAGCAAATAAATTAAATTAAAAGAGAATAAAAGAGGATTTTACCGATTGTATAGTGTCTCCTTGAGAATCTTCTTAAGGCACATGGAATTGGTCTTTTGGTTAAACCAAAAATACCAAGATGTAGGGAAGAGGTTTGGGAGTGGAATTAGGTATAATATCAGAAATATTAAATTCTTTCAATGTTTGTGGATAAGGGGTAGTGAGGGGTTGTATTTATAGTGGAGAGGATGGGTGTTTTTTGATTATTTTATTAATTATTTTATAATTTTTATTCAAGACTCTCAATAATATTGATTCTCATACTAAATAAAGTTGTTAGATCATGTTATTTCTAAAAAATGGGTTCTTACCTTATCCAGTCATCATCCATGACTCAATAATTCATTTATTTACATATAATGATATATATAGTAAATTACCGTATTTAACTATTCATAAAAAATTTACTAGTTTTAGAGAAATATAAAAATTCACCCTAAAATTTTATCAATGTGTAGATTTTAAAGATGTACTCCATTTTTTTAAAATAATTTTCTAAATAGGAGAAATTTAATTCTTAATTAAAATCATAATTTATTTGAATAATACAGATTTTAAAATTATAACTAATTTTATGACACATTGAAAAATTAATTAAGGCCACATAAAATTATTTTATAATCATAAGACAAAAAATATTAATTTATGGATATATTTTTTGAAAAAAAATCCTTTAAATCGTTATATTAATTATAAAATTGTAAATAAACATTTACACTTCAAAAAAATACCAATACTTAATTTATCATTTTTAAAACATTTATTTACTCATTTCATGATATAAATCTATTATATTTTCATTCATAAGATAAGTAAATTTTATATATACTTTTATAGGTTAGGTTAAAATTCTATTGGCAGGGCTACTATTTCTAATGGTCACATTACTATTCCAATGGTCATGTTAATATTATATACTTTGTCGTGGTTCATTTAAGCTCCGCATTTCATGTTACATAAGCTATTGAAGATGTTAAATTTAAAAGATACATACCATAATATATTGGAGTGCTACAGTACCAATGAAAGATATCTCATGAAATATTTCATGTGATTAATGAAATATAGTCCTAGTCATATGACCTAATACTACAAGACACCATTTTTCCTAAATGCACAATATTAAACTATACAGTGTGGTCCTTGTTGCGTGATCCTAAATGGAATAACCCATACTATCTTAGTCACAAATTTTAAAATATACAATAATTCATTCATCACATGAAAATAAAATATATGCTAATATATACACCAAGCATATGATGCCTTGGGAGAGAATCCTAGGATACCTCATGTGAAGAACACAATATTCCTTACATGAAATGATTTTTTGAATGCCTAAGAAGATCATTGCATGATATGATTTCCCAAATTCCTGGGTATCATTTAATGAGTAAGCCTCACATCCCTTATCTTCATTCCATCCATTGCACAATTTTCCTTACATCATGATGTTAAAACTCATGGAATTATAATATCTATATGTGCCTTGATTCTCATTTTGATGAGATACAAAGTGATTCTTGGGTCCCTTATCCTCGGCCCAACTATAAAAAAAATATTACCCTATTCCCTGCATATGATTCAAATTAGTGCAATTAATCATTATGTAAAACTAAATGTGGCTATATTCCTTTTTTACTCAGGAAATGTAGTGATGCCTTGACATTCTTGAATTAGGTCCAAACAATAATTTTGAACCTGAGGGTGATTTCCTTCACTATTGGTTGACTCTATTTCATTCATTCATATCAGGTTCCTCCCTACTAGATGATGGATAAACTCTATACCCACTTATGTTAATCAGTCACTTCACTAGATTTCTTTGAATCCCCAAATTCAATAAGGGAAATCCTCACCATTCCTTATTTCTCACACCAAGCATAGATCTCATGGGATTTTAAATCTTGGTATGTTCCTCCTCTTATGGCCAGGTCACTTCTTGATTCAATCACCATGAACTCATACTACTTGTACATCATTAAAATGGTTTTTTTTCAATGAAATAATTTATAACTACTCTTTACATCAAGTAAACTATGTCCATTCTATATGATAAAAAACTACATAATTGGCATCCCTTACATAAGATGTTAAATTGTCTATTATTGGGACCCTTTATTGAGAGAACCACCACAACTAGTGTTTTTACCTTACCACACCTAATTCTTAGAACTACATGTAGATCTATTCTCATCTTAATTAGGTATGCAATTATTCCAATATTCTGCATCTAGTCCCAACTTCAATATGATAAAATACCACATCTCTGCAGAATAACTTCATTAGTGCAGAGAATCTATCCTAGGAGTGTGTGTGGATTGATTCTCATCTTGATGAGATATTTAGTGACTCCTAGATTATCTAACCTAGGCCCATCCATAAAACAAAAAAATTACCCCCATTATACATTGTATCTGATTGATTCTTCTGATAGTGTTTGTGGTAGGTTATCATTTAATTTTGGATCCATATTAGAAAAATGTCCATATCTGTATACAGACAAGATGTGTGCAGGGACCTTTCTCTTGAACTACATGTCTCTTGAATCCTATTAACACTGTATATATAGTGATTCCAAGATCTCAAATCCTAGGTGTATTTGTGAATTTTTCCTTCATTAAATACAGTTCATACCTATGTATGGATCACACTACTTGTTATTTATCAATTTCTTCTTAAATGAACCCTTCATATTTAGGTATGTTACTTTCACAAAACATACTCTATGCATTGGGAAATTTGGATCTCCATAATATTTTCTTTGGATATAGGTAATAATAACATTCAACTCTGAATGATACCATTGTATTGACTGTACATAATACACCTCAAACTCATTTTTTCAAAATATGCCTGCAAATGTGTTGTGTCAATCAAATGAATTTGTTTCCCTAGGAGAAAATATTCTTATCTTTGTCTATTTTGATGAAATAATAATGGAAACCTCTTTTTGGACATGGTCCACAATGATACCTTACATGCATATCCAATCCAAATCCTTTGGACCAGGAAACACCAAGGCCATGGCTTACATCCTTCCCCCTTCATGCCCAAATAATGATGGAGCATTCATGTATGGATCACAATGAAATGGATGGTCCTTAATGTAATACATTAAAGTTACAAAATACATTCACGTCCCATGATGTTAAACAACTAATAAATTTCCTTACATCAAGACATTAAACTGCATGATTCATGTCCCTATCATATAATGTAAAACTATGTGTTGTTGTGATCCCCACCTAAGAGAACCACAATTCCAAGTTCCACTCTCTCATCAAGACTTATCTCTAGAACTATATGGAGATTGATTCTCATACCATTGAGATAAATAATGATAATGAATTATTCATCTCATGACAAACCATAAATACAACAATAATACTCTTATATTACACATGAGATAAGTATAGCATTTTCCACTTGATTATAGTCATACTTAGTCTAAATGCCTCCATTATAATATGAAAACCTTCCTCTGATAAGCCAAACATCATGGTTTATTGAAACTCTAACTGTCAAAAACCTCCCATGTCCATTTATAATAAGAATGTCTAACTATGAAGGAATCATTTTTTGCTATTCATAATATGCCTCTAACACGATTTTTCATAATACCCCTCAAAATATGGACTATCAATCAAATAAATTTTCATCTCCATGAGGAAATCCTCATATCTTTATATGCCATGAAAACATCTCAATGGATGTAACATTTCAAACATGGTATATGATCATTCCTATCATATATGTCCTATTTCATCTCTTTGAATCCAAAAATTCCAAAACCATTAATAAAAAATATACCTCCTCATATTTGGAAAGTGTTGTAGCATACTTGGCTTGTATGTCCTACTTTGGTAATTATCTCCATAACTCATGGTCAAATATATTCAACCTAAAACATCAGTTTTTTTTGTCTTGATTATAAGCCCTTAAAATTTTGATTAAAGAGACACAAAACTCATTGGGATGAAAACCCACAAAGGGAACTCTAGGAAATAGTTGATTTTTATCTTTCTAGACATGCACTCTACATGATTTATGAGACACTGATCAATTGAAATTAAAAATTTTAAATACTTTTTAGGTTGAAAACCCTTAAATGGAGTACTAAAAAATCCAAGTCTCTCTCATTAAGTAATAATTATATTATAATTAGGAAAAATTTGGATGATGATGAAAAATAAAAAAAAAAGTATGTAGGGCCCAAAAGGTTACTCTAGAAAGATTCATAATATTCTTGTGAGGTCCCAAGTCCTCAAAAAACATAGAGAATATTAATATTCCTATCATTGTAATTACAACCCATTGACATAAGACAATTATATCAAAGGATCCATCTTTATTATTACATTATAATTTTTGGGAAACTACGGAAAAAGATTTACCTGTCTAAGGAAAAAATTCTTTTGATTTATAGAGAAAACCCAAGAGAATCATCCAAAAGTTGGATTCACTTTTTCATAATTTAGAGTATACCATGAACAAAAATTATAAATTGTTGGAGGGACCCTTGAGCCTCATCAATAATATATCAAATCCTAATTATCTTGGTATCCAAAGTCGCCTTAGTAAGGTACAACTTCTCTACCGTAGCCATAATGGCATTCTTTCCCTCATTCTGAACCTCATCCAATGAATAATGAAGTAATTTTACCTCCCCTAGGTGGTATTCTTATCTTCTTGAAGTTTTAATATTTGAATCGATTTCCTTTTAACTAATTGATTGAAGTTTCTTTTCAAGGATGAGATCCACTAGGTATAGTGTAGCTTGTAGTTCATTGGTTTTCTATGACCATTATTTATTTAATAAGGATTTGTTGTGACTCATGTTATCACTCCCATCGGTGAACAATTTACTTCACATTATGGTGGATCAGATGGTAGTATAATCCACCATACCCCCAACAAGATGAACATTCTCTAGAGAGGATGGTGATATGAGGGTAGATCCACCATAGGTGTCTTTGAGACTGGCCCCCAGATATCTTTCAATATAAACTAGTGATATAACCGAATAGAATCATGAGCCTCATAGTTTTCTTAAAACCTTTTCTCAGGAGGATAGGCATACTCTATGATTACCCATATTATCTATGTGTCTTTCATTGTCATTTATGGAGTAATTTATCCCCCACATTGCACCATTGGTTAGGTTGGGGAAGATGTTTCCCTTCTGGTTCGAACAGTGAAACTGATGGAAGTAAATGGTGAATGAAATTTGTCATAAAAATAAGAAGATAGTAAAGAGAAAGGTAAAAGGTGATTAAAGTGGTCAATGAAACTCACTAATTGATGGATCAGGAACTTGTATTTATTTCTCTCTAGTACCCTTGACCTCAGTGGTTTGAATCGAGATCTCTGGATGAGGGGAACCTTTTTGAGTTTTCTCGATACCTTTCATATAAGGAATATAAGAATCCCTTACATTAGAACCTCAGACCATTGTTCTTTCTACAATAGTAGTAGAATGGACCTAGAATTACTGATCATGGATCTCCTTGATATTGTTTTATGAAGAAAATTATACAAAATTCAAGACATCAAATTAACATGTCAAACATAAGGATTTCGTCTAGCTCTGAGGATAAAAAAATGGAAAACATACATCTACCCAATTTCTTATTAAAATAAAATATCACCTTTAGAGAGTTAGGTATATAAATGAGTTAGAAAACATCTTCAAGTACAATTAGTTTGTTATACAATTCATCAAATATTGCAGAATCATCACCAGTTGGGATATTCGAGATGCTTAGATTATGACCCAAATTGGCTCCACCTTTAACTTTGTATGCTAGATTATTATTAGGCATAGCCTTTTTCAGCACCGTTAAATCAGGTTTAGCATTAATACCTTCAGCAGATGGCCTGAGACCTAGATCATCCCCTTCCAAGATAGTGAAAGGACCAATTTTGTTTATCATAGGATCCTATAGTATATGTGGTGGATATATAATATCATAAGTAGAAAGAGTCAATGATGGCTACATAAAACCTTATGATGCACATTGTAAATTATAGTATTATCCTCCCCCTCTACAGTAATAGGACGAGATGTGGCCTCAACCCTTGAAACTGCTCCTATCAATGGGATGGAATCAATAATAGGAATCTCCAACTCATCAGAAGTATCATCCTCAATTATTGGAGGGTAAACTCTAAGCCCCTTGAGATAAGATATGGGAGTAGGTTATGAAATCCAAAAGTAGGATCAAATGAATATTCTTTAAAAATTGAGAACAAATGAGGTTGTTAAAATGCATCATGACTAGCGATGCTCTTGGACAATGTCTTTATTCCCTGTCATCCCTTTTCTTTGGATTGTGAGAGACTGGAAATTGATCATGTAAATATTGACATCAATGGAGTAAATAGAGATAATTACCTTATAATATCCTCCTCCATGAGTCTCCATCCTAGTTGAAAACTCCCCTGATTCATGGGTAGATCCCACAACCCTGATGGGTGATCCTCTCATCCCATATTTTGGTGAATCATGGTTAACCATTGGTTCCTCTCTAAAAATAGAAGTCATGTATTTCCTATCAATCAAAAATGAAGAATGAGTAAGGGATAGGGGAGAGAAAAGAGGCATACCCCTCCAAAAGATACAAATTCATCACATTTATTAGATTCACGATCAACCACCTCCTTAGAAGCACCTCGATTAATCAAATACTTCACTGTTTTATGGATGGAATCTGATAATAAATAGAATATACAAGAATCTTCAGTTTCTAAAGGAATTTTTCAACTTCAGAAAGATTAGTTACATATTTGAAGCTTGAGGGGGCATGAATTTTTCCATGTTGTGTGAAATGTATGCAATCATAGATAAATATACATATATCCTCAATTTTAGAGGTATATATTTTCAGAATTCAACTAACTTAGGACACACATAATCTGATTTTTCAGTGGATGGTTCTGAAGAGGACCCAAAATCCCTTTATTTTACTATTTTATAGGCCTCTTAATCTTTATAGGAGGTTGGGAACCTAGAGCTCATGTTTCCTCTTGGTGATTATCATAAGATCCTCGGTTCTTTAAAGGTGCGGTATCTTAAACTCAAAATTACTTAATGGATTAAATATGAGATAATTTATAAGATTTAAGATCCCCATGTTCATAATCCATGAGTAAAACCTTTCCACCATGATTTCACCCATCTAAATGTTTTCATAGATTTGACTCATGGGATTATTTTTGTTAACTCCCCTTAAGGGTATGAGGAAATATAGACATCTATATACCTGTAAGTCAACCCTATAGATAGACCTGATAGAGGCATTTTAATCATTACTTCATATACCTGTAGATCCATGAGGACCCAGAGTTATCGGGTCCCTATTGGGTGTTTCTATAGTCATAAATTTATGGGAGGGGATATAGTTGGTTACTATAGGAAATTATATTGGTTTTAAAATCTATATGGAGTATAAGATTCACAAATGAACTCACCATCAATTTGGGTTTCCAAATAATATCTCTAAAAGATATCATGAATGACCTCATCTCATCATTTTTAAGAAAAAATTTAGTAAATTTCCCAGTTGGTGGATCCTCATATTGTAAGAAATTAAATCCCTCAAGAGGATAGGGTTCTTCAAAGATTCTCTATAATTCAGGGGTAGAGGTTGGATGCCATAAAAATCATATACGAAAGATCATAACTGGAATCCAAGAACCCAAATTCAATCAACATAACATAATAATTGAACTTCTATATGATCTATCCCCACAACAATTAAAGTGCCCCTGAAATTTGGAATGGGTTATTCCCTATATTCACATGCAATAATAATTAGTGGATCTATTCCAAGATTGGGGCTTCAAAACCCACATGATTTCCTTCAGTCAACCTGGATATAATAATAAACATCTCCATCCTCGTGCTTCCATTAGATTCATAAACTGGAATCATGTCAGTATTAAACCATATTATTATAAACCCGTCAAGGAGTGTTTTGGTAGGGATGTAAGACTTGACTTTACCCCCACCAGTTATATTGGCCCTGCTCTAGTGTAGGAAAAAACATATCGAGGATGCCCTGATTTTTCAATGATGGACACCCTATTGGGTGTTTCCAAATAAGACATTGTCCTTTCGTCTATAAGAAAACATTCATCTATGCATTGGAATGGACATCTACCCTTATGTAAAGGTATTACTTTCTAAAATCATTAGCTAATCATAATAACTCACAATCAAAAACATGTATTTTTTCAGTATCATACCACAATAATTTCAGTGTAATGAACTCTTAATACATATTTCTGAGAATGGGAGTTCCTGAGATCTTGTATAAGTCCCATAAACCGATTTTTAATTCTCTATGGGTCTAATGAGAAGTATTTTTTTGGGATAAATTGGATAATAAACTAGGGAATGATGTCTGCGTGCTTATAAACTTATGTTTGGGCCACCAAGATAACCTCATTGTTTTTGTCTGCCTTCAGTTCAGCTTCAAATTCATCACTAGTATTTTTCACCTAATATGCCCGTATACAATTTGGTTTGACACCGCCTGTAGCATGTAAGTCCCAGTCTTCTTCCCAGACTTTTGATTTATCTATCTTAGAAGTACAGAATAAAGAATATTGGCAGTTTGGTTTTGATACAAAAGGGCGAGTCTTTAGATCCAAAGTACAACTATTGTGATACATTGCACATGTGGAGGGTATCATTCCCCCATTGATGAATGCACCCTCGTATGAGATATTGGTAGTGGTAAAATGTTTTTACTCCTAGAACATAGAATGAAAAAAAGTTATTCATAATATTTGAAATTATTATATCTCTAAAAATATTTTGGTCATTAAGTGGTAGTGGTTCTCTTTTTGGATATTCTGGGTGGTACTTTTTAGGATGCATTACCAAATCTTAAAGAGTGGGGTCACACAATTTGTAATAATCTTTCCAAATGATGTCCAAAATTTTATTGATACAATCACTAGATTGTTCATCAGAGACTCAAACCTTTTTAGAATCCATTAGAAATTTACAAGGAAACACCATGATTTTATATAGATCCAATGTTTTAGTTTAGGTGATTTTAATAAAAAAAATTAGCAAGGGACTTGATGTAGTTCAATCGCCCAAGTGATCTCAAGTAGGTATCTCACCCAAGGGACCTCACACACATCACTTTCCCATGTGACCTCATACAGGTCACTCACTAATGTGACCTTATGCGGGTCCCTCACCAATGTGACCTCACATGGTTCACTTGCCCAGGTGACTTGGCATAGGTTCCTTAATAAAGCCAAGTCAAGGAAAATGCTCATTCAAGTGAAGGAATAATATGTGTAAAAAATTAGAATGTTCCCAGAAGGCTTGCATTAATGACTAGTTTAATAGGAGAGTATAAGAGGATGAATAGTGTTAGTAAATGTGTAACACCCCGAGCTTCCACGATACGCTTCTCATTCAGTAATGCAATAGTTTGCATTGTACGCAACTTCGAGTTCTAACACACCGCGACTAATCAAAGTAGCCGTTATGAATAGTAATACCCACTTTTTAAAATTATAGAAATTTTATATTTCAAAATGGACTTCACTTTTTTATTCGTAATATCGAAATTATCCTAAGTTGAATTTTTTGTAATTTTCTAAGAACTTCCATTTTTTTATGAATAATGAAGAATACTTAAAAAAAACTTTTTTAATCAAAATAATTTATAGTGATAAATTATAATATTGAGTGGTTTTAAGTATAATTAGAATATATTTTTACCATTTTATCCAATGGTGTTCATTATAATTAATTTCACTTTGAAATTAGACATAAACAATTGTCAATCTTTTGATATATATTGTTTCTTAAAAACATGCTATTTGTTGTGACAGCGGGAATTAATTATAAAATTAATTAATGCAACTTATATTTTTGGAATTTTTTAAAATAGACATCATTTTTGAATTTGGAATATCAATTATATCTTAGCGTGAAATTTTGGCATTGTTCTGAAAAACTTCAATTTTTTATGAATAGTGAAACCACTAAGTGGTAGTTAAATAACTGATTTTTCATTTAAATGAAATATTACCAATTCTGTGATTTTATTTTCAAAAATCCAACATACATGGTTTTCATTAGGAAGTAAAATGTGGGTTAATGGGATTAAAATAATTTTTTGGTGAATAGTAACTTTTAAGTTTAATTAATCACGATTAAAGGTAATTAGTGGAATTTAAGGTAGAAATTATATTATAAAAATATGAAAATACCTTTTCACTTTTCCTAAACCTATTGGATGAGTCATGGTCGACCAAGAAAATCCATGGGTCAACTTGGGGACCCCATTGAGCCACTTTGGTAGGAAAATGACATAAATAACTTTTAGTTAAAGTTAAAATAAAAATGTCACAAACATAAGTTGTTTTACTAAATAAATTTTTAAGTGGGGTTATACAAGTCATATTTTTGACTATAAATATTCATTAGAAATATAAGAATATTTCTTACATCATGATATATTTTTTTATAATTTTTAGACATTAAATAGATTAAATTATTTATGACACTATGATGAGGCAGCGATTACCTCATTAATTAACGATTTTAATAAAATGGAAGGATAATGTAAAATCTAAGCATTAAACTTGTCCAAAGACTATTGGATGAGAATATTTCGAACCCTTATCACCATATCCTATAATTATATAAGTTTTGGACTTTTAGAATCCGAAAAGCATTGTATAATAAAGTTACATTTCATTACATTCCAAGAGTGCCCCTCCTCTCCTCTTATAAAAGGCCCCCACCTCTACCACCTTACTCACACCTTAAAATCCTTTTGGCTTGGCCAACCTCTGCCCAAATACTCTCCCAAATTCCCTCCCTTACTCCTAGAAGCCTCAATTGGGGCAGAATTCTTCCCAAGGAATCCTTTGGCTCAAATCAAAAGAGTTATCCGATTTGAAGGTAATGTCTTCGCTTATGTTATTTTGTTTTATTGTGCTTATCCAACCCCCTAAAATCTTTTTATTCATTTATTTGGTAACAAAACCAGTATCCTCAATATACTAGGATGTTTTTATAAGAAGTATTCGAGCTACACATACACACACCTACATCTAATGGTTAAAGAACATACTGTTTCTGTGGATGGCGAATTTCTGCCTCACGAAACGATGATTGTTCAACACTCATATAACACCTTCAAAGGTGGCCATTAAGATGTCAATATATTTATATATGATATATAATATTTTTATGTTTTACTTAAGGTTATGTATTTTTCATTTATGGCATACCTTTATTGTTTCCATTATGGGTAACCGCGATATTTTCATTTTAGGAAGTGCGGACTACCGCCCCCTCAAAGTGATTTTAATCGTTAATGCCATATATGGGATGTATAAAGGATAGAGTAAATGGTATTATACATTATATTATACTGTAATTATATTATAACTTTATATAATTATTACTTAATTCCATTAAATATTAAATGCAAATGAATGTAGCGTCCATGCGTACGTACGGCTTACCGTCTCCATGAACGGTGCATTTCATTTCTTACCTCTAAATGTTATGTAATATTATAAATGAATGTATATACTGGATATATATGATGTATATGATATATAAATCATGAATATAATTAGGGATATAATGGATATTTTACCACATGAACAAAGTGTAATTATAAGAAGTTTATTTTTTACTCAAGTACCTAAGATCGACAAAATGACCGTTATAAACCTAAATAATTACAAAATGTTCTTGACATGGTAATAAGTGATATAAAAGGAATAATGAACTTGAAAAAGGTTCTTAAGAAGGTTTAGATTAACTCTAGTTTTTTATTCAGGAGATCAAATAACGGTCGAGTGAATTTGGACACGAGGTAAGGGAATTTCTTAACCCAATTTCCATTCTTTGGGTTAATCTCCTACTTTCAAATTATGTCATGATATTATTATGTCCTATATTGTATTTATACTTTATTTATGTGTAAATATAGTGAATACACAAAATAGATCTATTTTATTTTAATAAATGATCTTTGTAAGGACTTAGTCTCAATCTCCTTTCATTGAGGAATATTTGGTTTTATACACAACTTTCTTTTATATGCTGTATAAACCCCTTTGTCTTTTTATGTTTATTCAAAAGGAATCTATTTTATATGAAGCGTTTTACTAAATGACAAAAAGGAATGTTTTTCTTTCCGTACATATGCGGCGACAACGACTTCTCCGCCGCCGTGACCATTATTTGAGTTTCGCCTTCCTCTACAAGCCACACTTTTTTTAAATGAAAAATAAATACAAAGTTTTAATTTTCTTTTATTTTGGTATTGAAAATGGTTTTGAATGTGTTTTTATTATATAAATGTGTTGTATTGATATCTTGTGATTAAAATGTGGACATTTTATGTTTCCTTTATGCAAGTTTTATGTGATATGATTATGTTATGGTTTATGATATTTTTAAACCTATTCATATGAGGAATGCATTGGACTTAATAAGTGACGGGTGGAGCCCTCTATAGGTACTCGATGCATCGGTAGGTCTCATGAGACAAACTAGTGTCTTGGCACAAGGCCTTGACAAAATCATATTTGCGGTCTTGGCACAAGGCCTTGGCTACGTGGTTATGATAGTCTGGCATTATGCATTCCATCATTATGAAAGTGGTTATTGAGGTTGCATGTGATTATTCGACCAGTAAAATATCCATGTGTATAAGTAAATGGCATTATCTCATTTTACGTTTGTCATATTATGTTCAAGTTCAAGTTTAAAAGGCTTTTGTTTTAGTTTTACATTGCCTTAAATGTTTATATTTATTTATGAAGGCTTCCACTATGTTGTTATCCTTACTGAGCATCTGAGCTCACCCCTTTCACTGTTTTAATTTTTCCAGGATGTGAAGAAGTATATTATGAATGACCTGCATGGATAGTATGAGGGGATATCAAGACAATATGTTTGTGTAGTTTTGTTTTTCTTAATGATGTAATGTAAGACTTATGAATGTATCTAGTGTTTCCAAGGCTACTAAACTAATCAGTCTTTCGAGACTTGATCTATTGTGATCATGACAATGTTACGAAGTAATTCACCAACTCTGGGTACCTGGGGTCGGGGTGTTACAAAATGGAGGGGGAAAGTTCTAGGAGACACTATTTATATATGAATGGGTACCTATGCAGTCACCCTACATGATGAACCTATATGGTACACCTATACAGTCTCCCTATGCAACCAACCTGAGTAGACCATCTATACACCTATCCCATGAGAAATAGATAAAATGTAATGTTTTACAAACCCAAGCATGAATAAGAACAAGAAAATATTGGCTAATGAGTGAAGAATCCATAAATGTTTGTATTTATCTCTACCTTAGGTTCATATCATTTTCCTTTGATCGGATCTAGTAAAAAGGGAGGAATTTATTGACACTCCCATTTTTACTTGAGGATGAATATTTTCATAGAGAAATATCCTATGTATAGGCAGGAGGAAATGGTGTGAAAGGTGAAAACCCACTTCTTCCAAACATTCTCTTAAGTGAGTCTCACACAGGTATAACTTGCATGGCCCAACCTATACAACCAACTCCTCAAGAAGATCATCCATCCTGTCTGGGTAACTTGTGAAAACTGTACTCTTTTCATAGGTTATTGAGATTGCCTATATATAGTATCATTGGAATACTTATTTGAGGTAAATGGAATATGAGAAAATAGTTAAAAACTCTGCTCACCTTAGTCATTCTCCCAAGTCCTAAAAAACCACCAAGTAGATCTTTATGCTACAAAATATTAGAAAATTAATGAGATTATAAGGATCAGATTTCCTTCAAGGTCTAAAACACCAAATAAATGTGTGTGGATCAACTTCCCACTAGCTAAAAAGTTCTAGGGTGAAGACCCCTTCCAAATTCCGAGAATTTCACGTGACCCTTCTAGAATCACCTGAGGATACCATTTATGGTACGATAATGGTATTTTTTATGTTTGGTTTCCCATTTTTTTATTTTTCCCTGTTTTCCTAAGATGTAATTATGGGAGGCAACATCAAATTTTCCAATGTAACACATGGGAAAAGAAGCAACCTCCTAGATCAGTCGAGTCTCACCTGGAAAATCCAAATCCAACTCACCCAGGTATCACATGGGAAAGGTACCCTATAACTCACCTAGGTATCACCTAGTAAAAGAACTTTGGCCCCTATTTTCACATATATAATGATAGGGAACCCATTGACCCATGTTTACTATCTAGGTGGTTCCAAGATAATACCTTCTCTAAAGCCTCCATACATGTGTGATCAGAACCTAGGTCACACTTGTGTTCCCTATCGGTCATCAATTACTTGGTATATGAGGTATCTCCATTAACCTACCTAATAGTTATGATGCTTAGAATTTCTTTAATCATACATTCTAATGGTAATTAGTATCTCAATATTTGGGATGGTAGAAAATGGATTCTCAGGATAGGTGATGACATCTGTTTCCTAAAATGTGAAGATAATCAAATGATGAGTATCCATTTTCATCTTTATCCCTTCCCAAACCAACTCTTACACATATCATAAGGGGAAAAACTTGAGAGTCCCTCCTGGAGTAATCCCACAGTAATTTTTTAAAGACATATCCTATCATCCACACCCTTTTTCTCATCAACCAAATGATGAAGAAGATTGTGTAAAGTTGAAAATCTTATAATTTCTATTTTTTCTCACATTGATTACAAATCACATGGTATTAGGGGTAATTTTTTATGATTTCATTATCACAATAAACTACCCACAAATGTTCCACCTCCATAAGTGTAAGCCCTAAATATTACGAACAATGTTTTCATTGATTCCTATCCAAATGGGGTACATATGAAGCCTCCTTGAGTTTCAAACCCAACACATTAAGATAACTATAATCCTTATTGGTCTATATTCCCTATAGATTCATATCCAACCAAAAATTCCATATTCATTCCAGGTCCCTCTATCACTATTCCTTAATGGTCCATATTTCATGTAGGGTCATATCCATCCTAGTGGGGTGTATTCCTTCTGGGTCCTTCCATCATAATCCTTATTTGGTCATATTCCTAGTAAGTTCAAGCCTCCAAACCTGATAGGCTATATATTTTCTAGGTCCCTTGGTTCATTTCAATTTATGTACCACGCCAACTTTTTCTGGGACCCTTTTGCCTATACTTCCTTACCTCATGAAGTTAAACTACATGGTTGGGTCCTTGCCACATGACCTTAAAAAGTATGATGTGTCATGTTAAGTGGATCTAAAAATCATGGTTTATTATTATTCTCACAACTATATATAGAAATCTCTTATCAAGGGCCTAATCCCAACATCAAAACAACTCTCATCACCTGAGATGATAATAAATTCCAAAGTGCCTAACTATGTGGCATAAAACCAGAATCACAAAACAAAAGACACAATCAAGATAGAGAACCTATAATACATTCAAATGGATCCATAATAGGTTAACCTTGTATACATAAAGATTGTTTCCCTTCCACACATTTCTATATTTTGTTATAAATATATATGGGTGACCGATTTCTTATTTGGAATTTAAAATGGATTCGTGAATATGAATTGAATTTATAAGAGAGTATCCAAGTAGGCAATAATTCCTCCTAAAAGGGTATGAAGAGCTTGACCTCCCATAATCTTGACCAATGTGAGTTATTAAGAATCATTGGATAAGTTTTATAATGACTTATTACCCTTAGAAATGAGGCTCATGAACCATCATTGATATGACAGTTTTTGGGAATTTCCAGTTCCATGAACAAAACCTGTTGGAATCTGAACCGCCATGAAAACTGGTGTAAAAAACAAAAAATAATAATTCTTTTGTGATGCTTAAGAATTGAACAATTGAAAATCGGACACATGATGTGTCCAATATGACACTATGTGTAGGTATTATAATATATAAGTTCCATTTATGTTTAAAAAACACACCTCAAATCTGGAAACAAGGAAAAAATATCATATTGTATTAAAACATTACTACAACAATACATAATTCATTTATGATGTGTAGTAATCAACAACATGTTAATCCAACACACAATGTGATTGATATTACTCGAAGTGTGGGGTTTCAATTAAAAAGTTTCATGTTTGTTTAAAATGTGTCACACAGCCAAAACTGAAAAAACCAACTCATATTTTCCTTAATAATTAGGAAATCAATCTAAAATTCAATTGTGATGTGTATGAATCAACCACACATCAATCCGAGACATGATGTGGTAGGTATGACTCAAAGTGTGTGTTTTAAATATAAAAATGTTATTTTAGTTTAAAATTAATATCTATCATGAACCAGTCAGGGTACTCTATTAATATAACACATGTACAAAGTGAAAAATATAACCCAATTCCATAATGAAAGAACTCACCTTGACTAAGGTTCAATAGCTGGATCCACCTCCAAGAGATCTATTCCCCTTACTTGAACCTTGTAACGACCCAAACATTCATTAATGGAAATTCCCATCGATCTAATTAAATGTATTATTATGGTTATATAAAATTTGAACTTCATTGGTTTTATGTTTTTGTATTTTAAAATACAATTATTAATTGTGACCGTTGAAAATATAGCTATTGAACAAAGATGATTGATATAAATATAGGTCTTTAATAAATCCAATTTACTCAGAAAAATGAAGCGATGGATTCATCCATTAGACATGTCCGGTCTGAAGCCGATTTTTCGAAGCTCAGAAAGGAGGTGGCTACATTGGGATTTGCTCTTGACCAATCCCAACCAAGCTTAAACACGTTATGCTTGAGGGGAACCAGCTACGGGGGAAGTGAAATTTAATAGAGATTACCACCTGAGTGATGTTATCTGAGTCACCGAAAGAGACTGTCACCATCACACAGCTTACTCTTCAGTCTTATGCGGGTGTTAAAGGGGTTATGTAACAAGACCCAAACAATATGACTATATAAATTTTTCCTGTATAGAGAATATACATTATTTTTTATTGTTACTTTGTAAATAGTTATTAAATCACAAATAGTATTTTTATTTAATAATCATCTAAAAAAGTTATTTGGATGAATTGATGGATTATTAAATTAAATAATATTTTAATAAAATATTATTATTTTTATTAACAAATTAATTTTTATTAAATATAAATTATCATATAATTTTTTGAATGCAATTGTAATATTTATTATGGTTTGAAAGCTGTTTTTGTCAAAGACCATGAATTTTTGATAAATGTCAGTTTTTATTTTAAAATTAAAAATTCACATATATAGAAAAATATTTAGTTAAAATTACTACTATTTTTGGAATTAGTACATCAAAATTATCCAATGGTGAATTTTTCATAATTTTCTGAGACAGTCAAAATTTTGTGTAAAAATTAAATATCGTTTAGATATATGATGTGTTTTATGACATCATAATGACCCAATAGTGATGTAATATAATAATATAAACATTATATTTGTCCAATATATGTTTTACCATTAAAATAATGTGATTTTTTTTATTTATTTTACAATCCTTTAGTGAACCCTCTAATACTTACAAGACATTTTGTATTTTTAAATTGTTTTTCTTAAGAGTGTGACTCACCTCCACATAAGGAAACCAATTATTTTAAGATGTTCGGCCATTTTACATATAAAATATTATTTTTACACTTCTTATTTCCAAAAACCATGGGCAAAAACCATGGTCTGGTTTGTGGTTTTGATTAGTTTAATGTGAGGTGTCCCAAACCTAAATAATAAAGAATTTCCTCTCCTTTCCAATATAAACACACCCAAGATCCCACTTCCTATTCAATCAAAGCCTTTGGAGTTAGACCAAAACCTTCAATACTCTCTCTAGAATCCTCATAAGGTGACCCAAGATCCCATGAAGCATCTCTCAAGCCTTTGGGACCACAATTCCAAGTAAGGGATTTCTTCCTTTCTCATTTTGTCCAATTTTCATTAAATTGTTATACCATTTGGTTTTCAATTAAAAATATTAGATTATGATTTTTCACCTCCAACATACTACCCTTTTTTATTTTTGGATTATGGGATACCATTTTCTCTCTTATTAATGCCTCCCATGTACACCTGTTACAATGCTGAAATTTCATAAGGTATTTCTCTCTCCTATTTTACATCCGAGTAATTATTTTGTATTATGCATCTAAATTTCATTATATTTTTTGGGACAAGTATCTATATGACTCAATTACTGTCAATTTCAAGTAAATATGATCATAAAATCCTTTCTTTCTCACCAAATTGTTTTATGAGTTCTTATTTCATTTTGTTATGCTGCCGAAATTACACTACGATTTTCCCAGCCAATGTCATTGTGTAGTGAATACCAAGCCCATTTCTCTATCAAGGGTATTCAACTTTATGCACATTTACTTATTGATTATAAATAAAAATTTATTATTCCAAATCTGTTTATCGTGGAATAAATGATGATGATTGATTCTATGTTATATGATCCATGTGGCACACTTATTTATGAAATGAAATGCTTAAGAAGGGTGCGCCATAATAGCTCTTCAATGAATTGGATAAAGTATAGTATAATGATACATCATGTGCAATGGGTGTTGACTCATGCTAATTAAAATTCAATGAGGTTTTACTCTTGCTTCAGGTGTAATGAGGGTTTACTCATGCTTCATGTGCAATGAGACTTGGCTCATGCTAATTCCATGTTAAGTGTTGTTGTCACAATTCCATGTTATGATTATAATGCTTTATCATGACTTTATGTTCATGTTTCTCTTGTGATTCATTGATATGATTGTTTTCTAACATGTATTGTATTCCTCATGTTATTCCATGTTTTCCCCTAATCGGGCTTTATAGATCACCCTTTTCTTATGCATGTCCTCAGGTTATCCCATGCAATGCTAAGTACGAGGGAATGTAGTGGTCATGTAAAGGATGTTTTAAAGAAGATGTTGTGTTTTATGTTTTAAGTTGTTATGTAATGTTCCTAAGCCCCAAATACACTATACTTTTTGATCATCCATATTGTATCAAGTAAATATTTTATGCTATAAATTAGCTATAAGTGTTTAATAAAGATCAGAGTTGTTATAGTTGGTATCAGAGGATAGGTTTAGATATTTTTGGGTTTAAGATTAAAAAACCCTAGTGAAAACATAGAGACAATAATAAGTATAATAAGAACATCCCTGAGTATTGGTGAGTATAGATTAATTAGTTTATTAAGAAAATACATACCTGTCTAGATATGAGCAGGTAGAGCTGGCTCTAACACAGATGTATCCTGGGGGTAAAATCGGAAAACACCGCTTTGAGCTAGACTCAAACGAGAACTGGTGCACGACAATGGGCCTTGCTACACTCTTGGTTACGAAACTCCCAGAGGATATTCTTTGGTAAATTCACAAGCTTAGTATGAACCCTTATTAAGGTAATTAAAAAATTCCCCTAAGAATAAATGTTAGAAAGTTGATCATGAAAAGCATAGATTGAAGCTTATGGATTCATAAGTTAAGGAAATAAAATTTATTTATAAGTCATCAGTTTTTTCCTTGTATTACACTTTTTGTGTTACCCCTAACATTCCTTTTATTCCAGTCAATGGCCGGTAATAAGAGGACTCAAGCTAACAACAGATGTGAAGATCAATGTGATGACTCTTCTAATGAGATTACCAATCTGATGGGAGTGGTAATCCTGAACATTGACATGCTTCTCTCTCAGTTAACTCAAGATTTGAATAGAACATGGGTTAAGAGGAACGTTCAACTTCCCCTCCCCCCAGATAGAATAAGTCGCTATCGAGAGCTTTATGAGACAAAAGCCTCTTAATTTTAATGGATCATCTGATCCATCAATCATTGAAAAATGGATCAACTCCACTGAGAAGATATTCTCCATCCTTCAATGTTCTGAATAAGTGAGGGTTCTTCTGGATTCTTATCATATGTAGGATGAAGCTAATCAATGGTGGATGTTGATAAAAATATGATGCCTGAGGAGGATATAATGGAGTTGTAATGGACGTATTTCCAAAAGATGTTTTTTGATAAATATTTTCCACGTACCCTCCGGATTAATATAGAAAGGGACTTCCTTTCCCTCAAGTAAAAAGATGATGAATCTGTTGGAGCATACGAGGAAAACTTCACAAGGCTTGTACGATACGCTTCCAGCTTTGTCATTACTCCCAAATTCAAGGTTGATCGCGTATTTGGTGGGCTGAAGCTGGAGAGTCGTTTCACCGAAGGTATATTATTGGTGTCCCAAATTATTTTTACCCTAACAAGTATGGAACCAGGAAGGCGTCGATCCATAAGGAACAAGAAGTTAGTTTTATCTTGTTTAAATTAGTTTGTATTTTTTTAATTATGTTTATAGAATTTAGAGTTTATTGTTGTTTATTGGATAAAAAGAATAATTGGTTTATGTTTCTTTTAACAAATTACATAATAGGATAAAATTAAATACGGGAAAATTGATTTTGATTTAGATAATGAGAGATTTGCATTGGAATTATGGATTAATGAGAAGTTTTTTAGTAAATATAATATCATATGATGTAGTGTTGTTCAAAATAACCCAACACGCAGGGTTTCAATTTGTAATAATGTTTCCTTTGTATGGTAGACTTTTTATTTATAGCTGAAGAAATTAACTCCATGGTCCAGTAGTTAGTGTTTAACAAATCATTATTTGGATTAGTCCATTTTGAGTTGATGAATACTTCCAATTATCATTAAGTTATTCATTGGTATTCTTCATTTAAATCACTAAAAATTCTTCCCTTGGTATGATATAGAATTTCAAGTGATAAGATGAAGTGATTTAAGAAGAATAAGAAGAGGTTAATAGAACAAACACATTCATAACAACTTAATTTAAATTAAAGCTCATCATCTCCCACAACCCCAAAAAACTAGGTGATTAGTTATATATATATACAACGATAAACACAAAACTCTTGATACCCGATGTGATAATGCTTGAAGCTTTGAGGTGGAAGTGATTCATTAGGTAAATAGTAGAATGACGGTAGTACAGCGGAATAACTTCTCTCCTTCAGAACATAAACCCTTTTCTCCACACAATACAACCCTTTGAACTGGAGGCCAAGGCCTATTTTTATAGAAAACTTAACTACACGGTGTGTGGAAAAATTAAACTCCATCTACTTTTGTCAATGCATTTTTACCTTCATTTTCACCACTGGTAGGTGGCCTAACACACCATATTTGACATGGAACATGGTGCCGCTGGGTAGGTAAATATACAGGGCGTCGCCGCCATACCTGGCGTGTAGTCTTATTTTTTGGCTGCCAACCACTTCAAGAAATGTATACACCATGTGTATCATTGGAACATGGCGTGTCTCCTTCATCCGGCCACATGGGTGTGTCAACTCTTATCTTCCACAAATTTCCTCTAGAATAGAATACACAGATTGTATAGTGGGAACACGACGTGTACCAGATTCTAGTTTCTTGGGCATGTACTTGTCCTGGTCAACCCATGTCTGAGCTTGAATGTACATGGAAAGTATATTAGTACACTCCGTGTAGTTGTGAATTTTTTCCCATTTCTCCCCAATTTTTTGTATTTGGCCATAAATCCCTTAAAAATGAACAAGATCACCAAAATCAAAGTATTTGTTTACTAAGTAGTAGGTATTTGCTGTCCTCCTAGAAAAAAATTGTTTTTATTTTTTAATAGAGTATGTGAAAATGTATACACAAATCGGGTGCATCAAACTCCCCCATACTTTGCCATTTTTTTCCCTAAAAGAAATCTCATCATCTAATTAAAAGAGTCTATATTTTAAAAAGAAGTACTTTAGTTAATCACAAATGTTAATAATAAGTTATAGGAGAAAATTCCATAACGAAAACAAAATAGTTTCAATTCATGAGGTATTCTAATCTTGCATCATATATAATTCAATTAACTACATTCATCACCTTTTAACTCATGTTTCAACCATTCAAAAATATGCAATCCACTTGATGATTTACCTCACCGATAATATACTCAACACTAAAGAAATTTTAAATAAAAGTTTTTCTAAATAAAATATATATACACTCTATCCATAGGTTTTCAAGAAATATAGTTCTCTACCTTAGAAAATTGATTTACAAAAATCATGAGGGATTTTCAATAATGATCAGATGTTTCTGTTGCTAATGTTTGGAAGTTAAAGATGTGAAAATAACATTGAGGCTTGAAAAACAAGGCAAAACTCATAAATTACAATGCATGATATTCAAAATTAAGCTCCTTTTAATAGAGTCATCAACAAGCTCAAACAAATGATCTCACCATCTTATTTATATGGGTAGGTAGGGTTCACAAACCCACAAGAGAGTATAAGGTCCCATTATTTGTAACATTTTTTCATAAAAAGGGGACCTTTCAAAACATCAAATAATAGAGTTTGGGAAAACTTGTGGCCCTAAATAATCAGGAGTTTCTCCCCCATACTTAAATTCATGAAAATTCGTGGATGTATTCCACGTTTTTCCAATCACTTCTTTTGAGCTCAAATTAATAATCATTAAAATCACAAAATAGTTAGGGTTGGAAGGAAAATAGGCTTGTAATATGGCACCCTATAAAAGTTATTCATGGTTTCTAGGAGATTTATGAAGATAAAATGTAGCGTAGGTCTTAGGATAAATAGGTTAAAAAAATCTAATGCCTTAATAATTTCAATGCAATTCAAAAATTCCTCATGTTTAGAAAAGAAAACATGAAAATTCTGGTAGTTATGTATATTCTAAGAATCTCTCAAGAAAGGGGGTATTATAAAGAGTATGAAAAAGGGTTTAGAATACAAATTAGAAGTGGAAAAAATAAATAAAGAGACAATCAGGTCATGACTTTCTAATAATTGATTATTTTATTCGATGTAATTATCCGAGGATTACAAGTTTTAATTTAAATTATATCAACAATCACTTTAAAAAACTTATGAAACAAAATGAACATGCAAATTTCTAAAAAAAAATTCCAATTTCATATTTATTATTTAAAAGTATAATAAAAATAATATGTCTTCACTTTTTCAAATATATCTTCTAATAATGATTTATCCTAGAATCTGAAAATGGAAAAGACTAAAGTGGTCGAGAGAATCCCCCCATACTTAATATTGCATGGGGTCCCCCATGTGCCCAAAAATATGAACATGGTAAGGTGGGGACACAATAGTGGACCAAAATGAGGGGAAGTAAGGAATGAATTAAACCATGAAAGAATAAAAGTCAATGGAAAAAAGAATACTCCCCTTGTGTATAGGGAAAGAAAAGATGTAAAAGTGCATCCCAAAATGTGCCAAAGTGCCTGTGATGTTGGGAAAAAGAGAACACTGCATGAATACACAACATACACTAGCACAAGATATCAAAAATATATGAGATGAAAAACCGATGTTCAAAAACTACTCGGGGGGTCACCTCAGAAGAGGCACCATCTGGTACAAAACCAGCCAAGAGATAAGGCTCAGGATCTATGAAAACTGGAGGATCAGAATCTGAAATCATAAGGGAAGCTATAGAAGTAGGAGCCACAGGGGCTAGACACTGTATAGGAAACTTGGAAACACTCCATGAACTAGAAAAAATGGTGGTAGTAGTAGTAGAAGCAGTTGTGCTCACAGTGGATAAGAGAATAGAATCTGTGGCAAGCACAGTAAAGGGTGGTGGATATGTGGAAGAAGGGCTAGGAACTAAGGCATAGGCAGGTGGAGGGGGCAGTGGAATACCATGATGCTGAATAAAAAGTCCCAACATCTACCCCAGGCGATCTTGACGGTTGTCGATACGAACCAAGTACTGCTCCATAGCGGCTAGGTAGAGGGAAAAGGTGAGATCGACCGAGGGTGTGGGGTTAGGGTTGGAAGAAGGGGGAATAAAAGAAGGTAGGATAGACGAAGGGCTCAGAAGAAGAGGGTGGGGAGGGGAAGCTGGAAGGGGTGGGGAAGGTGCAGAACGTGCATCGGTGGTTGCAGGAGGGTCAGCAGGTGGGTGGGGTGGCGCATGGGATAGGACGTAGACACCCCCTGATTTCAGACCAATCCCATGCGAATAAGCATGAGATAGTCCATCCTATGAGGGTAACGTTACAAGTCATGTGGAAGAGAAGGCTTAAAAACCCCGAGATGGTGGGAAATTCGGGTGGTGTAAAAACCGCTGTTCAGGTTTCCCTGACAGCCGGTAAACTTGGCATGAATATTGGAGGCGACACGGTATGAGAGGTTGGGTAGTCCTGCCAGATAACATAGGTAAGGAGATCCATGTCACGACTGGTCATGACCCCCATATCTTCATGGCGGGGAATATGGATGGTGCTGAAACACCGATGGGTGAAACAACGGATGGGGTTAGTAATACGAGTACTCTTCTACGAGGTAATGGTGTAGCGTTGGTCTGGCCCAAAAATCTCCCACCACAAATCAATGAGCATAGAGTGCTCAGCCCAAGTCAAGGTATAAGTAGGGGGTGGGGTGATGGGATGAGGATTGAAACCACACCGACGGCCTAACTCGGTCATTGTAAGGGAAAAACGTCAGCTGCTTAGCCGAAACCGAACCATGGGTACTGCATCACCAGGTGTCTCCTAGTACTCAGCTCTGTCAAACTCAAATGTAGCAGGGAACTACAAAGATAAAATGCGGAAAATAGGAGTGTTGACCTGGAAAATTATGAGAAACAGAGTGTGTCCATGGGGATCCTATAACTCTCCCCAGATGCCCAGCTGTTGAGAGACAATACTATCCAAATAGCTACTGGTCAACAGAATCAAGTGGTGATTGAAACTCTGAACTCTGTCATGTTCCATGTCGGTGACCAGGAACACCATATAAGGGTAGGGAACACCTGTAGGTCCCAACCCAGGTGGAGGTGCTGCAGTAGGAAATGGTTGTGGGGGTGGATCGATTGTAGTTGGTGGAGGGTTGCTGGATGGGGTGATCGATGAGGGTCCAACTGTAGAGGAGGAGATATCAGGTGGAGTAGCAGCTGGGAGGGAAGGAATGAAGGTTCTCAGAGGATCGATATGAGATGGTGGAGGTCAGGTGCTACTTGGAACAACCTCGGCTGAGGGAGTGAGGGGTGGATGGATGGCTAATAGAGGGAGCTGGTAGACTGGAAAGTCCAGATCAGGTAGTGTCGCAGGCTAGAGTCAGATCCAATGATAAATGGGCCTCTCTCCCTCACTGGCGGAGGCCGACCGATTCCCTCCTGAAGTATCTCAGTCTGCCATAACCCTAAAGAGAAAGAAAAATAAAACAAAATAAAAAGAAAAGGAAAGGAAACAAAGAATATGTGAGAAAAATAAAAAATAAAAGTACACTACGTGTACAACCAGAGTACACGACGTGTAGTGAAATCTAAGTATCATCCTGTGTTCTCTAGATAAACACATTGAGGGAGCATGGGATAGATCAGAAGACATATTATTATTATTGTAACCTATATAATAATTACTATTAAAAAATAAAATATTAAAATTATATATATATATATATATTTATATATTTATAATTATATATATATGTATATACATAATTTATAAATAAGGCTATACATGTAATGTATCGGAAAATACACATCGTGTGTTTTAATATTGGAAAAATAGAAGTATAACCTTTCATCTGGTGCTTGGGGCGAGGTTCGAACCGGCGATCGGTCGTTCCGAACGGAATCCCTCAACCATCGGAGAAAATGTTGTACTGCTGCTCTAATTTATCATTTATATATAGTTAATGTTTATGGCCTATACTACAGAAGAAGAATGAAATGCAGGGTGTGTGGTTTTTAATCATACTATAAGGGGATGAATTAGGGAGATTAGTCATGTTCGAACCTGGGTATTTTGGATCCAGGCCCGAGACTTTTCCAATCTGCCAACTTCACCTAGCTGAATTACTTTATATGGAAAAGTTTTTTCATTTTTAGAATGAAAATAGGGTGCACATGATGTATATTGAAGGAAACATTTTGTGGTTTTATTAGAAGGGTAAATGATGGAAATGGGATGGTTTTCAGGATTCAAACCCAGGTCTTTTGGATCCGGTTTACGATGTTGACAAACCGATCTATACCGATCTTGGATTTTCTTATAAGAATATACATATATTTATATATGAAAATCTAACACACAAAAACCATGAATGATAAAACATGGATAAAATGGATTAATCTCTGTGCCGAAGGTGGGTCGAGGAAGATTTGAACAGGTGATGGCATGGATAAACTCCATGGACATTACAATCAGCCCCAGCATCATCGCTATTTATTTATTAGTTAAACTATATATTTATAATAGTTATAAAATAAATGAAAAGAAAAAGGTACACACCGTGTATATAGGTTGGACACGACATGTATCAGCTGGGTTCCCTCCCAAAAAGAACCTTTGTTTTTGGTCATTGGCTCGACCTACTTACCTCATATTACCTGAGCTGTATGGTGGACAATGTTTCCACCATGTCGTCTATGTGATGGTAATCCTTTAACCACTTTCTGTTCACCTTGAATTGTTGACCATCCTCTCCATAAATTTCTACCACTCCATGATGTAATACGTGTTTAACATGGAATGGTCCCGACCATCGTGACTTTAACTTCCCTGGGAATAATCGAAGACGAGAGTTAAAGAGAAGTACCTGATCACCAGGTTAGAATGTTTTATGTGAAATCATCTAGTCGTGAATTTCTCTTTTCGTCTATTTGTATAGCTTGGATTTCTCATGCTCCTCTAATCTCATTTCATCAAGTTCCAACATTTGGAACTTTTTATTCCCTTTATCTTCCTTCAAATCAAAATTTAGGGCCTTGACGGCCCAGTAGGCTTTGTGTTCCAACCCCACTGGTAGATGGAATGGCTTTCCATAGATGAGGCGGAATGGGGACCTTCCTAGTGGGGTTTTGAAAGCAGTCCAATATGCCCACAGTGCATCATCTAACATCATGGACCTGTATTTCCTCAAAGTGTTTACAATTTTCTCCAAGATCTTCTTGAGCTCACAATTGGAGAGCTCCACATCTCCACTATACTGTGGATGATATGGTGTCCCCATATTATGCTTTACACCATATTTAGACAATATTCCTCTCATCAGTGGGATTTCGAAATGGGTCCCTCTATTGCTGATCAGTACTTGAGGAACTCTAACCTTGCTAAAAATATTTTTCTTTAAAAAACACTTGACTACCATGCTTGTGTCGTGTGCTGTAGCAGTGGCTTCCACCCACTTGGAGACGTAGTCGATGTAGACCAGGATGTAAGTGTTCCCAGAAGATGGTGGAAAGGGACCCAGGAAATCTATTCCCCAGATGTCAAAAATCTCGACCACCAGGATTGAGTGCTAGGGAATCTCAACTCTATGTCCCCCATTACCGGTCCTCTGGCACCAATCGCAATAGGAAACAAAAGCCCGGGCATCATTATGCATAGTGGGCTAGAAAACCCCGACTGCATGACCTTTTCTATCATATGGTCAGGCCCATGATGTCCTCTAACTGGTGAGGCATGATAGTACTCCAGGATGTTGTGATCCTTATTCTCCAGGATGCAACGGAGGATCACCCCATCTCCACAATATCAGAATAGTAGAGGATCTTCCCAGTAGAACTTCTTCACATTAGAGAATTTTTTTTAATTTGCGGTAAGGAGAGGTCGGGGTGGACGACACCTATAACAAAAAAATTAGCAATATCAGAATACCATGGTCGAGGTGTTTAGTTAACTAAAAAAATGTTCCCATTAGGGAAATCCTCCCTGATCTCCTAATATTCCTCCTTCTTTAGATGAGGAAGCTCAAGGCGGGAGAGATGGTCATCAAAAACGTTATCACTCCCTTTATTATATCAGATATACATATCAAATTCATGTAAGAGGATTACCTAGAAGATCAATCAGGGCTTCACATATTTCTTGTTTAATAGGTACTTTAGTGCTGCATGGTCAATATAAACAATAACATTAGGCAACAATGAGTAAGAACAGAACCTGTAAAATATGAAAACCACTGCAAGCATCTCCTTCTCTAGGGTGGTGTAGTTGATATGTACCACATTGAGAGTCCTAATGGCATAATATATAGGTTGGAAAATTCGATATAGCTGCTAGCCCAAGAATACTCCCACTACATAGTCACTGGAATCGAACATAACCTCAAATTGTTCATCCCAGTTGGGAGAAATCATCACCGAAGATTACACCAGGCACTTCTTCAGATGCACAAAGTCTATGGAACATGACTTATCAAACTCAAATATGGAATCCTCGGTTATTATATTGGTTAAGGGCTGGCCTATTTTTGAGAAGTCGCAGACAAACCGCCTATAGAAACTGGCATGCCCCAGGATGCTGTAGATGTCTCTAATAGATGTCAGAATAGATAGTCATGAAATGAATTCTATCTTCGTCGGGTCCACCTCTATCCCCTTTTCTGAGATTTCGTGGCCAAGTACGATGCCACTTGGCACCATGAAATGACACTTTTCCCAGATCAAATCTAGGTTAGTGTTCTCACATCGTTCCAAAAGTAGCTCCATGTGACATAAACAAGTGGTGAATAATTTTCCATAAATAGAAAAATCATCCATGAAAACTTCGAGGATCTGTTCCAAAATGTCATGGAAGATATCCAGCATACAGTGATGGATGTTGGCGGGGGTGTTGTACATGCCAAAAGACATCCTCCAGTAAGAAAACACACCATAAGGGCACGTGAGTGTGCTCTTCTTCTAATCCTCTGGAGAAATGGAAATCTAGTTGTAGCCTGAATAACTTTCATGGAATAAATATATGTTGTGACTTGTAAGTCTGTATAGAATTTTATCCATTAATAGTAGGGGAAATGATCCTTCCTTGTGGAATCATTTAGCTTTTTGTAATCCACACAGACTCACCAGCCTATGATATTGTGTGTAGGGATGAGATAATTATTTTCATTTGAAATCACAATGATACCCCCCTTTTGGGTACCTCGTATAGGGAACTCACCCAAGAATTATCCGAGATGGGATATATGATTCCTGCATCCAACAATTTAATCACCTCTTCTTTTACAACTTCCTTCATGGGGGGATTTAGGCACCGTTGTTGTTGGAAAAATTGTTTGGCACCTTCTTCAAGTAGAACCTTATGGGTTCAAATGGTAGGGTTGATGCCATTCAAATCAGCGATTGTCCACCCAATAGCATGCTTTCGCTGTTTCAAATCCTGTATAAGTGCATCTTCTAGCTCTAGTGATAGTTCTTCATTATGTATGATTGAAAATGTCTGATTGGGTCCCAAATACTTGTAAATTAGAGAAGATAGAAGAGGCTTCAGTTCGAGTTCAGGTGCCTTTAAAATCGAAGGCACAAGTTGTTGCAACCTATCCTATTCCAGACTGTCACAAACAACTACAAGTTTCCAACAGTGGCCACCCTGGTCTTCGTGGAATTGTAAGTCCTCTGGTGCCTCTTCATCTGGAATGTCTAGAATAATATAGTTATCTGATGTAAAATAACATACTAGATTATTCCCTTTTTCTCTCAAATGACAATCCATGGTGGTTATAGTGTAATATTCCTCACGCTCAGACAATGATTCATGTTTGATATCTTTGAGGACATTATAGGTGGCTCATTCATCTCTTACCAAGAAAATCAACTCCCCTTGGTGCACATTGATTAATACTTTCCCATTTTCCAAGAAAGGTCTTCCAAGTTTAAGAGGTGCCTCCTGGTCATCCTCCATTTTGAGGATGATGAAATTAGTAGGGAGGATCAGCCTACCCACATTGACTAGTACATCCTCTATTTGTCCCTTTGAATTTTTGATGGATCGATCAGTATGTTGAAGGGCTACTCATGTAGGATTCAAATAATTGACCCCAAGATTCTTGAATACTCCAAGCGGCATAAGGTTCACACTGGCCCCTAAGTCACTGAGGGCCTTCCCATACTTTCATGGTCCAATAAGAAAATGAATAGTGAAACTACCACGATCCTAGAGTTTGGGAGGAATTGAGTGTTGGACGACTACATAACATTCCTTGGTTTGGCAAATGATGCCCAGATTCTCCATATTTATTTTATTGGAGACTATTTCCTTCATGAATTTGTCACAAGTAGGCATCGGTGTCAGTGCCTCTACAAATGGAATATTTATGTGTATATTTTTGAACACGTCCATGAATTTTCTGAACTGGTGGTGCAGCTTTCTTTGCTTCAATCTCTCTAGGAAGGGTAAGGCATGCTCAAAGGGTTTGACAATCTCATTATCTTTATTCTACTAAGCCTCCTTCTCTAGGATTTTGTATGAAGAGGGGTCTGTATCGGTTCCTTCTTCATTAATGGGGTGTGTGGATATAATTGGTTGAGCTAGTTTTCATCCGGTCCTAGTGGTTTTCCAGCTCCTTAGAAAACAACAGGATTTCTTTCCTCGTTCTGTGTCATGGGGTTGTTGTGATTGTGATCGGTCATGAGTGCTCGTTGGTGCCTCAAATGTTTCTATTCATTCCTTGGGTCAGTTGGGAAGAACCCTTAGTCTCAGTGTTTTTGGAACGTGTGAGGTAACCAATCATACACCTAATGACCTGCAGAAAACAAAACAAAACACCAAGCATAAATGAGGAAAGATAAATATAAACAAAAATGAGATTAAAAAAGAGATTTTTGTAAATTTATAATTTTTATTTTCACTATAATTTGATACAATCTTAATTAAAACAAGAATAAAAGTATCTTTTCTTATCCTCAGCAATGGCACCAAAATTTGGAAAATCTTTTCATCGAAGGTATATTATTGATGTCCCAAATTGTTTTTATCCTAACAAGTATAGCACCGGTAAGGGGTCGATCCACAGGGGAAAATAAGTTATTTTTATCTTGTTTAACTAAGATTATAGATTTGTTTTAATAAATTTTGTTGAATTTAGAGTCTATTGTTTTAGATTGGATAAAAAGAACAATTTTTTTAGCTTTCTTTTAACAAATTACATAACTGGATAAAAGGAAATACGGGAAAATTGATTTTAATTTAGATAAAGGGAGACATGAATTGGAGTTATGGATTAATGAGAAGTTGTTTAGTAAATAAAATGGCTTATGAGGTTGTGTTGTTCACAATAACCCAAAACTCTAGATTCAATTTGTAATAAAGTTTCCTTGGTCTGGTATAATTTATATTTAGAGCTGAAGAAACTAACTCCTTGGTCCGGTAGTTAGTGTTTAACATATCTTTATTTCACTTAGTACATTTTGAGTCAAGGAATACTTCTAATGGTCATGAAATTATTCGACAGTATTCTTATTTTGAACCCTTGAAAATTCTACACTTGGTCTGGTATAGAATTTATAGTGATAATATGATGTGATTTAAAAAGAATAAGAAGAGGTTAACAGAACAAACACATTCATAACAACTTAATTTAAATTACAACTCATCAGCTCCACCAACACAAACACACCCTGTGTTTAGTTATACATATAGAAAACTATAAACCCAATCTTTTGATACCTGATGTGATCATTATTGAAGCTTCTAGGTGGAAGTGATTCTTCAGTAAATGTTAGAATATTGGTAGTACGGTGGCATAACTTCTCTCCTTCAGAACATTAACCCTTTTCTCCACACAACACCACCCTTGGAACTGGAGGCCAAGGCCTCCTTTTATAGAAAAATTAACTACATGACATGTGGAAAAATTACATGACAGATACTTTTTTTAATGGATTTTTTCCTTCATTTTCTCCATTTTTAGGCAGCCTAACAATCCATCTTTGACTTGGAACAGGGTGCCGCTTGGTAGGTAAATATACATAGTGTGTAGCGCTACCATACAAGATGTGTAGTCTATTTTTTCCACCACCAACCACTTCTAGAAATGTTTACACGACATGTATCATTGGAAAACGACGTGTCTCCTTCAGCCGACCACATGAGAGTGTCGACTCTTCTTGTCCACTAATGGATTCTAGAATAGAATACACAGTATTTATGATGGGAACACAGCGTGCATAATTTTCTGGTTACTGGGGAATGTACTTGTCCTGGTCAACTCGTGTCTGAGATTGAATGTACACAGCGTGTATATCAGTAGACTCCGTGTAGTTGTACATTTTTTCTCAGTTCTCCCTAGTTTTGTGTATTTGTCAATAAATCCCATTTAAATGAACAAGATCACCAAAATAAAAGTATTTTTTCACTAAGTAGTATGTATTTTCTGACCTCCTAACAAAACAAGTTCTTATTTTTCAATCGATTATGTGAAAATATATACACAGATCGGGTGCATCAAAAACCTAGCCTCTGGAAAGCGCTTGCGATCCGTGACTTCGACAACTATGAGAAAATTGTCTGATGTGATTTCAAGGTCAAAATGGGGATTGGAGAATCTCATGAGTATCATGAGGATAAGAAGCATAAGGTGGACTTCAATGTTGGTGGTATGATGGGTAAATCCAATGGTTCTATGAAGATCCATCACCCCACTTGCCAAAGGTGTGGAAAGAAGCACCATGGGAATTACCTGAACGGGATGAGGAAATGCTTTAGGTGTGGAAGATAAGGGCACCTAGTTGTTAACTACCGACAAGATAAACTTGTGGCTTCAACAGAGGATAGGAATGCTTCATTCGAACCTCGACGCTTTGTTCATTGCTACAACTACAAAGAACCAGGTCATCTTGGAAATTAGTTCCCTAAGCCAAGGGTTTTTAGAGGCAACCAACCACCTCCAAGGTAGAAAGGGAGATATTTTTCCATCAATACTTCTGAAGTGAACCCTGACAACTATGTGGTGATAGGTACACTAGTTATTAATTCAATTATAGGGAACATACATTTTGATTCAGGTTCTACGCATTCTTTTATAACACAAAAGTTTAGTAGAACACTCTTAGAACCACCACAAATCATGGATGTAAATATGTCATTGAGTACAAAAAATGAGGCAATCATTACATCCCCTGAATATAACTCCTCCCCTATCTGAATCGGTGGATTGAACTTCCCAGAAAACATTTTCATACTCCCTCTGGTGTAATTTGATACAATTCTTATCTTGGATTGGATTTCCTTATATAGAGCGAACATAAATTTTCGTGAGAGGGAAATCACTCTCTATGTGGAAAATCAACCCCCGATACTATACAAGTGCAAGAAGGAAGATGAATCTTCATTATATCCATCATCTCAAGCGTAGATATTACTGACCTATGAGCATGCGTATCAGGCTCAGATGATTGAGTCTAAGGCAGAAACCATCCTTGAAGACATGCCAATTGTGAGAGAATTCACTAAAGTGATTCATGAGGAATTTTCTGGTCTTCCTCCAAGAAGATATGTTGAATTTTCAATTGATCTTATACCTAGGTAATTTCCAATATCCAAGACTCTGTATAGAATGGTTGTTGCAGAGCATGAGGATCTGATGAAAAATCTACATGAGAATCTAGATAAAGGGTTTATGGGCCTAAGTGCTTAACCATGTGGTGAACCAGTCCTCTTCTTCAAAAAGAAAGACAGGTCAATGTGACTTTTCATTGATTATCGTGAGCTTAAAAAAATTACAATAAAGAACAAGTATCCTCTCCAACAAATTGATGAATGGTTCGATCAGCTGTGTGGAGCACAATACTTCTCCAAGGTGGATTTTCGGTCAGGATATTATCAAGTAAGGGTGAAAAAGGAAGATATCCCCAAGACCGCTTTTTGTACAAGATATGGGCACTATGAATTCATAGTAATGCCTTTCGAACTCACTAATGCTCCAGAAATATTCATGGACATGATAAATAGATTCTTTTGAGATTAGCTCAACAAATATATGGTAGTTTTTCTAGATGAGATTCTGATATAATCTAAATCCCATGAGGACCATGAGGAGCATCTAAGAACTGTACTAGAGACCTTGCAGAAGGAGAAGCTCTATGCAAAGTAAAACTAGTGTGAGTTCTATTAAAGGATGTCTCATTCTTGGGCCATATCCTCACCAGCAATGGGATATATATAGATTCCTCCAAAATAGATGCAATTGAGGGATGGATCATGTCAACATCATAAATGGATATCCATAGCTTCTTGGGGTTTTCTGGAGATTATGGACAATTTGTGAGAAATTTCACATGATTGTCCAACCTTCTTACCAAGATAACTCGGAAGGGAGTAATGATTGCTTGGAGTCATGAATTCGAAGAAAGCTTCAAGGAGATAAAAAAGAGGCTTATCACTGCACTCATTCTCATTTTAACCACAAGTGGAGAACATTTTCTAATATTTAGTGATGCTTCAAAGAAGGGCATAGGATGTGTGTTGATGAAAAATGACAAAGTCATTTCTATGATTCAAGGAAATTAAAAGTTCATGACCAGAATTATCCAACACTTGATTTGGAGTTGGCTATGGTGATATTAGCTTTAAAAATTTGGCTGCATTATCTCTTTTGGAAGAATTGTGAAATATATACAGACCACAAAACCCTAAAGTATATATTTACAAAGAAATAGTTGAACATGCGTCAATGAAGATGGTTAGAGCTGATCAAAGACTATGATTGCTTAATACATTACCACATTGAGAAAGCGAACAAGGTGGCAGATTCTCTAAGTAGAAATGACCCAATGATTCTATCATTGATGATAATCAAGAAGGATCCAATCTTCTTAGACATGATGAATATGGGAAAGAGAATCATAAAGAAGGGAACATCATAACTCCTTTCATAAATGATTGATCAACTATCTCTATTGAAAAGTTTAATGGATGCTCAAAAGGATGATGTGGTAATTCTTAATAAATAGTAAGCTATCAAAAAAGGGAGATCCTCGGAGTTCAATGTTAATGAAGAAGGAATTGTGATATTTGGGAAAAGACTATGGGTTCTATCAAGTCTAGAGCTGAAGAAGGATCCTTTGGATGATACACATAGTTCAAATTTATCTATTAACCAAGGAAACACAAATATGTATCGAGATCTCCGAGATCATTATTGGTGGGATAATATGAATAAGGAGATCGCTGAATTTACATCAAAGTTCATGGTGTGTCAGCATGTGATGGATGAGAGACAAAATTCTAAGGGGATGATGCAACCATTGCCCATACCAGCATGGACATGGGAGAACATCGCCATGGACTTTGTCACCAGACTTCTGATGATATCAAAAGGCAACAATGCAATCTGGGTTGTTATGGATTGTCTTAAAATGTTTTCACACTATATATCAATTTGGGAGGATTTATCGTTGGATCAACTGGTATAGATATACATCAGGGAAGTGGTAACGATACATGGAGTACCACTATCTATTATATCTGATCTAGATTCAAGATTCACCACTACGTTTTGGAAGAGTCTTCAACATTCTCTGGATACTGAACTGAACTTTAGTATGACCTATCATCCTCAAAATGGTGGTCAATACGATCGAACTCTTCTAACACTGGAAGATATGTTAAGATCATGTTGAATTGAATTTAAATGACTTTGGGAATAACATCTTCGACTGGTTGAATTATCCAACAACAATTGTTTCCACTCGAGCATCTGAAAGGCACCATACGAAGCCATTTATGGGAAGATGTGCAAAACACCAACATGTTGGGATGAAGTCGGTGAACGTAATCTTCTAGGTCAAATTATTTTCGAAGAAATGGTGGAGAAGGTGAAAAACATTCACCAACATATCAAGGCAGCCCAGAGTCGATAGAAGAGTTATACAGATAACCATCGATGAGGCCATGAGTTGAAAGTTGGAGACATGGTATTTTTAAACATATCTCTATGGAAGATAGTCATGAGGATTGGAAATAATGGGAAATTAAGTCCTAGGTACATCGTTCCCTACGAGATTTTTGATCATGTTGTGGTTGTGGCCTATCGACTAGCACTTACACCTACCATGGACAAAGTACATGATGTAATTCATATATCCCTATCAAGGAAGTAAATATGAGGCCCTTTATATGTACTCTCTTCAGAGGTAGTACAACTAGAGGATGATCTTTCTTATGAGGAGCAACCATTGAAGATCTTAGATCGTTGAGAAAAAGTTCTACAGAATAAGACAATGCCCCTCATAAAGGTGTTGTGGTGAAACCACAAGTTTGAAGAAGTGACGTGGGAATTAGAGGAAGATATGAAGAAAAGTAACCCACATCTGTTTTAGTGTGGGAAAATGAAATTTCGAGGGCGAAATTTCTTAAGGGGGAAATATTATAACGACCCAAACGTTCTTTAATGGAAATTCCTCTCAATATAATTAATTGTATTATTATGGGTATATAAGTTGTGAACTTCATTTGTTTTATGTTTCTAGATTTTAAAATACCCTTATGAATTGTGACCATTGCAAATATAGTCGTTGAATAGTGATCACATGATTAGTATAAATATAGGTCTTTAACAAATCCAATTTACTCAGACAAAGGAAGTGATGGCCGCGTCTAGTAGACTTGCCCTGTAAAAAGACCATTTTCCAAAGCTCGGACAGGAGGTGGAATAATTGGGCTTCACTCTTGACCATGCCCAAGCCGAGCTTAAACATGTTAAGCTTGATCAGAACTGACTACGAGAGAAGCAGATGTTAAAATTGATTACCACCCGAGCGATGTTATCTGAGCCACCCCAAGAGTCTTTCTCTATCACACACCTTACCCTTCGGTCTTATGCGAGTGTTATAAGGGTTTATGTAAAGGTACCCTAGCAGTATGAATATGTACATTATTCTTGTATAGAGAATATACATTCTTTTTTAATGTTACTTTGAAAATTGTTTTTGAAGAACAAATAGTATTTTTAATGAATATTCAACTAATAAATCTATTTTAATGAATTAATAGATTTTTTAATTAAATAACATTTTAATAAAATATTATTATTAATATTAACAAAATAACTTTTTATTAAATATAAATTATCATATAATTTTATGAATGCAATAGTAATTTTTATCAAGGTTTGAATGTTTTTTTTGTCACAACCCATGAATTTTCGATAAATGTCGTTTTTTATTATAAAAGTAAAAATTCAAATATTTTTAAAATTATTTAGATAAAATGAATATTATTTTGGGAATCAGTACATTTAAATTATCCAATGGTGAATTTTTCATAATTTTCTGACAGTCAAATTTTTGGGTAAAAATTAAATACCGTTTAAATATATAATGTGTTTTATGACATCATAAAGACCCAATAGTGATGTAATAAAATAATATAAAAATTTATTTAGGAAAATATATGTTTTACCATAAAAATAATGTGATTTTGGGTTTTTTTATTTATTTTAAAAAGCTTAAGTGGACCCTCCAAGAC
The DNA here is from genome assembly GCA_963277665.1 of Viscum album. Taxonomy (NCBI): domain Eukaryota; kingdom Viridiplantae; phylum Streptophyta; class Magnoliopsida; order Santalales; family Viscaceae; genus Viscum; species Viscum album. The sequence continues at coordinate 377,243,812 of OY728132.1, forward strand.
TAATAAAACATTTTGTCATTTTAAATTGTTTTCCTTAAGAGTGTGACTCACCTTCACATAAGCAACCCTATTATTTTAAGAAGTTCAGACATTGGACGTATAAATTATTGTATTCCAATCCCCTTTGGAAAAAAATTTGGGTAAAAAAAGGGCTTTTGTGGTTTTTATTAGTTTAATGTGTGGTGTCCCAAATCTAAATAATAAAGAAATCCCTCTCCTTTCTTATATAAACCCACCCAATCTCCCACTTCCTCTTCACTAAAAGACTTTTTAGTTCGACCAATGCCTTCCCTACTCTCTCTATAATCCTCCCAAGGTGCCCCAATCTCCCAAGATGCCTTTCTCAAGCCTCTCCCAAGCCTTTGGGATAACACTTCCAAGTAAGGGATTTCTTCGTTTCTCATTTTGTCCAATTTTCTTTAAGTTGTTATACCCTTTTTTTGAATTAAAAAAGTTGGGGTATGATTTTTCACCTACCCCATACTACACTATTTATGTTTTTATTATGGGATACCACTTTTTCTTTCATTAATGCCTCCCATGTACACATGTTACATTGCCGAAAATCCATGAGGGATTTCTCTCTCTTCATTTTCATCCAAGTAATTCTTTTGTATTATGCATCTAAATTCTATTATGTTTGTTGTGACATGTATCTATATGACCCCATTACTGTCCATTTCATGTAAATATGATGAAACACCCCTTTATATCTCATCAACAATTTTTTATGAGTTCTTATTTTATGTCGTTATGCTGCCGAAATTACATTATGATATTCCAAGCCAATGTCATTATGTAGTGATTACCATTCCCATTTCTCTATCAAGGGTATTCAACTTTATGCACATTTACTTATTGATTATAAATAGTAATCTATGTATTCCACATCACTTTATCATTTAATAAATGATGATGATTGATTCCATGTTGTATGATCCATGTGGCACACTTATGTGTGAAATGAAATGTTTTAGAAGGGTGCACCCTAATAGCGCTCCAATGCATTGGGTAAATTATAGTATCTTGAAATGTCTTGTGAAATGGGTTTTTACTCATGCTAATTCATGTTAGATGAGGTTTTACTCATTCTTCATGTGCAATGAGGGTTTACTCATGCTCCATGTGCAATGAGCATTGGCTCTTGTTAATTCCATGTAATGTGTTGTTGCCACATTTACATGTTAATATTATCATGATTTATCATGACTTTATGTTCATGTTTCTCTTATTCTCCATTGATATACCTATTGTCTAATTTTTTTATTACTCGTGTAATTCTAATTTTGTTCCCTTGCTGGGATTTATAGCTCACCCTATTCATTTGCGTGTCCTCAGGTTCTCCCATTCAATGCTAAGTACGATAGAATGTAGTGGTCTTGTAAAAAATGTTTTCAATAAGATGTTGTGTTCTATGTTTTAAGTTGTTATGCAATGTTCCTAATCCCAAAGACACTATAAATCTTGATCCTCCATGTTGTATCAAGTGATGTTTTTATGTAATAAATCAGGATTCAGTGTGTAATAAATAACAGGGTTGTTATAAACCTGAAAAATGAAAGTATAAAAACACCTGAAGAAAAAAGTAGAGTGTGATATAAAATGCCTAGGAGGGTCTCACCAAGGATTATATAACAGATTCCAACAATAGATTAACCGATGGAAAAATTTCAATTTTAAATAATATAGGTTTGTCATTTAACAAATCATTAAACAAATCATGATATACATTTCAAAATATGGAAATATACATTAAACAAAGGATTTACAAATGTAGGAATATTTCTAAAATAATGTATTAAGAAAAACATTTTTATAAAACAGTTCTTATAAATTAAGTAGGAATGTAAAGCAGTGCAAACAACATTGGCATACATTTATATCTCAAATATAATCAACAAGAAATAAACATGGTCATCTGCCAAAAGGTTTGATAGTATTTTTTTCTATAGGACTCCACACTCTCTAAGTGATCTCAGCAAGATGAATATACACATATCCCTATAAATGTGGAGAAAGGTAATTGATCACCATCTCATCGGTAATGTGAACTGCTACATGTATATTTTATAATGTTGTAATAGTATATGGTGTGTCCAAATAATTCACCAACAACCTATGTTCTACATGTGATCTTACATAATCAATGATGGGAAATTTATTTTAAGACTTCTTAAAATACAATTAAATCCAATTCTTCCATTTAAAATTCCAATTTTTTATTTAATATAAAAATGGGTTTTAGTTTAAAACATTCCTCTTTCAAAAGATAAAACCATTTGGTTTCTACGAAAACATTTTTAATCCATTTTCAACAGTTTAAAATCCATTCAAAACCATTTCCATCATTTCAAGATTCAATTACACAATTAAATTAAAAATTTTAATTGAAATTATTTCCATCAAAACCACAATTTAAATTAAAAAATTTAAATTAGTGAGATTCCATAAACACGCCCTGATTCAATGGAGTTGGGGTTTTCCATGTTCTCATTCCAAAACCATTTCAAATATCCCAATTCACATGGAATTAAGTTTTTATCAAAATAATTGAACGAAATTTTGATCAATTTAATTTAAATTGAAAAGTGTAATAAATCAAGAATTATAATGGTAATCAATTTCTCTAGGTGGACGAAACCACATACTTATTTCTGAAACTCAACACTCACAACGACAACCATAAATGAGAATGAAGGTTGAAAAGACCTATAATTCCAACCTAGAAGCAGAATCAAACACCATAGGGCATAAATATATTAATTCCAAGTTGATACATTGAAATAACAAGAGAGGATAATGAGAGAAACATGAAGAGTGGGGGGAAAATCTTACCTGAGAATTACACCACAAGCATAGCGAAGATCGAAGGCGAAAAAATGGATCTGTAAGGTCTTGAAGGATTCAAGATCGCTTGGGGAATGAATTAGGTAGATGGAGAATGAAATTGAGAGGATCCAAAAGGAAATACTAGAAGTACTACCTATTTTTTAAAATTCATTTGGGTTATTACACGATGTGTAATCCCAATACATGTCATGAAATACTTAAATTTCAAAACTGCAGAAAAACAAATCACCTCGACTTAAATCCCAATGTTCAGATTTCAAAACCAATCATTAAATACTTCATGATGTTTAATGAACAATCATGAAATTTACACATCATAGTGTCCAGTCATCGAAGGCTTGTTGTAGAGCCATTAAATGACATGTAACTCTGTTACATGACATGAAATCCTCAGGATGCTTTCATTAAAAGTCATTTAAATGAGAGAATACAAAAAACCTATAACTTTACCATTTTAGGTATTCTCACAATACAAACTATACCCTTAACAAAACAGTAAAAAAGGAAAACCACAACAAGGTTTAATATGTACCTGTTAGATCGGTAACGAGATGTTTCAATCTCCCCACCATAAAAACTTTTTGTCCCCAAAAATCCTACGAAGAAGCTTCAATGCCAAAGAGATGAGGCCACTGCTCTCTCATTAGTGCCTCACATTCCCACATATCATGATTAATAGATTCATGTTTCCATAGCACACAAAAAAATGTTTCATCCTCCCATAAAGTACCTTGGTCTCAGAATCAACTATCCTGGATGGTCGCTCAATCAAAGATAAATCATGTTTAATATCCAGACCACTCCAGCTCAAAATATGCGATGGATCAAAGAGATACTTTCTTAGGTTATATAAATGGAACATGTTATGTATTGATGTCAGCTATGGTAGAAGTGTTGGACGGTATGAAACCTTACCCACCCACTCAACAACATCGAAAGGTACCACAAAATGAGGAGAAAGTTTCCCATTCCTCCCAAGATTTCGATGACCCTATCGGGGTGAAACCTTCAAGAACACCTGGTCACAACTAAGATCTTCAATAGTATATGGTAGTTATCATAATTGGACTTATATTGGATATGTGATGTCAACATCCTATGATGAATGAAGTGAATCATTGTTGTTGTCTCTTGCACTAAGCTTGGTCCAACCAAGGAACTTTCACGAAACTCCAACCAACACTATAGAGATTTGCGAGGTTATCACATAAGGCCCTAAAAGGTTCTTTTCTGATGTCGGACTGGTAACTATTGTTATAATAAAACTCAATCAGTCTCATGTGGACATCCTAAGCCCCACTAATGTCAATAACACAAGAGTGGTGAAAATATTCTAGAATCTGTATTGCTCTCTCTATTCAGCTTTCTGAATGTAGATGGTAGGCCATGATCAAATGAACATGAGATCCCAATTCCTAATAAAGGCATACCTATAAATTATAAGTAAACAAAGGACCATATCAGAGACTATAGAAGATTAAAATTCATGAAATAATACGATCCCTTTCACATAGTAATTTCCCAACACCTCTACTTTGGTTGTATATATCCCAAAAGGGTATAAAGTGAGCCAAATTGGTTATCCTATAGATCAAAATCCATATCGTATTCCAATTACTCTACATATAAGAAAAAATAAGAAAAATTTACATAGAAATTTCATCCCACTTCCATAATGGGACTAGAAGTGATTGAAGTAAACCTACAGGCTTATCATGGTCAAAATTGACATGTTGGAATGTATATCAATGAGAAACAAACTCAACAATGTCCCACCTCACACTGGGTCACCAAAACTACCATCTCATATCATAAATCATATTAGTGGTTTATGGGTGCACATCCCACTAGTAATAATGGTAATATCACATTACAGCCTCCTTGTAACTAAAGTTACAACAAAGAAACTCTGATAGCATCGAACACCCTCTTTGTAGAACAACCACTAGAAAACTATCTAGACACCATAAATACATTCTCTATTGCTGCAGAATTCATCATCAAGCTCTTGATTCTGAATAATAATCTCTAGAAAAGAATATTTCAAGGGAACATTGGATAAAGAAATGTTTCCCGTTTCTCTTAATCCCTAATACCGAAATGTTAAAAAATATCCATCAAATTCCACTCTTCCTAAGATTCTTTCACTACATGGCTTGGATGTTTTCTTAATAACGCTTAACAAGGTACTCATAATGGCCACACCTGCTCAGAATGGTGGTTTTTTGAATGTTAGAGTCCTTTATCCACAATTGATGTTAACCAGATCTAATGTTGATCTTTGATAAACACTTCATCCCTTTCAACGGATCAAATAGATCATAAATATGTGGAAATAGATACTTTTTCTTCATTGTAACATGATTGAGCTTTCAGTAATCAACACATAACTCAAGGGAACCATCATAATTCTTAGCAAAGTAAATTGGAACTGGCTTGGGAGACACACTCGGGCATATAAATCCTTTCTCATGAAGATCGTCCAACTAGGAAATCATCTATTTTAGTTCATATAGTACCATGATAGTAATAATGAATTGAAATTGGTTGAGTACCAGCCATTAAGTCAATGGAAAACCAAACTACCATCATCGGTGGAAAACTAGAGAAATCAGAAAGAAACACATAAAGAAACTAAAAAAGGACTAGAGGGAGATCACCACTCATTGGATCCCACTCCAAATCAAAAGAAAACATTGATATCACATTCCCCAATTCTAGATAAAAAGGTCTATATCTGGTCTACCTTTGGTCTCATTCTCCTCAAAATACAAGAGATACACCACTGGTTGTAGTAAGATAGATCCATCAAAGATAAAAATTAATATGGCCTATGTTGGAAAAGAGCCAATCCATCCCAAATATGACGTCAAAAGATTTCATGTCGAGAACCCGAAAACTCCAAGCTAACTCATCATTTGACAGGGAGAAGACACAAGAAAGACTAGAGAGACCATGCTCTATCTTCATACTAAGGGGTGTAGTAATATCCATTGTACAAGATAAAATCTCTATTTAAATATTAATAAGATTAACAATAAGGGTTAATATGAATGAATGAGATGAACCAGTATCAAATAAATAATTCATTAATGACAATGATATAGTAATGGTACCTATCAAGGTCATTAGAACCATGTATGATTCTTTGAGAGAATCTTCCCCTACATGATGAAAAATCATTCTAAATGCATATGGATGGAACCCTTTGGTATGTGAAGTATACGATTTCCTTATAGTTTTAAGAAAAGTTTATGATCTTGTTCCACAATACAATGTAGAAAAATGATGGAAAAAATATCTATAAGAGCCCTGAACATCTGAAGGAGCTAAAATTTTTGTGTTACTCAGTGTCAACCCTCTTAGAATGTTCTGTATTTCCACACTAGTAGAAAATCGAATAACTTCATCTTGGTGCTGTTGGAGGTCTAGATTGACCATGACATCAAGAAATGATGCGAGAATCATCACACTTTAATTTTACTTTGAATGAAGCAACATTGGCACTAGGAGGAAAAAATACTCCCAATAACCCTATATTTCTAGACAAGTCCATCTCAACCATCATCACATTATTCATCACATCAGCTTAAGTGGAAAACTTTCGTAAGAAATCATAATAACTGATATCTGATCGAAGCCACAACTCAAACATTCATTCCTCCATTCTCTCATTAGATACAATCTCAGGAGAATACTAAACAAGCTCAACAAAGGGATTTGAATACCCAGTAACGGTTCTGTCATCCCACTCAAGCTTGAAAGACTCCACATCCTTAGCCAACACCATTGAATTGGGATATAACTGACCGCTGAAAATAACATTAATGTCTTTACATGATAATCCCTCATGTTTCCTTGTTGTCACCATCATGTCCCACAATCTCCTACTTAGTCTCCCCAACCCGAATAGGAACACATTACCTTTATCATGTTTTTGTGTTTCCAAGAACTCAAAATAACATTCAATCTTTCCCAACCATTCCACATCATGTTAAGGGTTAGTGGAGCCATTGAAAAATTGTGGCTTATAGAAAAAAAATTATTGAGAATTATTTTTAAGAGCATACCCCTGAAGATCCATTGATGTTTCTTGAATGAGAACTAGATGTGGTGATTATCCTAGATATTGGATTGTATGCATGATCACCTCAACTAATTCTGGATCCAAGGAACTATTTTATTACTGAGGTTCACCAGAAGTCTCTTAGTTTTTCTGATTCACAAATATTCTTAGAATCATGGTGCTAGATAACATAGTTAGAAAAAAGGAAGTCATTATATTAACACTCAGAATGAGTAATGATAGAAAATATTCTCAACATAAGGAACAAAAAATATTTAGATTTCGTTATATCCAAATCAAAATAGGGAAAATTATAGAACTCAACCCCATGATTTATTTCCCTAACCACCCTGGGTGACTTAAGGTTCATTATGGTGAGAGATGGCTAGGTTCTCAATCGCAACTACCTCCGAAGTCCTGAAAAGATTTCACAAATTCATACTAACATCAAGAATTAATTTCAACAGCCTCCTCTGATACCATTTTTTTTAGAAACCAACTTGGATATGATGTTAACCCAATAACTACGCCAGACATGACATAACTCAAATGGAATTTATGGTCCCAACAAGTTTGTGACTAGATCCTGGCATCATACAACATGAAAGTGGGAATAATTCTTACTACAGGACATAGAGGAAGTAATAAAATAAAGTCAATGTTCGTATAAAAGAAACTCCACTGGGAGTAAAGTACTAGAATATAACAAGGCACAAAAAGAAAAATTACTCTAACCTATGTACCAAATGAAAGAAACAACCCAATTCCCTAAGCGAAAAAATCACCATGAACAAAGTTTAATAGATGGATCCACCTCCAAGAGATCCTTTCCTCTTACTCAAACCTGGATGAAGAGAGTTTACAAACACCTAAAAGAAAAAGTAGGGTGTGAGCTAAAAAGAACAGTGGGGTCTCACCAAAGAATCCATAATAGATGCCAATAGTATATTAACCAAAAAAACATTCAATTTTAAATAAAACATGTTTTTCATTTAAATGACATTTAAAAAAATCATGTTATACATTTCAAAAGATGGAAAACACTTGAAAAAATGATTTACAAATGATGGAATTTTTATAAAACAATGGATTAAGTAAAACATTTACATAAAATAGTTTATATAAATTCATATTTCATGTAAAGTAGTTCAAACAACATTGCAATACATTTATATTTAATGTATAAACAATAAGAGAGCAACATGGTCATCTTCCAAAAGTTATAATAGTATATTCAGTTGTAGGAATTTTCACCAACTAATTTATCTTAACAAGATGTGTATACACACATCCCTATGACACTATCCAAAGGCGACTTGTCACCATCCCAATGAAGATGTGTCCTGATGCATCTATGTTTTAGAATTTGGTAATAGTATAGAGTGTGTCCAAATAACTCACCAACTACCTACGTCCTTCATGTTCTCTTATATAATAAATGATGGGAAATTTATTTTAAGACTTCTTAAAATAAAATGAAATCCTATTATTCCATTTTGAATTCCAATTTTCAATTTAATATCATAACGAGTTTTAGTAAAAAAACATGCCTCTTTCTCAAGATAAAAATATTGGGTTTCTATCAGAATATTTTAAAGCCATTTTCTCATGTTTGAAATCCATTCAAAACCAATCCATCATTTCAAAATAGAATTCCACAATTAAATTCAAAACTTTAGTTAAAATCATTTTCATCAAAAACACAATTTAAATTCAAAAATTTAAATTACACAGTTTCCATAAACACACCTAGATTCAATGGAATTAGTGGTTTTCCATGTTCTCATGCAAAAACAATTTCAAATATCCAAATTCACTAGAATTGGATTTTTATAAAAACAATAGGAAACATGATTAAGAAATTTAATTTAAATCAATAATTTAAATAAATCATTAATTAATATTGTAATAAATTGGGCTAGTCGGGACGTGACCACATACCTATTCTCGAAACTCAACACTCGCAACATCACCCATCATTGATAAAGAAGGTGGAGAAGCCCTCAAATTTTAGCCTAGAAGAAAGATCCAGCACCACAAGGAATAGATCTATCAATTAAATAATGATTTATTAAAAAACAAGAGATAGTAATGGAATAAACATGAAGAAATAGGGAGAAATCTTACCTGGGAATTTCACTGCAAGTGTAGCAATGATTGAATTCCAATAAATGGATCCGGAAGGGCTTCAAGGCTTCAAGATCACTTGGGGAATGCCTTAGGTCAAGGGGGAAGGAACTGGAGAGGATCCAAAAGGAAAGACCATCCTCACTACCTATTTTTTTAAACATAGTCGAGGTATTACACAGTGTGTAATCCCAATACACGTCATGAAATATTTAAATTCTGTAACGGCCTAAAAATGCACCGCATTGACTTAAATCCTGATGCTCTGAATTAAAAAACTATGAATAAATACTTCATGAAGTGTAAAGACCAATAACGATTTGTACCCATCAGAGTGTGAATCTATTCATGACTTAATGCAGATCTATTACAGAACGTGTAACTCTATTACAGAACATGAAATCATCAGGTGTCGTGCTTTAAAATTCATTTAAAAGAGGGAATCCAAAAAACCAAAGACTTTACACTTATAAGTTTCCTCCCAATCCAAACACAACCCTTACCCAAATAATGAAAAATGAAAACCATAACATGTTTTAAGATGTACTTGTTAGATCGGTAATAGGATGTTATAATAACACATAAAAATAAAGAAAACGAGCTTGTATTATTGTCAAAATTTGATAAAATGATCCATAATTAATTTTTGATATATAAGAATTTACCGTAAATCTATATGATAGAAGATGTGGCTGGTAAGACTCTACGTGTGTGTTTTTAATATAGATGTTCCATTTTAGTTTAAAACACATGTCACATGGCCAAAACTGAGAAAATGAGCTTATATTGTTTTAAAATATTAGGAGAATAATCTATAATTAATTTCTGTCTTTTTTTAGTTGACCAGACATTAATCCTAAACAAGATGTGTCCAGTATGAATCTATGAACGTTTTTTCAATATAAAATTATCATTTTAGTTTAAAATCTATGTCATTAGACAAAAATGAGAAAATGAAATCATATTATTTTAAAAATTTACTAAAAATGAACCATAATTAATTTTTTATTTGTAGGAATTGAACACACATAAATCTGACACACGATGTTGTCTCTAAGACTCAAAGTTTGTGTTTTCAATAAATAAGTTTCATTTTAGTTTTAAATGCATTTCACCAAAAAAACAAACAAAACTATATTGGATGGTTTCCAAACATTATTAAAATGATCTATTAATCATTTTAACTTGAAAGAATATACTATATCTCAATATAACACCTGATGTGGATGATATGACTTGAAGTGAGTCTTTTCAATATAGAAATGCCAGTTTACATTAAAACATGATCATGTTATATTCAAAATTTAGGAAAAATACCCCTAATTCATTTTTTACTTATATAAATTAGATCCGTGTCAATATAACATATGATGTAGTTGGTATGACTCGAAGATCATGTTTTCAATATAAAATTTTCATTTTTGTTTAAAACACATGTCATGTAGAAAAAACAAATAAAACAGGATTAAGTTGTTTTCAGAAATTTTGGAAAAAAACCATAATTCATTTATGACCTGTAGGAATTGACCGCACGTCAATCCTATACAAAATTTGGTTGGTATGACTCTATGTTCATGCTGTCAATAGAGAAGGACCAATTAATTTAAAACACATGTCACTAGCCAACACCAGGAAAACGTTCTAGAATTATTTTAAAACATTAATAAAATAATCCAGAATTCATTTGTGATGTCTAAGAATTGACATCATGTCAATCCGACACATGATGTGGACAGTATAACTCAATGTGTTTGATTTCAATATAGCGTCTTTTTTACTTTAAAACACATGTGACTAGCCAAAAACATAGAAAAAAAGATTGGATTGTTTTCAAATTTTAATACCATGATCCATAATATATTTTGGACATGTAGGAATAGACCACAAATCAATTTCATACTAAATGTTGTCGGTATGACGTGAAGTGAATGTTTTCTATATAAAAATATCATTTTAGTTTAGAATGATCATAACACAACCAAAATGGAAAAATTGATCTTGGATTGTTCCCAAACATTAGGAAAAATATAAATAACTCATTTATGAAGTGTAGGAATTGACCAAAAATCAATATGAGACACGATATGGTTGGTATGACTTAAAGTGCGTGTTTTCAATATAAAAATTTCATTTATGTTTAAAATGTGTTTCACATAGCCAAAACTAATAAAACAAGATCTAATTGTTTTAAAACATTATAACAATGATCCATAATTAATTTATGATGTGTAAGAATGGAACACATATTAATCTGACACACGATGTGATCAATATAACTTGAAATGCATGTTTTCAATATAAAAGTTTCATTTTAATAACATAATTAATTGTAAAACTAATAATATAATAAATATATATAGTAATTAACAATATAATGTATCATGTGAATTATATAACAATAAAATTTTATATTTTTAATTTATTTTTAATCAAATAAATATTGGTTTTATTACAGGGACACGACTTTGTATAGATGTTGATCATTGGAAAAAGTCTACTATAAGAGTATGTACTTTTTATATGGGTTATAAGTTTTTTTCTGATTAATTGAAAATATGAAATTAATATAAATATTTTGTATATATATTTTGAATTGAAATGATGGTGCAATGAAATATTTTTATTAATATCCACTTATCTATATATTTATATTCTTTAATGTATTCTAATTGGGTTTTTTTATAGGGTTGTTTCATGTCTGCTGTAGGGTTGTAGTTTTATAGCAGTTACTATGGCCTTTATCAATTCAAGGAAAAGTATTGTTAAATTCATTCCCTGTCAGCACTATAATTATTATTATTGATAATTAGAATCTAAATAATACTTTAAATTTTTTTATTAGCAGTTAATATTACTTAGTACTTTTTATTTATTTGAAATTAAAATTGTTTAATAGTAAATAATATTATCTAATTTACATTTATTAGTAATTAATATTAATTACATAGTTATTTGATTACTTAATAACAGTTTAATAATAATAATTAATTTTTATTAATTTGATAACATAATCATTATTTTTAATATTTTGCAACTAAATTATATTTTTAAATATTTAATTTTAATTTTTTAATAATAATTAATACTACTTAAAAATTAATTAAAAATTAATTATTTAATTAGAAGTTGAAATTATTAATGAGTAATTAAATAACATTCAATTTCATATTAATTAATAATTAATAAATATAAAATTATTATAAATAATTAGTAACTAAAGAATAATTTTAAATATTTTTTTATTAATTTATATATATTATAAATTAATATTTTTAAATAGTAAATACCCAAAAGGTTCAGGATTCAAGTAGGCTCAATCATAAAATTTATTAAATAAAATAAATTTTTAATCAAACAGTGACTCAAAACCTGTAGCACAAAAATCACTAAAAAATAGGAAAGTGTCATACCATCGCCACCCAAAAGATAATGAAAGTGATAACCCATCCAAAAAAATAAAAACATGACCAGAAAACCCCCATTATTACATGCCCATTAGCCCATATAAATAGACCAAATCCCCCTAGAAACCACGATAAAGACCCACCATGGGATCCTGTGTGGCCATCATGCCCTCTATCCCATGAATATTTATGTGCACCGGAATCCCTTATGTTTCCATGCCGCCATCCATTTAAATCCACCCATAGTACATCATTATTTCCTTCAATATCATCATTCTTACATTATATGTGTGCTAGTACTTCCTCATCACACTTATTCCTTGAACCCATCAACGTCCAATTTGACTGGTAACCATACTGAGCCAGATTCATCACACTTGTCAGCATCCCATACCACTAATAGTCACTATGAGAATTTCTCACCGACATCCCTTGTCATGGATAGACACCCAAGAGCCCTACACCATCACCAATTAAAGTAACGTCATTGTCACCAGTCAAAACTAGCATCCACTGAACCTTGTCACCTATGTGTGAGTCGACCTGTAGATATTAGCATAATGGCCCATTTGGAAAGGCCCGAAACAAGGCCCACCAAAGTAGGAAACAAGAAAATCAAATACCACATTTTAAATCCATAAATATTTTTAGGGAAATACCCCTTATAAAAGGTATCCATGGGTGAGAGATTTTATTAAATTTCTAGACTCCTTTAATCATAGTAATGCTGGATATTTTATAGTAGATAAATTATACAAAAAAGTGATTTGAATATATAAATAAAACAAAAGAAAATATAAATAAAAATTTTAAATATATAAACTTGTAATTTTTCAAATGTTTTTTTATTTTAAGAAAAGTCATTTAGGAATTCAAGGCCTTTCTCCAAGGGTTTGTGACAAAGGCATTAAATCCCTAAATGCCTTTGGCCATCACTAAAAAATGCCTATGGCATTTAGGGGCACAAAATATTTGTAGCCTATTTTCCAATATTATTTTTAACATAGTCTTATTTTCTATATATTTTTAAAAAAATTATATAGAAAATCATCTATGGGATATATATAATTCCCAACAACAGTTTTTATTCCTTACCATTTTCATTCATAAGATAAAATATATAAATAAAAAATCTATTATACACAATTTTTATATTTTTTCTTATTCTCCTATATTTTTCATTCAATCTTTTTATAATTCACATTTAGGTAAACTAGGATTCTTATGGATGATATATTAATTTTCTTTTTCCTTTATATTAAATAATTGTGGTATTAGTATTATTTTCCAAGAGTGCAATAGAAGCAGTTGTGGTGAACTATTAGATTTAAAAATTAATTTAAATCCAGATTCCCAGTTTCAAAGAACGAGATCTACAATCTTATTTTATGATCAAATATGATGCTCAGTTTCATGATGCCTAGTTTCATTACTCAATTATTTGATCATTAATCCCTCTAGTGATATCCATAAGTGTTCCACAATGCTCTTGATGTTTCTTTCTATTTGTTAGGTTTTAGCACAAATAATCAAGATCACTCGAACATCTATATTTTGATTGTAGGTAAATTTTTCTTCTATATATCTCTAAATCTGAAGAGTAATGATATACAACTATCTGTCTATGAAAAATAAAAAATAACAATCTGGAGTCTAACCCTAATTGACATATCTTAATGAAATAATATATCTAGGGATAAGAATTAAAAAAATTTATGTAAAACCATTCTTAATTTCCTAATTCAAAACATAACCCCATGTAATTTAAAATTATTTGACTTATAAATTTTTAATTAAATATTTGTTTATGTGAAATATTTTAAATAAACATCATTTAATAATTATTCTAATATTACAATTATGTGAAATTATACCATTAAATGGATTTGAGATATCATCTAATAAATATCTATAGGTTTATTAACTAAAATAACCTATGAATATACATATAAGATAAATATAATTCCGCTCCCAAATCCAATCTGAATAGGATATAGTACCCCATCAACTAGCTTTGAATTTTGTGACCCGAGTCTTCTTTGAGCATAAGTATATATTTTTAAAAGATAAATTCCAATCAAAGAAAGATTGGATCATTTAATGAGTTCATCTTGCTTCCCTATCCCACAGAACTTATTCAACCACCTAGAATAGTGGAGTTATTTTCTAGTGTCTATATGATTGTATTGAAGCATAGAATTGAAGAATGGTTATTCATAGTAAAAAAATCAAACAAACCATCAGAGAAAACCTATGAGAGATCAATGATGATTGTAATGAGAATTTGGAACCAAATTATCTTATTACTACCTTAGTTGTCAATCATGAATAACTCATGATTTAAGGAAAATCAATATAACAAGAATATACACTGATATATCATAAAAAATATGCCTATATGTGTTATCATATATTAATGGTTAATATTTATTTATTTAACATACAAAGAAAAACTATTCTATACTCACCACGAACATGCTTTTAAGTCAGACACATTTATCTCAACCAAATGAAGAAAAATATATTCTTCCAATACATTAAAGGGAAAAATACATTATTGATCATTCAATTAACAAAAAGCAGTTATGATTCTTTTAGAACAAACTGCTTCACCCTAATCGTATTTATAATTTCTTAACCATGAATCTATGTACATGATTCATGATATAAATTAATGATTATATCATGTCTTCATAGATAGTAATTTACAATGACACGTAGTATGTGGAATTCATAATATTTGGTTTTCCCTAAAGATCATTCCCTCTTGGATATCACTAAGTGAAAAAATAATATGAATAAGTCCTAATGTTCATGGTCGAGAAACACATGATAGTCATATAATTTTTTTGTTCTACTAAAAAAAAATATTTAGACCGAAATACGTTAATTAAAAAATATGTTCATCAAATTACTATGTTTTCTTTATAGAGATAACTATATAAACTATTTATAAGGAAAATATTCTAAAGAAATTATTATATAATGAATTCATAAGAGTAAATAATGTGTAATAGCAATAATACATGCATATATCAAATTGAATACATGTGGTGTTATAGTATAAATTATTTTAAAAAATATAGTTTTCGAAAATTTATTCCAACAAAATCCTAATTTCACTAGAGTCAAATATTTAATAATTTTGATCTTATAAATATCACATGGTACTAATGGTTATGATGGGAATCAATTTTAATAATCATGTCCATGACATTCTCTTTTTTAGATACTCTACAAACTACGAATTCACTTCATTGACTAAAATCAATAAAAAGATGTAATTTCTAAAGTATATGATTTTTACATCAATGTGATATGTGTTATTTTGAAAGAAATGTTATTGTAGTGTTATCACAGTACACCATGATACAATCTGTTCTAATAGGTACAACAACAATATATAGAACAAATATATATATCCAAACTGGTTTTTCAGTTTCATTAGATGTCAAAATATTCTTGAACTCTATTTTAGAATCTGAGACTGTTGGTTTCTTTTTGTTTCTCCAACTAATAGTTCTACCATTCTGGTAGAAAATATATCTCAAATGTGACCTCAGATCATCATTAAATATTTATAAGATAAAATCTATGGTTCTACTAAATACTATTATCATAGATCCTTCTTAAAATAAGAACATATACTTCATGCATCTCAAGTACTTTAGGATCGATTTAACTACTACCAAATTGAGTTCTCTTAGATTTTCGTGTTATTTTCATACAATGTTCAATCAAAAGAAAGATAAATCCTAACAAATTTGATGACATATATGATAGATATAATAACCAAATCATAAGTTATTGTACACTTTTTTTCTTTATTTTCATGTGTTTTTATACACATATCCTTGGAGATATTTCATCCATGTGACATAGGTAATATTCTTGGATTGCTTTATCTTGCATTGTTTCAATACCTTGTCAATGTATGTACATTTACTTTTTTTAAATAGCCTCTTTGATCTATCTTTTTAGATATTGGTCCTTAGAAAATAGATTACTTAACCTTAATGGAGAAAGGTTTTTTATTCAATTCTTAACTGACTATAATATTGATATCACATTTATATTAATAATATGTCATCAACCTATATTATTAGTAAAATAATTAAATCCACATTAACCTTTTTATAGATGCTTGGTTCACTTTAATTAATAATGAAACAAAATTTTCTCATGGAATCATCAAAACCAAAATTCCATGATCTGGTTTCCTACATTAATTTATAAATGGATAATTGAAACTTGAATTCTTAATTTATGTCATTTAGGTCACAAAAACATTTTTTTTGTTATACGATGTCTTTTATAAGATTCCAATATAAAAATTCTATTTTCACACCCATATTCTAAATTTCATAATCATGATAAGCTAATATTAAAATTATAATTATAATATATTTTAGCATAATAATTATTGAAGATATTTCTTCATATTCTATGACTTGAAATTGTCTGAAAATGATTTATTATATACATTAACTTTACAACCCATGCCCAATTTTTCTTGAATACCCATTTATGCCCAATAGAATCTACTCTAACAAGTAATTTTACCAATGTCTAAACTTTTTTTGGCATATAGAATAAATTTTTTAATTTTTATCATATTTCCATTTAGAAACTTATTAGCTATAAACTACTACCATATAGGATATGGGTTCTTCACCCTCTAATAATAATGTGTCACCTTCCCCAATTACTAGAAAACCGTATCTCCCCTATACTCAAATTTATCGCATTGATTTACATAGTACCTATGTATCTATGAAAATTTTATCCATTTGTTCTTATGGATTATATTCCTAGGTTAACTCTTGTAAATCTAGAAATTATTAAGACCTGACTTCATCAAAGTCTATCTTTCATTAACTATATACTTTGCAGATGTTCTCACAATCTGGAAATATTACATGCCTTTCCAATATAACCTTTCCATTTGAGGGATTAAATAGGTGATATCATTTTTCCCGTATGATATCTAATAAAGATTCACTTTGTGCCTCATGATACAATTTTTTTTCTAGGGTTATCTTTAACAACCACTCAACATCTCGATAGACAAATATGTGATAAAATTATTTTTTTACCATACCATAACTTGAATGGGACTCATAATCTATCACCATAGTTGGCACATGAATAAGTGTTCATTCCACTACTTATAATTTATATCCCCAAAAGGATAATAAAATATTCACATGGCTCATTATTGAGCCCACCATGTCGAACAAGGTGAAATTTCTACTTTATAATTTTCTTTATCATCAAATGAAGACCATATATCCTCCTACTCATTTATTCCTACATTAATATTTTTTTCTAATGATGAAATTGTGTAGGTACCTTTGGTTTTTATTTTTCCATTAAAATATTCTCCTCAAATTGTTTATTTTTTACTATAGGTACTAGATATTTACATTACTCACATCCTTATTATCTTAGTGAACTATAGTTAAAATTTCTAGGAATGATTTCTCTATATTATTCATGTTATGATGAACAATCATAATAATGAAGTTGGGAAGTAAGGATGAAAGTATCAGTACTTTAGATAGTTCTTTATTCAGGTTGAATCCAAGTTTCTCCAATCGATCAATGTACTTGATCAAATAGAGTACATGAGTACTAGCGTAAATTCTTCTCCAAAATTACATGTTAAAATCATATTAGTGATCACATGCCTTTTATTCATGTCTATCTCTTGATATAGATCATGGATATTACACAACATGAAATATAAATATTTTTCCTCAATTTTTTTATAGTTTACTAGACCTATATGATAACACGATGCATTGTAAATCCAATGCAACATCCATGTTCTTCTTCTAATATTCCTTTTCTACATTACTATACACCTATGGAGTCTCAACAGGTAAGGTGGATTCAAGTATATATGATTTCCTATCTTTTCATTATATTATATGCAATCATTTTTACCAATTATATAAATTTATACCAGGGAGCACGTTTTCTTTTTTCACAATTAATTTTACTGAAAATTGATTTTCATTTTCTATAACAAAATCAAATTATAGATCACTAATTTATCTTAATTACTTATTTAAGACCTTATTGATTATTAATTAAATATGTCTCCAAATTGTTTTTATCAAAACCTAATATATCTCACCATTAAATTTAAAATACCCATTCATTCAGATATTCTAGTATGAATTGATCAATATTTACCTTATTATATAAAATATACTATTTCCATTATAAATTACTTAAATATATTTATATAGAATATAATCCTACCAACTGCATTAACTTTTAACTCCTAGATATGTTGAGTGGTGTTCCCAATCCATATATCCTATACTCAT
Organism: Viscum album; assembly: GCA_963277665.1. Classification (NCBI taxonomy): domain Eukaryota; kingdom Viridiplantae; phylum Streptophyta; class Magnoliopsida; order Santalales; family Viscaceae; genus Viscum; species Viscum album. The sequence goes on from OY728132.1 coordinate 377,262,597, forward strand.
ATTTACTCAATGCATGCCTCCATATTGAACTAAGAAAACCATTACCTTTACCCTTGATGCTAATTATTTTATGTCAATCCATCATATTCATTGAAACTCCTTGATAGATGGATTCTCCCTTTAATTTTTTCAAACAAAAACAATGATATTTCATTGTATTATAATTCATGTGATGGAAGGATGGTGGATACTTAATATTATCTATGAGGGATTTTATTTTGGCATAAGGAATCTTTTTTTATTTGGTAATGGCTGTTAAGTACTCATTGTTAGCACTTACATAAATAATTAACCATACATAGTTAAAAAATCATATGCGTAATCGATTTTGATCTAGGCATTGTTATTATTTTATAATTTATCCAACTGTATAAAAGAAATTTACCATGAAAAGTCAAAAAATAAATTGTAAAATGATCATGTGATTGTAAATTGTTGATTAGTTTATCGAGTGATGATAAAATTACCTTGACACTAGATTGAGTAAATCCTTGATTTTATCAAGACTCGAGTTGAACATCATTTATTCTAATATAATATTTTTTTTATTCATTCAACTCATAACTTTAATTACCTACCAATGAAAACTTCTATTATTAGAATGATACTCATATACAAGAGAGGGGATCTATAAGAAATGGATTACATAAAGAAATAGGGATACAAAATCCAATACATCATAAAGGAGTGATATATCATTCACAAATGATAATTATCTAATTTAGTAATTATTATTTTAATTAAACCATGAAATAATTAATAAAATAAAATAATTAATAAAAACCAAACACATAGAGGTATGTTTAAGACATTATTGTTTACTATTCAATAACTAAAATTACTATTAAAAAATATCTCTCTCACCTTATTCTAAAGTTAAAATTAAATAACTATTTTTTAAAATAATTTTCACTCATCCACTTATAGTCCTTTAATATTTTAAATTATCCAATGATAAATAATTCGAAAATCCTCTTTTTAAATAGACACATTTTTTTAATTATTTTCTTAAATACAAATTTGTGTGTGTGAGTGTGTGTGTGTGTGTGTGTGTTTATATATGCATGTGTAAAATAAAATAATAATGGTGTGAGTGGGAATATACAGGTTAGCCCATGGATTATGGGTGATCAAGCATAGACCAACATGGCTAAGGGCTTCCTGGTGCATCGGTTTCCCAACCAAACATATCATAGATGACTATCTATTCATATAACATCTAATTGTTGGTATATACATCGAGTTTGAGTTTATTATTTTGATTCACCTATTATTAATGAATCAAAACTAAATCCATATGCACAGTTGACTGTCAAATAAAGAACAATGGAAACATATAAAATTTAATAAATCAAATCGAAGATATTTATCATAAATTAAATGTAACCACTCTGATACCATATATAGGACCTAGGTGTAAAGAAAAATAGCTGTTGTGGGGTTCCAAATTTAAAATTTAATTTCAATATAGTTGTATGAATATGAATAATGATATACGTATACATTTTAAATAAAAAATTAAAATAAAAAATTACTATAGTTAATTTTCACGATATTCGATTCATGTTCGATGAGTTTTTCCTTATTTCCCAAGGTTTTGAACTTGAAACCATTTAGTAATATTTTCATGTGCTCCATAAATCTTGGTTTATTGGTCTCAATCCATTAGGTGCTATCATAAAGAACCAATATTACTCGGATGTCCCTATATCGATTGTAAATGAATCTATATTTTGTATCTCTCTAGATTTCATGTTTAATAAGGGAGGTCTCTCTTTACATTTCAAATAAAAAAGTGAGTTTTGATGGATAAACCTAATTAAAGTAACTTAATGATATAATATATCTAGGGTTTAAAATTAGAAAACTATAAGAAGATCACTCTTATATCAACTAATTCATAACTAAACCCCATTTCATTATAAATTATGTAATTTATTATTAAATAATAATATCTTTTTATTTATTATATGTAGATGGGATTACAAGCAACCAAACACACACAAACCCAGGCACCCCAGTTGGTCATGCCTCATCCCTTCCAACAATGAATAAAAATAACCCATTAGAACTATTTTATTATAATACATGGACTAAAGGATTAGAGGCTCAGAGGCCTCTAAACGTGGGTGGACTGAAGTTCAAATACATTGTTTTCCCCCTTGTATGAGAATCATTATATATGTAAATCATTTATTCATTATCCACATCACCCAATTTTCTAGATTCAATGCACATATGGTACCAATTATGAGTACTTCATTTACCACCTTCAAAGATGACACATCATTCTTGTTTGATGCACAATGAAAAGGCACTACTCCATCCCACATTGGATTATGGAAGGAAGGTCGGATGATAGGTTCTAACACACTAATCTATCTTTTGATAATCCCACATAACGATTCTTACATAGAAACCCACTACACCAATAACCTATTGATCCACACAATCAGACTAGTCTCACTAGAATTCACTTATAATAGAATACATCCATATCATCTTAAATGATGGATGGCTGGATGATAGGTGTCAACACACCTATCCCTCTTTCGATGTCACCACCTGATAGTGCTTGAGTTTTAACATGATTTTTCTTCCTTACTAATGTTTCAGGTATTATCATTGTTCCCAATTGTGCTTGTATACCTTTCATTGATGTCCCATAGTCCCTGAATGAATGGCCCTGATCCCCAAGTGTCCTAATGGCCCATGAAATGGCTTTAGATCCCACCGATGAATAAAAAATTCAACTACTACCAAATTCATATAGATTACGACTACAATATTCCTATAAAATTGTTATAATACTACTGCAATAACTATATCTATTGGTGGTTGAACCCTTGAACTTATGGATTCCAAGTAGGATCTTGTACAACTTTGGTACAGGCTCATTGGTGAAGAATAATATCTATTAATTAAATGATAAATAAATTACTTTGGTGTGGATTTTTTTCAATATATCACTTCTAAAAAAATTAATTACTAATGTGATATAAATAAAAAAATCCCAACTAATGATTAATCTAATTAAATAATTATAAGGACATGAACCATTAACTCTGTCCAGGTCCTCTCTCAATAAGTATTCTCTTGTTCATTAACTTAGAAAACTTTTAAATAGACATATAAGATAAATAGTGTGTCATTGGCCTTCGTTCTACATGAAATCATGCTCCACTTTGTTTTTATGATTGATTAACAGAGTTTCATGACTATAAAGTGAATCCAAATTCATGGAACACTAGAGGCCATAAACATGTGTGTGGTCATGTCTTCTGTAGGAATATTAATTAGCAAGATATATCATAACTAAAATGAAACATATCAATTTTATCATCATAATAAATAACTTTTATGCACTTTGGATTCATTGATGATTCCTAGAATGTTTCTAATAGGCTAGGTAAAAGTTATCTGAATCATTTAAAAGTGAACGAAAAATATTAGTTAAAAGACAAATCTAATGGTTGTCTTAATGATGGAAATCATAAGTCACAATGAATAGAAAATGAGATTCCATCAACAACTTTATGTCATCATGTCCCAATAAGTCATTTTTTGATTCTCTTGTGGGAGACAGTTTTGGACATAATGGAATTGGGTTGTATCCTTTACATGGATTTTTAGATCACATTCTTCTTAAAATTGATTTCTATTTTGGTAAGTTTCTAACATAGCCTAAATTTAATATTGAATGTTTTGTTTGATCTTATGAAATATAAATTTAATATATATATATATATACTAATCTTTGGAGGTTCTTCATAGTAGTTCTTTTGATTTGACAATTTTTAAAAAAAAATTAAAGGTGTCATTGTTAGAGTAAAAAATTTACATATATAAGAAGCACACATCCAAATCAATTAATTCCGAATCAATAATATCTTTAGTTTATATTATGATGGAGATGAATTGAACAAAAATTTATCCTCAAACGAAATTTTATTCTATTATAAAAATTCAAATTTCATTGAATCTGATGAGATTATAGATTCACATAGTGTGTAACCGTCTATGTATCTTTTTCAAAGACAGTCGGCCAAATTCATTGACTATGATCAATATCTAACAACACATTATGTACCCTCATAGAGAAATAGAAAATTAATAACAAAAAAACACTACTTCAAAAAAGGGAAAGAGAAGCACCACCTTTTATCAAAGCTAAGAAAAAGCACTGATAATGGAACCCTTTATGAGCGCTAAAATTTTAGCGATGATAAAGGAATTTTTTATCAGCACTTTTCTAGCACTGATAAAGAATCCCTTTATCAACACTTTTTTCTTAGCTCTTATAAAGAGTATTCCTTATATGCGATAAAAAAGCGCTGACAAAGAATTCATTTATCAGTTCCACAAAAGCACTGATAAAGGCATAGTCTAATATTTTATAAAATCTGGTGAATAGTATCCTTTATTTATCGCGCCCTGAAGCCCTTGCGATGTCGTACCCATGTGAAAACTCCCCTCCCCCCGATCATCTCTTCACTATACCTCCACCCCTATATCTAATCTTTATCCTCCCTCGCAAACCCCTTCCATGGATCCTCCTCCTCACAAACCCTACTTCCTCCTCTCCACTGGACCCTACTCCCTGAAAACCCTACTCCTCCATTTCTCAACAGTGGAAGATCCTCCCATGCATGTCCCCCTCACAGTCATTCCTTCCCCTCCCGACATAGCACAAAAGGCTTCCTGACCACTCGACATTTATTCTCTCCCTCTATCATGGGTGCGATCTACACTAGGTAAGTCTCCCACTTCACCTTATTCGTTTATTTTTAGTGGATTGGTTTTGTGAGAGTATTTTTCATCAAGGTGATGTATGGATTCTTCCCCATGATCACCACCCCTGGATTAGATACTAACTCACATAGATTTCAAACCATCTATGTCACGAAATAACACACGTAGTGGATTATTATAATTGGTTAGAAAATGATTTAAACTAAAGTATAACAATTTCATGATTCTCCATGGGTCCTTATGATGTTCAAAACTAGAATTTATTTTTCACCAAGTGTCATGTGTATGAGGGTTTGATATTCTTGTGCAACCTCAAGCTAGACCTTGTTATACATGAATATTCTATTCATGTTGAGTGTTTCTTCTTCCTCGTTCTAGTGGAGTGAGTTTATCTATACTATGGAAAGTGGTCTTTTGTAAACCCCTAAATGAAAAAAAGAGTTTTGATAGTACCCGCCTCATTATTAATTGGTTACACTTTGTGGGTGTCATGATGTGCCGGTGATTTTGGTTATGGGGTAGGTTCCATTTATGATAGTGACTAGGACCCCTAAAATATATAATGTGTATCGAACCATGTGGCTGTTAAGTTATATTTCCCTTTGTTGGAGAGCATTGATTTATGTGATGTGGGAAAGAAGAATACTTTTCTTCCCTATGAATGTCGTGGAATTAAATAATTATTCATATGGGATACTTATGGCTAAATCTTGGTAAGGATATGGTGTATGCATCAACCCATATACCAGAGACGATGAATGCCTTTGTGAAGTTATAGTGTTCTAAATTGAATCTCACCTTGATACGGTTCAGAGTGGATAATATAACCCATTTAGGTTCATTTATTATTACACCAAGATTCATGGAGTGGCTCTAGTCTTTATGCACTTGGGCCATAGAAGATGTTGAAATGAGAGTAGCGAATCCATGGAACTATGAATGGTATTCTTTGGAAAATGTCTTTGGGTTTAGATAGTGGTATGAACATGTGAGCAATTATATTTGGGTGGTTAATTATTTTTAGGATGGTGGGATGTTTCTTGAATTTGATCAATGGTAAAAGACACACATATTTATTTTATGTCAAGGTTAATTTAAGGGTGGTGTCAACTTAGTGAACCTCTATAAGCAGTTGTTCCTAGGTGCTAGTCTAGAAGGGTTTTTCTTGAAAATGGGGAGACACCATGCACTTCATTGGGAAGATAATGAGTCTTCCCTGATACCTATTATGGCTATTAAGATTGTTATTTTGAGTCGAGACTTCTCTAGTAAATAACATCCCATGGTGTATCAGGCCAAGTGATTTTGGTTATGTACACCTAAACTATAGAGTACCTGATTACGTGATGGGGGATGAATTTATTCTCAAGAGACTATAAATGTATTTCACTTGGTTGGATTGTATTTCAGCTCTTTTTTATTAAATCCATTAATTTATGTTGATCAATTCATAGACTGACCACTAGTGGTTTTGGGGAATTCAACATATAATACTAACCTTTGGATCAATATATTAGTGTCTATGATTATGCCTATGGTTTGAGTTGATATCATAATTTATTAAGGTAGTGATCTTCTAGGATGTAGGGTTTGCAACACCCACCCACAGTAGGTGTGTGATGCATGTATCATCTTATGAGGCACTGTCATTCATAGGTAACTCAAGGATAGTCCATTACTCTATGTAATTTAATATGATTGTAATGGGTATAGACATATCACATTGAATTTTCTTAACATTCATGATACAGTCAGAGAGGCAGTCGACGAATAGCCTAGGTAGAGGAAGGAACTAGAGAAAGGAGGTTTGTACAACACAGAAGTGATGGAGGAGATCAGGGAGCAGCATGAGGTGGATGGGACTTTGGTTTGATTCTACTAATACTACCCCTAATTAGACCATTCCTATATTGGAAAGTTAGTGGTTATAATCTCAGATAGTTGTAGTCACTAGAGTCTTTGTACTAGGAGGCTCCAGGAGTGTTTGGAGGTACGAGCTATGTTCGTTATAATTTTTTGTAGTACTATTATAAATAGGTACAAGAAACTATTTTTCTTAATTTTTTAAATTATTTTCTAGTTATATGGTACGCATTGGTAGAGCCCCATTTTAGTGGGGGATAGTTACACATGTGGCTAAAGCGAGGCATGTTTCTGGTAGTATGGATAGAAATCCAATTTATGAAAATATGTCACACGTTGTCATTATCAAAAAAATATAGGAGTTTGATTATACGACAATCCAGTTGCTAAATTTTCAATGAAAATGGGTTGATAACAACAGTGATGTTAAAATAGAAGAATTGGGATTTGTGAAAGTTGATTTTAGTAAATAAGGGTACAAAGATGATCGATTTATAATGTTATCACAAATGGTAAAAGTATTTTATGTTCCAGATCCAGCTAACCAAAATTGGTCGATTGTTCTATTATCGTCCAAAACTAATGAAGGGTCTGATGAAAATTCAGTTGAGGGTGATCCATTTCATTGGTACGTCGCAATAATTTCGTAGAAGACCCAATGTATATGATGTTTTATATGTTAGAGGAGACCACAATGAAGGAATTTGGATAATCGATAGAGGTGTAAAATCCCTTCAACCTTTGAAAAAAATAAAGAGAGTTCAATAAATAGGTTATATTTTTTTTGTAATATAGACCTTGTTATCTCATGTTATTATCTTATTATCAATACTTGAATTTATGTAATATAAATAAACTATTAAACCACTTTTTTAGATAATGAATTCTGTATGTTCTGGTGCTCTTAACCTTGAGGCTGAACAAGTCTCTCATGTTGTGGCTACTGCAGCTACTGCTGCTGCTGCTGCTGCTCACAGTGCAGAGCAAAAACAAGTTTCTGAACCTTTTTTTGATCCTAGTGTTGAGGTCCAACAACCATTATCACATGGCATTTCTATCATTTCATATGACCGTATAGATGATGTTGATATCAATGAAATGGTTGGTGATGAAGGACAGACGTTATAGAAAACATAGGTGTATCGTAGTTTGACGGTGTTAGCTAATGTTCTTAAAGCGAAAAGAAAAGGGATCAAATTTTATGTCTGATGGAATGAACACGGCCATCATGTGAATCCCAAAAAGATATTTTTAGTAGTTACATTGGAATTTTCACTCGGCAACGTGTGCCGATTTTCATAGATTCATGGCACTATGTTGTGTCCGTGCTAAAGGCTGTGATCTGGGAAGAAATTACAGTAACATTATGATTTTATTTATTTAATTTAATAGAAAATAATATAATGAAACAGTGTCTTACACTTCTCAATCTCTTGAAGAGTACATTTATAGTAGATTATTCACACAAGAATTATGTACTAAGGCTTGTATGAAGGTGTCATTGAGGTTTTCTCACTATTTTAAAAAAATGTCACCTGAATTATTACAAAGGTAAAATAAACCCACACCCACCCCTATTATACACTCACTTGATATACCAAGAAGCATGAGATACATTTATTGGCCACCATGGGGATGAGAAGTTTCATGTACGTTTTGGCTGATAATACGTTGTTTGAGTATATATGTATTCATCACTTTGATTTTCAATATTTCATTTATGAAACAGCAACTCAGTACTAATGATAAGGAACGTGCATCGAAACCAACATACCCCTATCGTAAATCAAGGATGGGGTATGCTTAACTAGAAAAGAAAATGGTACGTATTTTAAATATACAGAAATATTGATAGGTTCGAAGAAACAAAATCATAATTATCTTTCTATATTTATATATATATATATATTGATTAGTCTAAAACCAAAGACACTTCCATCCCACTTCATGTGCTATCGAAGGAGGCACGTGTGAATAAGGATGGAAAGCTAGTAGATGAAAACACACAAAATGTGTGGGATATATGTGTAAGTATAACATGATAAAAATATTTGTTTTAAATTGATATTAAATAAAAATAATTAGTTATTTCCAATATTCAATAGTCACATGAATTAGCTACTTCTATAGCAGATGCACACCTATTATCAATGGATTTGATGGAGTAAGAACTATACGGTTGTGTCAGAGGTGTGGGGTTTGGGGTGACACCCTGAGTATATTATGAGAAAAAAACAAATGGATGATAGAGGTGAAAAAACGAAATGAATGAGTAAAAGACTATCAACTCTTGAATAACTATTTCAATGGCAGGGAGAGTTTCTAGAAAGTTTTATTGGTGGGAAGTAAGGAGAATACACAACTCAAGAACAACCAGCGTGTGAAGATCCCGCCCCACCCCCCACCAGCTTTGAGGTGAGCCATTCCCCTCAAAGAACTGTCTTGGCCATGGTAATCAATATTCTAATAATTGTTTCCATGAAATGTGAATTAGACAAACACTGATTCTTTTTCTGCACTGATCTTCAACAGGGTGATAATGACTGTGATTTAAATTTTTCAACACCCACCTATCACCTTGTAGAAAAGGCTATGGTGTTTAAAATCCTAGAGGACAAGAAAAATAATAGACCGCTTCCAAAAGGTCATTTGAAAGTGATGATTACTTTAGCTCATGAGCCAAATCTAGAGCTACCTATTCCACTTGATGATGATGATATTTAATAAGGTTGAAAACGCTATTGGGACATTCATTTCATGGCCATCACAACTTGTAAGAGTACATGTGGACAAATAGGTATTTATAACCATTTTTTCACTACTGGAAAAAAGGCCTATACCCACGGTTCAAAACCGTGGGTATAGCCCCCAAAACCATGGGTATAGGCTATACCCACGGTTTTGGGAACCGTGGGCTGGAACGCCGTCGGTATAGGTCCCCAGCCTATACCCACGGTTTTACAAAACTGTGGGTATAGGTGTTCTGCCACCGTGTCAAAAAAACATTCCCAATTGCCACGGTGTCAATGGCTTTTACCCACGGTTTCAAAACCGTGGGTATAGATCCTAAAATAAAGCCGCAGGCGGGTTTCGATCCCACGACCTCCTCGCTGCAAAGTACCGCGTCTACCACTACCCTACTATCAATTATGTGTATATATATATATATTTAGTTAAATATAGTTATATAAACCGTGGGTATAGAGGGAAGAACCGTAGGTATAGGACTCCCGCCAAAAACAAAATCTTTCCCGCGGAAAAAAAAAATTCCCGCGCACACATGGGAAACCTATACCCACGGTTTTGAAAAACCGTGGGTATAGGTTTTTTATCCTGTACCTATCCCCACGGTTCTCCTCAAAACCGTGGGGATAGGTACCCCTATACCCACGGTTCTTGAAAACCGTGGGTATAGGTCAATTTTCAAGACCTATCCCCACGGTTTTGGAAAACCATGGAGATAGACCCCCCTATGCCCACGGTTTTTGAAAACCGTGGGTACAGGTCTTGAAAATTGACCTATACCCACGGTTTTCCAAAACCGTGGGTATAGGGGGTACCTATCCCCACGGTTTTGAGGAAAAACGTGGGGATAGGTCCATTTTCCAGTAGTGTTTTCAAGCTAAAAATTTAAAAATTAATGAAAAAAGGGTCTGAACCAATGAATGTTATTATAGACGGAGAAAGGGAAGGGGTGAAAAGAAACATCGGCTCAAACACATCTAAAGTATCGGCCAACCGATCCAAAAAAGCTACTGAAATCATAATAACACCACCTGTTCTCTATTAACATTTACAGGAATTGACGACTCATATGGATACGAATCTAAGAGGTGGTAGTAGTCATATAGTGGTATTTGAAAAGAATATATACGGAGATGAAATTCAAGATTTCATTGCTGCTGAAAATGTAAATGAGATCCTTGAATACGGTTGGCTAGGTGGCATAGTTGTAAATTTATCTACGAGGTATTTTTTCATGAATTGATTTTTTAAAAGCTTATATAATTTAAAAATTGTGACTAAATGCATTTTATATTATTGAGAGATGTATATATCAAAAACAGTTGAGGGAATTTATCCATGAGCCAAAATTCGGACTCATTAGTCCTCATACCACATCAACACAGCTAACGAAATTAGAGCCATAAAAAAAGATGAAATAGCGAACGACTTGCTGAAAACATTTGAAATCAAGATTACAAATGACAGACTCTTCCTAATACTAACCATGCATGGGTAAAACTATATGATTAATGAATATCAATAATATTTTCACTTATTTTATTACTTATTAATTTTTGTGTTTTTATGAAACATTGGCTTCTAATTTCAGTGAACTTGGATACTCCAAGTATTTATTTTTTGGATTCAATGTAAGGATATCCAACAAACAGACCACACATGATTGAGTTTGTGAACATGTAAGACACCACATACAACATTTTAGGTCTAAAAATCAAGTAATATAATTTCTATTATATTTTATTTAGGATTCTATTATGATAGAGAGGTATATAATAATCATCCAGAAAAAGGAATGCAGATAGGGGCTAAGCATAAGGAGGTGAGAAAGTAATACATCTGAAAAAATATTAGGGTATATATAATAAAATTTCACTATCCAAACACATATCAACACAAGTTACTTATTCTCCTAATGATCGAATTTTTTTAGTGTCCAAAACAAACAAACGATAATGATTTCAGTTATTATGTTTTTAAATTTATGAAAGATATCATTCTTCATCAAAAAACTAGAGTCCCTAAAGAGGTATTTTCAAAAACAACTACTATTTAATTGAAATTATTTTATTATTATTTATTTATATATTTTTAAGTACTACTATGACTGTCAAAAATCCTCATACTCACAATAAGATATATATCTTTTTAGAAATGATTTGGTCACATACCTGATGGAAGATTGTACACGAATAGCATAATGATCTGACTTGGGGACGTGTACAATTGGCGGTCAATTTTTAGAGGGGTTAAGGGGATCAAAATATGAAACATTGTTTTATGTAATTTTTTGTACAAAAATTGTAATTTTTATTAAATAGGACATCATTTATACAATGAGTCATTTTCCCATTTTAACAGATGAAATGCATCAGCAGCATGCAAGAATGATGAACCACTTTTTTTTGGGCTATGGATGAGAAAAACTAGTAAAATCTCCAAAAAAACATTCATATCCGGCCAAAAACATTCGAATTGTGTTGATACATTAGGAGAATGATCCATGGGTCATTTGTGATGTGTAATGGTCAACCCCTACTCTATCTGAGGCACGTTGTGGCCGGTATCACTCAAAGTGTCTCTTTTTTGTTTAAAATGGACATAATTTTAACTAAAAACAACAAATGATGTATGAAAATATGACAAAATGAATTCATATTGTGTTGATAATTTAGGGATATGATCCATGGGTCATTTTTGATGTGTATGTGTCAACCCCACATCAATATGAGGCATGGTGTGGCCGATGTCACTCAAAGTTTCTCTCTTTTTTTTAAGATGGACTGAATTTTATGTGAAAACAAAAACTGGTATACAAAAATCAGAAAAAAACACATTCATATTTTATTGATACATTAGGGTAATGATCCAGGGATCGTTTTTGACATGTATGAGTCAACCCCACCTCACTCCGAGGCACAATGTGTCATGCATCACTCAAAGTGTCACTCTTTTATTTAAGATGGAGAGAATTTGAAGTGAAAACAACAACTAACATACGAGAATCCAACCAAATGGGTTTGGATTGTGTTGATACTTTAGGAGAATGATCCATGTGTCATTTGTGATGCGTACAAGTCAACCAACCAACCCCATGGATGGCACCCTCACACCTCCTAGACACCACCCCACCACCTGGACACCCACACCCCATTGGACACCCTCACCCCCATGGACTACACCCCCCCCCCCTTGGACAACCCCACCAACCCCCTGGACTGCCCCCCCACCCCCAGGACACCACCCCACCACTTGGAATCCCCCACCCCTCTGGATACTCCCACCCCCTGGACACCCCCACCCATGGAAAGCCTCCCCAACCCTCTAGACACCACCCACCCCCCCTGGACACCCCTATGGACAACCCCCCCAACCACCCTGGAGAACTCCCCACCCCTAGACACCCCAACCCCTGAACCCCACCCCTAGACACCCCCTGAACCCCACCCACCCCCTACCCCCTAGACACCCCACCACTTGGACAACCACCCACACCCCCCTAAACACCACCCACCCCCTCGTACAACCCCACCAACCCCCTGGACACCACCCCACCCACTAGACAACGAGACCCTCTAGAAATCCCCCCCACCCACACACACCCTGGAGAACCCTCCCCCTCCCCTCCTCCTCCCCCTGGACACCCCACCATCCCCCTAGATGGCCCCCACCCCCTGGACACCCCACACCCCTCTTCGACACCACCCCACCACCTGGACACCCCCACCACCCTCGACAACCCCACCCCCAGGGATAGCCTGCACCACTCCCTCGAAACCACCCCACCCCCCACGGATAGTGCTATCCCCCCGGGCACCCCCATCCCCTCAGACACCCCCACCCCCCAGGACACCCCCTACCCCCCTTGGACAACCACCCCAAACCCCTGAACAACCCCCAACCCCTTTAATTCTAAAGTGAATTATTTATGTATTTAATTAACTTATGAATTATTTGTTAATGGGGTATGGGTATACTTGTAGTATGGGTATACTTTCTGTAATTTCCTTATAAATTGTGTGTTAATTTGGTATGGGTATACTTGTTGATATGCTAATTTTTTTTTCAGGTCATGTTAGCATGTACTGCGGCAGAATTTTATATTATAGCAGGAAGGGAATTTATCATCACTTTTTTAGCGCTGATAAAGGCATCCTTTATCAGCGCCTTTTTAGCGCATATAAAGGATCCCTTTATCAGCACTATTTTATCACGGATAAAGGATACCTTTATCAGTGATTTTTTAGCACTGATAAATGATCCCTTTATTAGTTCCTTTTTATAACTAATAAAGGCTCCCTTTATCATGGCTCTTTTACCGCGGATAAAGGATACATTTATGATTTATCTTTTTCTGATGATAAATTCTACCTTTATCAGTGCTAAAAAATGCTGATAAAGGGGACCCCCTCCGCACCCCCTTTATTAGCATTGAGATTTACAACACTTTTTTAGCGCTGTTAAAGCCCATTTTGAGCACTGATAAATCCATTTTTTGTAGTACTGAAAACTGTATCTGAAACCTAATTATGTAATATAATCCCTTTATTATCTGATATCTCATCAAAAAAGATGTATACATGTGACATCATCCCTTAATTATTGATCTATCATTATTTGAATTACTATGATAAAGTTTATTATAAAGAGAATTCTTATGAATCTATTTAATTCACTTTTATCTTTATCAATTGGCTATATTTATCTTCTTTTAACACTCGAATGGGAAAATCCTTTCTTGATCATTCAATTAACATCAAACCACTTATGACACACCAAAAGAAAGCTAGTTATCCTTGAGCATATAAATCATGGTTTTTATTATGATTCCAAGTATATAGTTCATGATATAAATTAATAATGAATTTATGTCTAAGTACCACTACAATTTCACATATATACGAGTTTACAACAACACACAGTACATGGAATTCCAACTAGAGAGAATGTTCTCATGATGTCACATCAAGTGTGAAATTCATGAGAATATTTCTTGATGCTTATATTCCCCTAACACATGATATTAAAAATAATATGTTTCATATTCATATAATATATATATAATAGGAAATAACATTAACAATATTTTGATGGCATTCCTAGAAATTATTATAGTGAAAATTTATATATCTTACCGATGAAATAAATATTCTATGGACATTATTAAATATATATTGAAAAATGTGTAAAAAATATGTAATAATAATAATAGATTAATATTTTATCATAAATATTCATTGTATTGTAGAAAAAATTACTTATATATGGTTGATTATAGGGATACAACTCCAATATATATATGTGTATGTACACCTTGACTTTCTATCATTGTCACAAGTGTGGTATATAGTTAAATACATGTTTAAAAATAAAAATGTAAAATCAAAAAAACTATTTAATTTGTCATTAAATAATATTTTAAAACTAGAATTTAAAAATAATTTAAAATATCAAGAACATTGATATTTTAGGAACTTGATAATAAAATATTTATCCCTTGTTGTAATTTGGACTATGGATCAACGATTAAATGAAATTCATTGAAATGGAATTCTGAGTTATCATGATATTCAAACTTCAATAACCTTGAATATCATGAACATAAATCTTAAAATTAAAATTCAAATATAATATTAAATAAATTAAAATTAAATTGGTTATTAATTTGTTAACAAATTTATTTTAAAGTTAATACAATGTCTTACACACCATAATTCATATTTATATAAGAATAGTCACACAAAATATTTTTTTAAGGAAGTATGAAGAACTCTTATTGAACTATCTATTGATTGCACTTTTATTCACGATATCCATATTATTTTATGTTTTATAAATACAATTCTATGAATATATACTATTCTATTTCCATTTGTTCTAAATGGTTATCTTGTTTCTTTTTATTGATTGATACTTATTTACCACCTTTCAAAGTTAGCAAGGGGTTTCTTTATCTATATCATTTATTTGGTATAAGTTAATTATTCAATATCTATATTATATTATGTTGAAAATACATTATATCTTTTCCCTTATTTTATATAGGTATATTTTCTTTTAATTTCTAATCCTTGACTGATTCTTTCTTCAATTGTTATGATCTTTGTAAGGGGAAATTTTTATTTTTTTCCCTTATATTCTATGGAACATTTTTACTACCATTTAAATAATAAATATATATATAAATTAATCCCCCCTGATATAATTTTACAAAATTCTTTATAAAATTATTACATTGCCTATATTTTTTCTTAATTTGATTCTTGGGATATTTTTTTACCTTATAGATTACAATTTTTGTATTTATTTAAAAATGGATTTTCTTGTCATTAAATTTCCCTCATTACTTATGAAATTGATAAGATGGATTATTTTCTAACTCTTATCATTAATATTAGTTTCCCCTTATCTATATATTTTTTATATGATATCCTATGGTCATCTCATAAGAGTTACTTTTAGATTCATAATATGTTACAACCCACCCCCACTAGGAACCCTCCAAGTATATAAATGGAGACAAGGGTGTCCGCCAAATCCCACCTACAAATGGCCACATGTTGATGAAAATCACAGAGGGTAAGAAAACATATATGGTAGGTATTACCCTAATAAATCCAAGGAACATAGTCAACAATCACCAACCAAATCCATCACATAAATATAAAATAAACCAAAATCCCACAATGCATGAAATGTTATACATAAATCAAGGTATCAAAAATAAAGACAATACCATCGTAAAATTCTATGATAGTGAATCCATGAACTCTAATAATGATCTTTACGAGCTATTAATTTCCAATCCAATAACTACCTCGCCCCTAAAAATCCAAAAAAGGACACACACATATATATAAAGAGATAGATATAGAGTTAGAATGTGGTGAGAAGACATGCATAATCTATAGTGTCATCCTCAAACCCTCTTAGCAAATGTGAAAAAGCATACTAATGGCCTAATGAATAAATAAAATAACTAACTCATCACCTAGAGAGGTCATATACCACCCTACCTCACCGAGGATTGTTCAAAAAATATACATAAAAGATAGTAACATAATATTATAAAAATATATCATGAGGGAAACTCTCTACCACTTCCTCACAAAAATAGTCACCCTCATGCCCCAACAGATTAATTCCTATATCTACCATCCCTTACATATTCACATAGCCATATACTATAAAACTTCATATCCATATATCCATAACCATAATTATATAACCACATGTCACTACCTCATAAAAACTTATCCTCGTATCACAACAACAAAGTGTCATGGTGATATAAACATGTGGAAATCAACCTCATGCCCAACTCCTACCATGTACTCCACCCACCCAAACCACAACCTCATCACATAAGCACATCAACCTCAAGATACTATAACTAATGCATCATAACATCAATCTATCATAACCTATACTACATCTAAAAGATATACTTGGGAATGGGGATTAGTTATCCTTCTGTATCACCTCTATCCTTGATGAAAGTAAAATTACCAGAAACCCATGACCTCATATGAGAATCAGTAAGGATATCCTATTATAGTGGTGGTGGATAATAAATAACTAGTAAAATATATTGAATATAATATGAAACACAATCAAAATCATAAGGTTTGACACACTAATACATTGTGTTAATTACTATAACCTAGACATGTCACTTCAACCCAATTTTCATAAGACAGCAACTAGTGCCTTTTGAAAAACACCATTGAAGAAGAAAGCATGGGAATTTGTATATGTCACTCTTAAACCAGGTTTCTTTCACATAATGGAATAGGAAAAAAAATTTGATCCACTGATTTTAGGTAATTCCTTTTTGAAAATATGGGTAATGTTTTACCGTCGTCATTAGATCCTTTGGCATAAAAACATTCTATATGACATTTCCATGTTAATCAATCTTCCCATTAAAATGGTTTATGAAACTGAATCTACAAGGTTTGGCCACATTTCCCATTACCAATTTAAGGTTGACCTAATTTCAACCATAGTTGATCTAGATTTCTTGTCTACTAATGATGAGGAGTTCAAACTAAGGATTGTTTATGAGAGGGTTTATATATTCTTTCTAGAATTTAGTATAATTAGACAATATTTTTCTAGTTGTAGGAGATTTATTTTCTATTAAAATAATTATACTAATGTTCATGACATGAATTCATGTTTTAAAATAAGTAATAAACATGTTACTCTTTATTTTCTTGGTCAGAACAGTTCTCAACATGAAGGTAGTGAATACAGGTAGTGGGGGATTTCTTATTATGATGCTAATGAAGGGTATGATAATGTTAAAGATGGAGGAAATACATATAATAAAATCATTAAAATGGATATAGGGGCTTCACACACAGTGGGAATCTAGTCTGTAGCCCTTCTTGTGCAGTGCTCCGAGAAGAAGATACTATGACCATATATCATTGCTGAAGGAAATTCATCTCGTGATGATGCTGGGAAAAGTGTAATTGAGAAAATAATGCACCTCTTTTATTATAAATACATTATATAGAAGGAAATGCAAGATATGGCTAATGGAACTTCAAGCATGAGAAAATGGTTTCCTTAAGAAGTGGTAAAGTTAAGTATAAAGTGAGTTTCAACTCTCCTATTATATCCTAACAGAATAAGAACTAATATAATTCTACAAATAATGAATTTTTACATATGATTAAAAATAGGAAAACCAGTTCCTCTAATATAACTAAGGTTTCTAATCAGAAGCTTAAAGTAGATAAAAATTGATTTGGTGAGCTTGAATCACTAAACAAGGAATCAACAAAGGTGAAATCCTTTCATGTCGTTATTGCAGGGTCGGACACTGGTGTTGAACCATTTTCTTTCATCGATGACATTCCGGGAAAGAGGAATTTTTTTATGGATAATACATATTTTGAGATGGAATAATCTAAAGTTATATGGCCTCAAAAATCAAAGAGACATGCTAGGAATAAAAAAGGACATGGCTGATGATGTGGCTGAGATAATTGGGTTGCAGCACAAGGGGAAATCAAAGTGTGTCTACCAAGTCTTCTTCCATGAAATATAAGAACATACTCACCCATGAGTAGTAAAATATGAAGGATAACTACTATGTGATCATCAATCAATGAAACACATGGTCAGAGTCGGAAAATACTAATGATGATGATGAATTTGACCATGATTATGGGAATGATCAAGATTTTCATTATTGAATCATTATTTTATGGATGAGGGAATGAATATTTTATTGACATCATTCATCCTCCTTCTCGTGTACTCTTTATTTAATTTTTAATAAATATTAAAATGTTTTCCATCTGGCTGGACATTCATGGTTATACATAGAAATTCTAATGAGAGTGAATCTTGGTAATTTACATTAAATTATTTCAAAATTGGTTCAGTCTGGTAAATAATAATTCATGGACTTAAAAAAATTATCTCTATAATGTTTATAGAAAATAATTGTATGGTTTTTATATTATAATTTCACTGAATATTTATTTTAATGAAAATATGTATTTTTTTGAAAATTTTATTTCTATATCCATGATATCATTTTCGACATTGAATAATGTTTTTTTAAAATACATAGAAATAATTTTTATAAGGGATTTTAAATATGAATTCCAAAATTTAAATATGTTATTGGTATCTATTTTGAATGAATGTTTATGATGGTTTTTCCCATAAATGTTTAACGTAAAGCATGTGGGTTTGATAATAACTAGGTAAAAGTGTTCATGATTTCATTACATTAACATTAAAATATAAATTCTATAAATAAAATTGTTCAATCTAAATATTTATAAATATAAAAACCACTTGATGAGGTTTTAATAATTTATTAGATTATATGAATGAATAGTTGGTTGAAATATGTAATCCCCATATTTAATGGTCGAGTTATGTAAAAATATATTTCATAATAACATGTGAAACATCATTCTCAACAATGGGGTTATGTAATCTTGAATTATAATATTTAATCATGTTACTCTTTATATAATCAAAAATTAATGAATATAATCATATTTTCTATGAATAATTTATTTATTTTACCTAAGTATGATGACTTGATTAATATGTTTTTATAAATTATTTTAATGACCATTATAATTTAATTATTACTTTATTATTTTATGGAATATAGAGTTTTTTATTGTAAATGTACCAATAAATTATTAATGTAAATTTATAATAGACAAATCCTTGACCATGAATCTTTGCATACTCATGATTTGGTTTATTTTAGTGTCTTAGGGAAATACTATAGATTTAATACTCACCAATGTTATATGAATTTAATTAGGGTTTTTGATATCATTGGATTTGATATAAGAAAAAGGTATACTTTGTTCTTTATCAATGGTGATTTGTAGATCCATGATAGAGATATGGAATGTGTAATGACACAAACTCATCACATAAGCACAAGGACCTCATGCCACTATAACTGATGCATTATAACCTCAGGCCATCACAATCTATACTCTATTTGGAAGACATAGTGGGAATGGGGGGTTAGTATTCCATCTGTATCACATACATCCTAGATGTAAGGAAAAACACTTAAAAATCATGACCACTTATGGGTATTTGTAAGGTTATCTGACTCGGTTGGTGGTTCATAAGAAACAATAAGGAAAATACACTATATATAATGGAAAACAAAATCCAAATCCAATTGATATAATAACCAATACATTTCATGAAATCCTATAACATTTACATGTCACATCAACCCAATCACCTCAATATAACTATTATTAGATCATAGACATTCTAAAGATGATTATATATATATATATTAAAAACATTATGCAAAAAGACTATGTTATTTTTTTGAAAAATATTTCATAAAGACATTAATCCCCTAAACACCTTTGGATTTTTTTGTCTAAGGAAAAAAGGCATTTAGGTCCATAACACCTTTTTCAATAAAAATTTACTAAATGAATTAAATACCTAAGCACCTATTCTAGAATTCAATTTTTTTTAAAAAAAATAAATGTTTGTATATTTAATTTTTATTTTATTATATATATATATATATATATATATAACTATTTTTTCATTATAATTTAGCTGCTTTTAAATATCCAAAGTTACTGCAATTAAAGAAACTTTGAATTATGATAAAAACCCTCACCTAGGGCTACCTTTTGTAAGGGGGATTTCCATGTAAATTCTTCTAGATTTCCAATGTGGGTTTCGGGTTCCCTATTTTCTATAAGAAATTAATAATATATTATTATTATTGAGAAGTGATTAATTAATATTTAATTAATAATAAATAATAATAATACATAAATAATAATTATTTATTGACATTTATGATTAAATATTAATAAGTAACTATTTAATGTTAATAATATTAATGAAAATATTAATAAATAACTAATTAATTTATAATTTTTAATATTTATTAATAAATTATTAATTAAAAAATATTTAATTATTTAAATAGCTTTCACAACTTTTGATAATCTTTATTTAACTCTAAAAAAACTTTGAAATTATTATATTTTTCACCATTCAAAGAAGTTTCTTACATTTTGATTTTTATTTCTAACGATTGATCTCAAAGTAATGTTTGATGATAATTGTGCTACTTATCTACAATTTTCTTAATTAGATGAATGTCTTGTTTCACATTCGTTTAATGTGTAATTTTATTAAATGTACTTCCAGTAATATGATTAACCCTTTTAAAAACAACATATCCATTAGTGGTCCATGATAAATATTTCATCATGACATAAATTTGTTATGAATGTAAATAAGCCATTAATATATCTAGTAGACAACCAAGTCGATCTTATCATGTAAGACTCTTCGATAAGTGATTGAATAACTCTTTATCCTAATCCATCAAAATGTTTCGAATTGGAATATGGTTTTGGTGTGCTGATGTGTAAGGGGTGGGTTGGGAGTACTAATAAACTACCAGAGGGAGTGATGTAATATGTGTTAGGTAGTTATTATCTGGAAGGTTTGTTAAGTGATGGGTGAGAAATATTAAAGGGGGATGTGGGAGGAGTATTTAAGGGGATGATAGATATTTTAATGATTGGATTCCAATATAAGACCACTAAGGGTTTGGAATTATTCCAAGGATGTGGATTCTCCCACAGATTTATTCTTCTTATTATTATTCTTCTTAGATATGGAAGTTATAGATAAAATCAATAAATAATTTTTTTGAACAAATCCTAAATGATATTAATATATTAGTTTTCATACAGAACATGAGGCACTGAAACTGAAGACGTTGTATTAGAATATGACTCTCAAAAGTTTATAATGAGTAACTTTAGTGCAAAACTAAATCAAAGAGGTGAAACAAATCATTCTTGGTTATACTGTGGAAACTAAAATGTGATATGTGATCTCTAGAGAAACATGTATGAATGATCATGTAAAGTCTTGGATGAACATTATGGTAGGAAGTTCGAAACATATACACAGTCAAAGGGAATAATATTTATTCTTGCATGCATTTTTATTAGATACAATATATTTGGGAATTGTTAGATAGGTTGGAATGGATTCAAGAGTAAAACTCTAGAAAAAATGATGCCAATATTTTCTTAGAAATATCTAGAAACATTGATAATGATAGCTAAGGATTACGTTTCTATCAGCCAAACTCTAGAAAAGATGAATTTTTTGGTGGATTAATTTTGTATGGAAATTTCAACTTAAATTTAAATTTTATAGGTCGAACTTAATAAAATTATAATTACTTGGATGTAGTTCAAAGAAGTGGTGCTTGGGAGATATGGAAGAATAGAGGTGGAAGAAGAAGTGTGTTCAAAAAATCAAATTGGGTATAAAAAATTATAAATCGGAATCCATGAAAAAATTATGGTAAGTAAAAAATCATATAAAATAAATTAAAATTGAAGATAATGGACTGAAAAATTCCTTGTGTGATTTGGAGAAGAACGATAAGGAGTATTTTGGTATCACTATGATTCAACAAGATGATAAATTTGAAATTATGATAATGTTTTAGAAGAATTAGACTCAGTTGGTGAGTTTAGGTCTATATGTTATCAAATGGAATGAAAATTATGTCAAATAAGGTGGAGTTAATTTGAAATTATAAGTTTAGTGAGACTGGTGGAAGGTAACAATGGTAGATGGTATTGAAATGTCTATTAAGAAGTAGAAGGGGATGTGTGCATTGTCTAAACTAGATGAGAACAACTAAGGGGAAATGCATTGAAAAAATAAAACAACTAAGGTTTTTGAATGACATACACATACAATACACATGATAGGAAAGTTAATATAGGCAGTTTATGGGCTTCTCACTGAGTAGTAAGTAAAATTTTCTTAGTTTTAATAATATAGGTCCATTCTAAAGGTATAGGGGACAGTGAAGATGAGGAAATAGATATGATAGAATTTGAAATGATGCTACTTAATAACACCACTAAAAATAGATAGTGGTTAATAAGAAAATTTTAATTTGGGGGTCTTAGGGGATATTTATGTGATCAATAACCACATCATCGAAAAGCATTTCATAATGTATCAAATTCTGTAGAAGAGGTGGAAGTGAAGGATCTTTCAGAAGGTTGGTGGAAATATGTTACTATAGTGGATAGAATGGGAGGGGGATAGTTTAAGGTAAACTGCAGTTGTTACTAATATTTGAATGGATGCTCATTATCATGGTCATTGCATGTCGTAGAGAGAAATGAATATATCTGAGAAGTGGGGAAAAAACATGTTGATATAGGTAGTGGTCAGTAATGTCTGCAAAGGGGAAGAATAATAGTTAGTGTTTTAAGAATATAGTATTACAAAATGGTATTGCCTAGTAACTTTCAATATTTTCCATGTTAGAAGTTCATTCAACCGGACATTGCTTCTCTGAAATAGGTATTATTTCTGCTACTCCTTATCAACTAGCTTAATTGTGGAATAAAAGCTGTATGATTTGATAATTTCTCCTACAAGTTTCAATTTCTCTAAAACATATAACATGGGGTTTTTAAAATAGAATTTGTAGTTACATCATGTATTAATTAATGTTTAATTATATATAATTAGTTTTAGGAATAGGTTTTTTTAATTAAAAGGGTGTAGAGTGAGAGATAAGAATAAACATAGGGTTTTAATTATTCTTTAGTAAGAACAACAACACAATGTATGAAGGGTATAACAGAATTAAAAGAATAATAAGAAGAAGGAATAATTAGAGAATAGGAATAACTCCATGAGAAATTCTACACCTTAAACCTAAGGCTCAACCCTTTTTGAGATTTTCTAGAATCTAAACACTAAAACATCCATAACCACTCATTTACTCACACACCCCCCCTTTAGATTTCTTAAAAATCACCTAAAAGACATATTAACAAATAACTATCTAACAATAATTTCATAACTTCCCCCAATATTTTAATAATACTCCCAACCTTCCCCTTACACAGTACCTTCCCAAATACATGTTCTTGTAATTTTCACTCAACTCTATTCCTCAAGTATCCTGATGGTTAAGGTTTCTTGGTTAAGTATAATCCAAAACAAATGGTAAAAATGAGGCACCTAATGGTTAGGGTCACCTCATTATTATCTTCCCTTACACATGATAATTTATAGGCACCTAGTGTTGGCATGACCTACTCGGTTGGATGATCAAGTTCTTGATAAGTGTTAATTTTGAAGGAATCTAACACATAGTATTTTTAATGGGATTTAATCTCACCATCTTATATCACCATATTTTCTTTACATGTATGCATGCATCTAGCGATTAATTTTGGAATTCTATTCCATTCACCAAATCAACATGATGAAACAAGATTGATGTATAACTCTTTACACAACTCATACCTTGTGTAACTAACCCAAATTAAAAGTCAATTATATTCTTACAAATCAAAATTCAGCATATGAATAAAGTGAAAAAAATCATTCTTGTAAAGACTTATAATAATATTAAATCAACAATCCTCATAAGAGTAACTTTTTAGTAATAGAGAGTTAACACCGAATTTTCTAAATAAGTCATAATCATCCAGATCATTGACAAGTCTGACCCAAAATTCCCTTGCCCTTGGATACTTTACTCAAGAGATATTTTTATTTCCTAATGATTCTGACACCTGATATGCAAAAAATATTATAATAAATTTAATTTAGGCTCATAATATAATAATAAAAAAAATTCAAGTAATAATAAAACAAAATAATTTATCGATTTCATAACTATTATTCCCTCTATCATGAAACTAGAACCCCTTTCATAGTTGAACAATTATTATTTAAATTGTATGTCTTTTTTATTTTTGGCACATGATAAATATTATGAGATTTAAATAATCACATTTTCATTTCTCATACATTCTATATTTTATTCTATTTACTATTTTTATGGAAAAACCATCATGGATTTATACAAATACAAGATTTTGAATTGGATCTAGTACACCAATATTTTTAACAGAGGCTTCTGGTCACAATATCTAATGTTCATGCTTCTATTTTTATTTTTATGTGTGTAACATATATAAATATTTATTATTTTGAGTTTTGAATACTTATTGTTTGACCATTAAATTTGGATCAACATTATAAAATTATAACTTGCTAAATAATTTTAATCTTGAATCATTCTTGGTGATTTATTAAATTTTTTTATTGGTAGATTTGAAGCTAGAAAAGTAGAAAATATTTTAATTATTGATTAAAGAGTTGATCACCTGTATAGTTTACCCCCAAAATATATTTTATGGAATTCATGAACTGATAACATGATAACATTAATATCATTATCCTAATTCATTAATAATTACAAATTATTTTCTTAATATTTTTTAAACCAATCCAACTTGTTGATCCTGGACAAAAAAACCATAACCATGCAATTTAGTTTGACATTATTAGATAATGTTTTATATTATAAAACAAATTTTGATTATAAAATATTGAAAAACATATATATCTCAAAATAATATTAAAACTAATAATGGATTTCCCCTTTTTTTAATTCCCACTCGATCCTCTTTTCGTAATTCATTCTTCTAGAACCCCCCCCCCCCCGATTTTGAGTGAATATATTTTCAATGTATCGTTTAATAGGATCTTTAGTTTTTACAGTTATTTTGAGAATATATCAATACAGTATCTTAGAAATTGAACAATTTAATGAGAGAATAATAACAAAGATATAAGTTATCACTGAAAATATTCTATTACTATTTTTTTGAAAAGACTACACTATATATCACTAATATAGATTGTGATTTATCCAAAACTAACATTTAACAGTGCTAAATTTAAAGAGATGATAAATGGATAAATTTCATCATTTCTCGCAAAAAGAACAGATAAATTTACCTTTTATTAGTGCTAACAAAATCACTGATAAAAGGGTACCCTTTATCAGCACTATTTTCTAACACTAACAAATGTCCTCTATTTATCAGTGCCTTTTTAGCACTAATAAATGTGACACATTTATCAATGGTTTTTTCTAGAATTGATAAAGGTATAAGTGAGTAATTTAATTTATATAAAAATATTTATATATTTTTAAATATTATTTATATAAAACTAAATGTATTTATATATAAATATGATTTATATAAGTTTTAATAAAAATGAATCTTATTTTCGTAATTATATATTGAAATATTATCAGATTTATATTTGTCAAAATGTTTAATAGTTAATTTATATACATTAATTAAAAAAATTTAGTCGGGGTTAGGGCATTCAATGGACATGTTCCGGGCCCTGTGCCTTTGGGTCGTCAGGTCATGTATAGGCCTTGTGCCTCTAGGCCAACAAGTCATGTAAGGGTTCCCCCTCAACCCTTAAAAGGGGTATTATCCAAAAAATAATAAAAAATATAACTCCTTCAGGATTTAGGAGTAGTGTATATAATTAAAATAAATATAATATATTAGTATTTTATTTAAACAATTATATAATATATAAATTAATATATTAGTTTAAATATATATTTATATTGATATTAAAAAATTTAAAATATGTGTACATATATAACTATATATATGTATGTGTATGTGTGTGTGTTTATGTGTTTATGTATAAATATATGTGATTGTAGATGTGTATGTGCACAAATGTATGACTATCATGTGTAAAAGTAAGTATATGCACATTTTTTTATTGATTTAAAATTTTTTATTCTTTTTAATATCTATACATTTTTAGTATTTTTTGAATTTATTCATTATTGATATAAATTTATTTTAATATATTCATCATGAATATATCTGGGTGCATGTTAAATTTAATTTTATTTAATTTAATTAAATTTAATTTAATTAATAATTTTTTGTAGAGTTAATATAATTCATTTTTAATAATTTTTATTTATACAATTAATAGCACATATTTATTCATTTTTGTTTGTGTTTTATGTGTTTGTAATTCACGTAAATGTTACGAATTCACTTGTTAATATTTTTAAAATTATTTAATTTTTTATTCACTTATTATTAAATATTTAATAATAATATTAAAAATACATTAAATAATTTGGAAATATTTATTTATACATATTTTTTAAATGTTTTTTTCAAAGAATATTTTTAATTGATACAAAGGACCTCTTTTTTTAGGTAGAGGAGACCCATTAAATTGCCTACCATCCTAGTGGGAATTAAATCCAATTACATAGACCTAAAGGCCCATTTTTTTTGCCCAAAGGCCCTCATGTGAATAGCACTACTACAGTACCTAGTCTGCTATAGTACCTGCTACAGTACTGCCACCACTACAATTCCTACTATAGTGCCCCCACCGTTATAGTGTCACCGATGCTATAGTTTCACATCTACTACAGCTGCAATAGTACCCCTATAATGTTTCTATAGTAACTTGTTCCTAATGGGTATTTGACCCCCATCTATGATGTAGTATTATGGGGTGCTTACCACTAAGCCAAACCCCAACTACTAATATATATTTATTTATTTATTTATTTATTACACATGTAATATTTTCAATATGTTTTAAATTTATATGAATAAAATTTATTCGTTTTTTTCTATTAAGTAACATTTAAAATACGAATAAAATTTATATAATTGATATATTTAAATGAAAATTTTAATAAATTTTTAATATAAATATTAAATTATAGAATTATAAAATATATATATATTTTTTAAATTATTTAGAAAATTATAAAAAAATAAATATATCTATTCAAATAATTATTAAATTATAGTAAACATATTTAAATAATAATATATTTATTATATTTATAATTATATATATTTATATATGAATATATAAAATTATATGAATATATATATATATATTTATATAATTATATAAATATATATAATGATATATATATATATATGTAATTACATAAATATATATAAATATATAAATATTTTTATATAGGTGCTTGGGGGAACAATACATTCAAACACAAACACATCACACACATACAAGTGAAAAAGGCAGGTCATAGCCACCCCAAGGGATAACCCACAAAACTAGCCGGCATATTTATTACATTATATATATATATATGTGTGTGTGTGTGTGTGTGTGTTTGAAGGCGCAGTGGGGATGAACACAATTCATTCCCCGTAGATGCATTTCATTTTTTTAAAATCCCAATGGCCCACTTTTATCAAGCCCAAAGCCCCCATAAGTGAGTCCAAAGGCCCAGCAGTGCGTCCTGCGCACATGTTGATTGATAGAGACCACACACCTTCTTACAAACATGATTACCTATAGTTACATCCCCATCACCATCTTTAAAATTTCATCCCTTGCCTCATCAAACCTAGCCAAGACCCTCTACCGGATCGAAGGACGTGCCCTGCCTACACCAGACTATTTCTATCAGATGACTCTCCCGTCAAACCTTGAAAATATCCACGCCAAATCGCAAGATGTGCCCGCCTGCATTTCATTTTATTAAAAATCCCAATGGCCCGCTTTCATCAAGCCCAAAGCCCACAAAAGCATGGCCAAAGGCCCATCAGAATACTCTATTGCCTGATTATTCTAGTGGAAAGGATCCATATTACCCTTCGCATTACCCCAACTAGGATTGTTAAAAAAACTTGAAGGGTTTCAAGTAGGCATTCCAAATTCCAACTGCATTAACTCCCTGCTCCTTGATCTGCTGAGTGGACTCCCCAATCCTGAAATCCTATTATTTTGGATTTCCTCAACCTTTGCCTCTTGGTCACACCATGTCCTGTTGTGGAAGACAACCCTTGATGTGAACCAAGTCAATTCAACCCAAAACCTTGAGTTATAATTCCCTGATAATTGAAAGCACCCCAACTCGGGTTGGTCAAGAACATTGAACTATGGTTCGATTCTAACCAAGATTATGGAAGGCTATACCGGCTTAATATTTCTTTTGATGGATTTTATCCTTATACGTAAATTTCCAATTTATTATCTTTTATTACATGCTTGTTAAAATTAAGTGGGATATACTTAAGTGATTAAACATGTCTAAGATAATATTTACGTATAAGCCGGTTTTATTTTAGTTCCATCTTGCATGCTCGTTTAATTCATTAATTGTGTGATCTTGACAACACACCAACAATAAATAAACCATGAAACTGACAGAAATAAAATAAATGGCTTGATCATGAGTTTTTGTATTGGTTAGTTTATCTAATGGTTGATAAACTAACCCAAGACCTAGTGGAGAAACACCTTGAACTTTTCTGGTTCATGTTTACATCTTTCCACCTGTCCACCTTTGTATCTCCTTGGATTGGTTTCACCTTGGCTCCTGACATGAGCCACCTCCACTAGCATGGGAGCTCCATCCATTACATATGCATTTATCTCACATGCAGGTGAGGGGTAAAAAGGGGTTTATACAAAAAATAATCCTTGGGCGTGCAGGCCCTACATATTAATGATGAGATGGCTTGCATGACAATAAATTTAATTTAAATTAATAAATTAAAAGAAACCATTAACATACAAAGGTCTCAGTCTATCTCATGATCATCTATACATGCAATGATATTTACGCATAAATAAAACTAGCATTAAATTATTTAATCATTCTTGTTTAAGATAAATCAGGCTCGAATCAATTAATTATCTTTAATTAGTCAATCCTTTTATCTTAAACCCTTTTCTGAACTTCCTTGATATTATCATCCATCATAATTTGAAACAAATAAATTCATTTAAAATTATCCTTGTACATAACTTGTACCTTGAATGCAACCGGGTGAATTCCCGTTCATTACGCTGAAGTTAAATTAAACACGTATACATAAAAAACCTATCACGTGTTGTGCCTTAGCTTTACGCCGGCACCATGGTACATGTCTCAAGGGATTTTATAATATAATAATAAATTCTAGTAAATTTGCTAATTTGGGTGACTACACAGCGTGTAGTTCTGACTACATGACATGTACTTTTCTTCATCTTACATCTGATGTTCACTCCCTGGGGTAGGGTGTGTTAATGTACTTCATAAATTTTCGATGCACACGGCGTGTTCGTTGGGACACATGCCGTGTAGTTTCCGCATAACATGGTTTCTAACTGGGCAAGCTGTGTACGGGTTAGATGGTCCAACACGAACCTGAAGGGACTACACGCCGTGTTCAGTTGGACCACATGGAATGTAATCTGGAAATCGTGTGCCACTTGTTCCTAGTCAACACACGGTGTCATAAATGACATAGGTATACTCCAATACACAGCCTAATTTGGCAGATCAGTCAATTCATTGAACCTAGACTACACGGCATGTACATCCAAATACATGCTGTGTATTCTGGTGTTGTACGACCACAAACGTTTGGCTCCTCCAGATGAGTTCCTCTATTTTATTTTAATCAAAATTAAAAGAAAAATTCATTTCTGTGAGGTGAAAAAGAAACAAGGGAGGGGGAACAGATATCGAGATTCATATTTCCAGAATGATTAAACATGAATTGAAACAACTAAATTATTAAATGCATATAACATCAACAAAAAAACTAAATAATTTTAATCAACTATATGACCCCTCTGATACCACTTGAAGGTTCCGGGTGGAGCAGAAGAGCGTTGGTGGGTTTTCCCAACTTTAATTTTAACATTAAACAACGTTCAATGTGAGATCTGTCACAATGTAAAATTCCAAATCTTCGGAATAGAATGAGGATTGAAGAACATAAGAGGGAATCCCAGAGCCATAGAGATAGGATCATCATTTGTTGGTAATAATTAATTTAATTAATTGACCAGAATTACCTTGGTAGAATTATTTATTCGTTGATGTCTCTAGTCATGATCGTGTGATTCATCATTGGATCCTTGAATCCACGTGTAGGATTCAACAAGCAGTGATCCACACCTATACCACATATCACCGGACATCACCGAATGGATGTCCAAGTGCTAGCGCGGAAGAACCTTCGCTTGCGATGTCCGCCTTCGATCACCTTGATCTCTCAGTTTTGAGAGCATTCTTGGAGGAAGGAGTTCTTTCAGGTATGAAATAATTCTCCATAATTTTTGTGCACAACGATTGAAAAATATTGGTGGGTTGTGAGGATATTTATAATCGGGTTTGAGGTTTTAGATTTATGACAACAAATAAATGCATTACGTGTTTTATTTATTTCATTAACTCTTATTGAAAACCCCCATGTCGAATTATTAATTCCTTGACATGTGCCCACACTGACTATAAAAAATTTCATTTAATAAAACAATATTATATCCTCAAAATCTTGATTGGAAAAACTACACGTCATGTAATCATTAATACAAGACGTGTACTCATTTTTCATAAAACTACAAGGCGTGTATCTTTAATATACACGGCATGTAATTTTATTTTTCAATTTCCATTATTTCCTCCACAACATTTATTAGTCCTTTAGTAATGGATATTTATTTCTTAAATAAATGTATTTGGATTAATCGCTAATAAATATATTATTTCTCCCATAATATATTCTCTCAAATAACTAGTGTTGAAAAAAATACAATCAGGAATCCATAAATATTTATTAACCCACATTCCGGAATAATATTTATTTAACTGAGATACATGGACACACTTAGTGTGTGACCCTCTAGGCCCCTTTCTCAGTGGAATTAAGAGAAGCCTACCTAAAGTCTAAGTTATGCGTCTAGAATCACGCCAGGGATCCCATAGAGAAAGAAGTTAACACCGTAATGAAGTGTCACCTCATACGAATTCTTACCATGTAATATAATCCCTTTGCCTCAATATCTCTAATCAAGCGGGTTGCATGCTTGTGCCATCATCCCTTGTGCTCGATTATTCTTTCTTGGACTTTACATAATTGAACTCCCACATACCTTACCATGGACATGGATTTATTTATGCTATATCAATTCCATCAATGGGCCTAATATATCTACTTCTGTTATGGAACAGAAGGGACAAATTCTTTCTCGCATTATCTATCAATGCAGTATTACTCGTGACGCACCCAACGTATCCTACCTCGCTGAGAACAGTGTGTCATCACAATTTTTCTCAATAAATCTCAGTGAATGAGTTGTAATACCCATTAATAATAACCATAAAGTCTACGGATCAATACACACGTCCATAGATAGGAACATACAATGACACTATGAGATGTGGATTTCCAACTGGCGTGTCTCGTTCTCATAATATCCTCCTGGATATTACCAAGGGCGCACACCATGATATGGTGCCTCAATGTTTTATGAGTCCTCACCCCTAATGGCATGTATTATTTGTGTCCCTCAAATAATATCATCCGGCCATAGAACATATATTCAAGAATAGTGTTATGGGACTTCTGGGTTCTCATCATATCAGGGATCCGCTATGACCCTTTAATGCAACAGTTATCCTTAGGACATTATCACATGCATTGTCACACAAAAGATCAATCAATATGTGATAAGTCTTTTATTAATGAATAAAGTACAAAGTAGTTGGTTCTAGGCCACCAACTCTAACAAGGAGAAACTATAGTAGCCCAATGAAAATTATTTTGGAGATTCTATTTAGTAGAGACATTACCACACTATTGGCCAAAACCAATGGCACCTTAAATGAATCAATGGTGTCTTAAAGATACACCATTATATTATCCAATTATGTCAAAATGACATACCACTGTGAATTTACAATGGTGTCAAAATGAAATATTGTTGGTTATATTCCAATAGTGTCAAAAATTATACACCATTTTTTAACCCAATAGTGTAAAAATAAACTCAGAGTTGGCTTTAAACCAATGGTGTCATGTGAAATAATGAAGAAGGAAGAAGATTACCAAATGAGAAATAGAGAAATGGAGTCATGCCAGATGGACCTTCATTGAGGAAGACGATGAATAGTATTCTAATTCACCTTGAAGAGAGATGACTCTGGATGGAAGAATTCATTAGACTAAGGGTTGTCGGTAAGTCTACTGGAAGGAGATGAGAAAGAGAATATAATTTACCAAAGAGGAATATTCCCATTGGTAGTCTACTGTGGTGGAGGAATAGCGGATGAGGAATATGTGGGAAAAGATATAAATGAGTAGGAGATCAAAATTAATTCATTAATAATGAATAAATATACCATGTGGGATTGATAGGAAAGAGAATGTGAGATCTGATGACTTAATGAAGTATCAAGGAAGATCCAATAGATGAAGTGAAATCACGGATAAGATCAACAACCTAGATTCATTCTTGGTGTAAAAATTATGTCCTACATCGAATTTAAGAAGTGTAGGCTAAGTGGTATTTAATCCAAATTTCATATAAAATAAGCTACAAGAAAAATAGTCAATTTTCTTGCGAGCGACCTCTGCCCACTATGCAGGAACATTTTTCTTGGGGATTATACATTGGACTAGTTTGAGCAATTCCTATACTATGCATAGAACAATATTTTTACTGGACTTTGAAAGTTGGACCTCTCATGGGGTTGACCTTCAGGACCCCTTAAATGTGTGATAATGTCTAACTTGAAAAGGCTTTCCCAAATGACAAAAAAATCAAATAGAAAAAAGGTTGTAAAGTAGAAACAGACAAAAATCTCAGTAAAATAGGATTAGGAAGTTAATTTTTAAGAAAAATATATTTAATATAAATATTATAAAATTTTAATTTATCAAGAAATAAAGAGTCATAAAATAATTAACACCCAATTATAAACAATCTCCCCATTTTTATAAATTAAAAAACATAATAGTTTTTGAATTTTCAAACAACATAAATATAAAATTATTAAGATTGCTAAAACTTTCTCCCCTTTTTGATATTTATAAAAAATGTAAAGTATTAAAAACTATTGAAATAAACTTAGTAAAATACAATTTATGAAACAAATAATAATGACATACATTACAATAAGGTAAAACTAACAGAATGTTTCATTGTTTAGATATACATTGTTATTTAATAAAAAGTAATCAAAATATAATAAATAACATTCAATTACAAAATATATGTCCAAATCAATGAATAGATTTATCCAAATAGAAATTGTACTAAAAAATATAACTTTATAGTATACCCAATTCCAAACAAACATTAGCCTATAAAATAACTACTCCCTTTAAAAAATAAACCACTGTAAAAGTGAAAAAATACAATATTTAATGAAGGAATTATGGAGACAATGTTATTTTAGAAAAAACAATTTTTGACCAGAATAATCAAAATATCATTAAAACGCAATGACTAGTACTTATAAAAACATTTTCAAAAAATAAAAATGATAATACTTTTTACATTTTATGTTTAAACATAAGTAAGGAAAAAGTCAATGTTACATTTAATGAAGAATTAATTTTGATAAAAAATTTGATAAAACAAATGTTTCCAAAATAAATAAACAGTTTCTTTACTTAAAAGGTTTTAAAAAAACACCGATAATTTTAAGAATAGAAATATTAGATTTTAAAATATAGAACAGTAAAACAAATTTTATTATCAAAATTTAATCAATTTGAAGATAAATGATTATTTAAAGAAATTCAAAATTTAAAAAAAAACTATGAATTATGAAAACCTAATATATAATGAAAAATACATATTTAGAAATGTATTAAAAATATTCCAGATTATATATTGAAAATTTATTTTATAAATATGGAGAAAATTAATGTTTTTATAGAAAAAATGATTAAACAATTTTTTAAACCATACATATGAAACAATCAAGGTATTTGTCTCCCTAAATTCATGCATCTTTATTGAGATAAAGATCAATACTATTAGATAAATTTATAGAAAATTAAATATATAATCAAAAAAATTGGAATTAAATAATTAGATATTAAAACTACAATTATTTTACATACTAAGGAGAAACATTTATAAAGTAAAGCAAATACATTGAATAATAAATAAATTTATTTTTTAAAAAGATATCATATATTTTGTATTTCATCATATCAAATTATATTATAGTAGATAATATGAATAATAGAGAAAAAATAAACTTATCTAATCATAGTGATCAACCTAGGTTTAGTGGATTAGAACCATCCTTTTTGGAGACCATGTTTATCCATATACTGTAATACTTTGGAATTATTCAGGCAGGCTTCCTTCAAAATAAATCTAGAAGATGGTTATTTTTTCAATGTCTCGTACCTTACAAATCCATTACTTTTTGGGAAATCTATTGTTTAAGATGTCTAGGAGAACTGAGGTGTTTTTGGTACAAGTGAGATATTCCATAAATGGGTAATTTTAAATAGTTTTCCAAATTCCTAGTTTTCCATGTTTCCAATGGTTCCTCATCTGAACTGTGTCTTGTACTGGCGGTGTGTTGCATTGGTGTTGTCTCATGTTGGAAATGTCTCACTCTGGCGGTGTCTCGCGTTGGAGGTTTCTCTCTAATGGTATCTCACCATATTTGTGTCTTACCCTGGCTCTGTCTCACTGATTGTAGATCACTCTGGTAGTGTCTCACCCTAGCAGTAGATCACTGGTGGCGTCTCTCCCGGGAGATGGCTTACTGGTGGTGTCCTATCCTGGTGGTGCCTCACCGATAGTCTCTCTTGGGTGGTGTCTCACTAGCAATCTCTCATCTGGCATTGTCTCATGGGTAGTTTCTTTCCTGGAGGGGCCTCACTAGCGGTGCCTCCTCTAGTGGTGTATCATCTGGCGGTGTCCTGCTAGCGATTCCTCATGAGAATTATTTCTAATTATACCATTTTTCCCTTTTGAAAATTTTCATTTACATAAAATGGGTTTAAAGCCAAATTTATAAGGCATTGATACTGATTCAAAGTCCATAAATTATATATTTATTTGTCTAAGAGAAAGGAGGCTTTGAAATGTTCAAACCGCATGGTCTTGGTCAGATCCACCTTTAATGGTAATTCAAAAACATTTCAAATATCCAGTGTTCCAGATCTAATCCATTTAATACAGGGACATTCACTTCATTCTTTCATCATCGTTCTCTAGATATCTAACTCTTGAATCCATCATCCCATAGAAGTTGAGTAACCTATTATAGTTGATTGGTGTTTTCCCTAGATAACACACACTCCTATTTTTAGTGTAACAATAAAGTGTCGATCCTCCTTCTTCCAGGTAGGATTTCCTTCATCTTTTTAAATTTTTCATCATGTGGGATGGGTATATAGTTTTTTACCCGTACAAAGATATATGATTCAAGATTAATAAATATATTCAAATTGGTCTAAAAGTCAATATACAGAGGCTGGGGAATGTGGGACATGATCTTACTATGTGAATGATATTGTTAATATTGTGATTTTTATGGGATAACTACCCACTAAAAATCATGGTTGTTAGGGGTCCTTGTTTTCTCATCAGATGGCTTGTGGAATGCATGTTGTTTGATTTATGTTAAGTGTTAATAGAAATTGGTTATCTATGTATATTTGGATAATAAATGAATTCCCCGGGATCATATAGTTTATGTGATAATCCCTAAATTAACAAGTGGAATTAAATAAGTGATGCCTTATTAAGTCTGATATTTTTTCCTTGGTATGTGCAGTGATGTTGTTTGGGGAAAAATTATTCATAGGGGGTTGGTTCTATTGATATGATGATATTAAAAGATATGATTCAAGATGGATAGTAGTGTTTTTATGAGTAATTTATGAGATTATTTTCATTGATAACATGAATAACGCTTCCCCCGTATCTAGAGGTTGTGGTATGATGTGTCTTTAATGTGAAGTGTATTAATTCTCCATGGATCCTCATCTCCTGAATGACTGTCACTTTGTTGCTTGATATGTGTCATTCATGAGAGTTTCTCATATAGTGGTGGAATAAAAAAATAATTATTTTAAGAAATGTTGGAATGACTTGGGTTTGTTATATTAGCAGAATGGAAGTGGTTAAATGGAATTGTTTGGAAATGTGAATCAAGGTTTGTGGCTTGTTCGTTTGTGTTGTTCATTTTGGGGTAACATCAAAGGTGATGGTGTTGTGAGTTGGTTGTTTGTATGGGAACCCATAGGTTGGGATTGAGTGTTTGGTATTATTTATATGTACTTTTATTTCATTTTGATTTCTATATACACCCCACCCATATTGAGAACTATGTGATGAACACCTGCATTGTCACATATAGGGGTGTTTTTTTCAACATCTGGTGAGGAGTATAAGTATATGGGTAACCAATATTTAACTCAATCTCTTCCAGGAGATGTAGGTATGCCATAATATTTGATGTCCAGATGTCTAATGGGGATTTAAATGGTGGTTATGATAGCCCAGGAGTTTACAAGAGAGGTGTTTTATGGAACAAGTGTCTTTAGGTGAGATATGATAACCCATATTTTTGTGACCAATGTGGTTTTTTCCCTATGTGTCTTCAGGATGAAGTTTTATGTGAATTCCTAGGTTTATTCTGGATGATATGTAATGTGATGTTTTGTGAGGACCAGGTGTGTGGGGGGAGGGATGTGTTGTGAGTCTAAGGTGTGTAGGGGAGAGATGTGTTATCAGGACTAGTTGTGTGCGGGCGTGATATGTTGTGAGGCCCAGGTGTGGGTAGGCAGGATGTGATGTGGTATACAGAAGGGATGGGAGCGGTAAGAGATACGATGTTTAGAGAGAGATAGTCATACTAGTAGGTATGTTGTGTAGGGTACTCTATCATCAATGTGCTTTACATTACATCATATTACATAACATTCATTACATGGTGGTTTTCCTTGGTGATGTTGGGATGGTTAAAATACCTTGATAGGTGATGTTTGGTTTAGCTATTTTTTCATAGGGGTATTAGTACGATTCTTTCATATGTGCATGAGAGACATTGGATTTTCTAATGAGTATACTTGTATTCTCAACCTACATATATAAACTATTTTCAGGTTTCTAGGAGGATTATGTAGACCGTGCTGGACATTATAGATCGAGCCTTAGGAATGTTTTTGTGTCGTTACATTAGCCTTACATTTGAGTATTTACTTTGGAGACTTTATTGTATTTATATCTATTTTATTTTATGCATAAATGTTGGATGTTATGTGTTTCCGTTTTAAATTATGTCTTGGAGTTGTTTTGGATGATTCATTCTATCCCTTGATCTTTTTTCTTGTAACTGAAAATGCCTTCTATATTATGATTTCAAAACACCCTTGGTGCTGGTTCCCAACCTAGAGCCTACTAGAGGTGGGAATTGGGGGACATTATCTCCTTTTCTTCATTTCTAGACCAATAGGGGTATCTTTGTAGGGAGGCGGTCATGATAGATTGGTATCATAGATCATATTTTAGTGGTAGGATGGAGTTTGGAGTTAGGAAAAGTGAAGATTGTTTGAGGTTATATGGAAGTAGTTCATTCTGATCGTGTTGTGTGACATTGGAGAGGGAGACTGGATATGAAACAATATTTTAGGCCCCCCATGATCCAATGCACAGACTCTGAGCTTATTGAATGACCATGTTATATGGACCCGCTTGCAGGTCATAAAACTATGAAAGGTACATGAATTATAATGAATTCTGTTCTTATTTGAATTGGGTTGTTTTGGGAAGTCTAAAATAAAGCCAATTAATTAAAATGAATACTAATAAAAATCTCTCACTACTAGGCCTTGGAAGTTTTTTGTTTACCATTCATCTATGTCTCATGGTCATCGCTCAGATGTGGCTCAGGGAGTGGTGGTTTTACAGGCCGATATGTTTGATCGCCTTAGTGTTAATCTAGTTGAGGAGGATGATCAGTGGTAGAGGAAGTTTTGTGATTTCCAACAGAAGACGTTGGGGATGTATAAGGGTAGTTTTTCAAATGTGGAGACATAGAGTTGGCTAGAAGACATGGAGATCACTTTCAGTTTGATTCAGTCCCCAGTGGAATACTGGGTCCCTTTGGCAGTTAGTCAGATGCGGGGTTCTGTGAATCAGTGGTGGACACTCTGTCTGGGAGAGCAGTAGGAGGAAGATGTTTTGTGGGTTGACTTATAGATGGAGTTCCAAGCATAGTTTCTTTCATTGACCATGAATTATAAGAAGAAGTAGGAGCTATTCTGTATTCATAAAGGGATTATTATTTTTGCTGGAGTTGGGAATCAAGTTCAAGGAACATTTTTATTTTTTCCCAGATCTTCTTCCAGATGAGGAGTCTCATGTAAGACTTTGTGAGGAGGAACATTGTCTTTCTTTACAATATTTTGTTACTCCTTGTATATTGATAATTTATTTGGTGGTTCAGAAGAAGGCATAAATGATCGATCATATAGAATCATGAGGAGGTATACCGGGAGAGGGGATTTTGTATATTTCTTCAAGAATAAGAGTTTTCAGTGGAATATCTAATGTGCTAGGGCCTTCGAGGTTTTGACCTAAAGGGAGTGTACCTACACAACTTTCATTAATACCTTATAGTTCAAGTGGTTTTTGTGATTTTATTGGGAGATTTGTGCTAGTGTGTTTTGGTTGTGGGGTTCATGGGCATCGCTAGAACTAGTGCCCAGTAGTTTCTTGATCTCAGTTTGGTGGAGGTAGAGTGGTTTAACACCATCCGCAGTAGCAGTTTCCCGGGATAACCTTTCATCAGTAGGGAAAAAAGTTTTTTCACTGAAGGTAGATGGAGAAGGTTGATAAAGACATCATGACATTCATCATGTTCAGGAACCACGACCCAAGTGTGGTCGGGGAGGTGGTCATTAGTAGATATGTATAGGAGTTGGGCATGGTTAGGTGCATGTAGTGAAGGAAGTAGTTCCAGAGGGGCTGGATATCATTAGAGGTACGATCCATCATTTAGAATCCATATATTTGCCTTGTTTTATTCAAGAGATTCTAAATCCTTTGTTTCAAATATTTGATCCTATAATCTATAACTAGAAGTAGTGGGGATTTTGGTTCCCCTAGTGTTGAGAACACTAGTTAGAGGCTAGAACAACTTGTTTGATGTGTTCTAGGGGTGTAGACTGGGGATGTGACCATATCAGTCATTTGGGGATCCTTTCTCACTATAGATGAAAACATACAATGTCATACTTGGAATCAACTTGTTATATTCCATACATGTTGTTACCAACTTCTTATAAAGGAGAGTCATGTTTTCGGATGTGGATGGTCAACATATTGTGTTCACTGGGGATCAATGTAACCATGTGGGAAACCAGTGTATGAATAATCTTTGTTCTTTCTTGGATGTGTTTTTAGTGGAAACAGTTTACTCTGAGATGGTGGAGGTTCCTATGGTCATTGGGGAGTTCTTGTATGTTTTCCCCAAGGAGGTATGATGCTACCCCCTCAATGTGATTTTGAGTTCAGGATATACTTGCAGCCTAGTGCTTCTCCAATTTTGATTGTTCCTTATCATATTTTTCCTTTGAATGTTGTGGGAGTTGAGGATTTAGATAGATGATCTGATGTATAAGGTTTTTATCCATCCTAGTGTGTCACCATAGGGTGATCTAGTGTTGTTCTCCAAGAAGGTGGATGGTAGTCTGAGGTTGTGTATAGACTACCAATGGTTGAATCAGGTGACAATCGAAAAATGCTACCCTATTCTAATGATATCCGATATTTTTGACCAGCTTAGAGGGGTGATTTGGTTTTCTATGATTGATATGTAGTCTGGGTATCTTCATTTGAGGCTAAAGGAGGGAGATATCCCAAAGACAGCCCATAGAAGTAGGTATGGTCATTTTGAATTTGTGGTAATTCCATTTGGTGATACAAATGCATCAATTGTGTTCATAGGGCTTATGAATTCCATGTTGTATGAGTTCCTAGATCAGTTCATCACCATATTCATCAATTATATCTTAATATACTCAGAGTCGGATGAGGAGAACACCATGCATCTCTGAAATTTCTTGAATGTTCTTCTACGCCAGAAACTCAATGTAACATTGTAAATGTGAATGTTATGGACCTGATAGGTTCAATTCATCATGCATGTGGTGTCTCAGTAGGGTGTGGAAGTAGACCCGTCAATGTTCGAAGTAGTTGTTTCATGGGAATCACCCAAGAACATGGAAGAGGATTGCAGTTTTCTTGGTCTCATAGGAACTTATTGGAGGTTTGTGCCCAAATTGTATTTTTTTTCATCCCCATTGATATATTTGACAAGGATGGACCAAGTTTTTATGTAGAGTGATCAGTTTTAGATAGTTTTTGGTTACCAAATAAAAAATTTGTTCTGTGCCCCAATGCTCTGGTTGCCCGAAGAATGGGTAATGTTTTCGAGGTTTTCATACACTTCCGATCTGGGTTTGGAATGTGTGATTATACATAATTGAGTAGAGATATATTATTGATCTGAGAAGTTATGTCCCCATGAGCGTAACTATTTTACCCATGATCTAGATCTAGCAGTAGTTTAGTTTGTGATGAATTTTTTGGACATTACCTCATTAGGGAGAACATTTTGGTCCTCACAGATCACAAGAGTTTTAGTTATATCTTTTCCCAGCATGACCTGAATATATGAAAATGGAAGTGAATGGATTTTCTTTAGGATTGTGATTTTGAGATCTCCTAAACATCAAGAAAGGGTAATTTTGTGGTCGACGCTTCAAGCATAAATTAATAAGATGATGTTAAGGAATCTTCAGATTCATGGAGAGTGATGAAGAATTTGGAAGCCTTGCACTTATACATAATGGTGGATGGTGGGAAAGGATATTTGTTTCAGATGAAGGTGAAATCTTGTCAGATTAAGTAAGTGGACTCTTAGTGGGGAGACTTATAGGTAGAGGTTATGCACGATTGTGTTGGTCATGGTGATGCTTTGGAGGGATGGTCAGAGCCATATATTGTTTAATGTAAGGTTTTATTCTCATGGAAATGTACAATGGATTTATTCTTTAGTTTCATATATCAAATTTGGTGTTACGCCCAGGAGTTTACAAAATTAAACATGTGTTTGGGGAATAGTTTTGGTCCCTTGGAATGAAATGGGTAGTGGTAGAGTTTGTGGAAAGGCACTTGGTATTCCAATAGGTAAAGGCATAGCATCGTATTACTGGTGGTGGTTTATAACCCATGGTTGTTCCAAAGAGGAAATGGGATTAAATACCAATCTATTTCATCATAATGTTACCTATATATCTTATATTTTTTATGTTATCTTGGTGATCGTGGTTCATTTGTCAAAATAATCTCACTTCTTAGTGATCAAGGAGTTGGGTACATTAGATGCTTTGGATAAGAAGTACTTGGATGAAGTAGTATAGTTTCAGGGTGTTATGAGGTCAATTGTCGTAGATCGAGATATAAAGTTACCTCATGAGTCTGGAGGGTATTTAATAATGCTTTTGGAACTCAGTTATACCTCAATTATACTTTCCATCCTTATATAGAGAGAATTACAGAGCAGACTATACAAATGTTGGGCGGTTTTTTGTGAGCATGCATCTTGGACTTTAGTGTATTTTGTGTAAGAATCCTTCCCTTGGTATAGTTTCCTTACAAAAATATCTATCACTATTTCATTTTCATGTATCTATTTGAGGCTTTGTATGAAAGACCATGGTGTTCTCCATTGTGCGAGATAGAGGATGGGGAGATATCTATTTTTTGTCCCAATGTGGTGCAGGGCATGACATGGAAATTTTATCTTATTCATGACAGGATGAAAGTTGTACAAGACTGATGAATTTCTTATGCCAATCACAGATGGAGGCACTTGGAGTTCATCATAGGGGTACACATGTTATTGAAGTTCTCCGTTTGAAGTGGGTAGTATAGGTTTAGCATTGTGATTTATATTTCTCTTAGGATCATTGGACCCTTTGAGTTGTTGGGGAAAGTTGTCGAGGTGACATATCTGTTGGTGTTTCCACCATGGTTAGAGAGGAACCACAGTGTAACACCCCAGGTAAATAAGGAATATGACATTTTCATATTTATCCATATTTGGGAATAAAATATTAATACGACTTTAAAGGGGACGCTATGCTCGATGGCCTACCCAACACGCAACAACGAGTTTCTTGGGAATCTTACGTTGCACTCTAATAATAAAATAATATTATTTTAAATGATAGTTAACATGTAGCCGTTGTAATGGCGGGAATGGATATAAATAACTAAAATATGATTATACATGTTCTTAAATATTTTTACATTTATATAATAAAACATAAAGGCTTAAAATACGGAAAGAATTCAATTTTAGGCGTATATGCCGTAGTTTTCACTAAAGGTTCACTTATCACCTTTTGATGGAGAACCGTCATTAAATATAATTTTGTTCACTCTTAAACATTCTTTTGGACAAAATAAAACTCTTATTAAGAATCGGGACATCAAAATTTACTTTGTGTAATTTTTTGGTATCTTTCCGATAAAGTTCATTTTTTTAATGAATAGTGTAAAATGTTGTATTTTAATTCAAAACCACTTTTTAATCTAATTTATTTATATGATTAGATTATATTTTTAATTGTTTTTAAAGTGAAATTAGAAAATATTTTTACCATTAAATCCAATAGTGGTCATTGGAATCAATTTCACTTTGAAATCAGACTTAAACTACTGTCAATCTTTTGATACGTATTGTTTCATAAAACACGCTATTTGTCATGACAGCGGGAATTAATTATTATGTTAATTAATGTGACTTATATGTTTTTAATTTTGTAAAACAGACTTCATTTTTGAATTCAGAATATCAAATATAGCTTGGGGTGAATTTTTGGGATTTTTCTGAAAAACCTCAATTTTTGATGAATAGTGAAACCACTAAGTGGTACTTATAAAAACTGATTTTCCGTTTAAATGAAATTTTGCCATCATTATGTTTTGATTTTCAAAAATCCTACAAACATGGTTGTCATTAATAAGTAAAATGTGGTTCAATGAGATTAAAATAATTTTTTGGTGAATAGTAACTTATTAAGTTTTTAATCGCGATTAGTGGTAATTAGTGTAGTTTAAGGTAAAAATAATGCTTTAATAAAATGAGATGAGCTTGACACATGTCTTACCCTCATTGGTTGTATCATGGCAGACCAAGACAAGCCATGGGTCAACTTGGGGACCCCATGGATCCACTTTGGTTGGGAAATGACATAAATAACATTTTATTTAATGTAAAAGTAAAATTGACACAAACATGATATGTTTTACTAAAACAATTTTTAAGTGGGGTTATACAAGTCATATTTTTGATTATAAATATTAATTGGAAAGATAAAAGGATTTCATACATCATAGTATTTTTTTTATAAATTTTAGACATTAAATAAATTAAATTATTTATGACATAATAATGATGCAGCGATGACATCATTATTTGACGATTTAAATAAAATGGAAAGATAATGTAAAATCTATGAACTAAACATGTCCAAAACTTATTGGATGAGTGTATTTCGAAGCCTTATCACCTTATCCACGAATTATATCAATGTGGGACCTTTTGAAACCGAAACACATTTTCAAATAAAGTAATATTTCTTTACTTCCCAAAAGTACCCCTCCTCTCCTCTTATAAAAGGCCCCCAACTCTACCTCATTTACCACACTCCTAAAGCCTTTGGCTCGGCCAAACCCTGCCCATTTACTCTCTCCACATCCCTCTCCTCATCCTAGAGGATTCCCGTTGGGAAGAATCCTTTCAAAGGAAGCCTTTAGGCTCAAATCAAAAGGAGTTACACTTTTAAAGGTAATTCATTCTCTCATGTTCATTTGTTTTATTATGCTTCTCCAACCCCCTAAAATCTTTTTATTTACTTCTTTTGTAACAACACCAGTATATTAAATATACTAGGATGTTGTTATAATATTTATTCGAGCTACACTCTCACACAACTATATCAAATGGTTAAAGAACATACGGTTTCCGTGGATGGTGAAATTCTGCCTCCCGAAACGATGATTGTTCAATACTCATTTAACACCTTCAAAGGTTGCCATTATGATGTC
Organism: Viscum album; assembly: GCA_963277665.1. Taxonomy (NCBI): domain Eukaryota; kingdom Viridiplantae; phylum Streptophyta; class Magnoliopsida; order Santalales; family Viscaceae; genus Viscum; species Viscum album. Next base: position 377,307,288 of record OY728132.1, read on the forward strand.
ACTATTTTTATATATGATATATAATATGTTTATGTTTTATTTATGCTTCTGTATTTTTCATTTTTGTCTTACCTTTATGGCTTCCATTATGGGTATACGTGATATCTTCATTTAAGGAAGTGCAGACTACCGCCCCCTCAAAGTGATTTGATTCGTTAAATACCATATGTGGGATGTATAAAGGATGGAAATATGATATTATATATGATATTATACTGGAATTATAATATACCTTTATATCATTATTATTCCATTCTATAAAATACGAAATAGAAATTAAAGTAGCGTTCATGCGTACGTACGGCTTACCGTCTCAATGAACGGTGCATTTCATTTCTTACCTCTAAATGATTATGTAATGTTATAAATGCATGCATTTACTGGATATATATGACATATATGATATCTACATAATGAATACAATTCTGGATATAATAAAAATTTGGCCACACGAACAACATGTAATTGTAAGAAGTCCACTTTCGACTTAAGAACCAAATATCTGCAAAACAAATATTATTAACTTAAATGATTACATAATGTTTATGACATGGTAATAAGTGGTATAAAAGTAATAATGAACTTGAAAAAGTTTCTTAAGGAATTAGAAATTAACTCAAGTTTATTATTCAGGAGATTAAAGAACGATCGAGTCAAGTCGGACCCGAGGTAAGGGATCCTACACCTCTCTTTCTTTTTAAGTACACTCTTTTATGTCATTCCTTTTAAGCTCATATTTCTTATGATTGGGATGTTATTTTATATTACTCCTACTTTACTTATTATGTTCATATGATGAGAGACCCTATTTCCTCTCATCAATCCATTTTGGAAGTTTTGAGTGGCGCCGTTAGGCTGCCGAATTTTCGTAAGGGATTTTTCATCTCACTTTTATTCTCGTGAGATTTATGCTACATTTGCCACAAATTCCATTGAGTGGTGTATGTACTTCCCATTATTCTACTCTTTGTGTAATATACTTTCATTTATGAGTATTTACATCAATGATCTATTTTCCTTCTTTCATGGGGTGTATGTTTTGAAAGATACCCAAGTCAGTAAGGGAACCTTTCACCCTCCTCTTTTTTAAAAGACTTCTTTTGTTGGGTCTTTTAATTTACATATCGTTATGTTGGGATATGTTCTCATATATCCTTATTGATGTAAATTTTATGTCCGAGTGATGAGATGCTCTTTTTATCTCTCATCAACTCTTTTTGATGTGATGCCGTTAGGCTGTCAAGGGAACTTTTTAACCCAATTTCGATTTCTTTGGGTTCAACATGTAGTCATTGAATATGTCATCCATTGAATATGTGTGAATGACCTTTTATTGTTTTACACTTAATATCCACTTATATTTGGTGTATTTATATTTTTCACACATATTTTTGAGATTTATTTGTCCTTAATTTAAGAATACCTTCTTTATAAGGGATTTCATCACATTTGACATTTCTATTGAGGGTTCATTGTTGTTATGCACCAATTCACTCTTATATGGTGTATATACTGTCCTTTTGAGTATTATATCATGAATCCATTTATTCTCATGATATTATAAAGTTTTGACTAAATGTTATTCCTCAACTATTGTATTCAAGTGTCTCTAATTTTGGTAAAACCCCATTAACCAAAATATCGTTTTAAATGTTTTAATTATTTGTTCTTATTAATATACATGTTTTCAAAATGGTTTTAAGGATTTATTTATATGGATATTAATGGTTTAAAATTTTAAGCTTCAAGGTGGTATGGGACAATTTGATTCAAAAATCTCTTTATTAAATGTTTTAATTGGTTTTGGAAATGGTTTCTTTTTGAATGGATTCAATATTTCAATATACCAAAATTTTATATTGTGATTGAAATGTGGAAATGTTAGGTTTCCTTTATGGATGTTTTATGTGACACATTTATGTTATGTTTCATGGGCATTGTTATGAAAACGGGTGGTTCCGTGATAAACTAAGGGCGGGTGAGCCCGTTATAGCTCTCCAATGCATTGGGTAACGCGAAGGAGTGAAACGTTAAGGTTTCTCCGAAGAGATTTAGGGAATATAATGTGATGGGTATTCCAAACGTAACCAAGAGGGTTACTCCCTACGTAAGAATGTTATGAATGCCTCAAGTTACCTTTATGTCTTATGTTTTCTATGATTTATTCATGATTTGATATGCCTATGTTTAATGGGTAAAGTATGATTTCATTCTTATGTACATATGAACTCATGTTTCCTTTCCATATTTTTATAGCCCTTACTGAGCTTTTTATGCTCATCCCAAGTTTTTGAAATGCTTTTCACAGGTGAAGGGAAAGGTACATGATGTGACTATAGTGTCAAGGATGTGTCAAGAAAGAATCCGTGTTTTATTTTATATAGGTTTCCATTGATGGGAAGAATGAATATTGTCTTTTATGTAACCACCTTGTTTAAATGTGGAATGTAATGCAAGTTTCATGATCTAATTCTCTAAAACTCTAAACCTGAAAAGATCCTCAATGTGTAATCTTGTAATAACTCAAGTTTAAGTAAGGTTTAAGGCTGGGGCCTTATAGTTGGTATCAAAGATCGGTTTAGATAACTTTAGAGGTTAGGGTATTCTTTAAGCATAATTGACAATTACCATAATGGTTAGGATTTCAGAAAGAGTCTTAGTTTTAGATAAAGTGAATGAGTAAGTATATCTTATTTTCTATCTTACTCATTAGTACATGATGGTTTTGTTGATATACTCACACTGACCTTTTTGGTTTTAGTAAATGGCTGGATCTAGCAGGCACCAAAGTAACAGTGGATGTGAAGGAAACTGTGACAGTTTTTTGAGCAAGCAACTGAATGATATGGGAGATGCAATGAGAACTCTTTTGATTATCCTCAACCAAATATCTGGAGTCATGATTGACCACCTAAACCTTGGAGATTTCTCTAAGGCATCATATATGCAAGAAACAAATCCCTACGGAAGTACAGGTAATAATCATAAAGGTAAGTGTGTTCAAAAACCTATGTGTGAAAGATATGGAAAGAAACACCTAGGAAAATGTTTCAGAGGGACAGAAATATGCTTTAGATGTGGAAATGAAGGTCATAAAGCAAGAACCTACCATGGAAAAAGGAAGCATCCAGTTGACTCGAGGAAAGGGAAAGAAGTTCTTTCTGAGGGATCAATTGAAGGTTTTAAATGTGGTGTGCATGGTCATTATGCAAACACATGTCCTATGAAGAAGTTTCGTGAATGGGGTCACCAAGAGCGTACCAATATTCGTTTACCAATACCTAATTCCATTCCGATTGAGGATGAAGAAACTGACAATGACCAATCAAAGGTATGTACTATTTCATGACTATTGTTTTCTTATTTTGGAATCTTAGGATATGATTCATGATTTTGTTTGTAGGAAAGAGGTATTTCGGAATAAGTTGGAAAGGAATGGATAATGGATCATGAAGAATGTTGAATGAGTAAGATGTCAACATATAAGGGCTTCAAGAGTTAGGGTGAAATTCTTAAGAGTATTAAGTCTCTTTTGATGATGGGGTTACATTAGAAGACTTTTTATATTATGTGTAACACTGATGTTTAATATAGGAAAATTTTATTCAAGTAATAGTTATCTTTTCTTTTGTGGACATAGTTATAAAGAACCATTTGGGTTTATATGATCCTTACTTTTGTGTTAATTATGGGTTACCATATGTTATGATTGAAGTGAAAGGCATGAGATAAAATTGAGGTTAAATTATGTTATGGTTATTTTTGATGATTTTATCCCTTTTTGGGTAATGATTTGAGAATTATATAGTTTTGGAAAAAGGACAACACGCAGACCGTGTGACAACCCGTCGCGTCGGACAATGCTGCGGGAATCGAACCCACAACCAAAGTGCGACTGGTATTTATCGCCTACCACTGGACTACGTGAAGTCCCTAGTTAGTTTGACGGATTCTTTTTAGTTATATGTTTTTATGAATTAAGATTAAGTTGATTTTGGAGGATATGTGATTAGGATAATTACTTTTCAATGTGAGACTTTAGGAGCAACTGATGTTGTTTGGAGATAAATGTTAAGATTTAACTTGGAAGACTATGTGACTAAATCCTTCAAATATTTAGGTTTCAATATTATATTGGTTTACTTTGAATAATTTTATGGACAAATTGTTTATCGGATGGTCCTCGTTGAACTTTGGGTTTTGTTGGACAAATTTTGGAGATTAATAATAGATTTTCTTTTTATAAGGGGTTATCCTTTTCTGGATTATCTGATCTTGTACTATCCTTTTTGGTTTTGGTTTTGGTTAAAGCCTAAATACATGGGATTTATATAGTTCTCTTTTTGGGATTAGGTGATTCTCTAGAAGTTGATTATAGTACTCTTAATGCGAACAAGTCTCCCTAAATACTCGTCTTTTGGAAAAAATATGAGTTTGACTAAGGAATCTAGTAAAAGTTGAAAGTAAACATGATAAGTGTTTATGCTTCCTTATGAATAAATTCCTCAATAAAAAGTAACTAAAAACAAAAATGTTGTCTATTAACTTTTCCTACTAAGGAACCCAACACCGTTTAACCCATCACAAGTTTGTGATTTTCTTATTGTTAACTTTCTCCTAAACATGTTTTCTATCACTCTCCATCGGAACATGACCCTATGTTTTCTCCTCCACGTCCATATTTTCATACGTAGAATCCTAGTATGGGTTAACTAGGGTGACCTTTGTGCTTATCTTTCTTTATTTTAAAGTGATTGTTTTACCGACTCTTGTTCCGATGTGGGACGTTCAAGGATGTTTCCAAGCGCAATTTTAAAATTGCGAGGACGCAATTCCCAAAAGGGGGGAAGGATGTAACACCCCAGGTAAATAAGGAATATGACATTTTCATATTTATCCATATTTGTGAATAAAATATTAATATGACTTTAAAGGGGACACTATGCTCGATGGCGTACCCAACACGCAACAACGAGTTTCTTGGGAATCTTACGTTGCACTCTAATAATAAAATAATATTATTTTAAATGATAGTTAACATGTAGCCATTGTAATGGCGGGAATGGATAGAAATAACCAAAATATGATTATACATGTTCTTAAATATTTTTACATTTATACAATAAAAGATAAAGGCTTAAAATACGGAAAGAATTCAATTTTAGGCGTATATGCCCTAGTTTTCACTAAAGGTTCACATATCACCTTTTGATGGAGAACCGTCATTAAATATAGTTTTGTTCACTCTTAAACATTATTTTGGACCAAATAAAACTCTTATTAAGAATCGGGACATCAAAATTTACATTGTGTAATTTTTTGGTATCTTTCCGATAAAGTTCATTTTTTTAATGAATAGTGTAAAATGTTTAATTTTAATTCAAAACCACTTTTTAATCTAATTTATTTATATTATTAGATTATATTTTTAATTGGTTTTAAAGTGAAATTAGAAAAAAAATTACCATTAAATCCAATAGTGGTCGTTGGAATCAATTTCACTTTGAAATCAAATTTAAACTAGTGTCAATCTTTTGATACTTATTGTTTCATAAAACACGCTATTTGTCATGACAGCGGGAATTAATTATTAAATTAATTAATGTGACTTATATGTTTTTAATTTTGTAAAACGGACTTCATTTAGGGTGAATTTTTGGGATTTTTCTGAAAAACTTCAATTTTTGATGAATAGTGAAACCACTAAGTGGTACTTATAAAAACTGATTTTCCGTTTAAATGAAATTTTTCCATCATTGTGTTTTGATTTTCAAAAATCTGACATACATGGTTGTCATTAATAAGTAAAATGTGGTTCAATGAGATTAAAATAATTTTTTGGTGAATAGTAACTTATTAAGTTTTTAATCGCGATTAGTGGTAATTAGTGTAGTTTAAGGTAAAAATAATGCTTTAATAAAATGAGATGAGCTTGAAACATGTCTTACCCTCATTGGTTGTATCATGGCCGACCAAGAATATCCATGGGTCAACTTGGGGACCCCATGGATCCACTTTGGTTGGGAAATGACATAAATAACATTTTATTTAATGTAAAAGTAAAATTGACACAAACATGATATGTTTTACTAAAACAATTTTTAAGTGGGGTTATACAAGTCATCTTTTTGATTATAAATATTCATTGGAAAGATAAAAATATATTTTACATCATAGTATTTTTTTTATAATTTTAAGACATTAAATAAATTAAATTATTTATGACATAATAATGATGCAGCGATGACATCATTATTTGACGATTTAAATAAAATGGAAAGATAATGTAAAATCTATGAACTACACATGTCCAAAACTTATTGTATGAGTGGATTTCGAAGCCTTATCACCTTATCCACGAATTATATCAATGTGGGACCTTTTGAAACCGAAACACATTTTCAAATAAAGTAATATTTCTTTACTTTCCAAAAGTACCCCTCCTCTCTTCTTATAAAAGGCCCCCAACTCTACCTCATTTAACAAACTCCTAAAGCCTTTGGCTCGGCCAAAAACTTCCCATTTACTCTCTCCACATCCCTCTCCTCATCCTAGAGGATTTCCTTTGGGCCGAATCCTTTCAAAGGAAGCCTTTAGGCTCAAATCAAAAGGAGTTACACTTTTAAAGGTAATTCATTCTCTCATGTTCATTTGTATTATTATGCTTCTCCAACCCCCTAAACTCTTTTTATTTACTTCTTTTGTAACAAAACCAGTATCTTCAATATACTAGGATGTTGTTATAAGATTTATTCGAGCTACACTCTCACACAACTACATCAAATGGTTAAAGAACATACGGTTTCCGTGGATGGTGAAATTCTGCCTCCCGAAACGATTATTCTTCAATACTCATTTAACACCTTCAAAGGTTTCCATTATGATGTCACTATTTTTATATATGATATATAATGTGTTTATGTTTTATTTATGCTTCTGTATTTTTCATTTTTGTCTTACCTTTATGGCTTCCATTATGGGTATACGCGATATCTTCATTTAAGGAAGTGCGGACTACCGCCCCCTCAAAGTGATTTGATTCGTTAAATACCATATGTGGGATGTATAAAGGATGGAAATATGATATTATATATGATATTATACTGGAATTATAATATACCTTTATATCATTATTATTCCATTCTATAAAATACGAAATAGAAATGAAAGTAGCGTTCATGCGTACGTACGGCTTACCGTCTCCATGAACGGTGCATTTCATTTCTTACCTCTAAATGATTATGTAATGTTATAAATGCATGAATGTACAGGATATATATGACATATATGATATCTACATAATGAATACAATTCTGGATATAATAATCATTTGGCCACACGAACAACATGTAATTGTAAGAAGTCCACTTTCGACTTAAGAACCAAATATCGGCAAAACAAATATTATTAACTTAAATGATTACATAATGTTTATGACATGGTAATAAGTTGTATAAAAGTAATAATGAACTTGAAAAAGGTTCTTAAGGAATTAGAAATTAACTCAAGTTTATTATTCAGGAGATTAAAGAACGATCGAGTCAAGTCGGACCCGAGGTAAGGGATCCTACACCTCTCTTTCTTTTTAAGTACACTCTTTTATGTCATTCCTTTTAAGCTCATATTTCTTATGATTGGGATGTTATTTTATATTACTCCTACTGTACTTATTATTTTCATATGATGAGAGACCCTATTTCCTCTCATCAATCCATTTTGGAAGTTTTGAGTGGCGCCGTTAGGCTGCCGAATTTTAGTAAGGGATTTTTCATCTCACTTTTATTCTCGTGAGATTTATGCTACATTTGCCACAAATTCCATTGAGTGGTGTATGTACTTCCCATTATTCTACTCTTTGTGTAATATACTTTCATTTATGAGTATTTACATCAATGATCTATTGTCCTTCTTTCATGGGGTGTATGTTTTGAAAGATACCCAAGTCAGTAAGGGAACCTTTCACCCTCCTCTTTTTTAAAAGACTTCTTTTGTTGGGTCTTTTAATTTACATATCCTTATGTTGGGATATGTTCTCATATATCCTTATTGATGTAAATTTTATGTCCAAGTGATGAGATACTATTTTTATCTCTCATCAACTCTTTTTGATGTGATGTCGTTAGGCAGTCAAGGGAACTTTTTAACCCAATTTCGATTTCTTTGGGTTCAACATGTAGTCATTGAATATGTCGTCCATTGAATATGTGTGAATGACCTTTTATTGTTTTACACTTAATATCCACTAATATTGGGTGTATTTATATTTTTCACACATATTTTTGAGATTGATTTGTCCTTAATTTAAGAATACCTTCTTTATAAGGGATTTCATCACATTTGACATTTCTATTGAGGGTTCAGTGTTGTTATGCACCAATTCACTCTTATATGGTGTATATACTGTCCTTTGGAGTATTATATCATGAATCCATTTATTATCATGATATTATAAAGTTTTGACTAAATGTTATTCCTCAACTATTGTATTCAAGTGTCTCTAATTTTGGTAAAACCCCTTTAACCAAAATATCGTTTTAAATGTTTTAATTATTTGTTCTTATTAATATACATGTTTTAAAAATGGTTTTAACGATTTATTTATATGGATATTAATGGTTTAAAATTTTAATCTTCAAGGTGGTATGGGACACTTTGATTCAAAAATCTCTTTATTAAATGTTTTAAATGGTTTTGGAAATGGTTTCTTTTTGAATGGATTCAATATTTCAATATACTAAAATGTTATATTGTGATTGAAATGTGGAAATGTTATGTTTCATTTATGCATGTTTTATGTGACACATTTATGTTATGGTTCTTGGGCATTGTTATGAAAACAGGTGGTTCCGTGATAAACTAAGGGCGGGTGAGCCCGTTATAGCTCTCCAATGCATTGGGTAACGCGAAGGAGTGAAACATTAAGGTTTCTCCGAAGAGATTTAGGGAATATACTGTGATGGGTATTCCAAACGTAACCAAGAGGGTTACTCCCTACGTAAGAATGTTATGAATGCCTCAAGTTACCTTTATGTCTTATGTTTTCTATGATTTATTCATGATTTGATATGCCTATGTTTAATGGGTAAAGTATGATTTCATTCTTATGTACATATGAACTCATGTTTCCTTTCCATATTTTTATAACCCTTACTGAGCTTTTTATGCTCATCCCATGTTTTTGAAATGCTTTTCACAGGTCAAGGGAAAGTTACATGATGTGATGATAGTGTCAAGGATGTGTCAAGAAAGAATCCGTGTTTTATTTTAAATAGGTTTCCATTGATGGGAAGAATGAATATTGTCTTTTATGTAACCACCTTGTTTAAATGTGGAATGTAATGCAAGTTTCATGATCTAATTCTCTAAAACTCTAAACCTGAAAAGATCCTCAATGTGTAATCTTGTAATAACTCAAGTTTAAGTAAGGTTTAAGGTTGGGTCCTTATAGACAGTGTCTTTCACATTTCTCGGATACATTGGTATCTTCACAATGACTCTCATGTCATTGAATGTGGTGGTTTTGATATTGAGGATGATGCAATGTTTGTGGATCGTGAAGTAGAGATCCAATATCGTCGAGAGAAGGTGTTTCGTAGATGGACCATTACATTGGTTCATGTGTTGTGGAGGCATGGTGTCTAGAATGAGAGTACTAGGGAGTGAGATATTGATATGTGTGTCGAGTAACCAAAGTTGTTTTGAATTTTTCCTTGTTCTATTTTTCTTTGTGATGTGATTTTTGAACCTTACTGATTATGAGGTGATTTGTTTTCAATTGGTTTGAGATTTGTGTGGTGTGATGTTTGATAATTTCCTAACATATGAAGAATGGAGTACCTACTTTTTAATCAAGTAACATTATCTGTGATGCAATTAAACTCGTGCGGTAATGTCAGTGCCCCCTAGAGTTGATAATATCTTGACATAGATGATGGAATTCCCTAATTCATGTGTTTAGATGGTGTAGATTTGTGTCATTCTGAAATGTGTTTTGAGTCTGTTTAGGTTTATGTTCCAACAACTCTGATGATAAGTCCTAGTTAACATGTGTCAGAGGAGGTGTTCTTGGGTGTATAGGTTTCCACTCCAGCTTTTGAACAACACAAGGTGGTTTATCATAGAACATTGATGTGTTTAGTTGATAAAAGTGTTTTTAAGTGTGATGAAATCATTGATAGGTATCTCTAGGGATGGTTGTTCAAACCCTTCCTCTCTTTCTCTTTGAGTTGGTTTTGAATTCTTGAGGATGATAATAGTATGAAAGGTATTGAATGTAATGGACTAGAACTTTCCAGTCCATTACCTTGTTGAAAATCTAGTGTTTGAGGTTTATAGGAGAATTGTGTTGTTTTTGGGATAGGTGGTATATTTCAAAAGTGGTTAATTTCCAACAATTTTCCAAATTCTCAATTTTTAAATTTCCCAATGATGACTCATCCCAACGGTGTCTCACGCTGGTGATGTCTCGCGCTGGAGGTGTCTCAATCTTTTTGTGTCTCACTGATGGTATCTCACCCTGGCAGTGTCTCACCCTGGCAGTGTCTCGCTGACAATAGCTTACCCAGTCGGTGTCTCACCCAAGCGGTGGAATGCTGGCGGTGTCTCATTTTGGCGGCACCTCACCAACAATAGCTCATATGGTGGTGACTCTTAGGTGATGCCTCACTAGCGTTGGATCATAAGAGGTGGCTCATGGGCAGTGCCTTATCTTTTGTTGCCTTGATGGAAGTGCCTCGTCTGGCAGTGCTTCGTTTCGAGGTGTCTCACTAGCGGTGCCCAGTTAGTAGTGTTTTTAGTTCTTCTAGTTTTTCCCTTTTGAATACTTTATTTGATGTAAAATGGGTTTAAGGAAAAAAATTAAAATGTATTTGAGACAAATAAAATGGAAAAAAATTATATCTTTATTTCCATAAGATTCAAGAGACTTTGAAATGGTCTAATTGTGAGGTTTTGGTCAGATCCACCTGTAATAGAAAATCAAAATTGTTTCAAATACATTATGTTCTGTATCTAATACATCTAGACTGAGGGCCTTCCATTCATTCTTTATTATCATTTATCTGTATACTGGATGCCCCAAATTCTTCCTCCCACAGGATTCAATTTACATGTTGCAGTTGATTGGTATTTTTCATCAGAGAATTTCCAGCTGCCCGCACACCCCTATTTTGGATGCAACCAGAAAGTGTCAAGTATCCATATTACAGGTAGGATTTTGTTCATATTTATAAATTTTTCATCATGAAATACGAGTATATATATTTTTACCCTTGAAAATATAGTTGATTCTATATTAATAAAGATAATTAAATTGGTATAAAATTTAATATATTGGGGTTGGGGAAAATAATACATGATCTTGTAGTGTGATTGACATTGTTAATATTTTGAGTTTTATGGGATAATTTCCCACTAAAAATCATGGACATTGGGGGTCCTTCTTTTCACACGATATGATTTGTGGAATACATGTTTTTGGATTTTTTTAATGATTATAGAAATTGGTTAACTAGATATATTCCCCAAATAAATGGGTGTCCTAGGATTATACATTGTATTTGATAATCCCTCAATTAACAATTGTAATTAAATATGGTATTCCTTATTTTATCTAATTTTTTTTCCCTTGGTACATGTGGTGATGTGGTTTTGGGCACACCAGTGCACAAGGGGTTTTTTATTCTGATATGATGATTTTGGAAGATGAGTTTGAAGAAGGATAGTTGTGTATGTATGGGTATTTGATGAGATTATTATCATTGAGAACATACATAAAGCTTCACCCCACATCTAGAGTTCATGGTATGATGTGTCCTTATTATGAAGTATATTAATTCATGAGGTCTCTTCACCCCCTGAATGGTTGTTACTATGTTTCTTGATATGTTTCATGCCTGATATTTTCCAGGGTAGTGCTGGAATAAATAGATAATTTATTAATAATGTTTGGAATGGATTAGGTTAGTTTGATTAAGAAAATGAAAGTGGATTAATGGAATTGGTTGGAAATGTGAAACATGATTTGGGGCTTGTTGTGTGGTGTTGTGCATTTAGAGGTACCAACAAAGGTGATAGTGTTGTGAGTTTGTTTTTTTTCTGAGAACCCATAGGCTGGTCTGGAGTGTTTGGTATTATTTATATATACTTTAATTTACATATTATTTCTATATGAACTCCACCCATGTTGAGTGCTATGTGCTAAACACACTTATCATCATGTAGGGGGTGTTTTTTCCAACATCTGATGAGGAGTATGGATGGCTGGGTACCTGCTATATTCTACTCTCTCTACTATGCGAGGTAGGTATGGAACAGGATGTGTTGTATGGAGGTCTATTATTGATTTATATGGGTTTTTTGTAGCCCATGTGTTTTCAAGAAAGGTAGTTTGTGGTTGAGGATTCATCAGGAAAGATGTGATAGATTATGTGTTTGCGAGAAATGCGGTTTGTTCACTAGGTGACTTCAGTATGACTTGTGAGGTACTTTCCCAGGTGTCTTCATTATGGGATATGATGTGATGTGTTGTGAGGACGAAGTGTGTGCGGGTGGGATGTATTGTGAGGCCCATGTCTGTATGGTCGTGATGTGTTGTGAGGCTCAGGTGTGTGTGGGATAGATGTTTTTGTGAGGCCTAGGTGTGATCAGGTGGGATGAGATGTGGTATAAAAAATGGATCAGGGCACTAGGATGTATGACGTTGGGTTAGAATAAAATCCTAGTGGTAAAGTGGTGTGGGGTACCCTATCATCTATTTCCATTAATTTAAATTATATTACATCACTTGTGTTACTTGGTGATCATTCCACAGTGAGGTTGGGTTAGTTAGTATATATTGATAGGTGTTGTTTTGTTCTACTGTATTCTCACAGGGGCATTAGTATTCTTCTTTCACATGTGAAAAAGAGACTTTGTATTTCCTACTGAGTATACTTTTATGCTCACCCTATGTATATAAAACTATTTTCAAGTTTGTAGGAGGATTACATGGACTATTCTAGGAATTACTCTCTCAGTCCTTGGGAAAGTAGGTGAGTTGCTTCTTTAACCATAATGTTGGGTGTTTACTTTAGAAACATTATTGTATATGAATTAGTTTTATTTTATTCATACATGTGGGATGGTTTGGGTTTCTCTTTTATATGATGTCTTGGAGTTGTTGTGGATGATTCATTTTATCTCCTAATCTTTTTTCTTATATTGGATAACACCTCCCATATTATGAGATCAGTACACCCTTGGTGCTAGTCGCTAACTCGAGGCCTACTAGAGGTAGGACTCAGGGTTCATTATCTACCATTATTCATTAACATCCTAGGAGGGGTATATTTAAGGGAGGGGGTCATGAAAAGTTTTGTACCCAAACTAGTTTGGGTCCAACTATATCAGTATAAAAATATTTAGGTACCCAAATAGATATGAGACACTTTTTGTATGGTAATCAGAAAGGAAATTTTTTAGAAATAACAGTATTAGTATGACCTAAAGACTGAGTAAGCCTTAATGAAAATTCATTTTCATAACTCCCTTTCATGTTATAATTAAATCAGGTAATATTTGAAACATTTCCATTTAAAAAAAATAAGATCTATAAATATGAGGAAACTGATTATTATACCCAAAACCCTTTTTATCATATTTGGGTCTGTTTATAGAAAATATTTTATCAAATTTCTCTTGGCCTCGAACAAATATAGATAAGGATTCCTTTAAAACTACTAATTTCCGTTTTTTTGTTTTCATTCACTTTATGAACACCTTCCAGGTTATCACATATTTTTGTATTTGACCTTGTTTAAGATTTTTTTAGTTTCTTATTTTCTTGTTTAAGATTATTACTTTAATTTAAAAATATATCTAAATCATTATAAAATAATTTAAATCTTTTTTTTATCTTGATCATTTTTAGAAAAGAAATGTTTTATTTTAACATTCACATCATTGAATTTTAACAATTCATCATCAACAATATTTTTCTGTTATATATTAATTAAAACAGAATCATTCGGTTTTTTATTTCCTTCTTTAATGTTCTTATTATTTGTTTATAATTACTTGTATAGTTTATCCATTCATAATATGTGACTTTGAAATTGTTCAATTTGGGATGTTAAATATTTATGTCCATTTCCCGTATCAGATTCATAACCAGATCTGTAATTATAGTCAGAGTGTACCTCATTTATAGTATAATCCATTAGACAAAGATTTTCATATTCTTTTTTACCTAAAAACTAACATCAAAGGAGTCTGAGTCTTCTATGAATCTCCATCCAGCATGATAATACATTCTCTATTGCTTCTTGTATTTATAATCATATCCTTATTTTTTTAGTTGTAGACAGTCTGATTTTATATGGCCCTTTTTCCTACACTCATCAAAAATTAATTTTGAAGAATTATATTTACAAGTCTTACATATTTTAATACTCCTATCATCCTTTGGATAATCTATTCTATGAAGTTACTTAATTATTCTTTTACTCTTCATGTAATTGTAAAAACCTTTGGTGAAATTTTCAATTTCATCATTATCACTTTGATGTGATTCAGAATCAGAAAAATTAGCAATAACATTTACATTTTATTTAAATACTATACCTTTTCACTTATCATGATCATCTATATTATCATTCTTCATTTCCATATCGTATTGTAGTAATGATCCTATCAACTAATCCATGGAATATTCAGTAAAGTCCTTTCTTTCATCAATAGCCTCTTTCTTTGAATTCAATATTTTGGGTAGAGCTCACAGTAATCTTTCAATAAGGGATTCATTCTTCATGGTTTCTCCTAGAGAAAACATGTTGTTTACAATATTTGTGAATCTATCGTACATATCATTTATACTCTATTATTCTTTCATCATAAAATTGAGAAATTCAGCTCGATGAATACCAAACATAGTACTCTACAACTTGTCAGTACCATGGTGAGTGAATTTAAAAGTCCTCCAAATCTCAGATATAGTCTTGAATGAAGAAATATGAATATACCTATTTCTACTTAATGAACAATACAATAAATTTTTGAATTTGTAATTTAAAACATATTTAGTATATTCATTACTTGTAGGATTTTCTAAATCAACATCAGGTAATTTATAATCTTTAGACATAATACCCAAGTAGTCAAGACCATTATTCTTTAGGAATGCCTCTATTCTCTATTTCTAGTAGACATAATCACTTCTATTTAATTGAGTTATTCTGAAAGGATTCAACATCTCAAATTCCTAATTAGAAATAACGAGTGGATCTTTTCCTTACAAATTTGGGTCTAGGAAATGGTTAGTTTATAAATATATAATGAAAAAAATAAATAGAAAATCCTCAAATAGGAACCATGGTCTAATAAAAACGGATAGTTTTCTTGGTATGGAAAAGGTGACTATATGGGGGTGAATAGTCCCTTTTAATTTAATAATTCAATTGAAAATCTATCATAGATAAATTTAGTGTTAAAAGATGTAAAAAAAGAAAACAATTTACACATGAGAATTTTATAGACATTTGGATCTCAAGATCCTAATCCTCTCATCAATCACTTCTACTCCTCAAGGAGATTGGTAGGAACTGTATCCTTACATTTTAATGGGAGTAACAACATGATTACATGAATTTCAGACATTCCTTTTTCACTTTGTGATATAACCCCATATACCTTTTTCACCTAGAGGTATAACCCATAACATTCTAAGGAGTCACAACCTTCATACCTTTCTTTCTGGAAAAAATAACCCGACATTCCTTTTAGATCGGAGGAATCACCCAATGATAGATTTTGGATGAGAAAATTTTAAACCATACACTAGAATATAAACAAGATAAGTAAAGAATTAAAATGGAGAAAAAATACAAATCAAATGAAACATGAACTTGAGAAGTCGAAGAAGAAGTTTGATGTAGCTCTTGTTTCTTGATCAAAAGAATGTATGGATGATATATATGATGATGATTATCTCTGATCACGGAAAAATAATAATTAGTCTAAGAATTTTCTCTTTGAATTCTTTGAGAGAAAAAAGAGATATTTGATCGTATTCACACCGATTGAATTGTCGAACGTGAAAACATCATTTTATCTGCATGGGTACATTTTTTTTATTCATGAATAATTCTCCCAAAGCATTAAATACGAGATCTATAGAATCATGTCATTATCAAATATTTGTACGAAACTTGTTAGTGAATAATAAAAATAATATGACCATTACTATTACTTTAATTCTGTTTGAAGTTGTCTTGGAAGTAAAACATTGTTCGGAAATAAATTTTTAGTGAAATATTAAAAATATTATTGAATATATTTTAATTAATATTTATTAAGCAAACCACCAAAAAAAATTTAATGAAATAATAATAAATATATATATATAAGACATGCCTCATAATGATGTAAAAAAGGAATCATAAATAATAATCTACATGAGTCCATGTCATTGAATAAATATGAAACAATTAATTTTAAACAAATATACAAAAATATTTGACCATAAAATATTAATCATTTAAAAATATAAATAAAATTAAAAACATTAACTAAAAATGAGAATATAAAAATTTTGGAAGTATATTTTTTTAATGGTGAATCAGACTAACCATTGGATGTCTAGCAGTGTGTCAGTTACACACTGTTGGAAAATTCTTGCGGTGTCAGAACACATTTTCACATTCTTTTTCCATTTTTAGAAGAAATAAAACAATTTAAACAAAACCAAAAAAATTTCCATGCATAATATCATTAAATGGTTTGAAGAGAATAATAAAAAATGACTCACCATAGGATGTATAACATTTTCTCATGACAAAACATTGTGAGTCCAATGGTGTCTCGCCAAACTTAAGAAAAATTGTTGGAACAACATAATGAAGTTTTAGAAGAATAAAGTGACACTTTTTTTCTTTAATGAATCCAAAATAAATAAGATTAAATATAAATATGTTTAAACACAAATACTTCCATGTTTAAGATTAAATGAAATACAATAAATAGCTTGAAGAAAGATTATTTAAAATGAATATAGCATCAGAGAAACACAAATTGAATATTCAGAATGTAAATATATAAATAAGAAATTTACAGAAATAAGATGAACAAAAAACATAGGGGCTCAGCTAAAAAATAAAATCAAATAAAACTAATTAAAATAATTTTAAGAGATTGATGAATGGATGAAAAAGAGTTGGAGGAGCAAGAAGACCAGATGAACATGAAGTGGAAGCAAGACCACTGTTGAAGAGAAACTATAGTATGTTGAAGAAATGATAGTTGGAGAAGCTTTTTAGTAGATACAAGATCACACCATTGGAAAAAATAGCAGTTCATTAAATGAATCAATGCCGTGTTAAAGATGAATTGTTGGTTTGTTCAATGGTGTTAAAATTACATACCATTGTAAATTTCCCACGGTGCCAAAATTAAATATTAATGGTTATTTTATAATGGTGTCAAAAAATGATACACCGTTATTAAACGCAATGATGTCAGAAGAGACTCAGCATTGGTTTTATACTAATGGTGTCATGACGTGTATCCCATAATAAGGAAAAGAGTACCAAACAAAAACAAGAGAAATGGGGTCACACCGGATGGATAGTCATGGAGGAATACAATGAACCTGATAAGAAATAATGAGGGAGAGAGATGAATCTTGACAGAAGAATTCATTGGAAAAAGGGTCGCTAAAAATCTACTGGAAGGAGACAGGCAGGAGAAGTGATGTCTCCAAAGAAGAAGAGTCCCGCTGGCAGTTTTCATTGGTAGAGGAAAAGCCGATGAGTAATGCGTAGAAGATGAAATACAGGAGTGGGAGATCAAAATTAATTTGGAAATAAAGAAGAAATTGAGTGTGCAGGGTTGAAAGGAATGAGAATGTGAGATCAAATGGATAAGGAAAAAAAAATGAAGATTCGATGGTTGAAGTGAAATTGCGGAGGAGATCGACAACTGAGATTCATTCTTGGTGTGAAATTTTTTTCCCATATCAAAATAAAAAATATAAAGTAGAAATCAAAATAAAATCTTAGTGAAATAGTGATTATAGAGATTCTCCATCCATGCATGGAACTTTATAATTATTTCACAAATTCCTACAGAAAAATAAAAAATATAAGGTAGAATCCAAAAAAATCTCATTGAAATAGGAATAAGAAGTTAATTTTTAAGAAAAATGGATTTAATATAAATATTATACAATTACAATTTATTAAAACAAAAGGAGACATCAAATACGTGACACCCACTAATAAAGAAGTACTCATTACCGATTGAGACGATACACCAACCTTTGAATCTCCAATCATAAGTAATCTTATTCCTCAGTGCTTCAAGAATATAGAGATTCTCCTACCATGGGAGGATCAATCGCACGAGGATTGAGAATTTACATTCAACAAGATGCTCCTGAAGAACATTTGATCTAGATTCAACAAAAACAAGGGCTCCATTTCATGTGATTTACTTTCTTGAAGTGGAAAGATAATCCCTAAGATCAAAGAAGAAGCTTTGAACATCAAGGATGAGATCTCTCTGCCCACTGGATACAGATTTCTCCATAGTGTGTAAAGGAACCACTTCATCTGAAGTTGCAGATGAGGCATCTCGGCCAGGATTAAAATCAACCTTATTCATCGGACCAACAAAAAACATCTTTTGGATCGCAGTACCAATCTGGATATAAGGATTTGGAAATGTGAATACCTAAAGGACATGAGATTCTAAAGAGATAAGCACTTGCGACATCGCATCCCCCTGCATAATTCTCTAATATAATTATATAAATATATATAAAAACTATCGGTGCACAACGTTTCTAGTGCCTCACTTCTATTTGTGAAATCCCCACTGATTCCAGACCTCATCACCGTCAGAATAGATCTCATCTTCTCGAGGACACCACCGGCCTGCTCTCCATCCCCATTATCACACACGACCCTACCACCAGACTAACCATCACTACGAACTGAGATCATCACCATCCCATCATCAAAAGTAGTCGTTGAGGAACCTTAACCCCAACCACACTATGATCCAGCATCAAGCTATTCCATTTTCCAAGACCAGTGCATCCCGAGGGTATTTTTTTATAAGTTTTTCTAAAAAATTAATTTTTTGAAACATTCTAGGTTGAATGTTTTTTTAAAAATACGCCACAAAGGCGGCATCTACGATGCCGCCTTTCCTTTATAACCAAAGTTTTTTTTATTAAAAATTAATTTTTAATTTTAATTTTTTATCTTTGTATATATATATATATATTCATATAAACCACACAAATATAAAAATAAAAATAACATTTTTAGAAGAATTTGACCGCTATTTAAAATCCATCAGTACTGCCATTACAGCCGTTAGGATTCTGACAAAAGCTCTCTCCCAGGGCTCCCTTTTATAAGAAAGCTTACCCTGGAAATCATTATGCATTTCCGATGTGGGATTCTAGTTCTCCCTTTCCTGCCCAGAACATTCTGCATTTCCGATGTGGGATTCTATTTCAAGTACGCGACTTTGAAAGACTGCAAAATATAAACTATAAGACCAATATAAATGAAACATCAAACATGGATTACACATATAACAAATAGTTGAAAACCAAAATAATTTCATTAAAAATGATGATAAAAAATGATTTATAAGCTTTCAAAACCACCTACTTGAAATATAAAAATGTTTCATTTATGTGACATTGAATGCCTAAAAAATGTAAACTACAAGACCAATATTAATGAAACTTAATAACTGGATTAAACATATTAAAAATAGTTAAAAATAAATATTATTTCGTAAAAATTTTTGATGGAAAATAATTTATAAGTTTTCAAAGACACCTACATGAAACATAAAAATGTTTCAAGCACGTGACTCTGAAAGCCTATAAAGTATAAACTATTAGACCGATATAAATGAAACATAAAACATGCATTAAACGTATAACAAAAATTTGAGAATAAGAAGAATTTTGTAAAAAATGTTAATGAAAAATAATTTATAGGATTTTAAAACCACCCACTTGAATGATAAAAATGTTTCAATTATGTGCCTTTGAAAGCCAATAAAATACAAACTATAAGACCGATATAATTTAAAGTTTAAACATGCATTAAACATATAATAAATTATTTAATTATTAAATTAATATTATAAATTACTAATTTATAATTACTAATTATAATGAATAATGAATAATGAATATTTATTATGAATACTTATAACGAATAATTGTAATGAATAATTATAATGAGAAATTATAATGAATAATTATATTTCTAATTTACTAATTAATTATTATATAATATTTTTTAATAATTACTAATTAATAATTATAATGAATAATTATATTAACGATTAACTAATTAACTATTATATAATTAATAATTATATTACCAATTAACTAATTAATTATTATATAATAATTTTTAATAAATACTAATTAATAATTATAATGAAAAATTTTAATTTATAATTATATTACTAAATAACTAATTATAAAAAGGGCATTGGCTCTAACTTTCTCAAAAAATTATCAAATTATTTATATTATATTTAATAATTATATTACTAATTTACTAATTAGTAATTATATAATTAATGATTAATAATTACTAATTAACTAATTTAAATTATATAACTAATAATTACATTACTAATTAACTAATTAATTATTCTATAATTAATAATTATATTACTATGTAACTAATTAATTATTAAATAACTAATAATTATATTACTATTTAACTAATTATATTATTAATTAACTAATTATATTACTAAATAACTAATTATTTATTATATAATTAATCCTTGATAATTACTAATTAACTAACTAATTATTATACAGTTAATAATTATATAATTAATAATTATATTAGTAATTAATAAAATATATAATTAATAATTATAATGAATAATTACAATGAATAATTATAATAAATAATTATAAAGAATAATTATATTACTAATTAACTAATTAATTATTATATAAAAAATTTAAATAATTACTAATTAAAAATTATAATGAATAATTATATTCCTAATTAAATAATTAACTATTATATAATTAATAATTGCATTACCAATTATGTAACACCCTAAGATTTCATAGTGTGTTAGTTCTTCAAAATAATTCAATAACTTTCACTACAGGCAACACAAAGTTCAAGCACACCATGACTTACCAAACAAGCCGTTCAAAAGAGGTTATGAATAGTATTAGATAAATTTTAATGTTTATATAATCCTTATAATTTTAGAATCCATATTATGAGTTTCTTAGATATAATGCAAGAACAAATTCATTTTCAGTATTGCACTTTTATCAACTTTAATAGTGAACCCTTTTTAAATACTATGTTTTAAACTTTTTGACTAAATGGGGACATCAAAAATTTAAAATGAAACATCCCAAGCTTCTACGGTACGCTTCCCTTCGAATAATGCGATAGCGTGTGTTGTACGCAACCTCGAGTTCTAACACACACCACAACTAATTAAACTAGCCGTTGTGAATACTAATACCTACTTTTTGAAATTATATATATTTTATATTTGAAAATGGACTTCATTTTTGGATTCGGAATATCAAAATTAGCCTAGGGTGAAATTTTGGTACATTTCGGATAACTTTCATATTTTGATGAATAGTGAAAATTACTAAATTTTAATTAAAAACAACTTTTTTGATCAAAATAATTAATAGTGATAAATTGTGAATTTGAGTGGTTTTAAAGTATATTTAGAATATATTTTTACCATTTAATATAATGTTGGTCATTGGACATAATTTTACAATTAAACCGAACATAAACAAATGTCAATCTTTTGATAGCTATTACCTCTTAAAAACACGCTTTTTGTTTTGACAGCGGAAATTAATTTTAAATTAATTTCTGCCACTTCTGTGTTTTGAATTTAGGAAAATGGATTCCATATTTGGAATCAGGATGTCCAAATTATGTAAATAGGTAACTTTTATTTTTACACATTTTGAATAATTACTGCGGTAAATATTTTATTTACCATGGTTAAAGGGTAAATCCGGTAAATAAGGGTAAACAAAATAATATTATAATAATACTAAATTACCATAAAACGTGTCTTAACCCTATTGGTTGATACATGGTCGACCATGGACATCTTTGTGTCAATTTTTGGACCCCATGGATCCACTTGTAAGTGATAATGACACATTATATTAATAAAGTTAAAATAAAAATAAAAATGGCATAAGCTTACATCTTTCAGAAGAACAATTTTTACATAGGGTTATACATGTTTGATTTTCGATTATAAATATTCATTAGAAAGATAAAAATATTTCCTACATAATGATATTTTATTTATAATTTTTAGACATCAAATAATTTAAATTAGTAATGACACAATAATGATGCAATGTTTACCTCATTAATAAATCATTTAAATAAATAAGATTATAATGATTAAAATATTATCTAAAACCTGTCCAATTCTTATTGGTTGATGTTATTTAGAATATGAGTCATCTTATCTTCGACCTCAATGATTTTTGGACCATTATAAACCGAATACAAATATATTATAAAGTAATACTTTCACACTTTCCTAAAGAGCCCCTCCTCTCCCTTATAAAAGGAGACCACTTCTACTCATTCCTCACACCTCTCAAGCCACTTGGCTCGTCCAAACTCTGCCCAACTAAGCTCCCCACATCCCTCTCCTCCTCCTTGAAGCTTACCCTCAGGCAGAAAGCATTTCAAGAAGTCTTTTGGTTCCAACCAAAGTGAGTTACCTAAATTAAAGGTAACGATTTCTCTTAAATTATTTTCATTTATTTTGCTTCTCCAACCCCCAAACTCTTTTTATTTCCTTTATTTTGTAACAACACCAGTATCCTAAATATACTAGGATGTTGTTATAAGAAGGATTCAAACTACACATACACACAACTCCATCTAATGGATGATGAACATAATGTTTCTGTGGATGGCAAACTAACGCCTCACGAAACGATGATTGTTCAAATACATCTTACCGCCTCTCATGGTGGCCATTATGATGGAACTGTAATTAAATATGATATTAATGATATATATTTTATATATAAGCATCTGTAATTCCATTTTATTTCATACCATTATTCGTTTCATGTTGTATATACATACGATAATTTCATTTGAGGAAGTGCGGACTACCGCCCCCTTAAAATGATATGACTCGTTCATACCACACATGGAACGTATAAAGGATGGTGTTAATGAACTTAAGTAACATATATAAAATATTATATTATACTGGAATAGTAATATACCTATGTATCATTTGGATTCGATTCTTTTAAAATAAAAATTAAATGGAAGTAGCGTTCGTGCGTACGTACGGACTACCATCTCCACGAACGCGATGAGATTCATTCTCCATCGTATCCATTCAAGTATAATTATCATTTAATGATTTAAAAATGATGTTTAAGGACTTGATATCATTCTGGATATGAATAAGATACAACAAACATGACTCATGTAACAAAACATATAAAAGAAAATGAGTAAGTTAACACACGAAACGACGATAATACTAAGATATTATCAAATCAATATTAAAAGATCATATATGATATCATATTAATGTATATGATTCTTTTATAATTTAATAACAATTATTTCACCATTATACAGGAGGTTAACCTACCCCAACCAAGGAAAAGTACAAGGTAAGGGTTATTTCACAATCTCTTCATTATCTGAGGTTGTTTATTTATAATAATCTACTGGGATCTCTTTATCATCCACATCCATGTTTCTTCAAAATGTATTTCAAAACATTTTTACTATTTACAAGAATATGGGTTAAAGTCATTTATACCCTTGTTTGACTTTTTATAAGAGGTTTATAAAGGAATCTTTCCGTCGTTTTCAAAACAAGGTCCTTTTTAACCTTTTCGACAGAATTGAGGTAAGAATGTTTTTTTTAACATATACGGCGGGTGCGGTAATTTTACGCCGTTATAAAATCTTCAAAGCTTTACTTAGAAGCTTATAAGAATATTTTCAAAGAAAATGTTTTATTTTATATGGATATTAAATGATTTCAAAATAAAAGGATATATTTCTTTAAAAAGAATTTTGATTTCATCTATGTCAACATCCTTTGACGGATTTTAAGATTATTTGATGTTGATTTATTATGATACAAAACTTCTATATTGTATTGAAGGTTTTGTGATATGTTTGACTATGGATGTGCTATTTTTATACCATTCATAGTTTATGGTGAAATTATTGACATTTCGTATGCTAGTTTTAATACGAATGTTTATGTTATGTTTAAACCTTTTCATATGGGAATGCATTGGTCTTAATAAGTGACGGGTGAAGCCCGCTATAGCTCCTTGATGCATCGGTAGGTCTCATGAGACAAACTAGTTTCTTGGCACAAGGCCTTGACAAAATCTTATTTGTAGTCTTGGCACGAGGCCTTGGCTATGTGGTTATGATAGTCTGGCATTATGCATTCCAACATTATGAAAGTGGTTATTGATTTTGCATGTGATTATTCGATTAGTAGAATATCCATGTGAATAAGTAAATGGCATTATTTCATTTTACTTTTGCCATACTATGTTGAAGTTCATGTTTAAAAGGCTTTTGCTTTAGTAATTCATTGCCTTAAATGTTTATGCTTATTTTGAATGTTCCGCTATATTGTTATCCTTACTGGGCATTTGAGCTCACCCCTTTTCTATGTTTTATTTTTCCCAGGTAGTGAAGAAGTAAATTATGATTGACTTGCAGGGATATTATGAGGGGTTAATAGTGTGGATATGAAGACTTTGTTGTTGTAGTAGTTTTTCACTTTGAAATGTAATGTAAAACTTTATTAATATATCTAGTGTTTCCAAGGCTACTAAACCAATCAGTCTTTCGAGATTTGATCTTTCTTGTGATCATGCCAATGTTACGAAGTAATGCACCGACTCTGGGTAGCTGGGGTCGGGGCGTTACAGTTGGTATCAGAGGAAGTTTAGTACAAACCTTGGAAGCTAGATTTAGATAAACTCTGATTAGAGCACGTAGACCTAAGATGACCTTTGAGGATTAGTATAGAAGAACTTCCTAGAATTTTGGTATTGTAGAGATTTTGTGAGTTTTCCGAGCAATACATCCCTGTCTGGATACGAGCAGGTAGAGGCGGCTCTGGAACAGATGTACCTAGGGGTAAAACCTGAAAACACCGCTTTGAGCTAGACTTGAATGGGAACTGGTGCACGACAACGGGCCTTGCTGCACTCTTGGTTACGACACTCCCGGGGGATATGCTTAGGATAACTCTCATTTTCTTTACAAATCATTTTGAAGGGATTATGAGTATATACATCCTCAAAGAAAACATTTTTATGATTATGGATTATATCCATAAATAGTTCAATTTATGTTAAGTGTATTATAAGTATGGGATTATGTATTTTGATTCAAAAACTGATCTAGTGTATTCCATTGTTTAGAAATGGCGCCCAGTAGAAGGAATGAGAACTCCAGAAATGCACATGATCCAAAGAGAAGGAAGGATCATATCTTTCATGGTCTTAAGCTAGAATTTATAAGAGAAATAGTCTCCCATGTATTATCATCATATGAAGAAATAATATCATGTGTTGATAAGATAAGTAAAGAGTTTACTGAGTCCTATGGGTTTGAAGGGAATCAAGAGAAGAAAAGGATGGAAGAAAGAAAGATGGATAAAGGGAAAAGGGAAAAGAAGAATTTTCCCATATGTGGTAACTATGGAAAGAAACACCCTGGAACTTGCCTGAAAGGAATGGGAGTTTGTTATAAGTGTGGAGGAAAAGGGCACAAAGTTCGTGACTGCAAGGGTAAGAAAATGGTTTTAAATGTACAATGCTTCATTTGCAAGGAGTTTGGAAACTACGCGAACCTATGTCCCAGTCATCAGACTATGCCGCAAATGATGTTATTGGATAATAATCAAGTTATGATACTACCACAGATGAAGAGGAATGATTAGAGTTCTTATGTTGATTATGTCAATTGAGTGTTGTATCAACAATGTACTTGTTACAATAATCATGGAGTATATAAGGATTGTACTGCAGTACTATTTCATTAAGGACTTGAGATTGTGTGGAAGAAAGAAAAGTGACTCAATAGCAGGATAAATTTTTGGAAAATATATGGTTGAGAGAATATAGTTCTAATACTGAGGAAGTTATTTTAAAATAATACATGATTGATTTGGATAAATTATATTGGATATTATTGACTACCTTGAAGCTGATTAATGATTTTTGTATTCCATCATTGTTGGGTTTTAAAACATTTTTGGATTAATGAAGTATATCCAGCATTCTATATGGAATAAGGGAACATGAATGTAATCAATAAGGAATATGGTAATACATGATGAAGGTATTCATATGCTATTACGGGGTAAAAAGGATCTATATTATGTTTAACTTCCTTATAAATGTTGGACTGTGAGTTTGGATAGAAGTATTTTGGATAGTTCTAGTTTGGATTATTTTGGATTTCCATAAAAGGACAACCCGGAGGTCGGGCGGCAACCCGTCGCATCCTGCAAGGCTGCGAGACTTGAACCCGCAACCGAAGGGAGACAAGGGTGTATCACCTACCACTGGCCCACGAGATGTCCTGGATTAAATAATGTAGTTTTTATTAAAAGATTTTTTAGATGAATTATAATTCGTTTATTTTGGAACCCTATACAAATAGTGTAAATAGAATTTTTTTTACACTCTATTATCTTTTAGAGTGAAAGATGAGTATGTGGTAGAAATTTATTAATGGATAAAACTCTAATTATAAATAAGTATATCGCTATATGATCTTAGCCAATCTCATAAAAAATTCCTCAATATTAAGAAAAGCAAATTAGAACAAAAATGTTTTCCTAGATGGTACCTTAAATCATCACTAATTTATGGCTTTGGGATTGTTGGCCTTTTCATAGCCATGTTCTCTACCACTCTCCATCAGGTAATTGATGGTTAGATTTTTCTTCCATATCCATATTTTACTACATGGAACCCTAGTATGTGTTATTTTCGGTAATCTTCATACTTTCGACTCTTTATTTTAAATAGAGGCCTCATTAATTCATTTTTCGATGTGGGATTTCAACTAAGATATTTTGAAACGTCAAAAATGTGTTATCCTAATACCCTATGTTTTGTTGAACCGATGGTATTTCAAATCATCATAGATTGATGAATTTAAGGACCTCAATTTTATACTTGTTTGTAATTGATGACCTCAATTACTACCTATAAATATTTACGTTTTTCCTCCAATTATATGTCTCAAATTGCCACCAATGTTCTCCTAATCGAGATCATAATTTGGTGGTGACCCTTTCATTTCTCTTTTCCTCATATTAAGACTAAATTTTAGTAACCCAATTTCCGATGTGGGGTTTCCCACAAATATATTATATATTTGCAACCTTTTATTTTCGAAGAACAATTTCAAATTGCGAGGACGCAATTTATTGAAGGAGGGGAGAATGTAACACCCCATGATTTCATAGTGTGTTAGTTCTTCAAAATAATTCAATAACTTTCACTACAGGAAACACAAAGTTCAAGCACACCATGACTTACCAAACAAGCCGTTAAAAAGAGGTTATGAATAGTATTAGATAAATTTTAATGTTTATATAATCCTTATAATTTTAGAATCCATATTATGTGTTTCTTAGATATAATGCAAGAACAAATTCATTTTCAGTATTGCACTTTTATCAACTTTAATAGTGAAAAATTTTTAAATACTATGTTTTAAACTTTTTGACTAAATGGGGACATCAAAAATTTAAAATGAAACATCCCAAGCTTCTACGGTATGCTTCCCTTCGAATAATGCGATAGCGTGTGTTGTACGCAACCTCGAGTTCTAACACACACCACAACTAATTAAACTAGCCGTTGTGAATACTAATACCTACTTTTTGAAATTATATATATTTTATATTTGAAAATGGACTTCATTTTTGGATTCGGAATATGAAAATTAGCATAGGGTGAAATTTTGGTACATTTCGGATAACGTTCATATTTTGATGAATAGTGAAAATTACTAAATTTTAATTAAAAACAACTTTTTTGATCAAAATAATTAATAGTGATAAATTGTTAATTTGAGTGGTTTTAAAGTATATTTAGAATAAATTTTTACCATTTAATATAATGTTGGTCATTGGACATAATTTTACAATTAAACCGAACATAAACAAATGTCAATCTTTTGATAGTTATTACCTCTTAAAAACACGCTTTTTGTTTTGACAGCGGGAATTAATTTTAAATTAATTTCTGCCACTTATGTGTTTTGAATTTAGGAAAATGGATTCCATATTTGGAATCAGGATATCCAAATTATGTAAATAGGTAACTTTTATTTTTACACATTTTGAATAATTACTGCGGTAAATATTTTATTTACCATGGTTAAAAGGTAAATCCGGTAAATAAGGGTTAAAACATAATATTATAATAATACTAAATTACCCTAAAACGTGTCTTAACCCTATTGGTTGATACATGGTCGACCATGGGCATCTTTGTGTCAATTTTGGGACCCCATGGATCCACTTGTAAGTGATAATGACACATTATATTAATAAAGATAAAATAAAAATAAAAATGGCATAAGCTTACATCTTTCAGAAGAACAATTTTTACATAGGGTTATACATGTTGGATTTTCTATTACAAATATTCATTAGAAAGATAAAAAGATTTCCTACATAATGATATTTTATTTATAATTTTTAGACATCAAATAATTTAAATTATTAATGACACAATAATGATGCAATGTTTACCTCATTAATAAATCATTTAAATAAATAAGATTATAATGATTAAAATATTATCTAAAACCTGTCCAATTCTTATTGGTTGATGTTATTTAGAATATGAGTCATCTTATCTTCGACCTCAATGATTTTTGGACCATTATAAACCGAATACAAATATATTATAAAGTAATACTTTCACACTTTCCTAAAGAGCCCCTCCTCTCCCTTATAAAAGGAGACCACTTCTACTCATTTCTCACACCTCTCAAGCCACTTGGCTCGTCCAAACTCTGCCCAAATAAGCTCCCAACATCCCTCTACTCCTCCTTGAAGCTTACCCTTAGGCAGAAAGCATTTCAAGAAGTCCTTTGGTTCCAACCAAAGTGAGTTACCTAAATTAAAGGTAACGATTTCTCTTAAATTATTTTCATTTATTTTGCTTCTCCAACCCCCAAACTCTTTTTATTTCCATTCTTTTGTAACAACACCAATATCCTCAATATACTAGGATGTTGTTATAAGAAGGATTCCAACTACACATACACACAACTCCATCTAATGGATGATGAACATAATGTTTCTGTGGATGGCAAACTAACGCCTCACGAAACGATGATTGTTCAAATACATCTTACCGCCTCTCATGGTGGCCATTATGATGGAACTGTAATTAAATATGATATTAATGATATATATTTTATATATAAGCTTCTGTAATTCCATTTTATTTCATACCATTATTCGTTTCATGTTGTATATACATACGATAATTTCATTTGAGGAAGTGCGGACTACCGCCCCCTTAAAATGATATGACTCGTTCATACCACACATGGAACGTATAAAGGATGGTGTTAATGAACTTAAGTAACATATATAAAATATTATATTATACTGGAATAGTAATATACCTATGTATCATTTGGATTCGATTCTTTTAAAATAAAAATTAAATGGAAGTAGCGTTCGTGCGTACGTACGGACTACCGTCTCCACGAACGCGATGAGATTCATTCTCCATCGTATCCATTCAAGTATAATTATCATTTAATGATTTAAAAATGATGTTTAAGGACTTGATATCATTCTGGATATGAATAAGATACAACAAACATGACTTATGTAACAAAACATATAAAAGAAAATGAGTAAGTTAACACACGAAACGACGATAATACTAAGATATTATCAAATCAATATTAAAAGATCATATATGATATCATATTAATGTATATGATTATTTTATAATTTTATAACAATTATTTCACCATTATACAGGAGGTTAACCTACCCCAACCAAGGAAAAGTACAAGGTAAGGGTTATTTCACAATCTCTTCATTATCCGAGGTTGTTTATTTATAATAATCTACTGGGATCTCTTTATCATCCACATCCATATTTCTTCAAAATGTATTTCAAAACATTTTTACTATTTACAAGAATATCGGTTAAATTCATTTATACCCTTTTTTTCCTTTTTATAAGAGGTTTATAAAAGAATCTTTCCGTCGTTTTCAAAACAAGGTCCTTTTTAACCTTTTCGACAGAATTGAGGTAAGAATGTTTTTTTTAACTTATACGGCGGGTGCGGTAATTTTACGCCGTTATAAAATCATCAAAGCTTTACTTAGAAGCTTATAAGAATATTTTCAAAGAAAATGTTTTATTTTATATGGATCTTAAATGATTTCAAAATAAAAGGAGATATTTCTTTAAAAAGAATTTTGATTTCATCTATGTCAACATCCTTTGACGGATTTTAAGATTATTTGAAGTTGATTTATTACGATACAAAACTTCTATATTGTATTGAAGGTTTTGTGATATGTTTGACTATGGATGTGCTATTTTTATACCATTCATAGTTTATGGTGAAATTATTGACATTTCGTATGCTAGTTTTAATACGAATGTTTATGTTATGTTTAAACCTTTTCATATGGGAATGCATTGGACATAATAAGTGACGGGTGGAGCCCGCTATAGCTCCTCGATGCATCGGTAGGTCTCATGAGACAAACTAGTGTCTTGGCACAAGGCCTTGACAAAATCTTATTTGTAGTCTTGGCACGAGGCCTTGGCTATGTGGTTATGATAGTCTGGCATTATGCATTCCAACATTATGAAAGTGGTTATTGATTTTGCATGTGATTATTCGATTAGTAGAATATCCATGTGAATAAGTAAATGGCATTATTTCATTTTACTTTTGTCATACTATGTTGAATTTCATGTTTAAAAGGCTTTTGTTTTAGTAATTCATTGCCTTAAATGTTTATGCTTATTTTGAATGTTCCGCTATATTGTTATCCTTACTGGGCATTTGAGCTCACCCCTTTTCTATGTTTTATTTTTCCCAGGTAGTGAAGAAGTAAATTATGATTGACTTGCAGGGTTATTATGAGGGGTTAATAGTGTGGATATGAAGACTTTGTTGTTGTAGTAGTTTTTCACTTTGAAATGTAATGTAAAACTTTATGAATATATCTAGTGTTTCCAAGGATACTAAACCAATCGGTCTTTCGAGATTTGATCTTTCTTGTGATCATGCCAATGTTACGAAGTAATGCACCGACTCTGGGTAGCTAGGGTCGGGGCGTTACAAATTAACTAATTAATTAATATATAATAATTTTTAATATATACTAATTAATAATTATAATTAATATTTATAATTTATAATTATATTACCAATTAACTAATTATAGAAAAGGCATTGGCTCTATTTTTCTCAAAAAATTAACTAATTAACAAATTAGTTACTATATTATTAATGATTAATAATTACTAATTAACTAATTACAAATTATATAATTAATAATGATATTACTAATTAACTAATTAATTATTATATAATTAATAATTATATTACAATGTAACTAATGAATTATTAAATATTTAATAATTATATTACTAATTAACTAAATATATTACTAATTAAATAATTAATTATTATATAATTAATTATTAATAATTACTAACTAACTAACTAATTACTATACAATTAATATTTATACAATTAATAATTATATTATTAATTAAAAAATTAATAATTAACTAATTAATAATTATTAATTAATACTTAATAATTATAATTAGTAATTATAAACAGTAATTATAATTAGTAATTATAATTTATAATTATATTACTAATTACTTAATTAACTATTATATAAGTAATAATTATATGTCCAATTAACTAATTAATTATTTTGTAATAATTTTTAATAATTACAAATTTTTAATTATAATGAAAAAATATAATTTATAATTATATTACTAATTTACTAATTAACTATTATATACTGAATAATTATATCACTAATTAATTGGTTAATTATTATATAATAAATTATTAATAATTTCTAATTATATAAATAATTATTATATAATTAATAATTAATAATATTAATTTAATAATTAAATAATTTATTGTATGTTTAATCCCTGTTTGAACATTAAATTATATCAGTCTTATAGTTTGTATTTTATAGGCTTTCAAAGTCACACACTTGAATCCTTTTTATATTTCAAGTTGGAGGTTTTGAAAGCCTATAAATTATTTTTTATGAACTTTTTTTACAAAATTCTTTTTATTTTGTATTATTTTTTATATGTTTAATCAATGTTTTAAGTTTCATTTATATTAGTCTAATAGTTTATATTTTATAGGCTTTCATAGTCACGTGCTTGAAACATTTTCAAGTTTCATGTCTGTGTCATTGAAAATTTATAAATTATTTTCTATCAATATTTTTTATAAAATTATTTTTTTAAAACTGTGTGTTATATGTTTAATCCATCTATTAAGTTTCATTTATATTGGTTTTGTATTTTATATTTTATCTAATTTCAAAGCCATATACTTGAATCATTTTTTAGTTTCACGTAGGTGGATATGAAAGCTTATAAATCATTTTTTATTATCATTTTTTATGAAATTAATTTTGTTTTCAACTAGTTTTTATATTTTTAATACATATTTGACGTTTCACTTATATTGGTCATATAGTTTATATTTTATAGTCTTTCAAAGTCACGTACATGAAACAGAATCCCACATCGAAAATGCAGAATGTTCTGCGCAGGAAAGGGAGAACCCGACTCCCACATCGGAAATGCAGAATGATTTTCAGTGTGAGCTCTCTTATAAAAGAGAGCGCTGGGTGAGAGCTTCTATCAGAATATTGACTGCTTTAATGATAGTATTGTTGTATTTTAAATAGTGGATAAATTTTACCGATATATATATATATATAAATATATATATATATATATACAAAATAAAACAGAATAAAAATAAAAATTAAATTTTAAATTTTTTTTGGTTATAGGGGAAAGGCGGCATCTCGGATGCCGCCTTTGTGGCGTATTTTTTTAAAAAAATTTAACCTAGTCTATTTTTATAAAATATTCTTTTAAAAAAAGTATTTAAAAAAAACTCGTCCTGGTGCCTCCATCACATCGAACTTGAGACGATCTCCTTTTTTAATATATCCTCAGTTTCTATGCCACCTTACATCTATCCATTCCATCTCTGTATGGATCATGCTCATCCAAGCCTTATCTGATCAAAACCCACCACCATCCCTATTCTCAGGTGGGGCACTTCGGACAAAATCACTATCGTCATCATTCTTTTGAGATACATAACTAAGAAGTCCAAGCCTATTTATGTTTTAATAAATAAATAAATAAATAAATAAATATAATTATATAAATTGGACCGTATGAAGTATCATACAAGGAGCCTTCACCTTAGGAGTATGGGGACATATAAATCATGTATGATTGGGGTTGTCCTTGGGTTACTCCTAAATGGAGGGGGGCATCATGCTCCGTGTAATGGTGAGAGTTAAAAATGTTTGTTTTGTTATATTTTTTCACTATGCAAGTGGGATGGTAGAATATGCCATCTGTGCTTAGTGCACAAGTGCTCAGTATTTTTTTACACCCCTTAGTTATGTATTTTAATTTTTTATTAATAACGTTTTTGGGGCCATGGGTTTAGCCCATGGTGAGTTTTTTTAATACTTTTTCTGATTTTTTTTAAAATTACTAAGGATAATTTTTTTAAAAAAAAATACGCTACAAAGGAGGCATCACCGATGCCACCTTCACTCCCCTACGCCACCTTTGGCCCAAATCGATGACATGGAAAAGGCGAGGTGGGGGGGGGTGATGCCTCCTTTTCCTCAGCTTCTTATAATAGGGCAGCCTCCTTATCATCACTCACTTTTTCCTTTCGTATATCCTAAATTCTCTCTGTCTTTCTCTAAAAAATTCATTTTCGTGAGGGTTTTTGAGAAACCTCATTTGTAGGTATTTTTATTTATTTAATTTTTTGTTTTTTATTTATTTAATTTAAATCTTTTTAGTTTTAAATATTTCATTTTTTAAGTAGTTTAGGTAGTTCATACTAATTTGGTTATTATGTCATGTAATAAGTTATATACAGTTTGAAATAATTATTGTTAGTAGTAAGGATGATGTACAGATTAAGTATAGATTATCTTAGGATTGAGTATTGTGAAATTTTTGTATCATAAAGATTATGTGGTTATCTAAACAATCAAATCCCTATCTGGATACAAACAAGTGGATGCGGCTCTGGCACAAATGTACATAGGAGTAAGAACTCCGACAAGGAGTTTCGTGCTTGACCCGAGTAATCCTGGTACCTGATAACAAGCCTTGATACACTCCTGGTTTGTCACTCTCGGGGAATATGTTTAAGATGATTCGTATTTTCATTATAAACTAAAAAAATATCTAGGAAAATAAAAATCAAATTACTAAATTTATCAATAATATAATGATAATTATGATGTTATAAAATGAAATAAGTACAAAATAATTAATGAATGAAAGTTATTATTATTAATTAAAGATGATTAAGTAGTTTATTTAGTTATATATAGTTTAGAAATATTACTTTTCTTACTAATGACTAATTATAGACTAATTAAGGATAACGTAGGATTAAAAATGAAAACATATGATTAGTTAATTATAAATAACTAATGAATATAATATGATTAAGGATTATAAAATACATTATTAAAGAATAACTTAATAATGATTAAGTGGTGATTAAAGAATGAGTGATCAATTAAAAAAGTTATTATTAGTAATTAAATATGTTATGTATTAAGTAGTTTAATTAGTTATATATGGTTTAGAAATAATAATAATTATTAGTAATGATTAATTATAGATTAATTATAGATTACTTAGGATTAAAAATGAATATATATGATCAGTTAATTATAATTAACTGTTAAATATAATATGATTAAGGATTAAAGAGTATCTTATTAATGAATAACTTAATAATGATTAACTAGTGATTAAACTTTTGTATACAGAAACATTACTAGCATGTTTTAGGGTATGGAAAGGTGTCCTATAATTTCATTCTAATAAATATTATATGATCATCCATCATTGTTAATATTTGTTACATTATCATAATTTTGATGAATGAAACATTTTTTACGTAGAGAGTCATGTTTACTTGTGTGTACATCTATGGGGAGGTAATTCAAACAGATCAAGGAGCTTCTTACAGTACACAACCAATAAAGGTTGTTAGTATATATGAATTTGTAACCATAAGTGACCTTCAAAAGAGAATTTGTGGTTCCTTAAATCTAGTACCCGATCTAGAGATCATGTATATGAGCTATAGACATTTGCAAATCCAGGAAATACCATGGCATCTAGATTGTCCACTGGTTTCTGATGCGCAGTGGTTCCAAGAAATTATTTTATTTTCTCAACAGTCAGATGGTACCATGATGGAGTTATACATTGATATTTCTAATATACATCAACAACATCCAGTTGATTGAAGAAGTAGAATTACAATAGTGTTTGAAGATATTCCACACCATGAAATTGATCATATTCTAAATGATGCAGTAGAAGAGGACAACCTAGATGATTTCCCAGATATACAAGTCAATCTGACTTCTGATGAGAATTTTCATAATGATGGATCAGAAGGTGACAACAGTGCTGATGAGGAGGGATCAGTTGAAGTGTGGAAGGAGGTTTCGAGAAATGCATTAGTTATACATAATCCCCGACCTACAATAAATCATCCACCACTCCTTTCATTTGGATAGAAGCAATAAAATGTGTGCCTGAATTTTACAATAATGTTCTCACGTCGGCAATTGAGTTCTATGGAGTTGTACCAAATAGGCTTAGTGATCTGGACAAAACCTTATATATTGGAAGGAATTTTCCAATTAAAGTTACGTTAAAAAGTACGCTAAAGAGATTATACATTGAGAGGCACTGAAACTATATAGTTCACGAATCATGCCATAGTAAATATGTTATATAGTGTGAGATGTATGGGGATGATTGTATATTTTACTTGAGGGTGATTCCAGACATTACACTTGGAGGTTAGAAAATCTCAAGGATTGAGGTAACTCGTACTTACGTTCAGCCAAGCCTCACACAAGATCATACCTCATTGGATGTAGAATTTGTGTTGTCTATTATTGTTGAGATTATTAGGACATGTCATTATGATTCAATAGCCCCTGTGCAAGAGAGGATTCAACATACATTTAGTAATAAGATTTCATATAATAAGGCATGGATGGTGAAATAGAAGGCAATTGTGAAGGTCTAAGGTGATTTGGATGACTCATATCAGGTGTGGATGCTATTGCTATCCATACCGAGGAATAATTACCATGTGTAATTCCATCCGGATACAAACAAACATGTGTCTCACGATAACCGACTTGATCCATCTCATGTTCAATTTCATCAGTTGTTCTGGGCATTCCTTCCCGGTATCCCTACATTTCGTTTCAGCAAACAGTTTATTCAGATTGATGGAACATTTCTGTTCGGAATATACAAGGGCATATTGTTGATTGCAGCAACCCAATATGGAAACTGTTCACCTCTTTCATTTCCATTTTCCATTTTAGAGAAAAAAATATGAATCGTGGATTTGGCTTCTAGCATGTATCAACAACCATTTCACCAACATTCTGGGTGTTTGTTTGATATCTGATCACCATCGGGTAATTAATGAGGAAGTCAATGCAGATCATGATATATAGAGATACCCAAATTTAAAAAATCAGTTCAGCAATAGACACATTACTAGCAATTTGCATACAATGTTTCACAAAGAACCGATGAAGAAGGAAATCACGAGGCTCAGTACACATTTTATTTGTTATATTCTACTATTTCAACATTAAGATAAAATACAATTATGTGAAATATCATCTATTCTTTGGAGAATATGAGTTGGACAAATGATGTTTTGAAGAAAATTTTAAACAAATCCTCCAGGATAATCAAGATGTTTATGATTATATGATGCATATTCCAAAAGATAAATGAATATTGGCATATGACGGGGGGAAGAAGTACAGACACATGACGACAAAAATTGTGGAGTTCATCAATGGTGTCTTCAAAGGGCTTCACAAGATACACATAACCTCCCTTGTTAAGGAGAAATTATATCAACGTGTGAAGTAAATTGTCGATAAACAAAAACAAGCATGAGATAGAATACAACAGGGGTTAAGATATGGAAGACACTTTAAACGAGAGATTGAAAAGAATATTGAAGAAGATTTTGGTTATCATGTCTACATTTTTGACTAGGAGACTCCCGATTTGATGTTCAAGAGCATTTAGACCCCATCAAAAATCACATATATGGAAAAATGGTTGTATTAATGGTAACAAGACAATGTTAATGTGAAAACTTTTAGGCCTTACGGTTTCCATGCACAAATGCCATCGCAGCATGTGCCTATGTGAACATATCATGGAAAGCATA
This sequence comes from Viscum album, assembly GCA_963277665.1. Lineage (NCBI taxonomy): Eukaryota > Viridiplantae > Streptophyta > Magnoliopsida > Santalales > Viscaceae > Viscum > Viscum album. The sequence goes on from OY728132.1 coordinate 377,344,934, forward strand.
TGATGATCCAGTGTATTAGATGGATACCATTGCTGACTGTTAAGTTGTATCATGGACACCTATTGGGACATATCATTGTTTCCCAATGCCCAAAGGCTAGCTAATAGTGACACCTGACATCAATTGGTTATGTCATCATAGGATACCGAAGGCCACTAGGATGCGTAATGAGATGGATTGGCATCAAGAACAAGGGAAGAGTTTGAGATACATGATATATCCTAAATAAGGGCATAACCATAAACTATTTCGTAACGTTGTTGGTATGAGTTCACAATCTCGTCTAGAATGATGTTTTGTCTTCATTGTGACATTCTCATATTGTAATTTAAATGTTGTTATCTCTTATTTTTCTATAGGTTTTCTAAACCCCAAAACCCCAAAGCATAACACTTAACCCAAAAACATCTTTTCTAAACCTTAATATCCAAATTCAAAACCCTAAAACCTCAAACCTAAACCCCAACCCAAAAACATATTCCCTTTACCATAGTTTTTGATAACATTATCTATGATATTTTAATAACATTTTATATAATGAAAAAATAGTATCATAATGATTAGAAAAAGTTATTAAATATAGATAATTATGTAAATTTCAAAAACATCAATAGTAATTGAGAGGGTTTATCATAATCAAATCCATAATTAATTAATCATAAAGCTCCTCCAAAATATGTCTAACCAAATTCAAGAGGAAATAATATAGAAATATTTTCTATAAAATTCTAAAAATAATTATGCCATTATTCCAAAAATGTATATCTTAGTGACACATACCAAATATCTAAATACCCTATTAATATTAAATCCTTAATAAAAACATGCATGATTTCAAGAAATAACATTATCCATATTCCTTAAATAAAATCCTAGATAATAGAATTTATTTTATAAATACAAAAGCATAACACTTAACCTATATTGTAAATTAAATGTTATTATCTCTTCTCCTTTTTCTCAATTTTCTACACACAAAAACCCAAAAGCAGAACACATAACCCGAAAACATCTTACCTAAACGTTAATATCAAAATTATAAACCCTAAACCTTAAAACCTAAACCCCTAACCGAAAAATCATATACCAAAACCCTAAAACCTTAAAAAAATATCAAAAAACATAGATATATTTCATTGAAGCATGTATCGATTCATAAAATTCCTAAAAAGATATTTTCATTAATAAATTTATTTCACAACATAATATTGTCCACATATTTGTTTCTCTTTTTTCCTCTTGTTGCCTTTATATCATTCAGAACAAAAATACATGGATAATTATATGTATTTTGATAAAAATAACTTCATAAAACAATGCGAGTAAACATGCCATGTATTCTATTCTACCAGTCATAACATTATGATAAAAAAAACATTTTATTTACATTTTACCCTTATGGCTTATTTCATTTTTTATATGAAGATGGATGGTAAAATACTACTCACTTAGCATCCTACCCATTTTTCGATAGCTGTGTTAGAGGTTCATGCTGATTATTCGATCAGGGTGCGCTGAACACACCATTTTCATCACAAGGAGCCTCCACATGCCATTAGACCATACTTGCATCATGCTGTCTTCAATGGCCATGTTGTATCAGATTTTACATTTATAGACCATTACCTACTTGATGCCCTCGTTGAGAGGTGGAGAACAAAGACACGCACATTCCACCTAACTGAGGGAGAGATAACTATCACCCTCCAGGATGAGGTAGTGCTTCTCAGTCTTCCTATTTATGGGAGACCTATTATTAGACTCACTCATGCAGCTTGGCCAGACCTTGCACAGTGGTTTTTAAACATTGATATTTTGTCTGACCATAGGGCTACAGATGGAGCACTTATATCTATTCCATGGTTGGATTCACAGATTCCAAATTTACAAGATGATAATGACGTGAAGACTATCATGTGTTATACACGTACATAAATATTACGGATCATTGGTGGGAAAATGTGTGCTGATCACTCAAGGATGCACGTACACATGATTTATCTACCCCTACAAGAGGACTTTGATTAAGACAGGATGTACAGCTGAGGATCAACCTGCTTGGCATACATGTACAGAGAATTATGCAAGCTATCCCAGAGGGACCGCACAGGTCTCGGGGGATGCGTCATCCTTATTCAGATGTCGGCATGATAGTGCATCCCTGAATTCCACTCTAATCTTGCTATTCCTCTGGTCGAGACGGAGGTGTTGCATAACGGTCAGCATGGATGCTAGTATGATCAGTCATTTCTATTGTTTTCTGATGCTACTATGAATTATTGAATCTAATTTCTCATTATTTTCCACTATCAATGAATTATTTTACATGTGGTGTCAGTGGAAAAATTTTAACGCAGTTTTGAGAAAACATTTTTGAGTATATCGGCCACAGTTGGACTATCTCTTACCTGATCAGGTATGTATATAAAATCTATCAATGTCTAACATATTTAATAATAACATCAATTTTGGTTTTTAGTTCGGTTCTTTTTTTTCAAAATTACTTTTCATTTAAGATTTTATGGCTTCCGTACAAAAGTATTACAGACTAGTTTCCAGAATACTACACTGATGGGCTTGAGGATGATATGGTTGTAGTGCCCCTCATTCACTTCTATATTATTGAGTCGCAGCATGCTAACCGTGTCATGCGCTAGTTTTTTCATACTCATCCGATTCCATTACCATTGAGACAGATAGAGTGTCTTCATGGGATAAAGTTAATAGAGAGGCAGGATAATGACTGGTCCCGAGTACAGGCCATCTTTATCGACTGCTGGCACAGACATGTAGAGTTTCATATTCAGGGTGTTCCTACGAACCGATTCTCCCTTTCAGTGCAGGTTGAGTATGCACTATGGTATAGATTAAAGTATATACTATATCTTACTGAACCTGGCATAGAGATGTGGAGGATGGTATGTCAATAAATTTACATTAGTTTTTATTAAACTATTTTCTAATTCAATTTGAATATATCTATAGGTCAATCACATAGATAATATTGTTCGTATGAGTGATGAATTGGATGAGGGGGTCTTTAGCCAGACAATCATCCATGTTACAATGCTGTAGGCGAGGAAATCATTTTCATGCACTTTTTGGGACCATATTCACATGTCTGACCAAAAGAGAGGAGGTTCCTTCCCTAGAAGAACATCTTACATCTGCTGTTGATGCTGATGAACCACAACCATGGTGACGTAGATAGCGTCGTGTAGTAAGTGTGGCCTCACCTATTCCATAGACAGATGTAGACCCTTTAGTAGTCCAGGATCAGCTGATTCAGGATGTGCCTCAGGTGCCATAGGATCAATCATTCCTGACATGATATCTTTACATCTCTCCATCTTGTGATACAGATCCATCACAACCTTGGGATCCATCGAAGCCTTGGGTTCTAGATCCATCGTAGTCTTGGGGTATAGCTCCATCGCAGGCTTGGTTTTCCACTACGATGGAGGCAAGTCCTTATACCACCCTAGTGGGAGAAGGATCCAAAGGGCAGTACAAGATGCAGTTGATAGATCCTCCCACTGACACACATATAGAGGATGTGCCAATTGAAGTTCTAGTTCCTGAGGATCAGCCTTCTCCAGGATATCAGAACACCACTGCATACTCGACGCGGACGTCCTATTCACAGACCACCATGTGGGACAAATTCTCCTCGCCACAGACATAGACATTGATTGTACTTGTTTATTTACAAGTTTTATATCTACTGAATTCAAAATACTATTATTATTATTTTCTCTTATTATATTTTTATCTAATATTTTAGTTTTCATTTATATTTTAGGCACAATTTCTATTTGACAGATTTCAAAGAAGTATATTTGAATCATATAAATAAATAGTAAATTTCAATTAAATAACATTAAAATATAAAAAAATAAATAGTATAAAAACAATTTAAATAAAATTTAAAAGACAACCTAATAATCTAAAAGGTTTTTAAAAATAAAGAGTTCTATAAAAAAATATATTTTAATAAATGGAATGTAAGAAATGTAACTCAGAAGTGAGAGTGAGAATAATGAATGTTGAGGATTATCCAAAGCAACCTAATTGACTTTGAAATCCTATAAAATATAAACTATAAGATACATATAAATATAAATTAAAAATTCAACTAATTTTTATATGTTTAATCAATGTTTAAAATTTTATTCATATTGATCATATAGTTTATATTTTATAGGCTAGAAAATTCACGTACTTGAAACATTTTTAAGTTTCAAGTAGGAGGATTAGTAGAGTTATAAATTATTTTTCACCAACATTTTTTAAGAAATTATTTTTATTTTGGACTACTTATTATATGTTTAAAAAAAATTAAAAATTTTGTTCATATATGTATTAGATATTATATTATATAGGCTAGTAATGTCAAGTACTTGAAACATTTTTATGTTTAAATTATGTAGATTAGAAAGCTTAAAAATTATTTTTCACCAAGATTTTTGAGGAAATTAATTTTTATTTTGGACTAATTGTTTAATTTTTAAGCAATGTTTAAACTATTATTCATGTATTTATTACTATTTATATTATATAGGCTAGAAAATTCATGTACTTGAATCATTTTTAAGTTTAAAGTAGGCGGATTAGAAAGATTACAAATTACTTTTCACCAACATTTTTTAAGAAATTATTTTTATTTTGGACTCATTGTTATATGTTTAGTCTGTGTTTAAAATTCATTCATATCGGTCTGATAGATTATATTTTATAGGTTAGAAAAGTCATGTACTTGAATAAAAGATAACTTATGTCAAAACATTAAGTTGTATATATATATATATAAACATACGAACATAATAATAAAATTTAAAAATTTTAAATATATAAAAACATAATTATAAAAGAAAAATACTATTGTTTTAGGGAAAATGTGGCATCGTAGATGCCCCCTTTAAGCTTTATTTTTTAATATTTTTAACCTAGGATGTTTACTTTTTTTACAGAAGCAGTATAAAAAAACACGCCCATGGTTCATAATATTTTTGGTATACACCTATATATATATAATTATATATATAATTATATAAATGAATAAATATATATAATTATATAATTATATTTATAATTATATGAAAATATTTTTCAATATGTTAATTTATTATTATAATTATATATATAATTTTAAAACTATAATGAATATATTTAAAAAATAAATATGTTTATTATATTTATAAATATATATATCTATATAATAACAAATATATATATATATATATTGTTAAATATTGATACTTTTTAAATATATTTATTTATAATTATAAATATAATGAAATATTTATTTATTTAAATAATTATTAAAATATATATACATATTATTTATATTTATAATTATATATATTTATGTATTAAGAAATAAGGAAATATATATATAATTATATAAATATATATAATTAAATTATGATATATTGGATGGCGGTGACGGGATTTGAGATGTTCTCTCTCTATATCCATGACGATTTGGGTATTCTCTTATGATGAATCCAACCACAGATAGAGAATTCAGTCTAATGGATGTTTCCGTGAGTCCCTCAAAGAGAGCATATGTTGATCTCAACTGGGGTGATACTCATTTTGCCTAGTCTGATACAGATTATGATTTGAAGAGAGTAAATGACTCTCACTCATTAAAACCTCTAGTTATGGTGAATCATGATGTTTATATGACTAATAATGCAATGCAGGTAGGGTCTTATGCCTGTGATATTTTTTCCTGTTCTATAGAGAAATTCGGCAGTCGCTCACAATGGAATTTCAAGGAACAATGTTGTTGCTTTTTTTTGTGGATAAACAGAAGTTATTTAAGAATGGATTGAGGCTTATGGGAACTATATTATGGAATGGATTATCCCATTTTCTAATAATGATGGGATGGAATTTGAAGATATGAGGAAGAATCTTCCCCATGTAAGGGTTTTTGATGGCTGGAACATGGCGTCGATTGGGATGAGATAATTTCACATTACTTTCCCTTCCCAAGATAAAATATTATTAGCATGGATCTGTGGATTCATCAATATCAGTCCAGGATTCCATAGATTTCATTATTGGGACCCTTTGTTTGATCTGTTTCAAGCCAATAGGTATGTCACCCAATCTTAGATTCAGGTTACAAGGATGAATTTGTTTTTTAATCAATGTATTCTTTGAGATGTGTCCTTGTCTATTATAACTCAAGGTAATTTTAACAGAGAGACCAATATATCCAGGTACAGTAACATTTCTTGAATTTTGGTGGAGTTTGATTAGAGCTCAACTCTTTTTGAAATGATATTTTTAGTTTCTAGTGAGTTCAAATTTGAGCTTTATAATTGACTATAAACATGTGCCCAGTGTTTATTTCAATTTCTTGTGAATAAATAATGTTAGATAGAATTTCTATAGGTGAATGAGATTGTCTAACTGCATGAAATTCAGGAATCACATTGAAAATTGTAACTTCATGCTTCCAATGCTTAATAGGTAGGAACTATGACCATCACATGGGTCCCTTTACGACAATGAAGAATTACTATATTTCTCACTAAGATAAATGATGGATTGATGGAATAGAAGGAGGAGGAGGATGTATAGCACACGGTAGGGGGATTTATTCTTCTTCCCTTCCACCAAAGAGATCTAGCAATCCTATGGAAAACAGGGCCATTCTAACTCAACCTTCTGCCTCTTTTACAAATGTGGTCAGTAGTACTAAATTGAGGTTGTGACTTCACACACCCTTATCTCATTTCATTGATGTTACTTTTAAAGAAAATTATAATGAGGTTTATATGAGATCTCTTTTAGATATAATTTTCATTGAAAATAGGTTGAATGTTGAAACCCAAATATTTGGCAGGATCAAGGTGGGAAGATAACTACTTCACAACTCACATCGGATGAGTAAGTATATATCATCTGATACTGAGGATTAAAAATAATTTTTTTGATGTAATTTGAGATGATTTCTTCATTATTGGAAACAAAAAGGGAATTTCTATTTTTCTGGTGAAAACATTGAAAAATAAAAGGTTGTTTGGCTCTCCTTCCAATATATCTACTAGGAAACTTATTTTGGTCATATAGGGGGTGGTAGGTAATCAAGTAAGAAAAATTGAACAAGTTGATGTTTTTGATTCAGAGAAAGATGATCAGTCTAATATGCTAAGGATTCCTTATAGGTATATTTTTGCATGATATATTTTTGAACAGTAGAGTCCATCAAAAAATGATATCCTAGATTCGAAAACGGTTGAAAAAAATTATCTTGTGGTAGTAACGGCCTATATTGCTACTGATGGTATGCCAAAAGGGAATGACAGTTCACCATAAGAATCCACCCAAGATTTGGATGGTTTGGAATGGTAGGTTATGGTCACTCCCTAGGATCATGGAGGGGAACAACAAAAGTAAACATATATTATCAGAATCCAAGATCTTGATGCCAAGGTTCAGACCCACTGGATGGAAACACATATCCTTAAGTGGATGATGTTCCAAAGAAAGAGTTCAAAACCTAGAGGAGGGACCTTTATCCATGAGGTAGAGGTGGTGGCCACTCCAACTGATGAAGAAACTCAAATTTTCAGGGGCTGTTCTCTATTTTGATATTTGGATTAGTGAGTTTCCATTGAATTTCATTTTTTATCTCCCATTGTACATTGTTATTTTATTTCCAATAAATTTTAGTGCCATGGGAAATAACCCATAGTTCATGATGTCTTAGTAAATATTTATAAATATATAAATATATTTATAATTAAATACATATTTTTAAATATAATTATTTATTATTATATTTATAAATAAATATTTATTTATTTATAATTATAATTAAGAATAAATTAACATATTTAAATAATTATAAAATTAAAATATATATATTTAAATAATAAATATATGTATTTATAATTATATTCATATAATTTTTTAATTAGACTTATTATATTATTAATACTGGGTCTTTATTAGTTATTTTTTGAAGGATCTGATAAAAGCCTTTCTATATTTCAAATTAAACCCTAACTGAGTCCTCCTTACTCATTCCATTAATACTAGCATGGAACTGAATTGATGTTATCACTCTTCATCAATATTCACGATGAATTGATCCTCTAAAAATCTGAGGTATGTGATTATTTATACTTCTATTTAATCACATTCTAAACTAAAAACCATGTCTGATTCCTATCCCACCATATCTCATCACACATTAATAATTGATCAAACCTCCATTTTCTTATCCCTCTGAAAATGCTAAGCCTCTACCACTAATGGACTCTTCATTTACATTAACATGATGCCGTCACTATTGGATAATTTTTTGTTGTAGAATAAGACTTTGGGTTCATATTTCATTGAACTGAGGAGGGTGTTTTTGTTCAGTCACATTATATTACAAGAACAATAGTGTTGGTTCGTCTCAAAGACTTATTTTATTAATGACATTATTATATGAATTTTCATGAGTAGAACATAATGTTTTCAAGGTTCTCTCTACACTTTCCTTGGAAGAAGACTATATAACATGAATTTTTAAAAATACCTCGATGGTTTTAAGAAAATATTGCGAGTATTTTTTTAATGTGTCTCCGTATGCCACCTTGAATTTCTAAATGTACATTCTGTGTTAATTGAATTTTTAATCAAAATGTTTTTAAAACATCTATAATAGATCATAAAGAATGTATTTGGTTTTGAAAGAACTAGGGAACACAAAATTGATGTTTTTAAATGTGTTCTTTACCCCAAATGAGTTTCAAACCAAGTGTTTTAGTGTTTAAAAGTGTTTAAAATTATTACAATGGGGTTTTTACATTACCCCTATGAATATTTTATTCAGTGTTTTCTTAGATTAATATTTATACAAATGATCATCTCTATGATTATTAATAATAACGTATTGTATTTTCATGTGTATATAGATATTTTATTAAACATAATTTATAAATAAATGTGCATTGATTCTCGAGAACATCAAACTGAATTTGTGAACACTGGTGATTTTCTTCTAAATATTGAATTAGTAGCAGTTGTTTTGGATATTTATATGTTTAGAAGGCTGGTTCGCTGATATACCACTAGTGTTTTGGGTTTTCTCTCCAATGGTATTTTTATGGTTTTAATTAGTATAAATAGTTAAGATTATGACATTCAACAAGTGTTTTAATGACTGGAATAATGTTAAAATACTAAATTTATGATTTTTGTGTTATCTGTAGGCCGACTAGACATGTGGTTTAGTCAGAACCAGTCATTGCAAATCTTATCTTCCCTGATTTTTTATCATGGTTATATCTTTTGTTTCTATAACATAAGCCTCAGCCCGGTTGGTGAGGACTCGGTTGGTGCATCCGCAAGACCTGAGGAAAAATCAGAGTGGAGGAGTATTTACAGGGTACTGTAGTAGTACTATAGCATCCATTATAGTAAGTATTGTAGCAGTCATTATAGCGGTACTGTAGAAGTCGCTGTAGTAGGTACTGTAGCAGGCACTGTTCGGTACTGTAGTAGCCAGAACTATTCATTCATCTGGGGCTTTGGGCCACTAGTTTGGTCCTCGAGTCCTGTAAGGCCTGTGGGCCACCCAAGGCCTTCAAGCCATTTGATCCTCAAGGCCTTTAGGCCACCTTACGTATTTAGGGACAACCCAAGGCCTTTGGGCCAAATGAAATGCAGATGTACCAGTCATACTACAAGGGAAAAGGCGTCAAAGGGGGATTCAGGGCGGGCACATTTACTAGAGAAGATATAACTAGAATTGGAATAATGAGAGGGTATGGCTTTTCCATCAGTACCGGGCATGTGAAACTTTTCATAGGATAGCTATCCAACCAGCCCTGTGAAGGTGGAGTGCTGATATCATGACATATACTGGGGAGGAGCAGTTCCAAGTTGTTTTGTCTGGGTGATTCCCTCTAAGACCTATGGGTCATGTAATTGTCTCTAAGACTTCGTTCCTTGTAAGGGTTCCACCTCACCCCTTGAAAGGTGGATCATCTAAATAATAATAAAAAAAATAAGGCCTTCATGATATTCCCACCGACCTATCTTCTATTTCTAGAAGTCTGATGATGGTTTTTACTTAGGTTTTTCACATGTTTTAATTGTTATATGTAGTGGCTTTAATTATCACATATTTTATCTTTTATAGGCTAATAATTACCATGTAAATCACCATCCTTATTTCCTTATTTCTTCCTTCTTTATTTTCAATAATGGTGGTAGGATCCTGGTTTTCTAGGTTCCATGCTTGACCTTTCAAAAAAATTATAAAAATATTTTTAAATAAATATTTTATATATTTATATATATATTTATATATAGAAATATATAAATTTATTTTATCAATATATATATTTATGAATGCAGATTTATATAATTATATATAAATATATATATTTATGAATATATGGATAATTATATTAAAATATTTATAAATATATATATTTATAATTATATTATTAATTTTTTAAATATATATATATATATATTTGTAATTAATATATATTTTTATAAAAATAAAATATACAATTTATGATTATAATATTTTTTTTTATAATAATTGAGTATTGGAAAACTATATTTTCAATAAGGGTTATTTCTATCATATTTTCAAAACATTTTTTTTCTTTTCTTTTCAAAATTTCCACCAAAAAATATGGACGAAAATTAAAATCATTTATTCTATTTTACCAAATATCACATTGAATAAAAATGAAGAGAAATTAAAATTATAATCATTTCTTTTTGTAATTTTTTTTTAATTTTAAAATTATTATTAATATAATTTTCTTGGATTAAATTATTTCTAATTTGGTTTTCCTAAAATTATAATGATATATTGAAATAAATGTATGTGATTAAATGTGATCAGTTTCTCCACCTCAAATATCTTTAATGGTTTTTAATTTTCCCAAATGGTTTGAAAACCATACACACAAGAGATCTAATATGTCATCGATCAACCTCAAAAATTCTCCACTCAATATCTCTTTCCTCGAGCCATTATTGTTTCATCCTCTACCTCACCTTCATGTTAATTTTCACTCATTAATAATTATTTCTCTCTCCAATTTCATGGATCTCTGAGCTGGAAACCATAAAAAAAATCCAACTTATCATATAAGCTATTGAAAACAAATGATAAGTAGTCATAGTGTTTTTGGAACATAGATGGTAATCATCCCAAAGTTTCAAGTATCCCTCTTTCTCCCATGGATTAAAATCAAACAAATTTTTCCATTTTCTTCGAAGTATCCCTCCTCTCCAATTGATTAAAACCACAATATTTTTCTAAAATAGGTCCTTACCTTGTGTATATATTTAGTAACCATTATATTATCATCTTCCAATATTATTTTCTTTTTATGAAAGAATAATATTGAAATTATATTGTGAGAAAAAATTTTAAATCTCACTGATTGTATTTTTTGTAGAAATATTGTTATCAATAATTGATATAGATGGCTCATTTTGAAGCATTGTATTAAAAGTCATATGTTCATCACCTATATGTAGGGTTATGACAGGGGATCAGTCACTTTTAAGACCCTAATTACTGAATGATATGGTTTATAAAGTTCATATCATATAGAAAAGATTAATGACAAACAACATTAACAAAATCACAATAATCAGTAAACCAGTTTATGTCTTTAAGATTATAACCATTAATAACTTTACCTTAAACTAATATTTTAATCATAAGATAATTTTTTTCTTCAAAATTTTTATTATTATTTATTTATTTTGTTAGATATTAATATTTCAAATCAAATAGGATGGATATAAATAGAAAATTTATGGATTTAAAACGTATGAAAAAAGTGTATAAATATGGGGTGAATGAGTTCATCAAGTTTGAAAGAGATCATGAGTATGAACCTTCTCAATTACCATTTCCATGTTTATGCTATTTTTATTCAACACAAATTATTCTAGAGTAGTTATAATAACACGTGACTTGTCATGTAATAGATCAAAGTTATAAATATTTGACTAAACATGGGATAAACTAAAAGTATCTAGTGACTTTGATAAGACTATATTTTATGGATCATTTGATATAATTACAAGCATGGAAAATTATGAAGACCATATCAAGGATGTGATTAGAGGTGTGAACAATGATGAAGATCATATTGAGGAAATAATAATGAAATTTTAAGATAAACTTCATTATTATACAAACTTGTCTGAGCAGTTAAAGAGTTGTGAAAAGACACCACTCTATGATAGTTATAATAAATATAAAAAATTTTCATCCATAATAAAGCTGTATAATTTAAAATCTAAAAATAGATAGTGTGAACCCAATTTTAGTGAACTAATTTCCTTCTCAAATGATATGATCCTAGAAGATAAAGAGCTTCATTTCTGAGGATCTTATTCACAATTAATTCTCAGTTCAATGGGTATGATTTTTTGAAATAATACATGCATGTCCAAATTAATGTTTATTGTTTTAACAGGTCTAAAAATCACTTAAAAATTCCCAAATTATGGTACTTCTCGATAAAAAAAGATGAAATGTGTCCTATGAAATTTTTATTGTACATTCCGATCATTCCATGGTTTATCCACCTATATAGAAGTGAGTATACAACAAGAAAATTTAAATGGCACACATATACAAGAAATAAAGAAGAGAAATTTCATCACATGAACAACTCTCTTTAGTGGAGGATAATTGATCACAGAAATCTTGAATTTGGAAATGATCAGAGAAAACATCATCTTTTACTATCTATAGATGGAGTAAATCCTTTTGGTTTTTGAAGTATCACTCATAGTTCATGGCTGATGATGTTGGTAAATTATAAATTTCCACCATGTTTATGCATGAAATGAAAATAAATTATAGTATATCTACTTATATAGGGACCAAGACAATTGTGTAATGTTATTGATGTCTATTTGGATCCATTTATTGATGATTTCAAATTGTTATGTGATTCATGTGTTACATTGTTTGATTATTTTAGAAATTAATATTTCACATTAAGATCCTTGTTTTACAGGATGATAAATGACTTTACTGCTTATGGAATTTTTTTTGGATATAACCTCAAAGGAACTGAAGGGCGCCCCATTTATGAACAAGGTACATGATCAATTAGGATAAAAAATTCTTCGAGGAATTTGTTTCTAAGAAATCATAGATTTCTACCCTTGTGACATTAGTACATCTCTTGGATGACATCATTCGATGGAAGTTTAGAAGAATGTGCAACATTGTCTCCACTAACAAGTTATCAACTATTTGAAAAAGTAAAATATATAGACATTAATATTTGTAAACCCTTTTCAAAAAACCTTATTAAAACGATTTGAAAAAAGAGATTAGTTTTTTTGAATTACCATAAAAAAATTTATACATCCTGAATTTTCTTAAGGTTATGCATGTTGAAAAAAAATGTATATGATAGTGTCATTGTCATATTACTAATTACCATCCGAAAAACAAAGGATTTAATTAAGGTTACGTTGTACATAATGAACATGGGAATATAGGAAGCGTTGGTGCTAATGAAGAGTGAAAAAACATGCTTTTATTTCTCCATCTCCTTCCACTCCTTTCTGGAAAACGGGATATTAGTTTTTCAAATTCTTCACTGATGTAAAGGTTCTTGAAGGGAATTTATCAAATATCCAGAATATTATTTCAATGATATATTTAATGTTAAATGGTATAAAATCACATGACTGTCATATTTTGATGTGTGTTCTAATGCATGTTGCTTTACATTGCATTTTACCCAAGAATTTCCTTCATAAATTATCCATGAACAATATATTTTTCAAAGATATATAGATCAATGTTATAAAACCAATAAAACTTCCAACTATAGAAAAGGAAATTACTGTCATATTATAAGGATTGGAGAAGTTCTTCCAACTAATTTTATTTGATATGATGGTTCACTTGATGGTTCACTTGGTAAGAGAGATTTGACTATATGTTCTGGTACATTATAGATTTATGTACCCCCATTGAATGTTATGTAAATATATTGAATGGTTATGTCTAAAATAGATGTCATTTAGATTTTTTTATTGGTGAGAGTATGTTGTTGAGGAAGCCATTTAATTTTGTACAAACTACCTTTTTGATGTGGAAAGTATTGATCTTTTGAAATTTCATCACACCAGGTGGCTTGTGGGCGTAGGAATTTCTGGAATAGATGTTGTCATAATTAATATTATAGATCAGGAGAAGGAACACCTTTGTATTTTTTATAAGTTCTTGGGGGATGCCTCATATTTTAAAACCCACAAAGTAATTCTTAGGAATTTTAATCTATAAAGAGATGAAATATAAGTATCAAATAAAAATAATCTATAGTTTATAAGATGGTTTCATGACCGTATTTTTAAGGGTTCAACTAAAAATACAAATTCAATTTCCTAAAAACGTTGATGGCCAACCACAGGACCATGTGTTCACGTATTATCTTATAATTGTTATGCAATTAATTGTTATACTTCTTATAAAAATGAACATGTTGAACATAGTACCATGAAAAATAGTGGAGTTACAATTATGGCTAAATAAATACATGTATCTGGTTCTAAGGAAAGAAATACAATTTATGTGAATATGTCATACTTTGGCATCATCAAACAAATATAGGAGTTGGATTATACAACATTACAAGTGCCAATTTTTCAATTCATGTTGGTTGATATTTGGATTTCTATGAAAATAGAATAATTGGGATTCGTGATAGTGGATTTGAGTAAGGAACAGTGCAAAGAAGAACCATTTATAATAGAATCATAAGCAGTATAATTATTTTCTACTTCATATCCCACAAACTAAAAGTACTCAATTGTTCTATTATCATCCAAAACCACTGAATGTTAAGATATTAATTCAACTAAGTATAAACCTTTCATTGGGATGTTGCAATCATTTTGTAGTAGTCCCAATATATATTGTGTCTTGTATGTCATAGGATACCACAATGGAGATATTTGGATACTCGATAGAGGGGTCAAATCCCTTTATACATTAAAAAATATAGTTTAATAATCAAGTTATATTTTTTAATATACATTTTATTACCTAATATTATTATTTGTTCACCACTGAATTTTAGTAATTTAAATTAAAGGTTCAAACACTTTTGATGATAATTAATTCTTCACATCATGATGATCTGAATCCTAAGGAAAAATAGTTTTCTTAGCATGTTGGTTCTGCCAATGTAGAGGAACAACAACATTTTACACATGCTAATGCTACTAATCTAGAGGAAAAAAATATTGATTATGCCAAAGCCAAGAAAATAGTAGATGATAAATAACTGATGTCCCAAATAAAGGAATTATAGCATGATAGTGCTAAGGAAAATTACTAAGGTGAGAATAAAAATCATCCAATTTAATTTTGGATAGAATGTGCATGGCCAACCAGTTAACCCCAACAAGGCCATGTTCAGTAGTTACATTAGTCCCACCACTCGTATGCACGTTCCGATTGATATAGATTTAGGGAAATTTTTATACCACACCTAAGAAACAAATTTGGAAAGATATTTGGTTAAAATTATGATATAATCTATTTATTTTACTAAAATAATAATAATAAAACATTGAATTACACTATAATATCCGTTAGAGAGTGTATTTATTGTAGATGGCTTATGAATTAAATTTTTATTAATACTAACTAGAATGGATCATAGATTATTTCAAAAAATTCTTATATTGTTTCATCTCAAATATATTAATGGTAAAATAAACCGATGCCCACCAAAAATGTATGTACAATCGATAAACAAACAACCCTAGGATGCATTTAGTGGTTGTCATGAGGATACCTATTTTCAGGTACATTATGATTGGTAATAAAATCAATTAAAATACATTTATTAATAAATTTTACTAAAAAATTAAATTTATGAATAAAAAACAAGTTTGGAAGATAAGAAACAAAAAGAAAAAACAATATACCCCGACTGTAGAGAAATGATGGCATACGATCCACTTGAAAAATGGCATGTATTTTAAATATTTTGTAATAATTTTACATGACATGAAACAAAAGAATAATTATGTTCCTCTATTTTATGCATATTGATGAATCAAAATCCATATCCACTTCCATCCCCTGTCATGTGCTATGTAATAAGGGATGTGTAAATAAAAAAGGTATAACAGTAGATGAAAACAATCAAAAAGTGTAGGAAGCATGTATAAGTATGAATTAATTAAAAAATAAATTATTTAAATCTGTATTACATAAAAAATGATTTCATGTTTTCTTATATTTTTTATCTTACTTAGACACATGAATCATAATTATCTATACTCAATGATCAACTAATATCAGTCACCTTGAAGCTGAAGGGATAGTATGGATGCATCCGAGGTGTGGGTCTTGGGGTGTCACCCTGATCATATTTTGGGAAAATAATTGAACATGGGGTTAAATATAAGAAAATATAAGAGTAATAGGCACATTTAGATACTCTAGAATAAAAACATAATTGGAATCCAGAGTTATTGAAATATGTTACCAAAAGGAATCAAATACAATAAAAAAACAATGCAACCACTATATGAAGATCCCCCCACCCCCCCCCCCAACTTTGACGTGATCTATTCCCCTTAATGAGCTGTCTTAGAAGTGGTATTCAATATTGTTATAATTGATTCTATGAAATGTAAAAACAAGAATACAATAAGACCTTTCTTGTACTAATATTCTATAGGGTAAAATTGATTGTTATTTATATCTATCAACACCCACCATCACCTTATTGCAAGGGGTCCAATGTACAATATTCAAGGAGTTATTATACACAACAAAAAACATTCAATAGATTATGTGAGAGTGGGGATGAATGTAGCTCAAGATATAAAGGAGAAGGTACCAATTCCACTTGAGTATGTGGATATTTATATAGGAGACAAATATTTTGGAAATTTAATATTTTGGTCGTAAGATATTCTAAAAATTGTAAATTAGGATGTATTCATTTCTAATTTATTTCTCATGTAAAACATTTAAAAATTAATGAAAATGGTCTATACCGATGGGTGTTATTTCAGATAGACAAAGGGAAGGGGGTGAAAAGGAAGTTCAAATAAAAATGATAAAAATGATTGAACAACCTATCGAAAATAACATCACAAAGTAAATTTACTCCACCTTTTTAACTTTCAGATTTAATAACATTAATGGTTCATGTTAATGAAACATTATAAAGTGGTTATATGAATAAAACTGATTTTTAAGAACTAATATACAGAGAGGCCATTAAAAAATATTTTGGTTTTGAAATGTAAA
The DNA here is from genome assembly GCA_963277665.1 of Viscum album. NCBI lineage: Eukaryota > Viridiplantae > Streptophyta > Magnoliopsida > Santalales > Viscaceae > Viscum > Viscum album. The sequence goes on from OY728132.1 coordinate 377,362,236, forward strand.
TGAAATAATAAACCTTGAATGTGTAGTATTATTAGTTGTAAATTTATGAATGAGGAGTGTTTTCATGATTTTTTTCAATATCTTATCTACTATATTAATTATCACTTAATACTATTCATATTTGGTTGTAGATGTATATATCAAAAATTCTTGAATGGAAAACCCTACAAACAAAAATCTGGACTCATTAGTCCTTGGATCACTTCTATATAACTATTCACATTAGAACCAAAGAAATATGAAAGAACATTGGGGAAAAATTCCTTAATTTTATAAAGAAAACATATAGATGACATGAAATTATTAATACCCATGAAGAAGGGGTAAAAATATACAATTTAATAATATAAAATATATTTTCATTCATTTCATTACTTATTAAATTTTTTGGCAGCATTGGTTACTCACTATTGTCAATTAGGATACTCAAAAGATTTTTTTTTGGGATTAAATGCATGGATACACAAAAAACCATCACCCATGATGGCGATTATTATTTTTTAATACACTACATGAAACTTTTTTCAACTATAATTCATGTTATATATTTTATATTTTGTTTTAATGAAAATTATATTATGATAGGTTAGTGTTTAAATATCATCAAAATCCTGGCATGAGGATAATCCATGTGCAAAATGATTGTATCTATTTTTACAACTATATAAGTAGTAGGGTATATATAATAATATTTCAGTACCAAAAATATATAAAAAAGTACAAATTTTTATCAATGTTTCTATAGTGTCCAAAATATACCAATGAAAATGATTTTGGTTATTATGTTTTAAAATTAATGAAGGATATCATATACCATCAATAAACTAGAATTACTGAAGAGTTATTTTCAAAAATAATTTCAATTTATTAAAAATATTTTACAATCCTTTATTTATTTATTTTTTTATTGTACTAATTATATTACTAAAAGTCCTAATATTCAAAAAAGGGAAATATATTTGTTTATAAATGAATGAGAAACATACTTGTTGTCATAATGTATACAGACATCAGGAAGAGGTGACTTCATACTACTTATTTAGTATAATTTATCATCATTTCATCAAATATTTTTTATATAATTTCCTCATAATTTTTATCTAATACTTTTGGAAAATGATCCTTATGTAATTTTTGACATGTAAGAATCAACCACACCTCAATCTGATACACTGTGCATTCTATATGACTCAAAGTGCATTTTTTCAGTTTAAAATTATTATTTTAGTTGAAAACACTTGTCACATACTCAAAAATGAGAAAACACATTACAGTTGTTTGGATACATTAGGAAAATGATAAATAATTCATTTTTGATGTATATGAATCATCCAAAACTCAATCCTATAAACTATGTTTTATGTATGACTCGAAGTGTCCATTATCTGTTAAAAATTGACAATTTTGTTAACAACATGTTTTACACAATAAAAATTAAGAAAACGTGATCATATTGTCTTGACACAATAGGAAAATTATCCATAAGTATTTTTTATGTGGAGGAATATGTCTCATGTTAAACCGTCATTGGATGTGACAATTATGGATCAAAGTACAGGTTTTCACTTTAAATCGATATTTTAGTAAATAAGACATGTGATATAATAAAAACTAAGAAAATTCATTAATATTGTGTCAATAATTTAGGAAAATGATCCTTAAGTCATTTGTGACATTTTCGAATCAACCACATGTCAATTCATTTCATGGTGTGATCATTATAACACAACGTCAATTTCTTCATTTTAAATTTGTATTTTAGTATAAAACACAAGTGACATAAACAAAATCGAGAAAATGATTTCATATTGTTTTGATAATTCAAAACAATGATCCATTACCCTAAGGCTTATCCATGTGGAAAAGGGCCCTGTTGGGTGTTTGATAGGTTTCAGGTTAAAGTCTCCACGACATCCTTCATATGTGTGTTTGTGTGTTTCTTTTTAGCTTTGTAGAGCCTACCATTTGTAATATAACAATGATCCATTTATCATTTTTGATGTGTAGGAATTATTACCACCTCAATCCATCCATTTTGTTACAGTTATGACTCCAAGTGTGTCTTTTTATTTAAAATTTACATTTTAATAAAAAAGTCAAGTGACCTACTCAAAACCAGGAAAAAAACATTTTGACTATTTTTATAGATTAGTAAAATTATCCATAAGACATTTTTTAGGTGTAGGTTTCCAAATCACCACAATCTGATACACGATGTCCTTAGTGTGGCTCAAAGTGTATGTCATCAATTTAAAATTGATATTTTGGTTCAAAACATGTTTCAATCACTAAAAACCAACAAAACACACTATAATTGTCATTACAATTTATTAAAATGACTTTTGTGTTATTTTTTGTTGTATGAATAGTTTTCACACCAAACCAACATATGATGTGAACGATACGAACAAAGTACTTGTTTTAAATTTGAAAAGAAATTTTAGAAAAAAAACAACTAGAATAATTAAATGTGAGAAAACACATTCATATTGTTCTGATACTTTAGAAAAATGATCCATAAGTCATTTTTGACATATAGGAATCACGCATACCTCAATCCGAGGCACGAGGTGACCAGTATGACTATAGTACATGTTTTTAGTGTAAAATTATATTTGAATAAAAACTACAAGTGATGTACTCAAAACAAAGAACACAAGTTATTATAATTTTTATACTTTATAAAAGAAATACAGAAGTTATTTTTCACTTGTAGGAATTAACATCACTAAAATATGGAACACACTAAGACTAGTATGACTGGAAGTGTTTATTTTCTGTTTAAAATTGAAATATTTAAAATCAATAAAACCCATTCATATTGTTTTGGTAGTTTAGTAAGTTGATCCATAAGGAATTTTTTATATGTTGGAATCATAAAAACATCAATATGATACAACGTTTTCCTGGTATGAATCAATGTTTTTATTATTAGTTTAAAATATATATTTTAGTTCAAAACATGTGTCACTCACTGAAAACCAAGAAAAATAATTCATATTGTCTTTTTAATTTAGGAATATTATTCATAATTAATTTGTGATGAGTACGAATTATTATCACATCAATCTGACACATGATATGACCGGTATGACTCAAAATGTATGTTTTTAATTTTAAAATTAAATTTTAGTAAAAAAAGTGATACACTCCAAACTGAGAAAACACATTTTTATTATCATTATACTTTTTGAAAATAATCCATAATTACTTTGAGATGTGTATGAATTAGCCACACCACAATCTAATGCACGGCGTGATCGATATGACTCAAAGTGTGTTTTTATATAGAATTGACATTTTATTGAAAAAGATAGGTGACATATACAAATCTAAGAAAAAATATTAATATAATTTCATTACATTATAAATGGAAAATAATTCATTTTTTATGTTTATAAATCAACCACATCTCAATATGATATAATGTGTGCGTGGTATGATAAAGGTGTCTGTTATCAGTTTAAAATTGATATTTTAGTTCAAAATGGGTGCCACTCACTAAAAACTGAGTAAAAATATTCATTTTGTCATGGTAATTTAGTAAAATAATTCATTAGTAATTTTTTACATTTATGAATCATTATCATGTCAAACTGACACATGATGTGACCGATATAACTCAAAGTTCATGTTTTTAGTTTAAAAAGGCTTTTTAGTAAAAATAAGTGGCATACTCAAAACCAAACAAACACTTTCAGATTGTTTTCATATATTAGTAAAATTATTCATAAGTCATTTGTGATGTGTAGAAATTATATGTGTGTCAATCCAACCCATGGTGTGATTGGTATGACTCAAAGTTCATGTTTTAAATTTAAAAAGACATTTTAGTAAAAATCACAAATTATATACTCAAAATCATGAAAATTAATTTTTATAGTTGTTATACTTATTATCCATAATTAATTTTTGATGTGTAGGAATCAGCCGCACCTCAATCCGATAAAAGATGTGACCAGTATGAATCCATGTATTTATTTTTATTTAAAATTTTTATTTTAATATAAAAGAAAAGTGATATACTTAAAACCAAAAAACACATTTAGATTGTTTTGATATATTAAGAAATGGTTCATAAGTTATTTGTAACATGTATGAATCCACAAAACCTCAATCTGATACATAGTTTTCCTGACATGACTCAATGTGTATGTTATATATTTTAAATTTATATTTCAGTTCAAAGACCATTTCACCAGCTGAAAACTGAGAAAACAAGCTTGAATTGTCATGAAATGTTAGGAAAAAGATTCATAAGCCATTTTTATGTGTAAGAATCAGTCACACATCAAACTGGTGATGTGATCGATATGACTCAAAGTGCATGCTTTAATTTTAAAATTAAATTTTAGTAAAAAACAAGGGGTATACTCAAAATTGAGAAAACGTATTTATATTGTTTTTGAAACATTATGAAAATGATACAGATGTCATTTTTTACATGTATGAATCAACTATGCCTCAATCTGACTCACGGTGTGACTAGTATGACTCCAAGTTTATATTTTCTTTTAAAATATACATTTTAGTAAAAAATACAAGAGACATACTAAAAAACAAGAAACACATTTTAATTATTTCAATATATTATAAAAATGATCCATAAGTCATTTTTGATATGTACGGATCCACTGCAACTCAATCTGATACATAGTGTTCTTAATATAACTCAACGTGTCTCTTATCAGTTTCAAACTATCATTTTAGTTCAAAATGTTTGCTACTCACATAAAATAATAAAAACACATAGATTTTGTTAATAATTTAGGAAAATTATTTATAAGTCATTTGCGTTGTGCTAGAATTAGTCTCACGTCTAACTGACACATTATGTTTCCAGTATAACTCAAATTGTGTGTTTTCATCTTAAATTGAAATTCTTGTAAAAAACCAAGTGACATAATAAAAAATGAGAAAAATAATTTAGGATAATTATCTATATATCATTTGTGACATGTAGAAATTGGGAAAAACTCAATCTGATGCATGGTGTGACATGTATTACTCAAATCGGGTGGTTCTAGTCTAAAAATGAAAATTTTTTAATTTATTATTTAAAATGAATGTTTAATTTATTTTTTATTGTACGATTAGAATATTAATTTTCTTCTTATTAATTTTTATTTATTTTCTCATGTTGGGGTGATTTTTTTAGAAACTGATACCTTGTTCAGGATTTTTTAGAGGGGGTTGGGTGCCAAAGACAATGAAACCATTGAACTTTTTGAATGTTTTTTATAAACTGTACATGATAATGTAATTGTAAAAAAAATGTTTCAAATTATAATAATAGTGTTTTATTTCTTGTATTTATTATTTAAGTTTTATTTCAATTAAATTATTAATTTTACATATCATGTATTTTCTTGTGTTTGTTAATATAGTGTGTGGTAAATTTAATAGCACACTGTTGCAACATGGTCTTTATTATTGCTACTTATTGGACTAATAAAGTCTCATCTTTATCAATGTTTTTTAATGTTGATAAAGAACCCCCTTTATAAGTTATTTTCTATCTCTGATAAAAGGGTTTCCCTTTTAATGATGCTATGTTCAAAAAATCTTTTTCAGAGATGATAAAGGATTTTTCTAGCACTGTTGAAAGCATGTTTTATAATAGTTTATATTATAACTCTAATGTTTTTACCTAAAAGGCCAATTCATCAAGCCATCGTAGAGGGTGTCCTGATGGGATTGAACTAAAAGTCTGGTGAATAATATTTCATTACCAATGCCAAAAAAATTATTTCTTTATTTATTTTCAATCATTTGTGTAGTGTTAGACTATATTTAATTATAAATAATTACAATATTAAAAGAATATTATTTTTTAGTTGTAAATAAAGTAATTGATTTTAGAGATTTTTACTCTAGATTTTCTTTTTAAATTATCCCTACTCCATTGAGATATGTCACTTACTTCCCTTTTTGTGTCCTTTCATTATATTCCACAATTATATTAAAGTTTGTTTCTAAATGAACACTTTTCCTAATTCAAATACCATGTTTTTTCCACTTTTTATTTATAACAACAACCCTTGGACTATTTTGATTAGTATTCATAAACAACACCCCTTTTTAAAATATGGTTTAGTAATAATGGTATTCATTTATTGGTTTATACTAAGTGTTTCTCTTTTTTATTACCCTAATATTCTACAATAATATTATATATTTTTATATATATTTTTTAAAATTTTGTTTTTGTATTCATAATAAAATTTCTATATAAAATAAATCATATGTTACATATAATAAAAGGATTGCTATTTAATTTTATTTATAGTAAAGAATTATAGGCCCAATTTTTTAATGTTGATGTGATTGCACTCAAAAGGGTGTAACACAAGTAGTTCCCAGGTGGCCACCCATCCCGATACTACTCTCATCAAAGTATGATTGAATTTTAATTTCTAAATATATATGTTACCTTAATTATGATGCCATCACAACCAAAAAATAAAGGTATCTGAAATAGAAATGTTAATAAAGACATGTGGACATACTAAGATGGATATGATTGAAAATAAATGTATTCAAGATAAAATTGGAGAGACTTAGATTGACAAGAAGATTATTTGGATTAGATTAATATGGTATGGACATGTTAAAATAATACCTTTGGATGCGCCTATAAATAAGATAATTATAATGACTAACTCACTTATTAAAAGAGGTTGAGTAATACCTAAAAATCACCTTAAACAGACCATTCATGATGATCTCATACTAAATTGTTTCAATGAAAATATGGAATTAAATATAGTTAATTGGTCACATTTTATCCATGTTTCCAATGCTATTTAATTGAGTTTATGTCTGGTTTTCTTTTTTTGTTTAAACATAAAAAATGTTGGAAAATATATTTCATAATATTGATTGAAGTAAAATAGGATAATAAACAAAAATAAATAAAAAGACTATAATATGAAAATTTTATGACTCATGATTTTTCAAAAACATCAAATTTATGGTGAACATTTTACTAAAAAATAGAAATATTATTAATAAGAAAAAAAATGTTTTTATAAATATAAGATATGTTATAAGAAGAAATGAATGTGATTTTGGGTTGTTGGAGTAAAAATATTCATCATATAATCAATTTGGAATATGATTATTATTTTGATATAATAATTTATGTAATTATTAGATATTTTATTGTTATAGTTTTATTTTGATAAAATGAATTTATAAAATTTAATAAGAACATCATAATTTTAGATAATCATGAATTTATTATTTTTAAAATAATTTGAAATAAAATGATAGATAATGAAATGTTGTAAAATTGGATATCATAGAGTGTGTATAAATTCAATGTTTCAACGATTAACTAGGATATATATTTCAAATGGTTGGGGAAGTGGAGCTATAAATCTACAAAGAAAACATGCAAATGCACACACATGCACGAAGCTAGGGAGACTCATACCTGAGACCTCCCTGACACCCCACATGGCCCTTTTACACAATACTAAGACTTGGGGGAAATTATTCTATATAATATATGAATATAACATATAAAAAAATATGTGATTTATTTTCAAAAAATCTGTATTTTGGTAATTATTTTATAATGAATTTTATTTTGATTTTTTTTAACTATAAGAAAGTTCATTCTAAGATATAATAGAACATAATTTTAATTATTATGAGTTAAAAAAATATGTAAATATGTAAAAGATAAGCATTTATGTAAGTTCTAAGACTTGAACATCAAAATCATTTAGATATTTTTAAACTAACATTACAAAAATTAACCCTTAAAATATTTATAAATAGAAGGCCTTGCTCTATCTTCTCACACTGTTCTTTAAAGGCATGAACTTCTCTCATTTTGTATTTAGTTATGCTCTTCAAAGTTCTACCTTTACATTCCCTACAATCAACCAAAATAATTTTCAACATACTTACTCAATCAAAGTAGATTTTTTTAAAGATCAATGAATGCATGATTCACTTTTTTTAATTGAATTATTTTATTTATTATTTTATTTCAATAAAACTAAACTACCTTTGGAAGGATTTTTTATATAAGTTTTTTAAAAATAAATAAAATAAGTCTCGATTAAAAAAATTAGAAATTAGGCCATAATAGTGTTAAGCCCCTAAATGCCTTTGGTTTTTTTGCTGACACCTAAGGATTTAGGACCCCAGAACCCTTATCTCGAATCTTTAGGAAATGGTGTTAATGCCTTAAATTCCTTTTCTCAAATAAAATTTTTTTTTAAAATAAACATGTTTCTATATTTAAAATTTTAATTTTTTTTGCTTATCTATATATATATATAACAAAAAAATTTAACAGAATTTAACATCTATTAAATTATTTGCATTTGTACAATTAAATCACTCTAGATTATGGAAAAACCCCTCATATAGAGCTTTCTTTTATAAGGGGGATTGATCTAAGAATCATTATGGATTTCTAATGTGGGATTTAGGTTCCCCTTCATGAAAAAAATTAATAATGTATATATTATTAATAATAAATATTAATTAGTAATTAAATTCAATTAAAAAATAATAATATATAAATAATAGTTAACTATTAACAATTACTATTGAATATTAATAACTATCTAATTATCGATAAATTAGTAATTAAATAATATTGATTAATAATACTAATTACTAATAAATATGGACGGCTAATTAATAATATAAATAAATAAATAAATAAATAAATTATTATTAATAATGAATAGGTTTCAAATAATTATTAATTAAAAAATATTTAATTAATAATAGATTATTTCAAAAATTTCCAATTAAAAATATAAAATTATTAAATATATAATAATAATAATTAATTCAAAATTAAAGAATAATTTTAAATATTTATTAGTAACTAAATAATTCCCCTATACTGAATAGGCTTTGAGGGAAACCCATGTCTCGATTGGTCGTTCATTCCACTAGAGATAGTAGTAGTTAGTGATTTCTGTTTCGAATGATCTTTTATTCCATTGGATATAATAGAAGTGATTATTTTATTTTTCTTTATAATATCAATAATCTTTGAAGGTTCATTTAGAATACCGAAAACAAGATTTTTTCCTCTAATTGACTCTTCCTTTTTATGATCATGATAAAGAGGAGGATATTTTTATGATTCCCAAACTATATTTCTACCCAAATACCCAATGAAATATATAGTAGAATATAAAGAGATGGGCTGGCTAGGAAAAACTAAAAGCTTCTCATTATTGTTCTTAGGGGTAGATTTTCATTTTCCTTTTAAAGTACTTTTGGATTTGGTTTCATTGAATTGGATATATCCATTTTGTATATCCATTTCAAAATCATAGCATTGATCATCTTTTATTCTCTCCACTTTTTGAAATCCACATAATCATATATAGAGAGCTTCTTGGCACCATTACTATCATCTTATTCCACATCATCACAATCATATACTATTCCCTTAGACAACACATCCTTAAAAGAAACCCCATAATTATTCAAGTGGCCCACCTTTTCCATGTCTACCCAAGACTTATTGGGCTTATCATGATTTAGCTGGACAAAAGTAACTAACACATAACCATCTCAAGGAGAAATAATATCCTTGAAACTAGGGCCTCCAATATATCCATTCATTTGAGGAGGGAATTCAGAATCTGGTTGATGGTTTCCCTGAGAAGATCCTTCAGCATTATCATGTATATACTCTTTTGAAGAATTTATGTATCTATATGAAGTAGTATGGACAATATCATTGATAACTAGATCCTTTTCCTTATTATCAATTAACTGGGTAGTCCTGTTATTTTCTCTTTTTTAGTAGTGCAAAAAATCATATACTTTAAATAAACCGTTATAGAAAACAATATCACCTCTACAAATAGAATTTTAGTGTCCAATAATACAAACTGAATAGAATAAATTTGATGTTTTTATGAATTAAATTCAAATATTGATTTCATCCACCAATGTGGAGAGGAAAACTATATCAATTATGGTAGAACATAGATCTAATTTTACCAAAACCCATGAAAAGTGAAAAAAACTATCCATTTCAATAAAATTATCAATTCTAATTGGAATTCCAATCATATAAGTGATGTAATGTAAGATTTTAGGATTCCATAATACCGAGTTTAAATAATGGAATTTAATCCATACCAACACATAACTTTTCTTAAAATCATTCTGGTTAAAATTCAAATTCCAACTCTAAATCCTCAAGGTAGTCAGGCTTATGTTGATTGAGCTTGTACTCCACGATTTCACTTTTAATTATGTAGAAGGTATTAGGATGAAAAAGAATCCATAACCAATGTAAATACTTTTATAGTCTGAAAATCCCCAAATAATGTCTAATATAGAAACTAGGACAATGGGTTTCTAGGGCTTCAAACCATTTGACAATGAAATGGGAGCTGTAAAAGAGTACATACAAAGATTAATCCTTTTTGGGATAGAACCATTTGAGGATAAAACATGAGCATTGGTTCCTTTTTTGATAATTCATTGCAATACCCGATACTTGAGTAAGGTGAAAAAGCCACCCAAAATTAATGATAAAGATGAAAGAACCTTCAAGGCTCTTCCATCACGCTTCTTGATCTTCTTTGAAGGTAACCACCCATATCTCCCAACATAGTTAATCGAATTATAAGAGAACATGTTCAAGATTCTTGGATTACTGAGCAAAGCATAATTATTGGAGAACAATGAGATAATTTTTTCATGTTCCTCCATCCCCTCATACTAATTAACAATTGATATTTATTAAAAATTAATATTATTAAACAGTAAATAATATTATTTAATTATTAGTTATTAATAACTAATATTAATTGGCAAAAATTAGTTAATGAATAATTAGTAAAATAATAATATAGTAATTATGATTAGTATTTAGTAACAAAATAATAATTTTAAATATATTTTAATAATTGTGTAATAATAATAATAATTTTATTTATAATTAATTAGTTAATTAGTAATTTATAAAATTAATAATTAATTAATTATTATAATATTATTTTTAATAATCACATACGAAATAATATTTTTAATTATTTATTTGAAATTAATATTAATTTAATATTAATTTATATTATTAATTAGTAAATAATATTATTTAATTAATATATATTATTAAATATTATTTATTAGTAATTAATATTAATTTAAAATAATTAAATAATTAATTAATACTAATTTAATAATTATTAATTAATAATAAGTCATTTAAAAATTTAATAATTATTATTAATGTTTCATTACAAAATAATATTTTAAAATAATGATTAGAAATTTTATTATAGTAATTATTAGTATTAATTAATTAATTAATAATTAATTAGTTAATTATTAATTAATATTATTATAAAGTAATTAAATATTTTTTAATTTCTAATTAACTAATAAATATTAACTATTAAAAAAATAGTAGTAATTAATTGGTAATTTATTAATATTAATGTTAATATTATTAATGTTAATGAGACAAATATTAATATTGAATAATAAATGTTAATAACTAATTATTATTTAGGGATTATTATTTATTAATAATTAATTATGAATTAATCACTAATTAATAATAAAAATATATTATTAATCTTGTACAGGAAACATAGAAGTTGAACCCCACATTGGAAATTCATAAGGATTTTCATGGAATGCCCCCTTTTATAAGGGAGTCCTAGGTGAGGGGTTTTGTCATCATTCCAGAATTATTTAATTACAATAATGCTGGATATTTGATATGAGTTGTATTCAATTAAATAATTTATTTATATATAAATATATATAAACAAAATTTAAATATACAAACATGTATATTTTAAAACATTTTTCTGAATTTGGTAAAAAGCTTTGATGGACTTGACAATTTTTCGAAAAGGATTGTGGAAAATGAATTAAGGCCACATATGCCTGAGTCCTCCGCCAAAAAAATCCAAATGCATTTAAGGGACGAACAACTTTGGGACCTATTTTCCAAAAAAAAACCAATTCTTCTTTGATTATTTTTTTTAAAAACTCATATAAAAACTATCTTTGGAACTTCTATGATATCCAATTATAGTTTTATTAAGGTTATTAGGTTGAAATGACATATACAAGTTTTCGTAATTAATGAAATGTATTTGTGAGTCAACCCTTAGGATTGGTCTTGTGGTGTCTATTATATATAATATAATTTCATTATTATTTATCATGCACCACCACCTGACTCAGATGTCTATACTGACACCCATATGAGGTCATGGATTTCAAATTCATTTCCATTCATCTAGGATGGAGGTGATATAGTTAGATTCTTACTCACCCATACCCACTCTAACTTCCAGACATATTATAGGTTGTGATTGCCTATGGTAATGATGCATCAGATATAATGTCTTGAGGTCCTTGTGCTAATGTGATGAGGTTGTGTAATTACGCATTCCATATATTTTTCATAGATCTATAACTCACCATTGATTAAGAACAATGTCTTTCTTTTTCATATATCACATCCAATTTTCTAAATAGGTTTCATTAAATACTTCTAATATGGGTGAGTATTATATAATTTTCCCAGGACACCAAAATAAACCCATGAAAGTGTATTGAAATATGCGTGATCAAGGAATTGTATATCAAACATTTCCATTAATAAATTTTCAGTACCTTTCCAAGAAAAAACCCCATCTTCCATAACATAATAAAGTAATAATTTAATGAGAAAAATAATTCAATTAATTTATAACAAAATAATAATCAACTCACCAATAATAGGTAAAAACATTTTTTATTCATATAAAATATGATAAGATTCATTATTTTAGGATTCTATAAAGAGTAACATTCCTAAATAATATAATTCTATAATACATAACCTAAGGTTTGAGTATGGGATTCACATGCTTTTATGACACATATTTTTACATAAAAAACCATTCAATATGATGATTACATGTTTTAACACACTATTCATTCATATAATCTCATAAATTATTAAATCTTCTTCATAAGGTTTTATATATATACAATTTAGATAGAAAAAAACTTATTTTGAAAGGATACATTCTTATGTTGATAAAATGAAATGATGAATACATTCAACTAGTTTTTGTTAAACCTTCATGATTCATATTAGTAATTTTTGAAAAAATACATTATAAATATAAATTTAAAATAGATAATAAGAACATATTACAATTGGGTAATTTATATGTCAAATCACTTATCAAAATTATTTCCACGCCTTTTATGAAAAAACGAGTCAATATGAGAAAAATGATATGATTGATATTGAAATCACATTTTTGATATATAAATTTTCATTAAAATCATGATTTAGTGAAATAATAATATAAAAAATATTCGATTATTTTCCATAAAATGTATAAATAAATATTGTTTTTTAATCCAATAATGATTATTTAATAGGATGGACCAATTTTTAAATAATTTGATGTAAACTTTTGAGATGTGGTTCATTGTAATTTATATTTATACACTATTGATGTTCTCAACAGGGTAAAACAACAATCTATATTATCTTGATTCCTAAATTTATAATACCTTATAAACTGAAAGAAGAAACCCACTTATTTACTATGTTGGGTATGACCCATGGTTAATTTATAAGTCCAAATGCAACTCATTGTATAACAGTTCCTATTTTGCGGCATTGGTGTGATTAGGTGTGACTAGAGAGTTGTGTTAATGGTAGTTTTCTTAAAAAAATTGGGTTAAAGTGACATGTTCATGTGGTAGTAATTAATTTAACGTATCTAAGAGTAAACCCTTAGGATTTGGCTTATGTTTTATATTATATAAAATGTATATTTTTTTGATAAAAATCACTCTCATCGATGAGAGTGGTATCCAAGGTCTTCCTAGGGTTTGGGGTTTTTTATTATTTTCCTAGGATCAAAGTAATCAAGGTTGTGTCTCTATTTTTGGGGATTGGCCTGGTTTTTCTCATCAGGATTGGATTTTTACCGATCTGGTGAGTGGTGCGATGGAGAATGATCTATTGGAAAAATAGCAAAGCCTTTCACTTATAGGAATGATAAAATTTCCTACCATTTTGATGATGGGTGATGAAAATTTACCAATACATAGTATGAAACTTCTATCGATAGGAAAATTCATCTTATATCTACCCTTTAATATTTCTTCTTTGAAGAACATGCTACAATCATTCTGGTGATTGGATGATAGACTTACCATACATAAAATTGGAAATGGGAAACTATTGTTCTAATACATTAATGTGAAATAAAAATAGTAATTCTTCTTAAGGATACCTTGGTCCTTTGATAATCATTTGATCCTAATAGAGGATCTAAAAAACTATGAAGAAACTCTAAATGAGACCTTCTCCAAATTTCCCTTATGAGTGTGGTTTATGGTAATACATTTCTAGGGCAGATCAAAGCACATTATAAGAGAGATTTGAGGTCGTATTTGTGATTTTATAAAGTGGTATCAATAATAAAATATTCTTTTGGGGTTATTTACATGAATCATGGCCTTGGTCAATTTTTATAACCGACTTCTAAGGGGATCCTTTCTATGGAAAACTCAAAAATTTGGATTGGGTTTGAATATAAAATATGAATATATTTTTATTATTTTGTGGATGCATAGAACACACATAGAAGGCTTTCATATTAGAGCCTGTAGATGGTGAGGATAATATTTTTATGCAATATAGACCTTGGGTCCATGCAAAAACCCCTAGAGTATCCTTTGTTTCAGAGTCTGAAAGGAAAAAATATAGAGAAATAATAGCTGAGGCCTGAATCACACATTCCAACACCGAAAAAAATAAGATTATTAATTTAATCCCTATGATTTCTGAAATGCTAAAGTGATCCTGTGAAACCCAAGGATGTGGAGACACCATGCCCAATGTTTCCCCTTAGAACTCTAAGAACACGTATATCATTCTAGATAAAGTCTATATGGCGACAATAACCTTGACTACATGCGCTCTTCCAACTTCATGGTGTAATTATAAACCACCCTCCAACCTAAAAAAATTTTAATAGACCCTCCAAACCCAGTTCTTCCCCTGAGAGAAGAATATTCAAAGATCACCTCTCAGGTAGGAGAGGAAATGGATGGGTTGATGACCCCAAGTTATAAAAAAAACTAACCATGGAGGAGGATTAATGGAGGGAGATCTAGTTATTCCTTGTTTCTGTATAACCATATGAATCTAAACAAATCCTGGAGACAAATTAGTTGATTGATATCCTCTAAAAAAGGTTGAAATTTATGGGTGATGGATCAGTTCATGAAAATTTGATGTAGAGGATTGAATGAACCATACCCTATTATCCTAATGAAAATCTTATGCTATAATTTCCATGGGATTGTAAACCCACACAAAGTTCATATTCTCTAATGTCAAAGTGCCACATGTGTTCTTGGTATGATTTTTCTATCTGAAACCAAATTGGATAGTATGTACATGATCGATGTGGATACAAAGATTCAATTGAAGGGATGCATGTTGGGGGCTTGAAAATTCCATTTTGAGAGCTTTTTTATCCTCTGGAATGAGGAAGTGGAAATTAGAGTTAGGAACTTATATCCAAGTCACATTACAGTGGTGGTCCATATATTGAATTTCCCTAAGTGAACTTTTGTGGGATTCTATGGCTGGACTATACAAAATGAGAAGTTAATATCCTAAAAGATTCATCTCTCTTTGAGATATAGCATATTGGGACTATTCTCATTGGTGGTGAATTTAATGGAATCATACATCATGATGAAAATATAGGGGGATTATAAGAACATTCATTTCAATGGAATAATTTCTACAGGAATACTAGACAATGTGTAACGAACCAACCCAGGTTGACCATGAACCGGTCACCCGAGCCGGTCCGCGACATGGCCCGAAGGGCGTTCCCGATACCCACGGGCTAGAAACTAGTGTCGGGCATCAATGTATACATGAGTTAATGATTTAAGACCGAGAGATAAAACAAGGACTAGATAAATAAATAGAATCAACAGAGCATGAAGCAAAACACCAATTAAAACTAAAATAAACAAGGAAAGGATCCAGATACAAAGTATCACTAGAAAGAACAAAATTGGAAAAAATACCCCACTAAAATTATCTCCATGTGACTTCTTGTTCACCTCCAACCAAAATCCCAAAACTGCTCCCATGAGAGCAGGCACTAAAAAAAGTCTAAACAACATCTGAATGTGAAACTAAAATGTTAAATGATAGGCATGAGAACAAAAATGCTCAGTAGGGATTCCAAAATTAAACCACTAAATCCAAGGGTTTCCTTAAACAAAGTTGTCTGATGACACAAGTTTTGAAATACAGTTGTAAAAATAAGGTTTTCTTATTTAAACAAAATAACACCTCTTTCCCACAATGAGGACAAAGTCAGTACATATATTATTTCAAAAATATTTTATCATTTTATAAATAAAACCAAACAAGTGATATCATGGTTTTCCAAAAAGGAGACGGGTAAATAATACCGGCTTAAAATAAATCAATGTATCATAAAAATAAACTATAAATACAAGCTAAAAATAAACTAGTGTAACATAAAATAAAAAATCAATACAAGATGTAACCATGGATAATCATGAACATCCCTATAAAACCCCTTGATACACTAGGTTCGGAACCAGCTGCCGACCTATGGTGAATCCCCAGAGTCTATAACCCACTGATCTCCCTCACGACAAAATCTGCCGAAAATCACACCTGGCCTTGTAATCTACCCAGGGGCACCAACCCGTCTAATCGGGGATGGTGAGAAACTGTCACTTGATAAAATATAAGATGCCCTGGAACCCTTGGTAGTTATAATAATACTATGTTGGTAGGAAGGACATCGCACACATGACTCATCTCACCACACTCTCCTTCCTCATACATAGATGCTTCTTACACATTTACCCATAAAGGGTTACACTAGACAGAAGCACCTCATATAACTTTTCAATCATTCACATTAATCAAAGTGCCAAATAGGCTGTCACATCATGTTCATATCGACACAATTTTCAAAAAAACCATTTAAGGTTTCCAAAATAGCACACACATTTATTCCAAACATCCTGAAAACCCCAATATTACATTTATAAAGAAAAATGGGCTCTCAAGTTCTAAACACACATTCAAACACTTCATAATTATCAAACATGATTTTACCATTTTTCAAACCACACAAAAACATGTTTCAAACTGAATTATGAAACCTTAAAGAACCCATTATAAACCATGATTTCTAAAACTCTTAAAGAAAAACTTTACAAAACCACATTTAAAATACTCTTTAGAAACAACTCATGGGGGACAACTTTATTTGAAAACTAAAATTCATTTAGAAAACTAAACTTCCAAGAAAACACCAATTACTTTACAACCATAACCGGCCACCTACATTTTTTATAGAACATAAAACAATCCATAAAAAAATATTAAACATGTTACAACACATTTGAACATGTTTACTATGCTATACCAACATCAGACCATACACACCCGAAATACTCTTTTGAAATAAAAGTCACACCAAGAAAACATTTTCAAGGCTTTCCCCAAAAATTACCACTTACCAACATTATTTAAAGGAACGCAAAATAAAACATTGAATTCATTAAACCTTTACAAAAGTGTTTTAACACAACAACTAAGTCATAACACAACCAATCTGAGTTCATTAATAAACAATGTCATTGCAACATAATAACGTTTATACATTTCATAAGGGACCATTTCCTTCTTAAATAAACATAAGAAAATCAAAAAAGCTTTTTAGGTATCATAAAACTATGCAATTTACACTCGAACTCATTTAAAACCTATTTTTAACAAATCAAATAAATTTAGAATTGCTATAATAATTTAATTAAGGGTGTCATAGAGCTGTAAAACTATTTTATAATTTTATTTAAAATTGAAAGCATAAAAGGAAATACTTTAGGAAATAAATACATGGAATCACCTACCAAAGCCTCATGCGATTATAATGAAACTCCAACAGGATGAAGAACGAAACCCCCCGGACTAATCGCACACCATATAACCAAAGGAAACCAGAGATACACATTAACCATAACATTTTGGGTATGGCTAACAAGAAACCCACATGGAAACCCTAGAAATTAAGTGAAGAGGATAATATGGAGAAGAGAACTTATCAGATGGAACCGCTGGAGGGAGGAGCAGCCGCCGAAAGAAGCGCCTGAGGGGAGGGAGGTGTGCATGAGGGATAATCAGGGAGAGGGTGTGAGCATGAGGGAGTATTGAAAATGTGAGGGGTGTGTGGGAGATGAATATAAAAAAAATTAAATGAATTAACGGGTAAAGTGGGTGTGCATGAGGGGATACAGGGAGAGAGGGCGTGACTGAGGTGGGAAGATTGGTGTGTGATGGGTAAAGAAAATATGGGGTGTGATTAGAGAGAGGTGAGTAGAGAGAGGAATAAAATTAAAAAATGGAGAAATAAATGTGGGAAAGATGGGTGATGCGTGAAAGATAATGAAAGTGGGGAGGTGTGATTGGAGAGAGGGAGATAATGGGGAGAAGAAAAATAATTAATAAAAGTTAATAGGGAGATTGGAGAGAGGGAATAAAAACAATTAATTACTGGTGAAAAGTGTGGGGAGTGGAGAGAGGGACAGCATAAGATAAAAAAAATAATGTTTAGGCATGAGAGAAGGGGAGTGGGGTGGTGTGGGGGGTTTATAGGTAGATTGGTGTGAGTGTGATGGATAAAAAAAGGATGATTGAAACCCTAAAAAAATAAACATAACAAATACAAATAAATTGTTATTAATAATAATAATTATAATACTAATTATAATAATTATAACCATTTAAATAGAAATAATAATAACTAAATTTTGATGAAAATATTTATAATAATTTTAAAATTTACATAATAATAACAATGCCATTAATTTTTTTATGATAAAAATAAAAATAATAATAACAATAATAATAATCATAATAATCATAATTTTATTCATTTTCTATTAAATAATTACAAAATTAATAACAACCAAATAATAATTATATTTATATCCATTTCAATGAGCAATAATGTTATTATTATTTTATCTTAAATATTTAATTTATTTCATTCTCATAATGTTTTATTATTTTAAGTAGTGCGTAACCGCAGGGACATTTGGGCCGACCGCACAGTTACCTCCAACCGTGCGGGGCCCTTGCACCGACCTGAAACCCACCAAAAACATCAAATATCAAAAAAAAATTAAACATGCACTCAACCTGCCCCTTGACAAGACAAACCAAAGCCAAGAAAAAATAAAATAATTTAATTTAAAAGATCAGGGTGTTACAATTCTCCCCACCACAAATCTTTTTTCCCCCAGAAAGTCCCCCAGCTGAGAAAAAACCAAAAATCATGACAATGCCCGGCCAAAATCGTTGGGGAAAAAATAAGAGCCTTTAGCTGACTGTGTAGTCTGCATGTTACGCCCAACTAACTCAATGAAAACCCATTTCACGGAATAAGGGGAGAGGACGAGAGTGTTCTCCCCACTACAAAAATTCCCTTAACGTAAGAATTTATAACTCAAACACCCCACCCCTAGCGGGGAACCTAGAAACTCCCAACTGAACATACCGATTTCTCCACATGATATGAACAGGACCACTGTGACTTAAATGAAAAACCAGTACAAGGCCACCCAACATACCGGGGCACCAAAACAAAGAATTCTATATAACACCACCATCGAAACTAAGAATTACCCACACCTATCTAAAACTCTTCAACACCTCGCATCTTTAAACGATCAATAATAAAATCAGGACAAACCCATACAAGGGCCAAAAACACTTTTAATAAAAACAAACGATTTCAGAGGTCGCATTTTGAAGAATGAAAGTACTATGATCACAAAAGGATAAGTTCATCATATAATCCCCACAAAAAAAATGAACATACAATAGCAGGAAAACAAGAACAAGGTAAACTTGAATATCTCTATTCCAAGACAAAAGATAAAGAACCAATTAAATTTCTCACATGCCTCTGACTTGCTGACTGTGCGCGAGCTTTACCCCGAGACCTGAGGCTGGGGATCTGATGATTAAAGCATCTTATGCCTCACAGTCAAACACTAGAATCCCCTGATCAGAACTCCTTCCTCAAAATACACATCCCACAAATCTTTCCCCGGTGACCCTAATGACCAAAACGATGGCATGACTTAACCAGGATACGGCTCGATGGCTTGGAATGCTCGAACCAGCCATAATGATGGCACATCCATAGGCATCCTGACGATCTAGGTGCCAGGATCAATGAAGATAACCTCTTAGGGAAGGTTCTTCATGAACACACTCTTCACCAGATATGGAACCTTAACAAAAACAAACAATCACCAACTACTCCCCAAACTCCAACAACGATATGACAACCAACATCCACCAATCCCAAACTGAACCCTTAAACAAACCAAAAATGACATGAACCTTAACAACCTAGGGAGTTCCCAACCACTCAAAGATACACTCTAATTCATTCAAGTCATTCCACCACCTCTAACAGAACTCCGACACCTCAAAGGGTGATGACACATAAAATATCCAAAACTTGAGCATGACTCATCGACAACACCACAGACCTTTCTGGGCGACATACTTCAAATAACATAAGAAACACAAAATGAAGTCATACCTCGATCTAAAACCACTATCAAGCCGAAGCAACATTAGTAATGGCAACTACATCCAGAAATAACCAAACAAAAATAAACTCAGCCAAAACATTTCATTCAAAAGCCCCAATTTTTTAATCAATATTAATTTAACTACCTTTTTTCAAAGGCCAATTTCCAAATATAAAATTCCACTTTTTAAACAAAATTAAATTTTCCAAAAATCATTTCCCCTTTTAAAAAATTAACTTTATAATAACTAGGTCAAGTATTTAATTTCAAAACACACACAATTAATCCCATGAACCATTGCACATGTTTTCATCCGCTTCAACCCATATACACCAACACACACTTTCCATACATTCCCTCACATGTGCCAATGTTCTTAAGGAGTACCCAAGGTTGCTTCTAAACAACATCCAAGAAAATATAAATATTTACAAAATTATCTAACCAAGTAAACTATAATTTTAGAACAAATTTTAACAATGTATGACATTTAGAAGAAAACTCCTTCATTTTAAAAAACCATTTTTATTTTATTTTTCAAATAAACACTTGCACCAACCAGAATCAAATCAAATCGAAACACAACTTGTGCCACAACAAAAAAAATGACGGAATGAGGAACTAGAAGTTATGCTTAACCCAAAAAAATGGTAGTAAACCAAGCCCCAAGCAAGCTTCAATGACTAGGAGGAGCTCAAACATGCACTCAGACTCCACAAGGGCCACTACACCATGTGAGGTCACAACATGTCACCGGCCTGCGTCCATTGTCATTCCACAATCTGAAAAGAAAAGCAAAAGACTCAGAACCTAGACTACCCCTGGAAACTCAGGGTTTAGAATGAGAAAGGGATCATGACGTCCTTCCCGTACCTACCTTTCGAGTCCCAGCGGTCCTAATATCCATTTACCAGACATCCCAAATAACAAGGGCCCCCTCTGATACCATTTTGTCACAAACCAACATAGGTCGACCCTGAACTGGTCACCCGAGCCAGTCCGCGACATGGCCTAAAGGGCGTTCCCGATCCCCTGGTCTGCGACATGGCCCGAAGGGCGTTCCCAATCCCCACTGGTTGGAAACCAGTGTTGGGAAACAAAGTATACATGATGGAATGATTTAAGCCCAAGAAATAACCAAGACTATATAAATAAATAGAATAAACAGAGCATGCAGCAAAACAACAACTAAAACTCTAATAAACAAAGAACTGATCCAGATACAAATTATCACTAAAATGAACAAAATTGGAAACACGACACTGCTACATTGATCTCCATTTGACCCCATGGTCACCTCCAACAAAGATCACAAAACTTCTCCCACATGAGCATCCACTAAGAAAAATCCTGAACAATATCTAAACTTGCAACCGAAATGCTAAAGGATATGTGTGAGCACAAAAATTCTCAGTAGAGATGCCAAAAGTAAACCACTGAAACCAAGTGTTTCCTTACCCAAAGTTATCCGATGACAAATGTTGGGAAATACAATTATAAAAATAAGGTTTCCTCATTTAAACAAAATAACACCTCTTTCCCACAATGAGGACCTACTCACCCCATATATTATTTCAAAAACAGTTTATCATTTTATAAATAAAACAAAAAAAGTGATATCATGTTTGTGGAAAAGGGAGACATGTAAATAATACATGCTGAAAATAAATAGGTGTAGCAGAAAAATAACCAAGCAACACATGCTGAAAATAAACCAGTTTAAAATAAAATAAGAAAGCAATACAATATGTAGCCTTGGGAGATCCTGAACATCCCTAGAACACCCCTGGATGCACTCGATTCGGAACCACCTGCTGGATTATGGTGAAGCCCCACAGTCTATCACTCACTGGTCTCCCTCACGACAAAATCAGAGGAAAATCCCACCAGGAATCTCTATATACCAGGGGGAAAAACCCGTCTAATCAGGGCTACTGAGAAACCGTCACTCGATAATCTATAAGATGCCCAGGAAACCATGGTGGTTATAATAATATTGTGTACGTAGGAAGGCCCTCGCACACGTGACTCATTTCACCGCACTTGACTTCCTCGAACACGGACGGTTCCTATACATTCACCCATAAAGGGTTACACTAGACAAGAGCGCCTCAAATACTTGTTCAATCATTCACATTAAACAAAAGGCCAAATGGGTCGTTACATCATGTTCATATCGACACCATTTTTAAAAAAAATCGTTTCAGGTTTCCAACAGGGTGCACACATTTATAAAAACTATCATGCAAACACCACTCTTACATTTACAAAGCAAAATGGGTTGTAAAGTTTTAAACACACATTCAAACACTTCACAATTATGAAACATGATTTTACCCTTTTCGGACCCACACCAAAACATGTTTCAAACTGAATGACCAAACCTCAAAGAACACATTATAAACCATGATTTCCAAAACAATTAAAGAAACAATTTACAAAACATCATTTAAAATACTCTTTAGAAACCACTCAAGGGGGCCAACTTTATTTTAAAACTAAAATCCATTTAGAAAACTAATATTTAAAGAAAATACCAATTACCGTAAAACCATAACTAGCCAACTACATTATTTATATAACTTAAAACAGTCCATAAAAAAACATTAAACCCTTTCCAACACATTTTAACACATTTAGTATGCTATACCAACATCAAACCAAACACATATGGAATCCAATTTTGAAATAAAATTCACAGTAAGAAAACATTTTTAAGCCTTTCCTAAAAAATCACCACTTACCCACATTATTTAATGGAACGCAAAATGAACCATTGAATTCATTAAACCTTTACAAAAGTGCTTTAACATAATAACTAAGTCATAACACAACCAAGCCATGTTTATTAATAAACAACGTCATTGCAACATAATAATGTAGATACATTTCATAAGGGACCATTTTCTACTTAAATAAACTTAAGCAAATCAAACAAGCTTTTTAGGTATCATAAAACTATGAAATTTACCATAAAACTAATTTGAAACCTATTTTTAATAAATCAATTAAATTTCAAATTGCTATAATAATTTAATTAAGGGTTATATAGAGCTGTGAAACTATTTTATAAATTTATTTAAAATTTCAAGCATTAGAGTAAAGACTTTAAGAAAGACAAACATGGAAAAACCTATCGAAACCTCGTGCGATTTCAAATGGGAGGAAGAACAAACCCCCATGGAATAATCGCACACCCAAAAAACAAAGGAAACCCAAGATAAAAAATAACCCTAACATTTTGGGTTCATCCAACAAGAACCCCACATGGAAACCATAGAAATTATGTTACGAGGAGAATATGGAGATTAGAACTTACCGGATGGAACCGCTAGAGGGGGGAGTAGCTGCCAGAAAAAGTGCCCGAGGGGAGGGAGGTGTGCTTGAGGGATAATCGGGGAGTGGGGGTGAGCATGAGGGAGTAATGGAAATGTGAGGTGTGTGTGGGATATGGATATGAAAAAGTGAAATGATTTAATGGGGAATGTGGGTGTGCATGAGGGGATATGAGGATAGAGGGTGTGAGTGAGGGGGAAAGATTGGTGCGTGATGGGTAAAGAAAAGATGGGGTTTGATTGGAGAGAGGTGAGTAGGGATATGAATAGAATTAAAAAAAGAGAGAAATAAATGGGGGAAGATGGGTGATGCAAAGAAGATAATGAAAGTGGGGAGGTGTGATTTTATAGAGGGAGATAATGGGGAGAAGAAAAACAGTAAATAAAAGAACATATGGAATAGAAGAGAGGGAATAAAAAAGGAATTAATTAATGGTGGAAAGAGTGTGGAGTGGAGAGAGGGAGAGCATAAGATATAAAAAATTCATGTTTAGGCATGGGAGAAGGGGAGTGGGGTATGCTTGGGGGGTTAATTGGGAGGGTGGTGTGAGTGTGATGGATAACAAAATGGATGATTATAACCCTAGAAAATAACCATACCAAATACAAAAACATATTTAATTAAGAATAATAATTATAATAATAATGATAATAATTATAAGCATTTAAATAGAAATAATAATAATAATATTTTGATGATAATATTTATAATAATTTTAAAAATTACATAATGATAACAACGCCATTAATTTTTTTAATGATAATAATTACAATAACAATAATAATAATAATAATCAAAATTTTATTCATTTTCCTTTAAATAATTATAAAATTAATAACAACCAAATAATAATTATTTTTATATCCATTTCAATGAACAATAATGTTATTATTATTGTATCTTAAATATTTAATTTATTTCATTCTCGTAATGTTTTATTATTTTAAGTAGTGCATAACCACAGGGACATCCAGGCTGATCGCACTATTAACTCCTATCATGCGGCACCCGTGCACTGACCTGAAACCCACCAAAAACATCAAATAATAAAAATTAAACATACACTCATCTCGCACCTTGATAATAGTAACTGAAGCCATGAAATAATAAAATTAAATAATTTAAAATATAGGGGTGTAAAATAATGGACCTCTCTGACCTGGTTTACTCTGGCCCCCCTTCACAGAGTTTCATGGGAAATTTGTTTATAACCACTTCAAGGAATGTCTTGAAAGGTTCCTAGGATCATCCACTTGGGTTATTCTCTTCTAATTTTTCATGTTGTCTCACCCCTATGGTGTTTGAAAATTCTCATATCATCATCAATGCTTCATGAAATGTTGTAAGACCTATATTGGAGAAACACATTATATTTTAAATATTTTGGTTAAGGGAGGAAGATTGTGAGGATATTTTCTACTTGGGTTGGATGGGGGGAGATGGGTCTTATAAGGTCATGAATGATTTTTTGCAAGTGGAAAAAAATATCAAGTAGTGGATTTCCTCTAAGGTTCTCTATCCTGACATTTAAAGTGATATTATTGAATATGAAATGAATTATCTTTAATTCACCCCCAACTTAGAAGTGAATTTGTCCAAAATGTCAATCTTGGAAGCTGAAATGGGTTCATTATTTAGTTTCAAGGAGACCAACTAGTCAATGTGCACATGGGATACCCATATTAAATAAGGATATGAAAATACACTCTACGTTCACAAAAGGGTGTCTGGGATAGGTCTCAATAATTATATATTCATCCTAACCGATCTTGGTGGAAGGTATTTGTTGAATGACAATGATATTTGTGATTTTGTTTCACATTTTTCGGGACCTATATTCTGTGGAAGAGTCTTCTATTTCAATGGATATTATATATTTTATTGGATATTTTTTCATGGATGAAATGAATTTAAATTTTTTTAGGTTATTTCTATTGATGAAATTTTTTTGTATCTCAAACATATCCACTCAACCAAGGAAATAGGTCTAGATGGATTTGATTCTTTATTTTTCAATATTTTCTCACATAGTACCAGATCTGATATTTTGGGGCTCATGAAGGATTTTTGGGAGGGTACGGTGAATTTAGCTTCCATCAATAAAACCCTTATTACCCTCATTACCAATATTAGAAATCCATATTTAGTTTCAGATTTTAGACCCATCCACATATGCATTTTTATTTACAAATTCTTCTCAGAAAACCTGGTTAATTGGTTTTGAACATGGATACCCTATAAGGTTTATGTGAATCATAGTGTCTTTGTTACTAGGAGGATAATCTCTAATAACTCCATTGTCCCTCAAGAAATATTTAAATATATGAAAACTCACTCTATAGCTAAGATAGGTGTCATGGATTGGAAGCTCGATATGAAAAATGTTTACAAGAGTATGGAATGGTCTTTCCTTCAGTTTTTGATAGAAAACATGGGTTATTACCCATATATTGATAAAGGTATTCATGAACTATTTCACATCAGTTTTATTCAACATCCAATTTAATGGCACCATTACAAAGGTAATTTCCCCCTCCAGGGGTCTTCTCAAGGGGGCCCTATCTCTCCCTTCCTTTTTATCTTAGTTGTTAATGTTCTACCAAATATTTTTTCTTTGGTAGATAATGGTAACTTTGTACATGGTGTGAAATTGTATCAAAATGAAACCCATATTTCTAACCTTTTCATTGAGGATGAAAAATTATTATTCTCAAGGACCACCTTGAAAAAATGAAAATCAATTTTACAAATTATCTGTGAGTATGAGTTGGCATTAGGGAAATAAGTTAATATAGATAAATATGAGATCCTATTTAGTTAAGGTGTTTCTCAAATAAAACAGAACAAAATTCATTTATCTTAATGAATATGGGTGGTTGATACACATGAAAAATATATTAGGCTCCCCACACTATTTTTCCATTATAAAAGGGAGTTTTTCTCATGAATATTGGACATGGTAACAAAGAAAATTTAGGGATGGACTTATAAAAGTATATTTGAGACAAGAAAATAAATACATATCATTCAATTTTCTCAATAAATTCTAACTTATTTCATATATCTCTTTAAACTCTATGTTTTTTTGATCAACTTCATTAGAGATTAGTGAATTTTTTCAGGGCACATTGAACAGGAGGAACAAAACCCATTAGATAGCCTAGGAAAAACTCTTCGTCCCTAAAGCATATGGGGGAATTTTTTCCACTACATGCACCACATAAATGATTACCTCCTTTCCAAACATGGATAAAATACTATTAAAGACTCAGATCCCCTTTTCACTGAAGTCCTTGGGAAAAAAATTCTATCCTCATTCAGACTTCTGTGGGACTTCTCTTGTCCCCCACCCTAGATTCTTCTAGATGAGGCTATGGGGTTTATGTGACACTCTTTATAAGGGGATCTACTTGATAATTTGATATGAGACAAATTTAAAAATATAGAAGTAATTTTGTCTTGTTAATTGACGTGGATCTCATGCAATTTCCACTTCACCAGAAGGATTGGATAATTCAATAGTTCAATATTTGTTCGATAAGGCCAAGAATGGGTTGTGCACCAAGAAGCTAGATTCATGGTATGATAAAAGGATTATTTTATGTATCCAATGTGTGAGGGATATATTGCTCCAGATAGTCTTTGATGGATCTTTGATGGATATGGTGGATATTTTTTCAAGATAAGCTATAAGGAAACAATTGAAAATAGATCATGGGGATATATGATTTATTGAAACCGATTTGGAACCTAATACTTCCACATAGGGTGGATTATGTTTTATGGAATGTGTGTTCAAGAATACTTCCTAAAAACGTATTTTTCATCTTCTACAATGTAGTAGAGGATTTTTATTGTATGATTAGTTTTTTAGCTATGGATCCCCCATTTCATGATATCCATTATTATCTAAGGGCTATGAATTTATATCTTTAGTGGAGAACCAATGCAGAATATTTCATGGATCTAGAACCTATACTTGTTATTTATATGTGGAAATGGGTTTAAACCTTTACTATGGAGAATTTTTAATCTTGGTGTATGATGGTATGGATGATTTGGGTCAAAATAAATGACTATATATTAAATCATGTTTCAAAACCATTCTAATTTTGGACTGAGCAGGCCAACCTTTTGATGTATAACTAGGGACAATATGATTTTCATCTTGATATTATAGGGTTTCTATATGCCCATGTGTCTATATTCTTCCACCCCTAGTCTCCATGAAGATTAATGTTGATGTAGATGTCTCTGGTAATGGTTCTTATGGTGTAGAAATCATTATTTGTGACTTATTTGGTTTTTTAGTTACAACTCAAAATTTTTTATTTGCCTAAAACTAGGAACCAATAATGGAAGAGGCCCAGACCATCATTGTAAGCTTGGAATATTATGTTGAGAGAGGTTAAAACTCTTTTGTTTTGGAATCATATTTCCTTACTATCATCAACACTATCACTTCTTTTTATGTTTTCCTCCTACTATTTGGTCTTCTTGTCAAGAATATCTCTGCATTTAGAATCATCTTTTATGTGTACTCTTTCTCCTTCGTGAAAAGGGAAGAAAATTGGGCTGAAATTTTCTTGCAACCCATGGCATCTCTGGTAGTTCATCCACATGGTTGGATGATTTAACTTGTTGGATTATAATTCTTGTATCACCATACTTTTATATATTGATTAATTTCATTCCTCTCTTAAAAAAATATACAATGTATTTTCCTTATTATTTATTATCCACCACCACCCAAGTTAGATATCCTTACCTATGCCCATATGAGGTCATGGGATTCAAGATAATTTTATTACATATAAGTTGGAGGTGATACAAATGGATGAATTCTACCCCTTCCCCACTGTATATTCTAGATGTATTATAGTTTTTGATGGCCTGAGTTTTTGAGTCATAAGTTATAGTGTCATGAGGTCATTGTGCTAATGTGATGAGGTTTTCGTTTGGGTGGGTGGACTACATGGAAGGAATAGGTAAAGTGGTTTATGTCCATATGTTTACATTACCCAAAAACTATGATTTTACGATATGTGGATATATGGTGATGGGGAAGTGATATGTGGTTATTGTTTTGGATAAGTGGATATAAGATTATGATTTGGTTATGCAGTTCATGGTTATGTCGATATAAAAGGGATGGTAGAACATGTATTTAATCTATTGGGACAATGAGGTTGAATATTTCTATTGTAGAGTGGTTATAAGGTTCCCTCTTGATATTTTTTTTAATATTATGTCACAATATTTCATTTAGATTTGGAAAATAGGGCTTAGTGTGGTTTGGTGGTAGATGACCCGAAAAGGTGATGAGTTGGTTGTGTTATTTTTTCATTAATCAATTATTATGATTCTTACACATTTTCATGAGAGGTATTGAGGATAATATTAACAAGTATACATCTATGGTCACCCCTCCTTTCCTCCCTCCCTCCCTCTCTCTATATATATTTATCTCTATTTTTAAACCTGTAGGAGGGAGTTGGTGATTGGGTTGGACATTAATATCTCATATAGATCACGAGTGTTGTTTATGGAGTCACTATAATAGATGTTTATTTTTGGTATTTTCTATTTTAGAGACCATGAATTATGTGTAACATTGCATGCATTGTGGGATTATGTGCTATCTTATATTTACGTGATGGTGTTGGTTGGTCGTTATTTATTTTGTTTGTAGGATTTAGTTGGGTAATGCCTACCATATGTTTTTTGTACTGAAAATTATTTTCATAAACCTATGACCTATTGGAGGTGGGATTTGGGGGTTACTATTGTCTCCTTTACTATTTCCAGATGGCTTCTAGTGGGGGTGGGTTTTAATAGATAGGACTCTAAAAATAAAAAATATAAAATTTTCAAAGGATATCATAGAAGATAATATATAGAGAATAGGGAACATAAAATAATGATACAAGGTTAAAAATTAATACCTCTTTCTAATTTCATAAGTAATGAGTGAAATTACAAGAAATGAAAATTCATATTTAAAAGAATATGAAACATTCAAACTATAATATAAATAAAATCCCTAGAAACCCTTAATGAAAAAAGTACAATAAATGTAATAATTTTATAAGGAAAGTGGTAATCTTAAATTAATAGGGGATATATATAATATATATAATGGTTATTAACAAATTTCAATAGAATATAAGAAAAAAGATAGATAAAAAAGACCCTTTGTAACGATCGTAACATTTGAAGCAAGAATAAATCAATGATGAGATAATAAAAGGATGTATATCTATAGAAAATAGGGGGAAATGATATCAGGGATGTTAAAAAAAGTATAATATAGAAAATTAATAAGGAAATAATGTTAAATAAATGATATAGATAAATAAACTCCTTGAAAAATTTGAAAGGTGTAGATAAGCATTAATAAAAAAATATTCAATAAAATCCTAATAAAAAAAGGAAAATGATATAGTATATATTCACAGACATAGATGTATAAATCATAAAATATAATGGATGTGGGAGAGAAAAATACAATCAAAATTTAGGTCAATAATTGTTCCCCATACATCATTACAAGATGATTTTGTGTAAATGTTCCTATTTAAAACTTAATTTTGGTGTCTTAGACTATGCTATAACATTAAAATATTTTTTAAAAAATTATTATCCAATTACATTTTAATTTATTTTTTATTATATTTTAAATTAAATTTTATGATCTATGTTCATGGTATTCGAGGTTATTGATGATTGGCTATCATGACAACTCAAAATTCCCTTTTTATGGAATTTGATGGAATCATAGTTTCATAGTCCAAATTCTAATATGGGATGAATTTTATATTATCATGGAATTATAATATCAACATTATTGATACATTCCGTTATTTTTAAAATTATTGTGATAAAATATTATATAATCATAAATTAAAGATTTTGGATATTTTATATTTACATTTTTAAACATGTATATAACTATATATCTCAATTTGGACAATGATAATAAGTTGAGGAGGAAACAAACATATATATGATGGATTTTTTATCTAGATGTAATCATATATAAGAAATTTTCAATACCATACATTGTGTATTTAGTCTATTATATTCATTTTTATTATTATTATATATTGTTAACTCTTTTGCATGTCGTACATAATAATACCCTTAGAATATTTTTCTTATGGATAATATATAAATGATTTCACTATAATGAGAAATTATAATTCCATAAAAATACTATTAAAGATACTTTATATGGTGTAAATAGATTTTTTTGGATAGTTCATGGATGATGTTTGATAGTCAGGTGTTAGGGGATCATAAGCATTGTGACCTCTTGTCATGAATTTCACTTTCTGATCATTAAGTATAAGATTTCATGAGGATAGACTTGCATGTTGGAATTCCATATACTATTTCTTATTGGAAATTATAATTTATTATCCTTTGTAATGGTATATAAACATGAAATAATTATTAACATATAACATGAATCATATACTTGGAATCATGATGAAAACCATGATGTATATACTCATGGGTATTTATCTTGTGTATGGAACTTCATAAGTGGTTTGATGTTAATTGAATGATTAAGAAATGATTTATCCATTTTTAGAGTTCAATGAAGATATCTCTATCCCATTGATTGATATCAAAGTG
Organism: Viscum album; assembly: GCA_963277665.1. Classification (NCBI taxonomy): domain Eukaryota; kingdom Viridiplantae; phylum Streptophyta; class Magnoliopsida; order Santalales; family Viscaceae; genus Viscum; species Viscum album. Next base: position 377,393,868 of record OY728132.1, read on the forward strand.
TTTGACTTAAATTCATGAGCACAGTGATCACATGAAATTTTTTCACAATAATTTAGATATAGATTTATCAAGAATCAATGGATGATGACACGCGTATACATCCTATTTGATGAGATATCTGATTATAAATATGTATTATATAATAAATTAGGTATATTATTATTATTATTATTTATGAATTTATTTAATTTTTTGATATTTTAATGTTATTGTTTTATATTGCTAAAATGAATTTCATAATTTTAAAAAGAACATCATAATTATAAGTAATTGTGTATTTATTAAATTTTGTTTTGTAAATTTAGATATAAAATGATAAATGATGAAATTTTATAAATTTTGATATGATATGGTATATATATAACGTTATTATGGAAAAATTATGAAATATAATTAATTAATATTGTAGGTAAAAAAATATGTGACTGATTTTCTAATAATAAAAATTTGAGTAATTAATTTACAATGAATATTATTTTGAGAAATTAATTTAACTATAATTATTTTTATTGTAATATATTATATAAAATAATTCGAATAATTATGAGTTACAAAATATCTAAATATGTAATTGATATGTAATTATGTAACTGTTAAGTCTTCAATTTCAAAAGTGTTCAGATATATTTAAACTCATGTTACAAAATTAACCCTTAAAATCTTTATAAATAGATGGTTTTACTATATCTAATCATACTATTATTTAGAGTCTTGATCATTTCTCATTTTTTATCTCATTATACTCTTTAATGTTCTCTCTTTACATTCTCAACACGCTACCAAAGTCTTTTTTAACACAATGACTCGATTAAGGTATATTTTTTAAAGATCAGTGAATAAAAGAGTCACCTTTTTCTTTTAATTCTATTATTTTATTTTATTTTGTACTTTTGTACGGATAAAATATATTTGGAAGGATTTTTATATATGTTTTTAATAAAATAGAAAATAAGCCTATGTTAAATTTATTTTAGTAATTAGTTAACAATTGTGTTAAGCACCTAAATTTTATTGGCTTTTTTTAGTGGAGTCCAAAGGCATTTAGTGCCTTAACAACCTTGTACTAAATCATTGGAAAAATTTTTTAAGGCCCTAAATGGCTTGTCCCTGATGAAAAAACATTTTAAAATCTACATGTTTGTATATTTATTTTTTTTTTTTTTTAAATATATATAGAAAAACAATTAGCAGATTTTAATTGCTATTAAATATCAAGTATTATTGTAATTAAATAGTGTATATTATGAGAGAAACCATCCATACTACAAACCTGTTAAAAACTGTGGAAGATAAAGGCACTGATAAAGGGAGGTATTTATCAGTGCTATAAAATGCGCTGATAATGGGTACCTTTTATAAGTGCTTTTATACAATGCTGATTGAGGCTATATTTCATTAAAATTAATTATATCTTTAATACTCAAATATTAATATATAAATATATTTTTATTGATAAAATACAACATATTTCATTAAATATTATTTATATATGACTGCATATACATTTTCACTTGATATATGGGATATTTAGTTTAAAATATCATAAAAAAACAAAAATATAAATATATATATAATTTTTCGGACCGAGCACACTCAACTAATTAAACATCCTAGGTATATATATAATTTCATTAAATATTATTTATATAATATTAAATGTGTATTATATATCATATAAATTTATACATGATATATTAAGTGAAAATAGTTTATTGATTTAATTTAAAATATCAAATATTAATTTCAAAATATTTACTAATTAATACATTTTGTTTTATTAGCGTATTTTTCCTTTTCAATTTGACATATATATTAAATATTAAATATTTAATTATTCACTAAAAAATTTACTAAATATGTTACATTTAATATGTCATACAATTCTTTTACTCATGTAAAACTATGAAATTAATTAATTTATATAGATACAACGACACAAAAATAATATAAAGTGTTAATATTTTCAATTTATAAGTTTATTTATTAATATGTAATATTTTATATTTTATATTTTATATAATATGTTATTAATTATTACATTTAATTCATTTACTGTATTTATTTTTACTGTATACTATTTATTACTATTAATCATATATATATATATATATATATTAAATTTATTCATTTTTAATAATAATTATTTCATTAATAATTATTTTAATATTTATTAAATTTACTCATTTTTAATTTTTATCTTTTATATTTTTTATAATTCTAATAATTTATAGAATTTACTTATATTTGTTGGTCAACATTTAATGCATTTAATAAAGTGTTACTTTATATATTTTACTCATTTTTAATTTTTATATCTTTATATTTTTTTTAAATTCTTTTCACTGTTAGTATTTATTTATATTTATTGATTAATATTTAATGTGTTTAGTTGACGAGAATATGATGACCTAGGGATAATGGAAGTGGGTGATGGCCATTGAATGCAGGGTAAAGATAGGTGACAACTTCATGATGTGTCACGGGCATAGGTCTTGGGCACCTTCCGGGTTGGCACACCACGTAACACCTCCACAATTGGAGCATCACACAGTTTCTCTTTTAATGTAGTCCAAGACTTCATGAATTAATTTACATGGTGACACACTTTTTACGCAGAAACATTATTTGAGGCTGATTATTTTTCCTATATAAGGAGGAAGTGGGATGACATTTCAACACACCTACACAAACAACACCAAGAGAAAATCCCTTTTGCAGATCACCTTTCTTCGACGGCCATCTTTATTTCTCTCCATCTTCGATTCACTCCTTTTATTCTTGAGTATTACTTTTGAGATCCCTTATATTTTTCGGAGTCTCTAACATTTATGCCCTGATTTTAGTGGATCCCACTTTCTGGACTAGGTCCCTTCATTTTTCCCTTTTGGGTTTTCCACATAAAATTTTATGATGCCGTCTTTATATTCTGCACTTATTTTTGTCGTTGTGCATCTCCCTTTATTTAGAGGTAAATATTTTATTTCTGTTGTGAGTTCTCATTTTGATTGTTTGTGCATTCATTGCTTTGGAGTCATTCCCAATAATAGGATGGCATTGGAATGTTGTTGATGATGAGGTTACAAGAGAAAAATACATTGGGGGTGATGACCTCGGGATGTGGGTAGGCCTCTAGTGCGATGACCACAGATGGAGACCACCGGCAGGGTGCTCAATAATGCAGTCTGTAAAAAATATTCTAGATGGAAAATCTCCTGAACCATGAAGGGTGATGATGGGGACTTCAAGAGGATATGGCATCAGGTTGATGGGTTTAGGCGATGGCAGTGTCTGAGGCAGTTTGTGACGATGGGAGGATAAGGGCGCATGCGGATCCATGTGCAGCGGGGATCCTAGGAAGTGGTTCATCGCTAAAAAAGAAGATTCCATTATTGGTGGAAGTGACGTAATTCAGTCATTAATTTGTAGACGTTCCGGCAATTAAAAATATGGACTATGATCTATTTAATGTCGTGTTTGGGATTTGGGGATATTTTATTTTGAACTCTCTTTATGCAGGTATCTTTTTTGAGGATTCCCTTGCGACCAACATGGCATGTCCACGGTTACCCAAAGACATCACTAGACTAACGAAGGGTCTTGTGATCTTGTGTACTTGAATCCTTTATGTGGTGGGGTCTCACAGACATTCTTAGGTTATTTCACTCACTCCAGTACCACAGGTGTATATCCAAAGGGATCATACATTAGGCTACATGGAGAATTTTTATTCTATGATGAGGGATGCATGACTATAGAAGGGTATGCTCATGAATTTTTTACCCGGTGGAGGCCATGCACAAGATAGGGGACATCCTCATGAGGGAGTCATATGAAACCCTATTCTTCATGCAATTCACATGATTTTTGTAGGAGTTGGTAGCCTAGAACCAACTACTTTGTACTTTATTAATTAATAAATTCCTTATCACATCATGATTGTTCTTCTGCATGACATGTCATGTGATAATGTCCTAAGGACAACTGTTGCATTAAAGGGTCGTAGTAGATCCCTGCTATGATAAGAACCCGAAAGTTCCATAACACTGTTCTTGAATGTTTGTTCTATGGCTGGATGATATTATTTGTGGGACACAAATAATATAGGTCGTTAGGGGTGAGGACTCATAAAACATTGAGGCACCTTCACATGGTGTCGCCCTTGGTAATATCCAGGAGGATATTATGAGAACGAGACCCACCAGTCGGAAATCCACATTTCATAGTGTCATTGGATGTTCTTATCTGTGGACGTGTGTATTGGTCATTAGACTTTATGATTATCATTAATGGGTATTACAACTTGCGCACTTAGATGTATTGAAGAAAATTGTGACGAAAAACTGTTCGTAGTGAGGTAGGATACGTTGGGTGTGTCACGAGTAATACCGCATTAATAGATAATGCGAGAAAGGATTTGTCCCTTCCGTTCCATAACGGAAGTAGATATCTCAGGCCCTTTGATGGAATTGATATAGCCTAAATAAATCCATGTCCATGGTAAGGTATGGGCAAGTTCAATTACGGGAAGTCAAAGAAAGAATTATCAAGAATATGGGTTGATGGCACTAGCATGAAACCCGTTTGATTGGAGATATCAAGACAAAGGGATTATATTACAGGGTAATGTTTGTAGGAGGTGACACGTCATTGCTGCATTAACTTATTTCTCTATGGGTGCCTTGGCGTGTTGCTAGATGCTAACCATGGACTTTAGGTAGGCTCAGCCTAATGCCACTGAGAAAGAGGCCTAGAGGGTAACCCACTAAGTGTGTCCATGTATCTCAATTAAATATTATTTTAACAAGTTAAATTAATATTATTCCCTACTGTGGTTTAATAATTATTTAAGGATGTCTGATCGAATTTATTTTGACACTAGTTATTCGAGAGAATATATTGTGGACAAAATAATATATTTATTAGTGAGTAATGCAGTTACATTTATTTAAGAAATAAATAGTCCTTACTCAAGGTCTAATAAATGTGGTGGAGAAAAATGGAAAATAAAAGTACACACCGTGTATATTAAATATACACGCCGTGTAGTTTTATGGAAAACAAGTACACACCGTGTATTAATTATTACACTCCATGTAGTTTTTCCAGTTCGGATTTTGAGGATATAATATTGTTTTATTAAATGATATTTATCATGATCAGTGTGGGCGCATGTCAAGGAATTAATAATTCGACATGGGGGTTTTAAATAAGAGTTAATGAAATAAATAAAATGCGCAATGCGTTTATTTATTGTCATAACCCTATTAACCTCAAACCCGATTATAAATATCCTTGAAACCCCAACATTTTGAAGAGCCATTGTTGTGGACAACGGATTTGGGAATACTATCAAGCCAAGAGAGAATTCCCTTTCCACCAAGAACGCCCTCAAGTTACGATAGCAAGATCCACCACCGGATCAAGGCGGTCGAAGGAGGACATTGCACACGAAGGTTCATCCGCGCTAGCACCCGGAGATCCCTTCGGCGACGTCCAGAGATATGTGACACATGTGTGGATCACCGCTAGAGGAATCCTACACATGGATTCTACGACGCAACGATGGATCACCGAATCATGACCGGACACATCAACAAAGAAAGAATTCCAACAAGGTAATTCTTATGCATTAATTAAATTAATTATAATAAACATATGATGATCCTCCTCAAGGGTTTCGGGACTCTTCTTTTCTTTTCTTTCTTCATTCTATTCCAAAGATTCGGCATTTTATATCGTGACGAATCTTGGATTTAACATTGTTTAACGTTAAAATTAATGTTGGGAAAACCCACCAAAGTGCTTCCGCTGTGCCCGGAACCTACAAGTGGTATCAGTGTGGGTCATATCATTGATTATAATTTTTTAGTTTTTCGTTGGTAATTTACAAATTTAAAAATTTAGTTATTTCAATTCAAGTTTATTCGTTCTAGAAATCTGAATATTGAGATCTATTCCTCATCCCTCGTTTCTCGTTCACCTCACAGAAATGATTTTTTCTTTTTATTTTGATTAAAATAAAATAGAGTAACTCATCCGGAGGAGACAAACGTTTATGGCCGTATAACACCAGAATACACGGCATGAATTTGGAAGTACACGCCTTGTAGTCTAGGTTCAATGAATTGACTGATCCGCCATATCCGGTCATGTATTGGATTCTTTATAAGAATTTAAGACATCTTGTGTTGACCAGAAACATGTGGCACACGGTTTCCGGAATACATGTCGTGTGGTCCAATGAACACGGCATGTAGTCCCTTCGGGATAGGGTTGGGTCGTGTACTCTGTACACGGCCTGCCCGGCTGGAAACCGTGTAACGCAGAAACTACATGGCGTGTGTCCCACTATACACGTCATGTACTCCAAAAATTTTCGAAGTACGTTAGCACGCCCTGTCCCCGGGCGTGTACTTCGGATGGACGGTGAAGAAAAGTACATGCCGTGTAGTCGGAACTACACACCGTGTACTCACCCAAATTATGCAGATTTATTAAAATTTATTCTTATATTATACAAACCCTTGAGACGTGTACCATGGTGCAGGCGTAAATCTATGGCACAACACATGATAGGTGTTTTATATATATGTGTTTAATTTAACATCTGCGTAATAAATGGGAATTCACTGGGTTTCCACCACAGTACAAGTTATGTACAAGGTTAATTTTAAATGAATTTATTTGTTGAAAATTATAATGGATGCGAATCTCAAGGAAATTAAGAAAAGGGATTTAAGATAAAAGGATTGATTAATTAAAGAAAATTAATTGATTCGAGCATGATTTATCTTAAACAAGAACGATTAAAGAATTGAATGCTAGTTTTATTTATGTGTAAATATCGTTTCATGTATGGATAATCATACGCTAGACCGAGACCTTTGTATGTGAATGGTTTCTTTTAATTTATTTATTTAAATTAAATATGTTGGCATGCGAGCCATCTCCTCATTAATATGTAGGGCCTACGCGTCCAAGGATTATTTTATGTAAAAACCCCTTTTACCCCTCACTTTCATGTGAGATAAATGCATATGTAATGGATGGAGCTCCCAAGCTGGTGAAGGTGGCTCAAGTCAGGAGCCAAGGTGAAACCAATCCAAGGAGATACAAATGTGGACAGGTGGAAAGCTGTAAAAACGAACCCGAAATGTTCAAGGTGTTTCTCCCCTAGGTCTTGGGATAGTTTATCAACCGCTAGATAAACTAACCAATAGAAAAGATCATGATCATAGCATTTATTTTATTTCTGTCAGTTGCATGTTTTATTTATTATGGGTGTGTTTTCACGATCACACAATTAATGAATTAAACGAGTATGAAAGATGGAACTAATATAAAAAAGGCTTATATGTAAATATTATATTAGACGTGGTTAATCACTTAAGTATATCCCACATAATATTAACAAGCATGTAATCAAAGATAATAAAATGGAAATTTACGTATAAGGATAAAATCCTTCAAAATAAATATTTAGTCGGCATAGCCTTCCATAATCTTGGTTAAAATCGAACCATAGTTCAAATTGCGTGACCAACCCTAGTTGGGGTGCTTTCAATTATTGGGGAATTTTAATTCATGGTTTTTGGTTGACATGACTTGGTTCGCATCAAGGATTGACTGCCACAGCAGGAGTTGGTGTGACCAAGAGGCAATGGTTGAGGAAATCCAAAAAAGATTTTAGGAATGTGGAGTCCACTCAGCGGATCAAGGAGCTGCGAGTTAATGCAGTTGGAATTTGGAATGCCTACCTAAAACCCTTCAAGATTCCTGACCAACCGTAGTTGAGGTAATGTGAAGGGAAATATGGATCCTTGCCACTAGAATATTCACACAACAGAATATTCCAAATTCAATGGTGAGGGCTATAGGATTTCGATAAAATAGTGGGAGACTAATACGTATTAATTTATTTATTTGTATCAATTTTTTAACCAAGTAAAAAACCTTTTCTCATCTTAATTTGTAGAAATGGAAAGAAAATGACTTCAAACATATCATTGCGCACCATACTCGAAAAAGAAAACCTTCTCACTAGCACCAATTTCCAAGAGTGGCAGAGGCGTTTACGCGCCGTCCTTCTCCAAGAAAAAAAATTATATGTGCTGGAAGAGCCTATTACAGTTGCGCCTGGGAAAGAGGCTATTGATGAGGAATTATCTCTCTACATGAAGCACATGGATGATGCCATAGATGTCCAATGTTTCATGCTATCGTCCATGTCTAATGAGTTCTTGAAGCAATATGAAAACATGGACGCGTATAGCATGATGTCTCACCATAAATATCTCTACCAAGAGAAGGAAAGACAAGAGAGGTATGAGATCTCTAATGCTTTGTTTAACACGAATCTTGGAGAGTCTACGCTAGTTGGGCCTCATGTAGTCATGCTTATTGGCTACATTAAACCCCTGGACATCTTAGAGATTAAATTCCTGGATGATTTGTGTACAGATCTCATCTTATCATCACTTCCCAAGACCTTCCCTAGATTCATTTTCAACTATAACATGAGCGGAAATGAGAAGAGTCTATCGGAGCTTCTGACCTTGATTAGATATGTAGATAAGTACATGGGGCGTGACAAACTCGCGGTCCTTATGGTGAACAAGAAAAGGAAGGACAAGGAAAAGGGGCCAAAGACTTATAAACGGTCTGAAGCACCCGAGCACCGTCCCTCCAAAAAGGGGAAGATCTAGAGGCAGGGCAAGGAATGGGAGGCAGTGTGTTTTGCATGTGGAAAGCAGGGCCACTAGAAGAGGAACTGCACCCAGAAGCGTGGGGACACTAATGATGCATTTGTTATCGAGTGCAATCTTTCTATTTCTTCACATTGGGTATTAGATACAGCTTCTGGGGCTCACATCTGTATTCAAATGCAAGAACCATGTCGATTTAGAAAGATTTCTTATGGAGAGGTGGATCTTTGAGCTACCAATGGCGCAAGGTTGGATGCACTGGCTATTGGTGACTACCACCTCTCATTGCCGACTGGGATGATTTTGGTTTTACATAACTGTTATTATGTGCCTAGTGTTACCAAGAACATAATTTCTGTATCTTGTTTGGATATGGATGGATTTGTTTTCAAATTTGGAAATAAGGATTGTCTCTTTTGTAAGAACAATTTATGTTATGGTATGGAACATTTAAATAATGGTTTGTATGTATTGAATTACGAAAACCAAGTGTTGGCAATCGATAACGAAACAAACTCACATTACTCATACATAACCCAGTTATGGCATCACCGCCTTGGTCATGTGAACGAGAAGCATTTGGCAAAGCTCTGCCAAGATGGCTATTTAGACACTATTGAGATAAAACCACTTGATAGATTTCATGCTTGTTTACAAGGGAAAATGACCAAGCCACCTTTTGGTGGACAAGGTGAAAGGGCCACAGAGCTTCTAGGATTGGTACACACGGATGTGTGTGGACCATTTCCAGTAGAATCTAGAGGTGGATATTCTTACTTCATTACTTTTAATGATGATTTGAGTAGATATGGCTATGTCTACTTGATGAGGTATAAGTCAGAACCCTTAGAGAAATTTAAGGAATTCAAGAATGAAGTAGAGAATCAGCTTGGTAAGAGGATAAAGAAGCTTCGATCGGATCGAGGTGGAGAATATCAGATCCAAGAGTTCATCGATCTTCTACGGGAGTCTAGGATTCTATCTCAACTCACTCCTCCTGATACACCGCAGTGGAATAGTGTTAGTGATAGGAGGAACCTCACCTTCTTGGACATGGTGAGGTCGATGATGAGTCATGTGGATCATCCATTATCCTTTTGGGTATATGCATTACAAACTGCAGCGTACACATTAAACCAAGTACCAACTAACACGGAAAACGGAATTACATATGAGTTATAGAATGGAAGGAAACCCACTTTGTCGCACACACCTATATGGGGATGTGAGGAGTTTGTTAAGGCCTTCTCAGGCAACAAACTATCACCCCGGGGCACGGAGTGTATCTTTATAGGATATCCCAAGGAAATGAAAGGATATTACTAATATAACCCTCAAGACAAGAAAGTGATTGTTGCCAGACAAGCTGTCTTTCTTGAGAGGGAGCACATCCTCAAGAAGGATAGTGGGAGCAAGATTGACTTCGACGAAGTTGATGCTCAAGATACACAGGAGTTGGTACAGGAGCAAGTTCCACAGGTCCCTTGGAAGAGGTTCCAGAAACACAATTACGGTGTAGGAGCTCAAGAGAGGTAAGGGAACCAGAGAGATTTGGTTTCCTAGTCACCGAGGATGGTGAATCATTATTGTTGGACAATGATGAACCTTTATCCTATAAGGAAGCAGTAGAAAGCACAGAAGCTGCAAGATGGCTAGAAGGTATGAATTCTGAGATGGATTCCATGTATCATAACCAAGATTGTGTTCTAGTCGATGAGCCAGTTGATGTAAATCCTGTTGGATGAAAATGGGTATTTAAAAAAATTTGGGCATGGAAGGTCAAGTTAGCACCTATAAAGCAAGGCTAGTAGCTAAAGGATTCAGACGGTGTCAAGGAATTGACTATGGTGAAACCTTCTTGCCTGTTTCCATGTTTAAATCCATAAGAATCATACTTTCCATAGCAGCTTACCATGACTACGAGATTTGGCAGATGGATGTCAAAACAACATTCCTTAACTTGAACCTTCAGGAAGATTTCTATATGACACAACTAGAAGGGTTTGTGACACCAGGTGAAGCCAAACGGGTTTGCAAGTTGTATAAATCCATTTATTTATTAAAGCAAGAATCCAGGTCATGGAACATTCGATTTGATGAAGCCATAAAGGAATTTGGTTTCATTAAGAACGAATGTGAGCCATGTGTTTATAAGTGGTTTAATGGGAATGCAGTCGTCATCCTAGTGGTATATGTAGATGACATATTGCTTATTGGAAATGACGTATGATCCATACAGTCAGTTAAGGACTAGTTGAAAAAGTGTTTCTCCATGAAGGACTTAGGAGAAGTAGCCTGCATAATAGGGATCAAGATCATTCATGACATATCCAAGAGGCTGCTTGGACTAAGTCAGGGTACATACATTGACCAGATACTAAAGAGATTTAGTATGGAAAAATCCAAGAGGGGATTGGTTCCAGTGTCACATGGCTTACATCTTTCTATGAAAATGTGTCCCCAGACACAACAGGAGAAAGATAGGATGAGAAAGATACCATACGCTTCGGCTATAGGATTTATCATGTATGCCATGTTATGTACCAGGCTTGATGTTGCCTATGCACTGAGCATGGTAGGCAGATATCAAGAAGATCCTGGAGAACAGTATTGGATTGTTGTTAAGACTATCCTTAAGTATCTGAGAAGAACTAAGGATATGTTCCTGGTGTATGGAAGAGACGAGGAGCTTGTCCTCAAAGGGTATTCTAATACTGGTTTTCAAACAGATCAGAATGATATGAAGTTGCAATCTGGATATGTTTTCTGTCTCAATGGAGGAGCTATGAGCTGGAAGAGTTCAAAGAAGCCAGTTGTCGCCGATTCTACAGTGGAGTCCGAGTATATAGTGGCTTCTGATGCAGCCAAGGAAGTCGTTTAGATTCAGAACTTTGTCCAGGAGCTTGATGTGGTTCCTAGCAGTAAAGATCCCATTACATTGTATTGTGATAATACTGCAGCTGTGGCTCTTGCAAAAGAACCAAGGTCACATCAACGGACAAAGAACATACTCCAAAAGTATCACCTCTTGAGGTATTTCTATCAAAGGGGTGAAGTTGGAGTGACCAGAGTGTCCACGGAAGAGAACATGGCGGACCCCATGACGAAAGGCCTATCTCAGCAAAAGCATGAATATCATGTGAGAGATAGCGAGCTAAATGTAGTTATCAGTTGGATCGAGTCCATGTGGGAGTCTGTTGGATTTGGTGGCCTAGAACCAACTACTTTGTACTTTATTCATTAATAAATTCCTTATCACATCTTGATTGTTCTTCTGCGTGACATGTCATGTGATAATGTCCTAAGGACAGCTGTTGCATTAATGGGTCGTAGAGGATCCCTACTATGATGAGAACCTGGATGTTCCATAACACTGTTCTTGAATGTATGTTCTATGGCCGGATGATATTATTTTAGGGACACAAATAAAACAGGTCATTAGGGGTGAGGACTCATAAATCATTGAGACACATTCTCATGGTGTGCTCCCTTGGTAATATCCAGGAGGATATTATGAGAACGAGACCCACCAGTAAGAAATCCACATTTCATAGTGTCATTAGATGTTCCAATCTGCAGACGTGTGTATTGGTCCTTAGACATTAAGATTATTATTAATGGGTATTACCACTCACGCACTTAGATGTATTGATGAAAATTGTGACGAAGCACTGTTTACAGCGAGGTAGGATATGTTGGGTGCGTCACGAGTAATACCACATTAATAGATAATGCAAGAAAGGATTTGTCCCTTCCGTTCCATAACAGAAGTAGATATCTAAGGCCCTTTGATTGAATTGATATAGCCTAAATAAATCCATGGCCATGGTAAGGTATGGGAAAGTTCAATTCCGGGAATTCAAAGAAATAATAATCAAGAACATGGGTTGATGGCACTAGCATGCAACCCGCTTGATTGGAGATATCGAGACAAAGGGATTATATTACACGGTAAGCGTTCGTAGGATGTGACGCGTCATTGCGGCGTTAACTTCTTTCTCTATGGGTGCCTTGGCATGTTGCAAGATGCTAACCTTGGACTATAGGCAGGCTCAGCCTAATGCCACTGAGAAAGAGGCCTAGAGGGTCACACACTATGTGTGTCCTTGTATCTCAGTTAAATATTAATTTAACAAGTTAAATAAATATTATTCCCGACTGTGGTTTAATAATTAATTAAGGATGTCTGATCGCATTTATTTTGACACTAGTTATTCCATAGAATATATTGTGGACGAAATAATATATTGATTAGCGAGTAATACAGTTACATTTATTTAATAAATAAATAGTCCTTACTCAAGGTCTAATAAATGTGGTGGAGAAAAATGGAAAATAAAAGTACATGTCATGTATATTCAATATACACGCTGTATAGTTTTATGGAAAACAAGTACAACCCGTGTATAAATTATTACACGCTGTGTAGTTTTTCTAGTTGGGATTTTGAGGATTTAATACTGTTTTATTAAATGATATTTATTATAATCAGCGTGGGTGCATGTCAAGGAATTAATAATTCAATATGGGGGTTTTCAATAAGAGTAAATGAAATAAATAAAACAAGCAACACGTTTATTTATTGTCATAACTCTATTAACCTCAAACCCAATTATAAATATCCCCGCAACCCCAACATTTTGAAGAGCCATTGTTGTGCATAAACAGATTTGGAAATACCCTCAAGCCAAGAGAGAATTCCCATTCCACCAAGAACTCCCTCAAGTTACGAGAGCAAGATCCTCCACCAGATCAAGGCGGTCAAAGGCAGACATCGCACGCGAAGGTTCTTCTATGCTAGCTCCCGGAGATCCCTTCGGAGAAGTCTGGAGATACGTGACACACGTGTGGATCACTGCTAGAGGAATCCTACACTTGGATTCTACGACGCAACGATGGATTTCCGAATCGAAACTGGACACATCAACGAAGAAATAATTCCAATGAGGTAATTCTTATGCATTAATTAAATTAATTATAATCAACATACGGTGATCCTCCTCAAGGGTTCCGGGACTCTTCTTTTCTTTTGGTTCTTCATTCTACTCTGAAGATTCAGCGTTTTATTTCGTGACGGATCTCAGACTGAACATTGTTTAATGTTAAAATTAAAGTTAGGCACGCCCACCAACGCGCTTCCGCTGCGCCCGAAACGTACAATTTTAATGAGGTATCATGAGGGATGTTGTGTCCATAAATGGGGATCTATATATAAAAGCCTCCAAATGTATGGATAATGGATGTATTTTCATGGAAAGGAGTGCACGACCCACAGGTCACATACCCTCGCAATTTTTCTTTCCTACCAAGGGTGTCCAGGGGGATCCCCCATGTCCAGGTGACCAATTATATGGCCATGTGAAGATGTCATGATACACAGAGGCTTCATTCATGATCATTGATTTTTGAGGACTTATTATACCACATAAGGCTCGTGTTTGATTCACATATCCTCCTTATGTGGTCTCACGATAGGCCCTAAAGTCATGTGTAATGGATTGTGTGTCGAAGCCTTCACATGTGTAGATGAAGGTACACACTGTATGTCAAGATAGAATTCATATATAGGGATGAATGATCAAGCACGAGGGCCATGTTGGACCGTCACAAGACCAATTTTTTGTGGCTTCTCAATAGGGTTTTCATGATTATCAGTGCTTCCCCACAGTTGTCGACATGGGTTTCCCTCATGCCGGAGGGTCTTCACCGGATGGCCAATCAGAGATATCAAATGACCAAAGGATCACCACTGCATGGGAGAGGATACATGCATGATCTCTAAATGGCCATGCGAGAGACTATACAAACACATACGAGGGATGCATCTTGGTCTGCAAGGAAGGAGGAATGGCTGGGGGTTCCTTTTGGGGTCGAAAATCCTTAGTCCTACTTAGTAAAGATAAGGGCATGCTCATGAGTTCACACTTCACATGATAGGGATATTCACTCAATGTTTCCTTTCTCATGTGGTTTTCATGTCTTCTAAATGGGATGGATGGATTCTCTAGACCAGAAGCTAGTGTTTATACTAGTTTACTCCCACAAATAATAGCATAAAGATGAAGGGTGTGTGGTGCAATAAGTCTCACACACTCAGGATCACATACAAATCATAGAAACAAAAACAAATAGGGACACAAAAATATTTACGTGGTTTGGTCAAATGACCTATATCCATGGTGAAGGAAGCCAGAATTCTTATTCAAATAGGGATACATAATTAAAAAATCCCACACCTCTATGTTCTTCATACAAAAACCGACATATATAGTAGCAGATGCAGATGAGAAATCAAAGGTTGCTGCAAGTTTTCGCCAGGTGGTACCCAACTCTTACGGGATTGTCATCATGGGTGGCCACCAATTACTACAACAAGTCTTCTTCGGCAGCTGGTCAACAAAAGAGGTTTCCCAACTTTCTCAACGGTGTTATTTTTCTATAAAAAACATTACAATCTCAACCTTGATGAAAAATATCACCATGTTTCCACTCAAAATTTTATCTTGTAACTGAAACAAATATTCCGGCTGTTGGTGAAACAAATATTTCTTCCTGGTTCAATTTTTTCCTTCTTGATGTTCGTAGGCATCTCACGTTTTAGTCATATTGATCATGTCCAAACTATATTGGAAAGTGATCGCTATAGAAACCTTCTTTCCCATCGAAGGAGGAACAAGATCCCATATCATATTTTGATACAGTGAATTCATATCTTCTTTCAAAACAAACTCCCACTGGTTTAATTCTTCACTATCCAAAACATCTCAATAGAAATATGAAACACCACCTTTAACTACAGAAAGAGAAAAGCTGACCAATTTTCTATACCTGTAAGGTTTTCGAATAGTCCTTTGTGTTTTACCAATGATTTCACTCTTATATGATATCATTTCTCCACCTATAATAGTCTCTGCATTCAAATAATACAAAACTCTTTTTTTAATACCTTTCATAATAAGATTTTCACCTTGAATAACTTTCATGAATAAATCTCAAATGGTTATCCAGTAACCAAGATCATCCAAAACTCTAAGCAATATGTGGTTCTTCTCCAATAACGGTAAATATCTCACATCTGTAAGGTGTCTAATTTTACCATCATGCATCTTATACCATATTATTTTAATTAATATCATATTTAAAGGGTGGTTATTTCACATAAACACCACACCTTCAACTGAATCATTGAGGTTTTAAAACCAATCTCAATTCCTGCACATGTGGAATGAATAACCTGAATCAAGAATCCAAAATTTTGAATGATTTATCATCGAGAAAACGAGGATATTATCTTCAACATCTTCAACATTCTCGGTTCTATGTACACATTTTCCTTCGATTTCCCAATTTGGGGTCAATCCATCTTCCAATGCCCCTTTTCACGATAAGAGGCACACTTGTATTTTGTTGGACGTCTAAATCTAGAATCACCTTTTGACATCGATCGTGATTCATCTCTTCTGAATCTTCCAAACATCCTATCATATGACCTTCATCTAATTGTCATCAATCCCTCTAATGTGGAATCCCAATTGTCATATTTTTCCTTCCACCTATACTCATTGTTAACTAAAGCATTTGAAACATCAACAAATTTCACCTCATCTTTACCATACAACAACATTGTGGTAAGGAGATCAGAACTCTCCAGTAGAGAGTTCTACAATAAAATAGCCTTATCTTCATCTCTAATTTTTACCTCCATACATTTCAAATCTTCCGGAATTATATTAAATGAATCAATGTGCTCAATAATAGACATAACATGTTTGTACGGAAATCTAAACAATTTCTTTTTCTGGTACAACCAATTTTCAAAGCTTTTGGACATATACTTATTCTTCAAAATTCTCCACAAACATTTTGCAGAAGTTTCCTGCATCACACTGTATTTCTGGTCTTTAGCCAAACAAATATGAATTGTACCGCAAGCTTGACAGTTGATTCTCGTCTAAGAGCCATCAAAGATATCGACGATCTTTTCTTCCAAGGTTATATCTAACTCTAATTGAGTTAGAATATCCAAAACATCACATTGCTACATGATGAAGTTGTTTGTACTGTCATGCTTCTCCACTTAAAATTTGGTACCAGACACCATACTTCTATATTCAGAAGTATTTGTTGCACCAGCTTGTGTAGCTGGAACGGGCTCCTAGGGCTCTTGGGGAAGTACTGAACTACATTTGGTTTCGAGATTCTCAAACACAAAAACAGGTCAAAAATTCAAAAAACATACAGTGCCAATGAATCTAGAATAGTCGAAAATGCTAAAATCGACTCTTTAATTTTTCAAAATGGATTCCAAATTAATACCAAAAAAATTTCTGAAGTTTTTTTTGTAAAAAAAACATAATTGCCAACTCAAGTTTTAATAAAAAGCCCCTTATTTTTTGTGGTTGGGTTGTGGCCCTCCTTTATATGTGTAGGAAAAAAACCAATCACCTTATTTTCCAAAAATGGTGTCTGCCTCACTTATTTCCACAATGAATCAAAATTTTCACCTTTTTTAAAATACTTCTCAACACCAATGCCACCCCCACACGCCTACCCTCCATATCTTATTTTTTTATTCCCATGTTATCTCCCTCCAACAAAAACAAAGTCCCTTTGTCATTTTGACTTCCACAAACCATTTCCCCCTCCATCTCCCTTGTTTATTTCTTACTTTTTCTTACTTTATTAATCCAACGAGTAGCTACTTCCCCTCTCTTCTCACCATAGATGCACACGAAAAAATAGAGTGCTGAAGATAAATCAAACCAGATGGAAAACAGCACCCAAAAATACATTTCAGTAACCGTGCAGTGGTGTGGTACAGGCACATGTTATAGTGGGTTGCAGATGTGTGAATTACAGCAGGTTGGCGATGGGGTAGATCCAGATTTTCAAAGTCCACCTCTAAGAAAGAAATGCAGATGACTGATGATGTTTTGCATATAGATGCAGATTTTCACAAGCGAACAATGGCATATTTTTTGAAGTGTGGAGAACAACTTCCAATAGGAAGCACAAAAAGAAGGGGTTTAGGTGTGCAGACATGGAGCGATAGATGCATATTTTTCCAAGGTAATCAAACACACCCTCGGATGCAGCTTTTTTTGGGCATAAGTCTCACACACTCAGCATCACATACAAAATAGTGAAATAAAAACAAATAGGGACACATAGATATTTATGTGGTTCGGTCAGATGACCTACATCCCTATGGAAGGAAACTAGAATTCTTATTCAAATAGGGATAAACAATTACAAAATATAACACATATCCCTTCTTCATATAATAACACACATATATAGCTGTAGATGTAGAGGAGAAATCAATGACTACAACAAGTTTTCTCTTGGTGGAAACCAACTCTTATGGGATTGTCATCATGGGTGGCCACCAACTACTATAACAATTCTTCTCCGATGGATTTTCAACAAAGGACCCCAAGAAGTATGTTCAAAAGTTCTTACATGTATTACCGTTACATGTTCACAAGGCGTGTTTTCATTTCTTTGAAACATTTCCAATTCATAAAGGGAGCACATGAGATTATCCCCTCCTGAGATCATGTGATCATATGATGATAACTTGATGAACTATTGTATGTACAACCCCATGGAAAGTTTTCACAGGAGAAGCGCATGATTTATATGGGGGAGATATCAGATGGGGGGTGGTTAAGAGATTTGTTTCTCTTCCTTTCCCTATTTTTATGAGCTTCTTCCCATCTCCCCTTTTCTTACTGTTTTCTAAATGGGAGTGGGTTTATATACGCTGTGTGAGACATAGTATAGAACATCTTTCCATGGAGAGGGCGTCGCATTGCACCAGTGAGGCAGTGATGGAGATTGCATCACATGATCATTTCATTTTTTCATGTGATACCTCTATTTCCCTACTATGGTGTCGCATGATCATAGAAAATCTGATTTAAATCTCATAGAAAATCACCTAAAGGTTGACAGGTTCACGGTCATTGGAGAGATCACGACACCTTCATCCATCATAGTTGGATTGGTCGCATGATCAAATAATTATCATATGACATACAAAACTCGTTTCTTTTGTGATTAATCATCATTTCTTCACCTAGGTTGCATGATCAAAGGATGATCATGAGACAACCTCAAGTATTTTTACGGAATCACATGGAAGGCCATTGAAGATCATGGCTTGGATCTCATGATGTCTCATGTTAGTCATCTTAGACTTTCTCAGATATCATAAAATTACAGGAGAGGTGGAAGTGATGACGAGAGAGCATTGATAATAATACATCAATTATTTAAAATATACTGTATATATATTTATAAAATAAATTAAATGTTATAATTAAAAACAAAAGTGACATTTTTCTAAAATAAATTATTTTATGCGTACAATGAATTTTATATCAATATATTAAATTAATCAACATTGGTGAATTATTTTAATAAATTTTATAAATTATTTACTTGATAAAAATTTTAATACGTTAAAAAATATTTTTCTAAGTATATGATGAGAATAAATCTAAATTTATGCATAAAAATTTTTCTCCTAAAAAGCATCTTTACACAAATTTTTTGGACTTTAAAATTAAGTTCATATATTTATAAGTATTGAATTTGATAAAATGAGTTACATTTTTTGAATTTAGAAGTTAAAATTTTGTATTTAAGACCTTTTTATTTCCAACCAATATGAATATTAACCATGGTTACTTTTATCACCTCGATAAATGGTAAATCATGTTCTAACTTAAAACTAAGTGATAAATCAATAATTGTTCACCTAATTCATATTAAATGAATAAAATTAAAATTTTAACATCTAATGTTTAGAATTGAGTAATTTATTGGAAACTATTCAACGATAATGATTTATATATTTTTTAAACCATAGAAAGTGACAAAATGTCATTGTGTTAGTTTTAAATATCATTTTCATGTTTACATATGAAAAAATTAGTCATGGATTAATATTAATAGTAAATTTTTTAATAAAAAGTTTTTTTGGATGGAATTTTTTTATATAATTTTTAGGTATTAAATAATTACCATAACTACTTATAAAATTTCAATTCATTAATTATTCAATAAATGGAAAAATAAAATAAATAGTAATAAAAATATTATGATTATTATAATTTCAGATTATTAATGTGATGAAAAACATTCTATATGAACATGACATGTTGGGGATGTATTAATATAATTGGTCGAACTCTACGTATCTTTTATATGTAATTAATGTCAATGTAATGAATCGTGTCAAAATTGACAATAATGATATTTTATGCAAATAATATTTCATTAAATTATTTAAAAAATATTAAAATAAATAAATAATTTCCTAGGGAGAATATATGGTATTAAGTGTTATCCATTTTCAATTTCTAATTGAATAGTAATATTACATCTAAAATAATAACCTTTTAAGAGTGCAAAATATGTTACCACAGTTAATGTTAAAATAGGTTTATTAAAGGGATAAACCAGATGATAAGGATTAAAATAGCCCTTAAAAATATCTAAATTTTATTTTTTTGAGGATATTTCAACCATATTAGAACCCAAGGGTTAAATTCATGACTATTTTTTTGTATTTGGATCTAGAATTGATTTATGAAAGCTTTTTTAATGAAATTCCAAAAGTGTCTGTCACCTCAATTACAAAAGGGAACCTCCTCTTTTATTTCCTTACACCAATTGGTTCCTTTTACAATGAAAATTCTATATAAAATTATCTTTTCCAATTATATATACACAGTATAAAGGTTATGGTCTTCCAAAATACAATCCTAATATTAATTTATGGGTTATCTAAAGGATTTGTTCAAAAGAAGTGTTTATCGATTTAAAATATAACTTTATTTTTCTACTATTAAATACCTCCTTTAAATCCTTTATATTTACCATAAAATAATTAATTAAGTATCATAAATATTATTTAAAGTTATATGGATTTTGTAATAAACATTATACACCATCTATCTCTTCAAAATGAAGTGAAATTATCGCTCGTGTGTACGTACAACTTACCCTCTCCACAGAGTGATACAATCAATTTTTCACCACTATATTTTATGGATGATTATTATGATGAGTTTTATATTTATAATGATATTTATAAAAAAAGTAATTATGGATTGAAAATATTATTTATTCCTTATTCTCTTACAATATTATGGGAAACGATAACATCACTCTTGCATATATACAGACTAACATCTCCATGATGTGATGTGATTCATTTTTCATTTATATTTTACATGGATGGTAATGAGGATGAATTTTATGAATATATAATATATATTTGATATAATAATTTTTAAGGGTGAATTATTATTGACTATTCTCTCATTCCATTAGTTAAAAATGGAAACTACGTTTATGTGTACTTACAGCCTACCCTCTCAATGAGATATGTAATACATTTTTCCATTTCTACTTTTTATGAATAATTTTAAATATTTATATAGTTAAAACATAATATTTTTATACTATAATTAAATTTATGGAAATTATGGTATGATGTTCAATGTATAAGGATTGGGACTGCTGAATAGAAACTTTCTTGGAAAGCAAAGCAGTTATCAAATGGAACATTGATTTTCATAAAAAATTATTAATAAAATAGTGCTAATATGTTTTTATTAAACAAAAAATGGTATTATAGATGTATATTTTTTGAATAATTTTATAATAAATCAATTTTTGTTATACTTGAGGTTTGAACATGAATTATCAAAATAGATACTTCAGGTAAGTGTTTTATTTCACAATTTGATCAATATTCAGGATTGTTTATACTAAAGTATATGGTGGGGAATATTTATCTTAGAAATAAATATTTTCTAAAAAATAAATAAAAAAGGATTTTACAATCTTCCAAAAAAAATATCATTATTTTTACCCATTCTTGAATTTTTAAAAATAAAAATTTAAAGGAATAATTATTTTATTTTCCAAATTTGGTACTTAGTGAATTTTCTAAAAAAAAGTTGAAAAGGAATGATTTTTATGTTATATGGAAAGAGGGTATTTTCCCACCATCATGACTCCTATATGATTTGATCCTTCCTCTAAAATATTAAATTTATATTTTCAAATAAATTTTTTATGCTTATAAGTGTCTATATTTTTAAAAAAAGATGTGATTTTATAATGGGAAAGTTATTTTCCTCTATAATTATTCTACGTGATTTTTAAAATCAGTTTTTCATCTAAGATGAAATATTTTATGTTAATTATACTTTAATTGGAATATGATTCTTGTATGTTATCATTATTATTTACCTTTATGGATTATTTTTTTGATGAGAAGACGAAATGTTTATTAAACACATTTCTTTTGAATTTGTTTTTATATAATGAAATGATTATGAAACCCATTTCATTTCATGGGTTATAATATGATTAATCATTTAGTATACTATGGAAACATATGGATGGGATTAATTATATGTAATATGGTATCTATATCTCCCTACAATTGATTTTGTAAAGAATTATATCTCCTGAGATAAATGGGACTGGAATGGGGAGTGAACTCAGTTAAGTAAGGGAAATTGTCCACCGTGATAGTATTGGGAGTGATCCCTGACTAATATGATATTTTGGGGATTGAACCCATTCCACTATGATATTCTTCGAAATTATCTTTTACTATTAAGGAAATGAGTTTTTTATTATTATGTGTATTCCAGAACGTGTGGTGTTATGACAATGTTATAAACTCATGGATATTGTTCCTTTATGATTCATGTCTAATAAACTCAAATGATTTATTCCATGACTCAAGATTATTATATATGATATGCAGGTTATTTATTCCAAATATAATATTCATTTTCTTACAACCTTATCCTCATTTTATGCTTATGTAATCAATATTATTTTCATTTTTACCATTACTGGGCATCATTTCTCACCTTATTCTTCTGTTTCCTTTCTATAGGATATAAAGAATGTTATTTTGTATGATAGGTCAAAAAGGGTTGTAGTCATTAAGAAATAAGAGTGAGATTATGTAGAGATTTTTTGAACTAGTTTGTTAGGTTTCCAAGACTCCAAAATAATTACACCTTTATGATCATTAACTTTGTGTTTGTGTAATGAAATGAATATGTATCTGAAAATATGTAATATTTATGTATGAAAAGATTGGGTCAGTATAATTTCTATCATAGGATGTCTTTATTTAAACTTTGTAAACAATTATGGGAAAACATTAGTAATAAGTCTAAATATAGTATAAAAGCATAATGGTTTGATAATGATCATGAATGATCTAGGATAATCTTAAGGTTTCGTAAAATATGGTTTCATGATTTAGAAATATTATGAATGATTATTTGGTTTTCCTATAATATTATTATTTCTTAATATAATATTTTCTGATTTAATCAATGGTTGGAACCCAAATAAATCATGGTAATGATGAATGAGATAGAAAATTCATTGATTCACCTCCTAAGAACCCGAATGTTAGGGGAGTTGGAATTCAAAATATTGAGACTATTCTCATGAAACATTATTATTTTATCAATCATCTAATGTTTATAAATGATCAATGTTGGGTGAAAAGTATCAGGGAATCTATCATGTTTTAACATCCAAAATATTTTAGTTAATCTTGTGAACCACAACATTCTAATATATGGATTATAACCATTGATAAAATATTTGTGGTTCTTTAATATGTAGGACAAGATAAAGTTTTCCTTGTTTCTTTTTCAATAGAGGGTGAATTAGATCATTGGTCGAATCTGATAAAAAATATTAGGTGATTATATGAAATTTAATCCATGGATATGGATTATTTTTAGGGGATATTATTTTATAAGTAATTTACTGGTATTATCTGCACCAATTTGGTGAAATAATTATTGAGATGAAGAAAATATATGATGAATCCATTGGTACCAATGAAAAAAATTTACAAGGATTGTAAAGTATGCCTCATATATACTTATCATCATTGAATGTAAATCAGAACGATTATTTTGTGTCCGAAAACCATTTCATGGAAAGGAAATAGATATAAGTTCATTCTGTACCAATGATGAAATTTTTTAATGTTATCTCAAGGTAGAGATGGATATTTCAGTTACCCATCAATTCCATTATTTTGATAAGAAAATAACAAATGAATTAAAATAAAATTTTAAAAACCAAAGATAAATGAAGATGATATTTCCTTTATGATCAAAGTGTTGAAGGAAACAGAAGGGAATTTTTTTAAGGTTCCAAGTAAATGTATCATGTGTGTAATATAATTTCATCAAGAAATTGAATTCCAATGTGATGGGATGAAGTTATCCAATAATGAGAATAGAGATAAAGCTCAACAGATTTCATTATCCATGTTACAATGATTTATATTGAATTAGTATGTCCGTTAATCCAACCAGTATATGAATCTAATGGATTTTGATTATCCAAATCAAAAACCTATTTATAATAAAAATGATGTGAAATATCATATTATCACAACATGAAAAGTGTATTATAAGACTACAATGGTGAAATTCAGACTTATCATTCAATTTATAACAACTAATGTCTTATTTGATAACATATCCACTGACTCCTTTATTTTTAAACAATATTATATGGGTATCACCATATCACTAAAAAAATTATATTTTGAGTAATCTTTGAAACATCCTAATGGTACAATAGTTGCATCTCAAGTTAATAGTTCTTCTCTGATTCAAGTTTGTCTGACAGTGATTATTGGGAATATTGTGAATCCC
This sequence comes from Viscum album, assembly GCA_963277665.1. Taxonomy (NCBI): domain Eukaryota; kingdom Viridiplantae; phylum Streptophyta; class Magnoliopsida; order Santalales; family Viscaceae; genus Viscum; species Viscum album. Next base: position 377,418,307 of record OY728132.1, read on the forward strand.
TTTTTAGTTGAATTTTATGTGATCCTTTTCATGGATTATATTTCCCTATATGTATACCATATTAATTTCTGTGGAAGGGAAGTCACATTTCATATTCTGAAAAAACCTATAATTATTTTTTGGAAAAGGATTAATATTAACATATAATTTAAATTTCATCCATCTTGTGGGTCTTAATTCATATACATAATGTTATCTATCTCATATAGTTGATGAGAAACTCTACATTATGTATAAACTTTTGTAAAATTATTTGTTGGTGTCCTTCCCAATGAATTTTTAGGTCTTCCAATAAATAATGAAGTTGATTTTACATTAGAAATCATACCTGATGTTATTGAACATTTAAAGACTCTGTATAGAATGAACCAAATTTAGTTATAGGAATTGATGAAGAATCTCCAAGATAATACCAATAAGGTATTCATACACCTAGGTGCATCACCATTGGGAGAACCTATAAAAAAATTTAAGAATAAATATGGGTCAAAAAATATTTGAATAGACTATAGGTAGATTAAAACATAAAAGACAATAAAAAATACCCCCACCATTATTGTTGACTTTTTTATAACTATTATTAGAAAAATAATTTTAGAAGATTTAACTTCATTCTGGATATCATCAATTAAGTATTAAGAATGAGTATATACCCAACAGAAATTACAAAAAAGGTATGGACACTATGAATTCATAGTTATTTCTTTTGTTCTTACTAATTCCCCAACTATCTTCTAGGACATAATGAATAGAATCATTATAGAATATTATGATTATTTTTTGGAATTTATTATAGATGATATTATTGTATATTCAAATAGAAAGAAAGTTCATGAAGATCAATTGATGTTTGGGCTAAATACCCTAAGGTAGATTATGTTTTATGAAAAATTTATTAGGTGTGAATTTTTGATTCAAGAAGTTTAATTTGTGGTTTATATAATATCATGTGAGGGTATATATGTTAAAACGTAAATGAAATATTTTTTTGAGAAACTTCCTAGACCAACCACAATGACTATAATTTGTAGTTTTTTTGTGGTTGGCTACATATCAGTGAATTGTTTATAAATATTTCTGATGATTATCTAATCCAACAACCAGGTTTACTTTTAAATGAGTTATGTTTATATGGGTGTAGGAATGTTAATAGAATTTCAAAGAGCTAGGAAGAAGGTTATTTAGTGAACCATTGTTGACACTACATTATAGTAGATAATGGTTTTGTGATCTATAGTGATCCATCAATGAAGGTAATTGGATATGTTCTCAAGAAAAATTATATGATGATAGGTTATGGATCATGTTAAATGACAGTAGATATAAAATTTCTCTAACCCATTATTTAGAGTTAGTTTTGGAAATGTTTTCCAAAAAAATATAGATGAATAATATCTAGGCATTGTGGTGGGACATATATATAGATCAAAATATTTTAAAGTATATTTTCACACAAAAATAGTCGAACATGCTCTGGAGAAGATGGTTGGATCTGATTAAAGAATATTTTAACATCCCGACTCAACTAACCACTAAGATAGTAGCCAGACTGGAGGGTCGCATGGCCTCAAGCACACCTCCATGTATTCCAATGACTATAGACTAGAAGTGGGGGTTTAAAGATGGTACAATGTCAGGACTATAACAACATATCATAGCAGTACAATGGTAAAACCAAAAGTAAATTGCAGAAAAAATCAGAATCTATAATAATAGTAAAAAAATGTAGTGGATTAATAACAATAACTAAATATATTCTATAGACACCGCCAATATAAAATATATGAATGCATGTCAGGTGATGATACAAAACTACTAAAATAGACCTACTGTAGGAAGTGATACTATATAGTAAAAGGAAGAAAAGGGGAGTAATGAAAATATCCAAAGGAGATATCCACAAGAATCCCGAGATCCAATTAGGTCATGTTATCCTAACTCCTAGGTACAAGATAAACATCCAAATCAATTAACCAAGGTCCTACAAGTATAAGGTCTACTCGGGTATCCCAGTTCAAGGGTGTCCTGAGCAATGTGTGAGATAATAATCCTAGTAGGTTCCCCTCAATGGTGTTTACGACTGAATCAAGTCTGTGAAATATAGATTTAAAGAAACGTTGGTATAATATAATGAATAAAAAACTGAATAAACAAACAATTTCATGCCCAAGTTCCTATGTGACACCTCATGGACATACCTACTTCGACTAATATATAAAATACATTTCTAACCGTTGACTATATATATTTATAATTATATACAAAATAATTTAGTTATATATTGTATTAACCTATATTAACTAAGAGTGTGTTGATGCCTAATGGCCATATACCAGGAATAATTGTTATTGGATGGACCAGGGAATAACTCAGAATAACATTACCAGTCTAAAAAATAGATAAGCACACAAAATAGGGTACATGACCTACATCTTAATAGAGTGAGAGACATCACTGTACAACACTCAGAATGGTGAGTGTGCCATCATTACAATAGTATAATCATGGAATGTGGTACCTTATACCATCATCCATATAGTATCATTGGTGTAAGATTCAATGCTCAACACTTAGTGTAAGGGAGTGTGATGAATCCATGCTCAATAGATTCCTTACCATCATTCTACAACCTATGTATAAGGCATAAACATTTATAACACTAGGCATGGGGAAAAACCTCCCATGAAACTTATTTTCAATCTTATATAAATAAATAATCTTATTCACAATACAAGAAATATGTAAATACCTCTCATGATTTTCATTTAAACAATCCCATTATATAGATGGGTATTCCATTTAATAATTCAATTGAATCATATACTTATGCAAGTACTAAATGGTGTGAACATACCACCCCTTACAATTCCATTTCTATTTGAGCCATTTATTTCATTCTAATAATATAAGGAATCATGATCAAGTAATTCAAATGAAATCATTCCATTAAACTAAAAAAAACATGGCAATTCAATTCAAGGATAAATGAGGTACATAGGAGGTTCCATGGTCCAGATGTAAATTTCCTAAGTGTAAATATCATTCATTTAGCATACCAATCTATTAGAAGGATATTGTTTCATTATTCATTTTTATTTGAGTGAAAAATTATTGAACTTATAAGGTGAATTGGGACCATGAACACTTATAAAGGAAGGGGGAAAATCTATTTAATAATATGAATAATGGTCACGTAAAAACATGCAATATATCTAATCAATAAGTTCAAACATATAGATAAAACACAATGTGATGATATATGCATGATTCATATCACTAATTAATAATTTTTGGTTTAGAAGAAAATGCACCTCCATCAAGGGGTTTATGATAAACACATGAAATTGTATATAAAAAATCATTTAACATAATTATGATCCCCTTTTATGAAACATAACTCATTTTACCAAATGAAATGATTTTATAACTACCATATAAGGAAATAAATTATAAAAAACAACATGACACGTAAGAGGTGCCACTAATAATTAAAAACATTTATACAAGGGGAAATTAAATTTATAGGCTATTTTGAACACTTTGGAGGAATTATAGGATTTTAATAATATAATTATAAGGGGAATCTAAGATAGAAAACCCAAGGGTGTCCATATCTGACATAAAAAACACTATGTAACTAAACATGGTTCAATAGAAACGTTTTAAAGTGAAAGTGTCAATTTTATATAAATGAAATAATTATAAAGAAACACATGGAAAAGTAAGACAATTGTAAAAATAATACTATTAATAAAATGAATGAATATTTAGGAAAAATTTACATACCACCAATCCCATTCTTATAATGTATCACTCATCCAATCTCAAGATCTGATTTGATCCGGTTTGGATGAAATCTATGAAACTAAAAATAGCCCTAAAAATAAAGAGAATGATCTAACACCAAAATAGTGCGGATTAGAGGAACTTAAAAACTGAAAGATTCAGAAGGACACAATATATTATTGATGCAGATCCATAGATACTGATGGTGAATAATTCATAAGACACAGGTGGTTGTTAAATCAAAGTCTAGAATAGGCTTGGGAGAAGGTAATCCATGGCTCAATGAGAGCCTCACTATAATGGAAGAGGATAAAGAGAAGAGAAAAAGAAAATTATATGGAATTAAGGTTATTTTTGTCATTTTACACCTAAAAACTACGTCAAATGGTTTGGTCAAATCATGCACAAATCGTGTGGAAACCATTCCTAAAAAAACTTTGCACGGTTTTACGCACATGGTTTACCTAACTATAATCCAACCATATTATGAGTAGTGAGAGGGTACTAATTATGTGTAACTACCCATATAAGATAGGAATATAGTATGATAAAACTGTGCACAACCCATACAGGGTGTTTCTACTCCCCTTCTATAGCTTCACCTTTTTTGCTGAGGATCTGCGCGATTTCATACAACTCGTGCGCCATATACATACCCACCAACAATATCATTTTTGGAACATAGTGCTATCAAAACATTAAGTGACTCACAATAAACCTCTTGGTCCTTTACCCAAGTCTAAAAACAATAGGTTGAACTATTCCAACTCTCATAATTTCATTCTAAAGCTTGTTTTTGAAAACATTGCATCCAGTAAAAACCAAAAGTTCTTATTCATTTGGATTTTTCTCCATTCCAAAAACAATGGTCATTACCATGACACAATCATAGAACTTATCATCAATTAGATGTCTTTTGGAACAACTAAAAAAAGTACCTAGCCTACAAGGGTCATGAATCTTCATTTATATGGCTGTGTTTCATTTCCAAGAACCCAATGAACCTCTGAGCATTCATTTAAGAACACGACACTTATGTTATCAAAAATTGACCCAACACTCATTTTACAACTTATACATAGAGATGGTGCATATATATGATTATTTATATAATAATATATCATGTTATTTTCTTGTTAAATATTTTTCCAAAGGTGCTCCCACTCAATGGTTTTAACATTATAAGTGGCCAATTGTAAACCATGGAACCTCCCTAGTTAGAATTTCTTATGAAGAACACCCTAACGGTTCTAGTGACTCTCTCGGTGTGGTTTCCATAACAAGATAAACTCGATTAATTCTTAGGTTATATCAGGTACCTCATTATGAAGAACAACCAAAATCAAATTGACCCAATCGAAGTTGGTCGCATATGATTTCATAAATATACATGGCCAGACTTTAGATTACACCTGCCTCAACCCAACGACAAGTATAAAAAGACATTCCAAATGACCATAACAATATAACATAAATGATAAAATTATATATACCTTATTATGAACTTTCCTTAAATATTTCCTTCTTAGAAACATTTCACATTTCAAACTGAACTGTGATGCCTCCTCCCAAGGCTTCTCTCATCCACCAAAAACTTGTCCATTGATGTCCATACCTGAATTTTGGCGATATTCATTGATCAAAACACCACTGATCCAAGAAAATAGTCCTAGATAACCTTATATTCAGTAAAAATAGAGTCATATAAATTAACAATATTATTTTTCACCCAATTATTATAAAATATACATTGGTATAAGGCCAAAACACCAACATCAAAACATTGGGAGGCATTCGCCCGGTAGTTGAGTCAATGAAAGGAATGACTGGTGTGAAGGAACTCCTCCAAGTCATTTCTACTTAGGAACACGTGTATCACTCATAAAAAACCAAGACTGGATAATAATTTTGAATCTAGGGTTCAACATAGATAAATACCACTTATCAATCCAAATAGCCCTTTTATGCTTTAGCACTGTGTAATATCAACACTCTCTTAGTGCATCAAGGATGATGTAAAGATTTGGAACATGATTATATCTTTAATAAGAGTACACTTTGAGGATACCAATAAATCCACAAGAATAATGAATTTTCAAACCCCTACATGTTGAATTCTCAAAAGAATCTCATCTTCACCTATCGGTGTACCTCTATTAATTGAACCACGATTCCTTCACCATCTATAGTATTATATTTTGGTTCACATTTATCTACCAAATTCCATCTGAGGCTGAAGGTTTTTCAAAAGTTATCATACCCAACTAATTACATCAACATCTTATTGTATAGCAAGAACTAACACGATTAAAAACATTCATTCCTTAAGGGAATATAAGGAAGACTGATCATTTACAAAGGGTCATCCTTGATTATATTCCATATATTTGTAAGTGAAAAAATATCCAAAAACAAAATAGATATCCTTACATTAGTAGTGTCATAGTCATTAAATAATATATATACCCACCAATCATAAGAGCACTAGGTCAGATTTACATTAGACTCACACATGATGCTCCTCCGAGCACTGCTCACACACATAATTCCATTTGAAAGAAGGTAAAAAAAAAATTTGATTGACGTTTCAAAACATTCGATCATTTTATAAGGTCATCTCAAAAATTAGGAAAAACAATATTTTTTAACGCTTGAGTCACTCAACACTAGATATAACCTGAGAATGTACTGAACAACACAAGGCTCAATAACTTATGCAAACTCAACAGGTTCATTACATCATTTACAAGCTCAGTGGGTACAATATATACTAATTATTTTTATCCTATGTTTTAGAGGAAAAATGGAATATCCTTTATACTATCTATAGCTTGTGAATCATATGAATTCACATATCTGATTGCCCATGCAGTTATTAGATCAAAACAACATTATCCCATATGTTGGTAAAACTGACGAACATCCGCTTGAGTCACCCAAGAAAGTAGGAATGGGTCACTAGGCCTAAAAAGAAGTGGAACATTCCCTTGGCATGTCAATCCTACTGAAACTGAGTATTAATTAATGATCATTATCATCACAAGGTTCAATGAAAATATAACCACTCATTCAAACAAGGGTTTGATTTAAAATATAATCATTATAAGAGGTAAAACGACAACAGAAAGGAACCAATTGTTAGAAAATCACAATATTTAGCAAGGTACTAATTCTCTAAGGGTGATACCTATAGTGGTCTAGCCCCTCATGAAGCATAATAAATGGCCTTATCATAATTTCACGCCAATATAATTCACCAACTCAAGAGCTTATCCTTTAAGACTTTTCTAAAAAGGGGAAATCTTATAGGAAATGCACTAATTTTATTTCAAGGACAATCAAAAGGAATCTCACACTACCCTTACAGGAGGATTTAAATAAAGGACAACACTTTTTTACATTTTTAATTCTTTATATTGATTTAAATTTAACATTTAAACATTTGAAATATTTAAAACAAAACACCAAGAACCAATTATTAATCAAATCTCTCGGTACATTTTTTAAATAATATTTTAAGTAAAAAATAGGAAAGATAGGTCAAACCTTTTTTATGTAATAACATATAATCCAACCTATAAGGGTCACATTAAGTTGACATGGGTTCATTATAATGAATCCCATTAAATTTTTCTTAAATATTAATGATGCAAACACCCAAACTGAACATACCATAAGGAACATTCCCCAACTAACCTACCTGGGTCCAGCTCTACATTTTAAAAAGAAAACCAATTCATTTCAGTTTAAAATTAAATAGCCAAAACATTTCAAAACCATTTCAAACATAACATGGTCTTATATAAAATGGTTTGATTACATGGGTTACCAACACCCCAATATATAATGTTCTCATACATTTTATTAAATGAAGTTTAGCTCAAATTTGTTAGAAATGAATCCCATTTCAGAATATAACATGGTCATAAATAAAGTTTCAGTCATATTGGTGGCCATCTACCAATCCATAAAGTGTAAAAACACTTTAAACGTTGTTATTTGGCTCCTGTTAGTTTTAAAGAATTCACTTTAAAAAAATTAAAACTTCATCAGCCTTTTAATTTTAACTAAGGTTTCTAAATAAGAATAAATCACAAGATGGTGTGAATACATAGTTTACTTTTCCAAATTATAAGTCAATCATACTCCTTAAAACTGAAAAATGATTCCCATTGAACCACAACCAACGATAGTTATCCCGCGAAACCATTTATATATATCAAAATAGAACTACAATGATTTTACGAGTAGAAAACACCGAGAAACATTCTATAAACATAGATTCATGATGTTTAAGAAAAACATGAAAAATAAATAGGAACAATGACATATTATCTCTTCAGTATGTTATATATGCAGGAATGCCAATGAATTACCTAATCAGGTATATACTAAGAATGTTATAAAAATACCTAACATGTCATAGCATATAATAAACATGTAATCAAATGATCAGGAATATCTATAAATGAAACTACATGGAATGTAATATGCATGTCATGTGTAATTTTATGTATCTATTATGACGCATTTAATTATTCATTAATTCCATATAATTCCAAGGAAATAACTCAATAAATTCATGTAACCATAAGTATCGTAAAGTACCACATTCAATCAAGGAGAAATGAAAGTCAACTGTAATATAAAACAACATGAACATCAATCCTAGCTCTGGACACTTCAACATTTCCCTTGGGGTGGGGTGATCAGTCCCAAACATAGATATTTACCAAGCGTTGAAACATTCCTAATCTTCTATCCACCAATTCTTGAAACAGTAATATAATGGAAATTGAAAAACCCATGATACCCTTTTTAATGTCCTGAACCAACTAACGACTAAGACACTATCCATACCGGTGGATCACATGGCCTTAAGAAACCCTCCTTGTACACTAGAGGATTTTTACTATGAGTGTTAGTGTAAGTATAGTATATTGGGGAGACTATACCCTCCTATCAGAGTAGAACAATAGTAAATCAGAAAATAAATAGAAGACAACAATTAAATCAAAAATAAATTAATGATATTGAAATGGAAGAATAATAATAACTAAATATAAATGATATTCAATTCCAATATACAACAGATACCTGGATGTCCAATGAAGATACACAACTACTAAAATAGACATACAACTTTCATTAATATAGTGTATTATAATAAATAATAAATAAAAGTAATGAAAAAACACAAGGGTGATATCCATGAGCATCTCGACCACCAGCTCAGTCATATGCCCCTATCTCCCAGGTGCAAGATATATAGCACAAGTAATCAACCAAGGTCCTGCAATCATATGGTCTACTTGGGAACCCCAGTGTAATGTCTTCATGAGAAGGGTATGGGATAATAATCCTTGTAGGTTCCCACCAATGGTGTCTATGAAAGAACTCAATCCATGAATTATAAATTTTAATTAATACAGGTATAACATAAAGATAAACATGACTGAATAAATAAACAATGTCCTTCCTAGTTTCCTAAGGGACACCAAGCAACTATACCTACATCATCTCATAGACATAATACATTTCCAACCAGTAAATATATATATATATATATATTAACATATATATATAATTTAGTAATATATTGAATCAAATTATATGAACCAAGTGTGTGTCGATAGATATGGACATATACATAGAATACTAGTTTCTAGATGGACTGGGGTGTAACTCGTACATCAAAAACTATTCTAAACATGTCTATAATCTCAAGAAATATGGTCTGTACCCTTCATCTCAATAGAGTGAGAGATGTTATTCTACAACACTCAGGATGACAAGGGGTCACCAGTCCAACACTCAATTAATTAAATGTGGTGCCTAATCCTGTCCTACATTCAGTATCAATGGTGCGAGATGGTATTCTGAACACCCACATTAATGGAGTGTGATGTAACCATGATCATAAAATCCCTTACCATCTTTTGACAGGCTATATATAAGGTGTAATATATTATAATACAATTAATGAAGAAAACCCTCTCATTAAAATTATTTATCAAACCTATATAAATGCATCATCATATGTATAATACAATCCCTGATGAAATATATCTCATGATCTGAAGTTAGAAAATCACAGTATATATAAGGGAATTCCATTTAACAATTCTAATTAAACATGTACTTTAGCAAATACTAAATGGTTTGGCCTTACCAAACCTTATAATTCCTTTCTAATTTGATCAATTTTTTACATTATATGAATATAAGACATCATAAACAAGTTATTAAAACAAAAAAATTGTCATTAAATGGAAAAATACATAGAAAGTCAATTATAAGGCTCCTGGAGGAACTTATGTGGTTCTATGGTCAATAGGGAAATTTCCTACATGGGAAATCACATTCATTTAGCAAGACAATCTCTTATAAGTGTCTTGGTCCATTATTTATTTGGATTAGAGTGTCCATGTCATGAACAGAGAAGGGTCATTGGCTCCATCAACAATATAAAGGAATGGTGAAACTCTATTTAATATTATAAATAAATCCCATGTATAAACAAGATATATATATATAACAATGACATTTAAACATATATAAATAATGAATGAAATGGGATAACCATGATTTATGTTACAAATAAATTATTTTTGGTTTAGAGGAAAACAAACCTCCATCAATGGGTTTTATTATAAAAACATGATATTTTTTATAATACAGTTCCATTTCCAAAATTATGCATCCATTTTAAGAACCATAACTCAATTCAAAAAATTTAAAAAAATAAAACTACAATACAATAATATTAATTATAAATAACAACATCACACATATGATGTTCTATTAACAATTTACCAAATGCTTACAATGGGAAATTTCATATATAGCCAAATTCGAATGCTTAAAATAAATTACGGGATTTCATTCATTTAATAATTTGGTGAAAACTAAGAAAAACCACCTAAGGTTGTCCATAAATGACATTAAAAATCTCTAAATAATTAAACAAGGTTCAATAATCAAGTATTAATGTGAAAGGGGTAATTTTACATGGGGAAACCAATTAAAAAGAAATTCATGGAACTGGATTGTGTGCTACACAATGGCACTATTCCTAAAATGATTGGAAATTTACGAAAAAGGCTTAGACCATGTACCCAGTTCTTAGGATGTATCACTCATATAACCTCAATATATGATTTGATCCAGTTTAGAACAAATCTAACAAATGGACCTTCACCCAGAAAATATGGGGTCTGCTCGCACCAAAATAGTATATCTATGAGGAGATTAAATGAATAATGATTCAAAATGGATCAAGACATTACTGATGTGGATCCATAGAGACCAATAGTGAACAATTCAGATCATGTATGTGGGAGTTATATCAAGGCCTATAATAGTCATGGAAGAGGGAAACACATGACTCATGGAGAGCCTCACATGGTTGGAGGAGGAGAAAGAAATGAGATAAATAAAATTATTTGGAATTTGGTAATTTAGGTCATTTTACCCCAAAAAAGTGTGTCACCAGGTTTGTCGGCATGTTTTGGCCAAAATTAATGCCAACCATGTGGCACCCATTCCCTAAAAAAATTCCTCACATGGTTTATCCCGCACAATTACCCTAAATATGCACCAACCATGCAATAAATAATTCCACGGTACTATGAAGTCTCACAACCCGTGTGAGATGGGTGTGGGGTTGGGGAAATCCATGTGTATCCCATGTGGGGTATTTCTTCTCCCCTTTTGTATCCACACAGTTTTCTTCTGAGGGACTGTGTGTTTATAAAAACATTGTTCTGTATATACCCCCTCTAAAACTATAATTTCTAGACCCCAGTTCTCCCGATACATAAAGAGACACATGGGAATCCTCTCGGGCCATTAACCAAGCCTAAAAAAATATTTAAGTGTTTTTTCCTTCATAATTTCATTATAAAGATGGGTTTTAAACATGTCCCATCTATTAAACTCCAAAATATCAAATTCCTTTTGATTTTCATCCATTCCAAAAACAAGGGGCATTAGAATTATGAATAATTTGTACATTTCCACCCTAAAAAGGATAAAACAGTTGTGGATTCTTTGAATAAAAATGATCATGCATTCTTATCTAGGATGAGGATAACTAAAGATCCAATATTTATGGAATTAAAAAGAATATATCTGGAAACTATAAATAAATGGGAGAAATATTAATGGCTTAAATAAATGTTCTTCCATCAATCCATGTGAAGATTAAAGTGGTGTATAAGGAATATGTAGAAAAGTAAAAAAATGATAGAAATTTTCTTGAGTAAACCCTTTGTTGTGATGGGATAATAAGGCTCAATATACTTTTATTTTTTGCATCCATTCTATATTTTAAAAAGGATTAGTTGTATGATTAACATAGTTCATCATTCTCTATTAATCAAGAAGGTATAAAGATGTATATGGGACTGAATGAGTATTTCTAGTGGGATGACCTGAAGAGAGATATTGAAAAGTATGTTTCTCATTTCATTATTTTTAATTAAGTTAAGTATGAGATACATAATTCTATGGGGATGTTAAAATCATTAACTATACCTTAATTGAAATGGGAAAACATCACCATGGATATTGTCATCTGACTTTCAAAAACATCTAAAGGTCAAAATGTTATATGGGTTTTAGTAAATCAACTTATAAAGTTTCCAAAATTAATTATTATTAATAAATATTTATCTAATTACCATATTTTATGAATATATATTAATGAATTTGTAAAATTTAAGGGAGTTCCACTTTTTGTTATATCATATAGTGATTCGAGTTTTACCTCGATGTTATTGAAATTTTCTATTAGGTTATAGATACAGAGTGATGTTTTAGAATTGAATATCATCTTAATAAATATGGTTAGTCTAAGAGGACTATTCATACTCTAGAATTCATGTTTAGTGTTTTCTTTAAGAATTTTATTTTTGGTTGTGATGAACAACATTATTTGGTAGAATTTTCGTACAAAATAGCTTTCACTCTATGATTCAGATGGATCCTTATGACCCCCTATATGGTAAGATTTGTAGAAATGAATCATTATGGAATGAATTTGGATAATGAAAGATATTGGGACCTTTTACACCTCAGGAAATGGTATATATGGTTATATTTATTAAACAACACATAATAGATTCTCGGAGTCGACCGAAAATTTATGCTGAAAATTTCCAGAAACACATGGAGTTTAAAGTGGGTGACTATGTATTCCCAATGATGTATCTCTAGAATATTTTCATGAGATTTGGAAATAATGGTTAGTTAAGAACAAGGTGTATCAGTACTTTTGAAATTCTCAAACAAATCAGGACTATATATTATCAATTGATTCTTTAACCTGATCTCTCTCAAGTTCATAATGTGTTCCATGGATCTCCCATGAGGAAGTTCATTCCTCAACCATATCATGTATTAAAAAAATAAGTCATATAGATGGAGAATTATATTTCCTATGTTGAGAAATTAATATATATTCTATATCTTATAGAGAAATTTCTATGAAACAAGGTCACTCGCCTAGTTAAAGTCTTATAAAAAAACAACCAATTTGAGAAACCTACATGGGAACCTGAGGATGTAATGAGATTGATTAATCCCCATCTGTTTTTATCTATGTGATAAATTTCAATATATATGTTCATTTTAAGGGGGGTATAATATAACAAGATTATATTTTTATGAAATATTTAACATTAAGTTATTTGATTTCTTCGATACCTTGTGTTTTATGAAACATCGAGTTTAAACCAACCCTGTAAAATTATTCAAATATTATGTTTCCATTTTCTATTATTTTTTATTTTAGATCATATGAATATATATAAATAAAATTTTAAAAAAAAGATGTTCTGTACATTTATATAATAAATTCATTATTATAATTGAAAACAAAAGTGTTGTTTCTCTGAATAATTTTTTTTATGTGTATAAAGAATTTTATATCAAAAAAATAAATTAATATATATTTGTGAAATATTTTAATGAAATTGATATATTATTTAATTGATCAAATGTTTTATACATTAAAAAGATATTTTTCTAATCATGAGATATGAATAAATTCATTTTTAAGATTAAGAATGTATTTTTCCTAAAAAGAAATTTTTGTCACATTTTTTTACACTAGATATAAAAAAATTAATTCGATTTATAGTTACAGAATTAGATAAAATGATTTAAATATTTTTAATTAGTATTTTTATATTTATTAATTAATCCCCTTTTATTTTTGGTCTATACGGATAGTAACCATGGAAAAACTTTTCACCTCGGTAAAGGGTATATTTGGTTAATCTGTGTTAAAAGTAAGTTATTAGAAATTAATTCTTCATTATAATTATTATTCGATGAATTAAAGTACACCAATTATATCTATGGTTATAAATTTAGATATTAAATGGATATATTTCTATGAAAAAAATTATTTAATATTTAAACCAAAGGAAGATACATAATGAAACACTATTAATTTTAAATATAATTTATTTTTTAAAAAACGAGAAAAAAATTGTAATAAATGAATATTAATATTAATTTCTTTCGTAATGAAATTATATTCATGATTGTAATTTATTTATATTTTTTTTGAATTACAAAATTAACTTAAATACTTATACAATTTTGATGAACTAATTATTCAATTGATGGAAAATTCAAATATGTTGTATTTCAAAATTTAAAAGTATTATAACTTGACATAATTAAGGTGATACCTGAGTTTTATAGATGAAAAAGGGATACTAGGGATGTTTTGAAATATTTTTTTTCAATTAAAAGTATTTTCATGATGTTATTAATTTCAAAGTAATTAAAAAGTCAAAATTGACTATAATAATATTTTAAGAACATAATATTTTATAAAATTATTTATAAACAGTACACAAATAAAGACAAAGGGGATAATATATGGTCACAAATTTAATTTATTATCATTATAAGTGACAATACTTACCTTATATTTGAAATTATAACCTTTTAAGAGTGAAAAATATGTTACCACTATAAATGTTAAAGAAGTTTAATTAAGTGGTTAAACCGAAAGATATGGTTTAAAATAGAACAAAAGGCAATTAAAATTAAATTTTTTGAGGAAATTTAAACCATATAGTACCATAGGATATAATTCATGACTATTTGGAATTATTTTTCTCTATAATAGTGTTATTATATTTTACATTTTAATGAACTTCCAAAAGTGCATCTCGATTAATTATAAAAGGACACATCCTCTCTCACTTATTTACACAACTTGTAGACTAATATATTGAAGATACTATACAAAAATATCTTCTCCCCATCCCTATATACAATATATAGGTTTTGGTCTTCAAAAAAACCAACCCTAGACCCTTTTGAGGATATCTAACAGAATAATTTCTAAGAAAATGTAATCTCTCTAACCAATCTCTTTATTTTTTTCCTCCTATTATTTACCTCATCCAAGTCTACTATATTTATCTTAAATGTCCGTACATATCCCCTAGAGCCCATACCATGACCACACCAATCCTTCCTCAAATAGGCCAAGGGATGGCGACTAGAACTGAGTATAAATATCACATAAATAGGATTAATTTTCCTAAGTACCTATACACACACACCCATTTCCAATCCCAAAGGTGTTGAACAGAAAACACCAAGTAAACAAGCATGCATACCTACATGATACCAACAAAATAGTATGATTCTACAAAAAGTAGAAAGTAAATGGGGCTAGAATACAAGACAAACCCAAAGGTAATGTATATGTTCTTTAATCTCGTCCGCATAAAATCCTACATGAAGGGTAGTGTAACGCCCCGACCCTAGTTACCCAGAGTCGGTGCATTATTACATAACATTGGCATGATCATGAGAAAGATCAAGTCTCGAAAGACCGATTAGTTTAGTAGCCTTGGAATAACTAGATACATCCATAATTTTTTACATTACATCATAAAAAAACATTTTGTCTTCATATCCCCTCATACTATCCCTGCAGGTCATTCATAAATTACTTCTTCATAATCCTGAAAAAAAAACATTGAAAGGGGTGAGCTCGGATGCTCAGTAAGGATAACATTATAGCAGAAGCTTTTATAAATAATCATAAACACTTAAGGCAATTTATAACTAAAACAAAAGCCTTTGAAACTTGAACTTTCAACATGGTATGGCATAAATAAAATGAAATAATGCCATTTACTTACTCACATGGATATTCTACTAGTCGAATGATCACATGCAGTATCAATAACCACTTTCATAATGATGGAATGCATAATGCCAGACTATCATAACCACATAGCCAAGGCCTTGTTCCAAGACTACAAATAAGATTTTTCCAAGGCCTTGTGCCAAGACACTAGTTTGTCTCATGAGACCTACCGATGCATCGAGGAGCTATAGAGGCCTCCACCCGTCACTTATTAAGTCCAATGCATTCCTCATATGAATAGGTTTAAGCATAAAATAAACATTCTTATAAAAACTAGCATACGAAATGTCAATACTTTAACCACAAACCATGAATGGTATAAAAATAGAACATCCACAGTCAAATATAACTCATTTGATACAATATGGAAGATTTTATTGTATCACATTAACCTCAATCATGAATAATGAAGGATGTTGACATAGATGAAAATAATCATCAAAACTATTTGAGAGAAATATCCCCCTTTTCTTGAAAACATTTAAAAGTCACACTATTTGTCAAGAATCCATTTAAAAATAGATTTTTGAATCAAAGTGTCCCATACCACTTTGAAACCTTTTAAAAGGATTTTTAATTTCTAAACTTTAATGTCCATATAAATAAATCCTTGAAACCATTTTTAAAACATGGACATTAATGAGAAAGATTTAGATGAATAAGTCTTTAAAACATTTAAAAATGGTATTTTAGTTAGAGATTCTAACCAAAAGAGAGACACTTGAATGAAAATAATTGAGGTAATCAAAACTTTTTAATATCATGAGAATAAAGGGAATTCATGATATACTATGTCAAAGTACATTATATACACCACATAAAAGTGATTTGGTGTATATCAACAAAGAAGTCTCAATGGAATGTAAGTTGAGATGAAATCTCTCATAAAGGCTATATCCTTAGGTTAAGGATAAATCAACAACATAATTATGTGTGAAAAATATAAATACACTAAATATGATTGGATATTCAGTGTAAAACAATCAAAGTATATTCACATATATTCCTGTAAAAACAACACCAACGAATTGGATGTTTAACTCAACAAATGGTGAAAGAGTTAAAATTACTCTTATCAAATTCATATCAATGACTTGAGAATTTTCAATGGAGTGATTATGTGTATCAAAAGTATATCCACAGGAAGTGGAGTGGAAATTATGACATAATCAAATGAATAGTGATTCCTCACATAATCTTGGGGTAATATAATCAATGAAATATGCGTAAAGCCAAATGAGTGGAAATTGAAATCTCAAATTCCCTTTTTGATTAGGTAACTTAAGAAACAAACACCCATGAAAGAAATATAATACCATGATGATGTAAATACCCATAAAATAAAGTATATTACACAATGAATACAATCATGGGTAGTACACATACACCACATGCAATAATTAAGTGGTGATCAATGGAATTCTCACGGAATTAAAAGTGAGACAAGAAACCCCTTACCACGTTAATCAACTGAGTCGCATGGCCAAAAGTTAATAACCAACAAATGATTTACAGAATAACATGAATATAAAGTGAATCATGATAATATATATCAAATGGAAGTACACAATACACCACTTTCAATAATTTAGTAGCGAACAATGGAAATCTCACGGAATTGAAAGTGAGATAAGAGAATCCCTTACTTTGTACTTTTTCCTTGGTCGATGGTAGGTTTACCTCATGTATAATGGTGAAATAATTTTTATTGAATAATACAAAAATCAGTTACTTTAATATGATATCATATATGATCTTTTAACATTGATTTGTTAATAATATCTTAGAATTATCGTCATTTCAGGTGTTAACGGGTTCATTTTACTTTATATTCTTTGTTATGTGAGCCATATTCGTTATTAATGGGATGTATATTATTCATATCCAGAATGGTATCAAGTCCTTAAACATCATTTTTAAATCATCAAATGATAATTATACTTTAATGGATACGATGGAGAATGAATCACATCGCGTTCGTGGAGACGGTAGTCCGTACGTACGCACGAATGCTACTTCCATTTAATTTTTATTTTAAAAGAATCGAATCCAAATGATACATAGGTATATTACTATTCCAGTAAAATATAATATTCTATATATGTTACTTAAGTTCATTAACACCATCCTTTATACGTTCCATGTGTGGTATGAACGAGTCATATCATTTTAAGGGGCGGCAGTCCGCACTTCCTCAAATGAAATTATCGTATGTATATACAACATGAAACGAATAATTGTATGAAATAAAATGGAATTACAGAAGCTTATATATAAAATATATATCATTAATATCATATTTAATTACAGTTCCATCCTAATGGCCACCATGAGAGGCGGTAAGATGTATTTGAACAATCATCGTTTCGTGAGGCGTTAGTTTTCCATCCACAGAAACATTATGTTCATCATCCATTAGATGGAGTTGTGTGAATGTGTAGTTTGAATCCTTCTTATAACAACATCCTAGTATATTTTGGATACTGGTGTTGTTACAAAAGAAAGGAAATAAAAAGATTTTGGGGGTTGGAGAAGCAAAATAATTGAAAATAATTTAAGAGAAAATGTTACCTTTAATTTAGGTAACTCACTTTGGTTGGAACCAAAGGACTTCTTGAAATGATTTCTTCCTAAGGTGAAGCTTCAAGGATGAGTAGAGGGATGTGGGGAGATTATTTGGGCAGGGTTTGGACGAGCCAAGTGGATTGAGAGGTGTGAGGAATGAGTATAAGTGGTCTCCTTTTATAAGGGAGAGGAGGGGCTCTTTAGGAAAGAGTGAAAGTATTACTTTATAATATAATTATATTCGATTTATAATGGTCCAAAAATCATTGAGGTCGAAGATAAGATGACTAATATTTTAAATAAAATCAACCAATAAGAATTGGACAGGTTTTAGATAATATTTTAATCATTATAATATTTTTTATTTAAATGATTTATTAATGAGGTAAACATTTCATCATTATTGTGTCATTAATAATTTAAATTATTTGATGTCTAAAAATTATAAATAAAATATCATTATGTAGGAAATCGTTTTAGATTTCTAATGAATATTTATAATCGAAAATCCAACATGTATAACCCTATGTAAAAATTGTTCTTCTAAAAGATGTAAGCTTATGCCATTTTTATTTTTATTTTAACTTTATTAATATAATGTGTCCCTACCACATACAAGTGGCTCCATGGGGTCCCCAAATCGACACAAGGATGCCCATGGTCAGGTATGTGTCCACCAATAAGGTTAGGACACATTTTAGGGTAATTTTGTATTATTATAATATTATTTTTTAACCCTTATTTACCGGATTTACCCTTAACCATGGTAAATAAAATATTTACCGCAGTAATTATTCAAAATGTCTAAAAATAAAAGTTACCTATTTACACAATTTGGACATCCTGATTCCAAATATGGAATCCATTTTTCTAAATTCAAAACACAGAAGTGGCAGAAATTAATTTAAAATTAATTCCCGCTGTCAAAACAAAAAGCGTGTTTTTAAGAGATAATAACTATCAAAAGATTGACACTTGTTTATGTTCGGTTTAATTGTAAAATTATGTCCAATGACCAACATTATATTAAGTGGTAAAAATATATTCTAAATATACTTTAAAACCACTCAAATTCACAATTTATCACTATTAATTATTTTGATTAACAAAGTTGTTTTTAATTAAAATTTAGTAATTTTCACTATTCATCAAAATATAAAAGTTATCCAAAAAGTACCAAAATTTCACCTTAGGCTAATTTCGATATTCCGAATCCAAAAATGAAGTCCATTTTGAAATATAAAATATATATTATTTCAAAAATTAGGTATTACTATTCACAACGGCTAGTTTAATTAGTTGTGGTGTGTGTTAGAACTCGAGGTTGCGTACAACACACGCTATCGCATTATTTGAAAGGAAACGTACCGTGGAAGCTTGGGGTGTTACATTCTCCCCTCCTTCAATAAATTGCGTCCTCGCAATTTTTTAAAATTTTGCTTGGGAATACAATGGAAAGTCCTACATCGGAAAAAGAGTCAATAAAACTATCACTTTAAAAGAATGAAAGAGAGGTATAAGGATCATCCAAGATAACCCATACTAGGATTCCATGTAAGAAAACATGGATATGGATGATAAACTAAGTGTCACGTTCTGATGGGGAGGGATAGAAATCATGATCAAGAGAAAGTTAACAATGAGAAAACCACAAACTTGTGTTGGGACAAACGACCATTAGTCTCCTAGTAGGAAAGTAAACGGACAACATTTTTTTTAAGTTACATTACATAAGGAAGAGGAATTCATTTATGATATTGACTAAGAACATCATGAGATATACTTACATTTTAAGTAGATTTTCATTCTTTAATAAATTTCCACCACTAACTCAATTTTTTTTAAACGTTGAGTATTCAAGAAGACTTGGTCACACTGGAAGAGCTAGAATAACTTCTATAGAATCACATGATCCATGTAGGATAAACCATATATTTACATTGTCTTTGAAGATTAATCAAAACCAAAATGGTTAGTGAATGATCTAATGATCCCCCAAAAGGATATTCATTGAGATAAATATGCACTAATCTTAATTTTATAAAATTAAACCAACAATACCCCAAAGTTAAATAGATACCATTCAATAACCAATTTTCCTTAAAATCCTTTAATATAATCCAAACTAATATTGAAACCCAAAACATAGAAGAATTTGATTATGTAGTCTCCCATGTTACATTGTATCTCCAAATGACATCAAATACTCTTAAAGTCACATACTTAAAAGTAATTAACATTATCACATATTCTCTGTTATAGGTTAATCATTTCCATAAATAACCCAAATCACTATAAATCAACAATAAAAACGTAGATAAAAATCCACCATTACTCTACAAATGAAACCCCATTGTATTCGATTTTCCTTGGGCATATAGTGTTCCCAACAAAGTGAACATCTTCCAAAATAACATTTATCACTTAATCACCAAATCATTTTCCTATTCCAAGGGTATTCATTTGATAAGAAATAAGAACCCAAATCATCTTATTATTGATCGATAAAATCATTTAACAACAAAAAAAAGTCACACTAACCAGGGACTTTACGTAGTCCAGTGGTAGGCGATAAATCCCAATCGCACTTTGGATGTGGGTTCGATTCCCACAGCTTTGTCCGACGCGACCGGTTGTCATACGGTCTACGTGTTGTCCTTTTTCAAAAACCAAAATGAGATAAATTCCTCAAAATAACATAATTTAACCACAAATGTTATATCATACTTTGCATTTTCATCCCAAATTATAATAACATATCATTTTCTCAAACCTCAATGATCATATAAAACCAAATGGTTATTTATACCTATATCCACAATAGAAGAGACAATTCTTCCTCAAATATCATTCTCACATGGCAAACTATGGGGTTACAAATACAAGAGAAAATTATTCCAAAGTAAACCCATCAATAAAGAGCACTAACACTTTTAAACATTTCACCATCCATTTATTTCCACATAGGTTTTTCATCATATGTTCCTCGGGTTCCCACATTGCCTCTTCCATCTTATGATTTCTCCATAGATCTTTTACCAGACAAGTCATCCGGTTTCTCAACACTTGATCTTTGGTATGAAGAATTCTGATAGGCTCTCCACAATAAGATAGATCGAGTTCCAGTTATAATTCTTCATAGGTGAGTACATGCATTGGTTCAGGCATGTATTTTTTCACTAGAGGTATGTGGATCACAACATGAACTCTGGAGAGACTAGGCGGATTTGCATTTTGGTAGAATGCGTTCATGTGTCACATTGGTACCTCAGGAATTTTTCAAAATCATCTACTTCCTTTACCCAAAAACTCCTCATCCATTTTGGATTATATCGATGGAAGCATCGATGCATCATAAAAAAATAGGTATTTCTTATATATAATTTTGAGACATCGTCATTAACATGTTTTTTTAGAAAAATTCTCACTGATTCATCTTCAAATATTTCGAAATAAGATTTTGGTAAATCAGTATTCGTATATCCCAAAAGACATAAATATATAATTTGATACATATAGGCTGCTCGAAGGTCTCCCTCTTCTGCAGCATCTAGAAAATCATTTAGTGCATCGTAATTTTGGGATAAAGTGAATAATTTGAAAAGCCCCTGATGGTACTTCCCACGCATAGCGTGGTAAGAAAGTTGAGAGCGCAAAATTATCCCATAGTCGGTACTTGATCCTTGAAAGAATCGTGCAATGCTAGAGGTATTGGATGTCTCATAAAGTTGTTTGCATGTAACATGGACATTTGAAAAAGTTTCAACATCGTCTGCGCATGACTTCTGGATAATAATTGTAAGTAGTTCTTCAGGAAGAGAGAGAAGAGTTGTTCGTGATCTTGCTCCCTCCATGTTTCAACTAACAAAAGAAAATACAATTAGGGTTTTTGAATACTTATCTAATAAGAATGTAAAAAAAATAGACATAATAGGATAATCTTGTAATTGAACAATATATCCTAACTTGGGGTACCCTATGTTAAAATCTAGGTTATCCACTATCTATTTGCCGGCATATATTCTTAGGGGTATTTTTTTTGTATTCCCTTAATAATGGTTTATACTAATCTTGTGAATTTACCAAAGCATATCCCTCGGGAGTGTCGTAACCAAGAGTGCAGCAAGGCCCGTTGTCGTGCACCAGTTCCCGTTCGAGTCTAGCTCAAAGCGGTGTTTTCGGGTTTTACCCCTAGGTACATCTGTGCCAGAGCCGCCTCTACCTGCTCGTATCCAGACAGGGATGTATTTCTCGGAAAACTCACAAAATCTCTACAATACCAAAATTCTAGGAAGTTCTTTTATACTAATCCTCAAAGTTCATCTTAGGTCTACGTGCTCTAATCAGAGTTTATCTAAATATAGCTACCAAGGTTTGTACTAAACTTCCTCTGATACCAACTGTAACGCCCCGACCCTAGTTACCCAGAGTCGGTGCATTATTACATAACATTGGGATGATCATGAGAAAGATCAAGTCTCGAAAGACCGATTAGTTTAGTAGCCTTGGAATAACTAGATACATCCATAAATTTTTACATTACATCATAAAAAAAACATTATGTCTTCATATCCCCTCATACTATCCCTGCAGGTCATTCATAAATTATTTCTTCATAATCCTGGAAAAAAACATTGAAAGGGGTGAGCTCGGATGCTCAGTAAGGATAACATTATAGCAGAAGCTTTCATAAATAATCATAAACACTTAAGGCAATTTATAACTAAAACAAAAGCCTTTGAAACTTGAACTTTCAACATGGTATGGCATAAATAAAATGAAATAATGCCATTTACTTACTCACATGGATATTCTACTAGTCTAATGATCACATGCAATATCAATAACCACTTTCATAATGATGGAATGCATAATGCCAGACTATCATAACCACATAGCCAAGGCCTCGTGCCAAGACTACAAATAAGATTTTGCCAAGGCCTTGTGCCAAGACACTAGTTTGTCTCATGAGACCTACCGATGCATCGAGGAGCTATAGCGGGCTCCACCCGTCACTTATTAAGTCCAATTCATTCCTCATATGAATAGGTTTAAGCATAAAATAAACATTCTTATTAAAACTAGCATACGAAATGTCAATACTTTAACCACAAACCATGAATGGTATAAAAATAGAACATCCACAGTCAAATATAACTCATTTGATACAATATGGAAGATTGTATTGTATCAAATTAACCTCAATCATGAATAATGAAGGATGTTGACATAGATGAAAATAATCATCAAAACTATTTGAGAGAAATATTCCCCTTTTCTTGAAAACATTTAAAAGTCACACTATTTGTCAAGAAGCCATTTAAAAATATATTTTTGAATCAAAGTGTCCCATACCACTTTGAAACCTTTTAAAAGGATTTTTAATTTCTAAACTTTAATGTCCATATAAAGAAATCCTTAAAACCATTTTTAAAACATGGACATTAATGAGAAAGATTTAGATGAATAAGTCTTTAAAACATTTAAAAATGGTATTTTAGTTAGAGATTCTAACCAAAATAGAGACACTAGAATGAAAATAATTGAGGTAATCAAAACTTTGTAATATCATGAGAATAAAGGGAATTCATGATATACTATGTCAAAGTACATTATATACACCACATAAAAGTGATTTGGTGTATATCAACAAAGAAGTCTCAATGGAATGTAAGTTGAGATGAAATCTCTCATAAAGGCCATATCCTTAGGTTAAGGATAAATCAACAACATAATTATGTGTGAAAAATATAAATACACTAAATATGATTGGATATTCAGTGTAAAAAAATCAAAGTATATTCACACATATTCCTGTAAAAACAACACCAACGAATTGGATGTTTAACTCAACAAATGGTGAAAGAGTTAAAATTACTCTTATAAAATTCATATCAATGACTTGAGAATTTTAAATGGAGTGATTATGTGTATCAAAAGTATATCCACAGGAAGGGGAGTGGAAATTATGACATAATCAAATGAATAGTGATTCCACACATAATCTTGGGGTAATATAATCAATGAAATATGCGTAAAGACAAATGAGTGGAAATTGAAATCTCAAATTCCCTTTTTGATTAGGTAACTTAAGAAACAAACACCCATGAAATAAAGATCATACCATGATGATGTAAATACCCATAAAATAAAGTATATTACACAATGAATACAATCATGGGTAGTACACATACACCACATGCAATAATTAAGTGGTGATCAATGGAATTCTCACGGAATTAAAAGTGAGACAAGAAACCCCTTACCACGTTAATCAACTGAGTCGCATGGCCAAAAGATAATAAACACCAAATGATTTACAGAATAACATGAATATAAAGTGAATAATGATAATATATATCAAATGGAAGTACACAATACACCACTTTCAATAATTTAGTAGCGAACAATGGAAATCTCACGGAATTGAAAGTGAGATAAGAGAATCCCTTACTTTGTACTTTTTCCTTGGTCGATGGTAGGTTTACCTCCTATATAATGGTGAAATAATTGTTATTGAATAATACAAGAATCAGTTACTTTAATATGATATCATATATGATCTTTTAACATTGATTTGTTAATAATATCTTAGAATTATCGTCATTTCAGGTGTTAACGGGTTCATTTTACTTTATATTCTTTGTTATGTGAGCCATATTCGTTATTAATGGGATGTATATTATTCATATCCATAATGGTATCAAGTCCTTAAACATCATTTTTAAATCATCAAATGATAATTATACTTGAATGGATACGATGGAGAATGACTCACATCGCGTTCGTGGAGACGGTAGTCCGTACGTACGCACGAATGCTACTTCCATTTCATTTTTATTTTAAAAGAATCGAATCCAAATGATACATAGGTATATTACTATTCCAGTAAAATATAATATTCTATGTATGTTACTTAAGTTCATTAACACCATCCTTTATACGTTCCATGTGTGGTATGAACGAGTCATATCATTTTAAGGGGGTGGTAGTCCGCACTTCCTCAAATGAAATTATCGTATGTATATACAACATGAAACGAATAATTGTATGAAATAAAATGGAATTACAGAAGCTTATATATAAAATATATATCATTAATCTCATATTTAATTACAGTTCCATCCTAATGGCCACCATGAGAGGCGGTAAGATGTATTGGAACAATCATCGTTTCGTGAGGCGTTAGTTTGCCATCCACAGAAACATTATGTTCATCATCCATTAGATGGAGTTGTGTGAATGTGTAGTTTGAATCCTTCTTATAACAACATCCTAGTATATTGTGGATACTGGTTTTGTTACAAAAGAAAGGAAATAAAAAGAGTTTGGGGGTTGGAGAAGCAAAATAATTGAAAATAATTTAAGAGAAAATGTTACCTTTAATTTAGGTAACTCACTTTGGTTGGAACCAAAGGACTTATTGAAATGCTTTCTGCCTAAGGTGAAGCTTCAAGGATGAGGATAGGGATGTGGGGAGCTTATTTGGGCAGGGTTTGGACGAGACAAGTTGCTTGAGAGGTGTGAGGAATGAGTATACGTGGTCTCCTTTTATAAGGAAGAGGAGGGGCTCTTTAGGAAAGAGTGAAAGTATTACTTTATAATATAATTATATTCGGTTTATAATGGTCCAAAAATCATTGAGGTCTAAGATAAGATGACTAATATTCTAAATAAAATCAACCAATAAGAATTGGACAGGTTTTAGATAATATTTTAATCATTATAATCTTTTTTAATTAAATGATTTATTAATGAGGTAAACATTTCATCATTATTGTGTCATTAATAATTTAAATTATTTGATGTCTAAAAATTATAAATAAAATATAATTATTTAGGAAATCTTTTTAGCTTTCTAATTAATATTTATAATCGAAAATCCAACATGTATAACCCTATGTAAAAATTGTTCTTCTAAAAGATGTAAGCTTAAGCCATTTTTATTTTTATTTTAACTTTATTAATATAATGTGTCCCTACCACATAAAAGTGGCTCCATGGGGTCCCCAAATCGACCCAAGGATGCCCATGGTCGGGTATGTGTCCACCAATAAGGTTAGGACACGTTTTAGGGTAATTTGTTATTATTATAATATTATTTTTTAACCCTTATTTACCGGATTTACCCTTAACCATGGTAAATAAAATATTTACCGCAGTAATTATTCAAAATGTCTAAAAATAAAAGTTACCTATTTACACAATTTGTACATCATGATTCCAAATATGGAATCCATTTTTCTAAATTCAAAACACAGAAGTGGCATAAATTAATTTAAAATTAATTCCCGCTGTCAAAACAAAAAGCGTGTTTTTAAGAGATAATAACTATCAAAAGATTGACACTTGTTTATGTTCGGTTTAATTGTAAAATTATGTCCAATGACCAACATTATATTAAGTGGTAAAAATATATTCTAAATATACTTTAAAACCACTCAAATTCACAATTTATCACTATTAATTATTTTGATTAAAAAAGTTGTCTTTAATTAAAATTTAGTAATTTTCACTATTCATCAAAATATAAAAGTTATCCGAAAAGTACCAAAATTTCACCCTAGGATAATTTCGATATTCCGGATCCAAAAATGAAGTCCATTTTGAAATATAAAATATATATTATTTCAAAAATTAGGTATTACTATTCACAACGGCTAGTTTAATTAGTTGTGGTGTGTGTTAGAACTCGAGGTTGCGTACAACACACGCTATCGCATTATTCGAAGGGAAACGTACCATGGAAGCTTGGGGTGTTACAGGTAGGTAAAGAAAAAACTATATGAAGTTGTTATAGCACACCTTGTTTGTCGATCCTCTCTCTAAGCACCACATGTACTCATTCCACCAAGGACTCTATGAAAGTATCAATCATCATCACAAGAAACGTCACATGAGGAAATATCCCTCCTAGGGGTGAGTAAAACAATACTCAGTAGGGACCACGAAACCACAAAGGTACACCAAAAATAATTACACAAAGTACACCATAAAAGATACACATGAAGTACACCACAAAGAAAACACACAAAGTACATTCAATAAGGTCATCTCAAATAGGTATAATTCTAAAAAAGTAAGAGAAGTATTTCCAATTTTACTCCATATATATCCCTGTCTCCATTACACTATATTTTTCGACGGAACATGGAGCATCAATGGTGCACAAATAATTGATGGTGCACTGAGCGTCGATGGTGTATAAAGCATCTGTGGTTCCCGGAGCGGCGATGGGGCCCCAGACATCAATGACGCATAATGCATCGGTGATGCACAGAGCATTGACGGTGCTAGTAGCATCAATGTTGCACATATCATCAATGGAAAACAGAGTCTAGGTGGCACAGAGAGAATAAATGGGTCATGAAGATCCCAAGTCATATAGCCACCAAGATCACATAGTCATAGCCACCCGCAGGATTCCGCTCATTGTGCACTTGTTCCAAGAGAACCTGCACCTCAAGCCATTAGGTCGCATGCCAGCATCCAAAAAAACTCAATTAGTGTATCTTAAAATACCCCCTCATAGAAATGGTCAAAATTGGTCAAACATCTCATCAAATGGACATAAAATTTCAATGATAGGACTAATATAGTAAAAAGGGACAGGTCCGGTCTGGGTCCGACTCAATCCGGGCTGGCTGACCCAAACTGGCCCAGTTCTCCTGACACGACCTAACCCAATCTATCTAGGTTGGAATGAATTGGAATGGCCTGATGAGACATTGGACCATGTCTCAGTTCGCCTTACCTAATCTGCCATATGTTGGTCATCACCATTAGTACACGACTCGGTCGTTCACTCGTGGTCAACGTGGATTTCATGTTCCACACAGAATACACTGCATCATAGACCACTGGTCCTACATCCCCGCTACCATGGATTCCTCCTCCAATGTAGCCTATGTTCCTCTTCCGACCGCAGGCACCATTACATCCACCTGTCGTGGATCCTATTCGCCACCTAGGGCTAGTGCCATCGCGGGCTCCTCCTTAGGTGATGTCCCAATAGACAGTGGTTGTTCACCCTACCAAAACCTGGTCTACTTCCAAGTTGTGTGCTGCACTCACCCTTGGCCACCCTACTAGTTACCCTCCATTCATTTCTCCCTCTTCCATTAGTCATTGCATTCCTGCTTCTCCCTTGTCACACCTTTACAATATCATCACGGATCCCAACCTTCAGTTTCAGATCATTGCACCATGGACAGTGGTCTCAACGATCGAGCGTTCTTGTATGGTTTCAAAATGCATAAGAACACATGAAGAACATGATTGATTTATGGGGTAGGGATTAAACACATGAAAATCTAAATAATGGATCTTTGCCTTGGTCTTTTCATCTTAGCGGGATCATGAAGATACCAATAGTAGAATAATCACCAGGATCTATTCACTTTATTTATAAAATAATTATCCCTCTAGTAAGAATGATCGAACCGAGGATCAACTTGTTCCAATGTTAGTCCACATTCATTATTTGAATCTATGAAAGTAAACAAAATCACAAATATATCGACACCCAACATCAATGATTTGAAAAGTTTTTGAAGAAGAATAGAGGTATGTTTTTCCGTCGATCCTCGATCAGTTGGCATTCTTTGTCTGGAGATAGCTTCCATCTCCTTACTTTAATGGAATTAGATGGTTATGGAGATAACCATCAATTCCTCGGGCATGGATTATTAAAAGGTGATATCATCGCCTTGTCAACACATAATGTTCAATAAAATATTTCTATTTTATATTTTAATGATGTCTACATCCAAAATATAACTTTCACCCTCGACCCGCACCGGTCAAGGTTAGGCCTCACCTAAGGAAAAAACCCCTTGCGAACTCAACTGTGGTCTTATATTTCCAATTTGAGTTACCATTTTTGAATTATTTGGATTTCAACTTAAAATAATTTTTGTTTAATTTTTTTTAATTACTGTTACGACATGGGGGACTTTTTCTATAGATGAGCCACACCAAATGATGTTACATCGCACCTATAGTAAAGCTACTACTCTGATCTCGATAGTTCCCTCGTATTTCTAATTTGAGATCCCATTTAGTAGTTATTTCAGTTTTTCATAATATTTGGATGTTTTTGCTATTAAAAACAAAACATTTTTCAAAAACAATTCAAGCACCCCGGGCGTCAGAATTGCAAGTTGTCTCATTTCCTAGACTCAAAATTTTATTAAATAATTTATAAAAATTAAATCATGAAAATTTGAGTAATTAAAATCTACCCACATTAGGTTTTCAGTTCCTTGAAAACTAAAACAATGGTTACTCAACAAAAAGGTGAGGTTACTTAACTCGATTATAAGACAACCACTCCCATTTACACTCTTGCTGATTATCATGCTACCACAGAACACGTACCAGATTAATTGACCTCCTATGAAATATATACTCCTTTAGATCCTCTATCACCACTGGATACTCTGAAAAAATCACCCCATCATCAAATTCCAACTCTCCCCATTCGATGATGTGTGATGGATAAGGCATGTACCTCCTCAATTACAACACGTGGAAGAAATATTCCACTCAGTGAAACTATGGGGGTATATCTAGGTGGTACGTCACCTCAAAAACTCTACTTAGTATCTATAAAGGGCTGATATATCTTGAAGATAACATTGTCACTCTAGAAAAATATCTATAATTCCCATCAAGGTGAGACTCAGAAGAACACATGGTATCCCTCTTTGAAATACAAATTCCTCCACCATCTTTCAGTATATGTCTTCTTCTTCCTTTGTGCAGTCCCCATCCACTCTTAGATGATATTCACCTTCTCGATGATATCTCATACCAACTCTGGACCCATGAGTGAGGAGGCATCTAGATCTACTTAGGATAGTGGGAACATTCATGGTTATTCGTACAAGGCCTCGAATGGTTTCATACCAATGGTGGAGTGGTAGCTATTGTTATATGAAAAATCCACCATAGGTATGTTGTCTTCCCAACTATGTCCAAAGTCGAGGTTACAAGTACATAGCATGTACACTAGAACCTGGATGGTCTTCAATATCTAGCAAACCATATGGGGATGAAATTTCATGCTCAAGTGTAACAGATTCCCAAATTCCCCCTACAATCTCTTCTATAGTTGGGATGTAAAGCTATCATCATTATCTGATATGATCATTGATGGAACTCTATGAATCTGAACTATCTCATGCACGTAGAGGCATCCAAATCTATCTATAGAGCTCTACTCATGGATCGGTACGATGTGGGATGACATGATGATTCATTCAATGATCACACTGATGGAATCATGTCCCCTACATGTTAATGGAAAAAAGGTCACGAATTCCATTAATATCCCATCCCTCTTCCTCTCTGGACCCTCACAGGGTTGAGTAAAACCCACTATAACCTAGATCACATATTTCACTTACTATCTAGGGAGGTATTGAGAAACCAACTCTACCACCACCTTCTTCATCCTCGACAACCATAACTGATGTCGATGTTCCTGATACATCTTTTCCACTATTGGATATACCACAAAAGAAGATTTGTGGAACTCCTTCAAGACCTCATCCAAAAATATAAATGGCCTTACTATTCACCCAATAAATAGAACGACATGCTCCCCACCTTTCAAATATCTATGAAGGGAATTCCCCAAGGACATCTATGTATGTGTAGTCTCGCAGTTATTATCTCTGAGTTGTGCCTCCCTAAATAACAAAAAGAGTGGAGAGGTAACCACCATCAACTGGAGATAATCTTCTTCATCTATATCTTCAAAGTATATCTTCAACGGGGCTAACTACTCTATTTCATAATTCAGTAGATGTGAAATTGATATCCAGCTAAGAGCATTTTCCACCACGTTCCCCTTCTAAGGATTACAGAATATCTCAAAGTCATAGTCCGGGAGGAACAATAGACAGTGCCTCTATCTCAAGTTCGAATCCATTTGATAGAAGATATATATGAGACTATTGGGGTCATAGGAGATGGTAAATCACTCTCCCATCGGGTAGTGTCACCACATCTTCAATGCAAAGACTGATGTTTCAAACTCCAAATCATGGGTTAGATAGTTCTGCTCATGTCTCCTCAACTGGAGAGAACCATAGTTAATCACCTCTTTACCTTGCATCAGGAAAAAACCTATCCAATTTCTTGGTGCATCATAGAACACCATGTACTCAACACCCACCTCCGGTAATCTCAACATGGGAGCACTCTTCAACCTCTGCCTCAGCACCAGAAATCACTATTTTCATGTTTTCATCAATATGAAAGGCTTACCCTTCCATGTCAAGGCCATCAAGGGTGCTTCTAATCTAGAAAATTTAGGTAAAACCTCTAATAGTATTCAAAAAAACCTTGTAAACTTTGCACATTGGTAATACTCTTCAATGGCTCCAAAGAAACCATCACTTTATTCTTCGCTGGATCTACTATAACTCTAGCCTCTAAAATGATGTGTCCCAAAATGTGGACCTCCCAAATCAAGAACTTACACATTGAGAGATTCCCATAAATTTGGTGCTCTCAATGTGTGTCCAGGACCATCCTCAACTGTATCATGTTCTCCTCCTTATACACCTAGTACACCAGAATGTCATCAATGAAGACCACAATGAACCGGTCTAAGTAAGGATGGAAGATTTTGTTCATGAGTCTAGTAAACACTTCTAGGGAATTACTCACACAAACAGAATAACTAAGTACTCATAGTTGCTATACCGACATCTAAAAGTTATCTTCAAGATGTCCTTATCCAATACACGAAGCTGTTGATAGCCAGATCTGAGGTCTTTCTTTAATAACCACCTCTCTCCCTTCAGATGATCAAAGAGGTCATCAATCCTTGGTAGTGGATACTTGTTCTTCATTGTCACCTAGTTCGGGCACTGAAAATCCACACATAACCTCAATATCTCATCTACTTTCTTTGAAAACAATGTCGGGCCCGCCCAATGTCAAACAATGTGTCTCACGAAGCCCTTTTTCTGTATCTCCTCCAGGTGTACCCTTTAATCATGAAGATATGTGGGAGAAATATAATATGATGGAATAGATTTCAATGTCACCATGGGGTATAGATAAATTCAGAAATATACCTCTAGGGGAAGAGTTAATCTTGGATCATCTTCTGGAAATATGTATGTGTACTCGTCCACTTCTACAGGAAACTAAGGACACATCTCATCCACTACACTGAGTTTCATGCCAGCCAACTTGTGTGTGATCAGATGTACCCTCCTATGTGTGAGTCCAACCTATGATTCTTGTTTTTTCTTTTTCAACAATAATGAAAAACCTGGTCTCCTCTCTATAGACACGCCGACTATGCACCTCGAAGAGTCAATCTGGGAATGGAATGTGGGTAACCAGTCCATACCATGGATGATGTCGTAAGGCCTTGATGCTACCACTAAGATATCCCAACCAAAATAATCACCCCCAAGAGTAAGGTAACATTTTTGTAACTTGTGTTTGATCGTCTAATCACTTGATGTATGAGTTTCTAAGCATATAGATCATGTAAATGGTTCCACTGGATTCTCCATGTTTCGAACAAAGGTCGAGGCCGTAAAAGAGTAACTAGAACTTGTGCCTATCAAAACTGTAGCTATAGTGGAAACGACATATTTATTACCTCTAATAACCTATGGAGAACTGGTGTCATAATACTCCATCGCTTGAAGTTGTCCTTTCCCCAGTGTACCGTCTCCCTGATCTTGTGGTGGACCACTGGTGGTGGTGTTTGTAGTACCTCAAACCTCCACCCACCTCCTGCTGCCCATCCATCTCGTATGAAAAATCCACCACCTGGTGGACCACCCTATTTCTACCTTCTCCTCTACCTTTGTGGTCCCTCGACCATCATCAGATTATCTCTATGATGAGTTGGGAAATCATGACCCATGTGTCCCCGACCACCGCACGAGTAGCACAACCTATCCTTCAGTTGACATTATCTTCGATGGGATCCTCCCACTGATTAACCTATGTTTTGGGGTAATACCATGAAATATTTTATCCACATAGATACATGCATTAGCATTCGGCTACCTGATGCTGAAGACTCTACTACCTTACACCTTCTGGTAGCTCCCACTATTGTTGTCTGCTCTTCTAGAAATCTATCTACTATCAGAGCTCGCTCCAATACCCCATAATATTTCATAATTCTAATAGATATCAGGGATTCCCTAATATCCTATATTATCCCTTAATCAAAGGGTCATTTTTTAAAGAATGTGTCCCATATCATATCCATGAAGTAGACAAAAAGTTATTTAAATCTCAAAGAGTAATCTGCTACTGTATGTTTTCCATACAGCAGATGCAGTATCTCCTGTATATTCACAAAGCATAACATCACTGAGAAGAACTCCTCCCTGAAGAGATATTCGAATATTGTCCAAGTGATGGTCATCTCCTCAACTATCTAGATCACTATGAACTACCATATCCAGATTGATCCATGTATAAGAATCATGGCTATAACTTTTATTTGGTCAAGAGGCATCTTTACTACGAAGAAGTCACGCGTATCCTCCTCCATCCAATCCTCAATAGCCTGGGGGTCTGGCTCACCGCTGAACCTGAGAGTTCATTCTCTCTAGAACTCATAAAATTCACTTGACATGTGTGTGTCCTCTACCAGTAATTATGGTAGTAACATCTCCTCTCCAAGTGGTGGTATCACTAGTACACCACCTGGGGTGCTATCTCTAGTACTAGTCCTTGTAACAATGCCGCATCTCTAGTCAGATCATCCTCATGATCAGGCATCAGAATCCTTGCAAGATGTCTACATGGAGACATCCTGAAATAGATAAAGATGTACCACAATAAATATTGTATTCTGGATGAGCTGACACTAATATAAGAAGGACATGGGAACTCACTCAATCCTATATGATGCATGTACCATTATTTTCCATGAAACTGGTGTCATACTGTAGCAAGTCATAAAGCAGAATTTTGAGTTTTAGTGTATGGATACATCGGAGACCGCACCAACACTGAATTCCCTAGCCTGAAATACGAACATGAAACACTCAACACTACTTCCCCAAACCAATCTCAAAGAATCTTGGTCTGTTAGGTATAATCAGCCTCCTCTGATACTTCTCTATCATAACCCATCCCCTAGGGCCTGTGCCATGCTCTCCCCATTCCTACCTCTAATAAACCAGGGGATGGATACTATTACTGAGTAGTTATATCCCACAAATGTGAGGCATTTTATTATGTACATGTACATATGCACCAATTTTCTGGGAAAAAAGTATTGAACTCAAAAAACTAATTAAACAAGCATGTATACCACTAATATAACAATAATAAAGTATGATAATACAAAAATAGTAAAGTAAACAGAGCCAAAATACAATCCCAACCATAAGGGAAAGTACAAGATCATAAATATCATCCTTAGAAAATGCTACCTGAAGGGTAGGTATAGAAACAAATGTATGAAGTTGTTGAAGCACACATCATCTATCAGGCTTCTCTCTAAGAACCACCGAGGATCAATCCATGAATTAACATTCCAAAGCATTGATAACCTATAAAATACATAACCCATGTAGACATTTCTTGTGTAGGGGTGAGTAAAACAATACCCAGTAGGTACCACAAAACCAGAAAGGTACACTGTAATAAATTACACGAGATCCAAAAAAAATGAAACACATCAAGTACACCCCAAAGTAAACACACGAAGTACTATCAACATGGTTATCTCACATAGGTAAAATATTAAAGCATGAAGATACTTATTTCTATTTATAGTACACAAATCTCCTAGTCTCCATGACACTATAAGTATTGATGGTGCATCAAGCATCTATGATTCACAAAGCATCGATGGATCATGGAGGGTCGATGATGCACGAAGCGTTGGTGGTGCCAGTATCGTTGATGGTTCTAGGGACGTCAATGATGCACGAAGCAGTGATGATACATGGAGAATCCGTAGCGCACAGAGCATCTATAGAGCATGGACTATCACTGGTGCATAGAGTGTCAATGGATCATGGGGAATCAATAGAGCATGGATTGTCGATGGTACACAAAACATCATTAGGTCATGTAGCTCATAATTCACATAGTCACGTCCATCGCTAAGATTCCGCTCATAGCACACTTATTCTATGAGATCCTACACCTCGCACAATTATTTCACATTCCAATTTCCATAAAAACTCACTTAGAGTATCTCAAAAGTTCCTCCTAATATCAAGGGTCCCATCACCACAAACAAACTGTCAAACAAACACACGATTTGAAAGGTACGACCAAATTAGTAACAAGGGTCAAGTCAGGTACAGGTTCAACCCAACCTAGTCTAATTCTCCTAACTCGACGTAACCTGGTCAGTATAGTCCCACCTGGTTCACCCTACCCGGCTCACTGCATGTAGGATAGCTCATTCATCACAAGGCTCAACGATGAAATCCCTATTAATGTAGTTTTCACGTTCAATGTAGATGATGCCATGTCTCGTCCCCATGGTCCCGCAGCCCCACTACCATGGGTCCTTGTCTAATGTAGCCTCTGATATGCATCCCGCCGCAACCATCACCCTATCTCCAGCCTACCACATGTGTCCTACATCACCACAGGATGCTCCTCTGATGCGGTCTCCCTGGACCACGGCTGTGGACCCCTCCAGAACCTGGCCTCCTGCTGGGCCACACATTTCCCTCATCACCGACCACTTAGCCAGTGTGCCCCCATTTTTCATGCCCTCCTTCATTGGCTACCACTTTTCTATTTCTCTCTCATCACACCTACTAAAATCCTTTTCAGATCACAACCTTCGATCTTAGATTGTTGTGTCATGGATCGTGGGTGCAACTATCGATCATATGAGTAGGGTTTCAAAATGGGAAAGAATTCACAAAGGACATGTTAGATTTAGGGGGGAGGGTATAAGAAGATGAATAACCAATTAACATATCTTGGCCTTATTTTTTCCCTTGATATATTCATGTTAGTATTATCACGAAGAAACCAACATCAAATTAATGACCAAGATATATTCTCTTTTATCCCATAATAATTATCCATCCTCCAAGAATGATCGAACCACATATCAACCTATTCATGTGTTATTTCACATTCATAATTTAATTCTATGAAGGTACAAATAAATCACAAATAGATTGACACCTTAACTCAAGGATTGGATAAGTTTTTTATGAAGAATGGAGGTCCCTACCATTATTAATCCTTGATCTGCTGGCATTCATTGTCGGGAGATAACTTCCTTATCCTTGCCTTATGAGAATTATAGGGTTATGGGGATAACATTTAATTCTTGTGACATGGATTATTAAAAAGGGAAACCACCAATTTTTCTACACGTTATGTTCAACAAAATATTATTATTATATATTTTAATGAAATCTACATCCAAAATCTATCTTTCACCCCTAACCCACACCGGTCATGGTTAGTCCCCACCTATAGAAAATAAATTCTTAGAAAATCAACAGTGGTATCAGATTTCCAATCCATGTTACCATTAATGAGTTATTAATATTTTAAAATAAAATAATTTTTTAATTATTTTATTTTTGGTCTCACCCCTGGGGACTTTTTCTACAAATGACCTGTGCCGACCTATGATAGGTTGCGTCTTGGGTATACCCACTACTCTGACCTCAATGATGACTTTAGGTTTGTGATCTGGGAACTCATTTAGGATTCAATTGAATTTTTCATAAAAATCATGCATGGGAGCTATTAAAAATGTATCATTTTTCAAACAAACATTCTAGGCTCCTCGGGCCTCAGAATCGCACACCATCTTAGCACCTGGTCTCAGAATTTTCCAAAATAAGTTCTAAAAATAAATTAGGGAAAATCTGAGTAATTACATTAATGTTATATTTATAGTATCCATGATGTCATTAAATTTTATTATTATTATGAAAACACTATTACACACCCTTTTCCAATCAAACAAGAAGTGAAATCATTTCTTATGTATACATATGACTTACTATATCCACATAGTGATACAATTCATTTTCACCACCATATTATATGGATGGTTGTATGTATGGTATTTATATTTTAATATTATATTTATGACCAATTTATAATTTTTAATTATAATATTATTTAGACCATTCTATCATCCAATTTTTTTGGAAACGATAATGTCGCTCAAGTATACATATTGACTAACATCTCCACAGTGACATATGATTCATTTTTCATTTATGTTTTATATGGATGGCAATAAGGATTATTTTGATCAATATATCTGGTATATATGATATAATAATGATTATGTAAAGTTGAATTATTATTTAAATTTCTTTTATTTCATTAGTCATAAAATTGAAATGTCGTTTATTCTTATGTACGACTAATCATCTCCATGAATGTTGTAATTAATATTTCTATCTCTACTTTTTATGACTAATTTTAAATATGTATATAATTAATATATATTATTTTTATACCATTATTAATATTCTATAAATCCTGGGATGAAGATCATTGTATAAGTAATATGACTACAAAACCGAAACATGCTTGGAATGCGTAGCATTAATCACCCAAAACTATTGTTTTAATAAAAAATTGTTATAAAAGGTTGATAAGATGTTATAAAAAATTAATAAATGGGATAATAGATATAGGTTTTTGGGATAATTATATAATAATTTCATTTTTATTATACATGGGTTTTTAGTGTGAAATATGAAAGGGGATATTTAAGGTAATGTTTTTTCACAATATCATCAATATTAAGGATTCATAATGTTTATGTATCCACTAAGAAATATGTATCTTCAATGTCCTTATATTAAAACATGTTTTCATAAAAAATTAACATTCTCCTAATTTTTTTTAAAATATTTTTTACCCATTCTTGAATATTTATAAAATGGTTTGAAAGGAATAGTTTAATTTTTTTCCAAATGATGTACTTTGTGATTATTCTTATAAAATTATCAAAGTAATGTTTTTTTTAACTTGTAAAGTATAAGGTTACTTCCCCAAAATAATGACGAGTAATTGATCCTAATATTATTTTACAAGATAACATGTTTATTTTTAAATAAAAGTTTTCATTTATGAATTCGTTTATTTTTAAAAATGAGAAGTGTTTTTTGAATGGAAAAGTTATTTTCCTCAGGATTTAATCCATGTGATCTTTCAAAATAATTTTCCATATAAGATGATATAAATTTATATTAACTAGAATTTATTGGGAATGTGATCCCATGATATAATCCATATTCT
Organism: Viscum album; assembly: GCA_963277665.1. Taxonomy (NCBI): domain Eukaryota; kingdom Viridiplantae; phylum Streptophyta; class Magnoliopsida; order Santalales; family Viscaceae; genus Viscum; species Viscum album. The sequence continues at coordinate 377,457,098 of OY728132.1, forward strand.
ATCCCTAGATGGATTCTATTTATTATGAGAAGATTAAATGTCTATTAATTCCATTTCTTTTCTATGGGCTACGCTATGATGAAATTTTAATGAATTCCATTTCATTTCAGGGGTTCTGATATGATGAATGATTTATTTTATTTTGGAATAAATATGAATAGTTTTCATTATTTGATTGTAGGGACCTATACCTCTCACTAATGTATTGGGTAAATAATGATATCTCATGAGATAAATAGACCTGAAATTTGGAGTAAACTTAGTTCAGTAAGGGAAAATTTCCATCATGATAGTATAGTGAGTACACCTTGAATTCTATGATGGATTGGGGAGTGAACCCATTCCACTATGATAGTCTTGTAAAATAGTCTTTACTTCTAACGAAATTATTTTCAATGGTTATGTTAATGGGTAAATTATAGGTATTATGAAAATGTTATTATCTCATAGATCATGTTACATTATGATTTTTGTCATATGAACTACCAATAATTATTCCATGACATGTTATTATTATCTTTTCTATGAAGGGAATAATTTTAAAATATTCTAGTAATGTTCTTATTCTCATATATTCATGTAAGGATTATATAATCATTTAATTATATTTTGTTTTGGCAATACTGAGCATATGAGATCACCTTCTTCTTATGTTTATTTTTCATACAATATAAATAATGATATTAAGTTTCATATATCAATAAGAGGTTATTTATTAAGAAATAAGTGGAAAATGATGAAGATGTTTTATGAAAAAGTTATTTATGATTCCATGCCTCTGAAGTCACTTGACCTTTATGACCATGTAACACGTGTTAGTGTAATTAAAGGATTATTCATCTAAAAATATTTAGTATTTATAATTGAAAATAGTTAGTCAATAAAATAACATTGTTACACCCTAAGGTGACAAAAATTGCCAAAATAACCCTGTAGTAATAGATCATCAAGTCGTACCCACATTTCACACAACTCAAAGGGAACCATCAAATATAGAGTCATAGATATAGGAAAATCACTCTACTATAGATCTATCCCAGAATCAATATACCATTGATAGGATAACACCATAACATCCTATTGAAAAACTATTGGGTTATCTTCTACAACCATGGTAAATACCATCCCCTTAACCACTGAAAAAGTCAACATCAGATCAACCATCAATGAAGATAATAAAGGACGAATCCTCTGGCCCATTTGAGGGTCTTGTTTTCATATGAAACCAGCAAAATAATAGTCAGAATCATATAACATATAATGATTCCATAATAATTCCATACAATCCTACACTAAATACATAAATTCAATACCAAGTATTATTTCAAAATGATATCTCTAAAAACTTATAAAATCACTTAAAGAGTTCTTCTTCCTTAGATTTATCTCACGAACTTGACAACTGTATATAAATAATCTCCACCTAAAATTAGTGTTATCAAAATTAAGTAAAATAGAAGCCTCTACAACTCATATACATGTTTAGGTGATATGAATAAGTGTGTATCTGTTAAATTAAATAAAGAATGTGCATATAGAATGCAATAAAATGGTACCTTGAACAATGCCTAGCTTTCATGGTGTTAGTAACATCATGGAATGAAACTGTCTATGGCCTACCTGATGACCTCTTGGAAACTAATAAAGAACACATCCTTGGATACTATAAATCACCTATATTTTTTTGAAATAGATTTTTTTAATAATTTTATTTATTTGATGTCTTGGGTTAAACACAACACCATCTTAGCTTGCGTTATACACAACACTGATTTTCTAAGAAACATATTTTTATTATTGTAATTCATTAATAAAGAAAATTATATCATAGTCATCATAATGGAGGGTATGAAAGATATTAACAAAATTATGAATGTATGGTTTATGCATGTGAAACACTTAAATTAATAGGAAATGTTTTTCTGAAAATTTATTTAAATGTACACAAGTGTATTTTTTACAAATACATAATGAAATCACACTTATTGGATTATATTAATGAAATATATATATATATTCAAAATAATTTTTAACATTAATCTTAAGTGTTTTATTGAAAATATATAGAAACAAATCCAATTTTATGCATAAAAGGAGTATTCTTATAAAAAGGTGGGTTTTCACCTTTTGATTCGGCACATGATTTAAATATTATTTTTTGAAACATAAATAAATTTTTTTTTGAAAAAAATAACTTCTTATTTGGAATCAAAATATAGAAATTTACTTTTGTCCAATTTTTTTTGTTTTCCTAATAGGTTTCATTTTTTATGAATAGTAAAAAATATGTAATTTTAATTGAAAATAACATTTTCATCAAAATAAATTTTTGTATAAAATTATATTTTTCATTTTTTTAAAATAATAATTAAGTAAATTTTTATCATTTATTAAAATTTAGTTCATTGGAATTAATTTCACATTTAATTATGATATGTAAACATTTGAATATTTTGAATTTTTTCGCTTTCAAACCTCGTTTTTTTGATCCAACAATGGGATTATTTTTAAAAAAAATTATTCTATTATTTTTTTTGAATTTTGAAAAATGGATTAAATATTTTCAATTATAACCTCAAAATTTAGTATATATGTCCCTTTTGTTTTTGGATAAAATGATTAGTAACTTTAGTATTATTATCTTCCACACTATAGTGGAAAATATGTTGTAAAGGATATAAAAAATATTTTAAATATTATTAAAGAACCCTAATATATTTCGAAATGTAACTATATGAATATAATTCAACAAATAAAAAATAAAAAATAAAATTTATTAATTTAATGGACTCTTATCAATGATAATTACTTGGATATTATTAAAATCAAAGAGAGTGACAAAATGTCGCACTATTACATTTAATAAATTATAATATTTTTAATATATGACTAAATAAAAGATATGTTGGACTATGTATATTATTCAAAAATATATTGTGATTTTCTATATCATTAAATTTTATTTGAATTTTTTAGTGAACAAATAATTATCATAAATAATTATTCAATGATGATGCAGTCATTATTCAATAAATTAAACAATAAACTAAATGATATTTTAAAAATTAAAATAAATATTCTTTCACTTATTTAAGGCTCTTCACGTTTTTAAGTGGTTATTAATACATATTTGGGTCGTATTAAAAGAATTATTTCTATGTTATCAGGCTTTATTGATTTTCAGAATGTCAAAATAAGAATAGTGTGGAAATTAAAACTACAGTTATTTTATAAAACTTACATTTTATTGAATTTGGTAAAAACAATAAAAATCCTAAATAATGAAAAATGTGATATATTATGGTCTTAAATATCATTAAATTCCCATATATGTTCCAATTTATACCTTATAATTTAAAATATCAACCTTTCAATTTTGAAAATGGTGTTACCATTGTAAAAATTAAAATATGTTAATTAAGGGATAATAAAAAATATATGGTTTCAAATTACACCAAAACCTATATAAAATCGATTTGTTGATGGTATTACAATATTACACCATATTATATTTTAAAAATATCCCATTTTGATGTATTTTTAATGATATTGAGATTATTATAAATTAATGTTTTGATAAATTCTACAAGTGCCTATCTCCTTCATTTTAGAAGAACACCTCCTCCCTCATCTCATTTCTCCACCTTTAGAATTCTAGATAGAAAAAAATTTACCAAATTAACTTATCCACTTACCTATACACATTATAATAGTGATTTTATTCAAAAAATATTAACTCTATAGTCCTTTAATGAAAATATAAATGAGTTGTTTCGAAGAAGATGTAACTAATCTAACCAATCACTCCCTTATTATACACGTAAATGAATCCTATAAATATATTCTATATATATATATAATATAATAATAACTTTTACATAATCTATATTCTTAACTATTATTATTATTATTAACATGCCACTATAAATCAACTTTCAGAACAAATAATAAGTGAATGTATCACTTGTACGTACGTACGGCTTACTGTCCCCACGTAGCAATACAATTTATTTTCCATCACCATATTTTTTGAATAAGAATTATGAGGGGTTTAAGGTTTATATATTATTTTTATGATATCATTATACTTCTTTAATGATATTATCATGTCTACCTTTTTACCATATACTGTTTTGAGAAATGATGACATTGCTCGTGCATACGTATAGATTACTATCTCCACGATAATCTGTATATCACATAGACGGTAATGAGGATAAAATTTATGATTATATATGATATATATAGCATAAAAATTATTTTTTTATAATATATCATATAATTCAATTTCATACAATATTAAAGGATAATGAAAACAAAGATCATTCGTACGTACAACCTACCATCTCCATGAATCGTGTATTTTATTTTCTACGTCCAAATTTTATGAATAAACATGGACAAATTTATAATAAATGTAAATATCATTTTTATATCATTTTTATAATAACTGATATGATGAAATCGTAATATAAGTAAAAGGAAAAAACAACACGCCAAAACATGTGCAAAAAACACAGAGGTTATTAACCAAAATGTAATTTTAACTTTAAATTGTTAATAAACATGTAATATAATGAAAAAAATAAATAATATATGGTATTATATAATTGAATAAGGCTATTTAATAGATTAATTATAAACTAATAATTATTATACTATATTTTTTCAGGAGTATGATAAGATGCAAGACATAATGTAAGAGATTTGGTTCTCACTTTTGTTTCTCTAAGACACTTCTCTTATACTAAATGGGGTGTATACTTCCCATGAATATATTTTATGAGTATTATACTAAATATTATTCGAATTTGAAAATATATATAATATTATTTATTTTATGGGTAATCTGATTTGACTGATTATAAATTCATAATAGGTAATTTCTTAATCTCATTATTTTTTAGGATTGTTTACTTGTAAGTATCTTTAGGGGAATATTTATATTCCATGGATATGTTTCTTAAAAAACTTTTCCAAAATATATTTACTGTTATTATAAAAAAATTATATTCATTTTTATCCAGGTTTTAATTATTTACTAGAATTTTTTTAAATGATTATTTTTTTATTGTCAAAATGAGTTACTTTTGGCTTTTTTGGTAAAAGTATGAGAAGAATTTTTTAACATATACTATATTAAAGGATTATTAAAATATTATGAAGTATTAATTATTTTATTCTACCTTGTTATATTTTAATTTTATTATAAAAAAAATTCCTTTTAAAATTTCATTGTATTTTAAGAAAAGAAAATGTTTTCAAAGAAGAAAGAATATTTTACTCAAGATTTATTTCCAAGTGATCTCTAAAAATAATTTTCCATATCTGATAAAAATTCATTTAATATACTAAACATTTTAAGGGGATATTATTCATGGATACTATCCATATTATTTCTTTTTTTGGTTTATGGTTATGATGGAATGATATTTATGAATCTGATTTCTTTTTCATGGGTTTTGTTATGATCGAATGGTGTTTATAAAACTCATTTCATTACTTGGGTTCTTATGTGATAAATGATTATGGACCTATCGAACAGATATTTACAATTCTAAATAAGTGATTTGTGGGGCCTCCATATCATTACAATTCCTTGGGTAATTAATTTTATCTCATTAGATATTTAGTTTAAACAAATATATGTTCATGATCTATGATGGAAAACAAATTGATGTTCTTGATCTGTGTTGGGAAACAAGTAGAGATTCCTGATGTATTACGGGAATCATGTGATAAGGTATTATCTGAGATTCATAGTATTTAACCTTTACATATGAAATTTTTATCCATACTTATGATGTTTTCATGAAAATTTATTACTTGAACTTATGGTTCATCATTAATTTATGATGATGTTTCATTATTACGATTCATGTCTTATGAAATGTTAATTTTTTATGACATGACTCTTGTCTATGATCAATGATATGTTTAGTATAAACATTTTTTATTTTTCTTATAATCACATACCCATATTTATTATCTTATTCTTTCTTAAGATAAAAAATTGATATCTGTACTTTTTACCCCTACTTAGCATTTGATCTCACCATTTTCTTAGGTTTCCTTTTGATAGATTATAATGAATTTTTCCAAGTATGATTACTAATGGGAAAGATATTTGTGGGAGATGTTGAAGATCAATCCCCAAATTAGTTTAAGTTTTTTAAAAAAATTATATTCACTGAGCTATTATATTCCTCGAGCATGAGTTTGTTTAATGTAGTGAATATTTATCTAAAAATATGTAATATACATATATGAAAGGTTTGGTTTGTTATAGTTAATATCAGAGAAAAGTTTTATTCATCCATTGAAAAAATATATAAGAAAACATTTGTAAAGATCCCTAGGGATATTATTAAACATATCTCTCGGGGTGTCTTTAAGGATATTCTTATGGAGTAATATATTAAAATATTTGTGATAAATTTAACATCCTATAAGTGGTTTTTCATTGTTATGTGGTGTTCATCAATGTTAATTGTTTCTCATGATATTATTTCTAGTTCTAGTATATGGTGGGAATATATAAGATTTGGTTAATGTTGAATGTGATGAACAATTTTTTAATGATCAGTCAAATGGGATGATCAATTGAGTAAAGGATGTTGTGATCATCCAAAATTAGTTATAATAGAACATGATTAATAATGTCTACATTAACAAACTCTCATACTCATACAATAAGAGAACGAAAGGGGTTTCATAGAATTATGGTAATGCATACCAAGGAGGAAAGAAGAGTGATTGTCATTTGTGTGACGAATGTGGGAGGAAACACCCAAAAAGATGTATTATAAGAACAATAATATATTTAGATTGTGGAAAATTTAGACATAATGAAAGTAAATGTAAAGGGAAAAGAAAATGATTTTCTAACACAATGGATGAAAATACTGGCCTCCCTAAGTTACTATCATTCTATGAATGCTTTAAATGTAGAAATAATGACCATTAGGTAAATCAATGTCCTAATTGGAAATCTCACAAAGATAATCAGCAAGGTGTTACAAGTACGGTTTATATTTCTAATGATGATAATGATACTATAAGTTAAATATAAAATGGAAAAATTATTAAGTATTAGGATGAGGTGTCCTTGTTAGTTTCTTATGGCTGATGTGAAATAATCAAATTGTATATATATTTGGATACAATAATTAATTTATATGAATTGTGAAATATATAAGGATTATTCACTTTATGGTTTTCTCTAAGGATTTACAACAATATAATGAAGGGTATTGTTATCCATGAAATTTAATTGAGGTGGTAAGCTGATATTTTTGAAAATTAAATGATTATGTAAAGGATAACCTGTAATACGTTCTTGATATTAGGACAATAAAATAAATATATGTTTGATTATAATTGTGATAGAATTGTTGACCTTGGAAAAAATAATTTGACAAGATGCATTCTTATATCATGGATTTATTTTATAGAATTTTTTTATTTATTATATGAGAAAATAGTTAATTTTTTATTGAATGCATTTTTTCACTAAGGTTTTATGGTGATTCAAGTTATTACTATGTTTCAAGAGAATAAATGATAATGGTTTTCACATGTTTGGTTTGTGACAATTAAGAGCTACATCAAGTTATTTGGGGGATTATTGATATGTTTATTTTTTAATGCTAGTTACCTTCATAGAATGTTTTGGATTTTAATCTTTTACAAGGTTAATAGGGGTAAGCATTTATAAAAATTTTTATGAAGAAATTTGGATGAGGATTTAAATATTAATGTTTTGTAATATGACGATTTATGCATATCGGAAAAAATGTACTAATAATTTCGTTGTGATAATAACTAGAGATCGAAAGACGGGATAATAATCTCATTATGGATCTTATAGTCCCCAAGTTTTTTGGAATGACAATATCAACTCCATATTTTCTTATTGTAATAAATGATGGGGAAATTAGTCAATACACATCCAAATAGTGATATTGTACTGAAATCAAGTAAGTATATCACCTAATGAAAATTATTAGACTATATGAAATGGATATTGTGAAATATGTTTTCAAATTTCGTATTACTATTTAAATGATCACCTTATAAATCAATATATATTTATGGTTTTTAGGTTTAACATTCCATTGATCATTCACTTTAATGGGATCAATGAACATAACCATGCCCTATAATTATTTATGATTTTATTAATTTTCCAATATTATCTCCCAACCTATTTCATCCTATGTGGAAACCTAGTTATGTGTTACTTTGGGTAACCATTATGCTTCCAACTTTTTTTAAAAGGAATTTTTAGTATTCAATTGTTTATGATGTGGGTTTCTATGAATTTATCTATGAAGTATTAAAACATTGATGACCCTGGTGAATTTAGAGGGAAAATTTCATTTTAAGGGGGGTAGGATGAAACACCCTAAAATTTTTATTAAATGGATTTATTTTTATAAAATAATTTGTTTTCATTGATGTCTAGCGTTACATAAAACACCATCCTTGCTATCATTACATGCAACACTGAGTTTCTAATAATCATAATTTTATTATTGTAATTATTTGAACAAGAAAATTATAACCTGGATATTTAAATGGAGGGTATGAATATAATTATATAAATTATGAATGTATTGTTTACAAATGTGAAACCCTTTTATAATAAAATATATTTTTTTCTAAAAATTAATTTAAATGTGTACAAGTGTGTTTTATTCAAATTAGTAAACAAATAACTATTTTTGGATTATATTAAGGATGTATATATATATATATATATATATTAAATATAATGTTTAACATTCATATTATGTGTTTTATAAACATGACCTAAGAACAAATCCAATTTTATACATAAGAAAAGTATTCTTCTAAAAAGGAAGTTTGGTCACCTTTGGTTGACACACTTGTTTTAAATATTATTTATTACAATTTTATTAATTATAATTTAAAAAATAAAAATATTATTTTTAATTACAATATAATAACTTACTTTTTTTTGTTTTTTTGATAATTTACATCTTTTCATGAATAAAAAAAATACTGACTTTTAATATAAAAAACTTTTTCATCAAAATAATTTTTCATTTTATATTGTATGTTTCATTTTTTTTTAAAATTTAATTTTAAAACAAATTATCATTTAATCCCATTTAGTTCATTAGATTAAATTTCACATTGAATTTCGATATAAAAAAGTTCAATCGTTTGAGTGTTTTCACTTTAAAACCATGTTTTCTCAATCCGACAATAGGATTATTTTCAAATTAATTTTATCCAATTATTTATTTTGAATTTTAAAAAATATATTCCATATATGGAATCATAATGTCTATATTTTTTAAAATAATTCCCTTTTATTTCCGGACAATATGAATTGTAACTTTAGTAATTTTTATTATCACAATTAAGGGTAAAATGGGAAATTTATGATAGAAATAATAATATAAATATTACAAAATTACCCTAAAACATTCCCAATTGTTATTAGATGAATGAAAATTGATCCTAAACACATAATTTTACAAATATAAAATTTTAATGGACACGTTTCCATTATAATGACTTCAAAATTATTAAAATCAATTAGAGTGACAAAATGTGAAACTCTTACTTTTAATAAAGTATAATATTTTTAATATGGGACTAAATAAAATTTATTCTTGACAAGAAATATTATTATTATATATAAATGGATTTTATAAATCATGGAATTTTTTTTAATTTGTAGTGAAGAAATAAGTATAATAAAAAATTATATGATGATGATGCAACAATTATTAAATTAATGAAACAGTCAATTAAATGATATTATAAATATTAAAATAAACATATTTTGATTTATTGAAGGTAATAAGAAACATTTATAGGTTAATATTACATATTGGGGGTGTATTATAGGATTTTTATGACATTATCTTGCTATATTAATTTTCCAAAAGTCAATGTAATGAATAGTGTCTAAATTGGAAAAAATGATAGTTAATGAAAATAATATTTTATTATATTATTTAAAAATTATAAAAATATTAATTAAGTATAAATGTTTTATATTATGGTGTTAAATATCATAAATTTTTCATTAATGTTCTATTAGAAACCTTATAAGTAAAAATACCACCCTTTTAATATTGAAAATGTTGTTACCATTGTTAAAATTAAAATAGGTTAATTAAGGTTTACTAAAAATTATAGGGTCTAAAATTACACCAAAAACTATATAAAATATATTGGATGATGATATTAAAATATAATAAAATATTATCTTTTAATCAGTGGGATTTAGAGGTATTTATAATGATATTGAATTTATAAAAAAATTAATATTTTGAGAAATTCCAAAAGTTCACCTTGCCTTCATTATAAAAGCACACATACTCCCTTGTATATTTTCATCACATTGAGCATACTAGATCTACCATAATTTGTAAAATTATCTTATAAACATCTCTATAAATATTATATATGTGTTTTCACCCCAAAATACCAACTTTGGAGTCCCTTACTGGATATTTGAAGGAGTTGTTTCGAAGAAGCGGTAATCTCTCTAACTGATCACTCTCTTTTTATAATCTTAAATACCGCCTACTAATATATATTTTATATATAACAAAATTATAAAATAATCATACTCAAAATTATTAAATTTTATTATTATTATGAACACACCATTATATATCCCCTTTCACTTCTAACAAGAAGTGAAACTGTCACTCGGGCATATGTATGACTTATTGTCTCCATGCAGTTATACAATTCTTATTCCATCACCATCTTTTATAAAATGGAATTATGATGGTTTTCATGTTTATATATTATTTTTATGATATCATTATACTTATTTAATTTTAATATCATATCTACCTTTTTACCATCTAATGTTTTGAAAAATGATAACATTGCTCATGCATACGAATGGCTTACCATCTCCACGATGTGCTATGACTCATTCTCCATCTATATTTCAGATGGATGGTAATAATGATTAATTTTGTGAATATATATGATATATATATATATATAATAAAGAAATTTCCTTACTTATAATATATCATATAATTACCTTTATTATAATATTAAAGGAAAATGAAAATTGCGTTCATGCGTATGTACGACATACCATCTCTATGAATAGTGTATTCTATTTTACACCTATGAATTTTATGAATCATTGTGAAAGCATATATACTTAATATATATATGAAATTTATATCATTTTAATAATTCTATAGAATTGAATCATTTTATATGTAATCGGATTAAAATAACAATTCCAAATATGTATGAAAAACAAAGCAGTTATTACCCAAAACACAACCTTACCATTGAATAGTTAATAAAAAAGTTAATAGAAGGCCAAAATTAAATCATATGTGGTATGATAAAATTGAATATGTTTTTTTAATATATTTATAATAAAATTAATTTTATTATAGAAAATATTCTTCTTAGTACGACAAGACTCAATACGTAATGTAAGGGATTTATGTCTCATTTTTATTTTTTTAGGAAACATGTATTTTACTAAGTGGTGTATATACCTCCCATTAATGTATTTTATGAGTGTTATCATAATGATTATGATATTTAAATATCCATATAATTCTATCTATTTCATGTGGAATTTGATTCAACAGATTATAATGTTTGGTTAATATCATAGTATCAACATTATTCAGGATTGTTTACTTATATGTATCTACTGGTGAATATTTATCTTCCATGTCCATATTTCTTAAAAATATTTTTAAAACTAATTTTAAAATTATTCAAAAAATATTTAAAGTTATTTTTCTCCATGTCTTAATTTTTTACTAAACTATTTAAAAGGAATCTATTTTTCATTTTTCTAATGATATACTTTGGGACTTTTCAAGAAAAAATATGAGAATAATGTTTTTTCAGTTATACAACATGAATAGATTTTTCCACTTTCATGATGTAATAATGCCATAAATATTCATTTTAAGATTTAAACATTATTCTAAAATAAAATTATTAATTTTAAATGTGTATGATATTTTAGGATAATAAAACATTTTCAAAGTACAAATGATATTTTCCTTAAGAATTATTTTCAAGTGATCTCTAAAAATCTTATCTTATCTACGATATCATTCATTAATATCGTTTATTATTTAATGGGTAAATTTTCCTGGATATTATACATATTATTACAATGTGTTGTTTATGTATAAGATGTATGGATATTAATGAAACCCATTTCTTTTCCATGGGTTATGTTATTATTGAATGATGTTTATGATACTTATTTCATTACATGAGTTACGATGTGATGAGTGATTTAAGGTATTATAGAACATATTAAATTTGTATATTATTAACTAATTTTATGTGTACAACCTCTATCTACCTCTAATTCATTAGGTAATGAATTATATCTCATGATATATTTATGGGAAACAAATTTATGTGCTTGATCTTTGATGGGAAACAAGTCGATGTGTTTGATCCATGATAGAAAACAAGTTGATATGCTTGATCTGTATGGGGAAATAGGTGATAAGAACTTATCTAGGAGTCATAATAGTTATACTTGAAATACGAAATGTTTTTTTTACTTATGATGTTTTCAAACACATATATTAATAAACCATATTGTTTATGGTTGAGTTATGATAATTTTTCATTCCTATGATTCATGTTTTATGGATTTTAAATGTTTTATGCCATGTCTCAAGTTTATTATCCATGAAAGGTTAGGTGTAAAATTTTTATGTTATTATCATGATCACATACCTATATTTCTTATCTTATTCTTTTATAAGATAATAGATTAGTATATTATAATTTTACACTTATTGAGCATTTCATCTCACTCTTTTATTATTTTTCATTTACACAGGTTATAAAGAAAGGTTTTAAGTAATAGTACGGGGGAGTATTATTATAGGAGAAGTTGAATATATTTCATAAAATTAGAAGAATTTGTTCCATGTTTCCAAAGGAACTAAACTATTATGTTCCTCAATAATGGGTGGCATTATTTTAATGAATATTCATCTAAAAATATGTAATATCAATGTAGGAAAATCTTGTATTGTTATAGCTAATCACTTCTATATTAGAATGAGGAACATGTTAGGAGTTTCCTCTACATTCCCCATTTCCCCCTACAGATCCCATAATCAAGTATTCGGATTCCACTATTTTATATGAAACTTCCTCAATAGAGGAACCTGATGTGCAACACCCACAACATGATACTTGTATAGAATGGTTAATCACTATTACTAATGATGATCTAATTATCCAAAAGCAAAAAAGTCTTTTGATACTCTAGAAAATGATTTAGCGCCTACACCCTTAGAGAAATGAGATCATGGGGGATTGGAAAAACCATTGACTGCACAAAATTGTTTTTTTAGGAAACAGGGAACCCCATATAATAGTTATACATCACGAGGAATCCTGAAAACTCCCCTCTCATAAATATTTGGTTTTATCCAACATCCTCTTACCAAACTATACTCTCCCTAGCACCTAGAGATATGTCTTCATCATAAATATAGCGACCTAGAACTGGATATCATTAACCAAGTCTCCTCTAAATTCCTTACCCAAGCCTCCTCATATAGAAACATGTTTGAAATATTTCAAAGAAGGATCTTGAAATATATCCTAGACTTCCACATAATGGAACTACCATATCGAAGGGTGTGTAGATCATGAAGATGTTATGACTTTTTGGTTAAATAAATAAACATTTCTTTGATATGATCCACAAACTTATCCCATGAGATTCTTAACTCTTCACATCCCTGGGGAATAAGATCCACCATTTCATTATTGCTCCACACAACTTCTTCATGGCCCATGTAATCTTATAATCTTTCTGAGTGAAAATAAAAATAAACAATATCCCAACCCCCTCTAACCAGTCTAATGTGATTATTTCTAATATATAATCCCCATACTTATATAGGCTTGGTATCTTAGATACTAGAAGTTTTCTCCTCCATGTGACATGTTTGACCTTTAATCTATAGTAATATCATGGTGCAACATCCTAATGTTGGTCTTAAAAAGCCTAATAATGGTATTGACCTAGAGTGATACCTATAAAATAACAAACATCGAGACACTCTGAAACATATAATATGGAATATTTAAAATTAATTATTCATTCATTTATTTATTAAATATTATCAATCTAATACTAAGGTCTACCCATTCAAACGTCGACATAAAGAAGAACAATTCATGTTCCTTCCCTAGGTATCTACCCCTAAACCCTTATCATTTTATTTTGTTGGCTCAGTAAACCTAATTTTCCTTGAAACATATCATAGGAGTACCAAAATACTAATGGAACAAATAGCCTCATGTTTTTACATCTCTTGTTAATCATATATTATATTATATTTATACTAACTCATGTAGTCCTCACATTTTCTTTAACTCCAAACTATATGCTATCCATCAAACTAAACATTTGATAATACACTATCATGACCCCCTCACCCCAGATAGTCACACTCCTATACTAGAAATGAGAGAAGGAGTATAGTTACCACCTGAGTCCTACCTCCAATAGGCATGTGGTTGGTTACTAGCACATAGGGTATATCATACATACAAATAGGATTCATTTCCCTCTAAAATAACATACATATGGTAGACATAAGATAGAGCACCAGTAAACTATTACTCATAAAGAAAAAATTGATCCTAATTGAATAAATTTAATTTCATAAAATTTTATGAAACTATAAATGAAAATACAATTACTAAAAAGATAAACATGACCACAACTATGAAGCCCAAACAGCTCATAAAAGACCATGATATAGTTATATTTTTCTTTATCTCCAACCTAATAATGTTGAACTAAAATATATATTATATAAACATATGGTGATAATAATAGGTATACATATAAGTATCCACCCCAGATACAATATTGATAATGATAAATAATGAAAACTAAATCCCTGTAAACACAAAGTAAATCAAAATCATCACCAAAAAATGTAAACTATGTTCTCAGACTCATTATATCTATCCTTATCTAGGTAATGTATACAAAATAGCTTATTATATAATATGAAATTTGGGTGCACACTACCATTTCCCAACTATTATGTCTCTATTACCCAACATCGTACATCCTAAACCACCTATCCATAATATATTTCATCCCTTAAACACCTAGGATACATATTGCAACATGTATATCATGCATCCCATCATCTCAATATCCCATTCCACATCTCTATAGACTAACCAAGTAATTTATATGAGCACCAAATCGATATGATTTGTATCATATGATTGTTATTATACCTCAAGAGATCACAAAACATTAAACGAGTAAGGTACTTCAAGACGTCATAACATAGACATGTAATACATATAATCAT
Organism: Viscum album; assembly: GCA_963277665.1. Classification (NCBI taxonomy): domain Eukaryota; kingdom Viridiplantae; phylum Streptophyta; class Magnoliopsida; order Santalales; family Viscaceae; genus Viscum; species Viscum album. Next base: position 377,472,466 of record OY728132.1, read on the forward strand.
CCTTTTGATTCTATATCTAAATCTACATGAGTGTGAAATAATTACAATAATTTATCACCCTCTATAAAAATATATGGGAATAAACCACCATGAACACCAACACAGAATACTATTAAGATAATTTAGAGGGGATAAAGGGGCAGTCTTTCGTCCATCCCCACCACCAGTATATAGGGGAAAACCCACCTAGAGTCAACTGTGTGTTAATGGACCAACTGACATGGGTTTAGTATCATTTGAAGTAATAAATAGAATATATTGAATATATATCACAACCACAATATCATAATAACATATTCCTTGGATCAACAAAAAATATCATCACTTGGACTCCTGGCTTTAACTAATAGGGACTGGATACACTATATGTGAATATGAATTTAATAAAACATATAGTACATTGCTTCGTTGTTTTTGTTATCAATTTGTCTCTTTAAATAACTAATTTTATATTAATTTACATTGTTTCAAAACTAAATTTCCTTAACAATAAATTAACATTTAATAATACATGATTTATTATCCTCAAGCATATTCTAAGCCCTCTAGGAATAATCCAAATGATTACATGGTTTCTCATGATTTAATATCATTTAATTCAAGAATGTACCAATTCCATTAGTTAAAAATTTAATCATCCTTAAAATTTTGTTATTCTATGTACTCTATAAATGCATCCTAAGCTGCCACAAGAGAGATTCATAACCAAACACATCCATTTTCCTCAAGCAATGGGGAAAGTAATACAGATAATCATGAAACCTAGCCATCAATAATTTAAGAATATTACTATCCATTAAGCATCCCGTATTTAATCAAAACAATGGGTACTCATAGTTTCAACCTTTTATATCATCCCCCTGACATCCCTAACACCATCATGAACATCACCATGCATCTTTTGATAATAGGAATCAACATTTACCCCATTCTCAGGCATCCTCCCCAAAATCTCAGCAGTTGTCAATGGCTCAAGCCATATTGCATAACAGGGAACATATTCAGAAAACATGGATGGTAAAAAAACCACCAACATGGTCGAAAAGGATAATTTTCCCCAAAACAAGGCATTTATCCTGTATATGAATACATTCTAAATAGAACCCAAACTTAAGGCACATATCATTCAAAAAAATGAGAAAACATTTCCCCAAACAATTATCTTTAACAAAAAAAATATTACATATATAATTAACTAATTCAATTATCATAGGTTCGAAATACATATAATATAAGGAAAAAACAATGACATGCTATTAAAATTATAGAAACATTATTTTTTGTAATTTTATAGATTTAAGAAACAATTATAAAAAACATTCCCATTACCAAGTCATTATTTATTAATATCATCAATAGGAATTATAGTTTTTTATTTATTACTAAATATAATTAACACGTTGAAAAATGTTCAATTAATCATGTATTTATCATCAATTTTATTTCCATCAATTTTTAAGAAACACCATTCAAAAAATAAAAATGTATTTTATAGATTCCTCAAGTTTAATCTTGTCACTAACCAAAAAAGTGTCTCAAATATTATGTTATTTATCTGATTTCAACAATAACAACCTGAAAATACAAGTATAAAAACATGTTAATCCAGTAAAAGGATGTACTAAACACTATTTATGAAATCAAGTGGAAAACACTTATAATGGTTGAAAAAATTACATGAAATCACTACAGTCATGAGTAAATTTCATTTATTAATCTCCTTTCATATTTATTATGTAAAATAAAATTACATGTTTTCAAGTACTCATATTCCCTTTCATTGGTCGTTTTTCAGTTGGGACTTTTCTCAGTTTGTTTTGGGGTGAAATTTGGATAATTGTTTAGGCTTTTTTACTATTCATAGTTGGCACATGGTTTTCCCAAACCGTTCCCCCAGTGAAAAATATAAATCCCTATATATTGGGGGAACACATAGTTGGTTCACTATTTCTAAAACGTGCACCAACATAGAGGAAATCATGAACCATGTATAGTGATTCCATAAAAGACACAAGGTTAGGGTTCTGGGTTTGTCTAAAAGTGTGGTCTTATATAAGAATCTATTCACACGGTTTTAGTTTATTCTAAAAAATATAATTGCAATTCAAAACCCCTAGGTTTAACACCTAGCTAACCCCTATTAGAACCTAAATTTTTTCCTTGGCATTGAAGGCTATCAATAAGTGTTTATGACCACTCCAAACCCTTTCTTTAGTGGATATATGTGTGGTTGATATCATTTAATCTCTTCAATAAAAGTGGATCTCATCTATATGAGTTTAATCTGATCTCCCCTTACTTTTCTGGTTATAGTTTTATGGAACATTGTGCATTAGATAGATCAAAACTCCATTTTATTGGATCCTTATTCTAGGTTTAATTTATATATTTCCCAGAACTTATATCTTCATTGGAGAGTCTGATTTCCAGTGTTGATATGTGATCTTTGATTTAAATAAGGTGGTTTCATGATTATTTTCCAAAACAAATTAAACCTTGATTTCTAAGATTTAATTAAAGTGATTTTTTACTTAAGAAAAAAAATTATTTGTAATAATATGATCTTTGGATCTAAATTGTCATTTTATTTATGAAAAAACCCAAATTCCAATGAAAGAGGGATTTTTGTGTGGATTTATGAAAAATAATGGACTGATATGGAAATAATTTTGATGAAATGATTTATTTATTTTTTCTAAAAAATGTATTAAATTGAAAAGATATATGAAATGTAATGAAATGATGAAACCCTATGATTTTGTTTTGAAAATAAAATTAATTATGAAAATTAAAATTGTAATGTAATATTTTGAAAAGTTTTGAATAGATTTATTGCCAATTTGATTAGTTAACAGATTGAAGCACATGGGATTGTATGTAATTTTTCCTTAAGTGGGAGTGGGGGACATTTTCCATTAAGTGTGAGTGGATATTAATTTTCAATTAAATATTATTGGATTTAATATTTCTTTAAGTTTTAGTGGATGAAAATAATTCTCCCTTAAGTGGGTGTGTATAGTACTTGATGATTTGAGTTACAATGAGTTGTTTGATTTGATATTCATGTAGTTTATATTTTAACTATTTTAATCAATTCAACTAATATATAAAATATTTTATAAAAAATTTACTTAATCCATGTTGATATATCTTTTATAGTTTTGAATGAAAGCATGTTTTGATTTAAAATATGAAAATTTAATGTTATCCTTAGTTTTATTTAAATTGATAATATATCAAATTAATTTTTTTTGATTTTATTATGGAACTCTTGATGAAATACTATTGGGATTTATAGATCACACTCTACATTTGACTTTAGAAGTTTTTATATTTTCTTATTTTAGGTCTGATTAAATTCAAAAAAACCACTTGGAGGATGTGGATGTTCTTGACTCATTGGATTGTAGAGTAGAGTTTTGTCTAGTGGATCCATTGACATCATGGGATGATGTTTCAATAAGTATTTTTAAATTTTATTATTGTAGGTAAGGAGTATATTTATGTTGTACTACTTTGTTTTTTGTTATACTAGTTCGGTTTCTAGTACATTCTCCCTTTTTGGTATTGTGAATACTAACATGTGACTTTATATCTTCCTCTATTATTCGAAAAAAATCCATTCCCGATATGATTTTTTATGATGCTAGGAGATATTCATCAGCCATGGGGATTAGTATTTCCCTTTAGTCTATGTTAATGTTAGATTAGGTATCAATGTACCAAGTTATATGTGATAGTTCTTGACAAATTTGTATCGATGGTGCAGGTTAAGAATCATTATTTAATTTCAGTATGATTATTGGGATATCTTTTCTAGATTTATGAGGTAGTTACAAGTGGATTCTTGACTATATGTCATCATGGAGAGCCTTAAGTTACCATGTGTAGTTTGGGAAAGGTATATTAAAGAAAAAATTTATTTTAATATAGTATTTCTCGAGATTTTTTAGGTGTGTGGAAATTCCAATAATGAAACATTATCTGATGGGATTTATTTTCCCACTACTGTTGTTTGAGTAGTTGATCTAAGTAATATTAGGATGAATTAAATTTATTTATTTATTTTTTTTAGAATCTTGCCTCCTTGAATATTTTTAAATATCTTATAGGAGGAAGCTTCTGGTGATCTATAATAAAATGATCATCATATGGAAAATAATCCTTTTGAGATTATTGCCTTTGTTTCCCTCTCTCTGGTATAGACACTAGCAGCCATTCCCATTTAGAATCCTGCTATGGAACCATAGAGGGATAAATTTTTAAATCAAGATCTATAGTTACTTCCCCATAATCCACTATAATTCCAAGGATATAACGATCCTAGAGAGGATGAGGATTTTTTTAGAAAGACATAAATTTTGTTTGATTTCAGAGAAATGTCTTATTCGATTAAGGTGAAATGTTCCACCTTCAAGATAGAGGGACCTAAAAAGATATGTTGGTATTATATGGTTTTGATGTATATGACAAAGTTATTATATTATTAAGAAACCATTATACATTTGACCTATTAGTTCTATCCAGAACCTATGGAGTAGACTAAGGCTATTGGTTTTTTCAGACTCGAATAGGATGACTGGACCATGATAGAGTATGTGAACTTCTTTTTCAAACTAATATAGTTTTTAGTTGAGACTTTATCTAATGATAAGATAAAGACGTGACAGTTCAAGATTATTATTCAACCATATATTCATTTTCTTGTTTTATTATTGATTTTTTCTTCTTATTTGGATGTGTTAGATAGGGAGATGATGGTTGAGCTAGATCTGACTGGTTATTTAGGTTTGATGGGAGTTCTTTTTTACCGTAGTGGTATTTATATGACATACTTTTAATTAAATATTACTTTTGATGAGTCTCAGGGTTTTTTTACTACAAGAATCTTCTAGACCACCTAAAGTACCTAGAAGAGGGCCTTTGACTTGCTTCATGTGTGAAAAGGTTCAACATTCAAAAAGTGTTCATACTGAGGAACGAAATATCTATATTTATTGTGGTCCCTCAAGACACCAAAGTAAAAAAAATTATTTATTTTATGATCTATGAAGTGAGACAAGGTCATGATTACCTAAATGTAATATGGTGTAATTAAGAATTTAGTGATCTAAGAGGTTATAACCTAATTCATCTAAAACAAATATTATTCATATAGTGAAAGAGTCTCTGGATGAATTTGACATATATCCAATGACTGTGAGAGGTATCATCACTATAAAATCATGTTTAATAACTGATTTATTTTATACTGGTGCATCTCCTTAATTTTTATCAACTCATATTGTGAGCCCTCTAAATCTTCATCTATATATTTTTTCTTATGTGATTGACATTACTTTTTCAATCTAATATAATAGAGAGAAGGGTCTCCATTAACTTGTGTGTATTCTCTTCATCAAATATTGATCTTACCTGGGATTTTTTGTTTCTCAATATGAAACTTCTTGATGTCATTTTCATGATGTATTGGATCATTTATAATAAGTTCTAAGAAAACTATTATCTTTTATGGGTCCCAATTACTATGTTCGATATGATGTGTTGTATCTTTTAGGGAGAATGGGACCCCAGGTGTAGTAGTTTCAGACCTTATTTTCTTGATTTGGGTAATGTAATATATGTATTTTCTATTGATCATAATTGGAGCCTTTGAGTGAGGATCTATATCTAGTAATTATTGATTTTCCGGATGTGTTTCCTTTTAAATTCTCTAGATTTATACCATTAATAGGGGTATTATTTTCTATTAATTTAGTGTCTATTTCTCTGCTAGTATATATTACTTATATCTATATAGTACTAGCTGAACTGAAAGAGTTGAAGAATTAGTTGCATACTCTATTATAAAAAGTCATTATATGCCTGAGTGTGTCACCATGGGTATTGATTGTTCTTTTTTAAATGAAATAAGATGTAAAATTTCACCTCTATATTGATTACTGTAAAATCAACGACATTATAGTAAAGAAAAATTATCTATTATCATAGATCAATGATCTTTTTTATTTTTTTAATGGGTTGAATTTGTTCTCAAAGATTTATCTTCAATTTGTTTATCACCAATTAAGAATAAAATAATATAACATTCCAAAAACCACATTATGAAAAGGAACGACCATTATGAGTATCTTTTCATTACATTTGGTATAAAAAATGCTCCTATAGTAATTATGGGCTTGATGAACATAATATTTCATGATCATCTTGATATTTTTTATTTTTTATTGTGAATTTGAGTTATCTATTGAATTCATTCCTGATAAAAGATCCATATATAAAACTCCAAATATAATTTAACTAGTGGATTAGTTAGAGTTAAATAAATATTAATAGGATCAATGTGATAGTGTATTTATACAACCTAATGTTCCAACATGGTCTTCCCCTTCTTTACACCAAAAAGAGTAGGATGGTACTTTTATATTATTAATTGATTATAAGGAGATCAATACCATTACAGTAAATAATAATTATCAACTTCCATTACCTTATTAATTATTCATTAAACTTAAAGGAGATCTGTATTTTTTAAATCAATATTCACTCTGGTTATCATAAGTTAAGTGTAAAGATGGGGGACATATCAAATATTAAATTTCATATAAGATATAAACACAATGATTTTTTTTAATTTTTTTATAATTAATAAATAACCTCTTGTTATTATGAGTCATGTTAACAAATTATTCTTGGATTATTTTCATAACATCATAGTTTTATTCTTCAATAATATCTTAATATAATATAAAAACTAGGAAGAGAAAAATAACTATCTATGAATGATTCACTATACCCTTAGAGAATAATAATTATATAGTATATTCAATATGTGTGATTTTTTTCTCTGGTGTTTCCCTTATTGTATATATTTTCTCCATTGATATAGTATATATTGATCAATAGAAAACATTGATATTAAATTAATTTCCCAGACTAATTATTATATCAATGATACATAGTTCACTTGGTATAGTAGTTTAATATCGATAGTTTATTAAAAAAAATTGGTTTTCCAAACCCTGAACTAAATTGACATATAAATGGTTTTTAGTGAACACGTTTTAGTAATGTAAATGAATTTTAATAGGGTAGAGGGGTAGCTCAATGTTACTCAAGTTGATGAATAGGTACGGTTAAGATGAACCAACCCATCACATTATATATTTTATTTTACCTTTTTTATATTTCTAAAAAGGAACTTTATCTTCTCATCGGTGTCTTTATCCTTACATAGAGCCAAACACCTTGAACTACTGCTAAAGGATTTCCATTTATGCTACCGCATTGATACTTATCTTTAAGGATAAAATAATTTAAATCCTTCCCTATCATATTATTTCCCACAACTGGGGAGTCTATTGTAGTAAAAAATGTGTATTTTTGAGTTACAATATTTGTGGATCTCAACTCTGACTTTATTATCCATTGAGTCATTCTCTTTTCCCCTAGTGGGTTGTGTATGTACAACTTTGGAAAAAAAACTTCCCTACTACCCAAAACTACCATCTTGGAATACATATTATTTTTTGGTGGGGTATCTTTTATTTATACCTACTTCAAATCCTGAATAACAACTTTTAATTTTGTTCCATGTTATTTTTATTTTCCTCCAAGAGAGTTTTTTTGATTACCCATATCTTAGTGAATGATAAAACATTTTTTCAAGCTCTTTATCATTCATTAAATGATTTAATCTATTTTTATCCTTTTTTGACTTTTCTAGGATATGGATTCTATTAGTATGTCATAGGAGTGGACTATCTCCATATGGATTCTTTACCATTATGTGTACTTCTCAAATTGAAATACCATTACATATAATCAATGGTATAAAAAATATAACATAGACCATAATAATTATAGATTATTTTGTATCTCCATGAATGAGATGTTGGCACTGTTGGAGTTCTTCTAACATATTTGGACTTGTTATCATCAAACCATATACTAATAATGTGCATAAATCTTTATAAAAAAAATGATTCCTCATTTTATGGACACAAAAAATATAAACATTTCATGGAATAACTATTTTCATCATGATATTATTTCTATGTTACATTTTGATTCTTCAATAGTTGATATATATTTCATTTGGATATTTATCTTCTCTATTAATTTGTTCATCCTTTCTTCATGGTCTCCTGTTTTATTAAAAAAAATTCTTACTATGCATCCATATTTTTCATCTTTGAGAAAACATCTCACACAGCTTATTTTATATCATCAAATTGTGTTCTCGGTGAAAATACACATACCATCAATCCATTCACCATGGATCAATATTCTCTGATATATTTGGAATGTTTATCTAGAATATTAATTTTTCCATTATTCTTCAATACCATATTTTTTTATAATATTAAATATGACTTATTATCCAATCAATCTTTTTTTCCATTTAAAATATTTAGTCATTGATATGTATACTTTAAGAATGATACTCTATCAATTTTTATAGTTAATTCAGGATCATTCCATAGAATAAAAACTTGATTTCGTTTCATTTTCATCACTTTAATCACCTCTCATTTATTGAACCAAAATAGAGTTTTATATTTTTCATCCCTTTTACACATGATTTTTAGAATCATAAATATCATTAGTTATATATTTTACCTCAATTGAAGATAATAACTTCTAAGATAACATCCTCTAGTTCTTCTTATTATTTAATTTTTCATAAGTATTTTTTTTATGATCCATTTATTTCAAAATATATCTTAAAACTCTATCCCCATGTCATTATATAACATTAAATGAATTTATATTTCAAGACATTATCAATAGAGTATTTTAATTATTCTTTAATATAATGATTAAATTTATTTTTTCTTTAATATATCCCTATAATAAATATGTATTGACTCAATTGAAAATTTCCACCTTCAAACACTTATTTAGAAACTCCTAGAAAACTTATAATAAATTGGATGAACTCATTTTTCCATGATCTAAAATGATTTACATAAAATATTAGAGCCAACATTTTTAATTATATGTTTCATCAAAAATATTAGATGAAGTTAAAGAAAATAAAAATACAAAAAATATTATGTCATCCATTTGAAGCTAATTTTTAGTTTCTCGATAAGGTATTAGAGTAATGGTGCCATGGGGGTGAATCAAGGTAGCTATGCATTTGGGAATTCAAAACATATTCTCTGGAATGTATGACTTCAACAAAAGGATCCTAAACACTCATCCATGCTTTTCACTTTGATTTCACATCATTTATAATAATACATTGTTGAATAATTAGATAAGTATATTACAATATATTAATTAAGGTTCCTTTTAATTACCTTTGGTGTTCATGTATAATGTATATATGTACACAAGGTTTTTACATAGTACACCCTCACAATGATACATTAAAGGAAATTTCATGGAAATGTGCCTATTCACCAAAATTTTATAGATGTTTAGGTTTAATCTCTTATCTTTTAGTATTACTACCTTACAATGTATATGGTTAACTAACAGTCCTTAAATTCTCACTTCCATGTCACTACATCTTATTCATCTTAATTTGATTAATATGTTGAGAATTATGAGAACACTATTAAGGTACATGTATTACTATTAAAAACATCACTTTTATGGAATGCATCTTTATCTATAGAAGAATTATAAAATATAAATCACATGGGATTTACATAATTTATATAGAAACTCTCCTTCTTCACATTTCAAAATCAGTCTGGAATAGGATTAACTTTATTGTAATCATAATACTAATTCTTCCCTTGGTAGGATACTTAACAATTTCCAAATTTAAAAGGCATTCATCCCCTCTCATAGAAAAGAGTTTTTCTTCCTCAAAAAATATAATATTTCCCTATGGACACAGTTTATCTATTATTTTGGTAGATATACCCTTTAAAAAATAGGGATACAATGTGCCTATAAACTAGACAACTTGAATTGTAATTATGGGCATTGAAAGCTACCCATAACTCCTAAAAACCACTATAAATTCCATCATGATGACTGCCATCACTTATTTGGGAAAACCTTAAAAGTCCTTATGTAGCAAAAAAAATTTTAAAATAAATTCACCATAATAAACTCTAAAAACTCCATTGATTCAAGATGGGACCATGGTCTAAATAAAAGGACTATAAAATTTTAATGAAATAAGATCATTAAATTGATTATGAATGGGGAATCATCCTAATTTTCCCCACCTAATCACAAAAGTCCATAAACCATCACATGCTGAAAGAAAATAAGATGGTTTGCATCCAAAAAATAAACCACGATGGGTGTGTTCTCTTAATTTAATCCATTTTTGGCTTAAGGATCCACCAATATACCACATCCACTTCTACTATAGTATTTGTCCATCCTATTTCAGTCTCCTTAAAACTGAATATCTTCAATGAATACTGTGATATTAACCACATCTTCCACACTATGAAATGTTTCATAGACATTGGATATTATTTCAACAAAAAAACCAAACATCATGGAATACACCATAGGATGGTAGGCTATTTTTCCTTATACCTTCACTTATTTACCACATCTTCATAATACTGTAGGAACGGTCTATCAGCATTTTCTATTTTACACATGATCACTAGAAATACAACATGGGTATCACCACATGGGTACTCCGCTATAATTTTCCCATTTTTTGAAACTCCATTTATAGCACACCCAAGGATATGGTTGTGGAAACACATAACATTCTTCTCCATCCCCACCATTTCTCACAACAAGGAATTTCTTAATTGAATTTTACATTTTTCACTCTTATGAAATGCACCTCATGAAGGTTTACTTTTGGTATTCCTTGGAACATCTTCAACTTGACCAAACACATCTATGGAACCAATTCCAACATAAATATATATGATGATTATTGTAAAAATATTAAATGGGATATATATTTTATTGAAAAATAGTTTCCCAAAAATAATTTCAACACTTTGAACATCTTAAAATGTGCTTTGAAAAATAATATTGTTACAAAATCTTGAATTTTACATTGATTATTCAAAACAAATCTTTTTAATCATCCTTGAATATCATTATTTTAAATGAAATCCAATATCAATCCTTTATGATCTCTATCAAATAATAACATATGTTCCAATAATAATTATATTGTCCTGACATACTAATGAGTTACTTCTCGAGTTATAATAGTATTAACTTCAAATTATTCTCACATTAAATTACCAAAATAATTTAATGTGTTCAATAATATCATTTTCTAAAGACTAAATCCAAATTCCATAAACTATATCGAGTCAGGTAGCCATAAGTCCTCAAGAAGACATGTTGATCCACCGAGGCTAGCCTAAACCTAAGAAGTTGAGATAAGTATTAGTGGGTTATTATTTTCTACCATGGAATAAATAAAATTAGTCCAATGTGGTCCATTAAAAAATATTTACTTAAAAGACATGTACTAATAAATTCTAAACAGTAACTAGGATTCATAAAATTATGGGAAATAATAAAAAATAACATGATATGTGAACTACATTATACACTACTATAACAGATTGGTACTATATCCCCAAACTATTACCCAATGTGAACTTTAAATATAATTAATGTAAAAAATTATTTAAAAGATAAATTGTTATTTTAATTTAAAAAACATAACTTCATTTTTTATCTTTAATATCAAAATTATATTATGAGGAATTTTTTGGAAGTTTTAGAAATAATTGATTTTTGGATATATAGTGAAAAATATAGATTTTACCAAAACATTGAATTTTAGGATATTATAATTATGTCGTAGAGGTTTATAGAACCATTTAATTGGATTAAGATGTATTTATAATGTATTACTATGAATTTCAAAAATAACATGTCCTATTTAGAAAACTTATTATTATAATTTTAAAGACATAAGATAAATTATCAAATAAAACAATTTTTCATTATTTTCTTTTAAGAAAATAATATTGTTTTAGAATTTTCTTTTGAATATATTTTTTATAAAAAACTATAATAGTCCAATTTATATCATAAAAATAAAATAAGATTATATTTTCACCCCATAAATAAATTTTAATCTAAAAAATATACATGTTTAAAAATAGGTTTCTACATGTGACATGCATTATTTTTAAAAATAATTTTTCTTAAATATAATTATTTTTTGATAAAATTGATTTAAAATTTTTAATAATAAGTTATAGATTTTGAAATATTTTTTTTAGGTATAAAAATTTTTTACTTTTAAAATATAGTCCCCATGATCAAACCAAAAATGTTAATAGTAGAAACTTTATTAGAAAAAGATTGAAACACCATAAAAACATGTATCTAATTACGTATTTTGGATATTATCAACCTTATTTAATACACCACTCAATTATTTTACATTTTTAGACACTTTTCAACTGAAATATTCATCCTATTTATATTAAGTTGAAATATCTAAAAAATGTCATTATGACAACATATTAATGGGGCCTTTCACCACCTCTTCAATAAAACTATAAAAATTAGTTTCCTTCTAAAATTAATCCCATTTTATTTCCAATATATTTAAATTTCACCCTATTATGCTTATGGTCACTAGAAATTATCCTAATCCCTCCATTTCCAAGGATTGCTGCAAAAAAAATCCCAAGTCCCCAATATGTGTACTAATTTTTATAATTTATTTACTTATTTATATTATTTTAACTAATCTATTTTTATAATTACATAATAATTAAAATTAGAATTTTTTTTATATTGTATTTTATTATTCTAAGGTAATATATATTTTCCAAATTCCCCCTTTTCCTCTAAGGAAATCAAAAACAACATTAGTGTCTGTCTGTACAGACTAACTCCTCCACAAAGTGTCATGTTTGGTTTACCATAACCACCTTAAATTGACATTACTATTATTGATTTTAATAAAATTGAAATATATTTTAAAACTATTTTATATTATTAAATGAAAAAATTTAATATATATTTCTCTCAATCTATGGAAAATGAAATCATCAACCATGTGTATGGGTGGACTATCTTTTCCATGGAATGATTCATTTCAATTTCTATTTTCATCACCACCTTTCAGGGATGGACATTAAAATGAGTTTAGTGTATAAATATTATGATTATTAAATCATTAAGGTTTTTTATAAAAATTTCACATCCTAATAACAAATGACCAACAAAAAATGTGTTAATTCAATATTCGAAAGATAATTCCAAGATAAAAAATGAGTTATTTGACCTATTTAAAAAAATTATATATCTTATATTTTTTTATAATTAATTTTAAATAATATATAAAAAACTCATAATCACTAAATGATGTATTTATTATTCTAGTATAATTCTATTATAACCAAATTATGCCGTAATCAACCATTAATTTGGTTATATTTTAATTTGTGTAGGTTTAACCACTTACATGAGAAGTGCTATAAATTTAAATATAAGATATCAATGTGAATTTAATTTTTGGTAATATACGATATAAATAAATAAATAAATATTTTTTTGATAATATTTTATATATTAAAATCATGAGTTAATATACCAATGTATGTTTGTTAAAAATCATTGAAACATGGTCATTTCTAATTTCATCTTTTAGGATCATAACAAAAAAACTGCTAGAATGAAACAAACGTTATAATTATTTATAATTCATCATTTAGAGAACATTTTATGATCTGTTAAAGATGAACCTTTGGATAATAATGAAGACAAAGACTTTTATTATGAAATTGGTTCAAGATTATCCAAATTATTCATTCTTGGTATTGAAAATAGATAATTACTAACTAATATAAATTATAGAATAATTATAGAGTTTTAAAAATATTATAGGTATTAATAATGTTCTATGAGTTTTATTTTGTATATTTATTTACTAATACATGTGATTATATCACATTCATCATTGTGTGAATAATGGTAAGGAATATTTTCACAAATTTCAATTCCTTGATATATGATTATGTTATACACAATTGTTTCTATTTTTTGGTGTAATTTACACCGATTTTTTATTTTATATAATTATTATATCATTATACAAGGTATTAAATGTTTTGTTTTAAATTAAATTCTTTAACATATTTTGATTGAGATGTTATGTTACCCATCATAATGACCAAAGAACTAAACTTTTGGAAGGTAATGTGTGTGTGGGTTTCATGAAAATGGAATCCCTTTATAGATACTAGAATTCATATGGGGATATGGACTAGATGCACCTAGGTTTAATCACCAACAAAATATTGGTTGATTTTTAACTCAATCTTCAATAGATGCATGATGAGTGGGCCTAAGACTACACACATAGTGAGCCACTCTTGGGGGATATGATTAGGATAATTCACTTGATATTTATAAATCATAACCACGGTTTTTCCTACCATTTTATTCATCTTCTAACATTTAAAACTAACAAAATTCAATTATTATTATCATCAATTTATTACCCATCACTTTGAAATTACCGTCCCCACAACCTAAATTTTTTCTATTGAAAATAGAACATCAAACTAAATTTAGAATATGCTATATTATATATTTTGATTTTTGTAATATTTTCCCAGATACCCATATTATCCTAGGAATTATGAAAATATTTATTTTTAGAATTTCCAACATTTATATTAAATTTTTTCTATTTTCCTAGATTATATAATAAGTTCCATAGGTAATTTGTTTAAATTTATTCTAACCCATATGACAAATTAATTGGTCATCATTAACGAATGGTGGTGTATGATATAGATAGTCTCTCAATGCATCAGTAGTTCTTATATGACATACTAAAGATGGTATTTTCATATAGCTTACATATTTATATATGATGTCTTAGAAAAAATACATGATGGTGTGTTTATATTTTCATATAATATTCATTATATGAGTATGAGATCAGTAATTACTATCAATATTTTTATTTATTTTCATAGATATATTAAACGTTCAATATCATTTTATTATGTAATTCTTTTGTTCATAAATTTTTCAATATTATTTATTCCATGCATGGATGTTCATAGATTATATTTTATGCCACTTCTTATTGAGTATCTAAGCACACCCTTATTTTGTTTTCCATTCTGTATGATATATAAAAGAGGTTTGTGTGTAATTATCCAGGATTTGGAAGAATAATTAATAATGTTATCATGGATATTTTATGTTCTCATCTGTAATGAGAAAAAATAGTTATTTATCTAGTATTCCAAGACTAATAAGCTATTGTATCCCTTTATAACTCTTTTATTCTTCTATAATATTTATATAGCTACTAACAATATGTTTTTGGAGTCTAGGTTGTTATAGTGGTATTAGAGAGAGGTTTATCAGAATCCTTCGGGATGATATTTATTTTAAACTTTTTAGATATCAAATATATTATGAGAAAACCATTAATATTTTAAATAAATGTTTTCCAAGAGAACCTAATAGGAATTTTATTTTAAAATTCAACATAGTTTACTTGCATATATGTTGTTAGATAGATATGATGACAAATAAATGTAATATTAAATATATCACCGCATATATTAAATGTATGGATGTTCCACCAAATAAATTCAATGAAACTAGATAAGGATATGAACTTATCATAACTATAAAAGGGAAGTTGAGACATGATAAGACAAATAACCTTTCTAGTAAAGATAAATTGTCGATCTGAAACATGGTGTAAGAAAGTTAAATTCATTCCTACAACAACAATATCCACCATTTAATTGAATTAATAATCCATTTTTATCTGTTAAATGGATAAAACCCCTAAAAAATAAATTTTTTGCACTGGGAAGTATTGAATAGGAAAATTCATATGTTATTATATCATGTCAATTGTGATACCGATAAATGGTGCTCTCTATTTATGAACATAAAAGAGGAGAATACTATCCTCATGATAAAATTTCTGAAATGGAATGAAAATTATTAAATTTTACATATATATATAAGGGATAAAACATTTTATATGAATTTGAAGGTAATACTAAAGATATAGGATGTTCCCAATGCACAATAATACATTGATGTATTTCAAGAACAACTACCAACTCAGTCAATGTTTGTGAAGTTGAGTTCTCTATTTAAGTCATTCCTGATGAAATACGCATATATAAAACTCATAAAATAATTTCACAATTAGATTAGTTATAGACAAATAAATAACAATTGGAGTTATGTGATAATGGATTTATACATCGTAATGTTTCACTATTTGGTTCCCATTCATTATACAAAAAACATTAGGATGGGACTTTCATATTATCCGTTGATTATAGGGAGATCATTACCATTGCAAAAAATTATAATTATCAATTTCTATTAAATAATGAATTATTTTATAAAATTATAAGAGGTTAGTATTTTTAAAATCAATATTCACTGTGGTTATCATCAGTTAATGGTGAAGAAGGGGTCATATCAAATATTTAATTTCATAAAAGATATGAACAGAATGAGTTTATGATGGTTTTTTCATATTTACTAAATATCCTCATGTTATTATGGATTTAGTGATTAAATTATTCTAGTATTATCTTAACAACATCATGGTGGTATTCATTAATAATATATTTATATAAAATAAAAACATATAATAGAATAAGAACTATCTATGAATGATTCATTAGACCCTTATAGAATAAGAATTATATTGTCAATTCAATAAGTGTGAATTTTTTATCTATGATGTTTCCATTATTGTTTATATTTTCTCCATTGATATAATATATTTTGATCAAGGGAGAACAAAGATATTAAATTAATTTTCACTACTAATTAGTATATCAAAGATACATTTTTCACTTTGTATAGTATTGTACTATCAATAGTCTATTCAAAATAAATTCTTCATTTTTCAAAACACTGAACTAAATTTACAAGTAAATAGTTTTTAGTTAACATGTTTTAGTAATGTTAATAAATTTTTAAATTAGGTATGTAGTGATTTATTACTACCCCAGTACTGACATTTGTATCTATAAATGAGTTATTTGTAGAATATAGATATGATTTGAATAAATACCTAGTTAGTTTCCTCAAAAAAATTATAGATATGTTTATTTTTCATCAACATAATTGAAGGTCCTTAAAGAGAACGATCCAGCTAATGAACTTGAGTTAGAATCACCAATATATTCCTTGAAGATGTGGAGATAAAAAAATCTATATAAAATAATGTCACGTATATACAAACCAAAAAGTACGGATTAATATTTTCAAATAGAAAGATATCAATATTAGGAAAAGAATATGCTTGGTGCTACTAAAGAACTATTATTTCTTAATTCACTACCACCATGGAAGGAAAAAAGGATGGATAATTCATTAAGTAGGAGAGACCATATTTTTTTACCATTATTAGGTTTAATAAGTATCATATATTATGATATGTTGTTAATTTTGATATGGTAATTTTTTCATGGTCAGCCGAAAATCCATTTCCAAAACATTAATAAACCATATTTATTGGAAAAAAATAAATTTTATATTATTATAATAAGGATTTATAAAGTAGTATTAATGTAGTGAATCATTGGAAATTAAAATAATTAATCTATAATGATGGTGTATTTTTGTTTTAAAATAGGTAATGTATTCCATCCACAATCGAACTAAATAGGATGCTACTTGATGAAGCACATATATGAAATTTCCGTATACATACTAGTAGTAAAAATTCCTATTGTGATTTAAGAGTACATTTATTGAGGGATGTTATGAAGTATACATTTTCACATTATGTGCCGATATATCATATAAAAATAGGTAAAGGATGATAGAAAATATCCTAAAATCATAATGTAACCTCTTATTGTACTTATACAGAAGTTAGAAAATACATTAATCCACAGTCACTAGAATTCCAAAAAACACCAAAGAAGAATGATGTTATATGGTTAATCATCATTTCCTTACCAAGTCTCCAAATTTCATAATAGTAATAGAAGAAACACCATATTAGAACCTTGATTGACTATATAACCATGATATAATGATACTTCATGGGGAAAATTTCTTCAATTATATCTGATCATGACCCTCAGTTCAATTAAAAAATTTGGATCAGTGTTCAAAATGTTGTTGACACCAAGGTACATTTATGCACAACTTATTAACACAAAACTAATGGTAATTATAAAAGCATAATCTAAATATAAGAAGACATGATTATATCATGTTATCTTGATATCCAAGGATTATGGAATCAATATCTAACTATAGAGTACTTTTCATAAAATAAATTTTTCTATTCAACCATCTAGAAGGAACCCTTTGAGGAATTTAATAGGAAGATATGTCATACTCCAACTTGTTGAGATGAAATTAGATAATAGAAGCTAGCATGAAAATAATTTTTAGAAAATAAAATTGTTAAATTATACAATATCCATCATCATATCAAAGAATATCATAGAAAATATAATTTTATTCTCATAATAAAATGGTTGTCTTTGAATTTCATGTGGGTCATGTATTAATTAATGTGTCACCATGGAAATGGGATATATTATTTGGAAAAATAGGGAATACACCCCAAGGTATATTGGGCCTTATGAAATTATGGAGATAATTATATTTTTAGCATACATATTGGCTATGATACCCAACATTTATAAAGTTCATTAAATCACCCATGTATCTTTTTTAGGATATATATTCCAGATCTAATGAATATTCTCACATTTGAGAAATATAATTGAACCTAACTTTCCTTAAAATGAAGAGCCTATCAAAATTCCTAACACTAGAGAGAAAGGGTTGTGGAATTGCATAATTCAACTAGTGAAAGTACTTTGGATAAATCATATATTATAGGAGGTAAAATAGTAGTGTGAATATTTTATAAGGTAGGAATACCAAAAAATATTTGTTAAAATTCATTTCAATAAATTTTAGTATGAAAATATTTAATGGGTGGGAATGTTATACATGAGACCCTATTATAGTGAGGAGACACTATAATCAAAAACTATTCTAAAATACCAATACTAAAGAGAACACATTCACCAATTTATTATAAAAAATTAATTCGAATTTGAAAAAAGTAACTTTAGTTTCTGATTTTCAATTTCAATATTATCTTAATAACATTTTTTTTGGATTTTTTTTTAAATAGTTTTTTATTATGAGAATTTGGAAAAATAAAGTTTTTACCAAAACATGGAATTTTATGATTTTTTTATAAATATTTAGAGGTGTATAAAAAAATTAATAGGCCAAATATGTATTTTATATATAAAACTATAAAATGTAAAAATACTACATTAAATTTAGAAAAAATATAATTTTAATTATAAGGGTTTACCTAATATATTTCAATAAAAAAAAGTTTTTAGTCTTTTCTTTTAATTAAATATTATTTTTGTAAAAAATTAGAATTTAATTTAAATCCACTATATTTTTTAATAAACAAATGCATTTCAATAAAAACATTTACAATGATAATCTTACCATCCTCGTAAAATTTATGCTTAAAATACAATATTTCTAAAAATGTTCTTTTATACGTTACATGAGATAATGAAAAAATATTTACTTATTAAAAATATAATTTATATTAAAAAAATTAATACAATATTTAGAATCATTAGATTAAAATTATTTTATAAAAAAATTTATTTTTAGTTTTTAAAATTATTTACTTTTGTGAAACCCAATTAACATTGTACAACTGAATATTGTGAAAGTAATAAATATAGGGATAATGAGATTGAATCTTTTTAAATACATGTTTTTAATTTATTGGATGAGATATTATAGAAAATTTTCATCCCCTACTCAATTATTTTCTATTTTTGGATCCCCTTTTCATGTGAAACATTTTCCATCTTTATTTTATATTGAAATATTTATAAAAACGTCATTCTCACCATTAATAAACGGGGCCTCTCACCCCACTTCAATACCACTAAAAAGAATTATGTTTATAATTGGAAATATACCCTTATTCCTTCATATATAATCCTTTTTAAACTCATTATGATTCTATTCACAAAGTATTATCCTAATTCATAGCTTTCAAAGGTGTCCTCAAATCAAAATCTCATGTCCTCAATGTGAGTAGTAATTCTATAAAATATTATGTTTATTCTATATTAATTTTTCGAATATAATTTCATAATTACAATAAAATGTCACCAATATTGTTTTTATATTAACTTTTATTATTATATGTTATGAAATATTAACCTCCATTCCTCTTATCCCATAAGGAAAACAAGAATTACATTTATATGTGATTGTGTGAGAAGTATTTCCTCTACATAGATTCATTTTTCATTTACCTTAAAAACAATTTTAATGTAATCCTAAATATGATTTTAAAATGTAAATATTATATTTATAAATAAATTTATATTATAAAATGATAAAATATATGATACATATCTCCTATTCTATGAAAAATGTAATCACCAACCATGCACACATGTAGACTACCACCTCTGTGGATTTATTTATTTCCTTTATTATATTCATTCATTCCATTAATGTATTATAATTATAATTGTTTTAATATATTAATAATATTTTTATGAAATTATAATGGTTATAGAGAGAAATTTTGGAAAATTTATTAACAATATTACCAATAAAAAACCATGGTAATTTCAACCATCTAAAAGAGTTTTCTAAGAGAAAAAATGATTTTTTTAATATATAATAACGTTTATACATTGTATTTATCTTATAATTATTAACAATTCTAACCTAAAACATTAATAATAACTAAATAATTTTATTTTTCATCTAGTATAATGATTTCACAACAAAATCAATTTATAACTGTCCATTAAGTGTGGTATGTTCTTGGTTGGGTCAGTTTAACCACCTACTTGGAAAATGATATAAATTTATATCATCGATGACTGTGAGAATTATGTTTTTCTAAAAATAAATGATAAAAATAAGTAAATACTTATTTTATTTTCGTTTTATAATGATAAAATTAATATTTCACTTATTAGTTAGCATACCAATTTCTTCATTTTAAACATCATAGAAATAGGCATATTATCAACTTAGTCTTTAAGGATCATAACTAAAACTACAATATAATGAAATTATAAAATTTTAAATATTTTTGACTAATAAATTATATTACATTATTTGACCTAGGAATAATTAACATTAGTATAATAACAAATAATAACACTATTGTGATGAAACTTGTTCAAACGATCAAGATCACTCACACCTGATAATGAAAATTGATAACAACGAAGAAAAATACATGAAGAGAATAATTAAAATTGATGATAAACAATTTATAGTTCTGAATAATTTTATATACTTGGTAATTAAGATTTTTATATCGGTTATAAAAGATTTTAGAGAACATTCAGCTAAGTGGGAATAAATGTAAGGATTTTATGACTCAAATTTTAATTCCTTGATATATTTATATATTTTACATACTACCCATTTGATATTTTATATTATTATTCAGTAATTTTTTATTTTATTTAATGTTCTATTTTAAATTATATCCTTAAAGTGATTTTGAGTTATTCGTTGCATAATATTACATAATGACCAAAAATATAAAAAACTGGAAATAAATGTGTGTGTTGTTTTCCTAGAAATAAAATTCCTATTTAGAGGCAGGAAAGTGTATGCAGTCATACAATAGATGAAACTAGGAGTAATGACCTTGAAAAAATTTCCATTTGTATGATGTCAATATTCATGAGGTGCGTGATGAGTGGGCTATAGATGGGACACCTAGTGAGACACTTTTGTAAGATATGATTTAAATAATTTACCTAATATTTTCAACCCATAGTGAAGGATTTTCCTATAATTACTTTAGTATCCAACCACTAAAAACTAATAAAATAAATTACTATCATTTATTGATATCCCAACACATTGAAATAATCCACTCCACCACCTTATTGTATGCTTTTAAAAGGGTGATTCCTATTACATTGAAAATACCCAATATTAACTATGAACATTTTCAAGATATTATCTAATATAGACACATTATTCCATATAATGAGGTGATGTTTTTTTATGTATTTCCATCATACATATTGACATTATTCCATTATTCCATGATTAAGTAATAAGTCCCTAAGATATTTTTTTGAAATTTTTTATTAACTCATTTGAGTAATTATATTGACTTAATTAGAAATGTAGAGGGATCAATAAATATATCCTCTTGATGTATCTTTAGGCATGATGAAAAAAACAATCTAGGGTATTGGAATTCTCCTTTCAAGTTTATGTACCATTTCATGGAACAAGTCCATGATAATGTGTTTATTTTGTTTGAAATTTTGAATTCCATGATTATTATATTATTAATTATTATCTACATTTTTATTTACTACCATGGATAGATTATTCCCAGTAATGACCCAATATTTTTATATATTTTTTCCTCCATTTAGGACAAATATGTTCGATAACCTAATTCACACACAAAAAAAATAAACGAAATGAAGAAAAGTTTACACTATGAAAACTTAGTTATTGAATTAGTATTTTTGAATATATATAACTTAATTATGAAGTATAATAATAAATATTTTATATGTGAACAATTATTTTATTAAAATTTAATAAATTATTTATTTTATTATAGGGCCAATATTTTTATGCACGATACATTTTATTAAAAAAAATAAGTACATTATTTTTAAATATTGATTTTATTAAAATACAATATTAATTTAATAATTATATCTTTATTAGAATTTTATAGAAATTGAAAATAAGAACAAATATTATTTTAAAAAGTTAGTTTTCTATAAAAACTAATATCCATTGTATTTTAAAATATTATCTTAAATTTAAAATAAAAAATTTCAATAATGGAATTTGATAATGTATAATTTTTTTTGTATTATAATTCTTATATTAATTTACAATTTTTTTTTATTTCAAAAAATATTGATTTTTAGAGGAATAATAGAAAATTTCTTTTTTATAAATAACAAGAATTGTATGAAATTTCTTGTACATATGTATGAATTTGAAAGTCTAGAAACCTTTTTCTAATATGAAATATGTATTTCATAAGTACCTTTAATATTTTAAAAACAATTAATTTAAAATCTTTCATTTTATATTTTAAAACCTGAGTTACATTTTTTGAAAAAAAAATTCTACTACATTATACATTTAGTATTATAAATATCATTTTTATGAATTATATAATTTGAATATAATAAAATTGCATTCCTTTTATTATTATTCATTTAAAAATAATAATTTGATTAATTTTTAGGTCATTTATAAAATAATTGGTTGTTAGATGAATAGTGAAAATGGCTGGGAGTTCTAGCATTGAAAATAGAGACTCTCGATAAACCTATATCTAAACCCACATTAATTATTCCTATGGATAATGGATTTGTTTTATATGAAATTAAATATCGTTTCAATGGACATATGATGTTTTCATCTATGGAAAATGAAAACCCATACCTACTTCAAGAATGGAGGTCGACTGTGAAACGAGAAGTAAGGGGGTTTATAATTTTGATAATTAGTTAAGGGTCCTTTACTAGCTTAAATAAGGACCATACTCAATTTTCCATTGTCAAAATATCTATAAATGGTTTCTTTAATATGTTCACGTATCTAGAAACCCTCCAACAAATATTAGATCTCAATATTTTTTCTTTTATAGGTCAAATCATGATTACTAAAGGTTATAGGCCTTGTAGTAACATCAACATCAAGATAAAACTATGATCATGTTGGTGCATAAACACGAGAAAACATTTTCTAATTCAGAGAAGATACTTTTATATCATTCTTAACAACAAGGCTGGACATAGTATTGCATTGGATAATGGAATCATCCACCATAAACCACGTGTTCTCAATCTCTCTGAATGGGAAATATACTTCAAACCATTAACCCAATGTAAATATATGTTCCTGAAATATATCAAATTACATATTCTTAATAGGATGTTATGTAATCCTAAAATCTTAACTAAACTAGTTTCATGTGTTGGTGCTCCACTAAATATGAACTGACACACTCCAAATGGGGAATTGGGATTATATGATCGCATCCTAGTTGAAGCCATCATATAATACAAATTTCTAGATATGACCAACCATTTTACCAATGACTAAAAATTTGAAGTTGAGGAGAAATGTGTGTATATAACCCCTTTCTATGATATTTTCAAGATAGTTTCCCATTCTATCTCCAATTATAGAGTCATTACAATGTAGGCAAAGCATTATCCATCTGATAAATCCCAAAAATATAGAGTGGTGGTAAAGGTAAAAACAAATAATTCCACTAATTTTAAGAAGTTATTATCTATTAATATGAACCCCACTAACAATTTTGTGATCTATGAATTCCCCGATTGGTATCACTTCTAGCTGATAATGAAATGGATAAAAATTCTATCAATAGGAAAGGAAAATCTAGTAAGGACTTTAACATAGAGGATCTTCTTCCAAATTTCTCCAAAAATCTAGAAACCATCCCTAAAATCCAGGATAATGGGATACCAAGCTCTAAAAATATTTAAAAGGGTATGGAACACATCCCTGAATTACAGAATTTAAAAAATATCAATGGGACATTTTATAGATCGATTGGAGGGTTTATCTAACCATTTTTGAAAAGGGATATTGGACCCTCCAATTTTTCTTATAAGATTAAAAAAAAATACACTAATGATAAAATAAATCATGAGTGAAATCAACAGCAGGAATCCTTGGAGTGATATAGTAGAGGAGGACGTGGATGATTCTCTCACTATTTCTCATCATTTCATAGTTATTATGAATTCATCAATGGGCATAGAGAATCATGTGGATGAGGAAGACTTGGATGAGGGTCCACTAGATTTTACAACTAAAATTACTATTATGGATCTCATATACTAGATTTTTCCCAAAAAAACAACCATATTGGGTAATGGATAAAATTGATCATAAAATAAGAATAAATCTTTGAGAAACATGATGGTGGGAAAATCCAAACCAATGGTACATTCGAAATTAATATTTTATTATTTAATTTACAAGGTATTTCAATCCTTGAAACAACCAAATATCATCATAGGTGAATCCATAACAAAAAATAAAAAAAATATTAGGAATTTTTTAACTCAATTGAAACTTCTCTTTAGGTGTTTATATCCTTGAAGGAATGTTTTTTCACATATTTTCTGTCCATAAAATCCCAGATCTATAGAGACTATTTGGGTGTTTTCTCACCTATCCTTGGGTGATGTATTTATTTTGAACTTTGAAGATAAATTAATCACCAAATAAATTGTATCTACTAATGGAAAAAAAATTGTACTTTTGTTTATGTAATGATTAAATATAGTGAACGGAAAGTGATATATAATTTTCTTGATAGTCTAAAATGATGAATTAGATGTTTTTAGATTATTCTTGGTGACTTAAAAAAAATCTAGTGATCTATTTAAAAATTCGGTGTTATCAAACACCTTATTTCCATCATTGAGTTAAAATCCTGCATTAAAGGAAATAACCATATAGAGATCAACTATGTTGGAGCCATATATATAATTTATGTAAGGAAAATAAATAAAAATGTTTCTAGAGAACATGACCAAGACTTATATAATTAATTGTCCCTTGATAAGTGGGAATATATTTCAATAATTTCCATCCCAGGACTCAACTATGACCATGAGTCCATTCCGGTCATCCTAATTACTAGGGACTCCAAGCCTCCTATCTCATTTATATGTAATAATGCATGGTCCAACCTTCATTATTGCATACAGATGATTCATGAGCCCTCTAATTCTATTTCAAGTTGGAAAAATATTTTTTATTTCTTTATAATGCTTAAATTCTCAAAACACAATCTAAAAAACCAAGTTAGGGACAAATTCATCATGATTGACAATGTTTTTACATTACATGACTACAATATTAGGTAGGGGTAATATGAGTACACCAAAAGTTTTTTTAAACATGACATTCCTTAAAAAAAATTCACTACTGAGATGAACTCTTTTTTTCATGTAGGTTAGAATTCAGGAGGAATCATTTATAGAAAAATAGAACAAGGTTGGATATTGAAGTAATTAGTTTTATAATTCTCTTAAAAGATCTTTTAATGAATGTAAGACCATCTCTATCCTTATATATTGTGATCAAATTATTGAAAATATTTAATTCCTTGAAAATTAAATTTTTTCCCATTAATCTAATATTTTTAATGTTTCTAAAATCAATGAAGAAATAATGTATAGATTCAATCCTTCTACTGTAATCCACAAATATAACCTTTTTCTCAAGGTAATCCCTCTTAATATTGAAATATTTTTTTTAGTGATAACAGTGGTATTCCTCACTGACCTAGCAGCATCAGTAACCATTTATTCAATAAATTTTGGATTGTGATACAATTGGATATGTGATGGTTGGATACTACTTTCTTTAAGAATGGAACCCTCCGTTTTGGTAAAATGATAAATTTATCAGCTTTAGTTTAATGGTTTATAATAATTTTTATATCCAAATTTTATATCTTATTTACCTTACAAAAACTCTTCTTAAAATAATTTATATTGTCCTCAATAACAAACTTAATATTATCTCCAAAAAAATTGTGACATTGAAGTAGTTCATCTTTGTCAAGGGAAGAACTATCCCTGAGTGAATTTGGAAACCCTAAAAATGTGTCAATACCCTATAAAAATATATTATAGGTAATGTCTTTCCTATTAAACTCAATATTAATAATTCCTTTGTTATAATGATTTATAAATTCATTTTATATGTGTTATATTTTTTTCAATTTAATATAACTTCCATAATATTAGTCAAATCTATCAACAGATCTATCCATATCATAGTTTTTATCAATGGTTCTCCCAAAAGATATTTTAAATGTTCTAGAGGAGTTATGAATGTTGAAGCTCTATATTCCATTATATTTTCCATAGTTAAGGATTATCAAAGTTCTCTCTATACTATCAATAGGGATAAGGGATAACTAAAATCAATATTGGGCCATGGCTACCTAGTAGTTCCATCACACATTCTCAATGATGATGACATAAAACTCTTATTTTAATGTAGAAAAAGTAACATTAACAACAACATTGAGGAACTCTATCTCAGTATGAATGAGTTTCAGGATAATCTAGCAGTTTGGATAAATAATTTTTGTACTATAGGAAAGGGATTCCCGAAGCCCGAATAACAATTAATCAAATTAATATTAAAATTAGAGAGGGTATTGTACTATTCACATACCTTGATATTATATTGTAATAAGGGTGTCCAAAAATAACAAAATGGAGTCACTGGCTATGTTAAAAGTAATATCTCAGCTTGGACAAGAAAATTCTCTATCAATGGACTGTCAAATATCACTCCTTAAAATAGTTATTGTGTCTATGATGGTTTATTCCTTCATAATTTAGAAGTGGCTCATTAATAATATGGGAAACCTCAATGACTTTATAAGTAAAAACATATATATTAGAAGGATTTTGGAATATAAAAAGGTCAATATTCTATGGGCATAATGTTGTAAAACTCTTCTCAAAGGGCTATAGGTATTAAAAATATTAAAAACTCGAATGACTCCCTCCAGGATCAGCTCACATAGAACCTCCTCAATAGAGGTACTATGGTTTGTAGTTTTATGAAAGATATGTTTATAGTAAAATTATTTATTGTTAGAACTCACTTCCTGAATTATTTCTTCTAGACCATTAAATCCTCTACAATAACTTCATTTCCCATTTTAGATAAGTCACTAGTTGAGAATTTTCATTAATGTTCAATATTGTCAATAAGACTGTATCTTCACTATATTATTCTCCAAATATACAAGTCCCTCTTCTTGATATTAATGACATCATTTCTTAAAAAAACATGGTTTATCTAGTGGAATGTATTTAACCGTGCTAGCTAAAAGCATTATTAAGGTCCTTCTTTGGAAGCATAAGAAAAATCAATATTAAAGGTGGTCTTTAATGGTTCTATTTTTCAGTGCTATTAAAGTATTATTTAACTGCACTAAAATCATATTAAAGGGGGCCTTTATCATGTATTTTAAAAATCACGGATGAATCCCCCCCTCCCATTTAACAGTGCTTGTAAAAAACATTTACAAAGGGGTCACTTTATCAGCGCTAGTAAAAAGGCACTCATAAAAGGGGGCGGGCTTCATCAGCGCTAGTAAAAAATCACTGATAAGAGGGATCGTTATCATCACTTTTTTGAAATCACTGATAAATACTCACCTATCAGTGTTGTTTTTACTAACGATGATAATTTTTATATTTCGAAAAAATATATTTCATTAAAAACAATATAACAATATATATATATATTTATATTGTTTTAAATGTAATATATTTTTTAAAATATGTTTTAGTTAAGGATAAATAGGCATTTACACTTAATATATAAAATATTTAGTGAAAATAGATTAAAAATAAATAAATAAAATATTTTTAATTAATAATTTTCCTTATTAATATCGAGTAATAGTCATTTAATAACAATTAAAATATTAAAAATTTTAAAGAAAATTAAAATGATCTATAATATGTTGAAAATATAACTCAAACTTCAAAAGTAAATAAAATTTGATCTGTGTATTTTTTTGGGCTCTACCACACATTAAATCAAATACTGAAATATGTTATATGCCTTGGTGACCCAACAGAACCTCGGTCATATTTTTTTGAAAAAAAGTCCCTTAAGGCCACAAAAACTGATTTTTTTTGGGTACCACAATTTTTAACATTTGATAAAATTTTAGACTCATTTATAAGGTTCTTTTTCCCATTTTCCGTGAGTATTGAATGTATTAACTAGTATTACATATATATTGATACCATTATTATTAAAAAAATCTGTTTTCAAAGTGAAATTTTATTTATTAATAAATATATGTATATTTTTTTATATTTACGTATAATAAAATTATTGTAAAAATAATTATGTTAACATATTTTTATAGAATTTTTTTTTTAAATATGTAAAATATATATTTATATTAATTTTAATTACTGTAAAAAATTCAATTTTACTTAAGTTATAAAAATTCATTCATTTGTATATATATACCTATACAATTAATGTTTATATATAAACTTGTGTGTTTATATAATTTTAATATATATATGTATTTGTATATTATAAGTCATTGAAATTAATACATATTTTAAGAATTTACTTAAAAAATTATTTTACCATTTTTTACATTATACAAATATAAATATAATGTATATATATATGTGTGTGTGTGTGTGTGTATTAAAAAATGAATATATTTTTACAATATATTATAGTATACATAAATTAATATAATATATAAATATTTCAATATATATATATATCACACAGACACATGTATATTTTAAAAATGAATTTAAAAAGAATGATATATATATATGACTAAAAAATATATTTTTAAATAAATAAATATATATATATATAGAAATATCATTAAACTGAAAACAAAAACAACATGGTGCAGTGGTTAAGGCATTTCATCACCAAAGTAGAGGTCTAGAGTTCAAATCTAGGTGAGCATAGGATGCTAGAAATTCACAAAGTGCTACTAAAGCGTGGTGTGGTGAAAAGTGATCATAAGTGGGTGGAGAGCTGTTAAAGGGGTGTTGGTAGTGTTGATAATGGGATAGAGCTAATTTATCCAAAAATATATATATAATTGTACCCACTTTAACAGGGATAAAACAATCATTGTTAAAAGGGTCCTTTAACATAGCTTAAAAACACTGATAAATTTGTTATTTATCTACACATTTTTTAGCACTAATAAAATAACCATTTATCAGTTCTTTTCTAGCATTTATAAAATAATATTGATTTTTATGGCTCTCTAATAGTTTTCATTTATTTACAAATGATAAAGGTTTATCCTAGCAATGTTAAATGCCTATTTATTAGTAGTGATTAATTATTCCCAAGATATATCTCATGAGAACCTTCTAAATGAAATTAGATGTATTTTTAGTAACTACTCCTTGTCTTCTCGTGATAAAATCCTTGCCTAGAAACCTGCTAGAATAGGAATATTTAATAGTTTCATATTTTACTATTTTATTTAATCTACCCCTAACATTGACCATTCCAAAATTAAATATATCAATGATTAACAAATTAGGCTCTGAAGCCATACCTTCATATAAGGAATTAATCATATATGAATTCAAACTAGAATCATTCTTGTAATATTTTTGTGTTTCACATTATTCTATGTTTTATCTTTATCATAAATACATGGGTTGTGTTAATCACATTTTACTTCATTGTGACACTAGCTCGTACCTTTGTAATGCATTACATGGTCTTTTCAATTATTGGAATCTAGAATCATTCTATCTCACCTCATTTCTCCAACAATATAAAGACATAAAACTCTCCCCAATACTCTAAAATATCTTCCAAAAAAATTTCATGGAACTACTGTATATCATATGGCGTGGATAAAAACCCTCCAAAACCATCATTCCCTTTCAAATGTTTAATCTACTATTATAAGGATTATTTTATTCATCAAGGAGTCTAGTTCCCTTTAATGTGATCAATGCCAAAATTATATTCATTACTTCCCTAAAATGATAATATTTGGTATGAATAGAAATTATAAACCACTAGATATCATATTTAAAGTCCTCTATAAGCCTCTGCCTAATAAGTAGGTCAAAATGAATATGGATGGTCCTACCAAGTGGAAACTAAGACAATTGGCTTGTTGTAATTTTTTTAGATCACAATGGGATTTTTATTTGATTTTTATTTGATTTTTATATGGAATATATATAATCATGTAATCTCTTTAATATGAGATTCATGTCTTGATCTTTTCGGTCACCAGTGAAAAAAGGGTTCAACCAAATCTTTGGATTGAATTTCATTCTATCATTATTGTGAAATCAATTCATGATGTTATCATAAAACTATCATGGAGTCTCATAGATTATAGGATGGAGTGAATTGAATTCTTATCCAACACTAACTTTTTCATCACTCATGTTTATAAGGAGGCAAAAATTGTGCTGGATAGGCTTACCAATAAAGGGGTCACTAATAACCTCACTTTATTTAATGATATCCTCTATGATTTAATCTCACTTCTTTTGAGATATTATAAAAATGGTATATTCTTAAAACTCTTGAAATACATTTTTTATATAAAAATACCTTGAAAACTTCTTCATAGGAATCCCCTTAATTAAAATATATAGTTTCCTAAAGAAAAAGAATGTGACATTTATAACTTTATCTATATTTAAAAGGGAATTTTAATTTTATAAAACCTTTCAATTGATCAAAAATATATTTAGTCAATAATTTTTTGAATTTTATAGATATAGTTTAAAATTTACAAAACCAATGTTTATATTTATTAAAAATGTAATATTTTAATCCTAATAAAAATTTATTTTCAATATTTAGATAATTTGTATTTTGTATATATTTTACATCCATATAAAATTATTTTGATCTTTAATAAACCAATTTATGTCTTAAAAATAATAAACGATGATAATATAATCCTTGATGTAAATTGTAATCATAAAATGATATTTTTCTAAGAAAGGTTGTTTACGCGTTCTATGCATCAATTCTAAAATTAATTTATACTCCTCATTGGAATTATATTTTATAAATTGGTTTTCATATTTTAAATCAAAATCTTTAAATTGGTAAATATTTTAAATTATAATTTTTCCTATGAAATTTAGTTAATAAGGATGAAAGTGGAGTTACCGTAGTAATGGTAACTTAGGGAAAATGTTGTTTAACATAGTACAAGTTGTAAAAACATGTG
Organism: Viscum album; assembly: GCA_963277665.1. Lineage (NCBI taxonomy): Eukaryota > Viridiplantae > Streptophyta > Magnoliopsida > Santalales > Viscaceae > Viscum > Viscum album. The sequence continues at coordinate 377,504,237 of OY728132.1, forward strand.
TGATATTGGATAGTGGAGGCAGGGCCAACGTTTTTTATTTCACCAAACCAATATTGGATATTTTTTGAATCCATTTTACATGAATAATTTAGAGAAATTATTTAAAAGTAATGTTATTTTAAAAAAATGGTTTTTTCTTACGACCTTACATGAAAAAAATGTATCTACCTTTACATATAAAAGGAAGTTAGTGGTCCATATTTATCCAAAAAAATTTAAATATTTAGATCAACTTAAAAAATACCATAATCTTTTCTTAAAACCCTCTACACACCCTTAACCCTTGGACTCACTAAAAGACCATGCTAATGTACTTAAGAATTTACCTAATGGTGGACTTCAAAATAAATTTTAACACACTCAACCAAACTTCTCAAGATCTTTTAATATTATACACTTATAAAATTCTCTATATCCATGATGATAGGATAACACAAAAAATTTTACTACGGTTATGTTTTATTATACTTATGTAATTTAAATTTAATTTTTTTCTATAAAATCATTATGAAAATTGAAACTATAGTCCTGTGATTGTACGGACTACATCCTCCATAAATGAAATGTATATTTTTTCATAATCTATTTACATGGATGGTTAAAAAGAGTGAATTAAAGAAAATAATAAATTAATTTTAACATGATTTAGAATATAAAATTATAATTATTTTATACCCTATTCTAATTCTATTAATAATTAAAGAATCATTCATGTATATATAGACTACCACATCTACTAATTATGAATTTCAATTTTCCAAAAAAAATAACATAAATGATTTTAAAAATTATTCTATTCATTAATTTTTTATGGAACTATTAATATTTATTAAAGATAATATAATAAAATATATATGTAATAATAACAATAAACCACTATAATAACTTCAACCACCATAAATAAACTTATCAATTAACCATTATTAATTTTGATCTATATTGGGATTACCTTTGAAAAATTATATGTTTTTTCAAATGGAATAATAATTGAAATGAAACTCTATAATTTTAGATATCATGATATATTTTTTAAAATACCTTTGACCATGGTCAACAAACAGAAAGTGTTATGAATAAATTAACTGTACAACACCATGTTACCAACATAGTCGAAGACAAATTTAAAAATAAACAGAAAAATATAATAAATATAACCTATAAAATTTAATATATATTAATAATTTTTTTGGGAATATATTCAATGAAATTAATTTTATTATATAAGAATTTGAGCTCGAGTATGGCGTACATTTTGACATGAGGTAAGGGATCATCCATTCCAACCTCTTTATTTTGTGCTACGTATTCTAATTATTTTTATCCATTTTACTAAATCATATTCCAATGAAAAACTAATATTTTTTGTATATATTTCCCATATATATATACTAAGTTAAATATCCACTTGATTTATAGGTTTATTAATCTTTTTAGTTTCCTTTGAAATTATTTGTTTCAAGTAAAACTGATTTAAGTGGTCATTATTATTTTTTTTCTCATGTCAAGAGTCACCCAGTTGAAATGTTTTTAAATAAATAATAACATCTAGAATCTAAATTATTTTTTAAATAATACACCTGGATATTTTATTATTTTATGGAATGAAATATGATATTTCATTATTTAAAATTATCCTTTAGTAATTTCATAATATTTATCCCATGTGGTTCATTTTTTTATTCACAAGACCCTTTTCATGAATTTCCTAAATAGGAACTCCATTCAAGTACATTGTTCCTTTTTAAATTATAAAAGTCCCAAAAATTTGAATTCTTTCTTCTATTTGTAATCCTTATGATTTGGAATTATATTATGAATTGAATTATAATTATGAGTCCAATTTCCTCCCTTATTTTTGATCATGATTATGATTTATATATGATTTCATTCCTCTATGTCGTATATGTATGCAAGATTTTCATTATTTAATGGGTATTTTTTGGAATGATATGTACCTTAAATTCATTTGATAATGTTTCTATTTTATTAGATACCATGTATAGTGCTTGAGATGTTATCCCAAGAACATTATATTATGTGAAAGAGGAACTATAATTATATATCCCTCTAATGTATTGGGAAAATCTTTATATCTCATGAGATTGAATGTAATGTATTGAGGAGTGATCTTATTAAACCATGTTACTTTTCCCCCTATTTTTATGTGAATGTGGACTGAACCCAATCAACCATATGACTTTTCCCACTCTCTGATGATGGTCTTTGGTGTTAAACCTTACTTATGTTTATGATGTCATGCATTATTTTATTTCTGCATATTCCTTGATTCTATGATTTTAGGATTTAATTTCCCTATTTCTTATTTCCATGCTTATGATCATTTCTTTGTGATATCATGTTATGCCTCTTGAATCTCATATTGTGCATCATTTATATGTTTATCCTCTTAGTAAAATTTCAAAATTTCATTTTTCCCTTGTGTTTTTTTCTAGGATATCCTTTGTAGTTTCTAGAATATTTATGGGAGTGAGGAGAACTATGTGGTTTTTTAAATAAAGATTTTGTTTTTAAAATAAAAATGATGTATTTATGTATCTAATAATACAAAGACACAATAATTATCTATCATTGCCTATTATAATTGGTAAAGTATGTTATAAGTCATTAATTATAGAGTGTTTAAGGATTTGGTTTCTATAATACATCTTTTCATTTGATTATGGAATTATTTTGATCATATAATATTTTTTGAAATACTATTTATTTCATGATTACGTTATGATATATTTAGATGTGTTATACTACATAGTGAGTATCTAAGATCACCCTTATTTTATTTTCCATTCACTAGAATCCTAAAAAGGGAACTATGATTAATTTTTAAGGATCTGTTCAAAGAGATAATAATTTACTCTGGAGGTTCTATGTTTTACTATATTTCTTCTTGTGTAATTTGAAAAACAATTATCATCTCAAGACTATTAAGCTATTGGATGCTTCTATAACTTGATTATTTATTAAAAAATTAACTATAACTACTTGATCTATATTTATAGTGGCTGAGTAATTAAAATAACAATTTGTTAATATATATATATATATATATATGTGGAATAATATACATGAAAGAGACTAAAAATATCAAAACAACCATTATGGTGTGAATTTACATAAAATAATATATATTAATAAGTTAGGTATGAAAAATGAGTGCCAATAATCTTTAAGGTGGACTCTCTATATGATATCCTCTCTAATAGGATTAAAAACCCATGTATAATTGTCCATCATACCCTCTAGAAAGTGAAAAAAGGTTCCATCCAGGATCCAGACTCCATGTATTGATTAAATCCATGATAATGATATTTTCCATTATAACGGTCTTGATAAAATATTTCTTTATGCATCCCAATATGGGATCATGTGGGTTGAGATCATGACATACCTATTCGGTGGTAACTTTATAACCCTAACTACTAATCACATACTCAAGTATAGTAAACAACATAGTAAGTATAAAGTGATAAATAAATAATACAATGGAAAACATGATTTATTTATTAAAGAAAACCCATTTATAAATAATGCAATGAACTATACATAATTTAATTATCTTTACCAATAAAACCTACCTAGGGATAACCATGATTTGATATAAACCAAAATAAAAATCTGGGTGAAAAAACCATTCCATTATGGGAAAGGTAATCATGTATAAAAGATCTAGGTTAGCTAAGCCTACCTTCCCATTCTGGGAAGGGGAATGGGTTGTAATAGAGTTAACAAATTATGAGCCCATATTATCCTATTAACTAATCCATAACCTATAGGTGCACCTGACCACAGTTCCTATACATTAAAAACATGCACATTTCAAATACAACTTCCATCATCAAATATCAGAGAATTGCAATTTCTATAAAATTTTAAGGCATGATTTTATAACACATATAATGAAAGAAACTATAAAAATAATGAATGATTTATTTTATTAAATACATAAATAATTCTTGGGTATTTAAATCCACTATATATTTAAATTAAAAGGCATTATTTTTTATTTACCAAACACGGATTAGAGGAGGAATTTCATTAATTGATTGAATGTGTATATATATATAAGCAAAACAGGACAAGATATATTATATTTTTCAAAAAAACATTTGAAGGAATATTTATTATATTTAACCCCATTTCTTTTAGTTATATTCACTTAAACCTACACAATTTATACCCCAACCCTTGATGGATATGAGAGAAGGGAGGGGTTTTATTATATAATTCAATTATAGAGTTGTTACATGGGGTCAAGTGAAGAATGTTATGCCAATATATAAATCGTATGATCATCCTAGAACCAAAATAAAATAATTTCTTAGGAAATTATTGATGTAAAATAAAAAAATCCAAAAAGGGGACTAATGAAATTGATACTCTGAAATACATCACTAAATCCTCTAGTAAAATAAAATTATAAATTTCTATGAAACCAAAACTACCCAAACAACAAAGGCATTGTAAAGTATATATACAAGGTCGATACGATAGAGGGTGGGGAATCTAATGATAAAAAATCTCAACTAAATGTTATGCCCCTCTAATTTCACTTTCACTTAATTAAACTAATGAATAAAATTAAATTTATTAATTAAAATAGAATAGGAGAAGATAGGAGAATATGTTTCCATTGGTTATTTTTAAAAAACTAATTCCGAAATACACCTACAAAACAATAATACTCAATGGTTGGGAAGTACATTATATTTAATTGATAGGAGAGATGGTCAAACCGTTATGACTTGACCCATGATAGAGATGGAGCCACAACAACCCCAAGACCGCATCCGTAGGCTAGGGGTGGAGACAAGACATAAGGTACAAAAAAAATCCAGGTGACCTTTTCCAAAGTACTTGTACAAACACACACATCCAACTCAATGAAAAAGTTTATTGGCAAAGAATTAAATGAAGCTACACTAATAGATAATGAACAAAACACACAATAACCTCTAAACAGTTCAAGTACAGGAATGTAATCTAAAATTGAAAGGGGAAAAATACACACCCAACCACAAAAGTTCCACAACCTGGTAGTAACTAAAAAGTTAAAATAGATTAGAGATTCATTCTTATGTATCCCATGATATGACCACCATACATGGTCCAAACACATGTATCCCTAAGCTCCTCTGAATTTATGATCAACCTATCTATCATCTGCATAAGGCACAACATGTGATGTAAAAGCCCCTTTTCGGGTGAGTATAAACATACTTTGTAGTACACCCCAAAAAAGAGAAGGTGGAAAAATAAGAGATACACTGAAGAGGAAAGAAAAAGATTGTTTCGCATGAATTTCGCGGATGACCACCTGGACGGGAGATTCAAACGTTCTGATCGGTTTCTAACGGGTTTGTTTGTAGAACCGGAAACATCCAATGATTCCACATCCGTTTGGACCTACTTTCCAAAGGTAGGTGCTCATTAGTTTGTGGACTAATGAGGCTTAGGAATTTTCATTGGTCGAGAGGATGGGAGGTCGGACTCATCACACCTTTTTAGGGGAATTATTGCCTACTCCGGGACTCTCTTTATAGATTTATGTTATGTTCGTGAATCCTTATTACATTACCAAGTATAAAATGAGCTTTCCTTAAGTTTTAACAATCAATGATTAAATATGCAAGAAATTTAGAGAATCTTTTATATGTATTCGAGGTTCTTCATCAATAGAGAATCATCTGTATCTATTTCGAGATTCTTGGTCAATGGTATCCTTCGAAACATTTATAAAAGTCTCTTGGTCATTATGATTATCGGGCTGGTTTTAAAGCCACTCAGTGAGGCACTTGAAGTTTATCGTCATTCAGAAGGAAATGGATTATTTCAAAGTTGGGATCGAACCCATAAATGGGCTACCTACGTATCCTTTGTTATGGAAAAGGAATCAGAACCCACGTAGTTCGAGTAATGGAGTATGATGTTTATGATTGATGGCTCAAAGAAGAATGTGATAATTACATTTACACTCTAAGATCACGTGAGTCATGCTCGGTGTGAGAAACAAGAGGTATTGGTAAAAATTAGACAATTGTGCCATGAAAGATGCAATCATAAGAAATTGTTTGGGGCTTATGTATGTATAACTTCCCAAATAGATGAAGGTTTAGGATTTACTTTTAGGGAGAAAATCCAAGAACAGGGTCCATAAAGGTATATGTGCTTTATGGAGATTTGAATACTCTAATCTTGGGGCTTACTCCTAAGGAGGATTCCCAAATTAGGAGGGGACTTATGATTGGGTTTTACTCCTAAGAAGGATGCACAAAATTATGACTGGGACTTATTCCTAAAAAGGAGGCCCAGGTTAGGGGACTTGGGGCTTATTCCTGAAAAGGAAGCCCAAGATTATGACTGAGTCTTATTCCTGAAAAGGAGGCCCAGGTTAGTGGACTTGGGGCTTATTCCTGAAAAGGAAGCCCAAGATTATGACTGAGTCTTATTCCTGAAAAAGAGACCCAGGTTAGGGATTAAGGTTTGGGGCTTACTCCAGAGAAGGATGCCCACATTTGAGATTGGGGCTTACTCCTGAAGAGGATACCCAAGTTTGAGATTGGGGATTACTCCTGAGAAGGATGCCCACATTTGAGATTGGGGCTTACTCCTGAAGAGGATGCCCAAGTTTGAGATTGGGGCTTACTCCTGGAGAGGATGCCCAAGTTTAGGAACTTTAAGAATTTGGGGCATACTCCTGAGGAAGATGCCCATATTAAAGGATTTATAACTGGGGATTATTTCTGAAAAGGAGACCCAGGTTAGGATTCTCTCATCTTAAAGGACGAGGTTGAATGAATGAACTCTCCATATTTAGTGACATAAGGATATTTAAATCACTAGACTTTGAGAGATATTCCACAGAATTCCTTTCAGATAAGGAAGTCAAATCAAGAAATCATGCCATAAATGGCTTTGAAGAGTGTCTTGAAGACTGAATCTTGAAAAGGAAAGGTGTGATGGCTTAAGAGGGGTAAAAGGGGCAAGATAGGCACCCAAAAAGGTAGGGGCGCGCAAGTCTTGAAAGGCGCGCAAGTATTGTGGCGGCGCGCAAGTATTGGTCGCGCAAGTATACTTGCGCGACATGAGGGGTATTTGTGCGATTCTCAAACATCATTAGAATATTTGAGCGACTCTTTATAAATTCCTTTAGAATCCTATTGAGGATCTTCACAAAAAGGGACGCGCAAGTTCTATTGAAGGAATAAGGCGGCGCGCAAGTGTTGATGAGTTTCAACACTTAGGCCTTCCTTCTTCTCTTAAAATCTTCCGTTCTAGGTAAGAAATTACCTTATAAGTGTTCCGGAAGCTTTGAGAAGAGACTTGGGCGTCGGGAGCTTCAATCCGAGTTTCTGGAAAAAGATCCTCCTCGAATGGGGGGCCCACAGGGTCTATTTATAAGCAAAAGAAGGCCCTGGGCGGTTACCGAGCGGTTACCACTTAGGTCGCGCAAGTCACTTGCGCGACCAAGGGTGCCGCGCAAGTAGACTTGCACGACCACTAGGCAGCGCGCAAGTACTTGCATGACCACTAGGTGGCGCACAAGTGTACTTGCACAACCATGAGGGAACTTGCGCGACCTATGGGAAATGTTCTCCTTGTTCATCCCTTTGTCGATTTTTGATGTTTCTTCAAAGGACGAATCACTTTGGACTAAGGTATTTCCTTTTTTTTCAGTCCTTAGACTCTGTGACAGAAAGGAGCGTCAACAAAAGTCCCCCCTCAGAGTTGGATCCGGAGAGAAAAGAGGATTTGACTCTGAGGTGAAAAGAAAAATAAGAAATCTGGCAGTTTAAAGTCATGCATGTCGGACATAAAGGGGCTAATGTTTAAGGTCGAAATAGCTTTGACCAAAATGGATTAAAATTGATTCAATTCTTTGACAATTTATCTGAACACATATTACCATACTCAAGTATGAGAGAAAAAATGTAAACTATGGCTTAAGAATATTTGAATCTGAGGAATGATATGAAAAAGAGCTAAAAGGCATTAGAAGAAGTAGTTTCCAAGAATGAAGTTACTATTATTTAACAAAACCCGTTAGGGGGTTGAAATATGTAGGGCCACCTAAGGGCATTGTCTGCATGGTTAAATAAATAGCATCTCTTGGCTGACAAGTCTGTTATGTGGACTGTTTATGCAAGGCCACCTATGGGCACGTGCTGCATAGTCAGGAAAAAGAACTCCCAGAAATTTACTTTCCTAGTGCTAAAAGCCAGTGAAAGTTTATGGAGATTCAAATTTTCTAAAGTATAGAGTTTGTTGTATGGAAAGAGGTACTTGAATATGAGGAAGATATTTCCGAACAAGAATATTGAAGAACTGGATGAACATCACTCCTACGAAGGTCTGACCCAAACGTAGGGAAGAAGAATAAACCATAGACTTGAATACTTTCAGATCATGAAAAAGGATATGGGACAAATATGTTAAGGATGGCTTTTTTTTTTGCGGATCCCTACATACTGTCGTTTAAGAAAAATAAGGACAAAAGAGGCATTCTTCCCAAGAATGAAGTTGCTATTATTTAACAAAACCCGTTAGGGGGTTGAAATATGCCGGGCCACCTAAGGGCATTGGCTGCATGGTCAAATAAATAGCATCTTTTGGCTGACAAGTCTGTTATGTGGACTGTTTATGCAAGGCCACCTATGGGCACGTGCTGCATAGTCAGGCAAAAGAATTCTCAGAAGTTTGACATTTTTGTGATTAGAAGTCATGAAAAGGGTTATGAAGATCTGAAAATATTTAAGGTTAGGATTATAACACATAAAGATGGGTATTGTCCAATGTATATAGAGATACATAGGTCAATGATAACCATAATCATGTTGTGGCTGGGTCCTGAATTGAAACTTGGACTTCACTACGTATCTCATAAGAATGAGAATCAAGCTATACGTAGTTCTTGAAATGCAGTTTAACGTCGTGCAGGACGAAAGTATGAGTGATCTTAGTTTAGGGTCATAGAATTCGGACCATAATAATGAATACACAGTGTGTGTTTTCATGAGGACTTTTCAGCCAAGGGACTGAAAGTGAAATTTGGGGTTAGGCCCAAAAGACATGGGACTAGATTCGAGGGATACTCGAATGTTCCTATGTATCCCATAAGGATGGGAATCAAGTCCACGTAGTTCTAGAACTACCCTTTGTACAAATTTGGTTCGTACATGTGAAGGGTGAAAGGGTACTTTAGTGCAATGATGGTTTAACCTAAGATAAAAAGTTTAGGTATTACCATGTATGCACGTAGTCTTTTGAAAATGAAAACCATGATTGAAAAATCAATGTCAATAATAGTTCTCTCTCAAATGAAGAAATCAATGAATATTGTAGTTTATTGTCGTACCAGACAAAAGTGTTGTATAGTTTAACATCGTATAACAAGGACGAAAATGAATCAATGTAAAGATATTGATTCTAGGGGCGGTTTCACGAATCAACATCATATGAGATGGTGGTGAACCGATGTGAAGAGATTGTTTTTGGGCTTGAACCCTGGGAGGTTGCCTACATACCCAGCCTAGAGGGCAAGGATCAAAGTCCGTGTAGTTCAATTAAAGAATGAATTAATGATCAAGTTGTTCTTGGGGACAATGATCTAATTAAAATGTTGTTGGGACTTACACATGGTTAGGGGCCCAAAGAGAGTGTTATGGTTGAGGTTTTCTCTAAGCTCACGTGAGTCATACTCGGTGTGAGAAACAAGAGGTAATAACAACCTTAACGATGCACAGTTTAATGTCATGTAGGACATATTCAGGGACTATGCAGTTTAAAGTCTTGCAGTTAGGACTATTGGTGCTACACAATTTAGTGTCATGTAGCAGGGACAAAATAACAGTTTAATGTCATGTAGGACATATCAAGGACTTTCTGTACAGTTTAGCGTCATGTAGTTAGGACGATGGGTACAATACAGTTTAACGTCATATTGGACGAAAGGGGGATTGTGCAGTTTATTGTCATGCAGTAAGGACAAAAGAGTGTACCATTTTAACATCATGTCGGACGAAAGTGCGAATAGTTTAAGGTCATATGCATGGACCGTGAATGGTGCAGTTTAATGTCATACTGGACCTTTGAGATTATATAGTTTAACGTCTTTCCGGACGTAAGGGACTTTTATACAGTTTAGCGTCATGTCGTTAGGATGTCACAGTTTAACGTCTTGCTGGACGTAAGGGATTTGCAAATAGTTTATGGTCATATACATGGACCAGGGATGATGCAGTTTATGGTCATGCTGGACGGTTTAGGGAACTTTTTCACAGTTTAATGTCATGTGGGATGAAGTTGCAGTTTATAGTCATACTGGACCATGGCTGTATAGTTTAACGTCATATAGCAAGGACGAACTGGTGCTGCACAGTTTAGTGTCATGTTGCAGGGACATCTTCTTTTCTACAGTTTAATGTCACGTTGGACGAAAAAAAGGTTATACAGTTTATTGTCATGTTGGACGATAGAACATTGCTGTACAGTTTAAAGTCATGTAGCTAGGACTAAGGTAAACCAATATGAGGATATCAGTTCTGGGGACTTTTTACAGTTTATAGTCATGCTGGACGCTGGAAGTGCCACACAATTTTAATGTCATGTTGCTAGGACATAATATAGTTTAATGTCATCTCGGACAAAATATAGGAACTTCTGTACAGTTTAGTGTCATGTAGGTCATAATACAATTTAGTGTCATGTAGGACATAACATAGTTTAATGTCATATCAGAAAAAATGTAGTTTAATGTCATCTCGGACAAATAAGGAACTCCTGTACAGTTTAATGTCATGTAGATAGGACATAATACAGTTTAGTGTCATGTAGGACATAATATGAACCAATGTGACTATTTTGGCTCTGGGAACAATATTTTGTGTTTATACAAAATACTTATTCAGAAATCTGGCATTAGTTGGAGTCGTGATGTGTTCTCCATCCATTGATATTAGAGAATATGCTCCATTAGAGTAGACCTTATGTATTGAATAAGGTCCTTCCCATTTTGGTTCATGCTTGGGAGGCTTCTTTCCTGGTATCATTGGTGCTCTGAGAACAAATACAAATTCTCCCTGAATGAATGAACGAAGATGAACTTTTTTGTTAAAAGCTCGTGCTATTCGATTCTGATAGATTTCCAAGTGGTGCAAAGTGCACAATCTTTTCTCATCTAACTGTTCCAATTCATTCAATCGCTTTTGTGATTTCTCATCTGTAGATAACTAATCACAAATGGCTATTCTGAGTGAGGGAAATTGAACTTCAATTGGCAAGACTGCTTCTGTTCCATATACCAATGAATATGGAGTTGACCGCGTTGCATTGCGAGTGGTAGTCCGATAAGCCCATAAAGCATGAAAGAGTTTATCAGGCCATGAACTCTTATCTTTATCCACCATATTTTGCAGTATATTTGAAAGAGTCTTGTTGAAGGCTTCTATCTGGCCATTAGCCGCCGCATGATATCGAGATGAATGGTTGGACTTAATGTTGTATTCTTGATACAATTTCTTTACCTCAGAAGAATAGAAGTTGGTGCTGTTATCCGTCAATATGGTATGAGGGACACCAAATCTAGTAATGATGTTAGACTTGATGAAGCTAACAATGCATTTAGAACTGACTTCTTTAAGAGGTACTGCCTCTGCCCATTTGGAAAAGAAATCAGTAGCAGTAAGAATGTACTTAAACTGCTTGGCCATAGCTGAAGGGTAAGGTCCCACCACATCCATTCCCCATTAGGAAAATGGCCATGAGTATTTAGTTGTATGAAGCAACTCTGGAGGTTGATGAATGAAGTTGGCATATACTTGGAATGAATGACACATCTTTGTGAAATTAACACAATCTTGTATCATTGAAGGCCAAAAGTATCCAAGCCTTCGAATTTGATCAGACAGTCTATGTCCAGACTGGTGGGCACCACAGACTCCTGCATGCACTTCTTTTATGACAACCATTGTCTCTTCACCATCAATACATCTGAAGAAAACTCCATCAAAACCACGTTTTTAGAGAATTTTCTCGAGGTGGTTTGGGCTATCATAAAGAGTAAAATTGACCACACGTCACCGGATTTGTTCTTTCTCGGCTCTATCAGGTGGAAGTGTTCCATTTTGAAGGTATTCCCTGATAGGTGACATCCATCCTGTAGTATGACCATACGGTTCAGGAATGGGACTAATTTCATTAATTTCCTCTGTTCTGACTTGAACATAAGGTGAAATTGCACGACAGTGGGCAATACAGATGGTTGTCTCGTCCCGATTTGGATCTGCTAAAGCTATGGCTATATTAGCCAGTGCATCAGCTTGAGCATTTTGTGATCTTGGGACATAAGAAAATGTCGGTTCTGAAGGGAATTCTGACATTAACTCTCTGACGTAATCATACAAAGGGATTAATTCTTCTTTTCTGATGGCATAATCCCCATTGACTTGTTTGATTACAAGGTCTGAATCGTCTTTCACCTTTAAGTGATTCACTTGTGCTTGAAGCGCTAACTCCAAGCCTGTAATGAGAGCTTGGTATTCAGCTTCATTATTGGTACCACCTTCCCACAACAAAAAGGCATAAGGTAACACTGCCTTATCTGGAGAAATGAGCACAATTCCTAAACAAACTTTGTTGAATTTAGGATTTTCCATTTTCTTCCCTGTTGGACTTCTAGAAGCACCATCAAAATACATTTCCCATGTTTGAGGACTCTCTTGAATAGAGAAAACTTCCTCATCAGGGAGTTCGATATCTGAATACGTGTCTTCCACTGAAGGATGTTCATCCAGGAAATCAGACAGAGCTTGGCCCTTAATTGCCTTTTGAGACACATACTGAATGTCGAACTGCTGTAGAATAACCGCCCACCTTGCCAGACGTCATGTAAGCATTGGACGACTAAGGATGAATTTGAGCGGATTATTACGAGATACCAATTGGACCTCATGATGTTGCAGGTATTGTCTCAGTTTCTGAACTGCAAAGATTAATTCTAGGCAGCACTTTTCAATACTTGAATACCGGGTTTCTGCTTCAAGCATAGTTCTACTGAGATAGTAGAGACTATTTTCATTCCCAGCATCATTCTTTTGAGTGAGAAAGGCACCCAATGATCGCTCTAAAGCTGTCACATAGAGGATAAGAGGTCTACCCTCAACAGGTGGCATGAGTACTGGTGGACTCAAGAGGTATTTCTTGAGAACATCAAATGCTTCTTGACATTCTTCAGTCCACTGGTAAGTGACTCCTTTCTTCAATAATTTGGTAAAGGGTAAACTTTTTCCTGCCAAATTGGCGATGAAACGCCAAATATAGGCTAAGTGTTCTTGAAGTCCTCTTAATTCTTTCAAATTCTGAGGAGGTGACATACCAAGGATTGATTTGGTCTTCTCAGGATCGACTTCAATACCACGATGGCGTACAACAATGCCGAGGAATTTTCCTGAGGTTACCCCAAAAGAACATTTTAAGGGGTTCATCTTCAAATTATTTTGTCAAAGCTTGTGGAATATGACTTCCAAATCAGCCAAGTGATTAGAACATTGTTTGGATTTAACCACCAAATCATCTATATAGCATTCAACAAACTTCCTTAAAAGAGGTTTGAAGATACGATGCATGGCGCGTTGATATGTTTCACCTGCATTCTTTAAACCAAAGGGCATCACACGGTAACAAAACAAACCTTGAGGAGCTCTGAAGGTTGTATATTCCTCATCTTCTAGGGCCATTTGGATCTGATTATACCCAGAATATCCATACATGAAAGAAAGTACTTCATAGCCAGCCGTCGCATCAGTTAAGAGTTCTGTAATCGGAACTGGGAAATCATCTTTAGGAAAATACCGATTAAGATCTCTGAAATCGATGCAAACCCTAATTTTTCCGTTCTTCTTCTTTACAGGGACAATATTAGCCAACCACTTGGGATATTGATCTTCTCTGACGAAGTTAGCTTTGATAAGCTTATCCACTTCAGCCTCAATTTTGGAAGCATAGGTTGGGTGTGTTCTTCTCGCGGCTTGATTGAATCCTCGATGTTCTTTTGGTAAACCCAAATGATGAGTAGAAACATCAGGATCAAGCCCAGGAATTTCTGTATAATTACAAGAAAAAATATCTTTATTTTTCTTTAGAAAAGAAATATACATCTCTTTCTCTTCAAGGGTCATGGCCGCACTAATTAAAGTGGGGCGTGGATCTTTCTCTGTACCCAGATTTACTTCTCTGAGTTCATCCAGAGTGGTAGAGATACCCTCTTCAAATGCTGGAGGAGCATCTCTAAGATCTTCCTCTTCCTCTTCATCATGTGTTATTTCTTCCATTTCTACTTGCAAAGTAGATGAAAAAATGAAATTCTCATGATCATAAGAGATGTCAAAATTTTCACATTTTGAAGAAGAAGCTTCCATTTCCGACCCTATTGATGATAAAGGGTCTTCTTTGGGAAATAAAGAGGAGATGATGGATTGAGAATCGATATCATTATTCACCTCTGGTGTTGCTATAACTTCTTCTGGCCTGATTAGCGAATTATAGACTTGTTGGATTTCAGCAGACGAAATGAAAACGTCACCACTTATGCTTTCATCACTGGTTGGTAAGTTACCAATTTCTCCCATGTTGTCTGGCTCGATTGCCATAATTGACATTATGGATCTTTCCATAAGATTATTTTGATTTGGGCCTATTTTGTCAATTTGACTGATAGGTAACACATAATCTGTACTCACATGTGAAAATGGATTTATTGGAATTTTCTCCAAACCATATGGAGCATTAACTTTGGTAATTTCCTTCATTGAAGATTTTTCTCTTCCCTTCATGTGATAAAATTACGCCTCAATGTATTGAGACTCACATGTCTTGAATGGGGCCTTATCACCATACAATGTTCCAACTTGACTATCGAAATAGTATTTGAGACATTGATGGTATGATGACGGAATAGCTGCATGCTGATGTAGTCAGGGTCTTCCAAGCAAGATATTGAAAGCTGAGTCTTGATCAACAATCATGAAATCCGAATTGGAAACAAGATCTCCAAACTGAGTTCTGAGTGTAACTTCTCCCAGTGGTTCTTGTTCATTTTTATCATATCCTTGTAACATCATGGTAGAAGGAGATAAATCAGATTCCGTGAGGCCCAATCGACGAAGTGTACGAATGGGCATGAGGTTGACTCCTGAACCATTGTCAATAATAGCTCTTCGAACATCTATACCATTGACTTTGCCATATAAGTACAAAGGTTTTATGTGCCCATGCACAACATCATCTTCATCTTTATCAGTAAAAGATATCACTGCATGGGATTCTGCAGGATTATTCTCTATGTGATAGATTTCAGCTGTAGAAATTTCAGCTTCAAACTCCTCAGGACTTGACAAAGCTTCGATGAGTGCTTCCCGAAGATCTTTTGACATATTCAAAGCATCCAAAATTGATAACTTGGATGGTACTTGGGCCAAGTGTTTCAATATATCATACTTTTGATCTAGAGGTCTGCGTTTCCCAATAGGAATATGCGGTTTAGCAGGTACCTTGGAAGCATATGCTTTGGAAGCTGATGCATCTTGTATTGAAGTTGGCAACATCCTTGGTTTTGGAAGATTAGACTGATTAGATCCATTTACTTGCTGAGATAAATAAGATGGAACCTTTAATCTGTCTTCCAAAATAACTGTGCCAAAATTGAGTTGGCCATTGGAAGAAGAACTTGCTTGTTCCTTTTGAGCTCACTAAAGGGCTCTACCACAAGTTTCTGCTGCATATACAGTGCTAGAAGGGGTAAAATTAGAGTAGTGGCTTCGGAAATATCCACGTCTTCCCTTATATCCTGAACCTCTAGAACCTCTTCGGATTCCCTTATTTGATACAGGGAATTCAGGCTCATCAAGACTAGAATATGGATATGTTAATTGAATCATATTAACAGAACCAAAGATTATCTCTTCGTCTGATAAAGGCTCTGCCTGGTTAGCCTGTTTAGGCTGTGCCGTTTGATGGGGCGGTGCTCGTGGCTTTGAAGTAGATGTAATGAAATCTTCCAGTGTCAAGGACAATTTAGGCTCTGATACATACTCATCTTCTCCTAATTCCTCTTTCTTCTTTGAATTGCGCTGCCCTTTTGAGGAATTTTTTTTGATGGAGGCTTTACTGTAGCTTTTGTAGGAGACACAATTGGCTTCTTCAATTGTGTTCGCAAAATGGAATGGGTCCGATTGATTGTCTTTCTGACCATCCAATCATCATATTTTTTTGCAGTTTTGCTTTTGAATTTCTGCCACTCGCCTCCTTCCTCTGGATCTGTAGTGGTAATACATGCTACATGAGCTGAATAACCCTTCAATTTGACTTGTCCCAAGTCGACCATCTTTTGCAGGAGGTCTTTAAAGACAAAACACTCCTGGATGGGATGCCCCAACATTTGATGAAAGGGACAATAATTAGGACGGTCTTCATCTCCTTCCTTGTTTGGCCTCTTGGGCACTGGTAATTGAACCAAATTATTTTCCAGAGCTGAAATGAAGTAACCAGGAACTTGCTCATTTTGGAAAGAGTATGTTTTACTCTTCATATCTTCAAATTGTTTTCATCGTTGATCTCTTTGATCATTTGGACGAAACGGCCTTTGTTGTTGGCGTTCAGGAGGTGGAGTCCTTCGAGAAGATGAAGGTTTTGAAGTAGATATAGGTACAGGTGCTTGTTTAAGCATAACTGTAGTAGTTTCTGCTTTACCCATTCTTCTTCCTGGAGCTGATGGAATTACACGAGATTTAACCTTAGCCTGTATAAGGGAATCTTCAATCTGGTGAGCGATTGAAGTAAGGTCTCGAAACCCTCCTGTGTATTTCACAGGGATCAATGGCGTGCGTAATTCGTCACGCAAATTTTTAACACAGATTGGCAACAATTCCTCCTGAGGGAGTGCTAAACTCAGGTAATACGTTAATCCCTTCCAACGAGCAATGAAATCAGAGACTCTTTCATTCTCCCTTTGCTTGCAGTTTGTAAGATCGAAAACTGACGTTTTTTGCAAAGTTGAGCTAAACTGAAGAAGGAATTTTTGACGAAGATCCTCTCATCCTATGACTGACCGTGATTGCAAGCTTGTATACCAGACAAAAGCTGGTCCTTGCAAGGTTCGCACAAAGCATCTGAGTTTCACTGCTTCTTGCTGCTCTGGAGTTCCCATCATAGGATCACAACAAGACACGTAATGCGTCAAATGTTGTTCGGGGTCGCCTGATCCATTGAAAGTAGTGAAAACAGGGTTTCCAAAACTGGATGGAGGAGAAATTGAATCTACCCATTCAGGGTAAACATTCTTTTCAGGTTGAACTTGTGCCCGTTTCCCTTCCATAGTTTCTAACCGAGCTGTTAATGACTCAATAGTAGTTATTAACTTTTGAGAAACATCAGGTTGAACTTGGTTTTGGGTAGGTGCAATGAATGGAGCTTGGACAGACGTGGTGGTTGGTGCTGCAACTGATGGTAGTGCTGCCAACCGTTGTTGTGTTTGACCCGTAGGATTAGACCTCTGAGGGTGTACTGATAAAGGAGGATATTCTTGATCCATCTCAGTTGTTACAACAAATTCCTTCGGCTGTCGGACTTCAGCATTCTTAAGAAGAAGACTATACTGAAGTAGTTCTGCATTCAACCTTCTTAATTCTTTCATTTCTTCCTCCTGTTGTGGAAACCTTTGCTCTAATGAGAGTGATTGACCTCCTTCAGAGGAAGGGTGAGAAGTAACCTGATTCTTTCCTTTCCCCTTATTGGATCCTTTTCGGAGAGGGTGAAGTGGGTTACTTGAAGGAATACCCAGATTTTGGGTAAGACTTTGATTACGTGTGCATACACCTTCTTCATTTAGGTCTGTGTGCGCAACTTCTGGAGCAGGAACCTCTTCGTCTGATCCCTATGATTGAGCCTCATCTGGTGAATCAGCAGCAATGGCATTGATGACATTAATGGATGCATATTGCATGGAATACTTTCTATTAGCATTTCTGTGATATTGTCTTCTTCCATGTCCATGATGAGACATGGAATTCCGTTGACTTGATCCCTCAGGAACTTCTTGGAGAACCGTCACTTGGAGAGAATCTCCTGATAGCTTGGCTCTTCGTTCCTCTTGAGGCTTATTCCCTAATCGAGAGAATACTGACTTTCTCTGAGGGAGGGATTGAAGATTTGAAAAATTCCCCACTCCGGTGGACTGGGGATGTTCCTCCTGCTTCCGCTCAACTCCTCGAATCCCATTTGTTGACTCTGAGGGTTGGGTTAGAGAAGTCCCCAGTCTGACAAGCTGGGGTGTATCTTGACATGCTATGTCTGAGATCTTCTTAAAATCTCTCTTGATCTTGCGAATCTTAGTTCGGAAATTAGCTGGATGCATTAAACTGTATCCACTTTTATCACCTGGTTCAACAGACCATTGGATGATTACCGAAACTTCTGTTATTTGATGACATGTTTTCTCCAGACGAGAGGCTTGTGCAATATTCTCGCCTGCTTGATGTAGGAGCAATTCAACAACTTGTTCTCTATAAACTTGATTTTGAGAGGAACTAGTTGAATCATGTTCTTGAGAAAGTTTTTGATTATGAACAAAGCCCATTGACTGTCGCCGGCCATGGGCAATAACATTGCATGAGACCATTTTCAGCGGGCTTTGCTGACTGGAAAGCACTGTGAAATGTAGTGCTCCGTGAACACCCCATCCTCTGATATGAACATCAGATGGAGCATTGGCAATTAACTGACGCAATTTTCTTAGTGCGCCAAGGCATGAACGTTGAAGGGTTCTCTGTTGCTTTTCAGCCTTCGGATACCGAGAGACTAATAGAGATGCCAAATCAATCTGGCGTTGTAACCCTTCTATTATCTTAATATGATTTTCATAATCACTATAAGATAATACTTTCTTCTTCAATTGACAAAGAGTCTTCCAAATGTTGAGACGAATATCATGGATTCCATCATCTGTCAACATCTTTGGAATGCCGTACTGGGAGTCAGCCGAAGGCCAAAACATGACTGGTACTTCACCTTTTGTCAGTTTTTTCCTCATGTTCAACATTTCCTCTTTATCATTAAATGAAGATTATTATACCTGTTTTGACCAGAGTTGGTGTTTCCTTGTTGCTTCATCGGATTCAACAAGACTGTTAGAGAGTCTTCTATTCATGCTGGAAGATGAATGACCTGAGGATGGTTCGGAGAATAACCTGAACCACAGGCTATCCTCTGATGGAGAAAGAGTTTCACCTGCCGATAGTAAAGCATCAGACATGACGGGCTTCATGATTGCAAGTGCCTCAAGATAAGAGGGCTTTTTCGGCACTACATTGCCTTCTGAAGAATTTTCGAGACAACGTGAATCACTACTGCGGAGAGGACTTTCGCAGTGAAGTTCATCACCATGAGGAGGACCGTCATGATGGGTTACAGCAAAAGATGAAATCTCTTGCTCCTTGGTCTTCTGACCTCACAGAGGGTTCCTGTGGCTCTCATCTGAAGAAGAAACTTCAAGATTGACCGAACTTTCATGAAGCAAGTCTTCATGAGGAAGTGTCTGTTGAAGACCTTCAGAATTAATGTTCCCGTTATTGGGAACTGAGGTTGTAGAATCTTGAATTCTGACAGATAAATGTCTGAGGGCTTCAAGAACTCCAGCATCGAGAAAGGCTTGGTTACAGATTGGCCTTTGATCTCCTGATTGTGCTGGGCGGATCTTTTTCTTAGATGCCTTCTTACTCGCTTTAGAAACCACTTTATGACTAAAGTGATTGCTCTGAGCAGGTGTATGTGCCTGATCAGGAAAGATGGTCAGGTTAGGCTGACGATCTCCACTCAAATCAGGTGTATGTGCCTGACTTGGTTGTCCGTATGATATGGGGGAGTATGCCCCATAACCCTCTTGGACTGGAACAGATGTGTGTGTCTGTTCCGGAGTGAATCGTTGATGTGTCACTCCACTGCTAGGGATAGATTTATGTGTCTGTCCTAGAGATGATGCTGAAGCTGTTATGATATCCTGGCAAGCATCCAGAATATGAGCAGGAATTTGCTTCTGCTCTTTCACCATTGACAAAATATGTTTGGTGACTTCAGCCACCGGAACGGGGATATACGTCCATTCCGGGCTTGGAGTAGGTGTATGTGCCTGCTCCTGTCCTCCTTTTCCTGTCAGTGAATCCTGACAGTACTCAAGTGTGGAGGCAGAGGGTTGAGTCTGCCTCCTGTTTGTCGTCAGGACTTTCCGACTGACTTCTCCGTGCGCTACCAAGCGAGACTGTTGGTAGGCTTGATTAGTATTAGCAGGTGTATGTGCCTGCTGATTACACTTCACCAAACGCGGTTGATGATATCCATCATATGTAGTCAAATGAGCCTGCTGACTAACTGGTGATGTATAAGCAGGTGCATGTTCCTACCTATAGTACTCCGCCGGAATTACCTGGCGGGATTGGCGTGATGCTGCCAGATGAGTCTGCTGGACAGTTGAATTAAAACGGACAGGTGATTGTGCCTGCTTGTTATTTTCCACCAAGTTAGGTTGGTGGACTTCTCCGGAGATGGCAGGGATGACAATCTGCCTATTGTTAACCGGATTCTGTCTCTGGTGGTTCATCTTGCCTGCTCGGGTTCGAGGAACCTGAGCTAAATGCCTGGAGTCGGTACCCTCATCATGTTGAGGGCGCACTACTGCACGAGTCTGGCGGCGATTGTTGATGGGAGCCCTCGAGAAGGACTCCTGTCTTTTTGAATTAAGGCCATGCGGGACCTGCTCATTCACTTCCTCAGAGTAAGGGAATGAATGGAAATTGCTTTCCGAGGATAATGACCCGAAACGGTTGGAGACGGTAGTCAGCACCGCCTACTTCTTGATCGCTGGCCGCCGTTGTCTGGATGACCAGGTAGAGTTGTTAACTTGGAGGGCTTGACGAGCGGCCTCCAGAGTTGGGATAGTACCTTTGTGATGGTACTCCTTAACCAGTGCATTAGAAACCCAGCGTTGAAGACGCTGAGTTGGTGATGTCATCCTCAGAGCGGACGACGTTCCAGCAGGAGTAGCAGCATTGGTTTTCACAGCAGCAGACCTCACAGTAGAGGTGTTCACAGCAGCAGTATTCACAGGGGTGAATTTAAGGAAAGCCATTTTGCATAAGATCTTGAGAAAAGAGTTCCTTTTCCATATAACAGACATAATCAAGATGAATCCGGCCACTGCATCTTTTGGATGAGCACATGTCAATGATTGCTTTGTTGGCCTAAGGGGCCAAACAAATAAGAAGAACATCACTTTAACTTGGTTAAGGATTCACGTCGGTTTCACCATTTTTTGTTTCGCACGGAGTTCGGGGATGACCTCCTGGACAAGAGATTCAAACGTTCCGATCGGTTTCTAACGGGATTGTTCGTAGAACCGGAAACATCCAATGATTCCACATCCGTTTGGACCTACTTTCCAAAGGTAGGCGCTCATTAGTTTGTGGACTAATGAGGCTTAGGAATTTTCATTGGTCGAGAGGATGGGAGGTCGGACTCATCACACCTTTTTGAGGGGAATTATTGTCTACTTCGGGACTCTCTTTATAGATTTAAGTTATGTTCTTGAATCCTTATTACATTACCAAGTATAAAATGAGCGTTCCTTAAGTTTTAACAATCAATGATTAAATATGAAATAAATTTAGAGAATCTTTTATATGTATTCGAGGTTCTTCATCAATAGAGAATCATCTGTATCTATTTAGAGATTTTTGGTCAATGGTATCCTTCGAAACATTTATAAAATTCTCTTGGTCATTATGATGACCGGGCTGGTTTTAAACCCACTCAGTGAGGCACTTGAAGTTTATCGTCATTCAGAAGGACATGGATTATTTCAAAGTTGGGATCGAACCCATAAATGGGCTACCTACGTATCCTTTGTTTTGGAAAAGGAATCAGAACCCACGTAGTTCGAGTAATGGAGTATGATGTTTATGATTGATGGCTCAAAGAAGAATTTCATAATTACTTTTACACTCTAAGCTCATGTGGGTCATGCTCGGTGTGAGAAACAAGAGGTATTGGTAAAAATTAGACAATTGTGCCATGAAAGATGCAATCATAAGAAATTGTTTGGGGCTTATTTATGTATGACTGACCAAATAGATGAAGGTTTAGGATTTAATTTTAGGGAGAAAATCCAGGAGCAGGGTCCATAAAGGTATATGTGCTTTATGGAGATTTGAATACTCTAATCTTGGGGCTTACTCCTACGGAGGATGCCCAAATTATGAGGGGACTTATGATTGGGTTTTACTCCTAAGAAGGATGCCCAAAATTATGACTGGGACTTATTCCAGAAAAGGAGGCCCAGGTTAGGGGACTTGGGGCTTATTCCTGAAAAGGAAGCCCAACATTATGACTGAGTCTTATTCCTGAAAAGGAGGCCCAGGTTAGGGGACTTGGGGCTTATTCCTGAAAAGGAAGCCCAAGATTATGACTGAGTCTTATTCCTGAAAAAGAGACCCAGGTTAGGGATTAAGGTTTGGGGCTTACTCCTGAGAAGGATGCCCACATTTGAGATTGGGGCTTACTCCTGAAGAGGATTCCCATGTTTGAGATTGGGGCTTACTCCTGAGAAGGATGCCCACATTTGAGATTGGGGCTTACTCCTGAAGAGGATGCCCAAGTTTGAGATTGGGGCTTACTCCTGAAGAGGATGACCAAGTTTAAGAATTTTAAGAATTTGGGGCTTACTCCTGAGGAAGATGCCCAGATTAAAGGATTTATAACTGGGGATTATTCCTGAAAAGGAGACCCATGTTAGGATTCTCTCATCTTAAAGGATGAGGTTGAATGAATGAACTCTCCATATTTAGTGACATAAGGATATTTAAATCACTAGACTTTGAGAGATATTCCACATAATTCCTTTCAGATAAGGAAGTCAAATCAAGAAATCATGCCATAAATGGCTTTGAAGAGTGTCTTGAAGACTGAATCTTGAAAAATAAAGGTGTGATGGCTTAAGAGGGGTAAAATTGGAAAGATAGGCACCCAAAAAGGTAGGGGCGCACAAGTCTTGAAAGGCGCGAAAGTATTGAGGCGGCGCGCAAGTATTGGTCGCACAAGTATACTTGCGCGACATGAGGGGTACTTGCGCGATTCTCAAACATCATTAGAATATTTGAGTGACTCTTTATAAATCCCTTTAGAATCCTCTTGAGGTTCTTCCAAAAAAGGGACACGCAAGTTCTATTGAAGGAATAAGGCGGCGCGCAAGTGTTGATGAGTTTCAACACTTAGGTCTTCCTTCTTCTCTTTAAATCTTCCGTTCTAGGTAAGAAATTACCTTAGAAGTGTTCCGGAAGCTTTGAGAAGAGACTTGGGCGTCGGGAGCTTCAATCCGAGTTTCTGGAAAAAGATCCTCCTCGAATGGGGGGCCCACAGGGTCTATTTATAGGAAAAAGAAGGCCCTGGGGGGTTACCGAGCGGTTACCACTTAGGTCGCGCAAGTCACTTGCGCGACCAAGGGTTCCGCGCAAGTAGACTTGCACGACCACTAGGCAGCGCGCAAGTACTTGCACGACCACTAGGCGGCGCGCAAGTGTACTTGCGCGACCATGAGGGAACTTGCGCGACCTATGGGAAATGTTCTCCTTGTTCATCCCTTTGTCGATTTTTGATGTTTCTTCAAAGGACGAATCACTTTGGACTAAGGTATTTCCTTTTTTTTCAGTCCTTAGACTCTGTGACGGAAAGCAGCGTCAACAAAGATATAACAAGGTATGGTAAAGGAGAATAACTTATCCAAAAAACATAGTGAAAAAAAACTCATCTGAACACAAGGAGCTTGAAACTGTGAGAAGATGAACTTCTCATCAAGTCTTCACTACCTATAGTATATGAGTCGACTCATCCAACCATGAGAATCTAGACATGGAAAGCATGTGGCATACCCCACACATATTTTTCTCTTAGAAAGAGAGTATCCAAAACCCAAGGAGTGCATACAAAAAACAAGATATATATATATATATATATATATTCTCATTCATGGAAGCCCAAACAAGAGGGTAAGAGGATCTCCATCTCATATCTCAACCCTAGAAAAGAGTTTATAGTAGCTCTTGAAGTATCCATTAATAATGCCTAGCATCCCACACTACTTCCATAAACACCCAAGCCAAAGGGGATTAATCACCACATCTTTATACTATCCACTTTAGGTGGCACTAAAATTCCCCTTGGTTTTAATTCATGTCATTATGATGTTTCTTGGTGGAGAAAGGGTTCATATTTCTTATGAGTCCAAGGTTACGTCAAATTACCTATCGACAGTGATCTGAAAATCCAGATCGTTAAAACTCAAAGTAGAGGACATGTGCCCCAGTATGACAGGGGGTTCCACTCTAAAAATATCCATAGAGAACCCATACCCTAGTTCCTTTGAGGAATTACACTCTAGTTATCCAAGAACTTCACCCTAGTGCATTAGGGGGATTAACATGTAGGAGTGGATGGGGACCCATGTTCCTGCCTCGCTGAAGGGTAATATGCTGCAGGGTATTGCACGACAAGTCACTACAAAGGAACCGTGCCCTAGAAAACCAGGGGGATTACACTTTGTTTATCAGTTATCTATGTCTTATTATGTCGGGAGGATCACACCATAAACTAGTTACAGAGGACCCAAGACCATGCTAATGGGGGGTCAGCACTCTGGTCATCGAGGAACGCCACAACAAATCCTAATGGGAGAGTAAGCCTAATACTGATCTGGTGATCCTATATGATTACTACCAACATCGAGCATCATTTGGATAGGAATCACTCCGAAAAAAAACTCACATCGTGTCTGAAAAACAATATGTACGGCATTATCATATTCTTTGAGGAAAAACACTCAGGATAGGGTACTCACGGGTAAAAATATAAGTCCAAAAGTAGTGGATACCAGAGCGAAGAATCATAAAGTGGTACATGGTTTGTGTGGGGACCACACGATGTGTGACCCCACCTCCTTGATTGGATGTGTAACTAGTCATAATCAGGTTCTATACTATATACATGTACATGTATGAATACCAATGTACTCCCAAAGTACATGGAATATCTTGACAAAAGGATGACAAATGCACAAAGATCGTCATTTGTACAAAGGTAAAATATAATTTTGTCGATAAAACTCATCTAATGGCCTCGGATAACCAAATAGATCACACCATTTTGATCATTGTGGAAAAGTGCACAGGATCAACTATTCATTCACTTGAATCAGACACCCAGTGAAGAAGCTGCATTTCACTACATCGTGCCGGATTAGGGCTTCATGGGGCCCACACCATACTCCTGGAACACATCATATGTGTCACACTATTTTGATCCTCAGAAAAACACATGGTTTCACCTTTTCATTCATCCAAAATGGACACCTAGTGAAAATGGCACATTTCACCGCAAACACCCCAACTAGGCCTTGTTAGCCCCACTCCTCGATTTTAGATCAAGCACCTAAAATCATTCTTTAATGATCCGACTCAAATTAGGTTTCGTGATACAAAATATGGTTCATTATTCCAACATGATATTAGGTAGATAAGTCTGATAAAACATCCTGTAATAATAATAGTTTTACTATTATTGTGATTTTAATTGAGAGAAGGTAGGAATCTGAAAAAGGCTTCCAAAATCGGTCTTCAAATGATTGTCTCAATGACAGGGTTACATCGTCACTAATAGTTTGTCAATCCAATATCGCATGGAGGATTTATGCATAAATTTTGGTTGAAATAAAAAATAATAACACACTTATTATAATAATGATAATAATATTATTATTATCTTTTTTTACACCTACTCATAGGTGGCCCACATGTGCCCCTTCCACCCTTTTCTCGATGCCTATGTAGAAACCCACCTCAACTCTGATTCCCTAAATTTTTTTTCTTTTCTTCTTTTCCATTTTTTTCTTTTATTTTCCTTATCTCTCCAATCTTCTTCTTTAACAATTTTCTCCTCCTACAACCCTAATATCCCAACAGAACTAGGGAACGTCATTGCCTCTTACCTTATCTGCCTGAACCACCGGACAACCTACCAGTACTGACCTCTGATGTATGCTACACCACGTACCTCGCTTGAAAACCACCGCAAGCTATTTTCAGGATCTAAAACCCCTCCAGCCTTGCCTGACCAGCTCTGCCTCACCGAATGTGCATCGCCTCTTGGCCGGATCGCACTCACCGAACTGATGTCCCAGTCTCTTTCCGCAATTCTTGTTAATGACAAATACATACTGTATACACCGCTTTCACCTTTCATTTTCTACTACAACATCTGATCCAGATCAAATTAAGGAATTGATCATAGTTATGTGATCCCAAGATCGATATCTACACATATCTATACCCCACTCAATTATTCGTTATTGTTTTAACATGTCTAAAAGATAACAAAATAGAACACGTGAAGAATGTATAAAAAAAATAATGTATCTAAAAATATATTGGTTGATGGACATGTTATTTTGTCAATTTGCATTGATGTTCAAAGTGGAGAAATAAAAAAAAGATAAAATTTTAGAAATGAAAACTTCAATCGGGAAAATGGAATTCAATGTAAATAATCCTACCTTGATTTGGATCCATTCGTCATCGATGAACACATTCGCCAACGATCGTTGTGATTCGTCAAAGCTTTATAATTTAATGACAAAAGGGATGAAAGGTTTGAGCTCTGCCAGTGGAGGGGTTATGTGGTTATCATAATCAAGAACCCATAATCACTTATTTATATCATGTATTTAGTTCATGGGTTAACTACACCTCCAATGGCTGTGGGATCCAAACATCCCACACCCTCTCACTTTAGGTCGTACATAGGTAACACTGCATTACGAACTCAATGGTGGTCTCATATTTCCAATATGAATATGTGATCAAGATTTATTAAAAAAATACAAAAATAAAATTAATTAATTTAATTATTTTATTTATTGTTACATCCTCAATGAATTTTTCTATAGAAGACTCGCACTGACAAAGGTTATGTCTTGTTTAGAGTAAACACCATGCAATGAACACAATGGTGGTATCATATTTCTATTCTGAGTACTGGTTCTGAACATAGATGAATTAGTATCCAAATAAAATAATTTTATTGACTAATTTTATTTATGGTTTCATCCTCGATAACTTTTTATTCAGAAGGTCTATGCCGATAAAAGTTATACCCTACTAGGATAAACATCATGCTCTGGACTCAACTGTTGCCTTATATTTTTTGTTAGAGATACTATTTGAGAGATATCTTATTTCATAGATGTTCATAGTATATAAAATACTTAATATTCTCATGAAATTAATTTAGAGCACACTGGGCCTCAGAATGGAACCACGTCTCAAAGAATATCTCTAAAAATATATGTAGAAATTTTACAATCTTTTCAAAGGGAAAACCCATATCCCTACATCATTACCTCCTTCAATATTCTCAACCCTGAAATGACAAAAAATAAAGAAATAACTCATGATAATGAGCCTGACCTAGGCTCTCCCACTCCTAGAGAATCTCTTGCGTGTTTCCCTGATTCTACATCACATGAACAAAAGTGATTTTCCATCTAAATATGATCTTCTCCTACCAATGACGTTCATAGGATAATTCACATATCTCTTCAACTGTGGCATGTGGAAAATTTCATGAACACGCTTCAGTTGTGGGTGTTCGGTAAGGCAGTAGGAAAACTATCCAACCCTTCCATGGTCTCGAAAAGCTTATTGATCTTTGGGGATATCTTGCCTCCCCAGTCGAAAACCCACACACAAGCCCTCCTCATATCATCCAGCACCTAGATAGTGCGCTCCGTCATTCCATCAGTTTTGGGATCAAAGGTTATACTCATTCATATCTTGGTCCCAAATTCCTACAGTATGAATATCCAAAATCAAGACATAAATTGTACATAATGATCATATACAATCATCGAGGGTACACCGTGAAGGAATATGATCTCCCACACATAAAACTTCCCCAAACACTCAACCGAAATCTTATATCTAATAGCAAGGAAGTGTAAAAAATTTCTGATATATTATACTATCACCCAGATGGCCACATGACTCTCTCTATGTGGAATATGTATAGAAACTTCCATGAATATTTCATCCCATTTCAACTCTGGGATTCCAAGAGGCTGCAAAAACCCACCCACACTCAGAGCTCAGCCTTCACCTTTTGATAAGGGAGGCATCATGAGATGAACTCAACTGTGCTTTATCTCACGTCAGGCCACAAAACATTCCACAAAATATCCGTGTACATCTTCCCCACACTGGGATGTATAGTTAAGGGAGAGGTGTTGAGATCTCACATCACCTCTTTCCGAATTGCAATCGAAACCACTTTTTACCCCAAAATAATATATCATGATTCTATCCATTATAATATACATCGGGTGCATCACCTATGGATATCTAAGTCAAATAAGATCTCTTATTCTATGTCTCACCACTGGGACACTCTCACATGATTGAGAAGTGAAGGATTCAACACAATAGACTGAAGAAAAATTATACCATCCTCCTCTACTTGGGTCTGCTGCAGTGAAGCTAACTACTCTAAATCTTCTCACACTAGTAAAGCTCAAGGCATCCTACTAATATAATATACTAAAACGTTTCCATTTCTATGATTATAGTCTATCTAGAAGTCATTTTCCTAAAGAAAGATCAATCGGTAGTGTTTCCTCATGTTCAAGTATGTCTCGGTGAAGACATACTTGAAAATCTAGTGGTCTGAGTAAACCACAAAGTGTCTCCTAGAAGGTAGAATCTCTGTTTTCTCAGGGCTAAGACTACCAATTTAAGTATTATGTAGTGAGTCATGTTTTTCTCTTCATGGTGTCTTAGCTGCCTCAAACTGTATTTGACAACTCTTTGGAACTGTATCTTGGTTGACGTTGAGAATGCAAAGGTACCAACAAACAGGAAAGGTGCATAAAATCATCCAACTGAAATAAGCTAGACACAGAAATCACATGACATACCTTGCATGTATTTTCCTCTCTTGGAAGAGGAGTAACCCCAAACTAGACACTTTGGGACAACCACTAGTGGTATCCCATGAAAAATAAGGTCAAACAAAAAAAACTATTTGAAATGCAAGGACCTGCTTTGAAACTCCACTATACAACCCCAATATAAAAACATTAGTCATAGGGCATCACCCACCACACTTTGGTACTATCCACATTGGGAGGAACTGACACTCTCTTCTAGTTTTCCACACATCAAAAAAAAATGTATCTCAATGGGGGAAGTACCCCTCTTCCTCGAGGATTAAATTCTACATTAGACAACAAAAAAACAAGGTAACACCAATGCCCTATGTAATCCTAGTAAACCCTCAAGAAATAAGTAGAGAGGACGGATTACCCCACATAGTGTCTAACAAGTTGTACAATAAAAAATTTTAAAAGACACCGGGTGTACCACTTATCATCTCATGTGTTTCCTGATTGTAGACATCCAAAGCTTGCACCTATCCATAGCCCTAGCCCCCATCTCCCCAATCCTGGAATGGGCCACCCAGTGGCTATAGTGGAAGTAAATAATAGTTTTATCAGCCACCCATATCTCCTCCTACTCTTTCTCCATGACCATCTATAAGGTGTCCCTATGACAGAAATATCTCTATCACTATTACCCTCTCTAGCACCCCAGTATAGATGGGGATCCACAAGGGTACTCTGCTGGCCCAGATCTCTCTATGGATTCCCTGGTCAAACATCAGTGCTTAGAAGTAGCCATCATAGATAATGTCTAGTGAGTGATGAGTCAGGTATGTGAACCTAGTTGAGTACTCTACCACCATCATCCCTCCTTGCTTAAGATCTTGAAAATCCTGAATCTGAATGGAGTGTATGTAGGAAACATAATACTCCTCAAAGAACATCTCTTCTAAGTAATCCCATGAGAGCGTCGACTCATTGTGCATCTGAGTAGCCAAGTTCCACCAACATCCATCTATTCTGTGGAAAAGACTTGGTTCCAAATCCAACATCGAATCTTTTGCGGTTCGAAATGTCCTGAATAGGTGGGACATCGACTCTAGAAAACCCTATTCTACCTTTGGATCTAGACACTATGGAAACTCAATGGAATTTGTAACTGGAACTGGCAGAGTGTTCTCAGCCTACACATGTACTCAGCCTGCTCTTCTAGGACTATTAGATTTTCAACAGGTGGAGGTTTTGCTATAGTTTAACCTAGATAAAGGGGATCATGAGATGGACCCTAAATTGTTGTTGCATCTCTCTTCAGATCATCATCACAAAATGGAGATGGAATCCTAGCTAGATATAATCTATGAGGTATCTCGAAAGTGTCAGATACATACCACAATCATTTGAGCACATAAATATATATAAAAATGGAACTGACTCAAGAAGGGATTTCAAAAACTCAATCTTATATGATGCATGTACAATTGATTCCTGTACAAAATTTCTCTGGGTATTGAGTCAATAAGAAAGTATTTATGGTATTAGTGAATGGCTACATCAGCTGTCGCACCACCACTGAACTCCCTAGCCTGAGATCCACACTCAAGACACATTAACACTATTTCCCTAAACCCATCCAATAACATTTTAGGGAAATGTTTGAACCACATCACAAGGGTTGAACCACCTTTGATACCAATATTTCATGACCCGACCCATTCCAGGGATCAAGCTACAACTACCTCAAGCTTGCATCCATAGTCCATGGGGTGGAGATAAGTTTAATGGCACAAAAAACTCAGGGAGGCCTTTGCCTATGTACCTACACAAACACAAAACCAACTTAATTCAATAGTTTAGAGGGAAAGAGGTAATATATTGTGAATTACTAAAAAATAATACAAACATTAATGGACCTCTTAATAGTACAATTTCAGCAATAAAAATTAAAAGGGAAAGGGGAAAATAAATTCCCAACCAAAAAAGTTCCACAACCAAGATATAACGGAAAAGGAAAAATAGATAACAGATCCCTACTCCTAGATCCCAATCTATAACCTCAATACACTATCCAAACACTCATATACCTATGATTATTTCGATTCATGATCAACATTTATATAGTCTTCATAAGTAACAACACATGTGGGAAAAGCAAATGTATGGGTGAGTGTGAACATACTCAGTTGGAATCCCCAAAAAGGAAAAGTGGGAGCAGTAAGAGATACACTAAACAAAAAACCATTAGATTGAACTAGTAATTATAAATTTTTGTAGGTCAACCCAACAAGATCGTGAAATAAAACTCATACAAACTCAAGTATCTCAAGACGGTGACAAGATTAACTTCTCATGGAGTCTTCACTACCTATAGTATGAGAGTAGACTCTTCCAACCATGAGAATCTAGACATAGAAAGCACATGTAATACCTCACGTATCTTCACCTTTCCTAAAATTAATGCATCCAAAACCCAAGGAGTGGCTACTAAAAAATTTTATATATATATATATATATACTCATTCAAGGAAGCCCAAATGAGTTAGTAAGGGGATCTCCATCTCACATCTCATCCCAGGAAAAGATTCACAAACATTACTAGAAGTATCCATTAATGATGCCCAGCATCCCATATTTTATGCCCGAACATGAAAGTCAAAGGGGCTCAGTCACTAATCCTCAATAATATCCACTTTAGGTAGCATTGACTCGCCCTCGTGGTTTTAATTCATGTCACAAGGATGAGTCTTGGTGTGTAAAGTTCCTCTCTTCCTTGTGAGTCCAAAGATATATAAAAGTATTTCTCTCCACGGATTTGTATATCTAGATGGCTCAAACACATAGTAGAGGACTTGCACCCTAGTATATTAGGGGGATTCCACTTTAAATGTAGTCATAGAGGACCCTCTCCCTAGTGCATCTAGGGGATTCTACTCTCGTCATTGAGGATCCACACCCTATAATATCAGGGGTATCAACACCCAGGATTCCACAGGGACCCACTGCCTAGCCTTGTTAAAGGGTAATACGCTGGAGCGTACCACCTGATAAGTAGCTATAGAGGAACTGCAACCTACTGCGTCTGAGGGATTCCAATCTTGTCTTCTGATAACCACAACCTTGTACGTCAGGGGGATCATCACCTAGAAGTATCGGTAGAGGACCCACACCCATGTCGATGGGGGTCAACACTCTATTCATCGAGGAATGCCACCACCCAGCCCAGCTAGAGGGTAATCCAAGCACTACTCTGGTAATCATGTATGGTTGATCCAATCATCGAGTGTCACTCGGATATGCGTCATGCCCGGAACATCTCTCAACGTATCTAGAAAACCACTACGGAGGGAGCCATCATGTTATAGGTGATAAAACACTCATGATATGCTACTCGTGGGATAAAATCATAGTCCAAAAGAATGAAATATGAGATGGAATATTCATAATGTAGTACACGGCGTGTGTGGGGCCCGCACGACATGTGACACCACCTCATCACCTAGCTTAGTACATAGTCATCCTTGGGTACTAAACTGTATACAAGTACCCATAGGCATGCTAGTGTACTCCAAAATTACATGACATATCTCGATAAAAGGATGAAGAGCATTCAATGCTCATTGTTTGTCTGAAGGGAAAAATGTAATTCTATTAATAGTACTACCTGAATGGCACCATTTAACAAAACAAATCACACCATTGTGATCATTTTGAAAAAATACACATGATCGAGTATTCATTTTCCTAAATCGGGTACCCGATGGAGGGAGATGTATTTCACAACATTGTGCATGAGTATTGCATAGTGGGTCCCACACTTTTATCCCAAAAGACCTAATAAATATCGCACCATTTTCATACTCATGAAAATTTTAAAAATATTTGATATTCATCTATCAAAAAAGGACACCTGGTGAAAAAGTCACATTTCACCACAAACGCCCAAAATGAGCCTAAGGTGCACACCTCATTTTTATTTTAAGCACCTAAAATCGGACTAAAAACATCTGCATCAAATTCAGTGTTGTGATACCACATGAAGTTTGTTATTATTACTATATATGAGGGAGATAGTTCAGATGCAATAATATTATTATTATTGATGGGTGTTTCGTTAAGCTGATGTAGGAATCTGAAAAAGGTATCCAAAATCTGTCTTAAAATGGGATTCTCGATGATAGGGTCATGTCACGAATAACAGTTCATCAATACTATATCACATGGAGGTGTTATGTACAAATTTTTTTTGACACCCAAAATAATAATAACATTATTATAATAATAATAATACTATTACCTTTTTTTGACACCCAATCAAGGGTGTCATGCATGAGCCCCCTCCCCCCTTTTCTCAATGGCTAGGTAGCACCCCACCGCTCATCAGATTCCCTTATTTTTTTTCTTTTATTATTTTTATCTATTCCATTTTGTTTTTTTACTATCCTTCTCTATTAAATCTTCTTCTTCCATGATTTTATCCTCCTAAAACCCTGATCACCCACCAGAATCGAGGCACACCACCACCTCCAACCTTATCCACCTAAACCGCCGGACCACCTTCATATACTAGCCTATGCTATATGTTGCACCTCTTACCACACCCAAAATCTGATGTGAGTCATCATTATGATCCGCTACCCCACCAGCCTCACCTAACCACCTCATCCTCGCTGGACGTCATCACCGTTCGGTTTCTCACACCATCCAAACTCTTGTCCCAGTCACAATCCACCATGAAATTTCCTCCCACACACAAAATTGTGGCCTTTTGTTTTTCACCACTTGTCTAATCCATCTCAAATCAAAGAAATGTTCATAGTTCTGATACCCCTAGACCGATATATATATATATAGATCTATGCCCCGCTTGATGATCTGTTATTCTTTTGACAAATGAAAAATTTAACGATGAAGAATGTAGGAAAACACAAAAAATATTGGATCCAAAAGTAGATCGGTCGATGGTTGTATTATATTGTCCATATACAGTGATGTTCAAAGTAGTGAAATCATAAATGGATAAAAATTTTAAAATGAAAAATTCAATCGTGAAAATGGAATTCAATGGAATGAATCCTACCTTGATTTGTATCCATTCATCATCAATGAACAAGTCTACTCATGATCATTGTGATCCGTTAAAGCTTTGTCATTGAATTTCCAAAGGGAGGAGAGGAGAGAGATCAATCAATGTAAGGGTTATGAGGAAACCCTAATCAATAACCCATATTCACTTAGTTATATCAGGTAATTATGTAAAGGTTTAACCTCACCTTCAATGGTCACGGGATCTGAACATCCCATGCCCTCTCACATTAGGTGGTGTTTAGAGAACAATGCATTATGAAATAAATTGTGGTCTCAAATTTCTAATTTTATTCCCCTTCTATGAGTTTTCCAAAACAACATCTAAAATAAGATAATTTTATTTAGTTATTTTATTTTTAGTTATTTCCTCAATGACTTTTTCTATTGAAGACTTGAGCCAACAAAAGTTTTGTGCCACCTAGTATAAACATTTTTCTAAAAAATCAACAGTGGTCTCAAATTTCCAATCTGAGTCCCCGTTCAAATGTTATTCAATGTAGCGTCCACAAAAAAAATATATTATTATTGTATTTATAGTTACATCCCTAATAATTTTTTCTACAGAAGGTCTGCACCAACAAATGTTATACCCTATCTAAGGTAAACATCATCCTCCACACTCAAATGTGGCCTCGTATTTATGATCCAAGTTACCATTTAAGAGATATCTTGTTTTATCCACATTCATAGTAAATAAAATATTTATAGTTTTTAAAAATTAATTCCATGCACACCGGGCCTTAGACTCGTTTTTCATCTCAGTGCCTAGCTATTGGAATATATGTCGAAATATTCAAAACCATTATAAGTAAAAAACTATTTCTCTACAAAAACACTATCAATCCACCGAAGAATATCAATCCATGGTGGTCTGGTGAATTCAAATATCAAGAGTGCATTAATATCATATTATAATTGTATAATAATAAGGACATTCAATGGTCATAAATTAACTATCTTAATCATGTTGGGGGTTTTCCTCTATTAAACACACTTGGTCCATGATTTAATGACATATAAAATAAAATTGAATTGCAAAACAATACAAATTGAAAAAAAAATCAATACACAAGTGAAGGATGAAATAGAACCATTTGGTATGAACACATTTTGACGGACCCCACTCTCCCCTATAGTTTTATCCAATCATCATGAGGTGATCACCAAAAAAGAATAAACTATATTCCATAAAGAAGAGATAAAAATAGAAATAATGAGAAAGAAAATTTAATTAAACTAATGGAAAAACCAACTTCACACCAAAGATGAAAAAAAAGAAAAATAGAAACCTATATGTGAAGAACTTTTGGTTAAAAACCTATGGAAGCCTCTTTTAAGTTTATCCTCTACACTACTAGAATATATAATTTTTCCTTGGATTATGAGATTTATTTAATGTCCTCAACAAATTCTTTGTTCTTCTATGCGAAAAATGTTTTTTTAAATGGATTTTTGGGTTGTGAAAGATATCTTTCCATCGAAAAAAATTCTGAAAATTAGCATTATTAGGCATGCGTTACTTTTTGATGTTGTGTAAATTTTTCATGATGTATATTATACAACCCATGAAAAAATTATTTCTTAGAGAATGATATTAGAAATACTTTGGTAAATCATGGAATGTGTCATAGGGTGACACAAATGTGTCACTTCGTGACATAAGTTTTCTTCACTCTAGTAGTTTTTATTCTTATTTATGTCTTTTAAATGGTTCACATCATGTATTATTTCACATATTGTAAAAATTAAAAGATATATAATGTGGGTTTCAAGATCAATATGCTTCTTCTTATTTTTGTTTCTTCAGTTTTGTGCTTCCAAAACCTCTTATGATCATCCAACATCATGGGAAACCTACATTAAATGGGTGTATTGGTCTTTTCAACTTCAATATTCAATATCAACTTTATTGTATTTATTTTTTCATGCCCAACAACCCCACATATCCACAAGAAGTAACTTTATATTCATCGATTTCCACATTTTCCTCAATATTGTTCCAATTGTTAGTTCTACATAAGAATACACAAAACATCAATATCTTCCTTGAAACTCAACTTTAATCAATAAATATTCAACTCAATCACATATAAAAAACACAGGAATATGTCAATACAAAATAGAGATATCAATTCACCCTACACTCAAATCGTTGCTTTTCATTGTGAAAAATCACAACATCAAGACACCAGGGATCAATACATAAATAAGACAATTTTTATGATATGAAGCACATAAAAAAGTTATAATAAAATATTTTAAGAACATAAAATGTTACAAAAAAATAATCAAATAATCATGCATCATTTATAATGTGCAATTAAGTAAATTTTTACATTTCAATCATATATTTCAATATTATATCAACACCCATTCCATTTATGATTTACCTCTCCATTATTTTATTCCCTCATCAATCAAGGAATAAAAATTAATTGAGTTATGATCATACCTCTTGTATATGTTCCTAAACATATGTTTTCATTGAATATATTTTGTCCACCCTATAAAGAAAAATATCACAATTAATAATGAGGTCATTTCAATTAGGATCAAATGACTCTCAGGAAGAGGTTTGGAGGGAATTGATGTTTAAAAATTAATTATTTCTTAAGGAGGATGCTAAACTACAATGTATAACATATGATTTTCAAACGAAAAGATCAATAAAGTACTACTCAACAAAATAATTTCTTCTTATACACCCCCAAAGCTCAAAATATATCCCTAAAGATGATGTAACCATAATTAAAAATAATCCTATATTGTATTTATTTTATTTTTTTCTTTCATTTTTTTGAAATTAAAGATTTGAATGATTCTAAAATCAACCACATAAGTATATATGATAAAATTCATTAGGTTGGTAATGGTGATTTTTGAGTCTCCCAATTCATAACCCATTTTTTTGCGGAAGCTTCACCTATGATAAATCTCACATCCACCACCTAACCACATATAATTTTGATATCATCAATATAAAAATAATTATTTTTTATTATCCCAAATCACAATTGTTTTTTATTTTTATCGATTATTTACAAAAATATGGTTAAAATATTGAATTATAATTAATTTTAAAAAATAAACCTTCCCAGAAATAAAACATAGAAACACCCTTCATTCTACTTTCAAGAAACAAAAATATATCCATACCATGAATAACCCCTCCTATGCACTCATTCAATTGAATATTATGGAAAATACAGATAGTAGGGTAAGAATGTAATATAATGGATTCCAATGTGGATCAATCCTAAAAAGGACATCCATGGGTTCTATGAGCAAAGAGGGATAAATTTATAGGTGGTTATCATGATAAATGGATCATCAATAAAATGCCTTAATCATTTCAATAGTGAATTGTTTTATTTATAAATTTCAAAAGATTACAATGCATGTTCTAGTAGGTTTACTTTCCCTATGAATTATACAAGATTAATATATAGAAAATATGAAAAAATTTATCCAGAATCTGCTCAAGAAAGAAGAAATATTATAATTGAATCAGTTTATAAAATGAAAATCAATAATCACTTTACTCAATGTGTTCCTCTTGGAATCAAAATCAAGAAATCCATTCATATCAGCAATAATTTTCAATAAATTAAAAATTGATATCATAAAGTGAATCTTAAAACTTGAAATTATTTCTTTTTTAATTTATGGGCAATATATTTAAAATTTTCTATCATGTAAAAATTATTCTCCTATCTTTGGTGGTCTCCAATATTAGTGAGTTTAAAAAAATTCAATCATTTTTGTGGGTGTATATAATTCAATACAATTCTTGTAAAAATTCAATAGATTTTTTTGATTTTTTTCTAAAAAATATGTTAAAAAAACTAAGGTTGGAAAAATATAAACATGTAAAAGGTACTACCCTTCCATTGATGATTTTTAATGCTTTTCCAATGTTCCTTTTGATCGATGATCATGGCATGAACTCTGGACTCATGACATGAATAGATCCTATATGTAGTACTTCAATGTTCTTATTCTTCTTACTTCCATGGGATTAAAAAATTTATTTAAATAGTGAAATCGCATTCCATTTTTTGATATAAAATATTTGGATCAAACATTTGAAGAGATCTCCAACGGGTAGAGATATTTATCTAATATAATAAAATAAATATATGTCTTAAAAATCAATTTAAAAATCCATGTTCCCTCTCGTATATTCTCTTTTTCATGTCCATTCAACTCAACCTTTACCTTTGAAAGCTAATTAGAAAATTATATAGAGCAATAAATCTTGGATTATCCCATATAAGGATTATTTTTTTCAACTAGTATAGTTATTCACTTCCCCATCTATGGGTTTCTCATTACTGGTTCTTTTGGTGGGTTATATTTCATGAAAACATGTAATGAAAATATAAATAAATATAAATTTGACCATAGTTTATAGTTCCCCTTACCCAAAAACTATTTTTCATCTTCTTATTCAATTTTTTTTGTTCTAATTTCTTAACTCCTACAAATTTGGTTTCGCTCACAAAAAATGACTTCTTCTTCCTCTCTTGTACTTCATTGATGATATCATTTAGGGTTCTCTCTTTGTATTCTAGTTTGAATATCATGGAGTCTCATTCTTATTCGGTCTCCATAATTTTAGTGAGTTCAGCTCATGTCTACTTATTTTCCTCTTCATTTATATCTTATTACTTTTATGTTTAAATGTATTTTAATACTTTTTTATCCTTCTCCCCTTCCTCATTGATCATCCAATAAAAACATTCCATCATATTTTTTTTATTCTTCTTCTTATAGATGAAATAGGTATTCTATTTATCCCAATTAGTCTTTTTTATGTATATAATTGATGTCTTGGGTCATACTTTTTCATCATAACATGGAGATTCATCAATATGATATATCTCAATATACACAATGAATTTTTCCATTTATATTTTCATCCTCCTTTTGGTTATTTTGTTCTTTAACATATTTAACATCCTCCACTTGTGGATATTATATATATTCAAACCATTACATATCTGAATGATAAATTAAAGGTTAAATATTCCCAAGGGAATTTGATTTTGAAATAATTGGATCCATGTTAATCTTCAATTATTTCAATTATTTTTTTTCTCTGGTTTTGATCCACCCCACATTCCAATAATAGAATGTGATTTGTAATTATTCTGGAATGTCTATCTTCTAAGCCCCTGTCATAATATTGTTAGAAGGGTTGGTATTATTAAATGTTTTTCTCTTGAGGTTTCCTTGCCTCAAAAGCATTAACTTACTCAACTAGATTAGATACTACTTTAAAAAACTTGTATCTATATTAAAAACACTTGATATTTTACTAATAAGATAATTTAAATTTAAAATGATTTGAGATTGACGTGTTTACAATTCTCTCTGTTCTCTAAGATCAACCTTGTTATAATCCATCCTTTTGTACATAACTTCGACATACAATTCAAGAAATATGAATAGTATATCATTTGATTGCTTCTACACCCTAGATATGCCTTGGTTGTTTTGAATGTTAGTGTCTATAATGAATGTCTGGTAAAAGGTGTCATTCCATGGTGACCACCCATCAAAATTTGGCACCCCTCATGTATTATACTATCTTTGATATTAAAAATACTAGGTTATGGTGCTACATATTGATTATTTGACTCAAAATATATCTTGGAAACCAAAATAATCAACGAAGATTGTAATATTGAAAATAAATAATTAAAAATAAAGGAAAAAATAGATACCAAAACGAAAATTATTAAATATAAATAGGATAAGAAATGTCTTTAACCTAAGGAATCAGTCTTGATTCATCTCCCAAAATCTTCTTTTCTCTGAAAACAACACCAATTTTTTATACTCTTAAAGTTATAATTAAATACTCCATCCAAATCAAATTATAAATTTGAATAAATCCCAAACCACACCTACTATAAATGCATAGTAAAGTAGAATTACACGGTCAATCCCATAGAGAGTGGTGAATAAAATAATGAAAACACTCTACTAAAGGTTAGGTTTCTCAAATTTTATTTTATGTTAATT
This sequence comes from Viscum album, assembly GCA_963277665.1. Lineage (NCBI taxonomy): Eukaryota > Viridiplantae > Streptophyta > Magnoliopsida > Santalales > Viscaceae > Viscum > Viscum album. Next base: position 377,544,384 of record OY728132.1, read on the forward strand.
AATTTGATGATGAAATTTAAAAAAATGGATTAAAATAATAATAATTTATTAATATTATAGTGTAATTATAGAATAACAATCACATTAAATGGTCATGAATTAATTATATTAATCACTTTAGGTTTCACCCACTTTTAAACACACTTGTTTTATTATATAATAAAAGGTTTGAATAAATTGGATCACCACATGAAAATAATTTTAAAAAATAATCATGCGAGTGAAGAATGAAATATAAAAATTTAGTATACACCCATTATGACGGATTCCACTCTCCCATGTAGTTTTATCTAATCATCATTAATTAATTGAATATGAAGAATAAGCTATATTTAATTGAGAATAAATCAAAAGGTAATGAATGGGAAATAAATAAAATCAAAGAAACTTTTATTAAACTAATGGGAAAACCATTGTTATATCAAAGTTGGTAAAAGAGAAAAAAACAATCTATGAAGAACTCAAACTCAGAACCCCACAGAAGCCTCCCAGTAGTAGAGCCTCTCCATTCCTATAATATGTCCTTTTCTCTTATCTAATACCCTTTATTTATAATCCTACATAAAATATATATGTTTATGTTATTGAAACATTCATTTAAATGGTTTTTCGGGTTGTCAAGTAACTTTCTGTAAAAAGATATGTTGAAAATCCAACATTTTTCGTTTTTATGATATTTTAAAATTTTATAACATTTACACAACATTTAATGTATTAGATACTAAACTTTCATAGCATATTACATTACATGAAAAAAATAATGGGATGTCATGAAATGTGTCACAGTGTAACACATATGTGTCATGTCATGACACAAGTTATCTTCAATTCAGGAGATTTAATTCTTATTAATATCCTATAAATAGTTCATGTCAAGAATTATTTCACATCATGTAATTATTATAGAGAATTAAAAGTATTTATTTATCTATAAAAGATATATTTTTCTTTGGTTCATCAATTTTGTTCTTCGGAACCTCCTGTGATCATCCAACATAAAAGAAAACCTATATTCCATGTATTTCTTTGTCTCTTCGTCTTTAATCTTCAATATTGCCTTTTTTATTTCATTTTTCATAACACCCTTATCGATAGAGTGGTGTGAACTACATTTATTTTCCTCAATTTCCATGTTTTCATCTCAAATGTTCTTACTGTTGGTCCAACATAAAAATACACAAAACATAAATATCATATATGAAACGCAACAAATTAATATTCAAATCAAACTCATATAAAACCTCATTAATATATAGATAAAAAATCATATCATTAATAAGTTATGATTACCCAATTCAACCTTTCATGTACACCAAACCAGAAGAAGGTTGTACCAATATAATGATATAAGAATCCATAAGGTATGAATAATGATAGTCGACAAACTATAATGGAAAATTTATAGAATGATGTATTTATAAGTATACCACAACAATACCTCATAAAAGAAGATAACCCGCATCCATATTGAGCACCTTGGATCAAGGGGAATGGTTAGAACCATATAGAGATATAGAGAAGGAATGAAGAGCTTGATAGAGACTAAAATGAGAGTAAAGGAATTCAAAACTAAAAGGAAGTGATAAATGGGAATAAAATTCTATATAAAATGAAATAATTTCCATATATTATGGTTATAATTACAATGGGATATTTGGTACTTAGTAAAATTATATTGGGTAGCTGGTGGATCAGAAAAAATATTTTTAACATTGAGGACCCCACTAGTACTTAGTGGTTCCTTGACCTAAGGGATATTCCCTTCTTCTTCCCCCTTCCTCTAACTTGCCCCATTCTCCTTAAAAATAATCTTCAACTAATAATATACACAAAATGAAATTGAAAATAGAAATTATTTATTATTTAATAGTTTATTATCTCACGATCATTATATACTTTCTCCCCAAAATACAAAGTATTAGTTATGGGAATGACACCACTTTGAAAATTTCATTATTATTACAAAAAATACTATAATAACAATGAATCGCTAAATATTTGTAGGTTTTTTTATTAATTCTTCCTTTAATACATTAGTTAAGGGTGAATTTTTTTTATTTCCATAATATTTCAAAAGGATTGATACCATATTAAACATTGATATTTTCGTGTTAAAATTGATACCTCAGAAAAGAACATCTCAAAATTTTGATTTATATTAATGAAACCTCTAATGATTTAATTTTCGTACCTATTATTACTATATAATGTATTATTTTGAGTGTTGATCACATTTATTAATCCTTTTATGGTGTAGTATATATGGTTTTATTTGATATTATTATTAACAAAAAATATGGGTTGGTATTTTTCATTTCCTAGAGGGTGTTCTATTTTACTCACATGCCTATAAGGATATTGTCATAGGTGATGTCAATAAATTGAATTCTGCTATAAATTTTTGGTTGTTCTAATGGTGGTATTAGTGGATGAATTGTAATTAGGTTCCTTTATTCCCAAACATTAGGCGATCAGGAAAATTGACCATCAATACTTGGTCTATGCCAAATTTCTTCCCATTTTATTTATTGAATATATTGAATCATCCCTTAGTCAAAGAGAGAGTATTTAACTTGGAAAAATTCCAATGCATATATTTTCAAAACAAGGAGTAAAAATGATAAAATGCTGAATATAGAGATTAATGAAATCAAATGAATTGATACAAATATAGGATAAAACAAAGAACCAATGGATCTCTATATAATATTGTGTTATGAAAATGTCAATGAGGTTACAAGAGGTATTTTAACCCCCGATTATATTCCAAAAAAAGTCAATATAACCCTTAGTGATTTTAGATGGTGTTAATATTTTTATTGAAAATATTGATGTGGTTGAATAATATATTCAAACCAAAAGATACCTTAATGAGATAAAAGGATAAATTATAAGAATAAAGAAGAAGAAAATGTCTTAGAAGGTGGAACATGGTGTTTTTAATTTTATTATTCTCATAATTTTTACCTAGGTTTGGATTTATTTATATTTTAATGAGATAGATATTTTATATTAATGATTTATCATCTATCTTCATAATATTTCTGTTTTCATATAATCTCTTTTGGATTAGGTTAAAAAATCCCTTTTAAAAATGTATATATAACAATTTTAAAAAAAAATTAAATTATATACGAGACTTGTAGGCAATTTAAAGGTTCATTATGTGTAGTATATGAATTTTATAAATACAAAGAATATATTTTTATTTACATAAATCTAATATAAATAGATTCTACGATTATTTTTCTTTAATAACATATATTGATACATCAAATAATATATGATTAAAAGTTTCTAACAACAAAATTTGATTTATAATTATGTTAAAATATGATATATAATAAATAGTATGACATTTCAATAAATTAACAATGATAACAAATGTATATAAAATCACATTCCTTCCACTAAATAAAATTGTATTAAATGTATAGTATTTATCATGGATCACGTAGTTTCAATATTAGTGTATTATATTGGTTGAATCATTATTCCATATCTCAATCCAAATTAATTTGGATTAGTATATAAATATCACATAGAAAGTGATGGTTTTTTACTATTTGAAAAAAATCATTTAAGAAGGTTATATTCATATTATGATGTAGTTTAAATAATCACCAAATACTCTCATGATTTATTTTAATAGTTTTTTATATACTAAATTCAAATTTTATTTAGTTTTGGTTTTTACTATTTAATTATTGTATCAATAATATATTTATATTAGTTATTTATAAAAGGGTTTATATTTTTTTAATAATGATTATTATTTTTCACATATTATTTAAATTCATTTTGAGAAAATAGTTTTAGATAGTTCTATAATGATTTATTAATGATTTTATATGTAATTATTTATTGTTTTATAAGAATATTTTACTATATAAATATCTTCTCTATCATCCGAAGATTATATTTTTTTAATAAAATATTTTTTTATAGTTTCCTCTAATCTAAATACCTCATTTATATGGTGTCCTTCAATATTGAATTAATTATTTAACATGATTCCTTTCAAATTATCAATATCATTTTTTTATTTGAATCTATTATCATATAATCCCACAATAATTTTTTATAATGTTTCATTCTCCATGTAAAATCTAATAGAAGAGTCAACAAAAAATTATTTTAGTGTTAAGAAATTGAAAACATTTTTTCTAGAAAACCACTATCTAAATTTAAAACACCTACATGAAAATTTTATTCTACCATCAATGTATTGACTTTAAATATAAAAAACTTCTCTCAAACCCTTCGAATAATTAAGGGTGCTTGGATTAATTAATTTAAATTTTATCTATAAATAATAATTTTTACACACTATACTCTACACATTAAAAAAATAGTGCATAAAATTACATATAATAATACAAAAAAAAATTATATTATATTATATGACTGCACTAAATCTACAGACATTTTTACATAACATTTTTATAGAAATATTCATTGAATATATATATATATATAAACATTCAGATAACATGCATAAAAAACTATATCAATTTTTTTTAAAAAATATTCCATAAATATTTATCTAAAAAATTTTAAAACAGATATTTGTTGAAGGTTCTATATAATATATATAAATATTATTTTTTTTGTGAATATAATAATAAATTATATATTTGGTTAACATATATTTGAATTTTTTATAAACATATTAGTATATTAATATTATATATTCTATTAACAAATTAATATATTATCTTTATATATTATATTTATAATTATATATTTTTCAATCATATTAATATGGCATGATATATTCTTTGAAAAAATTATTTGTTTGATGAATACATTAACTCAAAAAAACGTGATATCTAGTTTCCAAAAAAAATTAATGATATGAAAATTAATTCTTTGAAATTTTCATATAATGTGGTAAAAAATCAATAAAAGTATTTATACAAATGTTTATAGACCCTTTGAATATAAATTTTTACCAAATAATTGTATACAAAATTTCACATATAATTTGTGTATAAATATTTATTGAACATATATTAATATGATATATTAAATGAATTTATTAATATATTAATATATTTTAACAATATATAATAATATATTTTATGAAAATAATAATTTATTTAAATTAAATTTTCTATGAAAAAATAATATATTAATATTAAATGTTCTTCGAATATGTTACGATGATATATTCTATAAACATTGTTATTGTAACACCTGAGACTTTTATAAAAAATATTTTATTTTTATTTTATATAAATCATCATAGGAATATTTCACTATACACAACACTAGCTTGGCTTTCTTTACAAGCAATCGTGACCTTCCTTGATAGCTTTTGTCATACGCAATACCGAGTTTCACTAAACAACGATATGCTATTATTAAAACTAGCCATTATGAATAGTAATAACCACTTTTTGAAATTTTGTAAATTTTATTTTTCAAAATGGACTTCATTTTTGGGTTCAAAATATCGAAATTAGCCTCGGGTGAAATTTTGGTATTTTTCTGAAAAATTTCAATTTTGATGAATAGTGAAAACACCGGGTTACTATTTAAAAACCGACTTTTTATTTAAATAATTATTTATTTTATTTAAATTTATTTTATGTCAAAATTGATACTTAATACCTATATAAGTTCAATTCAATTCATTGTAGTCATTTTATAGTAATTCTAGATATATAAAAATTTTATTGATCTTTTCACCGTCTTTTACCCACCTCCTAGGAGAATTTTCAAATTCACATAAAACTTAATTTTACCGCTTCTGTTAGTGGAATTTTGAAAATCCGAGAGACACGGTTAATATCAAGGACTAATATGTGGTTCAATGAGTTGAAAATAATTTTTGGTGAATAGTAATTTTTTACTTTTATTTACCACCGTTCAAAGTAAATAGGCTAATTAAGGGTAAAAGTGTTATTATTATTATCCTAACACATGTCCTAATTCTATTGGATAAGTGTAATTCGACCAAAAACAAACTTAGGAATAAAATATGACCATTTAGGCCCACTTGGATTAGATTAGGACATTTATTATTAATTTATTTAAAGAAGGGTTAAAATAGTTAAAATCAATGTTTAATAAGTAAATCATTTTTAATATAGGGTTATACATAAGAGAAATTCGACTATAAATATTCAATAGAAAGCTAAAAATATTTCCTACATAATGGTATTTTATTTGTAATTTCTAGACTTTAAATAATTTAATGATGATGTAGTAATTATCTTATTAAAGAAATATTGACATAATTGATGTTATAAATACCCAAATAAATGTAATTTGAGACTTTTTATGAATTTAAATAATTTTCTATGTTAATATGACATGTTAGTGTTGATTTAATTTACTTTTTTTCGAACTAATCATTCTGTTATGATTTTCACAAAAATCAATTACCAAATACTGTCAAAATTGACATAAAATAGTTTTTAAAACAAATATTATATTATTAATTTTTATTTTATTAATAAAAATCTAAGCTTCGGCCAAATGACTTAGATACGGTTATATATATTAATAATAAACAACTTGGGGTTTTTTTGGCTTGTTATGGTAAGTTTATTATCCTTATAGTGTAAGAACACAAAAAGAAATGGTAAAAGTAAAATTATCTACCTTAAAGTTAAATCTAAATGATAAGGTTAAAATAGTAAACTAAACATGTAAAAAATTCTATTGGATGAGAGGATTTCGACCCATACCCACATTAGCTTTGAAATAAATCAATTTGGAGATATTTAAAACCGAATGTGGCTTTATAATAAAATAATATTTTTAGTTTTTCCAAAGGTGATCCTCTTCTCCCTTATAAAAGGGCACCTCCTCCCTCTCTTCCTAACACAACTATGAGCCTTCATGCTCGGAAAAACCCTACCAATTTCTCCTCTCCACTTCCCTAGAAACATCCTAGTGGTCCTGGTCTTCTTCAAAGTCCAATTTTATTTCCCTAAAATGAGGTCTCAAAGAAGCGCTTCAAAGATGAGGTAATGTCCGTTACCGATTCTTTCAACTTTATTTCTTCTTACACTTCTTCTTATTTAGTTGTTTCATTATGAATTAATAACATTAGTATCACTCATATACTGATATGTTATTATAAGTATGAAACAACCCTATTTCACCATCTATCCATCCTACAGAAAACAAAATCATCGCGCGTGCGTACGTACGGAATACCGTCTCCACGCCGTGGTGTAATCTATTTCCCACCACCACCTTACTTGGATGAGTATAATGGTGTAAAGAATGAATATATATAATTATTTTAAAGTGATATTGATTATTAAATATTAAACATACACTCCATTACAATTTTACTATCATGGGAATGATATCATCGCTCGTTCGTACGTACGGAATACCGTCTCCACGATATGATGCGACTTGTTCTACATGATCTTCATTGCATAATGATTATATAAATGAATTGAATGAATGGATATGATATATATTACAGTAATACCATTCTGTAAATGAGGTATCTATAACCTAAATATAAGAATAAGAATTTATTCGACAAAACACGCATAAGAACAAAAAGTAATAAACACCTGAATAACAAGTAACAATGAAATATTACTAATAATAAGCTAAGAATATGACCATATATGATATAATAACAATGATTATGATTCTATAATAAGTCAATGACATTATTTAAATCATGATACAGGAGGTTCAGACACTTACGAAGCAAATCGGACCGAAGGTAAGGGAAAATCTCACAATCTCACTTTTATCTGAGATTGTTTATACTTCTGAATTTACTGGGGAATATTATCAACCACATCCATGCTTCTTAAATATTTAATATTATTTTCATCCACATACAATTTTTTAAATCTATTTTTACCCTTCAGTTAGTTTTTAGTAAAAGATATGAAATGAATCTTTTGTCGGTTTTCGTACGAGGTACTTTTTGACTTTTCTGACAAAAGTACGAGAAGAATGTTTTTTTTAACTTATACGGCATGAATGTATTTTTAAAAAATTATTTCCAAGAAGCTTCCTTTACATGTTTTCAAGTTTATTTTTAATCAGCTTCTTTTAGTTTAGAATTGTATGACATGTTAAGAAAGGAAAAGTGTTTTTTTGAAGTAGAAATGATATTTTCCTCAAGATTGGAGTTCAAGTGTTTTATCAAAATTATTTTCCATATAAGATAATAAAGGGTTCAGTTTATATCCCTATTATTACATTGATTTTATTATGATGTGATGGAATTATTTTTATGAATTCCTTTATCTTATATGAACTGTTTTATGATGTCACGATGTTTAAGAATCCCATTTTTATTACATGGTTTATGCTATGATGTATGGTTTATGATTTAGTGGCACACATAAGAATGGTATCATTATGAGATCGGTGGGACCTATATCACCCTCCAATTCATTGGGTAAAGATTTTATATCTCATGAGATAGACTTGACTAAAACGGCAGTTTAATCCGGTTCAGTGAAATCAGACTGAAACGAGGAGTAAACTCGGTTCAGAAATGGACGTTGTCTGCTAAGATAGTCCTGGCTATGAGTCTTGACTACTAAGAAATGATTATCTATGATTATGTGGGTATGCCACAATTTTTCATGTTTTCAGTTATGATTATTGGGATTACATTTCACTACTATGATTTATCCCATGTTATGAAATTATGATCTCTTTTGCTGGTTAAGATTTTAAAAAGTTATGTTCTTATGAATATGATGTGATTGATATTTCTTTTGTTTACCCTTACTGAGCATTTGAGCTCACCATTTTTGTATGTTTTCTTTCCCCAGGTCAGGAAGAAGGTTATTAAGTAGGATATGCCAAAAGGAACTCTAGATATGATGAAATAAATCGGAGGCAAAGTAGATGCTTTATGAACCAGTTGTTTATGTTTCCCAGTTTCTAAAGACTCTGTACCTATATGGTCCTTTCCTGATTTTGTTATATGTTGTAATAAGTGTGCTTCAATTCTGAAGTAAAAACTATGTATGTAAAGTATGGGTCGTTATAGTTGGTATCAGAGGAAAGGTATAGTCAACCTTTGGAAACTAGGATGTGAGAGCCTTAGTAAGAACCCTAAGGATAAGTCTAAGCATAGAACACAATCTTATTGTTTTAGAAATGGCCATGAATAACCTATGATAAGTCCTTAAGTGTGAAATTTTATTCTTGATTATGTGGTTTTCCTATTATAATTAGTGTTGCTCACACTATTCTTCTTGGTTTTAGTCAATGTCTGGAACCCGAAGGAGCCGTGTTAATGCGGAATACGAAGGGCAATTCAATGATTGTCCCCATAAGAAACCAAACGTTATGGGAGATGGAATGAAAAATCTTTTAGCCATGCTCACACAACTTTCTTAAGCTATGAATCATGTAGTACTTCAAAACGAGCAAAGGAAGGAGCACCATTCTGTTGAATCCTTCATGAGGCAGCGCCCACCTTCATTTAGTGGGTCTACTAATCCATTAGTTGCTGAACAATGGATTAGTACTACTGAAAAGATATTTTCAGTTCATCAATATTCTGAACATGATAAAGTCATCTTAACAGTGTATCGTTTGGAAGGATATGTTGATCAATGGTGGAATATTATTAAGAATATGAGGCAAAGGGGTGAAATTGAGTCCATGGAATGGGATGAGTTCAAGAACTTATTTTTCAATAAGTAATTCCCCCGTATTCTCCAAAAAAAGATGGAGAAAGAGTTTCTTGAACTGAAGCAAAAGGATGATGAATCTGTTGGTACCTATGAAGAAAATTTTACAAGACTTTCATGGTACGCTTCTGGTATTATTATCCAACCTGAGAGTAAGATCGATCGATTCTTTAGTGGCTTAAAACCAAGTCTTCGAAGGGCGTTAGCCATAAGGGACTTCAATAGCTACGAGGAAATCGTTCGATGTGCTCTCAAAGTTGAGATGGAGATTGGAGTAACCCATCAGTCATATGGGTTTGATAAGAAGAGGAAAATGGAATTCAAAGGAAAATATAAAGAGCACACTGAAAAGAAGATGTGTTTACCCTTATGCTCAAAGTGTGGAAAAAAACATGGAGGGATTTGTCTTAAAGGGACAAGTAAATGTTTCAAATGTGGAAAGGAAGGTCATCGGGCATTTGAATGCCCCAATAATGGGAAGAAGATGTCTAATGATGTAAACAAAGGAAGGGATACACAGAATGAACCTACTACACATCAATGTTTCAAGTGCAAGGAGATGGGGAATTATTCCAATCAATGCCCAAATCCAAGGGTTGATGATGATGGTCGATGTCAACAAACTCTTAAGACTAAAGACAAAGGAAAGTCACATGAAATTTCTATCAGCGATGTGGAGTATGATAACGATGTGTTAAAAGGTACACTTACCATCCACTATAAAGTAGCAAATGTTATATTTGATTCTGGATCCACCCACTCTTTTATTTCTGAATATTTTCTAAGGGTATCGTTGTATTACCACAACAATTAGATATTGAGTAAGCTGTGACAAACCCTAATGGCACAACAGTCGCATCAAAAGTTTATAATTCTTCTCTGATTGAAGTTTGTGGGAAAGTGCTTCTGGTATATCTTGTGATCCTTCCTATAGTAGAATTTTATGTGATTCTTGGCATGGATTGGATTTCTCTATATGGAGCTCATATCAATTTCCAAATAAGGGAAGTCACATTTCATATTCCAGATCAATCTATGATCGTCTATTGATGCATGGATGAACATAACCTTCCAGTGGAAATTTCATCAATCTTATAGACCTTGATTCCACTAAATGAGGGTTATTTATCTCAAATGGTTGGTGAGAAACTCACTATTAAGAATATTCCCATTGTACGGGAGTTTGACGATGCCTTTCCGGAGGAATTTCAAGGTCTTCCACCAAAACGTGAAGTTGAGTTTTCAATAGAACTCGTACCAGGTGCTTTACCTATTTCAAAGACACCTTATAGAATGGAACCAATTGAGTTGAAGAAATTGAAGAAGCAACTCCAAGAGAATATTGATAAGGGATTCATATGCCCTATTGTGTCACCTTGGGGAGCACCTATTCTATTTTTTAAGAAGAAAGATGGATCAATGAGACTCTGCATTGATTATCGAGAACTTAACAAGATCACTATCAAGAACAAATATCCTCTCTTGTGCATTGATGACTTATTTGACCAACTACGAAGAGCTCAATACTTTTCCAAGATTGATCTTCATTTAGCATATCATCAATTAAGGGTCAAAAGGGATGATATACCAAAGACGGATTTCTGTACATGGTATGGACACTATGAATTTATAGTGATGCCATTTGGTCTTACTAATGCCTCTGCTATCTTCATCGATCTAATGAATAGAGCATTTAGAGACTATCTTGATCAATTTATGGTAGTCTTTATAGACGATATTCTGGTCTATTTAAAGAGCAAGGAAGAACATGAGGATCACTTTAGAATTATATTGAAGACCCTGAGAAAGGAGAAGCTTTATGCCAAATTTACCAAGTGTGAATTTTGGCTTCAAAAAGTTGCATTTTTGGGTCACATAATCTCAAAAGTGGAGATATCTGGGGATCCAGCAAAAATAGAGGTTATTGAAAGATGGTTGAGACAAACAATAGTTACTGAGATCTGAAGTTTTCTTGGTTTGGCTGGATATTATCGACTTTTTGTGAAAGATTTTTCATGATTATCTAATCCACTCACCAAGCTGACTCGGAAAGGAGTTAAGTTTGTTTGGACAGAGGAATGTGAAGAGAATTTCAAGGAGTTGAAAAGAAGGTTATCCAGTGCACCTCTACTCACACTACCGTGTAGTGGAGAAAGGATTGTGATCTATTGTGATGCATCCAAGAAGGGGTTGGGATGTGTTCTTATGGAAAATGATATGGTGATAGCTTATGCCTCACGACAGTTGAAAATCCATGAGAAAAATTACCCAACTCATGATTTGGAGTTAGCTGCGGTAATATTTGCATTAAAGATTTGGAGGCATTATCTTTATGGAGAAAGGCGTGACATTTATACTGATCATAAAATTTTAACGTATATTTTCACACAAAAGGAGCTGAATATGCACCAAAGAAGATAGTTGGAGCTGATTAAGGATTACGACTTCTCAATTCATTACCACCCTGGGAAATCAAACCAGGTGGAAGATGCATTAAGTCGACAAGACCATTCTAGCTTATCCATAATGAAGATCACAAAGGATCCAATATTTATGGATTTACGAAGGATGGATCTTGTAATTATAATAGAAGGGGTAAAATCATATCTTTTTCAAATGAATGTTCAACCATCTATACATGGGAAGATTAAAGAGGTGCAGAAACAAGATGTAGAGTTACAAAAGAAGGGGAGAAATATTCCGGAATTCAACCTTGATTGTGATGGGATAATAAAGTTCAGGAATCAGGTTTGTGTAACTCCCATCCCAGAATTAAAGAAGGAGCTGCTGGATGAGGCTCATAGTTATTCATTCTCTATTCATCCTGGAAGCACGAAGATGTATAGGGACCTGAAAAATTACTTCTGGTGGGATGGCATGAAAAGAGATGTTGCTGAATATGACTCTTGATGCTTGGTTTGTCAGCAAGTTAAAGTTAAGAGACAGAAGTCTAAGGGAATGTTACAACCATTACCCGTACCTGAATGGAAATGTGAAAACATCACTATGGAATTTGTCACCGGACTTCCTAAAACATCCAAAGTCAATAATGTTATCTGGGTCATAGTTGATCCTCTTACAATGTCTGCAAACTTCATTACTATTAGAGAGAATTTCTCTCTGGATCAGCTTTCCATGATATATGTAAAGGAAGTGGTACGATTTCATGGAGTACTACTTTCTATTATATCAGATCGGGATCCGAGTTTTACCTCAAAGTTCTGGCGAAGTCTTAAGTATACTCTGGATACAGAGTTGAGTTTCAGCACTGCTTCTCATCCTCAGACAGATGGTCAATCTGAGAGGACAATTAAAACTCTAGAAGATATGTTGAGAGCTAGCTCTATGGATTTCAAAGGTGGTTGGGATCAACACATACCTTTGGTGGAATTTTCTTATAATAATAGCTTTCACTCCAGTATTCAGTTGGCTCCTTATGAAGCTCTCTATGGAAAGAAATGAAGGACTCCAACTTGCTGGGATGAAGTTGTGGAATGAAAGCTATTAGGACCTGATCTTGTTGATGAAATGGCAGAAAAGGTCAGATCTATTCAACAACAAATAAGAGTAGCTTCGGGTCGACAATAAAGTTATGCTGACAACCGAAGAAAAGACCTAGAGTTTGAAGTGGGTGATAAATTGTTCTTACGAATATCTCCCTAGAAGAGGGTCATGAGATTTGGAATGAAGGGAAAGTTGAGCCCTAGATATATCAGTCCTTTTGAAATTCTGGATCTTGTTGGGAAGGTAGCTTACCGATTGGAGTTTCCACCAAATATCTCTCAAGTTCACGATGTGTTCCATGTATCCCTCCTGAGAATGTACATACATGATCCTTCACATTTACTCAACTTAGAAGTTGTATCGCTGGAACAAGATCTTTCTTATGAAGAACAGCCGATAGAGATTCTCGATCGTAGTGAAAAAGTCCTACGGAACAAGACCACTTGCTTGGTGGAAGTTTTATGGAGGAACCACCAATTAGAATAAGCTACATGGGAGCTTGAGGATATAATGAGGGAGAGGTATCCTTATCTGTTTGTTACAAGTGACGAATTTCGAGGGAGAAATTCATTTTAAGGGGGGTAGAATGTAACACTCGAGACTTTTATAAGATTTTTTTTATATAAATCATCAAAGGAATATTTCACTTCACACAAAAATAGATTGTCTTGATTTACACACAATCATGACCTTCCTTGATAGCCTGCGTCGTACGCAATACCGAGTTTCACTAAACAACGATATGCTATTATTAAAACTAGCCATTATGAATAGTAATAACAACTTTTAAAATTTTTTTAAATTTTATTTTTAAAAATGGACTTCATTTTTGGATTCAGAATATCGAAATTAGCCTAGGATGAAATTTTGGTATTTTTCTGAAAACTTTCAATTTTTGATGAATAGTGAAAACACCGGGTTACTATTTAAAAACCGACTTTTTATTTAAATAATTATTTATTTTATTTAAATTTATTTTAGGTCAAAATTGATACATAATACCTATATAAGTTCAATGCAATTCATTGGTGCCATTTTATAACAATTTTAGATATATAAAAATTTTATTGAACTTTTCACCGTCTTTTACCCACCTCCTAGGAGAATTTTCAAATTCACATAAAACTTAATTTTACCGCTTCTGTAAGTGGAATTTCAAAAATCCGAGAGACACAGTTAATATGAAGGACTAAAATTTGGTTCAATGAGATGAAAATAATTTTTGGTGAATAGTAACTTTTTTCTTTTTTTACCACGGTTAAAAGTAAATAGTGTAATTAAGGGTAAAAGTGTTATTATTATTACCCTAACACGTGTCCTAATTCTATTGGATAAGTGTAATTCGACCAAAAACAACCTTAGGAATAAAATATGACCATTTAGGTCCACTTGGATTAGATTAGGACATTTATTAATAATTTATTTAAAGAAGGGTTAAAATAGTTAAAATCAAAGTTTAATAAGTAAATCATTTTTAATATATGGTCATACATAAGATAAATTCGACTATAAATATTCAATAAAAAGCTAAAAATATTTCCTACATAATGGTATTTTATTTTTAATTTTTAGACTTTAAATAATTTAGTGATGATGTAGTAATTATCTTATTAAAGAAATATTGACATAATTGATGTTATAAATACCCAAATAAATGTAATTTGAGACTTTTTATGAATTCCAATAATTTTATATGTTAATATGACATGTTACTGCTGATTTAATTAACTCTTTTCTAACTAATCATTCTGTTATTATATTCACAGAAATCAATTACCAAATAGTGTCAAAATGGACATAAAATAGTTTTTAAAACAAATATTATATTATTAATTGTTATTTTATTCCTAAAAATCTAAGGTTTGGCCAAATGACTTAGATAATGTTATATATATTAATAATAAAAAACATGGGGTTCTTTTGGCTTGTTATGGTAATTTTATTAACATTATAGTGTAAGAACACAAAAAGACACGGTAAAAGTAAAATTATCTTACTTAAAGTTAAATCTAAATGATAAGGTTAAAATAGTAAACTTAACTTGTCCAAATTCTATTGGATTAGAGAATTTAGACCCATCCCCACCTTAGCATCGAAATAAATCAATTTGGAGATATTTAAAACCGAATATGGCTTCATAATAAAATAATATTTTTGGTTTTTCCAAATGTGCCCCTCTCCTCCCGTATAAAAGGGCACCTCCTCCCTCTCTTACTCACACCACTATGAGCCATCAAGCTCGGCCAACCCCTGCCAATTTTTCCTCTCCACTTCCCTATAAACATCCTATAGGTCCTGGTCTTCTTCAAAGACCAATTTTAGTGCCCTAAAAGGAGGTCTCAAAGAAGCACTTCAAAGAAGAGGTAATGTCCGTTACCGATTCTTTCAACTTTATTTCTTCTTCCACTTCTTCTTCTTTAGTTGTTTCATTATGAATTAATAACATCAGTATCAATAATATACTTATATTTTATTATATGTATTAAACAACCCTATTTCACCATCTTTCCATCCTACGGAAAACGAAATCACCGCGTGTGCGTACGTACGAAATACCATCTCCACGCCATGGTGTAATCTATTTTCCACCACCACCTTACTTGGATGGGTATAATGGTGTAAAGAATTAATATATATGATTATTGTAAATTGATATTGATTCTAAAATAGTATACATACACTCCATTACAATTTCACGATCATGGTAATGATATCATCGCTCGTGCGTACGTACGGAATACCGTCTCCACGATGTGATGCGACTCGTTCTACATGATCTTCATTGCATAATGATTATATAAATGAATTGAATGAATGAATATGATATATATTACACTAATACCATTCTTGAAATGAGGTATCTATAACCTGAAGAGAATAATAATAATTTATTCAACAAAACACGCATAAGAACAAAAAGTAATAAACACCCAAATAATAAGTAGTAATGAAATATTACTAATAATAATATAAGAATATGACCATATATGATATCATAACAATGAGTATGATTCTGGAATAAGTCAATGACATTATTTAAATCATTATACAGGATGTTCGGACACTTACGAAGCAAATCGGACCTAAGGTAAGGGAAAATCCCAAAATCTCACTTTTATCCGAGATTGTTTATACTTCAGAATTTACTAGGGAATATTATCATCCACATCCATGTTTCCTCAATATGTAATATTATTTCAATCCACATTAAATTTTTAAAATATAATTTTACCCTTCGGTTAGTTTTTAGTAAAATATATGAAAGGAATATTTTGTCGTTTTTCGTACGAGGTACTTTTTGACTTTTCCGAAAAAAGTACAAGAAGAATGTTCTTTTAACTTATACGGAATGAATGGATTTTTAAAACATTATTTCCAAGAATATTACTTTACAAGTTTTCAAGTTTATTTGTAATCATCTTCTTTTAGTTTATAATTGTATGACATGTTAAGAAAAGAAAGGTGTTTTTTTGAAGTTGAAAGGATATTTTCCTCAAGAATGGAGTTCAAGTGTTTTATCAAAATTATTTTCCATCTAAAATAATAAAGGGTTCTGTTTATATCCCTATTGTAACATTGATTTGATTATGTTGTGATGGAATTATTTTTATGAATTCCTTTACATTATATGAATTGTTTTATGATGTCATAATGATTAAGAATCCCATTTTTATTACATGGGTTATGCTATGATGTATGGTTTATGATTTTGTGGAACACATAAGAATGGTATCATTATGAGATTGGTGGGACCTATATCTCCCTCCATTGAATTAGGTAAAGAATTTATATATCATGAGATAGACATGGCTAGAAAGGCAGGTTAATCCGGTTCAGTGAAACAGGACTAAAACGAGGAGTGAACTCGGTTCAGAAATGGACTTTATCTGCTCAGATAGTCTTGGCTATGAGTCTTAACTACTAAGAAATGATTATCTATGATTATGTGTGTATGACACAAAGTTTCATGTTTTCAGTTATGATAATTGGGATTACATTTCACTTATGATTTATCCCATGTTATGAAATTATGATCTCTTTTGCAGGTTAAGATTGCCAAAATTTATGTTCTTATGAATATGATGTGATTGATATTTCTTTTGTTCTCCCTTACTAAGCATTTGAGCTCACCCTTTTTGTATGTTTTCATTCCCCGGGTCCGGAAGAAGGTTATTAAGTATGATATGCCAAAAGGGACTCTAGATATGATGAAATAAATGGGAGGCAAAGTATATTCTTTATGAACCACTTGTTTATGTTTCCAGGTTTCTAAAGACTCTATACCTATACGGTCCTTTCCTGGTTTTGTTATATGTTGTAATAAGTGTTCTTCAATTCTGAAGTAATAATAATGTATGTAAAGTATGGGTCATTATAGTTATATTATGTGAACTTTAATTAATATTTTTTGTGAACATGTTTATATATTTATATGATATATATTTTATGATCATATTAATATGACATGATATATATTTAGAACATGCGATATATTCTTTAAATATATTAATATATACTTATACAATATTTTTTGAACACATTAATAAAAATAATTTATAATATATAGTTTATTCACACCCAAAAAATTTATATATATATATTATATACTATAAGGGTAAAAAATGACATTCAATAAATTTTCAAAGAGCACATCTCTAAAAATGTTCACACAACATTTATACATAAATCTTGAGGGTGAACCTACATATATAAGCTTAAATACATTTTATATAAATTTTCATCAAATTATTATACAGAAATATTCAAGGAACATATATTAGGTGGATATATCCTTTAAACATATTCAAATATATATTTTTGAATATATTAAAATATTACTTTGATATGTTCTTTAATCATATCATAATATATATTTTTACTATATCAATATATTATTATTTTTTGTTTTTTGATAGTATTTACATGAAATGATATGATTCCTGATCACTTTATCGTTAATCAATTATAATATATGGTTTGTGTGTGTGTGTTTATTATTTATTTTCAAATAAATATATATACACACACATATATATAGTGAACATAATAGCTTCCGTATATTATTCTAGAACGTTTTTAATAATGTTAATATTTTAAAATGGTTATCAATTTTGGATTATTAGTTAACTTCTAGAGAATTTTGAATATACTCCTTAAGAATAATTACAAGTAAATGTTTTATAATAAATAAAATTTTGAGAGGATAAAGATAAATGGTCAAATTTAGTATTGTTCTATTCATAGAGATATGTAGCACTCTCATAAATGTTACTTTATCTACTATTAGGTATATATTTTATCTCATTTGAATCATTTTTTATGTTTATTTCATAGACTAATGTTTAATGAGTTGTGATCATTTTTTAATGTTTTATTTGCAATCATCATCATCGTGATATTTTTTATGATTTCTTAGATTATTATATAATTAAAAGGAATAAATTAATAAAATAAAATTTAAAATCATGTCATCTTTTTATAGGTACTACATGTTGGTTATGATGTAGAAAATAAATATTTAATAATTGTCAAAAAATGTTCAAAACTTAAATCATGATCTAATTAATAAAACCACTGAAGCCATTGGAAACCATGGTGAGAAAATGAAAATCATTTTTAAAAAAAATAATTTGATAAAACAATACTATAGTTTTGGTTCATATTTTTTAGATATGTTTTGGTTGATCCCTTATTTTCTAGATGATCAATAAATTATTAATTTAAATTGTTATTGAAGATTTTTTTCATTAGTTCAATCTAATATAACTGATGAGGTAAAAAATATCATATTTATAACATATTATCTTGGTTTTTACTTTCATATTTATGAATAATAAATTAATATAATATTTTTTATAGATAAAATATTTAAAATCATGGATTTTTTATTTGAATTTTACTATATATACCACATTGAAAAATAAAATACCACCTCATCTATTTCAAATATTGTTATCTTTTGATATTTATTGATAGAAAAATTATGTATATGCCAATATAATTAAAGTGTATTTCATTTGATCAAAGGGAAAGATATTGAAAATATAATAAGTGTATTATTCATTGATAGATCAAGAAAACGTGTATAGGAGTAAGAAGATCATTATTTTTTAGATCAGAAAATATTATTGATCTTTTTTGCGATGTTTTATAAATAATACATTTATTAATGTATGGGTTAAAAGAAGTTATTTTTAATTATATCACATATAAAAGTTGAAAATATATTACATTTCCTTGGATGTTTTTCATTACTGAAATGAAAAAGACCCTAAGATATCGGATAAAAAATACTCATCACTGATGAGTATCCACTTAGATGAGTTAGTGAGATGAGGAAACACTATTATTTTACTAGGACTATAATGACTTATTTATCAATTTTTATGACTCAAAAATTAGATATGTAACACCATGGATTAAACAGAAATAAAAAATTATTCTTTTAAAATGATTACAATATATAAGAACAGATTGTTCACCCTTTTAGTGATCATCATATCACATCTTATCACATTAATTCGTAAATTTTCATAGATTATCACTAAAGGATATTGAGTATGTTCCTATATGTAAATTTTAATTTGTTTTTTCTCTTTATAATAGATCAAGGGGTTTTTCAACAACAAGAGGGCTATAATGATTGAAAACAACATCTTTCATATATGGGAAAATATTACAATTCCATACATTCTTTCTTGGCGAATGGATAAGATTGAAATTACTAATAAATTAGTAACATCATTTAGAGATATTTCATATTTTACTTTGATTTATTAAATGAATATTTGATTCAATAGAAGAGTCCATAATGTGTTTTTATTATCTCACTTGGGTAAATAATTTAAAATGTTAAAGGGTTAAAATATATCGAAAAAGAAAAAGGATAAACTTCAATGTTTTTATAAAAGTGATAAAATTGAAATGGGATTCCATTTTTAAATATGTAATTCACAATTAAATAATATATGAATTACTGAGGTTGAATATTATAATATTTTAATATAGGTAAAAATTAGTACTAAAAATAGAAATTCCATGGATAATATCTTGTAGGTTCATCCATTTTTAATAAATAAATATAATTAACAATAAAAAATACTTTTCAAAGATTTCATCACTTGGTAACAAAGTTTAAATTATTTCATTATCCAAAAAATAATATTTCATATGAATCATATAATATTTATTAAAAGTAATATATCAACATGATTAAGCAAAGTCAAAGTCAAAAATTGATTTTAAAATTTTCAAAGTCATTATAATTATTGAATAAAAGTAATCAAAATAATAAATATTTTTATTTTAAATTAGGAGATATTAATTAAAAGGATTTAATATCACTACTTTAACAATTATTTTAAATTTGTAAAGGTAATTAAATGGGTAAAATTATACTAAAATGCATTTATTATTAGTAATATAGGACTTTAATGTATATTATAAGAGAACGATAATGATGACCAATTTATAATAATATTCAATATGAATAAAAAGGTATGCAATCATTATAAGTAATGATTTTTATCATAGTAAAAGTGAAGGTTTCAAAATCTTATCAATGGATAATATTCTTTCAAAGAAATATCATACACTCTAGGATGAGTAAAAGAAAAAAATGAAAAAAAAATCTTAGAATAAGGTGATAATGATTAAATGGTTGAATATAAACATTATAATGATTTCATTTCTAAAGAATATAATAATGATGAATTTTAAAAATAAATATTCCCTTATAATGGATAAATTTGTGTGCATAAAAAATATTACTAATATTTTAAGGGAGAATGGACTAAGACAATTAAACTGATTCTAACAATGTTAAAATGCATTTTGAGAAGTATGAATATTTAATATTGAGGATTAATGATATGAATTTCATTATGCATAAAATAAATAATATCATTAAGGATATGAGAACCCACTTAATTATGAGAAAATAATAAGTTTACTTACGAAAATCAACTGTACTTTAATATGAAATATTATGTACGAATTTTCAGTTTGATTTTGATAAATTTATAGATGTGATGAAGGAATATTCAAATACACCACATAAAATATTAACTGGTTAAAAAATATTAATTATTATTAATTATATAAAATATCACTTCCAATCAACTCTAAATGTCTTGTATATATTAAAAACATATAAATGGAAGGAGAGAGAGAATAGCCTTTCATATAAACCAAAATACATGACATGATCTTTCAAGAATCATTTGGTGATTATAAATAATGAATAAATCATGAGTAAATAAATAATTAAATATTGATCATATTTAAAAATTCATTAAAAATGAAATATTAAACAAGCATAAGATGTTTATGAAAAATTTCAAATGATTGTAACAAATAAAAAGGTTCCATGAAAAATATTCTCCATAATTTTAAAAATCATTGAGAAGATTTTCATTTGAAGAATTTTATTCATATTTTGGTGTATATATTCATATTTAATATGAGTTTTTTAATGATATAAGATTTATTCGAATAAAGATAGATTTTTAATCAAGGTAAGGAAACCATAATGTGTTAAAAATAATTTAATTTCATGAGTAATTCAAGAGAGTTATTATTAAATGTTTTTAATTTTTTTGTGGAGACCTATAAAAGAAATGATTAAAAAGGTTATGAAACTAATTTTTATTTCACTATTCTAGTAGAGATGAAAAAATTATTAACTGTAAATAATGTCATAATTATATGAGTGATCATGAAAATGATGTTATAAGGCGGTACATCATATAATTCCCTCAATTTTTAGAAATCTTTGATTTCAGATCATGAATGATCCCTAAATTTTATTGGAAAAAAAATTTGTTAAAAAGTAATTGAGAAGTGTTATGGGGGTTTTTTTTAATTTTTAAAGATATATTCTTGATCACTAATGGAACTGGGACATCTAAATTGGTGAGAAGAAACTAAATTCCAAATATGTTCCATTTATTAATGGTTTGATTGATAATTTATTAAGTTTTTATTAATTATAAAAAAATAGGAAGGATGTAATGTTAAATAAAAATAAATTTCTCAACATAATATAAAAATTAAGAAATCTAATGATGAGAGGAATGTTTTCACAAAATAATATATTCCAACTCAATTATTATAAGTGTTTTTTCTACTTGGTCATGAAAGAAAATATTGAATTAGTGTATAAAAACATATTCACATAGGCCAAAACAACAAGGGAATACTTTTATATCATGAAAGATTGACAAATATTAAAAAATTAAATTATAATAGATGAAATTAATTTTATTTGTTTCATAAAATTGATATAGTGAACATAAGTCACAAAGCAGTGGCTATAAAAACAAAAATAACTTAAGAACATAATTATTTGAGTGTGTTTAGTCATTGGAATCATAATTAAAATAATACATCTATGTCATTTATAATTTTTTGGGTTATTATATTTACCTGAAATAGGTTTCATTTCCTTCAACAAAATCAAATACCATTTAAATTTTTAAAAGAAATAAATAATTGGTTGAGAACAAAATTTGGTTTTCTATCAAGAAATTTAAATCCAAAATTATTTTTTTAATATAATTGAAAATATTTTTATTCATGTATTGAATATCATATGATTTGAAATCAATATAAATTTTTATATACTCTATAAAAACCAAATTTTTCTAGTGTAAGAAACCATTTTTTATGCAATATGTGGAGAATAACGTAATTGGAGTATGAAACCTCAATTTTATTCAAGGAAATCCATATCAATGATAAGATACATTGAAAATAATTTATTGGTTCAAACAAATTAAAATAATAAACCAATCTGTTATGGTTCGAAAATAAAATAAATCGAATGAATTTAAGAGCATTAGCAGCACCTGTTTAATTATTTTGAAAGGACGAATTATGAAAATATTTGATAAAAGATCCAATAGGACATTAAATTTATATATAGAGCTAGTTAAAATATTTATTATTACTTGAACTTAAATATAAATAAAAAAATCTCTAGTTTAATTATATTTTCATATAAAATGATGCTACTTTAATAAATATCACTTTTAAAAGTTGAGATTGAACATTCTCAAATGGGTTGTTCAAAATATAATGGGGTTTTCCAATCAATTTAAATATATTTAAATGAAAAAAAATATATATTATGAATTCTATAATAACAAATAAGTAAATAAATAAAGAATCACTATTTTCACAGGATTATAAAATATATTGAGCTTTAAAATAAAAATAGAAATGTCTATGAAGTATAATAACTAATATGAAATTGTAAGATACAACCCATAGAAGATTACATTAAAAAATTGAATATGAAATTGATGAGAATTATTTACAACATTAGGATTAGATTTCTTCCATGAATGGTGAGTTGAATCAAATAAAGGATAATATTGCATGGAATATTGTATCAAATATCATAAATAAAAATGTTATTATGAAAAAATATATTTTTAGCCATTTTCTAATGGTTGTGTGGAATGTTGTAAATGGTTAAAGTGATTTTAGGTGGTTTGTATTTTATTAATATAGTTTAAAAAAGTTTACATTTTCTTCAATATGTTCATGTGACTTTAATGTTTTTTGTTTTTAATTTATATGATAACATTTTTTTCATGAGACAAATATGCCTTATCTTATGATATAACATCATTAAAATATTTCATGAATTCATATGATATAATATATTATATGAAACAACATATTTGTATGATATTACAATGGTGTTCTCATTTGACATGAAGGTAGTGGAATAAAACTATCATAATACACAATTAAAGTATGAATGTTTTCCCATATTATATAAGAATCACCAATGAAATTGTGATTTATAAGATATGTCGATTAAATAATCCTTATATTGGTAAACCAAATTTGATATGTTCAATGAATAAGATGTCCTACCTTCATAGAATGAGAAACACATAAGACAGGAAACATATATGATACATGGATCATGTATGTTATAAAATTCTTATAATAATAATTTTCCTCATATGATTTTCCATATTTTTATAATAAAAACTAGAGTGTGAAATTTTCAAAGAAAAAATTGGATTTTGAATAAAGCTAATGAAAATTATTATTGATTTCATATTCATGGTATTATATTTCATAAGTAACCAAATTATCATGATTCAAGATTGGAATAATTGAGAGAAATCAAACATTGTAGATTATTTTATGATATTTTAAATCGAGAGATGAGATGTGTGCTACATCACATAGCTATTGAAACATGGATGGTGTAAGATCCCATATTTCATAGATGTATTTTCTTGTTTAAATTTTGGTTTAAATCTCTTAATTTTGTCAAATTAAATTTTCACTGTGTGTACAATGAATATTGGGATGTTCTGGTGGAACACTAAAGAAAGGGATATTGGTCCATCTTGTATATGTTTCATAGTTTGTGCATGGCTTTGGAAAACCGTGAAATGGGAGAACCAAACCATGTTGTTCAAGACAGTGGAGTTCTACATTGTTGGTGTACTATTTTCAAACCATGTATATATCCCTAGGTAACTGTGAAATGTCACTTCCCATAGATAGTTTCTTGTGCATGATCTGCGCATTATTGGTAAAACCATGAGAACAAACCTTGTGCACTATAAAAATTATCAAAAATTAAATTTTTTCCATTTTAGAATTTTTAAGTTAAAACTGATTTTTTGGTTCTTTATCCTTCCACTAGCCCTAGTGATGACCCAAAACCATCAAGATCTCCCAATGATAAATCTCCATCAACTCTAGGACATTTTGGGTGCTTTTAATTGCATATCTATGCTCTTGGAAAATCTAATTACCCATATGCTTCTATTTTAGAGATTAGGGTTTTGTATATTGGGTTATATTCTTCTGAATCCATAAAACCCTTTTTTCCAAAGGATCCTAGGTTGGGGATTCAAGGGGTGTTTGAATCAAGATCTAAGTCTATGTTTAGAAGTGTTTTCAACATTTCATTAAATATAGGTGGTATATAAAATAAATCTCATAGTTTTAAGTACATTTGTGCATATGAGGTTTTATTCTTCATTCCATATTTCTTTATTTTTTAGAATCATTGGTGAGATTTGGTAAAATGGGTGTCTAAATGATGTATTTAACCATTCATGGTTTTTATGGGAAGAATTGAAGATGAATTGACTGATTTAGGTCCACCCATGGGGTGCACCAACATTCCCAAACCTAGAAATTGGTAAGGTTAGGTGTGGAATTTATGTGTGATAACATAGAGCCTCTAAAGAACGTGTCAATATTGTTGTTTGGGTTTAAATTATAACACACAATGAAAATATATTAAGTTATTAAGATGACATAAATAATGGATACGGTAATAAGGATATAGAAGGTTAAAGTGAAGAATGTTAACTTATGTAACCTGTGTTATTCATTATTCAATTTTCATTTATTAATTACTTGTACAAACTACCAATTTAGACTAGGTATTTTTTAAACATATTTAGTGGTGGCCTATTGATTCATACCTACTCACAGTTCAGGCCGACATTGGGTGCCCAAGAAAAATTTATTGTTTCTGGTTTAGATAAGGGAAAGGCCCAGTGTTTGGGAGTTGACTTGGTCTAAGGGTATGGATGGATGAGTATCCATAATTGTATTTAGGTCTCATTTTTTGGGATTTATCTTCTTGTCTTTATTTTCATTTTCCTCCAATTTTGTCACTATTAGCATGACATTACATGGTTATTATTGTTTTGTGGTTTGTACTATGTTTTTGGGAGATCCTTGGTTGTGATTTTTATTGGTTATTACATTTTTTTCTGTTATTTATATTGTTAAATGTTTTTCATTACTCTAGTAATGTTATTATAGTCTCTCCATGTAACTTAGTATACCATCACTTCTTTTCAAAAACCTCTATCTTATAGGGAGGCACACTTGAGGTCATGTGGTGATTCATCTTGGAGAACTGATATAGTGTCTTCTGGGTCGATGATTCTACAGATGGAATTTGAATTCTTACTGAGTTCATGGAGGATTTTATAGGAAAATATCCTAATATTCATGTATGATTTAAATTAATATTTGGTATGTATTCAATGATAAAATTATGTGACCTTCATCGTATTTTTTTAAAAATGTTTCAAATCATTCATTGATTATTATACATGTAGTATATTTTAGTTTATTGACCATGTAATTCATTCCCCCAAAACATGATTGGATAATTTTAAAAAAAATACGGAAATAATATTCATGTATTTTACTTGAATATAATAAGTAAAAAATGAAAAATATATTTTTTCAATAATTTTTTCTAGGAAAAATAAGATAATCTTCTACATTAACTTTTATTATTGAAGAATAAGAAAACATAAAAATATTGACCATGTGATATATGTGGAAATTATGAATTGTTTAAGGATTAATAATTCTTTTATAGTTAATCATTTAATATTCTATAAATATTAGATGATATCATATCCTTGTATGCATTCTCTCATATATGGATTGTTTATCCCAAAGACCAATGGATGAATAGTATATAAATATTTTAGTATTTAAATTTTTTAGGTAGTAAATACTCTTTTATAATTAGATATTATATTTTTTGAATATAAACTTTAAATAAAATTAAATATATGATTTAATCAACAAAATGTTGTATTTTTAAGGCTTGTGTTACTAGGATAAAACCACCATTATGTTGTTATTAAAAGTAAATTTAAAGGATGTCACCTCCCCTTAAATTGTTTTCAATATATAAAATATCACAATAATATAATAAAAAGAAATCATTAATATGAAATATATTTTATATTATTGATAATATAGGTCTCATAAATCTACTTGATACTAGAAAGGATTTGGAACTATAATTGAGGTTAAACATGTTTAAAATAGATGTGTTTTATTCATTTATTATTATTTTTATAGATGAGGTGGTGGTGATTTTAAATTTGTGGATCAAGATTTTAAATTTTAAGATTGGTTTATTTTTCAATGGATTTTTATAAATAAAACACTTGATTTACCCCCCCCCCCCCTCCCTCAGTTGTATTCAAACTAACATAGGAATTTAAAATGGTATCAAATAAAATAATGTTAACTATGATATTATATCTTTATAAAAGACCATGGAATTTATATTTTTAGTTAATAGAATTAGAATTTTCTTTTTTTATATAAATAACTTTCAACATTGGAAAAATAAAATTCTAACTTATCTACTATCATATGTTCTTTAGGTATCTGATTCAACAAATACGGTTTCCACCTATAGTTAGATATTTTGTTTTGAAAATTGGGGAAACAATGTAATTTGTAGGTATATGGAAATGATCAAAATGAAATATTATCTTCTTTATCTTATATATTATATTACAATGTGATTAGACTCGATATTAAAAATTCAATGTGATTCAAGATGGAAAATATGTATGAGGTTAATTTTAAGAACAAAGAAGAAAAACTATCTATATGGAGAGATAAATATGAATATATTTGAATAGATAATGATAAAATAGAAAATTATATCATTAAATAATTGAATCATATTTTCATTCATATTATTTTGGGAAAATTTCATGTATTCTATAGTTTTCATGAATTTAATGTGAATAACTATTTATTGGTATTATCCAAATATCATAACCTTAGAAGATATAAAAAATCATTGGTTGGTCTACATTACACTCATCTTAATAATGAAATGGAAAAGATCTAATTTTAAAGAAAAATGATAAATAAGATATAAAATTTAAATCGTTTTATAATCGAAAGTCTCAAAAAGGTGTTATGGACTTTATCTCAAAAATATAGAAAAGCTAAAATGTAAATATAAGCGGAATATCCCACTAAAAGACTTGTTGTGTAGAGGAATATGGAATTATTATATATATTTTTATAGTTATAAATATTATTTATGATAATTATGATCAATAATATGAAAATAATCCTCATATAATATCAAGAGGAAAAACATCAAATGAATAGAAGTGATCCCAAGAAGAAAAAGATGCCTGAAAAAAAAATGAAGAGAAGTATATTGAGTAATGTAGAAGGTGAATACACTTATTCATGTATTTACATTTTAGAAACCTATTCTATAAAATCAAAAACGTTCAAGGAATCTGTTTAAGGATGGGAAATAGAACTATCTCAATGAAGATAAGGAATCATAAAAACCCTATAAGAAGCATATATTGAATCATGGTGCATGTCTTAATAGAAACTCTAAAATTAAAAAAATTTAAAAATTTTAAGAAAATGTTAATTTTTTTGGAAAATATACTGATTAATTTTATACTAGATAGAATAATTTTATTTAATAAAACTATATTTTAAAAGTTAATATAATAGAGTGGGAAATAACTTTTTTTGTGGTTAAAAAATAAATTCATAGCTGAAGGACATTGTACTAATGAGTTTGGGTTTCTTATTGACCAAAAGACTATTAAAAAATAATATATGACTAAAAATAGCTAATGATGTTAATAATAACTGATCATAATGTTTTTATAAAACATGTGAATTTATTCAGGTGAAATCTATAACAGTTTTACTTGAATATGTCAAATAATTTTTCTATAATAGTGTGTGTCCTTAATATAATTTTTTGAGAAACTAGATTGAATGAAATACCCAATAAAATAACACTACAAATATGGATGTTATCAATATCTAGTAGAGTCATAGTACTTTATAACTTATATAGAAGAGGTTATATACTACACCAAGTCAACAAGATAATTTTTATAGAAATATTCAATAGTTCATCGAAGAACTAATTAAAGATGCTAATGATGGGTTTTTAGTGTATATTTTCAAAAAATATTTCATAATATTTTACTTATATGGAATCAAATAAGAATATAATTCATAGTTATCTACTCAGAAATCATATTTAAAAAATTCATAAGGAAACAAAATGATAGTCAAAATTTTCAATGATGCTAGTTATAACAAGATTAATGGCCATGATAATATATATGGAATATGTGACTAATAAGGAAACTATGGATAGTGTATGAGAATGATTATTGGGTATGAAAAATATATTTCTATGAGAACCATGTCTCAAAATAAATTGAATATTGTGATTTCATTTATTATTATAGTGTCTCGTAATGAAATCAGGAGAAGTTAGCCAATGGATTTTTAATAATGGATGATCATTACATATGAATAATAACACAAATATCATCTGAAATATTTTATAGCATGATGCTTGTTATTTAAATTTATAAAATAAAATATATATACAGATTAAATTAGTTTGAAAAACTGATATTGAGATTAAAAAACTGAAATCAAAAGTTGTTTTATTTATTGACGGGTTGAAACATAACCTATTAAGTTTGAGTCACTTATATGTTAATGGAAATGTAGGTATTTTTATATGAAAAATTTTTCTCATTAAGAGGGTAAAATATAGAAAAATTATTAACAAAAGTGAGATAAATAGTACAAATCTCTTCTAGATTAGACAATTATAAACTTATCAATCTCCAACTTCTTGGGATGAGAAAAAATTATGGTAAAAAGGTAAACCATATTTTTTATGGAGGTTTAAGAAAATTTTACAAGCATTAAACGGTGAGATACTTTCCTTCTCTAAAAAGACAGCGTTAATAAATTTTTAAGACTTATCAAAAGGGTAAAATCAATTAACTTTGTCAAAAATGATAGAAAATACAATCAAATTTTCCACTTGAGTTGATACGTTCATATTTATGTGCACCCATGAGACATAAGTCCTCGTAAGGAGATCTATATTTCTTTACATTTTCTAATTAATTCACCATAATTAATAATTTAATTTTTATAAAATAGATATCATAAGAATCATATATGTTCATGTATTTTAAAAGAATAGTTTACAATTTGTTGGGATGTGAATTGTGAAAGTCACAAATATGAACTCCAATATTTGATGATAAAACAAAGGGGATATATTTTTATAAAATGTAATAACTAAAAAATATTGAGTAACTAACATACTCGAGCATCTTCTATGGTCTAGGTTTTAAGATATTTTAATATCCTTACAATATGTCAATGTATAATAAAAAATCTATAAATAACTATCTGACATCACTTGAGAAATTAATTTAAAACAATACAAAATACCATTAAAATTTATAAAGATT
This sequence comes from Viscum album, assembly GCA_963277665.1. Taxonomy (NCBI): domain Eukaryota; kingdom Viridiplantae; phylum Streptophyta; class Magnoliopsida; order Santalales; family Viscaceae; genus Viscum; species Viscum album. The sequence continues at coordinate 377,574,631 of OY728132.1, forward strand.
CTATAAAAACAATATAAAATATATACTAAGTATAAAATTTCATAGTAAGATGTTTTAAAAAAAATCAATCCTTTAATAAATACTAATTAAGACTCTTTAAAAATAATTTTATTTTTTAAACATTATTAATAATTTGATACAATAAATATTTCCCCCAATTAATAATCGTGTGTTTTCATGAAAAAATACATAAGAAAATAATTTTCAAAGACATTTAAAACATATAACATTTTGAAAGCCCATTTAATTTCAAAATAAGTACCCTTTGAAATAAAAATTGATTTCTCTTTTAAAATATTTCGAAAATAATGTGTTTCTATGGATTAAAATGAGACGTGGAAAACCTTATGAAATACATGAGTCCATTAACAATATCACTTTTATAAAAACCACTCATTGGGGTTGTGGGTTCACCCCTTATTCCTCATAATCTCATTTTATTCACAAGTGACATGTTTTATTTTAAGAAAAATTTTGTTTGTGAGGCATGAATTTATCATTTACAATCCATTAAATCCTTTAAAAACCTAAATAAATTATTTTTAATGAAAAAATAATTTTATATCTTCTAAACGTTATATTCTACATATAACATAAGTTTTAAGATATATCCATAATTTTAGAAAAAAATCATGAATTCGATGGTATTATTAATAATCACATTTTAAATTTAACTTATAAAATTGTTTTGCTAATATGTATATAATTTTGATGAAAATAATTGTATATGGCCTTAACTATAATCATGAAAGGCATTCATAAATTTAAAATAATATTTCATACAAAATATAATCACTCAAAAAATGTAAATAAATTCAATAAATTTACTCCACATGTTGAGAAAGATTGGAATTTAAATGAACTATTTACCCATAGTTAAGGCTTTGTGAAAATTTGAATAGGGTTTTTCATTCATAATTTTATTTTAAAAAATAATATTTTTCAAAAATATTTTTTCCCATGCATTAGGGTTTTATAAAAAATGAAGGGAAACCTGTATTTTTTCCATTATATTAAGGACCACAAAATATTGAAAAATAAATCATTTCCATTTTTAAAGATGGATTTTAATAAACATCGATATGGGGGTTAAAAAAATAATCCAACCATGCATAAATTAGAAATTGTTTTAAAAAATAAAATCTATTACATAAGGATTTTTGTGAAAGCAACATACCCCATGAAATTGGATAATATTAATCCCCTTACAAAATAATCATTTTTAAAATAAAATCTTGTGAATAATAATTAACACTTAGTAATGTGAAAATCAACACGTATATACGAAAAATTATACTTCAAAATAATAACTTTAGATCAGGGGGTTTGTAAATAGTAAATTTTATGTTATATAATATTTTTGAAACAAAAATCATATATATATATATATATATATATCATTATATCATTCCTTGAAAATAGTGTATTTCTAAATAAAATAATTCCCTCACTATATATTTTATTTTGTAAACTACAAGAGTTAGGAAATAATGATTACCTCTTCCAAAATTTATAAATATACGAGTTGAATGAGAAAATAAGTAGAATAAGAGTGATTAAGATATATATAGAGAGTGATTGGGCTTGAAGTGTTTTCAATGGAGAAAATAGATTCCCATTAAATAGAAATAACATAGAAAATCCTCTAGTTGTGGATTCTTAAGTATAATTATTTATTAATTTTCATTTGAATGAATATGTTTGTAAAATATAATAAATTTGTTTTCAAGTTTTTTTGTAAGATTTAGATATATATATATATTTATACATATATATCCAAATTACCGAAATTTATTAAGATATAAACCAAATAATGAGTGAAATATATATATATGGGTGTTTGAGTAAACATGTACATAATATGTTCTAAGTTTCTAGGGAAAAAACATATGAGATTTTAGAAGGTTCCATGATAGATAACATAAATATATTATATGTTTCTTTGATCAGTTCATGCTAAAAAGGGAGAAAACATAACTAATAATAAATACATGTTGAATTATAGTTTAATTTCTATGATAAATGAGTCATCCTTGATGAAACTTTATTATTTTATAAACTTACATCCATATATATGGAAAGATTAGCTTATGTAATAGCTTTTAATTATATTTTTTCATATAAATTAATATCTTCATTGATCTTTCTCAAGTATATGATATTATTCACTGAAACTTTGAAATCAATATAGGTCATTAGCATGTGGATGATGGAACTCGTGTCGGGAGAAGAAAATAAATGACATCAGGGGTTTTAAAAATCATTGTGAGGATGATTATGATACTCAGAGATATTGGATAGATAGAATAAAATAGATCAAATGATGAATTACATAAATGTATGTTTTTAATATGTGAATTTTACCCTCATTTCTAAAATCTAAAATCAAATATTAAGATGATTGTTCTCTTCCTTATAAGTTAACTGATCCATTTTCTTGATTCTGTTATGGCTCCAGGTAATCTTCACCTAAACATGCATACACACACATGCATCATGGGTTAGGCTTCTACATGCTGGCCCACCAAATTATATGTGGGAGTTATGAACCCACCCTATCATGCTATGTGGTCTCAATAGTATCCAATGGATAGTCTTTATGGGTGATATGTGTGCTAAAAATCTCACTTGACACCATAGTTTTATTGGTCAACCTACTTTCCAACATGATCAGTGGTGCTCATGTCCTTGTAAGGAACATGGTTGTCATATATTATTATATAATGAAGTAAAGTTTTAAATTAATTCAATATAATTAAAATAAAAACTAAATAGTAATTTTTTTATCATTGTTTCACAATTACATGAAAGTTGTTAAATAAAAATTTATATTCAAGATGAGAATAATTTCATTACGTTTCTTATTCATTGTTTATTAAAATATTAATTTCAAAAATATTAATTTTAATATGCAGTTCATTATTAAATACAATTTCAAAATCAATTTATCATTTTACTACTCATTAATGAAAAATATTGTTACTAAAAAATTAAATAAATCTTATAAATGTCTTATTTATTGAAAAAATAAAATTTATTTTAAAAGAACATTATAAAACAAAAAAAGAATTCAAAACTATTAAAAATCATTTTAAACAAATTATAGTCATTTAAATTTTAAATTCACCTATATTAATAATAGATTTCAATATATTATATAATTTCAAAAAAACGGATTGATAACTACTTTTATAAATAAGAATGTATATTTATTATAAAGGGATCATATATTTTTAAATATTAAATGAAAATATATTCTATTGTGATAAATTATATGATTCACTAAAAAATTATAATATTTACATTGATAAAATAAAATTATATTTCGTATAAAAAATAAATGTATTATTTTTTTATTATTTTAATATTAATTTATAAGAAAAATTTATTTAGAATAATTAGATTTATATTGTTTCATAAAATTAAGACATACCTCAATTTTTATAAAATATAAAATAATCCATTTGAATAATATTTAGTTAAAATAAAATTATCCTTAAATTATTGGGATGTTACATTCTCCCTTCCATAAAATAATTTTTACCTTATCATTCATTCATCATTCAAAAATACATTTAAAATTTTAATCATAGAATTTTAGAAACCTGAAGCAAAAACTATAACTATTTGATTATGGTAAAAAATTAATTTATTCATCTCCAAATTCTTCTAAACCATCATTCTGATAACAAATATGGAATCCCTAAACACTCACTCCCAAATCTAGTTTTAAAAATATGTTGTATATATTTTTTATAAAATTTAATGACATAAAAATATATATCCCTTTACATGCCCAATGATTTTTTCCATCCTAGACTTTTTAGTATTAGGAATATCATTAAAAATATACCAGATATTATTATAAAAAATATATACACAATTATCTAACTTCACTCGAGCATGCTCTTTAAAAAGAAACAAAAAACTATTATTACTTTTAAAGATCATATGAAAAATATTTTAAAACATATGGTTTGTATAAAATTTCCTAGTAAGAGGTTCTAAAACATGAGATAAAATAATTTCTATAAATACTATTTAAAACACTTTGAAAATCAATTTTTATTATATCAAAAATAATTCATTTGATAAAATAAATATTTTTCCTTAATAAATAATAAAAGGTTTTTATGGGAAAACCATAGGAAAATAAATTCAAAAAACAATTAAAAGATATAGCATTTTTAAAAACTATATAATTTATAATTAAGTAACCTTTGAAATAAAATTATATTTCTACATTAAAATACTTTAAAAATAATAACTTTTTATGGATTAAAATGATACATGGAAAACCATAAAAAATATATAAGGTCACTAAAAAATCCTTTGATGTAGGGTTATGTTTTTATTTTATGGATTTTTTAAGCTCAGAATTGAATGTCTTGATACTGATGAATGTAACCCATATCAAAGGTGTTATGTTCTCCCACATCCGGTGCTAAAAACATAACCACTATAATTCTAGTTTTGATACCGATGAATATAGCCCAATTATTTAAATCTAAATTTTAAAACATCAAATTGATATTGGATCACATACACACCCAATAATATTTTAGGTTCAATTTTTTTAATTAGTACAAAAACATACATTAATAATACCCTTGTCTTAAAGTGATTGTTCCTCCCACTAATCCGATATTTTTTGTAAAGACCCGGTAATTTCAAGGGAAATTTTTTCCTAAATTTTCTTTGGAATTTTACAAGAATGTAGTTTCTGACGGCGCCTGATTCCGATTCCTGGTGTGCCTGGAATCAATTTCCGAAGTTTGGCTCGGGTACGTTCAGTGAACGAATGAGCGGGTTTTTCTAACTTTTGAATCGGTGCTCGGAATCGAATTCCGAGGGCACCGATGAAATCGCAGCGCCGGTTTTTGCTTAGAAACGCCTCTTTCGGAGTTGCGTTTTCTCGGTTGTGCTTTTTAATTTTTGGGGTTTAAGTTAAGAAATAAAATAATGTTTTATGACAATTTTATTTTATTTCACTTAAAGCCGCTTAAAGACCACTTAAAAGCTGCTTAATCTGGGTTGAAACGGATAGGGTGCAATTCAAAATATCCTACCCACTTGGTGGGATATTTGTGAGGTGGGTCCCACACGAGCCCCACCATTTCTTTTCTTCTTAAGTAACGCACCCGCACCCCCCCCCCTATTAAAAGAAGTCAACCGTGCGTTTTTTCTGGTTATGAAACGCCCCAATTTAATTGGGCAGTTAAGTTTTACAAGTAATTCTTCGAATTAATTGTTAGTTTCTTATCTTTTGTTTTTCAAATTCTTAAGTTGATAATAAAATAAGTTGAGGACTTATTTTATTTTTGTTGAGAGGTTTGTGATGTGTAAAACCTTTGGAAGAGCAGAGGGAGAATTCTTCGTTCTTCGACGAAGAACGCGAAGAACGCGAAGAACGCGCCACCTCTGACGAAGAACGCTCGTTTTCCTTCCATAGAATTTCTCCCCTTCCGCATCGAGACTCTTCAACGGATCTTCTTCTTCCCCTTCATCGTCAATGGATCGATGAACAAGCTCGGAAGCAGAATCGGGTTGCAAGTGACGACGGCTTCGCCTTCCCTCGATTCGGACGAACGCTGACGTCCCCCTTCGACGTCGTCATCCTCGCGACGCCATCCCGCGAAGAACCTCGAACGATGATGCCTCCATCCGATCATCTTATACCCAAGGTAGGGGTTTGTATTCAATTATTTATATTTGTTCTTGAATACCAACTTGATGATGATCGTGGATTAAAACCTTTTGTTATCGAATAACGCGAGGGGGTCGGACCGCACAAACACGGCCAACCCTCCTCCTTATTTTCGTGTTGATTTCTTGTGGTTGGTACGAGAAATCGTGGTGCCATCGCACCATGCGGTTTCATGCGGAAGATATGCGCGGCGCCGTCGCGCCGCGCCGTGAAAGGAAGAACAAGCACGCGACATCGTCGCGCCGCGTCAAAGAAACCCGAAGATATCCGCGGACGGAGTCGGGCCACGACAAAGGGGCGCGGCACCAGCACACCGCTCCAGAGAACCGTGAAGACAGCACGTTTCGTTTTGACGTGCAGATTGACGGGTGGCAACGGAGCGGGCCGTGAAGGCGATTTGAGAGCCTCGCAGTGAAGATCGGGTCCCGGGAGGACCACTGGAGAAGACCACACACAAAATGGACCACTGGAGCGCGTCCGGTGGCCCGCGGAAACTCCCGTCGGCGCGCCGCTGGCAAAACCGGCCGCGGCTTCAGCCGCGGCGGCGACGCGGTTTCGCAGCCGCGCGGAACTGGTGGAGGGACGCGGCCCAGCCGCCGCATCCGGTTGACTCAGGGCGGCCCCACGAGGGGCCGCGCTTCTCATCCGCGAGGGCAGCACGCCCCTCTCCCTCGGCTCGGCCGTAGCCACCGAGCCGACCCGCCGGTTCGGCCGGGTCGCGCCCAGGCCGGGCCAGGCCGCGCGCCGGCCGGGCCGGGTCGGCCTGGGCCCAGACCCCCGTCTTCGGACCGTTTTCGGTCAAATGCCCGTAACGTGAGCTACGGGCCTCCAAACGACTCGCCGTCAGTGGCAACGCGATCCTTGGATCGAGGCGGTCGTTTCGGTATATCGCACTCAAGGTTTAGGATTACATTGAGTTCGGCCGGGTTGGTTCGTGCACGAAACCAACCAGACCCTCGGAGCGGAAACACTCATATCTTGAGCTACGGACATCCGATTGACGTGTCGTCAGCTTTGTTGAATTCCTCTAAGTGAGACGGATCTTTTGGCTTACTCCGCTTGAGGTTTGGATACCGTCGGAGTGTGGTCGGGTTGGTTTTAACTTAAAAACCAACCGGGCCCCCGGAACGAGAAAGCCAATAACTTCCAGACCGGGCGTCTGATCGGCGCGCCGTCTACTGCGTTGCGTTCCTGTTGACGATACGGAACTTTTGGCATCCTCTTCCCGAGTTTTGGATGCAGTTGGATAGTGGCCGGGTTGGATCGCACCGAAATCCAACAGGGCCCCTGGGACGGAAAAGCTGATACCTTTCTGACAGTACGTCTGTTTGATGAACCGTCAGCGGTGTTGGTGATCTCGTTGAGAAAAACGGTCCCTATGAGTATACCCTATGAGTGTTTGGGGTATAGTTGAGTTACGGCCGGATTGGTTCGCACACGAAACCAACCGGGCCCCTGGGACAAAAAGGCTAATAACTCACAGACCGGGCGTCCAATTGGCGCGCCGTCTGTTGCGTTGAGACCCCTATGACGAGGTGGTCCTTTGAGATACTTCTTTGCGGGACTTTGTAATACTTGGAGTATCGACCAGTAGCTCGTGGAGGGGACCCTCCCGGAGACGAGCGTGCGGGGTACAGAAACCGTGTAGCTGGCTGAGACCTGATGACTGCTTGACCGACTCGACCTGGAGTGAGTCGACTAGCCCAGTGGACGGAGCGCCCGGTATTTTGCAACAGACCCACGGTGGACGGAGCGCCCGGTAGTTGGCCACAGACCCGCGGTACTCGATATGAGGAGTACCTCTGTAGGCTATTGGGGGGAGCGCCCGGTATTTGGCGACAGACCCACAGCGGACGGAGTGCCCGGTAGTTGGCCGCAGACCTGCGGTACTCGACAAGAGAAGCACCTCAGCAGTCTTAGGTTAGTGAGCAGTACCTCGGAGTCGTGACAGGACCACTGTACACTCCAGAGATGGAGCTCTTCAGCAGTTATGGTTTCGATAATGAAAATCCTGGTTTGAGCTGAGACTTTTGACATTTGTGTTTACCTCATGATTGAGATGAGTCACTTGATAACTTAGGTATATGTATGGGCATATACCTGGGTAGTGGTTATCCGTTGATTTCACAATCCTTGTGTTTCCTCATGATTGAGATGGGTTACTTGATAACTTAGGTATATGTATGGGCATATACCTAGGTAGTGGTTATCCGTTGATTTCACAATCCTTGTGTTTCCTCATGATTGAGATGGGTTACTTGATAACTTAGGTATATGTATGGGCATATATCTAAGTAGAGGTTATCTGTTGAGATCTTCTTGTGGTTATCCTTGTTGGTTTAGTGAGACCATGAGGGTCTCGGGGTCCCTTCTGAGTATCATTATACTCACCCCTGCACGGGCTATGCCCGCACCTCGTTGTGTTGGTTGCAGACGATGGGCAGTGCTGACGGAGGCCGAGTGTTCGAGGACTGGACGGTACCCGGAGGTGGACTACACTACGAGTCAGTACCCAGAAGTGGACTACACGACGAGTCAGTACCCGGAGGTGGAATACACGATGTGATGACTCACAGAGGATGTTGACGGATGAGAGCGTGGAGGAGGCTATCTGTACCTACCCTTCAGGTAAGATCCGTGGTGCACGACCAGGAGCTGTGCCATCTGTACCTACCCTTCAGGTAGGATCCGAGGAGGACGACCCAAGAGCTGCTTCCTACTTCCAGCTGTTTTTCTTTTTTCTGTTGTACCTTGTTCAGTTGTAGTCGTACTTTATTTTGGGTTTATATTCTGGCCCATTTACTTTTCAGCTTTTCTTTTGTACTTAGTGTTTTTCTTCCGCTTGTACTCTGTGGTTCTTGTTTTCTTTTATAAAGGCAATGCCTTCCCAGTTATCGGGATTTTCCGCCTTTGGTGCTAGTTGCCAGCCCCTGGCCTATGGAAGGCGGGCTTGGGGTAGTCACGGCACGGGCCCCGAGGACGGGTTGTGACAAATTGGTATCAGAAGAGATCGGTTCTACCGTAGAACTTATAACTCTGATGTTTCTTTCTGTGAATCAATAGTGTTAAGAGTAAAAAGTGTGGTTTCCAGTTCAGGGAGTCCAGTGTTTGTGTGGGCAGCCGACGTATCCATACAGCAGGACCCTGACAACGGATTTCTAACATTGTGCACGAAAACACTAATTGCGTGTGTGTTTTCCAGAAGTTTTATTTAAATGTCAGCTCAAACCAGGTCAGCTCACCAGGTATAATCTTTTGATTGTGTCACGTTGTTTCTTTCAGGATGCCTCCCCGTGGACGACCAGCTAGAGCCCCGAGGGTGGTACGTACTGACAGCCCGCCGAGCGACGAGGCCTCAGTACAGGGCCCTATCCCAATTGAGGCACTAGCGGAGGCACCAGCGGTACTACTACCTGTTGGGCCACCGATGCCACTAGCCCCAGCAGTAGAGGATGCACGTCGCTTGAGCGCACTGCATGAGTTCCAGCACCATAGGCCACCCAGGTTCCAGAGAGGGACGGACCCGCAGGTGGCTGAGGATTGGCTGGAGGCTGTGGTGAGAGTCTTCAGGCTAGTGGGGACGCCGACAGATTTCATGGTGATCCTAGCTGCCAGCCTTCTTCAGGCAGCAGCAGGCAGATGGTGGAGCCTGATGCTTCAGATGCATGACGAGGTGACACTTCTATGGGAAGACTTCGAGATCCTGTTCCGGGCAGAGTTTGTACCCACCACCCTTCGAGCGGTGCATATACAGGAGCTACTTTAGCTGTGGTAGGGCAAAATGTCAGTGGCGCAGTACTCAGCGAGATTCACAGACCTCTCACGCTACTCCACAGATATGGTACGGGACCCGTTCTTCAGGGCCCAAACCTTTGAGCAGGGGATCAGGCGAGAGAATAGAGCTTCTGTTATTTCTCATAGCATTCTGACGTAGACAGGGGTGTTGGAGAGAGCCCTCTTAGTGGAGAGTTTCCTTGCTGAGCAGCCTCCAGCAACAGGACCCACCACTAGCCGGCTTGTGGCAGAGTCATCTGCAGCAGGCAGTAGACAGATGACGCAGAGGTCCAAGAGAACCAGACTTACCGGTGGCCGACTACACGACTCAGGTTCAGTTGTGCGGGCAAACCAGGGTGGAGTCAATTCCAGACGTGTCGAGAGTGGACAGTGTTACTCCTGCGGAGGAATTGGTCACATGGCACGTGACTGTCCGACCCGCCTTGCAGATGACCAGCAGTTAAATGAAGAACCTCCGAGGCAAAGGCAGAGTTTCGATCAGGGAGGACCGCAAGGAGCAGGCGGCCATGGCAGAGGAGCTGGCCGTGCAGCTGGAGGTGGACGACGCTTCGGGATGTTGTCACCACCACCAGGAGGCCCACCCCGGCCGCAGGGGACAGGAGGACATGGGAGAGATCAGCTTCAGCCAGCTGAGGCCTATGGTCATGGAGCCCCGAGAGCAGGTGGACAGGAGAGGAACTAGTGGATACGTCCTTTATACTTCTAGTTCCATGTTTCTTTTGTATTCGTGTCTTTGTACTATGAGATGCAATAATAAAAAGACACTTATCTTTGTTTGCTTCCTGTATTTTTGTTTGGTTGATACTGAGTGGTCCCGGTTAAGACTGTTGACTTGACACTCACATTTGAGATTTATACTAGAGGAGACCCAGTGACCTCACACTGATGCCGATAGTGTGACTCGACCCTTGGAGGTGAGAGTGACATTTGGATCTCTTGGTAGTTACATCGAGGCCTTACAACGTCATCCATGGCATGAATGCATCATTCATGTTGGGATTGACTGTATTAGGCAACGATTGTGGTTCATCCCGGGGATGAGACTAGGTTTCTCTTTTCGGCAAAGGAGAAATTTTAGCAGCTCTTCCTGATCGTATGCAAAGGAGGTGCAGTTCATCCAGGAGCAGATGAAGACTGCACAGTGCAGTAAGAAACAGGAAACCAGTGCCAGTCTTAGAGACTCGGGCGTGTTAAATGTTAAAGAAGAGGAAGCTTAAAATAGAGTTGAGTCTGCGAAGCGACAGACGTGGAGGCAGAACTAGGAGAGAAGTATGAGGTGGTGTACATCTTAACATGCTACAACCACCCGCCTTAGTTATCCCCGCCAGGCTCAGGGAGCTGGAGGGCGGAGGAAGGGTGCGGCTGCTTGCGGTCAAGGAGTGTGACCTAATGCCTCTAGAAATGATTCAAGGGATAGTCTGTGTCCACTACTAGCTGCTGTAGTAACAGACGTCGATATTAAACATTCCTCGCTTTTACAATCTTGTCCCAGACCTAGAGTTTCAGTATGTCGTGGACTTGACCCTCACGTCTGGAGATACCTTGGGAGGAGACTCGATAATCACACTTACGCCGATGGTGTGGTCAGACCCTCGAGGCGAGAGTTCCGGTTGGAATCTATTGGTGGTAGTGACGAGGACATACGATGTTAGTTTGAGTATGGAATGGGAAATAACTGTTCATACTCAAATTAACAGTTTTAGGAAAACGTCGGGATGGGTTTTCCTTGGTCGGCGAAAAGGAAACCCCAGGCAGCACAGGATAATCTCTTTCACAGGAGGGTGCAACCGATCACTCTTGATCCGGTCAACCTTACCCTCGTAGCGGAAGTCGTTTCGAGTTCCAGTTCTAACAAAAAATGGAGACCTCTGGAGTTCGAGGATGACAATCACGTCCTTATATGGGTCTCACCTCGACGAGGGTTACGGAGATGTGGCCAGGGAGGAAATTTATCTCTGAGGTTCAACGGACCTTTCTACTTCCTCAGCTGGGTAGGCGAGGTGGTTTACCGCTTGATCCATCCACCTCAGTTGCACCTGCTACACGACGACTTCCACGTATCTCAACTGAGGAGATACGTACTCGACTCTTCGCACATCATCGACCTCAGGGAGTTGGACGTCGATGATAGGGCGACATGCACGGAGTTTTTAGTGGGGATCGAGGATCGACAGGGGTGGTCCTACGGGGACGATCGATTCCTTGGGTGCACTTTCTTTGATAGTACAGGAACCTCCAGGTGAGCACATGGGAGCGAAAGGCTCAGATGCGTGCTTTCTACCGCTTTAGTGACCTTAGTTTGTGATAAAGCTTTATGAGGACGTAAATCCCTAAGGTGGGAGTAATGTAAAGACCCTGAAATTTCAAGGGAAATGTTTTCCTAATTTTTCTTTGGAATTTTACAAGAACGCAGTTTCTGACGATGCCTGATTCCGAGGCCCGGTGTGCCTGGAATCAATTTCCGAAGTTTGGCTCGAGTACGTTCAGTGAACGAACGAGCGGGTTTTTCTAACTTTTGAACCGGTGCTCGGAATTGAATTCTGAGGGCACCGATGAAATCGCAGCACCGATTTTTGCTTAGAAACGCCTCTTTCGGAGTTGCGTTTTCTCGGTTGTGCTTTTTAATTTTTGGGGTTTAAGTTAAGAAATAAAATAAAGTTGTATGACAATTTTATTTTATTTCACTTAAAGCCGCTTAAATACCACTTAAAAGCTGATTAAGCAGGGTTGAAACGGATAGGGTGCAATTCAAAATATCCTACCCACTTGGTAGGATATGGGATACATATTTATCAATATTACTCAGTTAATCAAAAAACATTCAAGGTATACATAATATATATATAAAATGATATGTGGATTAATAAAAAATCATATCCCTCATAAAAAGAATATTTTATTTAGGATAATTGAAAGTTTTAATGAAAAAAGATAAAAAATAATGTTTTTTATGAAAAATTTTATAATCACAAAATAAAGTGTGATTGTACAATAACTTCTACCACTTCACAATTTTCGTGTCAAACCCCTATGATGGAATGATAAAAAGTGATACTAGAAAAAAAAATTATTAATTAATAATTATATTAAATTTAAAATATGTATTATATAAACCAAAAAATTGAATTGGTGAGAAATAATCAATAAGTATCAATGGAATATAAATTGCGATCAAATCCCTTACCTCATGCTTCCTTTTCATAGAACATAATTTAAAATCCAATATAGTTGTTTTATACATGTTATTAACATATTCCAAAACAATATTAATATATATAATTTCATTTATGATACTTTAATAACATCTTATCATCACTTAATTAATAATATTTCATTATTCTCATTTTTAGAGGTGTTAATTTCATCATCTTTACATTTGTTCTTTATTAGGAATGTTTTGGTTATTATTAATATAATATAGTTCCATAATATACAAAATATAAATAATTAAATAATTATTATATTTTTAAGTCAATTATCCTGATTAAATCAATCATGAAATATTTTTTTTGACAAATGAAGTATATTACGATCATAGAGATGGTAGGTTGTACTTAGGCATGAGTAACATTTCAATTTTTCAATGATCTTTTTGGAAAGGTGGTCCAAAATATTTCAAATTTATAGAATTTTTTTGATATCATTAAAAACATATAATTTATTTAAAAATAAATATATATATCATCCATGTGGTGTTGTGAAGAAAAGAGAGGAAAATCGCTTTGTAGAGGTTTTAGTGTAAACATACACTAATGATGGTATAGTCTTTATGTGTTAAACAATAAAATGATATATTGTATTTTAAGAGTGAAAAAATTTCAGGAATATCATAATTATTTAATTTATATCACATATATTCATTAACATTATATTTATTACATTTTATGTAATAAATTAGTGAAAAATGAATCATATCACTTTGGGAGGTGGTAGTCCGCATACACACAAGCGACGTTATCATATCCCTAAGGAATATAATGTGAAAAAGGGAATACATGATATAATGAGTCAATAAAAACAATAATTTTATAAATATAATATATATATATATACCTAAATGCATCATCATACCCATCCATGATAGGTTGTAATGGAAAAAAAGAATGACCTCAATTTGTGAGGAGGTGGTATACTATACACAGGAATGTTGATTTCATAACCAATTTGATGGATGTGGGGAAGATTTTAGGTAATTACCTTAACATAATAAAATATAATTAAAGTATAGAGACTGATTTTATTATATAATAATTGTTTAATGATAAATTAAGGAGGTTAAGGAATAAATAAAATAAAAACACATTATTTAATAACATTACCAATTCTTCAAGTATGCTTCATAGGTTTGCACTCAGGCCTACCCAGGAGAGAATTTTGTCTAAAATAATTCTTCTACGATGGGATGAGGGAAGTTGGGAATTGATTTCGATCAGTTTTGGTGGATTCAAAGGGATTTATATGTTTTAAAAAGTGAGGGGAGTGAGAGACCACATATAATTGAAGAGTGTCATTTTGGTAAATTCACCAAACTATTCAAATATGGGAAGTCACTATCACAACAAGTACCTCTAAAATTGATAATTAAATTATTGTAGGTATGATATGGTAGATACACACATCCATATCACAAAAAGTTACATGTTTTAAACATGCCTTTCCTTAACTTCTATGTTTCCTTACTTTTACCATTTTGGTTTTTCACTATGGTAACTAGTGTTTTTTACCCCGGTAATGTATCCTTTAAGAATAAAATAAAATGAGACTTATTAGATAATTTATACCAATTAATTATTAATATTAAAATCAATTTATAAAATAAAAATTTGATTTGTTATGAAAATTAAGTTTAACACAATCGAAAATAATGTTTAAAAACATTGTTTTAACCTTAATAGCTATAACACATATTTTACTATAGAGATATCAATATATTAATTATAAAAGTAAATTTGGTCCATAAATGGAGAATATTTTTTATATTTATAATTTTAAAAATAAATTGGTATAATATAGGATTTTTTCTTTTTTAAACCATTTAATAAAATTATATTTTTTTACAATAACATTAATTTCAATTTTGAATTTATTCTTATAACATAAAATTAAAAAAAATACGAGTTCAAAAATGGAATTAGAAAATATTACATTCAAACGTATATAACTTTATATATTTCACTAAAAAAATAAGGGAATATAAAAATTCATTCAATTTACATTTAATATTTTGTGTATCGTTTATTTAATTTTTATATTCAATAAATAATTATTAAGTTGGTGTTTCATAAGCATTTAAAGTATTTATTTAATCTCTAAAAATTAAAAATAATTTATCAAGATAAAAAGATCACCTGTAATTTAAAATAATATTTATAACCAATTATATTTTATTTTTCCCTATCCCAAATATTTATAGATATTTAATGAAATGAAGTATATTTTTTCCTTTTTCATTACCTAACATGTTATATAGGTGACATTCATAGAGAACTATCCAAAAAACTCATAACAATAGGGAATAAGGTGAAAAGGGTTGAAATGTGTTCATTAAATGGGTTTTGGTCCAATTAGTATGTCATTTAATCATTATCTTCTTTTTTTAACCGCAGTTAAATCCATTTTTAGATTAACACTGAAAAAATTATTACCATTCTTACTATTCATTATGGTCAAAAATTAAGATGACTATAAAGACTCATCCTATAAAATTAGATATTCTAGTTGTTTTTAAAACTATATATCGACTTCTTTTTCAAAATATCTATTAGGTTTAGAGATTTAGATAATAATAAAAAAACACTTACCTAGTTGATTGATACATTACATGTGGTCACTTATACTCAGTATCCATTTTTTTTCTCAAAACAAAGGATACTTTTAAAAAAAATCATGGTTTCTCATTATGAAAAATTTTCACAATTTCCCCTTTGATCTCATTATTTCATTAAATATTTATTAAAACTAGTGAAAAATATTTGAAAATATTGGATGAGCACAAAAGCACTATAATGTATATATAATAAATGAAATCATTAGTCTCATGAAAAAACATAACAAAATTTCCTTAAAACATACTATTTTACCCTGAAAAAAGGAATCATCATATCAAAATGATCATTATTTTACATTTTTAAATTCAAAATAATATCCTGAAAACTTATAACAGAGAATATAATATTTAAGTAGGTAACTTGAGACATAATTATATTAAAATTTAATAACCATTCAGTCGACTTCCATACAGGACAATCTTACAAATTGAATAACTATATGGTCGACTTCTATACCAAATGCATGTTAGGGTTATCACGGACCCATAAATTATTATTTTATCCTAGAACAACCCACCATTGGTTTATCATGTAACCACCTATCACATGTATAAGTACAATTATATAATCACAAAACATAAAATCTTTTAATTTACAATATTTCACTATTATATTTCATTTCTAATCATAAGTAACCATTTCATGTTATAGAAATAATCAATCCATTTCTAAAACCCAATTTCAAAAAACCCATAAAATTGGAATAGAGTGGATTCATTTTATTTTGAAAACATGAAGAACTGTAGAGGAATCCAAATATCAAATAACTATCATAGTTTCATTGAAGTCTCCATATACGGTAAAAAGAACATTCATTTTTCCATTTGAAAAAAACACACACATTCCTTAAATAAAACATAAAAAGATTACTTTTTGAATTTCTTTGAATGAGATTAAAAAATAGGAATTAAATTTCATTTATAATTACATTATTATATAAACATATAAAATAATATAAATAATAATTATATAGAGTAAAATATTTTGAAATTAATTCTTTAAACATTTAAAATATTATTTTTAAATCAAAGTATACCATACCACATTGAAGCATTTGAATCATAAACCCCGTGAAGTATAAAAATTTAAAAAACATTAAATAAAATTAGAATAAATAAATTCATGATATGATATTTCAAAGGGGATTTTTATACACCATATAAAATATGGTGGGTGTATAACATCAAAATATGTCTTACTAAAAGGAGAGTGAGATGAAGTCCCATACCTTGAGTCAAACACATCATGAACAATATTTATATTATTAAATAAAAAACATGAGTTAATTATTTATATTCTGTAGAACCTTATTAATTTTTATTTTTTTCTTTTATATCACTTATTATCATGTTATAACAATTACTTAATTATTCTAGTTCATGTCAGACATTTTGATGATATTTAGTACTGGAGTCCAAAATGAATTTAGTATGATGTAAATAGTCAAAGTGATCATAATTGAATCATATAAAGAATAATATTCATTAAATTATCATAAAATTTATATATAAATAATTATTATTTTAAATCCATTCAATAAATTCATATCTTATAAATGAACTATGTTACAATCATAGTGACGATAAGTCGTACATACATATGAGTAATGTTTTCATTTTTCAACGATCATTATAGAAAAAAATTTAAGAATATTTTTTTCTTTATAGAATGATAATAATATCATTAATATCATTAATATGACATTAAAAACTAAAATATACTTAAATATATCATACATGTAATGTGGTGATGGAAATATAATTACATCTCTTCGTGGAGCTGATATTTCACACGTACACACTAACGATGTTATCATTTTTTCATGTATGGAAAGGTAGGAACATAAATGTTATATTATATTTTAATCATAATAAATATGTAATTAATATTATTTATAAATGTTAATTCCATCATAAAAATAAGTCTTGAGATATGGTGAAGGAAAATTAATTATATCGGTTCGTGAGGTAGCAGTTCATCGTACAAAAAAATGGTAATTCTTTTTCCATTTGATCGAATTTGAGATGGATTTTTGTGATTCCATTAACATATTGAAATATAAGTATGTTTAGGATAATATATTTATATTTTAATTATGGTTTAATAATATTTTATGGAGTTGGATGAAGAAATAAAACACAAACACTTAATTAAAAATAATACATTTTCTTCAAAAAATCTCATTTGATTAACAACTTAAGGCCACTCACGGTGGTCTAATACATAAACTATGAGCTCTATAATGTGGGGATAGATTATAGTAATGGATTTAAGTATATCTTGGTTGAATCATATAGTTTTTTAACTATATTTAAATGTTAATAATGTGTTCTCTTTTATAATAGAGGCGAGGTGCACTCTTAGAATTCTTCAAAATATTAAATTTATATAAATTAATTTTCTATTAAAAAGTGATAAAAAAAGATTTATTTATAATATAGAATGATTTTGGGTATATATAAATTAATCCAAAGAAAATTATTCATGATTTGACTATTTTTTCAAACTATTATTTTTTGTTTTAACGATTATTTATCCTCTATAATTCATGTTGGGACAATATGTGTTTTTACTTCTTTGAACGATAATATAATTACTAAAAAATTTAAAAATAATAATAAATGGATAATTAGTGAAATTATTAATCTTATCTCAATATTTTTTATGAATTTTAGAATTTTATTAATTTTATATCACTTTAAAAACTATTATTTATTTTGGAATATCATTAATGACAATTTGTAAACTATTCACTATTTGACTTTTTTAGAATATCATAACAATATGATATCATTGAAAACATTATTATAACATAATAATAACATATAAAATCTATCCAAAAAAATCATGACAGTAATTATATAAATGTATAATTTTTTAATATTTTTAATAACAGTTATTAAATATTTCTTTTATTTAAACAATTACAGCATCATCATTGTGTAAGAATTTAAGGTAATTATTACTCACATAAAAATTAAAAATAAATTACAATAATGAATATAAAAATTTTATATTTAAAAGTTATATTTATTTTTATACAAATACCCAATATAAACCCATTTAAAAAATATTTCACTTGAAAAAAAATAAAAGTATGACAAAATTGGCTTTTATTTGAAAAAAATACTATAAATAGATTAGATCCATCCAAGTGGCTCTAATAGCTATCAAAATTTAACTAAGGATAATATTGTTCAACAATATTGTATCCAATTAAATTACAAGAAGTGTTAGGGTATTTTTATAATATTTGATTTACCCTTAGTTTCCTGATTTCCACTTTAACATGGTAATAAAAAAAATACTAAAGTTATTATTCAAATTGTCCAAGAATAAAGGAAACATTTTTAATAAATTTGAAACTTATAATTCCAAATATGGAATCAATTTTTCTAAATTAAAAAAAATTGATAAAAATAATTTAGAATTTATCTCATTGACGGGGTGGGAAAACATGTTATTAAAGTTAAAACATTCAAAAGATTAAAATGTTTTTATATCTGAATTCAATGTTAAATTTATTAAAATAAACTTAATTGAATGAAATGATAAAAAATGGTATAATTATACTTTATAACCAATCAAAAATATAATTTAACACTATAAATATTTATGATGAAAAAGTTGTTTTCTATTAAATTTCATTATTTTTCATTATTCATCAAAACATGAAGCTTAACAGAAAAGTACCAAAAATTATAAATATTATATTTTTAAATTATTATTTAAAAGAATTAGTTTATTTTTTCAAATATAATTTATGATATTTCAACAAATTGAAATAGAAACATCTTTCATCAAAAGGATGAAAAGTTGCATTTTTTGAAAAAAAAATACTTCTTTTATACATAAATTAGGATTTGTTCTTAATACATGTCCAGAAAACACATAAGATAAATTTTAAACATTACGTTGAATATTATTTATATATATATATCATTAATATAATATAACAAGATTAATTGTTTTATTTATTAGTATAAAACACACGTTCACATTTAGATAGATTTTAAAAAAAACATTTCCTTTTATTTTAAAACGGGTTTTACATTAATTTATAATTAATTTTTAAATTAATTATATATACATGTGTAAACCATATCTTAATAATTCAGTTAATTTGATCCATACCCATTATTCTAATGGAATGGTTATAACTATAAAATTTGAATAATAATATATGTTTGTTTATTTAAGCTCGAAGTGGCGTATCAATTATGATACAAAACATATTGTTTCCTTTTTTAAACTTGGAACATGACATTATCCTCCCTTTTGGAATTTTTTCCTTGTAATTTTTAATTTGGTATTGGTAAATTTATTTTGACTTCTCAAAATATATTTTTTGAAATCCCACTTTAGAAAAAGGATTAATGAGACTTCCACTTTAAAATAATGAAAGGGAAGTTAGAAGTTCACCTGATATAACAAATATTGGGGTTCCACTTAAGAAAACATAGAGATGGAATAGAAAAGAAACTATCAAGTTCTAATGGAGTGTTAAAAATAACATGTTCATGAAAAAGATAACAATCACAAAACCTTAAATCTGTGATTGATTAAAAGGTAAGTTATTTCATAGAAAGAAAAGTAAATAGATAATTTAATTGTTTTAAGATCCTTTTCATAGAGTTGAGGAATATTTTTACTACTTTGAAAAAGAAAATATAGAAACATACTTACTTAAAAAGTTTAGTTTCATAATTTAATAATTTCCCACCCCAAACTCATTTTTTCTCCAAATGACGAGTACTCAAGAAGAAGTTTCCACTTCTGAAGCACTAGAATCAACTTCTAGAGAACCACATAATCCAAAAAAATTAACTATATATTTATCCTTTCAAAAAACACTAACCAAAACAAAAATATTTAGGATAATGTAAGATAATTTCCCAAAAATAATAAACCTGTATATTATGAAAATCAATATTAATCTCCAGAATTCAACTGTAATGCCCAATGTTTAACATGGACCATTCAAAAAACAACAATCCTTAAAATTATTGAAAAATTAAATACTAAGATTAAAACTCATTAACTAGAACAATTTGATCATATAATCTTCCAAGATAAATTTTTATAATTATCTTCAAATAAAATCAATTACTCTTGAATTATCATATGAAAATCTAATTTTCCTAATCACATATTCTCCAAGATAGGTTGGTAATTTATATAAATAACATTAATAACAATAGAACCACAATAAAATATTATATTATTAAAAAATAAAATTAAACATTTACTTCTTAAATAAAATCCCATAATATTATATTTACATTATTCTTATTGGATTTATAAAATAGAAAACATATTCTAAAACATCATTAATCACTTAATGACCAAATAATTTCAGAATACCAAAGATACGTATTCAATAAAACATATGTTCCCAAAATAAACTTATTCTTAATCCATATAATAATTTAACAAAAAATAAAAATTCATACTAATTGAGACTTCATGTAGGCTAGTGGTAGATTATGCACCACTGTCTTATTTTGGTTGTGGGTTTGATTCTCAAGGCCTTGCGGGACGCGATGGGATGTCACCCATCCTGTGGGTTGTCATTTTTCTAAAATTATATAATTATTATAATATTCCAAAATTATTTTTATGTAACAAGAAATAACCATAAAATGTTTTAACCTCAATTGTTATCCCATACCTTTAATTTTTCATACCAAAATGTTATAACCCATAATTACATAAAAAATTAGTGCCTCCAAAAATACCATTAGTCACCTTAAAATTTCATAACATAAAGCCTCAAAAGGGGATTCTAAGACCCTAAACTTATGATCAAACTAAAAATTATAAACACATGATGATATCCATTCATATTAAGAAAACATACTAATATTTAATGTTTTATAAACCCTAATCTTATTCCAACAGTAAGGACCCAGACATAATCATTACATATTCTAGTTATTTTGAAAAATAGAAATCACGTTATTTTACCATAGATTGTTTAGGTTTATAGAATTAGAGTATTAAAAAATAAACATAAATAGAAAACCCATAAATTATAAGTAGACACTTATACTCACTATCAATTTTTTCCACAAAATAATGGAATGTTATTTTAAAATAAATCATGGTCTCTCTTTATGAAAAATCTTCACAATTGTCCCCTTGATCTCATCCTTATCGAAACTCTTCCTTAAACCATGTGGATTTTTTTGAAAAAATAGGATGGGCACAAAAGTTCAGTAAGAGATATAAAATAAATTAAACAATCTGTCTTATGAAAAACCATAACAGCATTTCCTAAAAATTTGCCTTTTTAACCGAAAAAATTATTATTCATTTCAAAATGATCATTATTTTACGTTTTGAAAATCTAGATATTTTAATGAAAACTAATAAGAAATAATATAATATATAAACATGAAACTTAAAACATAATTATATTAAAATAGAATAATCATGCATTCGACTTCCATATATGTCACTCTTATAAACTAAATAACTATACGGTCTACTTCCACACCCAACGCATTGGAGGGCTATCACAAACCCAAACATTGATAGTTTATTACAAAACTACCCATCAATGGTTTGTCACATTTACACTTGTGACACGTCCAAGTACCATTATATAATCACAACACAGAAAAGATTTCAATTTCTAACATATCACTGTTAAATTTAATTTTCACTCAAAAATAACATTTCATGTTATTAACATAACCAATCCATTTCCAAAACCCAGTTTAAAAACGAAAATACACAAAAATGGGGGAAAATGGTATTTTAAATCTATTTTAAAAACATTAAGGATTTTATTGTAATAAAAATATAAAATAATTGGCACAATTGAATAGAATTATCCATATATGTTTAAATAAATTCATATTGTCATTTGTAAAAAAAGGAAAATGTTCTATACAGGAAACATAAAAATATTCCTTTTTGAAAGACATTAATGGATTTTCAAAAATAGACATAAAATTTAATTTAAAATTTCTTTAACAAATAAAAATATAAAATAATATTAATAATATTGATATGGAAGTAAATATTTTGAAATTAAATCATTAACCATTTAAGAGAATTTTTTTAAATCAATGTGCCCCATACCACTTTGAAACATATGAATCATAACCCCCATGAAGGAATAAATTTTAACAAAACATTAAATAAAATTTTAATAAATTAATTCATGATATGATATTTCAAAGGGTATTTTTATACACCTCAAAAAATATGGTGGGTGTATGACATCAAAATATGGCTCAACAAAAATAGATTGAGATTAAGTCCCTTACCTTGAGGCTGACTCGTCATGTATAATCTTTATATTCATAAATAATAAATTTATATTAGTTATTTAATTTCTTAATTACCTTATTAAATTTTATTATTTTATTTATATCACTTATTATCTTGTCTTTACAATTACTTAATTATTCCATTTCATGTTAGACGTTTTGATGATAAATACATGAGTCCAAAATGAATTTCGTATGATGTCAACAGTCAAAGTGGTCAAAATCTATTTATATCTTTAATAATATTTATGAAATAATAATATCTTTTATATATCAATTAAATATGGATCTAAAAAATGAATTACATTGTAATCATGGAAATGATAAGTCGTACATTCTCATAAGTAACATTTTAATTTTTCAATGATCATTATCGAAAGTAGGTAAGCATAATTGTATATTTACATAATGATAATAATATAATTCATATAATATTGACAATTAAAATATACTTATATAATCATCCATGTGATGTGGTGATGAAAAACGAATCACATCACTTTGTGGAGGTGATAGATCGCACGTACACATGAACGAAGTTATCATTTATCTGATAATATAAAGTAAAGAACATAAATAATATATTACTTTTTTATAATGATAAATAATTCACTTATATTTTATATAGTCTTTAATTCCATTTTTATAAATAGTCATGATATATGGTTATGGAAAATGAATCATATCAGTTCGCGAGGTGGTAGTTTTCCGTACTCACTAATAATAATTATTTTCCCCTTTGATGGATGTGGATATGGATTTAGGAGATAATATTAATGTCATAAAATCTTAGAATATTGAGTATAAATTATTTTTTTATCTTGTTTAAAAATTTTTTTTAGGATTTGGAAGAACAAAAAAAATAGAAACACTTAATTATAAAAAATACCTTCTCTTCAAACAATCTCCTTTGCTTGAAAACTTACGACCACTAAGGGAGATGTTATAACTATACTAAGATATCTATAATTTGGGTAGGGATTATAGGAAGTTATTTTTGTTTACATTATCTAAAAAAATTGGTTTATAAATTTATTTAAATGAGAATAACGTCTTCCCTTTTATAGAGGTGGGGAGGGGCCCTCTTGGAATTTTTTAAAATATTAAATTTATTTAAATTACTTTTCAATAAAAAATAGATAGAAAATTATATATATTGAACATAGGATGGTTTTGGGTTTAAATAAATCATTTATTAAAAATTATAAATATTTTTTATTCCTTATATTTTTGTTTTAACCCTTATTTTTTCTCATTAATTATTACAGTGATGACATCTGTTTTTACTTTTTTGAAGGTTAATATATTTACTATAAAATGGAAAATAAACCATAAATAGATAATTTATGAAAAATTTGAACTTATAAAAATAATTTTTGTTGAATTTTTTAAAGTTATTGGTTTTATATCCTTAAATAAAATATTATTTATTTTAGAATATCATTAATATTAATTTTAAAAATATTAATTAATTTAATTATAAAAAATCTCATAGTAATATGATATGTTAAAAAAAATTCTTCCAATATAATAGTAAATTTTTAAATTAGTCTATTAAAATTTTGTATGATATTAATTATATAAAATTATATTTATTTTTCATTTTTAATAACATTTATTTAATATTTCATTTAGTAAAACAATTAAAGAATCATCATTGTATAATACTTTAATGTAATTATTTCTCACTTAAAATTTAAAAATAGATTACCATGATAAATATAAAAATATTATATTTAAAAATGATATTTATAGTAGAACATAACATTTATATAACCCCATATTAAACATATATCACTTGTTAAAAACATATGTAAGACAAAATTAACTTTTCTTTGTTTAAAGAACTATAAATTTCATAACTTCATCCAAGTTGATCTAAGAGCTCACAAAATATTCCCAAGGAATATTTTATTCTAAAATTACTCATAATATAATATTAGGATAATGGTTAAGGTAATTTTATAATATTATTTTTACCCCTAATTATGGCATTTAACTATAACCATGGTAATAAAAAAATACTAAAGTTACTATTAACATTGTCTAAGAATAAAAGGGACCTATTTATTAAATTTGAACATTATGATTCCAAATATGGAATATTTTTTAAAAAATTAAAAACAATGGAGTGGATAAAATTAATTTAAAATTAATCTTGTTCATGGGGTGGGAAAACGAGTTATTAATGTTAAAAATTTCAAAAAGACTGAAATGGTTTTATATCAAAATTCCTTGTGAAATTGATTAAAATGACCTATATTATATTAAATGATAAAATATATATCTGGTTATATTTTAAAACCAATAAAATATATAATCTACTCAATAAATTATTTATATGAAAAATCTATTTTTTAATTAAATTTTAGTCTTTTCACTATTCATCAAAACTTGAAACTTATCATAAAAGTACCAAAACATAAACCAGATTAAATTTCAATATTATGATTCAAAGCTAGAAGTATATTTTTTATAATAAAATTTATCAATGTTTAAGAAATAATATTTAAAACAAGTGCTCCATTAAAAGGTGGAAACTGCCTTTTTTAATAAAGTACTTATTTTGTGGGTAAAATTGAATTTTTTATATCAGGTCTAGAAAAATCATAAGATGACATTTAGGAAACAAATTTGAAAATTATATATATATATATATATATATTTCATTTACATAATCCAAAAAGGTGTAATTTTTTATTTATTGGTATAAAACACACATCTGCACATTTAAATAATTTTTTAGAAAAGCATTTCCTTTTATTTTAAAAATTGTGTTACATTCATTTATAATTTACTTTTCAAAGAATAATAAATAAATGTGTATACCATATATTCATAATTTAGTTAAAAATGATCCACCTATCTTTATAATTTCTGGGTTATAACGATAACATTAAAATAATAATATTTTGTTGTTTTTTAAGCACGATGAGGAGTATGATGTAAGCTATCAAATATAGTGTTTCCATTTTAAGAACATCGGATGATACACTAACCTTATTAGAGAATATAAATTATTATGATTAAAATATGGAATCAATTTTATATAATTTAATTCATCATTGTAGAAAATTTTAATTTAAAATTAATCCTGTTGACACGACGAGAAAGCAGGCTTTCAAAGAGATAATGTCTAAAGATTACAATGTTTTTATATAAAAATTAAATATAAAAATTATTATAATAACCTATATCAGACTATTTTATATAAATGTTTCTAATTAAACTTTAAAACTAATAAAAATATAATTTAACATTATAAACTATTTAAAATAAAATTAGTTTTCAATTAAAATTCTATACAGTTCAATATTAATCAAAAAAATAAACTTTTCCACCACAATCCATTTTTTGTATTATTAAATACCACTTTATGGGTATGTTGGAACCTTACATAATGTTTACATTTTCACCATCATATGACCCATAAATACATTCAAAGACAACCTACCAAAATCAAACATCACAGGAAAAATGAGACCGTCGATACGTGCACTAACCAAATAGGGTCAACCATTCCATATTGCCGCCACAACAAAACTGATTCAAAATTTGAAATTCAAAATAAGAAACCATCATACCACCACGGGGCCAAACCGAAATGAACAGCTCGCCAGCTCCATCGACACATCAGCAACCTAATCAACTCGAAACAATCACCGCCATCATCAACATCTCATCACCTACATCACTGCCATCAACACACATCACCAAACCTCACCGGCCAGACTCACCAGAAACCATCAAAATCGAAAGGGGACGTCATCATTGTCGTTGAGTTATTCTCATCATCGTCGAAGAGATGCTGCCACTATGTCACTGAGAGAATAGACATCAGAAACTCGGATGATGAACCTCCCCAGGCAGCTCACCCTAAAGTGCAAAATGCTTCAGCACCAAGCCAATAAACCACCGGAGATGTCCGACGTCCACTAGAACCCACCAATAGCGTGAGATTCCTCACAAATACAGAAATCCACCCAAAGAACATCACCGTAGGCACCAAAAACGCACAAATGAAACCACTAGGAAGCAACTGATACCAACATCAAAGAGAGAAACAGCACGGTCCAATGAGGGAATGAAATAACCGGGGGGAAGAAACCCAAAACGAACCAGGAGGAAAAGAAAAACCAGGGACGAAACCCGACCAGAAACCGAAACAAGAAGAGAGAGATGAGAACCAGGGGATGAAACCATAAGGGCAATTGAGCCCAAAAACTGAAAGAGATGGCAACAGGACTGAAACCCTAAATGGAGAACGGGAATGAACCCCAAAAGAGATGCAAGAGCTGAAAGAGGGAGACACCAATGAAGAGTCTCCCGATATTCCACACCCACCACCACAGTCCCGAACCAATCAAGAAAACCAACACATCCAACCAGGGTGGGGTTGTGTGCGTCGGGCTAGATCAGTAGAGCAGGGATGGGGAAAAAATAGAGAAACCTTAAAGGTCTAGAGGAGAACGAACTTGAGAGAATGAGAGTAGACTCCATGAGAGGTATAGGTGATGTCGAGAGCCCGAAAATTAAAATTTCCCAAAAATACAAAAAATTACCCCTAAGGTAATTTAGAAATTTTTAATTTAAAATTTTTTTTATCAAATAATTTTTCTAAAATGCTTTAGAATTAATTTTAAATTATGTTCTATGAGAGTGACTAAACCCTCTTTTAGAAAATGCATGTTTTTCTAAAAAAAATCCTTCATTATTTTAAATGATTCTTATTTTATTTATAATCAATAGATAACCATGATATTAAAATTTTATTGATTACTATTCATACCCTCATATTCTAATGGATTGGTAATAATTATCATTTTAAATAGTACTATTTTAAAAGTATTTCATGTTTTATTTAATCTCGGTACTGCATGTAAAGAAATATAAACTTAGGGTTGTGTGTAATGCATACTTTTTATGAGATTGATTTTTTTTTAAATTAAATATATTATAAAGTCTCAAGGTGTTATATTTTCATCTAATTTTGGTGTTGTGTTTTATAGATGCTATCAAATAAGATGTCCATATTTTATATATTAGGGAGTTACATATTATGTGTCAATTATTGTAGAAATATGTTATTAATTTTTTATATATTCATTAACATATCACTCTACAATCATTAAACACATAAGAACAAGTTCATCACAACATTATTTTTCATGAACCATATTCATGTATATCACTAAATTAAATTTAACATAACAAATAATTGAAGAAATGGTTTTTATCTATTGAATAATTTTGGAATGATGATCTTTGGGATATAAATAAATGATAATAATTTTATTATAAATTTTTTTTAAACAATATAGATTACTCACACCTAATATTGAAAATTAATAATAACATACTATTACACATGTATATAATTAATATAAAATGAATTTATAAATCTATAAGGATACGAATAAGGTTTTGAAATAAGTTTTTATGATATTTATATTTATTACATAAGAGTTTTTATATTTTTTGAGAAAGATGGATTATAAGGTAAGGGTTTATTTGTCTCATATTTAAATCCAAGAGACTTTTTTAATATTTTACACCATTATTTACTTTATATAAATTTATTAATACATTATAGATATATTATAACATATAAATTTAATTCATGGGGTTTGAATAGACATATCATTATCTTTATTTAAATTTCCATTAATTCAAAAGATACAAAATATGTAAGGGTTTTTATAAACAGAGCTCCCTTTATTAAGTTGAAATGTACTTTTTTATTTTCTTTCTTATAAAATTGGTTTCTTCGTACTTATGATTTTATTTCCAGTTATATTCTACTAATATCTAGGGAAATAAAAAAATTATTCAAATAATTTTCCTTATTTAATTTTTTTCCCAATAGAATTTATTGAAAATAATTCAGATTCTCCTTAATAATGTTTTCATCTCCACCCCTCTATTTCCAATTCTTACCATTTCTATACTTTTTATTAAGAAATTAAATTATTTTTTATTTAACACACTCATATTTTAAAGAATATTTCATTTAAGTTAATTTATTATCTTTGAAAAAATTAGGTACACACAACCCTAAGACTTTGAAAAGAACATTATGTTCAATAGCGTCTATGACATACAACACCATGCTTAAATGACCCATGAAATAAATTATTTAAATATGGCCATATTAAACTAAAAAATTTAATTAAATGGTTTTAATAAGATTAAATTAATTCTAAAATATATACATATTTCCAAATCAATACAAATTTATAGATAATATTCTGTTTTATTTTTGAAGATCTAATTTATTCTTTAAAAAAATATGTTTCCCTAAAATTTATTTTTAAATGGTCTTTGAGAGAAAAAATTCAATAAATTTTTTCCAATTATATAAAATTTATTTTTAAAAGATACTAAATAATTTTAATAATCATATCAAAAATATGAAAATTTTATTTTTTGGTATTTTTCTGAAATGGGTAATTTTTCAGACAATATTGAAAAATACCGCTTTCTGTAAAACTATTATTTCTTTTCAATAAATTATGTAATTTAAAAGTACCATTATCAATTAAATTTTATTTCAATTTATAATATATTTTTTAATTATATATAAAAATATTAATTACATTTTATTTATCATTATACCTGAATTTTATATATTTATTTTTAAGACTAAAAACTCAATTTTCTGATAACTTTTCTAAATTACATAATGTTTATCCATTTTAATTAATTAAAATTATATTTAATTTTTAATTATTTTAATTAAATTTAAATATTATATGTCAAATTATATTAACTTAAATTCATCTGAGGAAGATTATAATAAATATAGTTAACTTATGATCATTTTATGATTGAAAATTTATTTTTTGGAAAACCCATTTTTTACTGGATTGTGGGTTTTATTTTAAATTAAATTTTCCCAATTATGTGAATTTAATTTATAAAAATGTATTAAATGTTTTTAATAATATTAATTTCTATTATACAATATCTCTATCTTAATTTTTGGTCATATTTAAT
This sequence comes from Viscum album, assembly GCA_963277665.1. NCBI lineage: Eukaryota > Viridiplantae > Streptophyta > Magnoliopsida > Santalales > Viscaceae > Viscum > Viscum album. Next base: position 377,604,237 of record OY728132.1, read on the forward strand.
ATTGAAAAAAGAAAAAATTCATTGTTAAGGGGAAAATGGATTTAATCGGGGATAAAATAAAATGATAATGGTTAGAATAACCTAAATAATATTAAAAATATTCTTTTATGTGGATATATTGACCTTATCACATATAATACTCTATAATTAACTATTTATGAGTGTTTTGGAATGTCAAAAATGGGGGTATGATTTATTCTTTTCAAAAATCAATGTGTATCCTCCTCCTCAATTATAAAAGGGAACTCCCACCACTCACATCTTCACACCTATCATTCCAAATGAAAAAATATCACCAATATCCATATACACACTCTATATTTTCAGTTATTCCCAAAATAAATTTTATATGGTCCTTAAGAATATATCACAATCATCTTTTTCTAAGAAAAGATAATTATATTTACTAAGATCATTATTTTAATTCTTATTTTACCACATTAAATTTTGTCATAAAACATAAAATATAATAACACCATAATTTAACATATACAGAGATGTTATTATTTTGATTTTATAATATTTATCTATCTCATCCACCATCAAATTTGAAACATATCCATCCCTCATGTGTACGGCAGATTACCGCCTCGTGAATTGATGTAGCATTTTTCCGTCACCAACTGACATGGATAATCATAATGATGGAAATAATTAATATATAAATAATAAATACAAAATGAAATTAATTATTTAAAATTAACATACAATCCAATTCCTTACTCTTTCTCCCATTGAGGGAATGACAGTGTCGCTTGTGTGGGCGTACGACTTACCATCTCTACGAAGCGATGTGATTTAGTTTCCATGTAAAACATTCATTAATTATTATATAAATTTATTTAATAAGTAAATATTATGTTGAAACCATTAATATCATTATGTAGATGATTTATATAAATCATGACTACAATAAATACAACTTTTAAGACAAAACATGCGTGAGAATATAATGAAATTAACAACTGAACCAATAATTATAATAGAATATTATAAAATAATAGGTGTAAAGAAATTAAAAGAGAATAATATATGATATTATAAACATTAATATAGTTCTATTATAAATAATTAACATGATTCGAACATTTATAAGGGATTTTAAATCATGTTTAACCAAAAAGAAGTGTATGGTAATGTATTATTTCTCAATTTCCTTTCATTAAAGAATATGTGAATGTTACAATATTGATTTATTTATATAGTGCATATACTACCCCCTTTTACATGTAATATCATGATTACTTCATAAATAATGGTATTTTATGTTTTAATTTTTGTATTTCACCCAAAGGGGTTTGAATTTAGAATTTTCAAGTGGTAATGTATTAGGGCCCAAATCCATGTGGATAGACCCTTTTTGTGTTTCTGATAATCATGGTGCTAGGATGAGACATACTAGTGGTCTAGAGGGGTTTGGCTATAAAAAGGATGTAAGAAGGAAGAATTCACGTCATGCCAAGTTATATGACATGAAAGGGTTTTTAACATATTGTGTCAGGTTGCTTCACTATATGTAAATTTTGAGGGTTAAATAATAAAAGGCATCCCATTTTTCATCAAAAACATAACACGGATGATTAAATAATGTGAAGGGGGATTACACATCATTTAAATCCTATATAAATCTCATCTTTAATGAGTACAAACACTCATATTTTTTCAAAAACCCTACGGCTTGAAGTGCCTCCCTCCCTCGATTTAGGGGACTATTGGATCCCACTCATGGTTTTTGAGGTTCCTTTGTTGGGTATCAATCCTTGGGATTATATCATCAATTCATGGTGAATCATGGGGATCTAAGGGGAGACATGACTCTATTTTTTGCAGTTTCTTCTCTTTTGGTCTCATTTTACTCCCATTTTTCTCGATATCTGATGGTGAATTATCTCCCACGTTTCTAATGCGGGTTTCATGGTTTTATATTAGTGTGGTTGTTTTGTGTAATCCTTGGATGGATGAAGTTCTTACAAGATATGTGATTGGAGATTTGTGACATGGTATGTGCTCATGCAAAGAATGTTGTTGAATTTTGAGGTAGGGGATTCGTTGTTTCTCTATTTATTTATGTTTAATCATAAATTTATCATGAAGTATCCCTATGTATGGAAAGAAAATTGGTAGAATTGTTTTTGAACCATATTTATAAATTGGATAGTGATCGCATGTTTATTATGTCTTGCTTTATACCTTGACAGTAGTTTTCCTCTTCTTTTTCAAGATAGTGTGATATCTTTGTTGTATGATTTATTTGTGTGTTGGTATTCTTGTGGTAGAATATTAAAGTATTTAAAGTAAATATATATATATATTGAAGTTTATAATTAAATTTTTTAATATATTAAATAATAAGAATATTTTTAATTTAGTGGTTGATCTAATTTGATGATGATAATAACATTTATAAAAGTATAAATGATTAATTGAATTGGTTATTCCCTGAGATGAAAAAAATTGTTAATATACCTGATTCATGAAAAATATTGTTAATAATAATAAATGGAACGGTAAATGAGAATTGTTTGTTTCTTGATGAAATGTTTAAATTAATTTTTTAATTAATTTGGTAGATTTTTTTTTCTTGATGCCTTAGGTTTCTCATATTTGTAATCTATGAATAATTTATTAGATAATTAAATATGTAATAAGAACTTATTTTTAAAAAGTAAAATTTTCTAGGGACTGAGTTTTCTATTTTCTTGAGAAGTCTTAGTGCCTTTTTTTAGCCGTAAGATTTCATTTTCATGAAAAGGTCAACTTATTTATTCTAATGGCTCAATATCCTTATTGATTTCTTGTTTATTCCTATAGATTTTTATGATGTTATCTATATATAAGCCTTGTATTTTGAGCCTAATAATGATGAGCATGTGGTGGATGATGTGGGGTGGGGAGGTTCAGATGTGATGTGATACTAATATGGCTGAGCCTTGGATGGCTGGTGTAATATATGTTTGCAGGGAGGCCTGGATAATGTGGCAATATTTGATGCTTGTGAAGTATATGCATGGGGGTGTTGATGATGTAACTAAAGGGGATGGAATGAATCAAAGCTCAGCTTACCTATTGATGAGATGTTGAGAGCTGGTATTCTTGATTTTGAATATCTTTAATGTATGATGGGAGAGTTTCTTGTTCTATCTACATTCATTTCTTTACTCCTTGAGGTAGTTATATGTTCTTGGTTATATGTTTCATCTTTTTGGTAACTTACAATGGTTTTCCTATAGTATCTATATATGGAATGATGATAATAATTAATAATAAATTTTTAACCCATGGGGTTGGTTGATGATGTAATTTGAATGCTTAATATATGTCAATATTGGTAAAATATGGACTTGGTTTTGATTATTAATAGAGGGAATGGAAATTTCCCTGATGATTACATTAATATAATGTAATAAAATTTAATGTAGAATGATGTTAATGTTTAATTAATTTATAATTAATTAATTAATATAAGTAAATTCTAAAAAGGAATGAAATAATTAATGTAGCTATTTCATATTTTATTATGTGATTATAGGATATATGGTCATAGTATAGGCAGTTTGGATTTCGAGATATGTTAGCTGTAAAGATTCTTAGACTAAGATATGCACATAGTGTGGTATTTATCATTAGTATATCATGTATGTTCTATGATTTCATATGAAACCCCACCCATGTTATATAGGGAAACTGACACCTAGTGGACTCTAGGTGTGTGTTTTCCCAAACATTTCGGTGGGAGAATGGATGGTTGACTACCCCCTTTGGCTTCGCTCTCTTCTCTTAGTAATTCCTTGTGATGGAATGCATATTGGTTAGTTTTACCATGTATGTGGGAATAGGTATGTGATCTATTATGATTATTTCTCATACATATACTATCATATGTAGTATCCAAAGGATTGTTATATGTATGACGTGTATATATTGTGATGTGTTGAGGTAATTTCTCGTTGTATGGGCTATAATGGCTTGAGGTATAATATCCAATATTTGGAATACATCATATGGGATGTTTATTCTCTAACAAACCAGTTTTTTCTGTATGAATATGTGATATGGGATGATGTGGTTATTTGATGCAAGAGGTTCATATTGTGATGCATTTCCTCGGTGTTTTTATCCTAGCTTACTTTTGGAGATAGATAGATTAGGGCGTGCAAGATTGGAGAAGATTAGAAAAATATTGGGGAAGTGGTAGCGAGATTCCCATGATATTTTGTTACTTTATTAGTTTCTCTCTTGTATGGGACACTTGGTGATATATAACAATACTGAGGTTGGGAACATATAATACATGTTTAGGTGACCAATTAGCTTCACAGTTATTCATTGTGATTTGGCATGAATTATTTGTATTTTAAACTATACTATATAGGGAGGATCATACTGATTTTATTATTATGATCACCCTATATATATATATTGCTTTTTAGGTTAGTTGGAGCAGGTTAGAAATGAAGTTCGATATCACAAGCTCAGGGTTTTTCAGGAGTTCTTTGGGCTTTGTGGTCATTGTCATCTTTACCTTGTTGTACTTGTAGTTTCTATTTTAGTTTTTATACTATTGTATGACATTTCATTTTTCACTTTAGATTAATTTATATATAGTTGTGTGTGTGTGTGAGAGAGAGACAGAGAGTAGGTTTTTTTGTATCCTTATAATATCTCCAATATACATGATTCTATTGGAGGTTAATGTCACCCATATTCATGGTTACTATACCTTTGGTTCTAGTCGCCAACATGGGGCCTGTTAGAGGTGGTAATCATGCATTCCCCATCTTGGTCCCCACATTATGGTATCATTATGTGGAGGGTTTGTGATAGAGTGGCATCAAATGTTTAGGATAGGGTATACGATGGAGTTTGGGGTTAAGAGCAAGTTAGGATTCATGGGTTGGTAGGTAATTAGTTTCAGTTAAGTTTAGTTAGTGATTTAAATATAAGAGACCAACTAAGACATGGGAATTTATGTCCACCTATGATCTGATGCATGTACATTTTAGTATATTGAGCCTACTAAAAAATTGATATAGGTTGCTGGTTAAAAACCTAGGAAAGGATCTTGAATCATTCTTCATTATTCATCTATTTGAAAAAGGTAGGTCATGGGATAAGTTAAAACCTTAAACAAAATAATGAATAAGTAATTAATTAATGTTAAATAATATATATTACATATTTAGGAGATCTAACCATTTGTTATTTTTGATGGAATTTCTATAGGTCGGTGTCCTCATCATGTTCATGATGATGATGTTTAGTTTGATGTACCAGTAGATCACTATATGGTGGATTTAAACAACGATAAATTTAGCGGAGGACACTATGAGAGTTTTAGTGATAGATATTGTCAAAGTATGTGGGATCCATTTCATGTTCATTCATGAAAGACTGGTTGGAGTAGGTTGATATAGATTTTAGTTTGATCTATTCTCACAAGGATCACAAGGTTTCCTTGGTTGTGATTATGTTCTATGGGGTATAGCGGTAGTGGTGGTTTTTTTTCCTTGGAGATTTTGCGGAGTCACCGACCTCATGGGAGAATTTATGAGACTAGTTCAAGGCATAGTCTCATTCTTTGAGCACAAAACACGCCAGTCGTTGAGAGTTTTTTACCCTTCAGTAGGGGATATCTCGAGTGTGATATTTTGGAATCTTTTTCAGGACCACTCTATGATATTCTTCAAATTTGTTTCTAGATTTTGAGGGTATAGAAAGGCATTTTGAATAGGATTTTCATCTAGATATCCTATGCCAAACCACCCCATTTATGCTGAAGAAATATCTTGAGGTGTTGGAAAGAGTATAGGTTATTGAAAGGATTCCATCCTAAACTAGATCGTTATGACAATGGAGTCATCATGATTCCTCAAGAATCAAAGTTGTGGTATGGGGTTCCCAGTTTTCAAGAAAAAAGAGCTTTCAGTCGGTTATCGGATGGTCCCAACCCTCATAATCGTTCTTCTCAAGGGGTTTAATCTCTCATAACTATGTTAAGGGATCATATTCATGTTTTTCTTGAAGAGTTCAAGGTCATGAGTAGTGAGAGTGCCTGGCCATTCAAAGCAGTCACTTTTTTCTAGGTGTTTTATTCTGGTTTCTTGGTTGAGGCAGTTTCAAGTAAGGTAGTAGTAGAATGGTTTTCTGATTTGGGATCATCAAAGAGGAGATCTGGTAGGTAGAGTATAGCCCCAATATGCTCCTCATCCTCAAAGAATAGATTGCAACCATGGAGTCGGTTTCTAGTAGGGTTAGTGAGGCCACTGAGAAGGTCATGGTTGGATTTATGCTTTATAGTTTCCATAGGTGTTCATACCAAACATCATTTGAGGTACCCTTTTTCGTATTTACTATGTGGCTTCATTATTTTTTTCATTTAATAATTACTTCAGCATTTTTATCACCTACCTCATACATGCTTTGGTGCATGTGGTAGAGATGATTCCAGATCCCTCGGCATTGAATACACTAATTTGAGGTTAAGATGACTTGTATAATGTATGTCGAGAATTTGATCTACTACTAGGGAAGCGCTACTCTTGGGGATATTTCCTATGGTTATAGATATAGTCATGTAGCATCATCCTTCGCATGGATTGGTTGAATTTGGTATAGGATATTTTCAATTACATTAAGAATAAGTTTGTTCTCTATGACGCTGATAGATATATAATTTTGTTTTTTGGAAATAGAGTCCCTTTTATGTGTCAGAGACATGCTCCATACTTATTATCTATGATGAATAATGCTGATTATAATCTAATAATTGGTTCAGTAGTTAGTGTTCTGATTGCCCAACCCACCCGACGATCATGATATTGTTTGATTTGGGCCTACCCCTCATAGATTTGCTTTCCCTGGGGTCTATCCCTTAAGAATCTCCCAGAAAAAGGCCTCAAAATGGGAGAGGTATCCACACAACCTTATAAAAGGGGGCTTTGTGATCCTCCTCCTTCTATTTGTGATAGTCATAATCCACCCCCTTAGAACATCCCAGTGTCCTCACTATCACATCAAATGGACACTCGATCTAATATCATTTTTGATTGCCCAGTCCTGCCCACAATCTTGATATTATCCACTTTGATCATAGATCGCATGGGTTTTCATTCCCTTGGATCTGCCCCTCAAGCATCTCCTAGGAAAAGGCATCATGATGAGAGAGGTATCCATGCCACATTATAAAGGGGTGATTCGTGCTCTTCCTCCTTTATTATTTGTAAGAACCCATATCATCATTTTAAGAATGGATCTTTATTTCAGGTTTTTTAGGAAAAATGAAGATTTTGAAATTTTATAAGTTCGTGTTCTGTGGTTTTGAGTACACACCATGTACCAGTTTTCCATGTGTAGCCATGTAGTTTCCATGTAACGACTAAGTACATGGTCATATGGGTGACCTAAAAGACTGCCTAAAGTGAGGGTCAGTTGAGGCTAGAACATGACATGTACATTATATGAACATGTCATGAACATTTATTTTTAATTGATTAACTGGAGTGGGGACATATCTCATCTCTAGAACAATATTCTTATTCATGTGTTTCATACAGGAGAGTTATGAAATGGTTGAGAACTTCAAACCCCTATCATTCCTCCATCTGGGCTTTGATTGAGACGATTCTAGGTGCATTGGATTCCCCCTAGTGATTTCCGTCCTTCCCTAGAGCCTCTTTATCTAATTTCACCTCTCTTGTGAGTTATTCAAGGTATAAATTTTTTGACCTTTTTATAGATCTATGATGTTTAAGGCCGATTCAGGGTTCGACATTCGAGAGTGTTCATCGTACAACATCAAGGAAGGTGTTTTGTGCCTTTCTATGGTTTTCTTTGGATTATATGTGCTAAATGTTCTAAATACCCTTGTTGAGGGTATTTTGTGTTTTGGAATTTAACCCTATTTTATACCTGTAATGGTTTGGTTGATTAAGAAAGGGTTATTTCTTAGGCATAAGGTTTAATACCTTGATTATGGGTGTGTTATCCTATGTTTTTTCATAATGGTCATTTTTCTTAGAAATTGTTGGAACCATGGCTGTTATATGAATGAATTGGAGTATTTTTTGTGTTTGTTTTCAATCCTCATTGAATGTTTAGAATATCTTACAGTAAATTGATCACACAGTTCAAGAAGACAACAGTATTGAAGGCGGCACTGTTCTCCAGTGTTTTCCCAATTTTTGGAGCTGAAAATTAGAAAATGAAGGAATGGGTTGTTGGAAAAAGCAGTTGTGCACAAAGAGGAAGTGGTACGTGATATAGGTGAGGTGTGTACGAAAAATAGTGGGGTGCACAAAAAAACATCATGGTGCGTTAAAATCAGCGTGGTGCGCAAAAAACAACTTGGTTCATGAAAAACAACATGTTGCGCGAAATAATGGAGTGTGATTTCTCATGCAATAGGTGTTTTAGAATCAGAATGTAAAAAAATGGCAATGGCATGGGCTGCGCTAAAAACATGAAGACGTGCATGAAAAATGATTCCTCCTTGAAAATTATTGAACGCCGAATGAGAGGTTTCTCACGCCAAGATGTGTTCTGCAAGTGGGGGTCGGTGATGCCTATAGGTAAGAGGTGAACCCCTTTATTCCATATGGCTGAATACTCAGAGAATGTCCAATTACTGATGCCCTTAAAAGGTTCATGTAAAGGGATTTGCGCGAAAAATTCTGAGCAGCACGAAAAATTCTAGCTTGCACGAAAAATTCCGGGATTTGCAAAAAATGCAGAGCTATGCGTAAAAATTGAGCCAGCGCACAAAATATTCATTTAGGAAAAATGGTTGTTGTTGCACGAATTATTTTTTCGTCACAAAAAGGAAATATTGTGCACAATAGTAAGGTCTTGCGCACAAAGGGTTGATGTTGCGCGCAATTGTCAGTGAAACCTGTTAGCACGTTAGGGTTATCTAGTTCAGTGGTTTAGTGTGTTCAAGTGCATCATTTCCAGACATCAATGCTTGTAGAGTCTCATTCTAAGTAGAAGAAGAGACTTCAATGTGAATTTATTGAAGAGACATTCAGGTCTATAAACTAATTGGTACTTCACCAAAGGTAGTGAGTTAGGAGGAGTCAATAGGAGTGATCTGAGGGATGTAGTGAGCTATCCATAAACATTTGTAAAGGCAGTGAGCATGGGATTTAGTGACTGTTACTGAACCTTTGTAATCCACAACTTTTCTATAATAGTGCAATTAGGTACAACTGACACACTATCGGCATATTCTCCTTGGACGTAGTCCATTGCGGTGAACCAAGTAAATGTGTTGTTTCATCTCGTTGCTTTTAGTTGGTTGAAAGATATAACAAGTTCTTACAAACATAGGAACAAGATCCACAACTTTAAAAAGAAAAAGTTGACACCCTGATTCACCCCTCTCCTCTCGTGGTGTTCTAGTGTCCTCTAAGTGGTATCAGAGGGAGGTTACTGGTGTTCGATCTATCTTATACAGCTATGGAAAATTCAGACAGTTTTAGGGGAGTCCCCCTCTTTGATGGATGTAATTTTCAGATTTGGAAGAATAGAATGAGATCTCATCTAAGATCCCTTGGAATGGATGTCCTTCTTTCACTATGCAGGTTATACATGTTACTTATCCAATAGGGCTGGCTATGACTGATGCAAATAGGAAAATTCATGATGCAGATGCTAAAGAACAAAATTATCTCATTACATCACTTTCTGATCAGAACTATCTAAAAGTGATGAGTTGCACCTTAGAAAAGTCTATGTGGGATAAACTTGAAAATATTTATGAAGGATATAACAAAGTGATGGAGGAAAAACTACATGTCCTCTACAGTAGGTTCGATGAACTAAAGATGCATCCTGATGAGATTGCAGACTCCTTCTTAAATCGAATTACTGATGTGGTTGGAGCAATTTGAGGGATATGAGAAGAAATCAATGATGTTGACATTGTGAAGAAAATATTGAGAAGACTTCCACCCCTGAACAATGAAAAGGTGTTATCCCTTGAAAAAAGATATCTTTCCAAACATTCTCTTTATGATCTATTGAGTATCCTGGTGGCATAAGAAATGAGAGTCAAACCATAAGATACAAAGACTCGAGTGAGAAAGTAAATGGTGTTCAAATCCATTAATAAACTGAAAATCTAAAAAGATATTATTGGTGAAGATGATGAGGAAAAATAAATTCTTTCTCTCTTTGAAAATAAGTTCCATAAGGGAAAAGGGAAACTCAAAGGGAAGTTACCTCTAACATTCTTTCATTGTGGAAAAGGTGGTCACATTGCCTCTCAGTGCTTAAGAAAGATCGATGATGAAAATAGCAATGCTGAAAACATTGAGAAGACTTAGAAAGGGTTTTTCAAAAAGGGAGACATCAAATCTAGAAAAAAAGTACAAAAGAAGAGTTTTGTTTGTGAAGAGGAAGATGATGATAATGAATTATGTGATTAAGAAGAACCAGAATTCAAAACTGCAAACCATGCTTCCATGATGGCCACTATTGAAAATTCAGAAGATACTGGTGGAAAAAATCTGTTTACAACTAGTGCCAATCTCGATTTCCAACTTATGGATTCTGTTAGTAAGATTAAGAGTAAATGTAAGATATTCAATAAGTGGAAATAAATTGTAGAAGAATCAACTGAATATGTTGATCAACTAGATGCTGAAATTTAATGATTGGAAATTTTGTGAAAGTACAGTTTAAAATACTTGAAAGTAATGATGATTTAGTGGATCTGAAGATGAGAATTGAATAGAAGGAAAAGTTCATCAATGACCCCACCTCCAGACTAGAGGAAAAGTCCAAGAATTCTATGATTTTTGAGGATAATGTTATTAGTCTTAGGAGTAAACTTGATAGAGATTCAATTTTAAATGAATCAAGGAAGAAAATATTTTTTGGAAGGTTCTCAGATGTTGAGCTATTGGAGAGATCAAAATGTGGATCTAATGGAGTTGAAAATATTTTGAGTGATCAAAGACCCGCTTCCATGGGAAATAGTTGAATCGGTTGTGAGGCTGAATAGTAAAATGATGCAAACAAATGGGACCAAAATAAAGGCAAGCTAAAAGTGGGTCATGGAGAAAATCACCTGAAGTGCGGAAAAAGAAACTTCTAATTCAATCTAAAGGAAGATCTGAAGAATATTCTTGAGCATCCAAGAATAAGGGGCACTCAAACTATTATCCCACAGAAAAAGGAATGAGGATAAATAAAATTGAGAAGACATTTCCTCTAATGATGTGTCGGTTCTGTGGATATCTGGGCCATACCATGTCTTATTGCGAAGAGGCAAGAAGCTATTTGAATGAAAAATATATGGGATTTCAACAAAAGAGAACAAATTCATATCTTAATTCTTTTAGAAGAAAATATTTATATGGATATTGTTTTCATTATTCTGAATTTGGTCATAAGGCCATTGATTGTAGGAAGAGAAGGGACATGGACACCTCATATCAGAGTTTGAGACAAGTCGAATCTCGTGAACAAGATAGTGTTGCACTTACAAACAGGTTTACTCCTCTAGAAGAAGACTTAGACTATGAAGAACTCATGTACTTCGATGAGAGAATTGAAAGGCCATAAGTGTTGTACACTCATTCCAATGTAACATGGAAAGAAAAGAATAAAATCAAAAAATATAACCTTGTAGAGGTGGCCCTAAAAGCTACAAAAAAAACAGCACCTGGATTTTGGATAGTGGTTGTTCATCACATATGACAGGTAATGCAGAACTATTAATGAATATCAAGAAAAAGGTCGATGAAACAGTGCGGTTAGGTAACGATGGTGTGTAGAAGATAAAAGGTTGTGGAATTAATGACCTAGCTAATGGATAACTAATGAAAACCAAAGTTCTTTATGTGGATGGTCTACATCATAATATTCTATGTGTGAGTCAACTTTGTGACTCAGGACTTATAGTCACTTTCAATCAGAAAGGATGCTCTATAAAGGGAAAGACATGAAATTCACTTATTAAAGGATGTAGAAGAGAGGGCAACTTGTATCAGGGGGATAGTAAGAAAACAACTATTGCATTACCGTTGAAGAAGAAAATAGCTTGTGGCATTAGAGACTAGGTCACATAAATCAACAAGACATGGATAAAATATCAAAACTAAATATTGTCATGGACATTCCAAACCTAAAGCGTGAACATGAAAATCCATGTTATGTTTGCATTCATGGGAAGTTGGTATGCAGTTCATATTGGCCAAAGAAGAAAAGGGAATCTCATCTTCTTGATCTCATTCATACAGACGTATGTCGGCTGATAAATGTTACTGGAACTCATGTAGAAAGGTACTTTGTCCTTTTTATATATGATTACAGTAGAATGGCATGGGTAATGGTTATACATAGGTAACAACAAGTACTTGACTGCATGAAAATATATCATCGAAATATTGAGAATGATACTGGATGAACAATCAAAGTGCTATGATTTGACAATATATGGGAATACACATCCATTGAATTTGAAAACTATCTTGAGAATCATGAGATACAACATGAGGTAATAGTAGTGGGAACTCCACAACAAAATGGATTTGTTGAATACAGGAATCAATAGGTGAACTACATGGCATGAACTATGATGATTGAGAGTTGTATTCCATGACATTACTAGAAAGATTTATTTCAAGATGCAGTGTATATTCAAATTCTAATAGGACTTTATATGGGTGAGACCAAGACACCATATGAATTGTGGCATGGAAGGAAGCCCTCTTTGAAATATTTTCATGTTTTTTGAAGTAAATACTTCATCAGGAACAAAGAATGAAATCAAGGGAAGTATGGTGACAATGCAGATGAAGTAATTTTCCTTGGATACTCAATGAAAAAGAAATCCTACAAGTGTTTCAACAAGAGATTAGGAAGGATTGTGGAAAGTAGTGATGTTATGATCATTGAAGAAAAAACCAAAAATGCTTCAAATATTTCATATGATGATGTGATAGAAAGTGAGGAAGAAAGTGAACGAGAAGAAAATAAAAATATAGAAATAGAGGAAGGTGTACAAAACACTCAGCCGTCACATCATGATGTTGACTCAGAATAGGAATCTGAAGAGGAAACCTTGGATGGAGAGAATGAAATTGAACCTCACAAGAGAAATTGAAGAGCTTCTATTGATCCATCTAACATAATTGGGGATAAGAGTGCACCCACACAAACAAGGAGGATGAGGAATAACACACAATCTTCATTTCTATCAGTTGTGGATCCATCCTCATTTAAAGAAGTAGCAAAGGATGAATCTTGGGTAAAAGCAATGAATGAAGAGTTAAGTTAGATTGATAAGAATTAGACTTGGGATCTTGTCCAGAGACCTAAAGGTCACAATGTTATTGGTAGAAAATTGGTATTCAAGAGCATGTTTGATGAGCATGGAAGTGTTAAGAGATACATGGAATGACTGGTATGTAAAGGACACTCCTAGATTAAAGGTGTTGAGGTTGAAGAAGCCTTTTCTCCAGTGGCTAGGATAGAGTCAATCAGGCTTTTCCTGGCCATGTCACTCTAAAGAGGATATAAAATATATCAAATGGATGTCAAGACAACATTCTTAAATGGTGTACTTAATGAAGAAGTCTACATTGAACTACCAGTGGGTTTTCTTCTTGGTACGGATGAAACAAAGGTTTGCAAACAAAAGAAGGATCTATATGGATTGAAGCAGGATCTATGAGCATGGTATTCCCAGCTGGACTCTTATCTCAAGAAGCTGGAATTCAAAATAGGAGGATTTGATCATAATCTATATGTGAATAATTCTCTAAAAGATTAGTTCATGGTTATAGTCTATGTTGATGACATTATATTTGGTGGCAGCAGGAAGAAATCAATTGATGAATTTTCCAATCACATGAATTCAGAATTTGAAATTTCTATGATTGGGGAGCTCATATATTTCTTGGGGCTACAGGTGATTCAAAAGAAAGATTACACTTTAATTTCCTAGGAAAAGTATGCAAGAGAGATGTTGAAGAAGTTTAATATGCATGACTCCAAACTGATGCTAAATTCAATTGCGGTTGGAACCAAACATAGAAAAGCATGAGGATGGGACCTCTGTAGATCCTACAATGTAAAGAAGGATTATTGGAATCTTATTGTACCTAACAGCAACACGGCCAGACATTGCCTTTGAAACATGCTTAGCAGCCTGCTTTTAGAGTAATCCGAAGGAACAATATATGGTAGCAGTAAAAAGAATCATGAGGTATATTCAAGGTACTCACAATTGTGGCTTATACTCTGCTACAGGAAGGGACAAGGAATTATCAGCATTTTCTAATGCTGAATGGGCTGGAGATGTAGTGGATAGAAATTCCACCAGTGGTGGATCATTCTATATTGGGAATAAATGTGCTGGCTTGTTGAGAAAGAAACAAGAAAGTACTTATCATAGTACTGTTGAAGCTGAGTATATCTTCACCACAATGGCATGCACTGAAATGCTATGGATGAAGCAACAACTAATAGATATTGGTGATGAGGTGATGCAACCAATGATGATTTACTATGATAGCAAGAGCACAATTGATCTTGCGAAGAATCATGTTCAGCATTCTCATACAAAACATATTGAAATCAGGTATCACATTATCAGTGAAAAAGTTGAGCATGGTGTGATTAGAATGGATCATGTGGGAACTGATGAGAAAATGGATGATATACTGACCAAGCCACTATCAGCGGTTGCGTTTAAGAAACATCAGTTGAACCTCGGTGTTCAACCACCTCCCAGTGCATAAGGAGGTTAAGAAATACCCCTCTCCCGAACTATATTTTCTAGTTTTAATCTATTTTTGGATGTGATGTAGGTTTTTGGGGGAGGTTCTATCAAGAGGTATGGTGTTTTGATCTGAAAAATGAACAATTCCCAGTCTTTTGGTTTATTATCAATGGGGGAGAAGTAATAAATTTAAGACCTGTGATTCTTCTATGACATGATGGGAATTTAGTGAGATAATCAGCATTCTGTGACACGATGAGAATTCAGTGAAATAATTAGCATTCTGTGATAGGATGAGAAGAAATACATTGGACATGTAATTCTTCTGTGACACTTTATGATAATTTCTTGGGCGTCATTGAGAATTCCAAAACATGGGATCCCAATTCACGCTTCCCCTCTTGTTTTCTACACCGAGCATTTCTCACGTAGACTCAGAGTGTTGGCTGAGTTGATTCTTGCATTTTTGGTTTACATGTGGTTGGTGATATATTGAATTTATTTAGTGATTTCCAACAAACCAAAAGGGGGATATTTTTGTAACCATGGATATTATATTCTTGAATTGGGGTATGGTTTCTGTTTGTTGTCAATCCTCATTGGAAGTTCAAAATGTGTGCCAGTAAAGTGATCATACAGTTCATGAAGAAAACAGTATTGAAGGTGGTGTTAGTCTCCAGTGTTTGCCAAATTTTTGTACCTAAAAATTGGAAAATTAAGACATGGGTTGTTGGAAAAAGGAGGTGCGCGCAATGATTAAGTGGTGCGCGATATAGGTGAGGTGTGTGCGAAAAATAGCAGGGTGCACGGAAAAACAGCGCGGTGCATGAAAAACAGCGTGGTGCACGAAAAAAAATGTGGTGTACAAAATAATGGAGCATGTTTTTTCACGTAATAGGTGTTTCAGAATCAGAACATTGAAAAATAGAAAAGGCATGGGCTGCGCGAAAAACATGAAGACGTGTGCGAAAAACAATTCCTGTGTGAAAACTATTATGCACTAAATGAGAGGTTTTTTGCGCAACAATGGGTTTTGTGCACGGGGTTCAGCGATGCCTATAAATAAGAGGTGAACCCCTTTATTCTGTTCAGCTGAAGACTAATAGAAGATTCATGTGCTGATTCGTGTTAAAGGTTTGATTAAAGGGATTTGCATGAAAAATTCTGAGTTGCGTGAAAAATTCTGGCTTGCGTGAAAAATTCCGGGCTGCACGAAAAAGGCAGAGATGCGAATAAAAATTGAGGTGGTGCGTAAAAGATTTAGTTGCGCGAAAAGGGTGTTGTTGCGCAAAATATTTTTTCTGCGTGAAAAGGAAATATTGCGTGCAATAGTAAGGTCTTGCGCACAAAGAGTTGGTGTTGCGCGCAATTGTCAGTGAAACTTGTTTTCACGTTCTGGTTATCCAGTTCAGTGGTTCAGCGCGTTCAAGTGCATCATTTCTAGACATCGATGGAAGCATAGTCTCATGCTAAACAGAGGCAAAGACTTCAATGTGAATCTATTAAAGAGACCTTCACATCTATAAACTGACTGGGACTTCACCAAAGGCAGTGAGGCAGGGGGAGTCAATGGGAGTGACCTGAGGGACAGAACAAGCTATCCATGAACATTTGTAAAGTAATTGAGCCTGGGACAGGGTGACTGTTCCTGACCAATTGTAATCTACAACTTGTGAAGAATAGTGGAATTAGATACAACCGAAACACTATCGTAGTATTCTCCTTGAACGTATCCCTTTTCGGTGAACCAAGTAAAAGTGTTGTTTCATATTTGTTTTTTAGTTGATTGAAAGATATAACAAGTTCCTACTAATGTGGGAACAAGATCCACAACTTTAAAAAGAAAACTTTTACGCCCTGATTCACCCCTCCCCTCTCAGGGTGTTCTGGGGTCCTTCAGAAAGCCTATTATGATTTTTTGGTTTTCCATGACTCTCGTTGTTAGGATGGAGTTAATGTTTATTTGGGATGCATGTGATTCGCAATGTGAAAGTATTCCCAAAAGGAATTTGACTATGAGAGACTCTCGAGGTAAGGTCATTTATGTATAATTTTTTGTTATGTTGACATAGAGGTATTGACTGTGAGAGCTGATGGGTGGTCATAGACCAGAGGGGATAGATTGTGAGAGCTATGTAGAGGTTTGTTATTAAATAAATGTTGGACTATAGGGCATCAACTGTGAGAGTTTTCAGGGGGTCATTATAAAAACATTATTCTTTGAAACTAAGTTTGTATTGACCGTGAGAGCTACCTAGGTGGTAATTTGTAAATGATTAGTGTTATGTTGGACCAAAATGGGTTAGACATTGTGAGATTTTCTAGAGGTTCTTTATTTATTGAATTGATGATATGTTTAATTATAGGGTTCCTACTATGATAACTTTCCTAGAGTGTTGCTTTTAAAAGATTCAATGATAGTGAAAAGTCTTCCAAGAGAAAGCACATGCTTGGACTCAGACATACTTGATTTTTAGATGGTCTTTTGAGACATCTTTTTGTTATTTTATACAATGGGATAAAAATATTAGGCTAGATCTTCGGATTCATTATTCAATGGTTTTAATAATTAATGAATTTAAAATAATGTGATTGGAAAATGTAGGATTATTTACTTTTGAGAACTTCCTAGTTTATTGCTTCATTTTTTCATATTGCCTTATATATATATATTCACTGATAGTTAGGCATAGATATTTTCATGGTTGTTTATTGGGATTTGTCTCAAATCATTTTTTGGTCATCATTTTGGACCCAAAAAAATTATATGGTTGTAGGTGTAGATAAGGGAAAGAAACCTTCTTCATCAGGTACTTGACTGATATGGAGCTTCAGTGCATGGGAACAAGCTGAGGCTTGTTTTACTATTAGAGTTTACTACTTTTCTATAATTTGGTTTTTAGTGCTATAATTCTGGCATTGTGACCTGTTTGGATACTTTAATAGACACATGTGACTTTCACCATTTATATATCTGTTCCGTTTGTTTTATTATTATCAGTCTTACACTGTTTACTTTTATGTAGAGTATTACTAATTCTGCTTTGGTTTACAATTTTTTATTTTGATGTGTATACTCTGCCAATGAGGGCATAGTTTCCCCATTATCAGACATTGGCCCTTGCAGTTATTTAGTAGACTCTGGAATTTGGGGAAATGATCTTGGGGTCATGTGACCAACCGGGTTCGGGGAACCTAGGAGTGAAACCAAGATCGGAAATGTTCCAAAGTGGTATCAAAGGAGTTTCATTCCTTCTTTGTCTTACTATTTGGAGCCTATAGATAGGGATAGGATGGAATGGGGAATTGGTAATAATCTAGGATAGGGAGTAGCTAACCCTTGTACATGGAAAATCCAAATTACCTTGAATATTCCATTTTTTCTTATTTTTTAATAGTCACAATTGATTTGATATCATTTCTAGGTGATTCACTTGTTTTTGTGTTGTTATCATTTATATTATTGTGGATCTATTTATATTTCAACCAGATGAGATAATGGTATTCCATATCATGCATCATAGAGGCACTTGATAGAGATCACAAGTCATGCATTCTTTTCATGCCATTTATGGTGCATTACTGATTGCATGTTGTTGTGATAGATGGTGTGTTAGATATTCATGTTTTTTAATATATGTCATGATAGAATACCTTCTATTTTGATAGGGTATTGTAATATGAAATGTTTCATTTCGATGGATGCCAAACTCTGGTCCCTTAGGTGTTATGGGCCCCTTTGGATCAGAATTTGGTGGATCATGTGTGAACTTAGTTGAATTTCATCAAGTTATTTTGCGAAAAATAATTCCAAACATTTATTTGTGGAAGTATGGGCTTCCACGGGTTGGAATATGTCATTCCTTGGAAAAATATTATGTTTTTAAGGGTTTGGGAGAAGTTTTAGAGGCTTACTATCTTGAAACCCATAATAAATGGCGTGTGGTGTTATAAACAGATGCCATGTGTTCTTCTATTCTGAAAGAACTGAATTTTCATAAGTACATGTCATGTATTAAGAGTACATGCTATGTAGTGCTTGACCATGTGACTAACTGTGTGAGCAAAGACATGGTGTTGGGAAAATTTTGGAAGAACATGTCATGTCAATATTGTACACACCATGGGTAAAGAACTGTGTATTCGGTCATGTGACTAACGCCACAGGTGGATGAAACATAGGTAGTACACATCGTGTCTCATTTATGAACGTCGTGTAAATTTGACCGTATATCAGACTGTGTGACTAACGACACAAGTGGTTAGAACGTAAGTAGTACACGTAGTTTCTAGGGTCAACAAGTCATGTAGTGTTACCCAAGAGAGAATCGTGTAGTTCTATCCATGTAGATGTACTTGGGAAGGAATGAAAATTCAATTACTGATCGTGTCTCAAGAGGAATACATCATGTGTAAGGGTGTTACACAACCAGGATTGGAAGAGGAACACACCATGTTAAAATCTTAGGAAAACATTTCATGTAGGGGATATAAACACTATTTGACCCTGTTTTTTCATACATAAATGTTTCTTATCCTATTCCATTCAGACACTTTTATGTTTTTGTCTTTAATAATCATGAACTAAGGTGTGCGCTTGACCATGTAGAGTCATTCCACCAAGATGTATTCCAGTTGTATGCCAGATATGGGGCAATAATCAGACATTAGAAGTTATAGATCATGGACTACCAGCAGATCCTCCCGTCATGCCCGTCTTCGCACCGGCTGTTATACAGGACAAAGGTGCTGATGCATAGTTCCATGAAGTCTTTTTTAGGATGTTATATAATTTTTAGGGAGCATTGCATCTTGCCCCGTCTATGTTAAAGCTGACGTGGGTGTTCCATAAATAGAATCCTCCCACTTTTTCATGGGATGCAGTACCATAGGTTGTAGAGTCATGGTTGGAGGCCATGCATTCTGCCATTGTACATCTAGAGACGCCTCCAGAGTGGTGGTTGAAGCTCATTATGTACATGTTTTTTGGTTCTATCATGATATGGTGTGATTTTTATCTCACAGGTGCGATGTCGTCAGGATATGGTTTGGGAAGAGTTTCTGAGAACCTTCTATGACTACTTCAATCCTGAGATGTTGATGTCCGATCAATCCTGAGAGTTAATGCACTTGGATCATGGCACTCTTTTAGTGATGGAGTACTATTCTAATTTTACAAAGCTCCATCTCTTTTCACTTATTCTGGGAGGGTAATAGTTATCTTTTTCTAGGTTATTTGAGGATGTTCTCAAGTATGACATCTAATCGCTTGTGAATGTATTCAGTATGTATTTAGTGACTACTATAGTATATCATGTGCAGATTACTGAGTAAAATCTGTGTAAGTTGGGAGCTGTGATCTAGGGAGGTTTAGTATCCTGAGCTGTTACACCTCCTACAGAAAGTCGGAAGCACCATAGGGAGCATTCACGTGACCTTTCTTCAGGTAGCCAGGTGTTATGCTACCAGTTCGATAAGAGTGGGCATAAAAGACCACATTGCCAGAAGGACCCAGTTGAGTGTTGGTCTTGTGGAAAGATGGGTCACTTTCACCTTTTTTTTCAGGGTGTTCTCACCAGTATTGAGTGACAATATGACAACACATTCAAGAGCAAGACCACCAATTTCTCCTCAGTCAGAGAACTAGAGTTTGTCATGTTGTTCAGGCTGAGGAGGTGGATCTGGCCATAGTAGTCAGGCTATAGGTGTTCAATGATAGTTGGGTGGATCAACTCAGGGTTTTCAGGTAGGGTCCTAGGGTAGCCATGAAGGTCATAATTTTGTATTAGAGTAGACCCAGTAGAAACAGGATCCCATACCCTATACAATTAGAGGTATGATTGTAATTGCCTCAGTTTTAGATTCTCCTCTTTTCAATATAGGGGCTTCCCATAGTTTTATATCTGTTATCATTTTGGAGATCCTTGAGCTCTGTATCTTTACTTCTGAGTATGTTATGACTCTAAAAACTCGTTTTGGGATTAGGATGGCTATTGTACTTCAATGATAAGAGTTCCATCTTGAGGTTTTTGGGTGTCACTTATTATGGGACCCTTATGTCTTAGATATTACATGATTCGATACCATTATCAAAATAGACCGGTTACACTTTTTCCAGGATTTTTTTGGTTTTTATCATCATAGGGTGAGTTTAACATCACCAAAGGGTGGGTCAGTTCTATACAAGGGAAAAGGGATGTCAGGGCGAGAAGAGTTGCACCTAGGCATCTTGGGTTAGAAGGAATTATAGTCTAGATTTCTAGTCTATATATTGATGACAATGGGACTTCACAAACTTAATTTCCTCTAGTTGTGGATCATTTCAAGTATGTTTTTCATGATTAATATTCTAGTTTAGCTCTGAAGTAAGAGATATATTTCTCTGTTGAGATTGTGCATGGAGTGGCATGGGTGTCCACTCCTCCTTATAGAATAGCTACACTAGAGTTACATGAGATCAAGAAACAGTTAGAGGAGTTTTAGAGAAAGAGTTTCATCTAACCCAATACTTCTCAATGGGGTTCTCCTGTTCTTATTGTGAAGAAGGTTTACGGTACACTCATACTTTATGTGGATTATGGAAATCTAAACCAGATTATGGAAAATTACTAATATCCCTTCTTGAGGATTGATTATAAATTTGATCAGCTTTGAGGATCCTGGGGGTTCTCGAAGATGGACATGAGATCTAGTTATCATCAGTTCCACATTAGACCATCTGATATACCTCTACAAAACGTTCATAGTAGGTATGGTTTATACGTGTATTTGGTTATCCCATTCGGTCTCACGAATTCGCCTGTAGTTTTCATGGAACTGATGAAACAAGTGTTCCATCCTTTCTTGGATTATTTTGTGGTAGTCTTCATGGAAGATATCTTGGTGTACTCTCAAACTTGAAATAACCATGATACCCATCTTGAGATCATATTGATTACATAGATAAAGCATCAGTTATATGTTTAAATCTCAAAATGCCACTTTTCGATGGATGGGATTCACTTCTTGGGTCATGTTATCTTAGAGACAGGAGTATCCGTAGACCCAGAGAAAGTAATAGTGGCATTTCCCTGGGAGAATTCAAAGAATGTCTTTGAGTTATAGAGTTTTCTGGGGCTATCTGGTTACTATAAGCTCTTTATACAGGACTTTTCATTCTTAGTAGTTCCACTGATGGGATTTAATAAGTGGGGTGAAAAGTACATGTGGAAATATTCCTATGATTCATACTTTCATAATCTAAAAGTGATATTGAATTCAGCACCGATACAAATTTTACAGGTGATGGAAAATAGTTTCACTTTTTACTATGATGCATCAGGTATCAGGCTGGGATCAGTGCTTATGTAGGTGGAAGGAGTCGTTGAGTATGGGTCTCAGCGGTTGAGGCCACATGATAGGAATTACCTAAAGCATGATCTTGAGTTGGTTGTAGTTGTGCATGCTTTACATTTTTGGAGACATTATATTTTAGGACAGTATTTTGTTGTGTTCACTAACCAAAAAAGTATCATGTATATATTTACTCTACATGTTCTGAATTAGAGACATTGAATGTGGGTTGAGTACCTTCAGTGTTTTGACATTGATATTTCCTACACACCTGGGAAAGGCAACATATTGGTTGATTTGTTGAGTAGGAGGACTCAAATAGAGGCAGTTTAGGAGGCTAGTAGTGAGTGGAATATTATGGATCTATTCTCTGAGATGCATTTGGAGGTGCATGACAGATAGGGGAAGACATTTCTTTCTTCTGTAGTCGTTACCTCTACTCTACTAGATCGAGTGAGAATAAGGAAGGTATCAGATTCCTAAGGCCTATTATTATGGTAGAGTGTTTCAGATGATGACCCAACTCCTGGGTGGACCATAGGCAACGATGTGATCTTTAATTTTCATGGGTTTGTATGGGTGTCAGTAGACATACGTGAGAATTTGATGTGAGATTTTCATTCCTCAGTTTGGGCAGCTCATCCTGGTGTCACCAAGACGTATCGAGATCTACACCATTAGTATTGGTGGCCAGGTATAAAGAGATATGTTTTGGGTTTTTTATGAGATGTTCCACTTGTTAACAGGTGAATCGAGAGCATCAGCGACCGTCAAGAATTTTACCGCAGTTACCCATTCTTAAGTGGAAGTGGAATGTTGTTGCAACAGATTTTGTGAAAGGTTTACCGAGTTTTCCTCAAGGGAATGATTCAGTATGTGTTCTAGTTGACAGACTCACAAAGGATGCAAATTTTGTTCTGATTAAGTAAACCTTTAGTGTTGATGATCTTGGAAGGTTGTACATCTGAGAGATTGTATGTTTGTTTGGGGTTCTACACACTATCATTTAAAAAATTGATACTCGTTTTACTTCTTATGTCTGGTAGGGACAACAGATGGGTTTTGGGTACATAGGTACTTCTAAGTACAACTTACCATCCCAAGACATATGGCTAGTCCGAGCATACGATTCAGGTTTTGGATTACATGCTTCGATCATGTGTCATAGATTTTGAGGGCTCTTGGGAGAGACACATACCATTAGTAGAGTTTTCCTACAATAACAGTTTTCAAGAAATGATTCATATGGAACCATATGAGGCTTTGTATGGAAGGCCATGTCGATCACCCCTTTATTGGCTTCAGGTAGGATAGGAAGCTATACTAGAACTTCATCTTGTCTAGGAGACCACTGACCAGTTGGAGATGATTCATAAGAGGATGGATATTGCACAGTATCATTAAATATCCTATACTGATCAACGGAGACGAACTCTAGAGTTCGAGGTCGAAGATAATTTTATTTTATGTGTCAGACCGAGGTTGGGACGCAAGAGGATTAGAAGACATGGGATGCTTTCACCGAGATGTATCATGTATTTTGAGGTTTTGGAGAGAGTCAGTCTAGTTTCCTATCGTTTGCAATTACCTAAGATGTATTAGGATATGCAAGACATATTTCTTCTTTCTCAGTTACGATGCTACTTTTCAGACTTGTATCACATTTTTCAACCTAAAGAGGTTAGTTGGAGGTGGATTCATCCTTCGTGGCACACTCTATTCAGATTGTGGATCGCAGAATGAAGGTTCTCCATGGCTGGTATGTTCCTTTGGTATTGGAGTTTTGGAAACATAGGTGAGCATAAGACGAGACTTGGGAGAGGGAGGCTGACGTACGATCACAGTGGCTAGATTTGATTGAATTTTCTTCTTCACCACCCTTGGAAAGATAATTCGGGGATTAATTTCTCTATAGAAAATTTTTGTAAGAACTCGTCTCATCATTTCAAGTATGGATCTTTATTTTGGGTTATTTTTTAGGAAAAATTAATATTTGGAAATTTTATAAGTACACATCGTGTACTTTTGAGGACATGTCATGTACTTGGTTGACACGTGTATCCATCTATTGTTTGTGAAATGGACAATTACATGGTCATGTTGGTGGCTTAAAAGGCCATCTAATGTGGGTGCTGGTGGAGTCTATTACATGACATGTACATTAAATGAACATGTTAGGTACTTTTCTTTTTAATTGATTAATCAGAGAGGGGTCGGGTCTTATCTCTAGAACCAGCTTATTCTTATTGTGTTTCATATAGGAGATCGATGAGATTGATGAGAACTTATAACCCTTACCATTCCTCCGTATGAGATTAGATTCATACATCACTAGGTGCATTGGATTCCCCAAAGTGAGTTCTTTCTTTCCCTAGATCCACTCTTCTAAATTTCTCCACTCTCATGAATTATCCAATGTTGATAGTTTTTGACATTTTTGTAGATCTATGACGTTCTAGGCTAATTCAAGGGCTAACGTTTGTGAGTTTTCATTGTACAACATCATGGTAGGTGGTTTGTACCTTTCTTTGGTTGCTTTGGATTATATGTGCTAAAAGTGATGAATACCCATGTTTAGGGTATTGCATGTTTTAGAATTTAACCATGTTTGATACCTTTTATGGTTTATTTGATTTAGAAAGGGTTATTGCTTAGGTGTAAGGTTTAATACCTTGATTATGGGTGTATTTTCCCATGTTTTATTGATAATGGATGTTTGTTCTAGAAATCCTACTAGTATTTTTTTTGTTTTCCATGCCTCATGTTGTAAGTATGGAGTAACTATTTATTTTTGACAAATGTGATTTTCATTGTGAAAGTATGACCAAGGATAATTTCACTGTGAGTTCTTTTTGAGGTAGGTTAATTTATTTATAATTTTTTATTATGTTGATCAAGAGGTATTGACTATGAGAACTGCAAAGTGGTCATAGACAATTGGGTTTAGACTGTGAGAGCTACCCAGAAGGACATTATTAAATGACTGTTGGACTATACGTAATTAACTACAAGAGCTTATAGGGAGTCATTATAAATTATTGTTGCTATGAAGATAAAGGGGGTATTCACCATGAGAGATACCCAGGTGGACATTTAGAAATTATTAGTGCTATGTGGGACCAAAAGGGGTTTGACTGTGTGAGATTTTCCAGAGATTCATTATTTATTGAATTTATGATATGTTGAACCAAAGGGGTCATACTGTGATAAATTATCTAGAGGATTGCTTTTAAATGATGGAATGATTGTGACAAGTTTTCCAAGACAAAGCACAAGAGTGGACTCGGTCTTACTGTATTGTTAGATGGTATTTTGAGACATTTGTGTTTTATTTTATATAAGGGGATACAGAGCTTAGGCTATATCCCAATATTCATTATTCAATACTTTCAATAATTAATAAACATAAATGAATGTAATTGGAAACTATTGTATTTTTTTGTTTTGAGTACATCATAGTTTATTTCTTCATTTTATATATTTCTTGATATATATATATTCACTGACAGTTAGGCATAGATATTTTGGTGGTTTTCTATTGGGATTCATCTCACACCATGATTGGGCCATGGTTTTGGACAAAAACAGATTATATGGTTGTAGGTATTGATAAGTGCAAGTGCCCATCTTCATCAGGTACATGACTGTTGTGGAGCTAGAGAGCATGGGACCAAGATAGGCTTGCGATCCTATTGGAGTTTACTGCTTTTTTGTACATTGTTTTTAGTGTATTAATTCCAATATTGTTACTTGTTTGGATAATTTCCTAGACACATGTGACATGAATCATTTATATATGTGCTCTAGTTGTTTTATTACTATCAGACATCCGATGTTTACTTTTGTGTAGAGTATTATTGCTTCTTATATTTTTTACTATTTTTTATTCTGCTATGTATACTCTGCCAATGAGGTCATAGTTTCCCCATTATCAGATCTTGGCCCTCACTGCAAGTCGGTTGCCAATGGTGTTTGGGCAAATTCACTTGAGTTCATGTCACCAATTGGGTTCAGGGCACCTTAGAGTGGCACCCGGATTCGGGACTTTACAAGTGTTTCCCATGGTTTTGATGACTACCCTAATGGCTTTATAGAGGAGGTTGTAGTGTTACCCCTCTCCCCAAATGGTTGATTGATTTTGTGATAAATCTACTTCCATGTGTGTTTCATATCTCAAGGTATCTATATATCTTGGACCATTCTGAGTTACGAGATCTATGTTTATAGCCTGTGGAATTGTTGGAGTGAGGTTTTGTTTGGAGAGTGTATCACCATGGGTTACACCATTTTTTGTCATAAAAAAGGATTATGGTAGCTTTAATCTTCATATCAATTATCATAAATTGAACCAAGTGATAGTGAAGAACTGTTATCCACTTCCAAAGATTAATAATTCATTCAATCAGCAGAAGGGATAAAATTGGTTCTCAAAAATAGATTTTTTGTCTGAATATCATCAGATGCGGTTGAAGGATGATGATATTCAGAATATAGATTTACATTTTTATCTTGGAAATTATGATGTGGTTTCCTTAGTTGTGATGAATGATAATGTGGTTTTCATTAGTTCTATGAAAGTAGTTTTCAGGGAGTTTCTGGAAAATTTCATAGTGGTTTTCATCGATGCCATCCTTGTGTATTCTATTTTTTAGAAGGATCATGCAGAGAATCTATGTGATAATTTGGGAGTTCATTGTCATGAGAATCTATTTGGTATGTTATCAAAGTGTGATTTTTGGGATCATGAAGTCTGTTTCTTGGGGAATGTCGTATCCCAGTAGTGAGTATATGTGGATCCTTAGAATATCGAGAAATTTTGTTTCTTGGAAATATCCAAAGACGGTGGTAGAGGTGTGGAGATTCCATGGTCTTTTAGGTTATTAGAGGAGTTTCATTGTTAACTTATCTTTGGTTAAAAATCCTCTATCATCCTTGAACCATAAGGATTAGGAGTTCTTTTGAACTGACCAGTTCTAGTCATCTTTCAAGTAACTGGATGAGAAGTTTGTCAGTGCTCTAGTCATTTATTTTCCAATAGAAGAAGTTCCATTAGAGGTTTTCTATGTTTCTTTACATCTTTGATTGGGATATGTTCTAATGCAATATATATCAGTTGTTTCTTGGGTTTCTATTAAGTTATGTCTCCATGAGCATAATTATTCCACCCATGATCTTGAGTTGGTAAAAGTGTTGTTTGCTTTGAATTTTTTATGACATTACCTCATTGGAGAGCTTTTTCTGGTTTTTACTAACCGTAAGATCATATGGTATGTATTATCCAATAATGACTTGAAATTGCATCAGCATCATTGGATGGAATTCTTAGAGGATTAAAATTTTGATATTTCATATATGCCAGGTAAGGGGAATGTTATAGATGATGTGCTGAGAAGGATGTCCCATAGTGGTACCATGCATGGATATAGAGATTCATGCAGAGTGATGGAGGAACTATCAGTGATGCATCTTGATATGGGGGAGGTTAGAGGAAGAGGATTCCCTTTCTAGATGAATATCTAGTCGTCTTTTGTGCAGAAAGTGGAGGAGTCCCAATTGGGGGATTCTAAGGTAGAATTATGGAGGGACTGGGTTGTTTTTTGTGATTTTCTTGATAGTTAGTCTAAGTATAGACAACACTAGGTGTGGTTCTATGGAATTTTTTCATTCCTTTGGTGATGAGTGAGATGGTTGTTTGGGAGTTTCGTTTTTCACCTTTAGGGGTACATCTTTTTGTTACTAAGATGTACCAAGATTTGAGAGGTTAGTTTCGGTGGTGTAATGTCCTGACCCTCCTCATTGGCTTGAGACAAGGGGTAATTTGTATTAGGACTTAGGTGAAATCCACAAGATTATAAAGGATAGAAATTAATGCCAAGGTCTTCATAAATAATGGGCAGTCATTTTTAAATTTGAATGTAAAACAACCAAACCATGATAACCATAAAAAACAACAACTACATGATACATGAAAACAATATAAGATCTCTTCTACTGCATTTGACAAAATGGGTGAAGTGATAAAATTTACAACCTCATGCTTGTGGAATCTTATTTTATTTTCAATCATATTTGAACAACAATATGTAGAATATTTTTTGATAATTAGTCCCCTTCACTACATATAGAGATCATTACTGTACATAGGGATCTCCTTGTTGCTGCTTACTAACAACCAAGTACACTAAGGAACCTTTTTGAGGACTACAAAACTCCTAGACTTTTGGGAATTAAGGAAAACCATGAAAACCCCTTTCATTTTTATTTATATTTTGGAACCCTCCAATTCCCTCAGGCATAAAATTCAATGTTTATGGATCATCTAATATAATGTAAGGTTCTTTAGACAATGGTGGTGTCTTTAGAACTCACCATTGTTTTGTTAACAAATTTTTTGACAACATCGTTGGATACAGAATTGCATATGAGGATGAGATATGAGTGGTAATTTATGAAATTATGTATAACGTGCACCATAAATAGAATGTGTTGTGGATAAAATATGACTCTCAACCTATGGTTAATGCATTGAAATCTATATCAAGTGATGTTCCATGGATTATTTTCCCTAATTTGATTGTTTGTTTCAATCACACTAAGAATATTAACTAGATTTTATCTCATGTATACAGGGAGGCTAACTAGGTGGCAGATTCAAATTAAAAGAAAGAAATTGTGGAGGTCAGTACAATGTCGTCATTCAGAACACCCGACTATTGTGCTATGTTTGTGGATGATGATATGAAGGGTGTGAAACACTCTATCTATTACAATAATCCTTGAAATTATTGACTCTATACTTATTTTTTTTTATTTTTTAAGGATTTGCTTTTCTAGACCATCGAACTTCTTAGTATAATAGATTACCAAGAAAAAACCAAGACCAACATCAAAAATACAAAGCAGAAGCCAAAATAAAAAATGCTTATAGTCTCTAAAAAACTAACATAGAAACTCCCTACATGATCTAATCTCAAACTCCACAATCCATACCCAAGTATCATGAAGCATCACTAAAAAATTGGGATACCTTTCCTTTACCTATGTATTCATAAACTATATCTACAAATTCACCAACGTTACCAAGTAGGGGTGAGTAATGAAACTCAGTAAGCCTTCCCCAAATGACTTCCCTAATCATTCCACTAGGATAGAACATATTTGCACATTTATATAAAACAATTTATATAGAACACTATAAAACATTTTTAACAGTTTAAAATAATTCCAAACATTTTATCAATAAAATATTTTTAATTGAAAACAAACAAACAAGTCCATCAAACAATTTCATAATCCATTTGCCATAAACCATTTCAATCCACACATCCACACATGAATGCCTAGGTTCTAGTTCTATACTTATGAGTGGTTTATCATTTATATTCCAAGTCATCAGAACGTTACCATATATTAGTTATCCAATGGATAATTCCCCATCCACAGGGTCACATCAATGAAAATGAACACATGCCAACCAATTATGATAAAGCCTTGAAAGACCAATTATGCTAAACCGATTTAGTGAAATAGTGATTTTATTAAAAAACCATTCAAAAAAACCCATTTTCCATGAATAAAACCAAAATACCATTTTTTTAAATCATCATTTTAAAATCATTCAAAAAATCACTTTTCAAAATAATTCCACAATTTCAAAAACTGTCACTAAAAAAGGTTTCTACCAAGAATTTCACAACAATATAACAATCATTTATAAGCAATTTAGACAATTTGAAACCATGCCTTAATTTTCAAATAAGAGGAGTCAATATTGAATCCACCTACCTTAGAAACTATGGTGAAAATGGAGAATGGCTCAAATTCTTCAACAAAACAGTGTAGAAACTCCAAAAATTCACCTTATATATCATTCCCAAGAAATATATCCTTTAATTCACAAACATTTGACAATAGATTACTTTCTGATTGAAGGTAAGGGTCTCCACAACATTTGGGAAGATAGGACATCAAGTTAGGGTCATAATAGAGAAAAAATATCCATTAAAGAATAAAATAGAGTTAGATCAAAAAAATTTAGATCTAACATTTGGTTTTGCACGATTAGGGAGCACTGGTAGGAAAATCATGATCTAAACATGAAAATTAATTTTTCCCCCAAATACACAGTTTCTCCTAGATGGCTACACAATTTTTCCAAACCATGCACCTTACTGTGTGCCAACCCAAATCCCATTGCCTCACTTTGCATGGTAATCTATAGGATTCACATGGTTTTTACTAACTGTGCCCAAACTATGAACCTTCCAAAAAGCCCAAAAACATTTCAAAATTCTTCAAAACCTTCCCAAACCTTACCCAAAAACCTTTCATATGAAAAATACATAAATAAATAGTTACATGAATGAAATTAGGGGTACTAAATTCTTCCCACTATTGGCCTTTCTATCCTAAGAAAGTGAAAACCCACCATTTCCATAATAGAGTATGGCCCATTATTCAACCATTCCCTTTTCCTTTTTTTATGTTTCTTCCAAAATCTAGATATCTTAACACAAAAATCATACTATAACGGGGCTTTTTCCAAGAAATACATTCTCTTGTCTACACAAAATCTGTACCAACATATGAAAAAACAAAGAATCTAACTCTTGGTTAATGAAATACCATTGAATCACATGGTCGAGATTAGGTTGTTTCTTTTTCAACTGAGATACATGAAACACATTGTGCAATATAGTGAAACATGGGGGAAAATACAACTGACATATCACATCACCAACTCATTAAATGATCTAAAATGAGAATATGTATAGAGGATATATCTTTTCATTTTTCCTAAAAAATTAACGTCGAAGCCTTGCAAAGATTCTCAAAAACACGGGATCACTCACCTCAAACAAAAACAGACATCGATGATTATACCCGTATGATTTCTGATGACTTTGTGCCATCTCTATCTGGTTCCTAATCAACTGATTCTTATTCATTGTCTCTTTAACACGTCTCATCCCTACCAGGGAAGTATAACATGATTCAACCCAAAAAAAGTGTAGAATGACAAGGATTCCCAAAAAATCTTCAAACTAATTCATTTGTATTAAGTACAAATAACTATGTTTATACGATGACTCTACTAAAGGTACGTGCTCCTACCATGAGCCACTAAAATCTATTAAAAATCCTTAATCATGACTTCTAATGATTGTATCATCTATTTGGATTGTCTATATGTATGAGGATGATAGGTTGTACTCAATTTCAACTGAGTCCCAAGGGAATCCTATAAGTATTTCCAAAAATGATACATAATACTCAAATCATGATTCAATACTATCAAAACCGGTACCTCGTGCCTTTTTACCAATTCTTAGAAATATATTTTAAACAATTCATCCACCATTTGAGATTATTGAATTGAAAGGAAATGTGCCAACTTTATGAACGGATCCACTATCACTAATATGGAATCATGTTTCTAAATTATCATTTTGAGACCTATCACATAATACATGGCTATCTTTTCCCATTTCCAAATAGGAATAGGTAATGATTGCAACAAACTTACTGTTCACCGGTGCTCTTCCTTAACCTGCTGAGAGGTTAAGCATCTCAAAACAAACTCAACCACGTTTCTGTTCATGCTAACTCACTAAAACATTTTCTTTTTAATTACTTATAAATAATCTGTAATCTTTTATGAACATCCTATATTTAATGGTGGTTTTTATAAAGAAGTTATTACATAGAAGTCATACAAACAAACATATGATATCGAAACCACAAAAATGAACTCCTATCCGGTTTTTGTTCATCAATAGTCTCCCCAACATTGAGTTTTTACCTCATAGAATCACATTATGAATCAGATGTATATACCTCTTTAACAATCTCCACCACGTCAGAAACCATAGAAAATAGAAAGAAAACTAATGCACTACCTCAGTTTTCATAATCCAAGTGCATGTCATCTATCACCGGTATCAACAGGTAGTGTTCTAATGTCTCTTTTATAAACTAAACAGATGAATTTCTACATAATGATTCTGCCACCAAATTTTCGTTAACCAGTGTATATATCAAGTCAAATATGAACATTTGTAGATATTATATCAAAATTCAATATCTCAAACTCTAATCCATTTATGATAAAATAAATTTTAAGCTCTTATGATCAATAAACACTATGATTTTCTCACTAAAGGGTTAATCATTCCATGTTATTAAATAATGGACTATAAAAACTAACTCCAAATATTTTGTTGGGTAGTTTTTTATAATGAAACCATAACTTTCATGAGCTATAAGTAACAACATGATCTCACTATATTAGAGCAGATCCCAACCAAGATCCTAAAGCATCATAATACCCCACATACTCTTGTACATATTTTTTGAAAGTAAATATTTGTGTCCATGTAACTTGAACGTTAAGATCTTGATAATAATTTCGACATTTCTCATTCAATTAGAATGAAAAAAATTACTTTCAAAAGATATAAAGGGTGATAAGAATTTTGAAAAATCACAAACAAAATTTCAGTAATAACCAGCAAATGTAAGGAAACTGTGAATCTAAAATACATTATATGAAGGATTCCAAAATATAACAGCCTTTGTATTTTCTTAATGCATAGAAACACCTCTTTAAGAGATTACATGGACAAGTAAATATACAAATTTTCTCCAATAAACACACATCCAATGTTTGGAATACATGTGATGATCTCGCAAAATTCCCAACATTGTATGCAAGTTTTTCCCATGCTCATCCCTTGTCCTTGAATACACCAATATGTTATCCAGAAACACCACCATATAAGAATATGGATACCTCTAAATTATCTAATTCACCAATTCTATAAAGACCACTAGGTCATTTATATGACTAAAAAACATAACCCCATACTCATAATGGCCATATCTACTTATGAAATTTGTTTTTGGAATATCCTTCTTCTGAACCTGTAATTGGTTATATCCTGATCACAAGACAATTATAGAAAACCACTAGGATCCCCTAAATTTATCAAAACAAATCATTTATTTATTTAATTTTATTATGATTATTTATCATAACTTGGTTAGGATTACGATAATATGCCCACATCCTTGGATTTCCATCCCCTGTTTTCACAAATAATATTGGTTCTTCCCATAGAGAAATTATAGAACAAATGAACCGTTTTATTTCTAACTCTTACAAATATGTTTTAAATTCCCTTAATTCATTAAGATTCATCTGGTAATATGGAAGTGAGATAATATTTCTACATATTACGAGATCAATCATTAAATCCACTACTCTTATTGTGGAAAACCTAATAACTTTTTTGAAAACACATTCAGAAAGTGATCAAAAACTATGGGAAAATTATTGTCCCTGATATCATCCTATGATTAAAAATTCAATGCTACTAACTAGTATGAGATATATCCATCCACTAGTTCTAACTAGACTATTTCACTTTTCTTTTCGTTCTTGTATCCTATTAAGAGATGTGCGACACCATCATCAGTCATAAAATCAACCCTTATTATATTATAGTCTATTTGAGCTTTGAACATTTTCATCTAATCCATACCAAAGATTATTTCATATACATCCATCTCTATCATAGATAAATCCCATATCTACTTATCTCCATCAACAATTATAGGACATGATATACACATAAATTATCATAATTCTATTTGACTAAGAAGATTTTGATGTTTCAAAATAAAAGTCATCATCTCAACATTTAAACACAGATGATCAACAACTCGAGAAGAAATAAATGAATGAGATTCACATATATCAAACAAATATTCATAAGGGTTTAATTTAAAAGAATAATACCTCTCTCCATCTATGGTATAAATTTATTATTCAAAATGACTTTCCTAGATCTATAGAACTTTTTACTCACTGCACCTTTTTCTTTATTTCCCTACTGAGATTTCCCTTTTTGGGGAGTCATGGTATTCCTAGAATCACCATGGCTAGATCGAGTCTATTTAAGGGAGGTATTCTATTTCCCTCATCTCATCAAGTCATATTACATCAGTGAAACAAGAGTTATGACCCAAAATCCAATCCTTGGAACACTATGACAAAAGTGCCGAAGATGCCTTATCTGATTGAAATTTTGGCATGATCTAGGTGGTGTTGTACTATCTCTTTTAATGTGGTCAAATGAACCACATTGAAAACATCATGTTTCACCCTTTTGTTTTGGAGGAATATTCTTTGATCCAACTTTCTGGTTCTGATTCATCCTACTACCTTGGAATTTGGTGTCCCTCATACTCTTATTACCTTCATTAAAGTTCTCACAATTTCCCATAGGTATCAACATGCTTCGTCCACTCATAGTTTCTGAGATATCAATTTACACCATCATCACTCCATTGACCATCTCTATATAATTTTTTATATAATTCATTAGAATCATTGAGTGAATCTATTTCCTTAGTTCCGATTTAAAAATGTGTTCCTTAAAAGAAATACCTATATCAAATATGGGTTAAAAGTGGACTAAATTAATAAATTTAGATGCATACTATATCACTAAAATATTATCCTATTTAAATCTGAAATAGCCCGTCATTTTAGAAATCCTGAACTTTGAGGATATAATTTTTTTAAAAAAAATTTCAAAATCCTCCCAGTATAGTTCCTTGGTCCAACATAGCATGAACATTTAAATCCCACCCATTTCATGCACATTCCTCTAGAATAGAAATTACCAACTTGACTTTTAACTTTGCTGGTGGGCTTAAGGAAATTGAAGATTTGATTCATCTTTTTCAACCGCACCTCTATATTCTATGGTTCCAAATAACCCTGAAATATGGTTGGATTATACTTATATAAATAAAAGTAATAATCCAATTTCCTTGGTAAATCCATTCATTTCCATTTATCCAAATATTGAAAAGATTAGACAATACTTTGAACCATCTATTGGTTCAGCTATTTCTAAAGTGTAACCACATTTTTAGTAGATTTTTCTAGTTGGTTTCTATGATTCCTATCAGGTTCCATTTTCTGCAAACATAGAAAACACCATAAGTATCACTCTCTATAAACTTATGTCTTAGTATTTCAAATTTACTACATCGCAACTATCACATTAAGTCTTTCTAAAATACAACACTTTCTGTTTTCCACCCCTATTTGAAAATTTCACCATGATTTTTAAAATAAATCCTTTTTCAAAATACCAATATTATTCCTTTTCAAAATATCACATTTGAACATTATTTCAAAACCATTCAAAAATTTATATTTTTACCCCAAATCATAAACTATTACACAAAATGAAATCTGAACTCATAGTGGGAATTCATTAGAATAATACATGTCATGGTTGTCTCATTGGATGAACCTGTGAAAATGAGATTACAACTCATATAAGTGTCTCAAAACACTTATGTACAGAACTCCCTAGTAGCTTTAGGTTCATCATAAAGATGTTAGCTACGAATTTTTATGGTCTAAATTTCAAATTCTAACAATCTATCTCATTACTACCATCCCATATCAAGTATTAATCAAGAATTATTTTCCCAATCCATGACCAGAAACCAAATTCCATTTGTCCAAAAATGTAAATACAAACTGGCCAAGACCAATACCATTTGTTACATATCAGCCCTTCTCATTGGATTGAGAAGGTGGTAGAATATTAATTGGACTTTTGTGACATCGCCAAGATGAAAAATGCTAGAAATAATTGCCATTGTATTTATAAAAAATTGGGGGACATTTTTTCCTTTGAAAGTAAACCAACTAAACCATGACTACCATATCCAAAAACTACTACATGATGATTGATAACAATTTAAGACAACACAATGTATAATAAATCAAACCAAACTATATCAGAGTACCAAGACTAAACCAAGACTAACATCAAAAATACAAAGTAGAAGAAAACCAACAAATCTCAAAGACTCTAAAGACACCAACACAGTAACTCGATGCATGATCTAAGATCCAACTCTACAATACATTACTAAGTATCACGAAGCATCACTAAAAAGTGATATTTATTTCCTTCACATGTGTCTTGATAATCAATTTCATCAAACACACTAAACTGAACAAGAAATGGGTGAGTAATGAAACTCAACAGGTTTTCCCCAAATGAATTCCCAACTCATGAAACTTGGATAGAACTTTTTAAGACATTTATATATAATAATTTATATAAATAATTAAAAAAAACTTAAGAGTTTTGAAACAAATCCATGGATTTTATAAATAAAACATTTTTCATGGAACATATCCAAACAAGTCTTTAAACCATTTCACAGTCCATTTGGAATAAACAATTCTAATCCACACATACACAAATGCATGCCCAGGTGACTTTTTCATATACATTAGTGGTTTTTCATCGATCTAACAAGTATTCATAAAGAAATAATATACCAGTTCCCAAATGGCATAATCTCCTTTTTCAAGGTCATGTCAATTAAAATGATGTCAAAAAACCCAATTATTTCAAACCCATACCAAACCAATTATTTCAAACCATTTCAATAAAATAATATTTTTATTAAAAAAAATTTCACAAACCCTTTTCCATGAATCAATCAAAACAACCATTCTTAAAATCATCATTTTAAAATCATTCAACAAATCTCTTTGCATACTAATTCCAGGATTTCCCAAACCATCCATAGAGATGGTTTCTAAAAAATCACTACAATTTTACAATCAATTCCAAGAAATTCAAAAAAATTGAAAGAAAGCCTTAAGGTTATAATAATTGGAGTTGAGAGTGAAGACTCTTACCTCATAAACAATTTCAAAATGAAGAACAAAACAAATTATTCAAAAAAACAGTTTGAAACTCCAAATATAATCCTTACATCTCATTCCCATGTAATCTGGACTTCACTGGACTATTATTTGACAATGTATTACTCCCTGATTTAAGTGAAGGGTCTCTATATTCTTTGGGAATAGAGGAAATAGAGTTTGGTTAATAATATAATAAAAAGAGACATTAAGGGACAAAACGTAGTTAGATCCACAATTTTTAGATCTAACTTTTAGTCATGCACTGTTTGGGTGAATGATTAATAAAACTGTGTGCAAACTATACAATTTCATCATTCCTAAAATGAACAGTTTCTACTAGGTTGAGTCATGGTTTGGACAAACCATGTGCCCAATTTTGAACCTACCCAAATGCCACTTACAAACTTTTCATAGTTTTCTGTAAATGTTTCGTGATTTTTACTAACCATGGACAAATCGTACACCTCCAAAAAAATCCCCAAAAACATCCAAAAATTCTTTCAAACCTTCCCAAACATAACCCAAACACTTTAAATACCTAATATATGTAAAAAATAGTTGCTTACTTGAAACTAGGGATACTTACAGTGTCCTAGTATAAATCATTCATTTGTAGAGTTTTTTCTTGAGGTTTGGTCTTCTATAAGGTTAAGGTCAAGCATTGTGTTCTCGATGGTCTTCTCTAGCCATTATATGTTCTCTAATAGAAGTGGGATGACATATCAATGGAAATTTTTACATTTTTACCTTCATCTAAAGTTTTATTTGATTCTATATGGGTGATAGTGGATCATTTGATTAACTCTTCTAGCTTTATAGGGATCAGGGGGTCTAACTTAGAGGAGGCTTTGTCAAATAAGTACCTTGAAGAGGTGGTGTGACTCCACAATGTCCAAAAGATGATCATTTCTGATCAAGATACTCGTTTTCACTTCTGGGTATAGAGATATCTCCATAATTATTTTGGTTCCCATTTATACCTTATCACTGTTTTTTATCATCGAAAGGATAGTCAGATAGAGCTAACTATTCAGAATTTTAAAGACATGTTTCTCTCTTGTGTCCTAGATTTTGGAGGTTTTTAGATTATGAACAATCACTTAATCTAGCTTTCTTGTAATAATAGTTTCCACTACACCATTGGTATGACTCCATTTAAATATTTTTATGGTAATCCTTTTTGTTCTATGTTGTGGGGGGATAGAGATGGAGAGGAAACAATTATCTTGATGAAACTGGAAAAAAATATGACAGAGATCGTCTGGATAATCCATGAGAGGATGATGGAATCACATGATTGTTATAAATCCTATAAATATCATGGGAGGAGACCTCAAGAGTTTTATGATGGAGATTATTTGTTCTTGAAGTTGACTATCCATATTGGGAATTTACGGTTTGGATGTGGGAGTAAGGGTTCTCCTCAATTTATTGAGCCTTTTGAGGCGTTGGCCTATGTTGAAGCCATGGTGTATTGGATAGAACTTCCCCCATATATGATCTAGGTACATGATGTTTTTCAAATGTCAAAGAACCATCACTATATTCAT
Source organism: Viscum album (assembly GCA_963277665.1). Classification (NCBI taxonomy): domain Eukaryota; kingdom Viridiplantae; phylum Streptophyta; class Magnoliopsida; order Santalales; family Viscaceae; genus Viscum; species Viscum album. Next base: position 377,642,602 of record OY728132.1, read on the forward strand.
TTCTACACACATGTAATTGATTCGTGATAGGTCGATGTTGATGATAGTTTTACCTTTGAAGAGCGAACTCTGGTGACCCAAGAACGTTAGGTGAAGGTGTCGCATGTGCATGTTGTTCCCTTGGTTTGTGTCTTGTGGAAGTAAGGTGGTGTGGATGAGAGTACCTATTAACATGAATCATATATGTTTACTCATTACCCCAACTTGTTTAATGTTTCTCTTTTGTCTTGTAGTGGTGTTCTCTTATGGATGTTGACCTTTCTACATTAGATATTTTTTCCTCTTACTACTTGTTGTGGGTATACTCACATTTAGGAGGTATCACCCTTGAAATATTGTTAGGATCTGGTTGTTTCAGTTGTCTGGATTTTCATTTTTCCGATGAGTAAGGTGTTTAATCTCCTAATATGGTGAGTTTTTTGAGAGGTATCTCCCGGGGTGGTTGTTCAGAGTACTCCTTTTCATTTCCTCTATAGGATTGGTTTTGGATTCTCGAGGGTGATAATTGTTTGAGAGGTATCTAATGTAAGGTACTAGATCCATTTGGACTGACCCTTATCATTTTTTTGAGGATCACAGTGCTTGGAAGAATCTTAGAAGTTTTATAGAGGGGTTTGGAAACAAAAGGTTGGAATTCGGAAGACTTCAGGTCATATAAAGTTACATGGATTGAAAGGGTGGTTTGTATCTTGTGTAGGTGTGGTTCACGATTTATAAATTCTTGGGGTTAAATAATAAAATTTGACACATTTTTTGTGTAAACATAACCTTGACGATTACATGACTCTAAAGGTAACTAAACACCATGTAAATCCCATATCCTGTGCATCTTTAATCATTTCATCCACTCAGGTTTTCCACAAAACCTATGTCCAAATTTGATTCCCTCTATCATTCCAAGTGAACATCATATCACTCCATTATTATTTTGAGGTTTCCTTGATAAGGATCAATCCTTGGGCTTCTTTCTTCGATATATGGTAATACAAGGTGAGTTTAACCTCTGTTTCTTACAGTTTCTTTTCATTTAGTCTCATTTTATTCATGTTCCTCTCTCCATACAATGGAGGATCATCTCCCATGTTTATAATGGTACATTCATTTTTTAGAGTATGTGGTGTGTTGTACTATTATGGATTCATTTCTTATGGGAGTGGTGATCAAAGATTTATGACGTTTTTTTCTCATGTGAAGAACATTGATGAATTCTAAGGTACAAGGTTCATTTATTATCGTTTTATTTACATGAAATCGTAAATTGATTATTCTTTGTCCCTTTAGATGGAAATTAAATTTGCCTAATAATTATTGATCCTGATTAAGAAATTAGATATTAATCAAATATTGATAATTTTGTTTCTTAATATCGTGATAGTGGTTTTCCTTTTTTTGTCTAGATATTATGATATCTGTGCCATATGCTTGGTCTACATGTTGTTATTCTTGGAGTAGCAAGTTTAAATTTGGAAAATAACATAAAGATGGAATTAAATTGATAATTAATTGAATTACAACAGTAAATAAGAGTTTTGTTATTAAATTGTTGGTTGATTTAAATTGATAACCATAAAATTGAATCAAGTATAAATTTTTAATTTAAATGGTTATTCCATAATATGAATAAATTGTTTAATGAAACTGAGGAAAGATCATTCTTATTGATAATAATAAAATAAATGGTAATTGAGAATGGTTGGTTTCTTGAAATCATGTTTAAATTAATTGTTCAATTAATTTTGTAACTTATTATAACTTGATGTAATTGGTTTCCCAATGTTGTAACCTTAAAAATGATCAGTTCATTTAATATGGAATGAGAAATAGGTGTGTGATAAATATAATTTACTACATCCTAAGTTTCCCTTTTTCATGAGATGGCCGAGTACCTTGTTTTGGAACTAGAATTCTTCATTATCATGAGAAGGTCGAATAACATATTTGGAGGGGCTAATTGCCTAGTTCATTTCTTGTTTTTTATTGCTTATTTTTGTGATTTTCTCTAGATAGAATCATTTTATTCTAAGCTAGATACAGCAAAACCTGAGATAGATGTTGTAGGATAGGGAGGAATAGATGTGATTTGATCCTTGTATAGATGATTTTGGGATGGATGATGTGATATATATGGTAAGGTAGGCTTAGATGATGTGATAGAAACTAATTCATGTGATTAAAAGATGCATTCGTATATTCATGTGTGTTAGGGATATAATTGGCGGTGATAGAATGTGGTAAAGCTGGGATTAACCATTGATGAGATATTGAGAGATGGTATTCTAACTTATGAATATGATTAATGGTTAATGGCTTAGTTTCTTATTTTATCTACATTCCAATACCAACTACATGAGGGATCTGGATGTTCTTGTTTGCATGTTTCCTCGAGGTAGTAGATTAGGATGGTTTCCTAGAGTACCTAGATGTAGAATGATGCTAATAATGAATAAATAATTATTATCCCTTATAGTTGTTTGAGGATGTAATAAAAATTATTTAAATATGTCAATTTTGATAAACCATATACATGGTATGGATTATACCTAGGGGGAATGTTCTTTACTCTAATGTTTAAGTTAATGTAATTCAATGTAATGTGATGTGGAATAATGTTAATAGGTAATTAATTTATAATGAATTAATTAATATAAGGACATTCTAAAAATATAATATTTAATTAATTTAGCTATTTAATATATGATTTTGTGATTGTATAATATATGGTATTAGCATTGGAAGATGAGAGTATGAGAAAAATTTGTTTCAACTGATTATAAGACATGGTCATACCCATAGTGTAGTTGTGAGATATATTATATCATGTATATTATATGATTTCATATGCTACCCCATCCATTTTAGTTATGGTAACTAACACGTATTAAACTTTATGAGGGTCTTTTCCCTACCATACCATTGGGATAATGGATGGTTGACAACTCTATATCACCCTGATCTCTTCTCTTAGTAGTTTCTTCTACTAGTATGAAAAATGTTTAGTTTTCACATATACATGTGTAGAGGGTTGTGATGGATTGTATCTCTTTCACACACATGTATTTCTAGATGTAGTATCCAAAGGATTAGTATAGCTATGACATGTATATGTTGTGATTTACTGAGGTACTTATTCAGTGTATGGACTGTAATGGATTGAGGTATAACATTATATGTTTGATATACATTATACATGATGTGGTGGATCCTGGAAACTACTTGGTTATTATATGGATATAAGATATGGGATATTGTGGTTATGTGACGCATGAGGTTCATATTGTGATGCCTTCCCTAGGTGTTTTCAGGCTGGATTACTTTTGGAGAGAGATGGATCCATATGTGTGATGTTGGGGTAGTGTGGGAAACCGGTGGGGAAGTAGGAGTGTGGTACCCCTAATAATTCATTTCTATATTGTTTTTTATATTGTATGTCTTACTTGGTAAGAAATAGACATGTTGAGGCTAGGAATATAATATACATGTTTAGGTGATTATTTAGTTTTACTGGTGTTCACTGTAATTTAGTATTATTTCATTATCTTTTGTATGAGAGGTTACAAGGAGGATCCTACTTAGTATATTGTAATTCTCACCCAACATATTTATAAACTATTTTTGAGGTTACCTGGAGTAGGTTGGATATCAAACTGGGTTTTACTAGCTTAGGGTTCAGCTAAAACTATTTGGGCTTTGTGGTCATTACCTTCTTTTCCATTTTTGTACTTGTAGTTTCCCTTTCGGGTTTTATTTTATTGTATGAAATTTCATGTTTTCGCATTAGATTTATGTGTGTGTGTGTGTGTGTCTAAGGAGGTGTTGTTTGGTGTATAATTATTATATCTCTCTTTTAAATCTTCATCATTGAGGGTAATACCTCCCATATACATGTTTACTATACCCTCGGTGCTAGTCACCAACATAAGGCCTACTAGAGGAGGGATATGGGTAGTCACCATCTCTATCACCTCATTGTAGTATCTTTGTGGGGAGGGATCATGACATAAATAATTTCATAACTCAATTTCCTTTCATTGGATGATATTATTTCTTCGTTATCTATGATATTCAATGATTATGTGTGAAATGAATTTTTCTTATAATATGTTTTAATTCCACAATTATTTTTGATTTATATTTGACACACAATATTAATTCATTGATAAATTCTTACATCAATGTTTAGAACATTTTAAGAGTTGAAAATATAAAATTGTCTTCTTTGGAAAAAATGTCATGTAATTCACTAATTTTCTTTTAAGAGGTGTGTCTACAGCCCCTTTAATATGTTATATCACGAATCTCTTTCTATTCATGGTATTTAATGTTTTGTTTTATTTTATTCCTTTCATAGGTCTTATTCTTCAAAAGTTACCAATGTGGTGAGATATTTAGGTTTTAATATCATTTTGTTGGGATTGTTTATATTTTAATTTCAATTGAAGGAAATTACTTTATCATTGTCTAATAAGCACCTTTCGATTACTATCAAAATTTAATTCAAGAAGTTTTTAATTAATGATACCATTTTCCTTTGTTTTGTACATAAAATAATTGCAATAAGGTTTTAAATAAAATATGTCATTATTTCACTAATTCCTCAAAAATACTTTTTATCTTAATTCATGTTTTCAAAAAAAAGTCAAAAATGATTTACTAAGATTTTTTAAATTCAATTTTACCTATAACTAAATTTTTACAAATTTTTTTTAAAAGAATCTTGTTATTATTTTAAAAACATGGTACTTTTGACTTTTCTTACAATAATGTGAAAGGAATATTTGTTTCTAAATTACACTAGATAAATGTACAATTTACACACTCATGACTAATAATTTCCTTATATATAATTTAAAAGTTCAAAACGATTATTTAAAAGAAAAAATCCCTAATATTATATAAATTTTTAGTTTTTAAAAGTGATTTCCAAAGTGAAATTGGTATTTTCCTAAAAATGTTTTTAATGATCTCTTTATGGTATTTCTATTCAAAAAACCCCTTATTGTATATATTCTCCACAAGATATATCTTTAATGATTTCATCCTTACCCTTTCAATAAATGTAATATGATCAGTTTGACCAAGGAAAGTATTGACATTCACCTTCTTGATTAATTTTTTATTTATTACCTTTCCCTTGAAATATCCACTTTATTTTGATCATTGGACATCACATTCTTCTTAAATATTCATATTATTTAACATGGAGTTGTTCGCAGCTCATCAGTGATGATGATGTGGGTTTCATGGTGTTCTTCGCCTGGTGGTGGCTCCGTTGGCAGGGCTCAGCGGTCAAGGCGGTGCCTGCATCCTCTGTTAGATTTTGTCTGTATTGAACTCTACTCTAGCTCCTAATTTCCTCCAATCATCTCCATGTTATATTTGAAAGGTCGTTCTTAAGGGGTTTTGGGATGTGAGTTTTGAATAATCATCGGAATTTCAGGAGGTGTTTTCTCTGTGGTGGCTTCGACTCTAACCGCGGTTCACTGGAGGGATTGATTTTATTGATGGTTTGTGGTGAGATTTCATCCTTTTTGTTACTTCTATGGTTTGTGCTAGTTTTTTTCGGGATTTCAACAGTGGCGAAGATAGATTTCAGTAGATAGTCACTCTAGTGAACTATTGTAGATGGTGGATACATAAGGTGTTTGGGTGATTGACGTGAGGTTTCTTGATGATGCTTTTGGATAGTGTATCAACTCTACTATGGTGTTTTCTGCTATGGTGTTTTCAGTGGAGTTGATGGATTCTTGTGGACAGTTCTAGCCAATGTGCTGGTGTTATAGCAAGATTTTGCATGTGTCAGGGTGTGTATCGTGAGGCAGTATATGGTCTGATGTGGTGATGATAGTATTTTCCTTTATTTTGAAATGGTTTGAATCTTGTAATTTGAAATTTGAAATCAGGTGGTTAATGTTTTTGTATGGTTTCCACTTTTCCTTAATGTTTCACTTTTAATAAAATAAAAATATGGATTGGAGTATTAAATTTTTTTACCCATAGTTTTAAACCTTCTTTTGAAAGGAAATTACGGTAAAGATATCATGAATTCTAAGATCATGAAATCCAATATTTATCATTCACTTCATTAAAAATTAGTTATTGTTATCCATGAGATTCTTAAATTAGTATTATCTATGGATGGATTTTATGCTCAATTTATTGAGTAAGTTTAATGTCTACAAAGTTATTTACCTTTCCATATCTATTAAACATTATCTAATCATGATAGTCAAGTTATTGATTAAATTGAATGTGTGTTTAGATATTAATCTTTCCATATTGATTATACTTAGTTGATTATTCTTTTTTTCATGATATATTCCACTATTTGTAACTCTTACTGAGCATCTGAGGTCAGGCTTATTTTTTTTCCTTTTCTGTGTTATATGAAGAAGGAATATCTAAATAAGCTAAAGGATGAATAATTTTTCCTTTTACTATGTTTTATTTGAGCTTTTAAATGTAATGAAATTCTCATGTATGTATCTACTTTACCCAAACTACTAAACTATTATGTCATGTGGGATACGATCACTTGTATTTAGAACCGACATAATAAAGTAGATGACAAATATAGACTAGTGGGGTTGGGTTATTTATTGTTGGTATCATAAAACATTTCATAGAAACCTTAGAAACTAGGCTAATGAAAAAATAGATTCTCGAATATAACCCTAATATAAACATTGATGATAATTATAGAAGAACATCTCAATTTTTTTATAAGAAAGAGATTATGTAATCTTCATATAAATATATCTCTCTTTGGATACTACAAGTTAATAAGATCCTATAATAGTTATTTTTAGGGGTAATAAAACAAAAAATGGAATGTTGGTATTTGAGTCAATCATCACCTTGTGGATGATAACGGGTCTTACTATGGACCGATTTTTACACTCATGGGGTCATGATTTGGATAATTCATATTTTCTTTATAGACCCTTGTGAATGATTTGAATAGATTATGACAATTAGGGTCCTAGTTTAAACCTAAGGTGTCTTAGATTGAAATCAATGAGTCGGGGTTTAGAAAACATATCAATGATTATATGGTTTTCCCATAATGATAATTATTGGTGACAATATTATTTTTTGTTTTAATAAATGGATAGAACCTGAATAAATCATGTAAACATTGAATACGATGGAAAATGTGGTGGTTATTAGAAACAAAATGGGTTGATTTCTAGATTGAAAGATATTTTGGTTAGTCCTAATCTGTTATCATGATATATGATTAAAAATTTATATCTTAACCAACTCTTGATCCCACTAAATAATAGAATGATATAGTCTACTAAGATCTTTAGTGGTGGATATTATTGAGGAAAAAGTGCTTTATTTACCTCATGTTGAATATATTGAAAAAGTCTCCTCGGAGAATGTCTTTAAGAAATATAAAAATTTCATATATGTGTAAAAGAAATTCATAGAGTGATGAATTTTCAAGGAAAAGTAATGAGTTAAGTGGGGAGAAGTAAATTTCATCCTTGGAATCCATTTATAGTATCTTTTCTTAAATATTGGGAACCTGTGAATTATCTGATTCCCTGACCTCATTTAAAGGTCAAATCATAGACTATTGAAGGACCAATATTGAATTAAAAATGTTAATGTATTCTTGTATTAAGATTAAAGAATTAAATTTTTGAAATATTTTTATCAATTTTATTTTGTTTATATTAATCATGAAACACGTAATTATTTTGAATTTTTTTGGAGGCATATATGTCGTGAACTAAGAATAATCCTAAAATTATAGATATGGTCATGGTTTTTTGAAATTAAAGTTTATTATATGTTTAATGTCTTAAACACCCCCTTTTTTAAGTTTTTATGTTATGGGAGTTTATCAAGAATAAGGATATATTCTAAGACATTTATGGAAACACAACCTATTGGTTTAGTATACAAAAAATGATTAAGGAAGAATACCTTTACATTTTGTGGACATAAGATTAATGTTATTTATAAATTTGGAGGTTTATCTTCTATTTTATTTTTTAGTAATAATTATTCATCAAAATTTTTGAAAATTATAGGTATTATATTAATATACTTTTGGAAAAAAGAAAACCCGCACATTGGGTGAAAGTTGTCTCATCTGGTGGGGTCACAGGTTTTTCACCCACAAATAAATGATGATAAGGGTTTTGTGCCTACCACTGGTGTACCAAATGTTCTGGTTAATATCTCATTGTTTTTTCATAGATGATTGGATAAATAAATTTTAATGTTGAACTGGTGGTGTTACTGTTGAGTTTTATATATAAAGTTATTATATTGGATAACTTGTGCTAACCATATTTTTTTTGGAAAGTATTTAGATACATATAGAATGAATTGTCTCTCTTTTATTGATCTGAATATCCATTAAAAGTCCATTTATGTTCTTCAATCTTAAACATTCATTTTTTAAATTCATTTCATGGAGTAATATATGAAGTGTAATTTTATCAAATCACATCCAATGGATGAAATTGTGATTATAAAATAGAAATATATCAAGTAATTATGATTCCATATGTTCATTTATAGTAAAATATTTACTAAAATTTATGAAGAATATACAGAAACAAAAATGGTGTCCTATTATTTTTATATCTAATTAATAAAATATAATTTTAACTTATCATAGATTTTTGGTTTTATGTTCTTTAACTATATCTTGATTATCCACTTGGTTGTGATAAATTATCTCTATCCCTATTGATATTTATTCGAGATTTTATTTCATGTCCATACTATCACAACACACCAATGTTTTATAACCAAGAAAAGCAGTTATATGTTATTATATATTTCCATAAAACATCATTTTATTACTTATCATGGTAAAAAATTATCTATTTTTATGATATGGGTTTTCAATAAAAGAATTTTAAAATTTCAAACCCTTGATTTCCATGTTCTAACTCAAATTGTGAGAATGTAATTTATTGAAGGTGGGGAATATGTAATACTATGAGAATTTAAATTATATTTATTTTAAGTAAATTTAATCTCTTTGATATCTTGTAGTACATGTAACCCCATGACTTTAAAATAACCACATGATGTTCGACAATGTATATGACACACAACACAGAGCTTAATCAACCCATGAAATATATTATATAAATATGGTCACTATAACCTAGACGTTAAATTAAATTTTATGAATAGGATTAATATTATTATGAGATACATATATAGTTCCTAATAAATACAAATTTATTGATAACAATCACTCAAATTTTACTATAGTCGATTTATTTTTCAAAAAAATCATTTTTCTCAAAAATTATATTTCACTACACATTGTGAAAAAAAAGATACAGTTAATTTTAAAAACATTTACAAAATGTACATGAAATAATGAAATATATCTTTTTAATTATCATGTCAAAATTACCTTTTGGTAAAATTTTGGGATATTTTTGAAAAGTTTTATTTTTTAATGAATTGTGAAATTTATTGCTTTTTGTAAAACAATCATTTATTTTCAATAAATTAAGTAATTTAAAAGTCCCATTAATATTTGAATTTTATTTCAAATTAACACAAGTTTTATTTAAATATTTATAAAATAATAAATTATGTTTGATTCATCTCTATACCTGATTTTGATATAAGATCATTTGTAGTCTTAAAAAATCCATTTTACAAAAAAAATTAATTGAATAATGTTACTAATTTTTAATTAACTATTATAAAATTTAATTAGTTTTTATTTAAATGAAATTGATAAATTATATTTATAATAATATGAATTTAAATATACCTCATGATGATTACTTATCTTATTTCTAAAATAAGATCATCTTATGGATGAAAAATACATTTCTTGAAAACCCATTTTTTGACACTTCTCTGTGTGTTATTTTAAAATAAATTTTTCCATTTATATGAATTGATTTAGAAAAAATGGATTCCACATTATGAATCTATATAATATATTTTATATTATAAGGTAAAAAAAATTGGTTATAATGAATTATGAAAATAGTAAAAAAATTACAATAGTGAAGTTAAAATGGGTAGGGTTAAAATGAATTAAAAACATCTCTATGTCCTATTTGATATCATTATTTAAACCTTATCACATATATATTTCAATTATTATCAAATTTGGATCCTCTTTTCATGTGAAGAACATGGTTATGATTTATTCTCATAAAAATTACTTATGTCTCCTCGTACTCAATTTTAAAATAGAACATTCTCCCCTTACTTATTCACACATATCAAGACATTTTTATTGAAAAAATACAGAAAAAAGTATCTCCCCAAAATCCTTAGACACATTCAAGATGTTTTTTATTACCAAAAAACCAAACATAGGGTCCTTAATAAGAGATCCAAAGGAGGTTCCTCTAAGAGAAGGTATTTGTGTTCACCATAATTTTTTTATTCTTATTTTTCCACTATCAATTATGTATTAAAACATAAAATATAATAAAAAAATTATATACCTTCAAAATAAATTTTATTAGGTTTTTTTAATAATATTTATCCATCTCCACCTCCATCAAATGGGAAAAATCCATTGATCATGTGTAGGGTGGACTACTACCTTACAAACCGATGTAATTTGTTTTCCATCATTAAATCACTTGTATATTAATAATTGTTGAGTAAAATAATATATATATATATATATATTAAATATGACATGATATTAATTTTTTGGAATTAATATACCAAAAAATTATTTGACCTATCACCTATTAGGGGATTGATATTGTCGCTCGTGCATATGTATGACCTACCATTTCCATGAAGAAATGTGATTTATTATCAAGTTAAAAATTTAAAGAATGATTCTTTAAATATATATAATAATTAAACATGATATTAGAAACATTAATGTAATTATTTTGATCATGAATATATATCTTATTCAAAATAACTTGAAAGTTCAATATAAAATATGCAAGAGAAAAAAAAGTTAATTAACATCAGAAACAATAATAATAATAATAATATTGTTAACAAAAATGTTCTAAGATGTTATAATATGACTATATATTCTATTGTAAACATTAATATGCCTCAATTATAAATTAATAATGTGATTTAATCCAATATACATTATTTTAAAACACATTTATCTAAAATGAAGCCTATGGTAATAGATTTGGTATCAATTTTATTTCTTTGAGGTATATTATAATGTTATGAACCAAAATTATTTATTTTTTGATGTATATACATACACTTTTACCTATAATATCATGAATCTTCATACATTATGTAATTTATTATATTAATTTAAATTATATCATCCAAGGGGATTTTAAATAAAAATAATGAAGTGGTAAGTAATTTCATAACTCAATTTCTTTTTATTAGGTTATATTACTTCTATTTTATATATTATATTATAATATTATGTATGTAATAAATTTTGATTATATTAGGTTTTATTTCAAAATTATATATATGGATTTACAATTTCTATACATAAGTTATTCATTAATTAGTTATCACTTAAACATTATGATCATCGTAATGGTTTCTTATCTCAAATTATCTAATTTGAAACATATGTCATGTTATACAACTATCTTTTTTCAAATGATGTACTTATAGCTCATTTTATATGTTATATAAATAATATAATTGTATTAATTGTATTAAATTTTTAATTATATGTAATTCCTTTATAGGGATTACTATTCAAATATTACTGAAGTGGTAAGAGATTTTTCCTTCAATATAATTTTAATCAAGATTGATAATTTTTTAATTTCAATCAATGAGGATTATTTAATATTTTTTTAATAAAACCCTTTAGTTTTCTCCTCATCTATTTATTCATGAATATTTCATGTAATAGTACCATTTTCATCTCTTTTGTTTTTTAATGATTAAAAAAAATTTATAAAATAATTCTTAAATTATTTCTTCGGTAGAAAATCAATTTCCTCTGAATCCATGTATTCTAAAAAAATCCAAAAATTTATTACTATTCTTTTTTAAAGTCATTTTAACACATTATTGTATTTTTAAAAAATGTTTTAAATGGAATATTATTATTATTTTCCAAGAAATTTACTTTTTACTTTTTTTATAAAAATTTGAAAGGTATCATTGTTTTAAATTTACTTGGAATAAATTGAACATTTTCACCATCATGACCACTCATTTATGCCTTCAATGGAAAATTATTTTTTAATATTTTGGAATTTATGTTTTATAAAGTTTATTTTCCAAGTGAGATGGGTATTTCCCCAAAATTGTTTTCAATGATATTTTTAGAGCATTTCTATTCATTAATGAAAAAATAATTTATTGTTTTTGTAATCCATTGTGGATATATTGGAATGATACCACCCATTTCATTTATATGGATGGTTTATGATCAGTTTGACCAGGGAAATTATGAAAATATGAATTCTTCTTAATTTTTAATTAATTAAATTTCACATAAAATATACACTTTTTTGTGATCATTGGAAATTAAATTTCCCCAAAATGACCTTATTATTTTTCATAGATATTTTTATTTCTCAAAACTTATATAATTTATACGTACAATGTTTTACTTCAAAAGTTATTTTATTATTTGGGGAAATATTGATATTCTGAATAATTTATTCAATATTGGAATATGTTGATAAGTTATATTGTTCATGAATTAAATAGACCATTTAATATATGAGAAATGTGTTGGACATGTAGTGATGTGTGGGCCCCAAAATTATATATCCCCACAATGAATCGATATTCTTGGTAGGTGAATTAGTATGCCAGCATTAAATGGGTTTTTACACAAAGTTGCAAACTATTTTTTGAATGGTATTGACAATATAGGTATCATTATGTATAATATCATAACTTCCAATATTAAGAATTTCCTTTTTCATGAATTCAATTATTTTTATCCATGATATTATTGCACTGATAATATCTTGTGCTCATGTTTTTTATTAAATGACATGTGTGTATAGTTTTTTACCTTGCCATATAAATTATACCTTATTTAATAATTATAGTAAAGTTATAGATTGAATGGAATGTGTTTTAATATATTTACCTTTATATATTGATTATTCCTTATTGATTATTCATTATTTATTCTTGATAGCTTCACATTTTCCTAACTCTTACTAGGAATCTGAGCTCACCCTTATTTTGTTTCCTTTTCCCAATATATAAAGAATAAATATTTAGATGATTTCAAGGATACGGAATTTTTTTCTCCATGTTATATTTTAGGGTTTAAAAATTAATATAAGAATTAAGTATGTCTCTATTTTAGAAAAAAAAATTAAACAAATTATTCTTTTGGGATGTGATCATTTTTATCAAGAACCTATGTAATGAAGTAGGCATCATCTCTAGGATACTGGTTTTGGGGTCATTATAATTTATCTCATATGACCTTTATATTTCCCTTCTCCAATTATAAAAAGTAGGGTTTTTTACTCTTTTTACAATGTGGGTTTTCAATAAAGGTATTTACAAATATAAAAATAATTTTTTTATCATTTAAATAAAAATTATATTATCATCAACTCCAAATTTTTACGGATAACCATTATTTTATTTCAAGTATTATTTATTTATGTTTATTTTTAGAGTTAAATGTTTCCATTGTATTCACTTTAAATTTTTTAAACTTTTATGTATTTTTTTAGGCTTGTTTATTTAAGATTATTTTTAAAAATTAAATGTTTTAAAATTGATTCCATATCACATTTTTGAATCATTATGTCTTTTCCTGATTTATTTCCTGAGTTTCATTTCCAAATACTGATTTTGAAAAGGATTTATTTTCAATTTATCAAAATTTTAATTTTTTGAAAATAAATTCTAAATTTTTAGTAACTCCATTTTTATACTAAATATATAATCATTTTACAAAATAAAATTTAAAATTTTGATTCAATTTTACACTTTATCTACAAATTAGTTATTTCTATTGATGTTATTGATCATGACTCATTCTCCAAATTCTCTTATAAAATACCATTTTATGGTGATTGAATTTTTTGATATCAATCGTATACATTATTGCGATTAATGTTTGTGATTACATCATGAATTATTAAGTAAACCATTTTTTGTTCAATTTAATACTTATGATATATTTAATGATTGATTTTAAGTGGCACATATATGTGTAAATGATTCACAGTTGTGGTCCCAAATCTCCCTCTAATTTATTGGTTAAGTTTTTATATCTCAGGATTTAAAAAAGGTACAAAGGATGATTTATCCCATTCCAAAGGGTACATCATAGGATTTATCCCAGACCAAAGGGTACACAAAAGGATTTATCCCCAAAAAAGGCCATTTGGGAGGCTTTATCCCAAAAAAGATACATAAGTGAATATATCATAACCCAAATGTTACATGAGATGATTTATCCCAAGCCAAAGGGTGGATGGGATGATCCATCCTATGTTTAAGGGTATATGAGAGGATTTATCCAAATAAAAAGAGTTTTCGAGATGATTAATTGCAATACCAATTATATACAAGAGGATTATCCCAATCTCATAAAGGAAAAAAGGGGATAAAAACAAGCCTATTATGTGATAAATATCTTGGTGGGTATCCATGACATATGAATTTTATGATTATTTCTATAAAAAAACTCTTATATTATAATCATGTGCCTATGATTATGCTCATTGAATCATATTTAAAATATCTTGACTACACACACTTTTTACATGGTATATTTTTGTTCATTTGAGATAAAATTTCCTTATATCCTGAATTAGTCGTTGTTTTTATTATTCCATTCCCTAATAATAAGAAAATATCACATTCTCATGTTTCTTCATATACTTATGATATAACCCTTTATGGGATGTTGATTAGTTTTCCCTTACATATCATTTGACCTCACACCTTTCGTATGTTTCCTTTACCCATGTTTTCAAGATATGTATAGATTTTGGAATGTCTATAAGGGACTCTAAAAGATTTTTATTATTTAGAAATAATCACATGTGTTTTAAAATAATGTTATTATATCTATATACATCAAAGAAACTAATAAAACGTTTCTCTCAGTTGTGTGATATAATTATAATTTATAAAACTAATGATAAATTTATGCATATTTAGCTTGGATTATATCGCTTGGTATCAATGATGATTTTTAAAAGTATGATTTTAGAAAAAAACCCAGGAGTGAGGGTCTGTTGCACATCATTTTTTTGATTTTCTAATGGCCGCTTTGAGGGTAGCCGGTTCCCATTAAACCTGTTTAAGGGTTTTCGGAACCCGAAACACTTCAAATCCACATCACCACTGCAGGAAATTCAAAATTCAAACGAAATACTTCAAAAAATTTCCAAACACTGCCTTCAACGCCACAAG
The DNA here is from genome assembly GCA_963277665.1 of Viscum album. Lineage (NCBI taxonomy): Eukaryota > Viridiplantae > Streptophyta > Magnoliopsida > Santalales > Viscaceae > Viscum > Viscum album. The sequence continues at coordinate 377,657,923 of OY728132.1, forward strand.
CCATGCACCACCTCGGGCTTCGTCAAATCACTTGATCACCTCGGTCTGCACACCTCAAGAAGCATTGATAAACCCACCACTCATCCACTCTCTAGATCACCATGTGCAACCATGCTGTGTGGAACCTTCGTCAGAGACGCTCTTCAATTCATCTTTACATCACCTCAACATCGAATCTTTACTCTCCACAGAAAGGCGCAGCATCAAACCAAACCGCATCAAACTGGAACACCGGTGAGCTTCACCCGCAACGAACAATACCATCACCGTCGGAAAAACAAAACCTCAACCCAGGGTTGAGGGTCTGAGAAACCTCATTTTTTATCAAATGAGGTTTTATTTTTATTAATGATTGGTTTATATAACTTTAGTGAAAAAGCTAGTGCTAGGTATATGGTATATTCCTAAAAATAAGATAAAATCCTAAAATTTTGGTAAATTAAAGATGGTATAGTATTATTAGAAATAAAATCTCACTATATATACTACAAGTTGATGTAGCCATTGGAACATGTGTACCTAAGAGTAATAACCATGAAAAAAAATGTTAGGTATTAACTAAATCATCACTTGGTGCACAAAAGAATAAATAAGTACACACATGGTTTGAAACTATTGAGTGATATTCTTTGGATGATTAAATTATCTTTATGAATCATTATAATATATTTTAAAACATAACAAGTTTAATTAGAAAAAAACATGGATAAACTATATTTAACCATTTGGATTCATAGGAAAAATTATTCACATCATTTATAAAATCCTCCTCTTAAGTTTATAGTTTCCTTATATGTACATTCATTAATTTATGTATACTCATTCCTGATTTTATATTAGTCATGTTAAGGTCTAGAACTAAGTTGAATTAAGTTAATGATGGATTTAAAATAAAATATAGATATTTTCACAACAAGAAACTTAATGGGATATAAAATGTAATGAAAACCTTCATGATAATTATTCCAATTTATGAACAATAACACAAACCATATAGAGTTAGCATTAATTCCTAATGTTATTCATGAATTTTGTTAATTAAATATATTACTTTTTAAAACAAAATTATTGCCAATAATGAATTGATATATCATTTTTATTGTTATTTATAATTTAATTTACATTTTGGAATTAATAATATTTTTATCTCTATATTTCATTGTTTTTACTTAGTTATTTTTTATTTTATAGGAGTAGGAAATGGTTTTGGTCACATACATGCATGAAGAAAAGGATAATGAAACACCCATAGTATTATTACTTCTATCAAGATTTCTAATGATATCCTCCCTCAATCCTATGTTTTTATCTTCATCCAGTCTTGATAACCCTAAAATCATTGGATATTCCTCCACAAAATTTTCCTTCCTAATGAAACCATTAGATCTAAATTCATTGTGAATTTATTTTGAATGTGGGGGGTTTTCTACCATTTCACATGCTATATTTTTCCATGATTATATTGCATTAATTCCTTTTTTTCTTCATCATACATGATTCAGTTAATTCGTTACTACTATTACTTCCCCTACTACTTTCCAATTATCCTATAGATGGAGTTACATGATTCTATAGGCCTCATTCCAATAGATTTAGACAATCACACTACATCTATTGGGATATTGTTCTATCAACATGATATGTTACCATCCTATCATTTCCCTCTTACTTGTGTCCTTCTACCATCAAAGTAACAACTTTCTTCAGCCAGTATTTTTCCTTCCAACTCTTGTTACATCAATCGTATTCTATAGCCACTTTCCACCATTTGTCTTTCCTAACTCCATTACAATTGGACATGTATATATAATTGATTAAAATATCGATGAATATGATGACTAAACATGGATGATTTATTTCTAATTGAATAATCATAGTATGTTTGATTGGAGGATGGAGAAGCCTTACTCAAGGATGAGTTATAATGAATGAATGAGTCTTATAAAATAAAATTATTGATCTGTCCAAAACCATGTTTAAGATGATAATAATTTAGAGCCAAAGATAAAAAATTACAAACCAATGATGGATGTTATCATGGATAAAATATTGAATCATAAAAGAGGATGTTTGAAGAATAAAAAATATAGACCTATTGTGTGTAGGATAACTGTCTTGAATTAATAAAATAATGTACGAACCAATAGTGAAACAATACACACCTACTTAATAGTAATTACATTCATGAGTTATATTTCAAATGAATCGCATTAATAATTTTATTATATCCATACATTTGTGACACACCTAAAAAATTCATGAGTGAATTTTCATATGTGAAAATTATAGTATAAGGAATACCTTCCAATAATCACCTAAAAAAGTCATGTGAACTAAATACACATGAAAATTTATATAATATGGAGAATTTATCACACTTTTCCATGATGGATAACTTATTTTTAATGGTATGATCTATGAGGATTTTAAAATCTCTTGAAGTCGTAATAAGAAAAATATATAACATTTGACAGAATTCAAAGAGAGATAAATTCAATGATTTGAAGGAGGTTCTTTTGGATCTATGTTGAGAAAATTGGAGAGTTATTTTTCCTATAAATATAGGGACAATATTATAGAAAAAAGAGAATAGAAATAGTGATAAGGATCATGCAAGATGTGGATTGAGAGGATTGATCTGTTACTCTGGATTTCTAATTGTTTCTTCTATCTTATTTTATTTACAATATGTAATCTATATAACCATCCTCTATTTCGTCTATACTATAGGGTAAAAACTTTTGGTCAATTGGAGAAGGTATGAAAACTATCTTTTGATACATGAGTCTCTAATATTATAATGAAAATAGGATTCTCTATTTATCATTAACTAATTTCAATATTTAGATGTAGATTTTAGGTTAAATGTGATTGTGTTTAAAATTATTATTTCCCTAATTTTTTTTTTCTATGGTCAAGGATCCATTATCTCCCACTACTTGGTTTTATATTATATTTATTGAATTATTTGGGGTATTTCTAATGAGTGTTAAATCATTATTGGCACATGAGGAAGTTACATTGCTTAAACATGGCTTACATAGGAATCACAATACCTGATTGGGTATTTCCAGAGTGAGTTGAGTGTGATTCACTGTATATTTTACACATTAGAAGAAGGTTATAGTAATGAAAAATATTAGGCTACTTTATCCATAATCATTAAATTATGTGTTAATTGGGAAAGTGATTATGGAACCTGTCATTTATTAATTAATAAGAAAAGTAATACATTATTAATAATAGTAATAGCATTAATAGTGGGAATCCAAACCCAACTCTATCACGTATTTCTTGATTTAAATTTTAAGTATTTATTTCATTTCTCATTCCTAGAAATAAAAATATCTTAATTTATTTTTTGACCCATGAAAACTATGTTTATATCACTCCTCTACAGAAATAACCCAGGTTACCACTACTACTACACTCTCTAGGGAATTAATTATCTTTATCCAAACCTAAATGTAGGTGTTAGTCAAAATATGGAACTTCTGTCTGGGATTGATTTTAAATAATAAATAGATATTTAATTTTTAGGACCTATAATATATAATTATTTTATTTTGATCTTTAAATGGATTGAATATTACTAACTATACTGAGGAACCACAATTTTGTAACAAAATTTAAGAAGCTAATCTTGGGGACTCAAGTGAAAGTTCTTCTATTCACCTATAGCTTGGAATCATGGAAATAAACCCAAATCAAACCTTATGGTACTTATGTTCCACATAATATTCCAATCAAAAACATCAACTAGTGTTTCCTTCATTACAAAATGATTTTTAATTTAAAATAAATATGATACTGGTAATATGAAAATTTTATTGCCTTTTATGTGAAGATCCCAATAACCACATACAATAATTAATCTATGCATGTTCAATCATTAATACTTGAGGATTGGATGAAGAGAAAGTCAAGTCAAGGGAGTTCTAATTTTCACTTAAGGGAGATAACAAAGAGTGGTTGTACAACATGTTACTATGGGAGATTAATTATTTGGATTAAATAAAAAGAATATTTATGTAATTTTTTTTCAAAACTTCAGAATAAAAAAAATAAGTAATGAGATTTATTCCATCTGAAAAGCCTCTAGAAAGACTCTTTATTAGTACTTGAAGAGTTTCAAGAAGCTGTGCTCTAATTTACCTCATCACGCTATGGAAGAAAATAAATTTCTTATATTATTTTATCAAGTACTTTTATAAAATGATAGGATTATCATGGATGTATTATGAGGAGGATATTTGATTGAAAATACACAAACATAATCTAATAGGATAGTTGAAAATATAACACAAAATTCCCTAAAATTTGAAATATTAGGTACAATGACAAGAGAAGTTTATGAGGTAAAAAACTATAAATCATCTACACTATGAGAAGCTAAATTTTAAGAGATTAAAAGTTTAGTGATATATATTTCCTTGAATAAAGTGAGTTAACAACAAGAACTACATGAGGTATGTGGCATCTGATATTCACTCAATCATTACACAAATGTGTGTGCTAAATTACAAGACAATGATAGTTATTAAATAAATTTTCAACCTAAAAAATTACAATATAATCATGCATGGAATGATAATTAAAAAAAATCATGATTTAGAAACCAAGAAAGTTAGGTCAAACCATTACATCAGAATCAATACCCATATTACTCTACATAACATCATCAATTACAAAACCACCTATATTTTCAACAACCCTATGAATATACCTACTTCAATAAAGCTTATCAACCACCTCATATCCAAAAAAAAGTTTTATGAATGACCCTTTACAATTTCTCCATCATTTATACCCCCAAAAACTTTCAATAGATGTTGATGGGTTAAAAGAAACAATAAAGTATTTTTCATTCTAGTTAGTAATGCTTTTGCACCTAATGATCAAAAAAAACAAAACTACCATCCAAACAGTCCCAAATCCAAAAGAGAAAGTAATAATGATAACCATGATAAATTTTCAGGACATACATCAACTTTAGGAAAAAATTTATCAACTAGGTCATGATGATAGAGAGGCTTGAAATTATAGATAGATTCTTGAAAATAAACATAACCAAGAAGATGTAAGAAAATATAAGAAGGAATTACAAATAAGAATTGGAATGTACTAAAATTAAATACCTTAGACACAATTAAAAATGATAGAAGTGGTGAAAATTTACCTTCCCCTACCATTACCCTCTATAAAGACCAATTTTAAGAATATAGAATATTAATAACTATATTGGGATTTTTTTTAAACCTTGTAGAAAGTTGAAATAACTATAGCACATCTTAAATACATTATGAAAATGATAAAATATTGCACATTTATCAATGTTCATTGAACAAGAATAAGATGTATTTATTCGAATGATAGTATTATTTTAGTATGATGTATTTCATATATTATCACACCAACTATACCCACCATATTTTAGGATCCAAGGACATTCTCTATTCCTTACACTATTATATATTTTACTTTTTTCAATCCTTTATGTGATTTATGATATCCAATAAATTTATGTCTCACCCTGTGTTTACATCATTGAAGATGGGTGACCATAATCCAAAAATTATAGTGGTACAACTCACAAAAAAACCTCTGTTTTTCTAGTAGGAGTTTGTGATTTTGTGATAGTATGAGTTAAAGGCATGACATTATCCACAGACGTCTATGTACTTACTAGTGAGGATGATAGATCACTAAAAAATTCACCAATAATATTGGGAAAACTAATCCTAAAGATAACCTAGAGAATAATATAATTGTACATGAAGGAACATTCACTTGGAAGTTAGTATATAATACTGTACACTTTAATATTTTCAACTCTATGACGCACCCTTCATGTAACTATTCTCTTTTTAACTCCCCCATGATGAAGTTACTGAATCAATTGAAGAAGTAGGTATGTTCCATGAATTCTTAGCCTTAGGAATGAAATAATCTATTGGATATATTATAGAGCATATAACTATCCAAAATTTGAAATATTCTAGAAATAGTAATTTTATTTTAAAGGATAAGAAGATCCCTTCATTTCAAGTGGGTATCTTAAATTTAATTTAATATCTTGAATAACCCAAAATTCAATAGTTATAAACTCTCCCTTGTGAGTTAAAATATTTTTTTCTTTTGGGTGAATGGAAGTTTACTATAATAATTGATAATAACGAGATTAGATACCATGAAAAAACATTTATTGCACTTATAAAAACAAATTTCTAATCCATATGGTGAATAATAGGTGATATCCCATGAATAAACCCCAAAATATACTAGCAAAAAATATTATATTAGAGGGATTAAAAAATAGGCTTCCCAAAAGGAGAATAAATCCCACTAAAATAAAGGAAAGATAGAAATCGAAAATCTATTAGTATCAAATGTCCTTTATCTAATTTAGGACCCATGATGGGTTATCCCCAATTATATAGTACTTAAAGACTTTTTTTACCATTATGTATAATGAGCATAATGAATTGACTCCTATGACAGTTCAAAATAGTTAGAGAGTGTGCATTGATTATAGGAAGATGAATTATGTCACTCAAATGACCACTTAACCATTTTATTCAAAGATCAAATGATAATGTTTTTTTCATGGTAAACTCAATATTATTTCTTAGATGAATTTTCATGATATTTTAATGTAATCATTTCCTTATAAAATCAAGAGAAGAAAAATTTGACAATTCCTTATGGAATATTTTCTAATAAAAGGATGAATTTTATTTTGTCTAATAACCTAGGTATATTTCAAAGGTTCATGGTAAGTATAGATTCATATCATATTGAGGATTTCTTGGAGGCATATTTTAATGACTTTACATTCTATGGTAATTTATTTGATCAATGTTTTTGAAATATAGAATTTTTTTTGAAAATGGGAATTGATTGAATCATTTTTTGTACTTTTAATTGTGTAATTTCATGGTTGTGAATGTAATTGTCTTAGGAGACATCATTTTAAAAAAATTGAATTTAGGTAAAAATATATAATGTATATGTGATAAATTCATTTACCTTTTAAACATGTTTGAGACATATTAGATCTCTTATAGTTCATGTAGGTTTTTTGATAATATTCATAAACGATTTTAGTAATTTTTATCTCCCTATATGTATATTAATTTAAAAAGGATAATATTTATTTTAATAATGATGGTAGGGAATATTTTTCTGAGATTAAGATATAAGGACCCATATATTTCATATATAAAAATCACATCTTATTAGAAGAATATTCTAAACATTCCATGGTGATCCATGACAAAATCGTAGAGGTATAGTTCCTTAGGAATCTTGGACACATGAAAAATTAGATCTTAAGTAAACTAAATCATCCCCACATAGTTATTCATATATAAGGCCCCTACCTTAAACCTTACTTAATCTTGAGTTATTACAAGATTACACATTGAGGATCTTTTCAGGTTTAGGGTTTCATAGAATTAGATCATAAAACTTGCATTACATTCCACATTTAATCAAAGCGGTTACATAAAAGATAGTATTCATTTTTCCCATCAACGGAAACATATTTAAAATAAAACATGGATTCTTTCTTGACACTTCCTTGACAATATCATCATATCATGAACCATTCCCTTGACCTGTGAAAAACATTTCAAAAACATGGGATGAGTATAAAAAGCTCAGTAAGGGTTATAAAAAGTATGGAAAGGAAACATGAGTACATTTATACATAAGAATGAAATCATACTTTACCCATAAAGCATAAGCACTTTAACATACCTCATAAAATCATGAATAAATCATAGAAATCATAAGACATAAAGGTAACTTGAGGCATTCATAAAATTCTTACATAGGGAGTAACCCTCTTGGTTATGTTTGGAATACCCATCACAGTATATTCCCTAAATAACTTCGTAGAAACCTTAACGTTTAACTCCTTCGTGTTACCCAATGCATTGGAAAGCTATATCGGGCTCACCCACCCTTAGTTTATCACGTAACCACCTGTCTTCATAATAATTCCCAAGAACCACAACATAATCGTATCACATAAAACATTCATAAAGGAAACATAACATTTCCACCTTTCAATCACAAGATATCAATACAACACATTGATATAAAAACATTATGAACACCATTTTCAATACCAAAATAAAATAAAAGTAAAACATGGTATTTATTTTTCTTTTAAAAAAAGGTATGGCTTCTAGAGGAAGCTGAAACTCAAATAATGGTCATGGCAGCGGAGAAGTCGTTGTCGCCGCATAAGTACGAAAAAAACATTCCCTTTTGTCATTTAGTAAAATTATTCGTATAAAAAAGATTCCTTTTGGATAAACGTAAAAGTCAAAGGGGTTTATAAACCGTATAAAAGAGGGTTGTGTATAAAACAAAATATGCCTCAAGGAATGGAGATTGAGACGAAGTCCCATACAAAGATCATTTTTTTAAATAACATAGATCTATTATGTGTATTCACAATAAGTACACATAAATAAAGTACAAATACAAGATATGACATAATAATATCATGACATAATTTTAAAGTAGGAGATTAACCCAAAGAACGGAAATTGGGTTAAGAAGTTCCTTTACCGACGTGGGTAACTTTCGAAACGTACACCCCATTGAAGAAGGGTCATACATTGAATATGTAAATACCCATAAATGAAATTATATTACACAAAGATTATAATAAGGGGAATTACATACACCACTAAATGTATATGGTGGCAAATGTAGCATAAATCTCAAGGGACTAAAAGTGAGATGAAAAATCCCTTACGAAAACTCGGCAGCCTAACAGCGCCACTTAATAACTTCCAAAAATGGATTGATGAGATAAAATAGGGTCTCTCATCATATTACAATAAAATTTACATAAAGAGGAATATAAAATAACATCCTCCATCATAACAAATAGGAGCTTAAAAGAAGTGACATAAAGGAGAGTACTTAAAAAGAAAGAGAGAGGTTAGATCTCTTACGAAAATTCGGCAGCCTAACGGCGCCACTCAAAACATCTAAAATGAATTGATGATAGAAAATAGGGTCTCTCATCATATGAAAATAAAAATTACAGTACGAGTAATATAAAATAACATCCCAATCATAAGAAATATGAGCTTAAAAGAAATGACATAAAAGAGTGTACTTAAAAAGAAAGAGAGGGGTAGGATACCTTACTTCATGTCTGACATGACTCGATCGTTCTTTAATATCCTGAATAATAAAATTTGGTCAATTTATAATTTCATAAGGACCTAATTTAAAAGATTATTATCTGTTAATATCACATATTATAAGGTTATAATAATTGGTTAATAAAGTGAGATCATATCAGACATTTTTGTCGATGTTCGGTACATGAGTAAAAATCAAACTTGTTGGAAAAGAATTTTCCATGTAGTTATAGGTAAATCATATAAAGAATAGTATTTATGTTTTAAATATCATATATATCCAGTATATATTCATTTTATACTATTCCATAGCATTTGGAGATAAAAAATTAAAAGCACCGTTCATGGAGACGGAAGGCCATACGTACGCATGAATGCTACTTTCATTTTTTTTGTCATATTAATGAAATTAAAACAAAATGATAGATATATATATTATAATTCCAGAATTACATCCATAATTTAGATGTAATATATTACATATATATCCATTATGTATTTTTACTTATAATAGTACATAACATTTGGAGATAAGAAATGAAATGTACCGTTCATGGAGATGGTAAGCCGTACGTACGCATGGAAGCTACTTTCATTTCTTTTACTTTAGTATTCAATGGAATTAAATAATAATAATATAAAGTTATATTATAATTCCAGTTGGATATCATATGTAATACCATTAATTCCATCCTTTATACGTCCCACATATTGCATTTACGAATCAAATCACTTTGAGGGGGCGGTAGTCCGCACTTCCTAAAATGAATATATCACGTTTACCCATAATGGAAACCATAAAGGTAGGCCATAAATGAAAAATAAAGAAGATTAAGGAAAACATAAACATATTATATATCATATATAAATATAGTGACATCTTAATGGCCACCTTTGAAGGTGTTAAAATAGTATTGAACAATCATTGTTTTGTGACGCAGCAATTCACCATCCACAGAAACAGTATGTTCTTTAACCATTAGACGGAGGTGTGTGAAAGTGTAGCTCGAATACTTCTTATAAAAACATCCTAGTATATTTAAGATACTTGTGTTTTTACAAAAAAAGTTAATTAAAATAGTTTAGGGTCTTGGAGAAGAAAAATAAAACAAAAGAACACAAGAGAAGACATTACCTTTAAATCGGGTAACTCTCTTTGATTTGAGCTCAAAGGCTTCCTTGGAAAGGATTATGCGCAATGTGAGGCATCAATGATGAAAGGAGGGATGTGGATATATTAAATGGGCAGGTTTTGGGGGAGGAAAAGGCTTGATAGGTGTGTGTAAGGTGGTAGAGGTGGGGGCCTTTTATAAGAGGAGAGGAGGGGCACTCTTGGAAAGTTATAAAATATTACTTTATTATAAAATGATTTTCGGATTTTAAAGGTCCCAAAAGGATATATTTTGAGGATAAGGTGATAAGGTTTGGAAATCCACCCATACAATAGGTTTGTGACCAGTGTATGTTATATTTTTAACATTATCTTTTCATTTTATTTAAATCTCTTATTAATGAGGTAATCACTGCATCATCATGATGTCATAAATAATTTAATTTATATAATGTCTAAAAATTATAAAAAAAATATCATGATGTAGGAAATATATTTATATTTCTAATGAATATATATAGGAAAAATTATGACTTGTATAACCCCATTTAAAAATTGTTTTAGTAAAACAACTCATGTTTGTGACATTTTAATTTTATCTTTAAATAAAAAGGTATTTATGTCATTTTCCAACCAAAGTGGCTCCATGGGGTCCCCAAGTTGACCCATGGATTTTATTGGTCGTCCATGACTCGTCCAATGATGGTAGGACATGTTTCTAGGTCATTTCATATTATTAAAACAATATTTTTACCTTAAACTACACTAATTACCCCTAATCGCGATTAAAACTTAAAAGTTACTATTCAACAAAAAAATTATTTTAATCCAATTGAACCACATTTTACTTCTTAATGACTACCATGTATGTAAGATTTTTGAAATTAAAAACACCGAGGTGATAAAATTTCATTTAAACGAAAAATCAGTTTTTTTAGTACCACTTAGTGGTTTCACTATTCATCAAAAATTGAAGTTTTCCAGAAAAATACCAAAAATTTACCCTAAGATATATTTGATCTTATGAATTCAAAAATGATGTCTATTTTAAAAAATTCAAAACATATAAGTTACATTAATTAATTTAATAATTAATTCCCGTTGTCAGAGCAAATAGCGTGTTTTTATGAAACAATAAGTATCAAAAGATTGACACTAGTTTAAGTCCAATTTCATGATGAAATTAATACCAATGAACACTATTGGATTAAATGGTAAAAATATATTCTAATTTAACATTAAAACCAATTCAAATTATAATCTAATCATATAAATAAATTATGTTAAAAAGAGGTTTTGAATTAAAATAAAACATTTTTCACTATTCATTAAAAAATGAAATTTATCGGAAAAATACTAAAAATTTAAACAAAGTAAATTTTAATGTCCCGATTCTAAAGAAGAATTTTATTTTTTCAAATATAACACATAAAATTGTCAAAAAGTGGATTTAAAAGAGGTTCGCCATCAAAAGGCGGTTAATCGACCTTTTAATGAATATTAGAATGTTTATGCTTTAAATTGGATTCATTCGCATTTTTAATACTCTAACATTAATTGTAAAAAGTAAAAATATTTGACAAACATATATAATCATTTTGTAGTTAGTTCTGTTCATTCCTTCCATTACAACAGCTGGGCGTTAACTACCATTTAAAATAATATTATTTTATTATTAGAGTGCAACGTAAGATTCCCAAGAAACTAATTGTTGCGTATTGGGTACGCCATCGAGCATAGCGTCCCCTTTAAAGTAATATTAATATTTTATTCCAAAATATGGATAAATTTGAAAATTTCATATTCTTTATTTACCTGGGGTGTTACATCCTTCCCCCCTTTTGTTAATTGCGTCCTCGCAATTTTAAAATTGGGCTTGAAAACTTCATTGAAAATCCCACATCGGAACAAGAGTCAGTAAAACAATCACTTTAAAATAAAGAAAGAGAAGTACAAAGGTCACCCGAGTTAACCCATACTAGGATTCCATGTAGGAAAATATGGATATGGGGGAGAAAACAAAGGGTCATGTTCTGATGGAGAGTGATAGTAAACATGTGTAGGAGAAAGTTAACCATAAGAAAATCACAAACTTGTGATGGGTTAAATGGTAATAGATTCCCCAGTAGGAAAAGTTAATAGACAACATTTTTTTTAAGTTACTCTTCATTGAGGAATTTATTTTTGAGCTTAACTAAATCATAATGAAACATACTTAATTGTCACGTAGACTTTCAACTTTTACTAGAATCCTTAATCAAACTCATATTTTCTCCAAAAGACGAGTATTTAGGAAGACTTGTTCGCATTAAGAGTAATATAATCAACTTCTTGAGAATCACTGAACCCACAAAAGGGAACTATATATTTCCCATGTCTTTAGACAAAATCCAAAACCGAAATTTTTAGTATGAGATCAGATAATCCACAAAAGTATAATCCTTTATAAAAAGAAAATCTAATCTTAATCTCCAAAATTTTTCTAAAAACCCAAAGTTCTACAAAGACCATTCGATAAACAATTGTCCATAAAATTATTCAAAGTAAACCAAACTAAGATTGAAACCCAAATATTTGAAGGATTTAATCACATAGTCTTCCAAGGTACAAATTTATTTTATCTCCAAATTACATCAGTTGCTCTTAATTTCTCATATTGAAAAGTAATTAACCTAATCACATATCCTCCATGATAGGTTAATCGTTTCCATAGATAACCCAAAATAAACTTACTCTTCATTACTAAAATAATCTATCTAAAAAGAATTAGTCAAACTAACCAGGGACATCACGTAGTCCAGTGGTAGGCGATAAATACAAGTTGCACTTTGGTTGTGGGTTCGATTCCCGCAGCTTTGTCCGATGCGACGGGTTGTCACACGGTCTGCGTGTTGTCCTTTTTCCAAACCTATATAATTATTATAACATTCCCCAAAATGAGATAAAATCTTAAAAAATAATCATAACATATTTTAACCTCAAGTTTATCTCATGCCTTTCATTTTCCATCATAACTTATAATAACCCATAATTACCTCAAAAGTAAGGATCATATAACCCCTAATGGTTACCTTTATAATTATTACCAGAACTTCCACGTTGATTGGTCATCTCGTACATGATGCATTACAGAACATACCAAGGTTCAAGTGGTTGATCATGACTCCTTGATAGTTGGTTTAGAACAACCACGAGTTTCCTCATTGAATCCCCCATTTCGTCCAGTCTCTTAATCAGAGAACCACCACAGTTTCCTTCAAAGCTATTGTCACATTGGTGCCTGATAGATCCATCCATTCACTAAAAACAGAAATGTCAGTGTGAGTATATCAACAAAACCATCATGTACTAATGAGGAATATATACTTACTCATTCACTTTATCTTAAAACTATGACTCTTTCTGAAATCCTAACCATTATGGTAATGTCACTTATGCTTAAAAAATACCCTAACCTCTAAAGTTATCTAAACCGACCTTTGATACTAACTATAAGGCCCCATCCTTAAACCTTACTTAATCTTGAGTTATTATAAGATTACTCATTGAGGACCTTTTCAGGTTTAGAGTTTTAGAGAATTAGATCATAAATCTTGAATTACATTCCACATTTAAACAAAGTGGTTACATAAAAGATAGTATTCATTTTTCCCATAAACGGAAACATATTTAAAATAAAACATGGATTCTTTCTTGACACTTCCTTGACACTATCACCATATCATGAACCATTCCCTTGACCTATGAAAAACATTTCAAAAACTTGGGATGAGCATAAAAAGCTCAGTAAGGGTTATAAAAAGTATGGAAAGGAAACATGAGTACATATATACATAAGAATGAAATCATACTTTACCCATAAAGCATAATCACTTTAACATACCTCATAAAATCATGGATAAATCATAGAAATCAGAAGACATAATGGTAACTTGAGGAATTCATAACATTCTTACATAGGGAGTAACCCTATTGGTTACGTTTGGAATACCCATCATAGTATATTCCCTAAATCTCTTCGGAGAAACCTTAACGTTTAACTCTTTTGTGTTACCCAATGCATTGGAGAGCTATATCGGGCTCACCCGCCCTTAGTTTATCACGGAACCACCCGTCTTCATAATAATTCCCAAGAACCACAACATAATCGTATCACATAAAACATGCATAAAAGAAACATAACATTTCCACCTTTCAATCACAAGATATCAATACAACACATTGATATAAAAACATTATGAAAACCGTTTTCAATACCAAAATAAAAGAAAAGTAAAACATGGTATTTATTTTTCTTTTAAAAAAAGGTATGGCTTGTAGAGGAAGCTGAAACTCAAATAATGGTCACGGTAGTGGAGAAGTCATTGTTGTCGCATATGTATGACAAAAACATTCCCTTTTGTCATTTAGTAAAACACTTTGTATAAAAAATATTTCTTTTAGATAAAGGTAAAATTCAAAGGGGTTTATACACTGTATAAAAGTGTGTTGTGTATAAAACAAAATATGCCTCAATGAATGGATATTGAGATGAAATCCCATACAAAGATAATTTTTTTAAATAATATAGATCTATTATGTGTTTTCACAATAATTACACATAAAGAAATTACAAATACAAGATAGGACATAATAATATCCTGACATAATTTGAAAGTTGGAGATTAACCCAAAGAACAGAAATTGGGTTAAGAAGTTCCCTTACCGACTTGGGTAACATTCGAAACATACACCCCATTGAAGAAGGGTCATACAATAAATATGTAAATACCCATAAATAAAATTATATTACACAAAGAGCATAATAATGGGATGTAAATACACCACTCAAAGTAAATGGTGGAAAATGTAGCATAAATCTCACGAGACTAAAAGTGAGATTAAAAATCCTTTACGAATACTCAGCAGCCTAACGGTGCCACTTAAAACTTCCGAAAATTGATTGATGAGATAAAATAGGCTCTCTCATCATATTACAATAAAATGTACAGAAAGAGGAATATAAAATAAAATCCCCCATCATAACAAAGAGGAGTATAAAAGAAGTGACATAAAGGAGAGTACTTAAAAAGAAAGAGAGAGGTTAGATCTCTTACGAAAATTCGGCAGCCTAACGGCGCCACTCAAAACATCCAAAATGGATTGATGAGAGAAAATAGGGTCTCTCATCATATGAAAATAAAAAAGTAAAGTAGGATTAATATAAAATAACATCCCAATAATAAGAAATATGAGCTTAAAAGGAATGACATAAAAGAGTGTACTTAAAAAGAAATAGAGGGGTAGGATCCCTTACCCCGTGTCCGACATGACTTGATCGTTATTTAATCTCCTGAATAATAAAATTTGGTCAATTTATAATTTCTTAAAGACCTACTTTAAACATTATTATTCAGTTAACATAAAATATTATAAGGTTATAATAATTGGTTAATAAAGTGAGTTCATATCAGACGTTTTTGTCGATGTTCGGTACATGAGTAAAAATCGAACTTGTTGGAAAAGAATTTTCCATGTAGTTATAGATACATCATATCCAGAATAGTATTTATGTTTCAAATATCATATATATCCATTATATATTCATTTTATACTATTCCATTGCATTTGGAGATAAAAACTTAAAATCACCATTCATGGAGACGGTAGGCTGTACGTACCCATGAACGCTACTTTCATTTCTTTGTCATATTAATGGAATTAAAACAAAATGAGAGATATATATATTATAATTCCAGAATGATATCCATCATTTAGATTTAATATATTACATATATATCCATTATGTATATGTACTTATAATAGTACATAATATTTGGAGATAAGAAATGAAATATACCGTTCATGGAGATGGTAAGCCGTACGTACGCATGAACGCTACTTTCATTTATTTTACTTTTGTATTCAATGGAATTAAAAAATAATTATATAATAGTATATTATAATTCCAAGAGGATATCATATTTAATACAATTAATTCCATCCTTTATACATCCAACATATTGCATTAACGAATCAAATCACTTTGAGGGGGCGGTAGTCCGCACTTCCTAAAATGAATATATCGCGTTTACCCATAAAGGAAACCATAAAGGTATGCCATAAATGAAAAATACTGAAGATTAAGGAAAACATAAACATATTATATATCATATATAAATATAGTGACATCTTAATGGCCACCTTTGAAGGTGTTAAAATAATATTGAACAATCATCGTTTCGTGAGGCAGTAATTCGCCATCCACAGAAACAGTATGTTCTTTAACCATTAGACGGAGGTGTGTGAAAGTGTAGCTCGAATCCTTCTTATAACAACATCCTAGTATATTTAATATACTTTTTTTGTTACAAAAAAAGTAATAAAAAGAGTTTAGGGGTTTGGAGAAAAAAAATAAAACCAAAGAACACAAGGGAAGACATTACCTTTAAATCAGGTAACTCTATTTGATTTGAGCTCAAAGGCTTCCTTGGAAAGGATTCTGCCCAATGTGAGGATTAAATGATGAATAGAGGGATTTGGAGAGATGAAATGGGCAGGGGTTGGCTGAGACAAAGTCTTGAGAGGTGTGTGTAAGGTGGTAGAGGTGGGGGCCTTTTATAAGAGGAGAGGAGGGGAACTCTTGGAAAGTTATAAAATATTACTTTATTATAAAATGATTTTCGGATTTAAAAGGTCCCAAAAGATATATTTACAGGATAAGGTGATAAGGTTTCTAAATCCACCCATACAATAGGTTTGTGACAAGTGTAATTTATAGTTTTAACATTATCTTTTCATTTTATTTAAATCCCTTATTAATGAGGTAATCGCTGCATCATCAGGATGTCATAAATTATTTTATTTAATTAATGTCTAAAAATTATAATAAAATATATAATGATGTATAAAATCTTTTTATATTTCTAATTAATATTTATAGTCAAAAATATGACTTGTATAACCCCATTTAAAAATTGTTTTAGTAAAACAACTCATGTTTGTGACATTTTAATTTTAACTTTAAATAAAAAGGTATTTATGTCATTTTCCAACAAAAGTGGCTTCACGGGGTCCCCAAGTTGACCCATGGATTTTCTTGGTCGTCCATGACTCATCCAATGAGGGTAGGACATGTTTCTAGGTCATGTCATATTATTAAAACAATATTTTTACCTTAAACTACACTAATTACCTCTAATCGCGATTAAACCTTAAAAGTTACTATTCACCAAAAAATTATTTTAATCCCATTTAACCACATTTTACTTCTTAATGACAACCATTTATGTTGGATTTTTTAAATTCAAAACACAGAGGTGGTAAAATTTCAGTTAAACGAAAAATGAGTTTTTTAAGTACCACTTAGTGGTTTCACTATTCATCAAAAATTTAAGTTTTCCAGAAAAATACCAAAAATTTACCCTAAGCTATATTTGATATTCCGAATTCAAAAATGATGTCTATTTTACAAAATTCAAAACATATAAGTTACATTAATTAATTTAATAATTAATTCCCGCTGTCAGAGCAAATAGCGTGTTTTGATGAAACAATAAGTGTCAAAAGATTGACACTAGTTTAAGTCCAATTTCAAGATGAAATTAATACCAACGACCACTATTGGATTAAATGGTAAAAATATATTCTAATTTCACTTTAAAACCATTTCAAAAGATAATATAATCATATAAATAAATTAGATTAAAAATAGGTTTTGAATTAAAATACAACATTTTTCACTATTCATTAAAAAATGAACTTTATCGTAAAAATAACAAAAATTTACATAAAGTAAATTTTGATGTCCCAATTCTAAAAAAGAGTTTTATTTTGTCAAATATATCACATAAAATTTTCAAAAAGTGGATTTAAATGAGGTTCTCCATTAAAAGGCGGTTAATCGAACTTTTAATGAATATTATAATGTTTACGCTTAAAATTAGATTCATTCGCATTTTTAATCCTCTAAAATTTATTGTAAAAAATAAAAATAATTGAAAAAAATATATAATAATTTTGTTGTTAGTTCTGTTCATTCCCTCCATTACAACAGCTAGGTGTTAACTACCATTTAAAATAATTTTATTTTATTATTAGAGTGCAACGTAAGATTCCGAAGAAACTCGTTGTTGAGTATTGGGTACGCCATCGAGCATAACATCCCCTTTAAAGTAATATTAATATTTTATTCAAAAATTTGGATAAATGTGAAAATTTCATATTCTCTATTTACCTGGGGTGTTACATCCTTCCGACCTTTTGGGAATTGTGTCCTCGCAATTTTAAAATTGGGCATGGAAACATCATTGAAAATCCCACATCGGAACAAGAGTCAGTAAAACAATAACTTTAAAATAAAGAAAGAGAAGTACAAAGGTCACCTGAGTTAACCCATACTAGGATTCCATGTAGGAAAATATGGATATGGGGGAGAAAACAAAGGTTCATGTTCTTATGGAGATTGATAGTAAACATATCTATGAGAAAGTTAACCATAAGAAAATCACAAACTTGTGATGGGTTAAACGGTATTCGATTCCCCAGTAGGAAACGTTAACAGACAACATTGTTGTTTTAAGTTACTCTTCATTGAGGAATTTAATTTTGAGCTTAACTAAATCATAATAAAACATACTTATTTTTCACGTAGACTTTCAACTTTAACTAGATTCCTTAATCAAACTCATATTTTCTACAAAAGACGAGTATTTAAGAAGACTTGTTCGCATTAAGATTATTATAATCAACTTCTTGAGAATCACCTAATCCACAAAAGAGAACTATATATTTCTCATGACTTTAGACAAAATCCAAAACCAAAATTGTTAGTATGAGATCAGATAATCCACAAAAGTATAATCCTTTATAAGAAGAAAATCTATTCTTAATCTCCAAAATTTGTCTAAAAAACCCAAAGTTCAACGAAGACCATTCGATAAAAAATTGTCCATAAAATTAGGCAAAGTAAACCAAACTAAGATTGAAACCCAAATATTTGAAGGATTTAATCACATAGTCTTCCAAGGTACAAATTAACTTTTATCTCCAAATAACATCAGTTTCTCTTAAATTCTCATATTGAAAAGTAATTAATCTAATCACATATCCTCCATGATAGGTTAATCATTTCCATAGATAACCCAAAATAAACTTACTCTTGATTCCTAAAATCATCTAACTAAAAAGATTTAGTCAAACTAACCAGGGACTTCATGTTGTCCAGTGGTAGGTGATAAATACCAGTCACACTTTGGTTGTGGGTTCGATTCCCGCAGCTTTGTCTGACGCGACGGGTTGTCACACGGTCTGCGTGTTGTCCTTTTTCCAAAACTATATAATTCATAAAAAAATTCTCCAAAACGAGATAAAATCTTCAAAAATAATCATAACATATTTTAATCTCAAGTTTATCTCATGCCTTTCGTTTTCCATCATAAGATATAATAACCCATAATTACCTCAAAAGTAAGGATCATATAAACCATAATAGTTACCTTTATAATTATTACTTTAACTTCCACATCGATCGGTCAGCTCATAAATGATGAATTACAGAACATACCAAGGTTCAAGTGGTTGATCATGACTCCTTGATAGTTGGTTTAGAACAACCACGAGTTTCCTCATTGAATCCCCCATTTCATCCAGACTCTTTATCAGAGAACCACCACAGTTTCCTTCAAACCTGTTGTCACTTTGGTTCCTTCTAGATCCATCCATTCACTAAAAATAGAAATGTCAGTGTGAGTATATCAACAAAACCATCGTGTACTAATGAGGAAGATATACTTACTCATTAACTTTATCTAAAAACTATGACTCTTTCTGAAATCCTAACTATTATGGAAATGTCATTATGCTTAAAGATTACCCTGACCTCTAAAGTTATCTAAACCGACCTTTGATACTAACTATAAGGCCCCTGCCTTAAACATTACTTAATCTTTAGTTATTACAAGATTACACATTGAGGATCTTTTCAGGTTTAGAGTTTTAAAGAATTAGATCATAAAACTTGCATTACATTCCACATTTAAGCAAAGTGGTTACATAAAAGATAATATTCATTTTTCACATCAACAGAAACATATTTAAAATAAAACATGGTTTCTTTCTGGAACCTTCCTTGACACTATCATAATATCATGTACCATTCCCTTGACCTGTGAAAAACATTTCAAAAACTTGGGATGAGCATAAAAAGCTCAGTAAGGGTTATAAAAAGTATGGAAAGGAAACATGAGTACATATATACATAATAATGAAATCATAATTTACTTATAAAGCATAAGAACTTTAACACACCTCATTAAATCGTGAATAAATAATAGAAATCATAAGACATAAAGGTAACTTGAGGCATTCATAACATTCTTACATAGGGAGTAACCCTCTTGGTTACATTTGGAATACCCATCATAGTATATTCCCTAAATCTATTCAGAGAAACCTTAACGTTTAACTCCTTCGCGTTTCCCAATGCATTGGAGAGCTATATAGGGCTCACCCACCCTTAGTTTATCACGGAACCACCCATCTTCATAATAATGACCAAGAACCACAACATAATCGTATCACATAAAACATGCATAAAAGAAACATAACATTTCCACCTTCCAATCACAAGATATCAATACAACACATTGATATAAAAACATTATGAAAACCATTTTCAATACCAAAATAAAAGAAAAGTAAAACATGGTATTTATTTTTCTTCTAAAAAAAGGTATGGCTTGTAGAGGAAGCTGAAACTCAAAAAATGGTCACGGCGGCGGAGAAGCCGTTGTCTCCGCATACATACGAAAAAAACATTTAATTTTGTTGTTTAGTAAAACTCTTCATATAAAAAATATTTCTTTTGGATAAAAGTAATAGTCAAAGGGGTTTATACACCGTATAAAAGAGGGTTGTGTATAAAACAAAATATGCCTCAATGAATGGAGATTGAGATGAAGTCCCATACAAAGATCATTTTTTAAAATAATATAGATCTATTATGTGTATTCAAAATAAGTACACATAAAGAAAGTAAAAATACAAGATAGGACATAATAATATCATGAAATAATTTTAATGTAGGAGATTAACCCAAAGAACAGAAATGAGGTTAAGAAGTTCCCTTACCGACTTGGGTAACTTTCGAAATGTACACCCCATTGAAGAATGGTCATACAATGAATATGTAAATACCCATAAATGAAATTATATTACACAAAGAGTATAATAATGGGATGTACATACACTACTCAAAGGAAACGGTGGTAAATGTAGCATAAATCTCACAGGACTAAAAGTGAGATGAAAAATCCCTTATGAAAACTCGGCAGCCTAACAGTGCCACTTAAAACTTCCAAAAATTGATTGATGAGATAAAATAGGGTCTCTCATCATATTACAATAAAATGTAAAGAAAGAGTAATATAAAAGAACATCCCCCATCATAACAAATAGGAGCTTAAAAGAAGTGACATAAAGGAGAGTACTTAAAAAGAATGAGAGAGGTTAGATCTCTTACGAAAATTCGGCAGCCTAACGGCGCCGCTCAAAACTTCCAAAATGGATTGATGAGAGAAAAAAGGGTCTCTCATCATATGAAAATAAAAATTATAGTAGGATTAATATAAAAGAACATCCCAATAATAAGAAATTTGATCTTAAAAGGAATGACAAAAAAGAGTGTAGTTAAAAAGAAAGAGAAGGGTAGGATCCCTTACCTCATGTCCGACATGACTCGATCGTTCTTTAATCTCCTGAATAATAAAATTTGGTCAATTTATAATTTCTTAAGGACCTACTTTAAATATTATTATTCAGTTAATATCACATATTATAAGGTTATAATAATTTGTTAATAAAGTGAGTTCATATCAGACGTTTTTGTCGATGTTCGGTACATGAGTAAAAATCGAACTTGTGGGAAAATAATTTTCCATGTAGTTATGGGTACATCATATCCAGAATAGTATTTATGTTTTAAATATCATATATATCCATTATATATTCATTTTATACTATTCCATAGCATTTTGAGATAAAAAATTAAAAGCAACGTTCATGGAGACGATAGGTCGTACGTACGCATGAACGCTACTTTCATTTTTTTGTCATATTAATAGAATTAAAACAAAATGAGAGATATATATATTATAATTACAGAATGATATTCATAATTTAGATGTAATATATTACATATATATCCATTATGTATATGTACATATAATAGTACATAATATTTGGAGATAAGAAATGAAATGTACCGTTCATGGAGACGGTAAGCCATACGTACGCATGAATGCTACTTTAATTTCTTTTACTTTTGTATTCAATGGAATTAAATAATAATGATATAAAGGTATATTATAATTCCAGTAGGATATCATATGTAAAACCATTAATTCCATCCTTTATACGTCCCACATATTGCATTAACGAATCAAATCACTTTGAGGGGGCGGTAGTCCGCACATCCTAAAATGAATATATCGCGTTTACCCACAATGGAAACCATAATGTTATGCCATAAATGAAAAATAAAAAAGATTAAGGAAAACATAAACATATTATATATCATATATAAATATATTTACATCTTAATGGCCACCTTTGAAGGTGTTAAAATAATATTTAACAATCATCGTTCCGTGAGGCAATAATTCACCATCCACAGAAACAGTATATTTTTTAACCATTAGACGGAGGTGTGTGAAAGTTTACCTCGAATACTTATTATAAAAATATCATAGTATATTTAAGATACTGTTTTTGTTACAAAAAAAGTAATAAAAAGAGTTTAGGGGTTTGGAGAAGAAAAATAAAACAAAATAACACAAGGGAAGACATTACCTTTAAATCGGGTAACTCTCATTGATTTGAGCTCAAAGGCTTACTTGGAAAGGATTATGCCCAAGGTGAGGCTTCAATGATGAAGATAGGGATGTGGAGAGACAAAATGGGCAGGGTTTGGCCGAGCCAAAGGATTTAGAGGTGTGTGTAAGGTGGTAGAGATGGGGGCCTTTTATAAGAGGAGAGGAGGGGCACTCTTGGAAAGTTATAAAATATTACTTAAATATAAAATAATTTTCAGATTTAAAAGGTCTAAAAAGGATATATTTCGAGGATAAGGTGATAAGGTTTCGAAATCCACCCATCAAATAGGTTTGTGACAAGTTTAAGTTATAGTCTTAACATTATCTTTTCATTTTGTTTAAATCCCTTATTATTGAGGTAATCGATGCATCATCATGATGTCATAAATAATTTAATTTATTTAATGTCTAAAAATTATAAAAAAATATCATAATGTAGGAAATCTTTTTATATTTCTAATGAATATTTATAGTCAAAAATATGACTTGTATAACCCCATTTAAAAATTGTTTTAGTAAAACAACACATGTTTGTGACATTTTAATTTTAACTTTAAATAAAAAGTTATTTATGTCATTTTCCCACCAAAGTGGCTCCATGTTGTCCCCAAGTTGACCCATGGATTGTCTTGGTCGTCCATGACTTATCCAATGAGCGTAGGACATGTGTCTAGGTCATTTCATATTATTAAAACAATATTTTTACCTTAAACTACACTAATTATCTTTAATCGCGATTAAAACTTAAAAGTTACTATTCACCAAAAAAATTAATTTAATCCCATTGTACTACATTTTACTTCTTAATGACAACCATGTATGTCAGATTTTTGAAATTCAAAACACAGAGGTGGTAAATTTTCATTTAAACGATAAATCAGTTTTTTAAGTACCACTTAGTGGTTTCACTATTCATCAAAAATTGAAGTTTTCCAAAAAATTACCAAAAAATTACACTAAGCTATATTTGATATTCCAAATTCAAAAATGATGTCTATTTTACAAAATTAAAAACATATAATTTACATTAATTAATTTAATAATTAATTCCCGCTGTCAGAGTAAATATCGTGTTTTTATGAAATAATAAGTATCAAAAGATTGACACTAGTTTAAGTCCAATTTCAAGATGAAATTAATACAAACGACCACTATTGGATTACATGGTAAAAATATATTCTAATTTCACTTTAAAACCAATTCAAAAGATAATATAATCATATAAATAAATTAGATTAAAAAGAGGTTTTGAATTAAAATACAACATTATTCACTATTCATTAAAAATGAACTTTATCAGAAAAATACCAAGAATTTACAGAAATTCAATTTTGATGTCCTGATTCTAAAGAAGAATTTTATTTTGTCAAATATAATGCAGAAAATTGTCAAAAAGTGGATTTAAAAGAGGTTCGCCATCAAAAGGTGGTTAGTCAAACTTTTAAAGAATATCAGAATGTTTACGCTTAAAATTGAATTCATTCGCATTTTTAATCCTCTAAAATTTATTGTAAAAAGTAAAAATATTTGACAAAAATATATAATAATTTAGTAGTTAGTTCTGTTCATTCCCTCCATTACAATATCTAGGCATTAACTACCATTAGAAATAATATTATTTTATTATTAGAGTGCAACATAAGATTCCCAAGAAACTCGTTGTTACGTATTGGGTACGCCATCGAGCATAGCGTCCCCTTTAAAGTAATATTAATATTTTATTCACAAATATGGATAAATGTTAAAATGTCATATTCTTTATTTACCTGGGGTGTTACATCATAACTAGAACCCTTCTAATACATATCATATATAATACCATTCTTCATAGACTGGGAAATGGAAACACAAAAATGTGTGAGATATAATGCTCGGTAAGGGTAAATAAGGGAGATATCTATGATCAAATAGGCATAAAATTAGCATAAGTGTGACACCCAGAAATTTTAAAGCATTTTTATTTTTAATTAATTTAATCTATTTAATATATTTTTTTATATATAACCCTGATACTTTAAATTAAAATCATTATATTTGATATCATATATGACACAAAATAGTGAGCCTAAAATACTCAAGAAATTTATTATCTTAATATGACTATTATAACCTAACTAATTAAATTAATGGTATTAATAAGATTAAATGATTTATGAAATATATCTAGAGGCCCTAATCAATAAAAATTTATTTATAATAATCACTCAAATTTTTGTAAATTCAATTTATTCTTTAAAAAATATGTCAACCGGAAAAATGATTTTTTAATCCTCTTTGATAGAAAATAATATAATTAATTTTTTACACTTTTATAATTTGTATTTTTATTTTAAATGAATGTTTTCAGAAATAATTTCACCATTATATTAGGATGAAATTTTGGTAAATTTATAAAAAGAGTAATTTTTAGTGAATTGTGTAAAATACCACTTTTCGTAAAACTATCATTTATTTTCATTAAATAATGTATTTTAAAGTTACAATTATTCTATGAGTTTGATTAACAAGTTAAAAAAGTATTATTTACTTATATTTAAAATAATTATATTCATTTGAATCATCTTTATACATGAATATGATGTAATTTTGTGTTTATACATAAAAGCACAATTTTCTAGAATCTATATCTAGATACAGAATGTTCCTCCATTTTAATTAATTAAAATAATAATTAATGATGAAATATTTAAATTAAACATATATATAATAAATATAAAGATATTAATTTTAAACCATATCATGAATATTAATAGACATATAGTTAAAATTTTATTACCTTATGTTTGAAAATGCATATCTTGAAAATCCCTTTTTCTACATATCTACTCGTTTTGTTGGAAACAAAATTATACCAAATAATTTAATTGAATTTATAAAAATGGATTATAAATTTTTAATAAGAATAATTTATATTATATCATAGTTTTAACGTAATTTTTGGTTTTAATGAATAGCGAACAAAGTAAAAAAAATTACCATGGTTAGTGTTAAAATGGGTTTATTGAGGGTTAAACTAAGAAGATAAGGGTTAAAATTACATAATAAAATTTATCAATCATATTTTATTTCCATATTTAGACCTTATAAAATACAAGGTTATATAATGATTCATTTTTTAAACTCTTTAAAGTAATGAATTTGGGTATGATTTATTATTTTTAAAAATTACAAGTGTATCCTCACCCTCAAATAAAACAACAACAATAATAATAATAGATTATTATAGAACTGGTGGTATGATCTTATAATAAGATAATATATGATATAAATAACTTTAATATGGTTATATTATAAATTTGTTATATTTTTAATACCATTCTAAAAAATTTAAAGTGCATTCAACTATATGGAAGTGTGAGGTGAGGGATTTTTTCTCAATTTCCTTTCACTGAGGTATATTGTAATGTTATGTACCTAATTTATTTGTATGGTTTATATAATTACCAATTTAAATTTAATATAATTATTCCAACACAATTCATTATATTTTATCTTATAATTTTAATTATTTCATCTGAGTGGATTTCATATGTAAATTACAAATTGGTAACGAATTTCCAAACTCAAGTTCATTTACTTAGGGAATATTAAATCTGCATTATCATTGATTTTATAAGATTATTATGTAATGAATTTTGATTATATAATGTTGTATATAAACTTTTTTATGTGTATTTACATTTGATACACATAATTTATTCACTGATTAATTAAAACATCAATGTTATGATCCTTGTAATGGTTTCTCCTCTCAAATTGTAATCATTGATACATATGTTATGTTATACAAAAATATTAATTTTTGAGGTTTATTCACTAATCTATTAATATTTTATTACATTAATATATTAATATTCTTGTAATTTAATGTCTCAATTGATTTTATTTCATTCATGAGGATTATGATTACAAGTTACCAAATTTGTAAGAGATTTATGCTTCAACCTCATTTTAATATGAATTTTTTATATTTAAATATCCACTGAAGGAAATTATTGGATTATTATATAATAAACCCATTTATTGTTATTATACTATTGTTATTCATTATTTTTAAATGTAATCATACCATTTCCCTTCCTTTTTACTTAAAATTAAAGAGAAATATTTTTTAAAAAAATCTATCTTAATTTCACACTTTGGTTAAATAACTTATATCCTCTAAATTCATGATTTCTAAAATGTTTTCAAAAAAATTACTATGAAATTTAGGTCATTTTTAACCTTAATTATATTTTTTAAAAAAATAAAATGAATCTTCCTGCCATTTTCTAAAAAAGTTAATTTTAGCTTTTCTTATAAAAATGTGAATGTAATCATTGTTATTTACATACTCAGTATGAAAAAATCCTTTCTTTTATCATGAATACTAATTAGCTTTAATGTTACTTAACATGTTTATAAGGTTATTTTAAAATAAAATAATTTTCTTAGTATTTTATATTCTAGTTTTTCTAAAATTGATTTTTCATAAAAAAATGTTTTTAATGATCTTTTCATGGTGTTTCTATTCAACAATGACCAAAAACATTTATTATACTTATACAGCACAAGGGATATTTTGTAAATAATAGTATCCTTATCCTTTATATGTATTATTTATAATGAGTTTTTCTAAGGAATATATTGACATTCACTTTCTTAATTAATTTGGTTTTTATTTACTTTCCCTAGAAATATTCACTTTCTTATAATCAATTGACATCACATTTCCCCTAAATTTATAAATTATTTATCTTTTAAATACTTATTTCTCCAAATTTATATCATTTATAACTATAATGTTTTATATTGAAAGTTATTTTATTGGATATTGAAATATTGATATTATGTATTCTTTATTCAATATAGAAGTCTATTGATGAGTAATATTTTTCGTGAATTAAATCAATAATTCGATATATAAAAACTATGTTGGACAGGTAGTTATGGGTGGGGATTTCAATTATATATCCCCTTAAAGAATCAATGTCTGATCTAGGATATTAGTTTGATAGCATTAAATGGGGTTTTACCTATTGTTTTAAACCTTCTTTTGAAACATCTTGATGGAATAGACATTCTGATGTCTGAGATCATGATATATAATATTAATAATTTCCATTATTATGAATTCAATTATTATTATCCATGATATTATTTCATTTAAATTTCCCATATATTTATTTTGTGATTATGTTATTGATTGAATAGAATGTGTGTATAGTTATTTACCATTCCATTTTTATATGCCTTATTTAATTGTGATAGTCATGAAATATATTAAATGTTAATGTGTGTTTAGATATTTAACTTTATATATTTATTATTCCTTATTGATTATTAGTTATTTTTTAATGATATATATCACTTTAGGTAACTCTTACTGAACATCAGATATTAACGTTGTTTTTTTCCAATTCCCTATGATATGAAAAAAATATCTTTGAATGGGTTCATTGAATATTTTTTTACTTCTCTGTGTTATATTTCTTGTTTTTAAATATAATGAAAGACTTGAGTTTCTATCTAGTTTACCAATACTATATGACTATTTGGTCCATTGGGATCCAATCATTTGTATCTTGCACCAATTTTAAAAAGTAAAATCTGACTTTGGTATACTGGGGTCAAGGACATTCCAATTGGAATTAGAGAAAGTTTAGTATAAACAATGACAACTAGACTAAGTAAAATATAGATTAGGGAATGTAACAATATAATATAATTTGATAAGTATATAATAACATCCTAATGTTTTTGTGAGGAATATATTATGTGGTATTCCAATTATTAGATCCATCTATGGATACTAAAAGTGGCCTTTGTTCTAGATTAGTTATACCTAGGGGTAATAACTCTAAAAATGGTTCTTTGGAATTTTACTTCATCATCACATGGTTCCCGACAACGAGAAATACTATGGATCTAGTTTTATACTCTTAGGGGATATTATTTGGATAATTCACATTTTCATTATAAACCATATGAAGGATTTCAGTAGATGATGAAAATGAATGATATTGGTTAATCCAAAGGTGTCTTATATTAAAAATAATATGCCATGATTTAGACATCCTATAAATGGTTATTTGGTCTTCCAACCAAGATTATTATTTCTCACACTATGAATTTTTGTTTTTTCCCAATTTTTGGAACTCAAAAAAATCGTGTTAACATTTAATACAATAGACAATGTGGGGGTTATGAGTGGCCAAATGTGATGATTAATTTTTTGAAAGATATTGTGATTGTATATAATTATTTATCATTATATATGATTAAAAATATATATATTAAATTAGTCTTAGACTCACTGAAGGATATAATGATGGGGTTTTTTAATAGCACGAGTGGTAGAGACTATTAAAGGAAAGGGCTCTATTTCCTTCATGTCTAAAATTTTGAAATAGGAAACAAAGATATTGTCTCCAAGGAATAGGAAAATAATTTATGTGGGAAAAATAAGGGCATAGATCCTATAATCTCCCAGCAAAATTGAGTATTTCAATGGAGATAAATAAATTTCATCCTATTAATCCATTTATAGTTTATTTTCATAAATGTGACGAACTTAAGAATTTTCTTATTCAATGCCAACTTTTGAAGGTTAAATCATATTCCATGGAAGGACCGATGATTAGGTAAAATGGATAATGTATTTATATATTGGGTTTCAAAAATTAAATTGTAGAAATATTTTTATCAATGGTGATTTGGTTATACTAATCATTAAATTTATTAATATTATGTTAATTTTTGGTTGAATGTATATCTTCATCTAAAATTAACCAAAAAATGGATACCATCATTAATTAATGTGTTTAAGGTTGATTATAATTTCAATGTCTTAAAATTTCTTTTTTATGTTTTATGTGATGGGGGCTAATCAAGAATAAAAATGTTTTTAGTGAATTTTTTTGAAATATATCTCATTGATATAGTATATGAAAATATTATTTAATTAATAATCCCTTTACATTATGTGGACATAAGATTAATGTTATTTTTCACCTTTAAATATTATCTTATCTTTAATATCTTAGTAATTATTATCCATCCATATTTTTAAATGTTATAGGAATTTTATTAATATTGTTTTTAAAAAAGGATAACTTACGTGTTGGGTGATAACCTGCCACATTCAGTGAGGTCATAAAACTTTAACCCACAACAAATGGAAAATAAGGGGATAGTTTATACCCCTAGAATTCATAATATTATGGTTAATATGTCATTTTTTACTTATATTATTTTATAGATAAATTGTAATTTTGACCTAGTGGTGTTCCTTTTTAGGTTTAGAGATTAATTTATTATATTGGATAACTTGTGCTAACCTTATTGGTTGGATTTATTTAGAGACATATGGAATGACTTTTCAAACTTTTATAGACCTTATAATCTATTAAAAGTTAATTTTAGTTATTTAGGGACAAAATTCATTTTAGATTTCATTTCTTGGGGTAAGAGGTGAGGTATAAATTGATTGAAGAACAACTAAAGAAATAAATTATTTTTATTAAATATAAATATATCAAGTGAGTTTATTTACTTATATTATTAAATAGTAAAATAATTCCTCAACTTTAGAAAAAATATGTTGAAAAAAAATTATCATATTACATAAATATTAGATGAATCAAATGGTATTTTAACTCATGATAGCTTTATGGTTTTTTCTTTGTTAACATTATATTGAAAATTTTCTTTCTTATGATCAATGACCTCTATCACTCTCTATATTTATTTTAACTTTTATTCCAGGTCCATATTTTCACTTCCTACTAGTTTCTTCTTACTTGGAAACATAGTTATGTTTTATTATAGATGAACTTCACACTTAATTTTATCTATTATCATGATAATTTTTTGTTAACCAATATTATGATGTGGGTTTTCAACAAATGATTTATCAAAGTCTAGACATGTGATTTACAAGTGCAAGTTTAAATTACAGGGATAAAATTTATTGATGGTTGGGTGAATATAACACCTTTACAATTTCAATTACATTTTTTTAAATAAATTTAATCAAATTTATAGATTTTGGTACATGAAACCCTGATACATTAATGTAATAACATTTTTTCCAATATCATATACGACAAGAATCGCTAAGATTAAAAGACCAATGAAATATATTATTTTATTATATATTTTATAACATAGACATTGAATTTTTTATTATTAATATTATTAAATAATTTAAAAAATATATATAGGTCCTAATAAATAAAATTTTATTGATAAAAATCACCCAAATTTTAGTAATGTGAATTTATTCTTCATGAAATTAATTTTCAGAAAAAATGATTTTTACTAATCTATGTGAGAAATTTATTTAATTAATATTTGAAACCATTATAAAATTTATTTTGAAAATTTAACTACTTAATTTTAATTATAATATCAAAATTATCTTATAGATAAATTTTTGGATATTTATGAAAAGAGTTATTTTTCAATGAATAGTGAAAACCCCTCTTTTTATAAAAGTGTCTTTTCTTTTCAATAAATTAAGTTATTTAAAAGCATAATTATGATTTTAATTTAACATAAAAGTAAAATAAGTATTATTTAATTATATTTTAATTAATTATTTACATTTTAAAAATCATTATATCGAATTTTTATATAAGTTTATTTTTTGGCTTCAAAAAGCTATTTTCTGAAAACTATTTTAAAATAAATAATGTTCCTCCATTTTAATTAATTAAAATAATATTTAATGATATTTATTTAAATTAAATTTATATATTATTTATATAAATTTATGAATTTAAATCCATCTCATTATGATTAATATCCATATAATTAATATAAAATAATCTTATGTTTGAATGTTTTATTTCATGAAAACATTTATTCAATATGTCTACTTGTCTTATTTCAAATTAAATTATGAAACCTTTGTTAAATTAATTTAGTAAAATCATTTCCATATATTTAATCATGGTAATTTATATTATATAATAATCTCAACATAGTTTTTTCATAATTAATCGTGAAAATTGTAAAAAAAAATTACCATAATTAAGGTAAAAATGGGTTTACTATGGGGTTAAACAAAGAAGATAAGGTATATAATGAACTATGATCTTTTATAAATACTATTTTATGGATGTATTTTCTCTTTTTCACGTATAAGGTTTTATAATAATCCATTTTAGATCCTTTTAGAATGTTGAAACATGGGTATGATTTATTCATTCCGACAATTCCATGTATTTAATCCTCTTTAATTATAAAAGAGAACTCTATCCCTCATTTATACACACCTATAACACTTAGGAGTTTATTTTTATTTTGGGATTTGGTTTTTTTGTGGGTCTCATTTATTCCCTTGAGAACCTGGTGGGTCTGAATTTTTAGGTAATCTTGTATTTATTTTTTGTTTATGTATTTTTCTCATAGGGCCCCTTTTGTGTTTTTAGAAAAAATTTGAGTATCTGGGTGAATAGAAGGTGGTGAATAGTTGGTTAATGGTTAGGGAAAACCATGAACTTCACCCAAGATACTATTTACTGAGATTTAATTTTTAGATATAGCCAAATCGCGCGATTATGACAAGGTTTTTCAAACTGTGTGACTGACTGTGCGACATGTCCCTTGTGGATAGTGGTGACCTCACGGTTGTCACACAGTTTGTAAAACCGTGTAGGAAAACCATGAGTACTATCCATGTCATTACAATTTTAGTTCTTACCCTTTTGTCCACTTTTTAATTAACCCTAATTCCACCGCCATCTTCCCCACTCGATATTGTATAAAATGGGGGCCTCCTCCAAGCTCTCTTAAGCTCCTTGAGATCCCTTCCTTAGATGGTTTTGGCCTGGAAACTCCAAGAAATCTCCACGTAAGTGTCTCTTATCTTTATTTCATCCATATTTCTAGGTTTTAATTCCCTTTTTCTTTGGTTATCATTTTCTAGTGGGTTTTATGTCTTAGGATGGTATTGATCTTTTGTCGTTGAGTGAGATCTTGATGATTGTTGTTAAATAATTCCTTTATAGGTACTAGTGGTGGTGTGGTTATTATTTCTCACTAATTTATGGATTCTTTCATGCTTGATGTAGTTGGTTCTATGCCTTAACATTTTTAAATTCTTTTTATATTCATTTATTCCTTTATAAATTTTTTCAATGAATTTATTGTGGGTTGAGAAATGTGTTTTTAAATTATTTTTTCATGCTTATGTGATGGTAATGGATTTTATAAAGGAAATGGTTATATTTTGTGTAATCTTTATGATATTGTTTGTTAAAGTGTCTTATGCCTTATGTGGAAGGATATGAAAGTGTTTTCAAATGCACTTTTGGTATGAACATGTTTGAAGTGGGTTTTCAATGGAAAATAAATTATTCTAGCATGTTAGATTTTATTGTGATCCTTTAAATGTGAATTTTAAATTATGTAAATTATTTAAAGCACGTTTTAAAGTGAACTTGGTTTATGTGTGGAATTAAAAATTGGTCATGGACCATGGAAATGGTTAGAATCAATTTTTTTGTTTTCCTTGTTCTTTTTCAAATGGGTTTCTTTGGTTGTGAAAGTGGTAAAAATAGTAATTCCAAATAGTTTTTGTGTGTGAAAAATAGAAAATTTTTTATTTATGGAAAGTAGTGATTTCTTGATATTTTTATAATACTTCAAATGTGAATGTGAAAATGGTGTTTTTTGTTACATATGAAATGAGGGATTGAGAATAAGTGACTCTTGAGTATCTAGTATGGATGACTAGATCTAGTATGCTAGTGATACAGAAGTGGATAGTCCCAGTTTCACTTAGATAGATTGAAAATTACAACACTCACTAAACTATAAGGATGATTGGAAACAACTATAAAATTGGGGTGTCTCTTCCTAGTGGTGTGTTCATGAGAAAGCTGATGGTTGTGGTTACTATAACACATTTCACTAAGGATCAAGGTTCTAGTGTCTCACTCAAGCTAAATTACCCATAGAGATTTACCCATGGTTCTCTATTGTGACATATGTAATGTGATTTTATCTAATGGAATACAGTGTAACTTGATTGAATTTTATTTTAAAGAATTTTTTTATTAATTAATGTTTTCATCATAAATGTTACCTTTAAAAGTATTGTGCTGAGAATATTTCTTTGAATAAATGGTTTTCTTTGAAAGTGTTCCCTTAAAAATGTTTTTGTTTAAAAAAAATTCATGTGAATGCTTCAAAGGCCTTTTTATAAATGCGCATGTTAATTTGTCTAAAAATGTTATATCATGGAATCTTTATTTTGGGGTGGCATCTTACAAGCCTCTAGATCACACCCTACATACACCTTTGTGTATCTATAGACTTTTTTTTTATGACTTAGGTAAAGGAAAGATGAGTCAAGGAGATTTTGGTGGTTTCGGGTTGCTAGTGTTCCTCTTTTTGCAGGTTGGTGGTGGTGGCTTGAGGAGGATTCTCCTCCTATTACATGGTGGTTTTTGGATAGTGTAGTTGTTCCCTTTTTATTATTGAACATTTGGGTTTGATTCAAGTTGTAAACATGGAATCTGGAAATTTTTGTAGCCTATTTGGTTTTGGTTCTTCAAGTATGTCTAGTTTATTTTTTTGGCTATTTGTGATTATATAAAAGGGTGAAATCACTTTAATAGCATAATTTTGATACCCAAGCACTATTTTCCATACCATGGATATTGGGAATTCCCTTAGGGGTATGCCACATACTAGGTTAGTTGTCGGGTTGGATGGAACTCGGTCTTGGTTTGTGACAACACCTATCAAGACATGTGTCTCAACAATATCCAGAAAAAATGTCTACCCAGAATCCTTATATACATTATAGAGGTGATGGTACTCCCAAAACCCCAAACCTAGGGCTCTTAATAAGATATCCAACGGATTTTCATCTATGTGAACGTAATTTTATTCCCTAATATCTTTCATATTGTTATGTCTCGACTCGAACATACACCTGAAAAGTGCTAAATGGGTTGGGTGTTACTAACCTTAGGTGCACCTCCCCGAACGCCGAAGGCTACCGACTAGCAGCGAGGGTGTAAATGGGTATAGTGGGGAGGTTATACCATCTCAGAGTAAAATAAGGTACCTGTCCGAGTACAATATAAAATAAGAGACTCTACAGACTCGAACCAGGCCTGCATAGCATATGCATTATCAATAGCAGATAAACCAGTGGAATAAATATAGAAATAAGCACAGCGGAATGTAAACAAAACAACATGATGAACACCACTTATAAAAACTAATGAAACAAAAATAATGCATCCACAATAGGTCATACATGTCAATAAAAATATTCTCATGGCTAACCAAAAATACATAAAAAATAAATTAAGCATGCGTATACAAGAAAGAAAGAAAAAATAATAACTCCAGCTAGGCATGACCTCAGGGTCCATGTCAAATCATCACACAATAGCTAATACGTTCCAACTCCTAATGCTGATCTCTTTCCGTAATGTAAATCCAGAAAGTGTACACTCATCCTGAAGGGCCCGTGTAGGGTGTGAGATGAATTTAAGTATGATATGACCCAATTGTGTGTACCTAGTATATGTGTTTAAGTAGTAATTAATCTATAAGGAAAGTAAACATTACGATTCACAATGTCAAAATAACCTCTGATGGTGATCAACATCCACCATCAGCCAATGCCAAAATCTCATTCCCGTAACAAGGCACCACGTGCCTCCTGACACCACGTGTCTCAAGAACTGAAGACCTAAAGGCATGCCCAATAAATAATAACATAGAACCATGTACCTCCTAACACCTTGTGTCTCAAGTAATGACATCACATAGGCAAGTCCAAGTGACAATAACCTGACACCATGTGCCTCCTGACACCTCGTGTCTCAAGTACCAGCATCCCATAGGCATGCCCAAACAATCTGAAGGCTTCTCACCTTCCACGTGGCTTCCATGATAAGCACCCCCAAATCATAATCACCTAAAAACAACAATGGGGGCATGTACACAAATGATGGGTCAAAACCACCTCATCACAGTGTCATCTATGTGTGCATAACCCAAGTCACAGATGAGTGGTAATCCTGAAATTTAGAACTCAATCCACAACCTCTTGGGAACCTCATGCCCCAATGACCATGTCACTCAGAATCTGATGGCCTTTCCACCAAAGTAACTCGGTCCATGCCCAACCTGACAGTCACACTTCCTAAATCTAACTTCCATGATGCCCAATCCTATGGTCAAACAACCTAAATAATCTGGTCTAAGTCCAACACAACCCAAAGGATGATGCATATTCAATATAAATAATCACATATATTTAATCAAAATAATCACTCTAAATAGGTAAAACAATTAAACCAGTTGAATTTCATTGGACAGGTATTATCCCAGACCAGCACTGAGGTCTTGAAATCCTCTAAAAAACTTAATCATGATTAACTAGTTTAAACTTAGTAGTTTAGTCAAATAATTCAATTATAACCATTTTTTAACCCCTATCCAAAATGCCCCAAATAATAAATGTCCTATAACCCAACCTCACTCAAGAATAAAATGGTAATGGAATGCCCAACAGCATCCCATAAAGAATACAGTCAATTCAATAATAATGAAAATGGGTCTCACTTAATACCTCACATTGTGCTAAAAATCCGCAACCCCAAAATGACCATGAAAACACAAAATAGGGTATGCACCACCTACCTTAGATTCGTAAATGTAGGAACGTATGATGTCGATAACCGATTCAAAATTTATATCCATAGATCTAAATTTCTATGAAATCCCAGCAATTCTAATTAGATGAAAACTATGGCGTGTGAGGAAAAGGAACAAGAACAGAATATGGTATGTGGGTTTATCCTAGATGATGTGATCCTGTAGCCACTGACTGATTGACGAATAGATGTTGATGGAATAATCTAGAAGAAGAAACATTCTCAACCTCCTGGAGTGTCACAATCTGAAAAAGGGGAAGAAGAATATAGTTTTGGAAACGAGACACGACACTCTCCCATATAAATGAATAAAATTAAAAATACACATCATGTATTAAGAATGACACGCCTTGTATTAGCGTTTCCATACTCTAACTTACATGGGTTTCTAGGTAATTACATGTCTTAGATGAATCACATAGGCCAACACTTGGTTAGGAATCAGCCGATTTGTAGAGAGTAAAATACACAGTGTGTTAAGGAACACTACACACCATGTTGTAGAATGTTTTTACACAGGCACCACACGGCATGTACTTAGTCAGCACGCGGTCAGTACACACCTAACATACACATAGTGTGTACTTCAGGGTACATGACGTGAAACCTATAAATTTACAAAACTACCGAATTTTCCGCCCTTTTTTTCTCAAAAAAAAAGTAAAAAAAAATGAAAAATAAGACACGTACCTCAAACAAATAACCGTTTTCTTAAAACAAATACCCTCCTTAAAGCAATTCGTCATCGAATTTACCTTCTAAGGGTGGTGAAGAAAGATTCCAAAACAACTCTGGCCCAAAACTCAAAACAATCAAAGGTCCATCAACCTATTACCCAGACTGATGGTCCCCCCATGATGCATCTTCACCCCTACACCCTATCAGGTACCCCCGTGTCGTTCCCAACACCCAAACATATTCCACATAGCATCGGTGTCTTCCTCCATGAGGTATTTCATCCCACGGATTCTCAAAACATAAATTCATGCCTTTCACTTCATGTAACCTGCATCCTCGATGCCCTGATGCCCATGGCACCTCAAATATTCTTCATCCTTGATGTTCCTAAAGCTACGCATCTCATATATACATATTACACTCCTAAAAGGGTTCTAATCCCACTGAATATATTCTGGTCAGTCTATATATATCATATGAACCTCGGGAACTCAAAAAGTACATGCCTCAATAGGTAATTTCAAAAATAAAACAAGAAAAATCACATCCTTGCTCCTAGCACAGCTCTGACCATCATCAACTCACCAGCTAGCTCATTATCTGGTAGCTCAACAGCATGCACTTGTACCGAATTATGATGGCCAGATACCTAACCTCCCTATGGTGATACTTAGTCACCGGCCACTGACCCCTTAGCTAGGACTCAGTGTCTCTTCCATGTCTTCCACGTGTAGTTGAGCCTTGTTTACCCTCACCTGGTACCGATCCTAAATCAAACCCAGACGTCATTGTCTGTCCTGGTCCCTACCTTCTAGCAATCTAAGAAGGCTTCTTGAAGAACCTCACTAGATGACCAACCTATCCACATGCCCAACACTCCTTTGGAGGCCTATCACATTGAGTCCAAACATGTCATGGCTAACCATAAATAAATAAAACCACTAATGAACTTCCACGATGTGGTCTAGCTAAGTCCTTGGCCTGACTGCATTACAAGAACTCATCCCGACCACGCTTCATACTATCATAACCATCAACTAAAGCCACCGACTAGCTCAAACTGGATTTTTCTGTTACGTTTCCCTCAGTTATGAGAGTCTAATTCATCGCCTCCGAGAACATGGTCAACATGAAGATTTTTACCTACGCATTAATGGTGTGACGCAAGTCATCCTCAAAACACATCACCCTCTAGGTTCCATCACTTACCATACCTAGTGCAAATCAAGACAATAATATGAATTTATTTTCATAGTCCATGACATACATGTCACCATACTAGAGACTATAGAACTCCCAATCTCTCTCTTCCCTTAGCTTCTCTCGAAAAAAGTGCTAAAAATCCTATACTTGATGTCCTTCCATGCCATTCATTTGTTTCAGCATGCCTAACCCTGCACATCCCACCAACGCTTTGTGGTTCCTCTCATCATGTATGTCACTTGAATGACCCTCTTCCCTAGATGCATCTTGATCTGCTCAAATATCATACGCATGGTCTCTATCTATTTTTTAGCCACATGTGGACCATCCCCACCCTAAAAAAGTAGAAAGTGATGTGATTGTAACTCTGGTGTCATATATGCCATAGGGGGATATATACCCTATGTGCCTCTGTCAATCCCCTACAAGACACGTACTTGAGCTAGATCAGAGCTTCTTGTTGAGCCACGGCCCAAATGCTTCCAAATCTGGTTGCTCTGCTTTTACTGGATTCTGAACCTGATCTTATCCCAATGCTTGTACCTGTGGCTCATGCTCTACCTATCCCATAGGTGTCTGAACCTGATTGTGCTCCTTCAGCACTGTACCATCACCCTCCTTACATAACAGCGACTCGTCTAGGAGGAACCCACTAAATACCATAAATGGTCAGACAACACACATATATAACCAATATATATATATAACGCATATAAGGAAATTAGTAAAGAGCAAGTGCATAACAACTATTGTTACTCTCCCCCACCGCAACCATTCCACATGGTATCCTAGCCCCACAGCCTCCTCACCCACATTCAAAAGAGACATGTATCATAGTAACCTAAGGCCACACCCATCCTGACAACTAGCATTGCCTCAAAATAATGACTGAGTCACCCAATATTGACATTCATACTGCCTCAAAATAATGTCCAAGACGCCCAATCCTAGTGATCAATATCACCTCAGTCATAGTACTTGTAAGCTCATATACGATCCATGCCCAAATCTCATGTCATGTGAAATTTTATATAATTAAAATCTTGGCATATTACATTGTAATTAAACAGGAAATTATATTAGAAATGTCATCCTTCA
This sequence comes from Viscum album, assembly GCA_963277665.1. Taxonomy (NCBI): domain Eukaryota; kingdom Viridiplantae; phylum Streptophyta; class Magnoliopsida; order Santalales; family Viscaceae; genus Viscum; species Viscum album. Next base: position 377,697,704 of record OY728132.1, read on the forward strand.
CATTTCAGAAGTATCTATAGCATGGAAATTGGTATTATTCACATGTTATTATCACTTCACAAATCGTATGTGCAGATATGAAATTGAAATACCTGAAATAAGTTCCTATAAAAATCAAATAAAACACACCCTGCCATACTAGGCCATAGTCCAATTCTCCATTAATGCATCAGGTCAAGGGTAACATATCACAACCAATAATATCACACACCATGTAAGCCACCAAGCTGGAAATCATATAAATAGTAATCTGAAGAAAATCAAAAAAAATCCCACCAAGGTAAAATGGCTTATCCCTCGTACCTAGGGCTGCAGGAACACAAGAACAAGCTAGAAACCGAGTCCCAATAACAACCTATCTCTAGTATACCATATCCCAAATAGTAAAACCATTAGAAATAAAATGGTAGTCTAGATCTCATTAGTAGGTAGTAAAAAAATGCTACTAAATCCATGTCAAGAACAAACCTCATCTAATACCACTTTGTTACATCCTGACCTGAACAGCCACCCAAACAGGGCTAAATGGGTTGGGTGTTACTGGCCTTAGGCACACCTCCTCAAATTCCAAAGGATGTAAACTAGCAACGAGGGTGTAAATAGTTATATTGGGGAGGCTATACCCACTCATAGGAAAATAATCTACTATTATGTGTACAATACAGAATAAAAGATTATGAAGAATCGAACCAAACCTATGTAGTGGAAGCACAATAAATAGAAGATAAACTAGCTGAAGTAATATATAAACAAGCGCATCAGAATGTAAAAAAAACATCTTGCTGAATAACACTTCTAACAACTGCAGAAACAAAAAAAACATGCATCCAAATTAGGTCATACATATTAATAACAATGGAGACCATGTCTAACCAACAATAGCTAAATAATAAAGTAATCATTCTGATATAGGAATGAAATAAAAACAATGTAACTCCACCTAAGCATGACCTTAGTGTTCATGCCAAATATCCATGCAATAGTTAATATGGTCTAGCTCCTAAAGTTGATTTATTTCATGCACGTAAATCCATAAAGTCTAAATGTGTCCCAAAGGGACCGTGTAGGGCGTAAGATGAATCTTAGTATGATTCTACCCAATAGTGCATACCTAGTATAGGTGTTTATGCAGGCATGAATCTATAAGGAAAGTATTTAGTCTGATGCACAATGTAAACAAAATCTCTATCGGTGCTCAGAAGCCAGTGTGGAGAGTCACCTAATTCAGCCAATTCTAGAATCACTCTCACCTAACTAGGTACCATGTGCCTCCTCACACTGTGTGTCTCAAGTACTGACATCCTAAAGGAACGCCAAACAAATAGTAACTAAGTACCATGTTCCTCCTGACACCTCAGGTCTCAAGTACCAACGTCCGATATGCATTCCCAAGTGATAGTAACCTAGCACCATGTGCCTCCTTACACCTCGTGTCTCATGTATCAACATCTCATAGGCAAGCCCAAACAATCTGAAATCACCTCACCTTCCACACGACTTCCATATCAAGCACCCCCAAACCATAATGACCTTGCCACAACAATGGGGGCCTCTTCCCACATGATCAGTCAAAACCACCTCATCATAGAGTCGTATATGTGCACACAACCCATGTCACGGGTGAGTGGTAATCACCAAAATTATAACCCAAGCCACAACCTCTCTATCACCTCATCCCCTACGACCATGTTGCTCAGAATATGATGGCCTTTCCACCAATGTAACTCAGGCCATTCCCAACCTGACACTCACATTCTCTTAATCCGATGTCCATGATGCCCAATGATGTGGTCAAACCACCCAAAAATTCTGGCACAAGCCCAACATAGCCCAAAGGTTCTAGTATATGAAATATCAAGCATCGCATATATTTAATCAAAAGAATCACTCTAAATAGTAAAAACAATTAAACCAGTTGAATTTCACTAGCCATGTATTGTACCATACCAGCACTGAGGTCTTCAAAGCCTCTAATAAACTTAATCATTCGTAAACAGTTTAAACTCAGTATTTTATTAAAAAAATTCAATTATAAAAATTTTGGCACCCCCAGAAAAAATTACCTAAATGAGAAGTGGCTTCTAACACGGCCTCGTTCAAGTATGAAAAGGTAAGGGAATTCCCAAAGGTATCCCATAAGGTATGGGGTCAATTCAATAATAAGAAACATGGGTCTCGCTCAATACATGACATTGCACTAAAAAGTCACAACCCCTAAATGACCACGAAAACTCAAAACATGGTATGCACCACCTAACTTAGATTTGTAGACGTAGGAATGTCTAATATCATGCTCCAATTAAAATCCAATCTTCATAGATCTATGATTCTATCAAATCCCGGCAAATCTACTCGGATTGAAAATACAGCGTGTGAGGAAAAGGAACAAGAATTGAATAGGGTACCCGGGTTTAGCCCTACTAAGGTGATCATGTATCCATTAAAGGATTGAATAATGGATTTTAAATGAAGAATATTTGAGAATAAATGTTCTCATCCTCCTAGAGTGTCATAGCCTGAAAATGGGTAAGAAGAAGATAGTTTTGGAAATGAGATGTGATTCACTCCCATATAAATGAATAAACATAAAAATTCATAGTTTGTATTAATGACTACATGTTGTGTAGTATCTTGTCCATTATATGACTTATGTGGGTTTTCAGTTCATCACAAGGCTTAGATGTGTCACTCTGGTCAATACACGGCTTGGAATCAATCAGTTCATAGAGAGTAAAATAGATGGCATGTTAAGGAACACTACACACCGTGTAGTTAAATATCTTTACACAGTCAACACATGGCATGTGCTTAGTTAGCACGTGGCCAGTACACACTTAATATACACACGGCGTGTAATTGGGGGTACACAGTGTGTGACCTATAAATTCTTAGAACAACTTAGTTTCCCCCCCATTTTCTCAAAGACAGCGTAAAAAAATAAGAAAAAATAAGACGCATACCTCAAAGGAAGAACCATGTTCTTACATATAGGAATTTTTATTTTTATACATTAAATTATTTATTAATACATAAAATACCAAAAAAGAATTATTTCTCATATGTTGATATTTTTTTTGTTTTTATTGAATAATATTTATCCATCTACTCCTCCATCAAATGGGAAACAAACCCATCACATATGTGTACTTAAGACTACCTCCTGACGAACTGATGTGATTTTCTTTCAATCATCGACACTCATGAATAGTTATAATCATGGAATCAATGAATATATATAATACTTATGAAATTATTTAAAATCAATATATCATCCACTTCCATACCTTTTCACCCATTAAGGGGATGATATCGTTGCTCATTCGTACGCATGACCTTCCCTCTCCACGATGCATTTTGACTAATTCTTTATATCAAAAAATTAAATAATTGTTTAATAAATGAATATAATGAGTAATTATTATATTTAAAAAATTAATATGATTCTGGATATGATGGATATATGTTCTATACACAATTAATGGAACTTTTAAGACAAAAAACTCATGAAAAAGTAAGGCAATTAACACCTGAAATAGAAATAATAATAATAAAATTTCCAACGAATGGGTGATAAGATGTTTTAATAGGATCATATATGATATTTTAAAAATTAATATGTTTTTTATAAATTAAAAACATTTATTAAAACCATTATACAGCATTTTTATGAGATTTCAATCAAAAGGAAGAGTGAGGTAAGGAATTTTTTTCAATTTAATTTCATTGAGTGATATTGTAATTTTATGCACCTAATTTCATTATATGGTGTATATACATGACCTTTTACATATAATATCATCAATACTTCCGACTTCATGGTATATTATATTTTAATTTAAATTATTTCATTCAAGGGGATTTGACTTAGAAATTACCCAAGTGGTAAAGAATTTAATAACTCAATTTCATTTTATTGGGTTATATTACTTCTTAATTATCTTTGATATTAAAAGATTATGAGTGTAATGAATTTTTATTTTATTATTTTTTATTTAAAAAAATTATTTGACTATTTACATTTGATACACATAATCTATTCATTGATTTATTTTCACTTCAATGTTATGATCATTGTAAGGGTTTCTCATCTCAAATTGTCTTCTTTGGGACATATGTCATGCTATACACCTATATTATTTTACGATGTGTATCTAATAAACCATTGATATTTTATATAATTAATCTATTTATATTAATTTAATGTAATTTTTAATTTTATTTTATTCTATTCGTGGGGCTTATGATTTAAATTTTACCAAAGCTGTAAGATAATTATGTTTCAATCTAAATTTAATTGGGATTTTTTATATTTGAATTTCCATTAAATTAAATTATTTAATAATTTACTTATAATACCCTTTAATTTTATTATCCTATAGGTATTCATGATATTTTCAAGTAATATTAAAATTTTCCACTCTTTAATACTTAATATGGTTGAGAACTTTATTTAATAAAATTCATCGTCATTTATCTCTTTGATCAAAAATAATTTTTACTCCAAATCCATTGTTTCTAAAAGAATATAAAAAATATTAATATTATTTTTTAAATTCATTTTTACATGTAATTGGATTTTAAAAAAATTAAAAGGAACTTTCCTGTCATTTCCTAAACAAGGTACTTCTGACTTTTATTACAAAACTTTGAATGGAATCTTTGTTTTCAATGTACTCAGCATGAATAAAACATTTATATCATCATGACCAATAATTTATTTCTATATTCCTTTACTAATTTACAAGGTTATTTTCAAATAAAATATTCTTCCTTATATTTTTTATGTTCCTAGTTTGTAAAAGTTATTTTCAAAGTGAAAATGGTATTTTTACCCAAACAAATTGATGACATTTTTATGGTATTTATATTCATCAATGACAACACACATTTATAATAATTAAACTCGAATGTGAATATTTGGTAATGATACTATCACTATGCTTTCTTCGTATGTCTTATGATCATTTAGACGATGAAATGTATTTAATTTTACTTTCCTGATTAATTTTGTATTCATTAACTTTTCCTTCAAACATTCACATTCTAATGATCATTAAAAAAATTATTTTCCCTAAATATACTTTTTTATCATAGATATTATTATTTCATAAACTGTATATCATTTCGACATATGGGTTTTTACTTTCAATGTTATTTGATTGAATGGGTAAATATTTATATTCTACATTCTTTATTCATTACAGATATTAATTAATAAGGAATATTCTTAATAAATTAAATCAATCATTTGATATATGAGGAATGAGTTTGATATGGATTGATTTGTTGGTCTTGGATTTATATTTCCCCTCAATTAATTGGTAGTTTAATAAGGAAAATTATAAATATATCATTAAATATATTTTTACCCATTATTTTACACCATCCTATGAATGGACATGATAGTATATCTATCATGATTTTAGATATCATGTCTTCTTATATTAATCATTTCCTTTATTATCAAATCTCTTATTATTATCGATGAAATTATTACATTGATTTTTTACATAAATGAATTTTGTGCTCAAGTTATTGATAAAATTTATTTTTCATCCAGGTATTTATCTTTCCATATAGATTATTTCTTGTCTAATTATTATTTTCAGGTTATTTATTAAATTCCATGTGTGCTCAGATATTTAAATTTCTATATTGATTATGCCTTATTGATTATTCTTTTTTATTCATGATAGATTCTACTTTAATTAACTCTCACCGAGCATCTAAGAACACCCTTATATTGTTTTTAATTCCCTTGGATATGTGGAATAATCCTTTGAATGAGTTCATGGATGTATAATTTTTTCTTTCACTGTGTTGTATTTCATTTAGTTAAATTTACTGAAATAATCATTTATGTGTCTTGTTTTCCAATTATACTAAACTATTGGTCCTGTGGGATGTACTCACTTGTATCTAGAACCACTATAATAATTTAAACAATAGCTCTAGGTGACTAGGTTTGAGTTATTTATAATAAGTGTATGATAACATGAGTTTAATGTTGGTAACCAATGGCCTACATACAATGGATTATAATATTAATTCATAGAATAAATATTGGTAGTTCATAATACATGAATCATAAACAAATCAATGAACATAAGCCATGAGAGAAAATAATTGGCATAAGAGATGGAATTTTAGGATACACATAAGTATAGAAAACCATATTTCAAAGATACCCCCAAAGACATTCATAACATGTTAGGCTTCTGTTAACCACCTATGTACCTATTTTATGATTTGGATAACCTTATGTGTACCCTCTTTATGGATTGGTATAATACCCCATATTAAATTTAAGATCATAAAACATTAATAAATATCCAATTCATTTGAGGTAGATATATTTACTACACATCACATAATGAAAATCATATATATATGTGCCAAAAGATCAAAAAACATTACTCATATCAAACCCCATGAACTGAAATGGGTTTCAAAAACATTTCATCATATTTTAACCCGTGGAAAATAAATATGTTCCATAAAAATATTTTATTAATAAACATAAACCATCCAGAGAAAGCATATTGGAAGTATAATTGGATCATAACCCTATTAAGGCTAAAGTAACAATAAAGGATGTCATCTTAGATAGAAAATTATTTTTAAATATTACTTTGAACATTTTTTGAGGAAAATAAACTTTTCATTTTGAAATAAATTATTTAAAATATAAATTTTTTAAAAAAATATTATGGAAAAGATTTTATTTTAAGAAAATCATGATAACTTTTAAAATAGACTTCAATACAAATATTTTTTATGATAGTAATAAATTCCTACTTTTCGTATAAGTTAAAAAACATTCCTTTTACACTATTGTAAAAAAGGGTAAAAATGCCTCATTTAGAAAATGGAAAGAATATTCATTTCAAATCATTCTTAAATAAATTAAACTTGGTTTAAAGTTAATTTAATAAATCATTGGATAACAGTAAAAATATTTTTCAATACTTTTTTATAATAACATGGATATTGAAGAAAAAGGATTTTCGACAATAGAGTGAAATAAAGTCATTTTTCCTTAAAAGGTTATTTTCAGTCTACTGAGCACATAAAGTGAGGAAAATTAAAGTAAAAATGTTTTTTAAAGAAACAAAATGTGGATAATTTTAATGACCCATAAAATTCAATGTAATTTGTTTTAAATTATTTGGGATTATTATTTTTATGTGAAAATTGATGGCCTGTAATTCCGAGGCCTGGTGTGCCCTGAATGAATTTCTAAACATTTTTTCGGGTACATTTTGTAAACGTACGGGCATCATTTCCTTTCTTTTGAACCGGTGCTTGGATTAAAAATCTTAGGGCATCGTTGAATCCGTTACACTAGGATTCTCTTAAGGGAAGCTTCACTGCGACAGTATTTGGGCAGGTGAAAAAGATATTTTTTGAAACTTTTAAAAAAATAATAAAATAAAATAAATTTTTATTTATTTCGTTTTCTTTTTCCTAAGACCTATTGAGTGGTGGTGGAGGGGACCACAGAGGTGGTAAGAAATTTAATTATGGGGTGTTAATTGCATAGTTACACTTTGGTTGCATAACCACCCCTTACGGCAATTATTTAGGCACTTTAATTACGTGAATTAATGAGGCACTTTAATTACGTGAATTAATGAGGCACTTTAATTACATGAATTAATGATTCACATTAATTATGTCAATTAATGAAACTCATTAATTCCTCAAGGAATTACTCGCCTTTCCCCCTCCTATTTAATTGGATCTTGGGGTGGGGTTTTGGCATGGCTTCATCAAGCGAGGAACCCCTGACAAAGTGACGTTATTCCTTCCACCGATGGAAAATAGGGGATTAAAGACTCCCATTATTGGATCGATCCGAATGTTGATGGATGGAGAATGCCAATGCATGCGAACCTCCTCCTTTGTCTCTAATACCATTGAATGTGGAAGCACCACCATCAGTGACGTCCCCAAAAAATCATGTCGTATGGGTTGTCTTTTAATTCAAGAGTTTCCCTTGATTCTATTTCTCTCTATTTAATTTATGGGAGGTTGTTGTGGGAGATTTAAATGGTGTTCATTATTATTTAATAGTGATGAATAATTGCCTCCCTCTTCTTATAACGCTAACATTGAGGTCGTGGGAGAAACGAACAATGCTCGGACCCTCCGATGCTTTCCTTTTGGTTTCATTCTTCGGGGACAATTTTCCTGATTCAATGGTAATGCGAGACAGAAGGTCACACTGTGGTAGCGGCAATCCGGGAGGCCCACAGGTGTAGATGGAACCAATAACGGACCACCGGAGCAAGTTTGGTGGCCCTTGGAAACAACCATCGGTGGCGGATGGTGGTGGCTTGAGGAGGCCCACGGAAACCGGCCACGGGTAGTGGGAAGGCCGTGCACCGTCGCGTGCTATGGTGGCCAGATGCAGCCAACCCGAGCTGGCTGCATGGGAGAGGGTGGCGCCCACAGGCACCGTCGGTAGCAGAAGCCTCGACTAGCAGGTTGCGGGAGGAGGGGGCGGCGCAAACCTCGCGTTTCACTGCGTCACGCGGGATAAAACGGTCCCGCATCTGCAGTGCCAACTGAGAGGATCAATCCACCATCAGGAGGACCGGCCAAAACGCGGGCGGGCCGAATGGGCCATGCTGGACTCGCGGCCAAATGAGCCAGCGCGGGTGCGCCGTGCCCCACCTGGCGGGCTGGGCCAACCGCAGATCGGGCCTGTGAACCATCCGGGCCAAATCTGATATGCTAGACTAAGTGAATTGAGCCGACCCTTAATGGGTCAGACCCGGGCGGGGTAAGGTATACCCCGAGACCCATTGCATCAGGTCGGCCTGACCGAGTCAGACCGTCCCCAAACCCAACAGGCCCCCGAATAAAGAAACGACAGTAACTAATGAACCGGGTGTTCGTTTGACACGTTGTCTTTGGCATTGGGACCCATTTTTGGAAGTGTTCCTTTGGTCCTATTTTGGCGGGCCTGACAATGTCGTGCCAGACTGAGGTGCGATCACCCCCATTTCACAGAAATGGGTGTAACTAACAGACCAGGCGTCCAATCGATGCGCCGTATGTGGCATAATGACCCTTGTGACAAGGAGGTCCCTTGGAGATACTCTAAGTGAGTTTTGATGGAGTTTGAAAAGTGACTTTTTTTGGATCAGACGTGAATCCAACCTGGCCCTTTTTACAAACGTGCACATATCTCAGAGACTGGGCTTCTGATCGACGTGTCATCTATCACGTTGGGACCCCTATGACGGGGCTATCCCTTGGGGTTTATTTTTTTTGGGACATTGTACTGGTTGAAAAAGGACCGATGGCTTGAGGAGCATAGTCTTCCAGAGATCAGGCGTGCTTCGTGCGGGTATCCAGTGGCTAGATGTCACATGAAGAAGAAGAGTGACCAATGCGATTCAGCATTAGAAAATCTCGAGTGGTATGATCTAGTTGTATAAATAATTGTCCCTACCTCTGTACTAAAAACCAATAAGGGTCAGCACCAGTGACCAATACGAGTCATCACCAGTGACCAATATGGGCTAGCACCAGCAACCAATACGGGTTATCACGAGAGTCCAATATGGGTCAGCATCTAGTGACAAATACATGTCAGCATTTAGCGACCAATACGGGTCATCACATAGTGACCTATACAGTTCAACAATATATTTACTATGGATACGATGATCTGGCTTTACAAATAGTCATTCCTATCCTAGTAACCTTGAAGTTATACTGTTATAGTGAGTTGTCTCTTTTGCTTTGTGCTTCATGATTTAGATCATTCTTGTGATATTACCTTAGTGTAATTTCTTGTGATGTTTTCCTTTGTGGATTACTGAGATACCATAGAGGGTCTTGAGGTCACTATTGGGCACTATTATACTTACCCATGCATGGTCTCCATGCGCACGTGTGTGTCTGGTGCAGACTATTGATGCTCCAAGGTAGACTTTGGAGGTTCGATACTTGGTGGAGCTTGGTGTGATGGGATAAATCGAGATCCTATTCTTCAACTTCATACTTCCTGTTAATACCCTCAAATTAGAGCTCTAGGGAAGATGTGACAGTTGTTTACTTTATTTTCAATTTCAACGACTTGTATCCTGGCCCACTATTTTCAGTTTACATTTGTACTTGTGGTTGTACTTTACTCTCGTGGTTATACCATAATTTTTTTAGTTGTTTACTTCAATTTCCCCTTTTGAGTCTATTTAGATCTCTAAGGCAATGCCTTCCCTGTTCAAGAAAATCCTTCAGGTGCTAGTCACCAACCCCTGGCCTATAGAAGGTGGGCTTGGGGTAGTCACGTCCAAGCCTCGTGGGACAGGTCATGACAAAGTGGTATCAAAGGGCGGCCATTTCAACCAGAAGAACTAAGAGTCTAATTATAATGAGGCAATGGTGTAAAATGACTTGAGTTCAGTTTACAGTACAGGGAGTCCAGTGTTGGTGCGGCAGCCGACGTATCCCAACACCCAAACCCTGAATTCAATTTTCCGACTCAGTACAGGAAAACACTGGTTTCTAGTGTTTTGATAAGTTTTCTTAAACTATTTTGAGTCATCTAACTAGGTATAACCTATTGAATATGACACATCTATTTCATATAGGATGACTCCACAAAGACATCCATCTGGGATTCCAGTTATAGATTATGATTGTGGCCCATTGAGCGACGAGGCATCGGTACAGGGACCACTCATAGGGATGGAGCCTTTGGGTTGTGCACCACCACCACCACCACTTGTTGAGTTGAAGATGCTACCAGTAGATCATGCACGTCAGCTGAGCATGTTACAAGAGTTTCAGAGATAGAGGTATCTGAGATTTCGAGGTGAAACGGACCCCCATGCAGCATAGGAATAGCTTGATGTGGTTTTTCAAGTCTTTCACTTAGTAGATACACCTGCCGAGCATATGAGGATCTTGTATTCTAGCCTTCTAAAAGGCTCTATAAGACGATGGTGAAGCTCGACGCTCTAGGTGCATGAGGAGAGACCCTCACCTGGCCGGACTTTAAGAGCCTTTTCAGGGCAGATTTCATGCCTGTGACACTACGCTCTGTGTGTATTCAGAAGCTGTTGCATCTCCAGTAGGGCAGCTAGACTATGGATCAGTACTCTTCCAGATTAACTGACGTCTCCTGATACTCCACCAACATGGTACAAGACCATTATATCTGAGACTAGACCTTTGCGTAGGGGCTATGATGATATATTAGAGCTATGACGGTTTCTCTCAGCATCGCAAAGCAGGCTATGGTTCTAGAGTGAGATTTACTGATGGAGATCATCCTTGTCGGGTAGGCACAGATAGTGAAATCCCCTACCGGGCAACAGGTAGCATAGTCATCTGTAGCTTGCAATAGATAGACAATGCAGAAGCACAAGAGGGCTGGACCTTCTGGAGGGTGGCCCCGGGACGTAGGGTCATAGGTGCGAGGCTCGAGAGGCTGAGGGATCCACCAGCGAGGAATGATCTATTTTTTCTTTCAGGGAACAGATTAACAGATCACATGACTGTCCAACTCAATGTGTAGATGATCGGCAGACTCTGGAGGGTCTACAGAGGTAGAGGTAGTAGTAGGAGCAGGAGCGTCACCTAGGTAGAGGACAGGGCTGGGGAGATGGACGTGCAGCAGGAGGTGTTCGGGGTCACCAGGAACTACCACCACCACACCTAGGTGGTCCACCATGAGCTCAGGTAGTAGGTGGATGGGGACAGGCCTATCTACAAGCAGTTGAGGCTCCTGATCTTGATGTCCCTGATATGATAATAAGTATTATCTATATCTTATATAATTTAGTAGCAGTGCTTATCGACACATGTGCTGGCCATTTTTTCCTTTTCACAACCTTAGTTCGGGACTCTGATATTCTGACTGGGCTTTTAGCTCAACCATTGTGTTTGGATAATCCTATAGGAGGAGATTCAGTAGTCACACACTGGTACTGACATTGTCATATTACTCTCAAAATGGAGAGTTTCATAAGGGACCTTCTAGTAGCATTTTTGAAGCCCTACGACATCATTCTTTGCATGGACTATCTATAATTAGTTCACGCATAGATTGGATTCTTGAGACATACAGTGAGATGTATGTGTAGAGATGGAGGCTAGTTTTTCTTTGAGGGTGATAATTAAAACAGAGCAGCATGAGATGAACTTATACTCGGGAGGGTGCGGTCGATTACATATCAGCTGGCTTGCATAAACTTCGACATGGTGGATGAAACGAGTCCACAATTTTCAAGGATGGTGGATGAGTATGAGGACATATTTCTAGAATATGTCTCAGGAAAACATCCTCGTAGATAGGTAGACTTCTGAATTGTCTTGTACCCAAGAATAACACCGATATCTACCCAAGCATATCAAATGGCCAATGCGGTGCTTCGGGATCAGAGGGTACAATTGGAGTACTTGCATAGGAAGGGATTCTAAAGGCCTAGTTTTTCACCATGGGAATCCTTAGTGTTGTTTTAGAAGAAGGCAGATGGAATTTTGAGTATATGTGTGGACTTCTGGTGCCTAAACCTAGTGATTGTGAAGAAAAAGTATCTTCTTCTGGGTATTGATGATCAGTTTGATCAGTTGAAATGAGTGAAGAGGTTCTTGAAGATAGACCTAAAATTAGGTTATCATCAACTCAGGGTATGGAATGAGGATATACCAAATAAAACCTTCATATGTCAGTATGTCCATTAATATTTCTTGGTGATTTCCTTAAGAATTACCAATACACCATGTGTGTTCATGGGGATCATGAATAGGAACTTCCAGCCATACCTCTATCGCTTCATGGTGGTCTTCATTGAAGACATATTGGTGTACTCAGCGTCCAAAGAAGAGCTTGTTGTACACTTGGGGATAGTTATGGACACACTCTGAGAGCACCAGTTATATAGGAATCTCTCAAAGTGTGGGTTCTAGATATAGAAGGTCTGCTTCTTATAACATGTCATTTTAGAGGTGGGAGTTGCATTGGATCTAGAAAATATCGAGGAAGTACTTTATTGGGAGCCACCTAGGAATGTTACTAAGGTGTAGAGCTTCCTTGGATTGGATGTCTACTATCAGAGGTTCGTACCAGATTTCTCTTGAGTAGCATCACCTAAGACTGACTTTAAAAATAAGGGGAAACCATTCATGTGGTCAGAGACATGCTGGAAGAGCTTTCAATATGTAAGGGAGATCTTGACTAGTGATCCCATCCTAAGGTTTCCAGAGGAGGGAACTAACATTTAGATAGTCTATACTCCCCAGAAGGGAAACATAGTGGCATATGCACTTAGCCGAAGATCAGGTTCCCAACTATTGAACGAGTCTTTATAGTAGTTAGCTTCAATTCAGATATCCTACGTGGGTAGAGATGAGATAGTCTACCTCCAGTTGATGGCAGTTTCCCCTCCACTCCTTCAGCGAGTCAGAGAGGCGTAACTCGTAGACAGTAGATGCGAGACTACATGTGCTTAGATATCCTCAGGCCATGAACTTGATGGATATTCTGAAGGTGGGAAGAACACTATCCTTTTTAGAGTACGTACAGTTGTACTAGTGGTGCTACAATAGCAGGTTCTGAGGGAGTTCCATACATCCCCCTTGGTATTACATTTAGGTGTGGTGAATATGTATCAGGACCTATTACAATAGTATTGGTGGTGAGGGATAAATAAAGTTGTGGCGGAGTTTGTTTCTAGATGCCTCACATTCCAGCAAGTGAAGGCCGAGCACCAGGTACCTGCAGGCTTCAGCCAACCCCTAGAGATACCAGAGGGGAATTGGGAAGGTATATCGATGGACTTTGTGATAGGGTTACCATGTATGTCCAGAGGGCATGATACCATCTGAGTGATCATTGACTGACTCACCAAGTTGGCCCACTTTCTTTATTTTCAAGAGAAGGGTTTGGTAGAGAGATCGGAACATCTCTATGTTTAGGATATCGTACAACTTCTTGGGGGCATCGATGATAGTCTCATACCGTGATGCACGCTTCATATCCCAGTTGTAAAAAGGTTTGCAGGAGGCTTTTGGGACTTAGCTTCGCTTGATCATAACTTTTCACCCGCAGATAGATGGTCAGACTGAGTGGACCATCCAGACCATAGATGACATGCTTTATAAAAGTGTCCATGATTTTGGCCATAGTTGGAAGGAAAACCTACCCATGGTGAAGTTCACATACTATAACATCTATCACTCCACCATTGGTATGGCCCCTTTTGAGGTATTGTAAGAATGACTGTAAAGGTCTCCCTTGTGCTGGATGGATCCAGGAGAGCCAGCACTCGTGGCCCTAGAGATGGTACAGGCTACCACCAAGAAGGTGTAAGTAATCCAAGAGCAGATGAAGACAGCACAAAGCTGACAGAATTCCTATACTGATAGGTGATGAAGACCACTAGAGTTCTAGGAGGGGGATCTTGTATTCTTTCGTGTCTCCCCTCAACATGGACTATGGATATTTGGCCGAGGTGGAAAACTCTCACCGATGTTTATCAGACCCTTCTAGATAATTCATATGATTTTCAAGGTGGCATATCGCTTTTCACTACCACCGTAGTTGGAGATGGTGCACAACGTTTTCCACGTATCCCAGTCGAGGAGATATTTGCATGACCCATATCACATCATCGACGATGGAAAGGGGAAGATTGACGATGGGGCAACATTTGCAGAGTTTTCGGTGGAGATAGAGGATTGATAGGAGCAGGTCTTTATGGGGGGTTTATTCCTCTAGTTCTAGTTCGTTGATAGCATGGTAATCTCTAAGGGAGCCCAAGGGAGCGAGAGGCTCCTATTTGTGCTCAGTACCCCTCTTTGTTTGTGTAGCCTTGTTTGTCTTTTAGGGACGTAAAGCCCTATGTTAGAGAGAATATAAATACCCTGAAAATTCCATGTAATTTTCTTTAATTATTTGGGGTTATTATGAGTCTATGAAAATTGACGGCATGTAATTCTGAGGTCCGGTGTGCCCAGGATGAATTTCTGAAAAACAATTTCAGGTACGTTTAGTAAACATGGGGGCGGCATTTTCTATCATTTGAACAGGTGCTCGGATAAAACATCTGAGGGAACCATTGAATCCATAGTGCCAGGATTCTCTGAAGGAAAGATTCACTTCGACTATAGTTGGTCAGGGGAAAAAGATAATTTTTGTGACTTTTAAAGAAATAATAAAATAAAATAAATTGTTATTTTATTTATTTTTCTTTTTCCTACCACTTGTTCAGAGGTAGTGGCAGGGACCACAGAGGTGGTCTGACCTCAATTATGGGGTGCTAATTTCACAGTTACACTTTGGTTGCGTAACCACCCCCTATTTCAATTATTGAGGTACTTAAATTAATTCAATTAATAAGGAACTTTAATTACGTGAATTAATGAGGTGCATTAATTACATCAATTAATGAACCTCATTAATTGCTCAAGGCGTTGCTCACATTTTCCCATCCTAATTAAATGGATATTGGGTTTATAGTGACCCAAAATTTTCTTACATTACTATTACATTATTTTAAAGATAATCAAAATAATAGTATTACACATTGAGGATCCAAAGGTTTAGTGTCTTGGAAAAACTAGGACCATACATAACAATTACAACATCAAGAATAAACATTTATTTAATTTCCTCTTCTATAGCATCCTGTTCGTAGTTTTCCTCTCCTTTGTACATATAGCCACAAGAGGATATTTATCAAAAGGGGTGAGCTAAAAGTCCAGTAAGAGGATAGATAAAAAAATATAGCATGGGGGAGCATAATCATGACATAGGCAAAAGATCATGAACATGAGAGGAGCATAAATAAAAGACATGAAATGTAGAAATGCATAAAAAAATAAAACATCATGTCTTAGTGGTTAAATACCACACATACTTTTGAACAAATCTAGAATCTTGTCCACATCATTTCACATTTACTCATGAGATTCATCACTTTACCCAATGCATTAGAGCATTGTATAATTTCGGGTACACCCATCACATCATAATATTATAATTATCTTTCATGCCGCATAGAACATTAATCAATGATGAAAATAACTAAACCCTGGAAAGGAATGGGTTTCATCTCATAAGAACAGATTCATAAACTTTGGGTTCCCAAAACAAAGAGGGAATAACATACTTGATACAAGAACCATCAACCTTGAATGAGAAGTAAAAGGTGATTTCTTAGAAGAATTGTTCTTTTGGAAAACATTTTATATGAAATAAACAATAGTGGTTAACATGTATATCCTATAAAAGGAAATAAAATGATGAAAAAATGATTTTTAATGAGTAACCATATCAAAAATGGAGTGAAAGAGGGAGAACCTGAAGGATGAAAATTGGGTTCGAGATTTTCCTCTTACCTTGTATCTGAATGCTTCCTTCTCTTTAATGTCCTTTATAATGACATTATATTAATTGATTAGAAATAAATAACCTTTTATTAAATTAATATGGTTCATTATGGTTTTATTAGGTGTTTTTTTGTGCCTTTGGATGAGTTATAGAGTATAAAAAACATTGTTTGGGAATGTTTGTTTTTATGGTTCTTTTTAGTGGTTCAGTTGTATTCTTAAGTTAAAGTTCGGGTAGAACATGGGTAAACATCCAGAACTGATATTACATGTTATTAATGAAATTAAAGGATTTTTAATGATCTTATAATGAATTATATTATATCCATTTGGATGAATTATTAGATAATAATAAAATGATGATTGTTTGGGTTAATTTGAGAGATTTTTTTATCATAATGAACTTGTTTTATTTTATACCTAGAAATATGGTCATAAGTTAGTTCCAAAACTTCAAATAGGAGATAATACATATAAAATATTCTAGTTCAACCATAAAAATGGTTTCATGACCAGATCTGAAGGTAGAAATGGAAGAAGAAAACATGTCGTTCTTGAAGGTGATAAATTAACACCTCACGAACAACGTTCTCTTTAAAAAAATAAAAGGAAGAGGGAAATGGGTTAGATCATATAACATCCCATTAGCATCATAAAATTAAATTAAATGTATAATAATAGAGTTAAAATACCATTTTGATGAATATATGTATGGAGAGATCAAGAAATGAACTTGAACTTGAAAGGAAATTAAAGGAGAAGAGGAAGAGAAATTACCTCTTAAATCCTCCTCTTGAGATCCTCCTTAAGGAAGTTAGGATTTGTATTTTTATGAGACCAGAAGCTCTTGTACGTGGGAGAGGGGCTAGGGATGATGTTTGGGTATAGTTTAGAGAAGTATTGGAGCTTTAGAGGTGTGAGGAAATAAGTGTGTGAAGGGTGGTTTTTATATTGGAGGGGAGAGGGGTTTTCTTAAAATAAAATCCATTAGTTTATTATTTCATCACAAGACAAGGAATAATGAGTATTGAAGGACCAAGAATTTTAATTTTATAATGTAATCCCGAAACAAGTGGGAATACATCAGCATAACTGTAACAGCCCAAGATTTTATAAAAAAATATTCTTTTTAATTTTATTAATGTCTTGTGTTGTACGCTACACCAAAAGGAGCTTGCACAACACGCATCCTTGTCTTGCCTTGCATTACACGCAATCGCGACCTTCCTCGATAGCGTGTGTAATACGCAATACCGAGTTTCACTAAACAACGATGTGCTATTAAAATATTATTAAAACTAGCCGTTATGAATAGTAATAACCACTTTTTAAAATTCTGTAAATCTTATTTTTCAAAATGAACTTCATTCTTGGATTCGGAGTATCGAATTTAGCCTAAGGTGAAATTTTGGTACTTTTCGGATAACTTTCATATTCTGATGAATAGTGAAAATTACTAAATTATAATTAAAAACAACTTTTTTAATCGAAATAATTAATAGTGATAAATTATTAATTTGAGTGGTTTTAAAGTATATTTAGAATATATTTTTACAATTTAATACAATGTTGGTTATTGGTTGTAATTTCACATTTAAACCAGACATAATCAAGTGTCAATCTTTTGATATATATTGTTTCCTAAAAACACGCTATTTATTTTAACAGCGGGATTTAATTATAAAATTAATTAATGCGACTTCTATGTTATAAATTTGGTAAAATAGATTTCATTTTTGAATTCGGAATATGAAATATAGCTTAGGATGAAATTTTGGCATTTTTCTGAAAAACATCAATTTTTGATGAATAGTGAAACTACTAAGTGGTAGTTAAAAAAACTGAATTTTTCATAAAACTTAATTTTGCCGCTTCTGTGAATGGAATTTCGAAAATCCGAGAGACACGGTTAATATCAAGGACTAAAATGTGGTTCAATGAGATGAAAATAATTTTTTGGTGAATAGTAACTTTTTACTTTTTTTACCGCGGTTAATAGTAAATAGGGTAACTAAGGGTAAATATGATATTACTATTATCCTAACACATGTCCTAATTCTATTGGGCAAGTGTAATTCGACCAAAAAAAAACTTAGGAATAAAATATGACCATTTAGGCCCACTTGGATTAGATTAGGACATTTATTATTAATTTATTTAAAGAAGGGTTAAAATAGTTAAAATCAAAGTTTAATAAGTAAATCATTTTTAATATGGGGTTATACATAAGATAAATTCGATTGTAAATATTCATTAGAAAGCTAAAAAGGTTTCCTACATGATGGTATTTTATTTGTAATTTTTAGACATAAAATAATTTAATTTATTTATGACACAACGATGATGCAGTAATTATCTTATTAATGAAATATTGACATAATTGATGTTATAAACACCAAAATAAATGTAATTTGAGATTTTTTATGAATTCCACTAATTTTATAGGTTACTATGATATATTAATGTTGATTTAATCAACTTGGTTTGAACATTTAATTCTGTTATTACTTTCACAAAAATCATATATCAAATAGTGTCAAAATTGACACAAAATAGTTGTTAAATCAAATAATATATTATTAATTGTTATTGTATTCCTAAAAATCTAAGGTTAGGCCAAACGACTTAGATAAGGATATATATATTAATAATAAACAATTTGGGGTTCGTTTGGCATGTTATAGTAAGTGTATTAACCATATAGTGAAAGAAAACAAAAAGACACGGTAAATGTTAAATTATTTAACTTGGAGTTAAATCTAATTGATAAGGTTAAAATAATATCCTAAACTTGTCTAAATTCTATTGGTTGATAGGAGTTCGACCCATCCCCACCTTAGCTTCGAAATAAGACCATTTGGAACCATTATAAACCGATTTTGACTTTAATATAAAATAATATTTTGAGATATTCCTAAGGTGCCCCTCTCCTCCCTTATAAAAGGACACCTCCTCCCCCTCCTCCTCACACCAATTTGATATCTCAAGCTCGGCCAAACCCTGCCAAAATCTCTTCTCCACTTCCCTAGCAACATCCTAGAGGTTCTGGTCTTCCTCAAAGACCAATTCTAGTGCCCTAAGAGGAGGTCTCAAAAAGGCACTTCAAAGAAGAGGTAATTACCGTTACCAATTCTTTCATCTTTATTTCTTCTTCCACTTCTTCTTCTTAGGTTGTTTCATTATGAAGTAATAACATCAGTATCACTCATATACTGATATTTTATTATAAGTATGAAACAACCCTATTTCACCATCTATCCATCCTACGGAAAAAGAAATCACCGCGCGTGCGTACGTACGGAATACCGTCTCCACGCCGTGGTGTAATCTATTTTCCACCACCACCTTACATGGATGGGTATAATGGTGTAAAGAATAACTATATATAGTTATTACAACATCATATTGATTCTGATATATTGTATAATCCACTCCAATTCAATTCAATATTTATAGAAATGATATCATCGCTCGTGCGTACGTACGGACTACCGTCTCCACGACGCGATGATATTCATTCTCCATGTTAACCATTTAAGAATGATTATAATGTATATATAAGAAATAATAATGAAATATATGAAATTATAAAGCTACTGGATTTATGTATATATATACATATGTATGTCATCTACTTACTTCCATTTCAAGACAATAAGGAAAGAAAAACAGCGTTCATGCGTACGTACGGACTACCGTCTCCATGAACGGTGTTTTCCATTTTATTTATCTATCTATTATATATATATATAATGAATATATATGATATATAAATCATATTTTATATTCTGGAAGTAAGTAAATCATGATTTATGTAATAATGATGTCAAGACAACAAGTCAAAACACCTACGATAAATGAAACGATTTTACCCAAAACGCTTCTTTAACATGGAATTTACAAAAGAACGGGTAATATAATGTCATAAGTGAACCATATATGATATCATAACAATGAATATGATTCTGTAATAAGTCAATGACATTATTTAAATCATTATACAGGAGGATCGGACACATACGAAGCAAATTGGACCTAAGGTAAGGGAAATATCACAATCTCATTTTTATCCGAGATTGTTTATTCGTAAGTATTTACTGGGGTGTATTTTATCATCCACATCCATTTTCCCTCAATATGAAACATTGTTTCCATCCACTTTCAATAGTTTAAATCCAATTTTACCCTTAGGTGAGTTTTTAGTAAAGAATATGAAAGGAATCTTTTGTCGTTTTTTCCGTACGAGGTACTTTTTGACTTTTCCGACAAAAGTACGAAGAATGTTTTTTTTAACTTATACGGCATGAATGGATTTTTAAAACATTGTTTCCAAGAAGCTTCCTTTACAAGTTTTCAAGTTTATTTTTAATCAACTTCTTTTATTTTAAAGTTGTATGACATGTTATGAAAGGAAAAATGTTTTTGAAGAAGAAAGGATATTTTCCTCAAGAATGGAGTTCAAGTGTTTTATCAAAATTATTTTCCATCTAAGATAATAAAGGGTTCTGTTTTTATCCCTATTATTACATTGATTTGACTATGTTGTGATGGAATTATGTTTATGAATTCCTTTATCTTATATGAATGGTTTTATGATGTCATGTTGTTTAAGAATTCCATTTTTATTACATGGGTTATGCAATGATGTATGATTTATGATTTTGTGGAACACATAAGAATGGTATCATTATGAGATGGGTGGGACCTATATCTCCCTCCAATGCATTGGGTAAAGATTTTATATCTCATGAGATAGACATGGCTGGAACGGAAGGTTATTTCGGTTCAGTGATACAGGACTGAAACGAGGAGTGAACTCGGTTCAGAAAGGGACTCTGTCCACTAAGATAGTCTTGGCGATGAGTCATGACTAACAAGAAATGATTTTCCATGATTATGTGTGCATGCCACAAAGTTTCAAGTTTCATGTTATGATTATGGTGATCTCATTTTCACTTCTATGATTTATTCCATGTTATGATATTATGCTCTCTTTTGCAGGTTAAGATTTCCAAAAGCTATGTTCTTATGTATATGATGTGATTGATATTTCTTTTGTTTACCCTTACTGAGCATTTGAGCTCACCCTTTTATGTTTTCTTTTCCCCAGGATATAAAGAAAGGTTTTTAGGTAAAAAAAAGGAAGATCTTTATGGGAGATATTGAAGATCTTTCACCACGATTAGAAGATTACGTTCCGAGTTTCCAAAGACACTAAACTATTACGATCCTTGTGTGTGTGTTTTTGTTATGTACTAAGTATTCCGCAAAAGTAATGTAATGTCCATGTACGATAAGCTTCGGGTATCTACAGTTGGTATCAGAGGAAAGGTTTAGTCAACCTTTGGAAACTAGGATGCGAAAACGTTAGTGAGATCCCTAGAGATATTTCTACGGTATGTCTAGGGATGTCCCTAAGGTTAAGTATACGTATAGGTTATAGTACTAGAACTACGCTAAAGATCATAGATTTAAACCTAAGATGTTAGATATTGAAGGTACTCCCCCTTTATTATGTTGTTTTCCCTAGCAAGATTTTTGCCTCTCACACTATTCTTTTTGGGTTTTAGACAATGGCTGGGACCCGAAGGAACCGTGTTGATCAATGCAATGGACAATGCAATGATTGTCCTCCTGAACAAACAAATGTTATGGGAGATGGATTGCAAAATCTTATTGCTATACTTACACAAGCTATGAATCATTCTGGACTTCCAAATGAGCAGAGAAGGGAACAATATTCTATTGAGTCCTTCATGAGGCAACGCCCACCTTCTTTCAGTGGGTCTTCTGATCCACTTGTGGCTGAACAATGGATCAGTACTACTGAAAAGATATTTTCAGTTCTTCAATGTTCTGAACATGATAAAGTCATCTTAGCAGTATATCATTTGGAAGGTGAAGCTGATCAATGGTGGAATCTTATCAAGAATACGAGGCCAAGAGATGAAATTGAGTCCATGGAATGGGACGAGTTCAAGAACTTGTTTTTCAGTAAGTACTTCCCTCGTATTATTCGAACAAAGATGGAGAAGGAGTTTCTTGAACTAAAGAAAAAGGATGATGAATCTGTTGGTATATACGAAGCGAATTTTACAAGACTTGCAAGGTATGCATCTGGCATTATCATCCAACCTGAAAGTAAAGTTGATCGATTTTTCAGTGGCTTAAAACCAAGTCTTCGAAGGGCATTAGCTATAAGAGACTTCAGTAGCTATGAAGAAATTGTGCGTTGTGCTATCAAGGTAGAAATGGAAGTTGGTGTTACATATCCATCTCATGGTTTTGAAAAGAAACGAAAGATGGAGTTCAAGGAGAAATCTCAGAATAATGGTGAAAAGAAGATGAATGTTTCCTTATGCACAAAGTGTGGAATGAAGCATGGTGGAGATTGTCTTAAAGGGACTAGAAAATGTTTTAAGTGTGGAAAAGAAGGTCATCGAGCAGCTGAGTGTCGAAGTAATGGAAAAAGGGTTTCTAATGATGTGAATAAAGCAAACACTGCAGAGAACGCACCGCCAACACTTCAATGCTTCAAGTGCAAGGAAATGGGGCATTATGCTAATAATTGCCCTAATCCAAGGGTTAGTGATGATCAACATGAGCAACCACTGAAGGCAAAGGACAAAGGGAAATCACATGCGATCACTATTGGTAATGTTGAATATGACAACGATGTGGTGGAATGATTAAGTGTTTATGTAATGGGATTCCAAAATAATGTTGTATCATTGAGTATTGCAATATTTATTGATGTGGTATTCAAAGTGATTGAGATATTTTTTGGAAATAAGATGATATGCGCATAATGAAGACGAGAAAATGAAATGTTTAATAGTATTCATGAGCTCATGATTGATATAAGGACTAAGTGATATCATGGTTTGAGTATATAGAATTTTGAGGATTTTGGTATGTGGAAAGTGTTAACTTTTAACTGCACTCATGTTTTCACTAAGGTATTCAAGAGAATACACGATTAAGGACTTTGAATGTTTGGAATGTGACCAACAAGACATATCTTATGATATGTGGGGATCAACGACAGTATTAAATCTCTGGTAATCGTTGTCACTATATTATGAGAGTGGACTACAGTATTATGTATAAGCCTAAAGATTAGACTGGATTATGTTGGACATAAGTTAGTATTGTTTAAGGATAGAAGATTTTCGATATTATTGATGGGATGTTATAGTAACGTAGTTTTAGAAAAAGGACAACCTGCAGGACGGGCGACAGCCCATCGCTTCGGACAAGGCTGTGGGAATCGAACCCACAACCGAAGTGCGACTGGCCTTTATCGCCTACCACTGGCCTACAGGAAGTCCCTGTTTAGTAGAAACTAGTTTTATTATATTAAGCAGTATGATATATGAAGTATAAGTCCATTTTAGGAACCATATATGATTAAATCTCACTATAGATCGACTTATGCATATAATTTTTGCTAACCTTTTGTTTGAGACAGATGGAATGACCCGTTGTTCTATCACATAATCTGCTAACACTTCACGAATAACAAATTCAACTTCATTTATTTAAGAGATGAAGTGGAAATTGTTCAAGACACGAACAACAATGAGATTGTACCAAAATAAATTAAGTATTTATTCTAATTCAAATTTTCAACTTTAGGGAAATGATCTTGAAAACCAAAAATGTTGTCCTAGTGATCTTATACCTGATGAATCAGATGGTACCTTATATCATCACAAATCTATGGATTTGTGATTACTGGCTTTTCCATAGCCATGTTCTCTACCACTCTCCATCAGAACATGATGGTTAGATTTCTCTTCCATATCCATATTTTTACCTATGTGGAAACCCAGCGATTAGTTTATTTGGGTAATCGTTACATTTCATACTTTAGTTTTTAAAGCCAAGTTTTGGTATTCCTTTTTACGATGTGGGATTCTATTAACGAAACTTTAGAATAGTAAACCATTTATAACCCCGACGAATTTCGAGGGCGAAATTCATTTTAAGGGGGGTAGAATGTAACAGCCCAAGATTTTATAAAAAAATATTCTTTTTAAGTTTATTAATGTCTTGTGTTGTATGCTACACCAAAAGGATCTTGCACAACACGCATCCTTGTCTTGCCTTTCATTACACGCAATCGCGACCTTCCTCGATAGCGTGTGTAATACGCAATACCGAGTTTCACTAAACAACGATGTGCTATTAAAATATTATTAAAACTAGCCGTTATGAATAGTAATAACCACTTTTTAAAATTCTGTAAATCTTATTTTTCAAAATGAACTTCATTCTTGGATTCGGAGTATCGAATTTAGCCTAAGGTGAAATTTTGGTACTTTTCGGATAACTTTCATATTCTGATGAATAGTGAAAATTACTAAATTATAATTAAAAACAACTTTTTTAATCGAAATAATTAATAGTGATAAATTATTAATTTGAGTGGTTTTAAAGTATATTTAGAATATATTTTTACAATTTAATACAATGTTGGTCATTGGTTGTAATTTCACATTTAAACCAGACATAATCAAGTGTCAATCTTTTGATATATATTGTTTCCTAAAAACACGCTATATATTTTAACAGCGGGATTTAATTATAAAATTAATTAATGCGACTTCTATGTTATGAATTTGGTAAAATAGATTTCATTTTTGAATTCGGAATATGAAATATAGCTTAGGATGAAATTTTGGCATTGTTCTGAAAAACATCAATTTTTGATGAATAGTGAAACTACTAAGTGGTAGTTAAAAAAACTGAATTTTTCATAAAACTTAATTTTGCCGCTTCTGTGAATGGAATTTCGAAAATCCGAGAGACACGGTTAATATCAAGGACTAAAATGTGGTTCAATGAGATGAAAATAATTTTTTGGTGAATAGTAACTTTTTACTTTTTTTACCGCGGTTAATAGTAAATAGGGTAACTAAGGGTAAATATGATATTACTATTATCCTAACACATGTCCTAATTCTATTGGGAAAGTGTAATTCGACCAAAAACAAACTTAGGAATAAAATATGACCATTTAGGCCCACTTGGATTAGATTAGGACATTTATTATTAATTTATTTAAAGAAGGGTTAAAATAGTTAAAATCAAAGTTTAATAAGTAAATCATTTTTAATATGGGGTTATACATAAGATAAATTCGATTGTAAATATTAATTAGAAAGCTAAAAAGATTTCCTACATGATGGTATTTTATTTTTAATTTTTAGACATAAAATAATTTAATTTATTTATGACACAACGATGATGCAGTAATTATCTTATTAATGAAATATTGACATAATTGATGTTATAAACACCAAAATAAATGTAATCTGAGATTTTTTATGAATTACACTAATTTTCTAGGTTACTATGATATATTAATGTTTATTTAATCAACTTGGTTTGAACATTTAATTCTGTTATTACTTTCACAAAAATCATATATCAAATAGTGTCAAAATTGACACAAAATAGTTGTTAAATCAAATATTATATTATTAATTGTTATTGTATTCCTAAAAATCTAAGGTTAGGCCAAACGACTTAGATAAGGATATATATATTAATAATAAACAATTTGGGGTTCGTTTGGCATGTTATATTAAGTGTATTAACCATATAGTGAAAGAAAACAAAAAGACACGGTAAATGTTAAATTATTTAACTTGGAGTTAAATCTAATTGATAAGGTTAAAATAATATCCTAAACTTGTCTAAATTCTATTGGTTGATAGGATTTCGACCCATCCCCACCTTAGCTTCGAAATAAGACCATTTGGAACCATTATAAACCGATTTTGACTTTAATATAAAATAATATTTTGAGATATTCCTAAGGTGCCCCTCTCCTCCCTTATAAAAGGACACCTCCTCCCCCTCCTCCTCACACCAATTTGAGCTCTCAAGCTCGGCCAAACCCTGCCAAAATCTCTTCTCCACTTCCCTAGAAACATCCTAGAGGTTCTGGTCTTCCTCAAAGACCAATTCTAGTGCCCTAAGAGGAGGTCTCAAAGAGGCACTTCAAAGAAGAGGTAATTACCGTTACCAATTCTTTCATCTTTATTTCTTCTTCCACTTCTTCTTATTAGGTTGTTTCATTATGAAGTAATAACATCAGTATCACTCATATACTGATATGTTATTATAAGTATGAAACAACCCTATTTCACCATCTATCCATCCTACAGAAAAAGAAATCACCGCGCGTGCGTACGTACGGAATACCGTCTCCACGCCGTGGTGTAATCTATTTTCCACCACCACCTTACATGGATGGGTATAATGGTGTAAAGAATAACTATACATAGTTATTACAACATCATATTGATTCTGATATATTGTATAATCCACTCCAATTCAATTCAATATTTATAGAAATGATATCATCGCTCGTGCGTACGTACGGACTACCGTCTCCACGACGCGATGAGATTCATTCTCCATGTTAACCATTTAAGAATGATTATAATGTATATATAAGAAATAATAATGAAATATATGACATTATAAAGCTACTGGATTTATGTATATATATACATATGTATGTCATCTACTTACTTCCATTTCAAGACAATAAGGAAAGAAAAACAGCGTTCATGCGTACGTACGGACTACCGTCTCCATGAACGGTGTTTTCCATTTTATTTATCTATCTATTATATATATATATACTGAATATATATGATATATAAATCATATTTTATATTCTGGAAGTAAGTAAATCATGATTTATGTAATAATGATGTCAAGAACAACAAGTCAAAACACCTATGATAAATGAAACGATTTTACCCAAAACGCTTCTTTAACATGGAATTTACAAAAGAACGGGTAATATAATGTCATAAGTGAACCATATATGATATCATAACAATGAATATGATTCTGTAATAAGTCAATGACATTATTTAAATCATTATACAGGACGATCGGACACATACGAAGCAAATTGGACCTAAGGTAAGGGAAATATCACAATCTCATTTTTATCCGAGATTGTTTATTCGTAAGTATTTACTGGGGTGTATTTTATCATCCACATCCATGTTCCCTCAATATGAAACATTGTTTCCATCCACTTGCAATAGTTTAAATCCAATTTTACCCTTAGGTGAGTTTTTAGTAAAGAATATGAAAGGAATCTTTTGTCGTTTTTTCCGTACGAGGTACTTTTTGACTTTTCCGACAAAAGTACGAAGAATGTTTTTTTTAACTTATACGGCATGAATGGATTTTTAAAACATTGTTTCCAAGAAGCTTCCTTTACAAGTATTCAAGTTTATTTTTAATCTACTTCTTTTATTTTAATGTTGTATGACATGTTATGAAAGGAAAAATGTTTTTGAAGAAGAAAGGATATTTTCCTCAAGAATGGAGTTCAAGTGTTTTATCAAAAATATTTTCCATCTAAGATAATAAAGGGTTCTGTTTTTATCCCTATTATTACATTGATTTGACTATGTTGTGATGGAATTATGTTTATGAATTCCTTTATCTTATATGAATGGTTTTATGATGTCATGTTGTTTAAGAATTCCATTTTTATTACATGGGTTATGCAATGATGTATGATTTATGATTTTGTGGAACACATAAGAATGGTATCATTATGAGATGGGTGGGACCTATATCTCCCTCCAATGCATTGGGTAAAGATTTTATATCTCATGAGATAGACATGGCTGGAACGGAAGGTTATTTCGGTTCAGTGATACAGGACTGAAACGAGGAGTGAACTCGGTTCAGAAAGGGACTCTGTCCACTAAGATAGTCTTGGCGATGAGTCATGACTAACAAGAAATGATTTTCCATGATTATGTGTGCATGCCACAAAGTTTCAAGTTTCATGTTATGATTATGGTGATCTCATTTTCACTTCTATGATTTATTCCATGTTATGATATTATGCTCTCTTTTGCAGGTTAAGATTTCCAAAAGCTATGTTCTTATGTATATGATGTGATTGATATTTCTTTTGTTTACCCTTACTGAGCATTTGAGCTCACCCTTTTATGTTTTCTTTTCCCCATGATATAAAGAAAGGTTTTTAGGTTAAAAAAAAGGAAGATCTTTATGGGAGATATTGAAGATCTTTCACCACGATTAGAAGATTACGTTCCGAGTTTCCAAAGACACTAAACTATTATGATCCTTGTGTGTGTGTTTTTGTTATGTACTAAGTATTCCGCAAAAGTAATGTAATGTCCATGTACGATAAGCTTCGGGTCTCTACAATAACATCACACATGACCCTATATTTAGCTTATTTTTCTTATTTTGTAAATTATGGTATTTCACTATTCATCAAAAAATTCAAGTATTTCAGAAAAATTCCAAAAATTTTCCCCAGCCATTTTTCGACGTTTAGAATCCAGATATGAAGTCCATTTTTGAAAGATAATTTTTTAAATATGATTAATTTAATATTTAATTAAAATCATGGTTTATTACTAAAAAATAGTTTTAAAACATTCATTTACTTATTCTAAAATATATGTACCACATACATTCACATGAATAATTTTTTATACTATCACAGGTAAGGTGAATATTAATTAGGTTATATCACTATTCATAAGAGTATGTTACTATTCATAAGGGTAGGTTACAATTCACCAAAAATTATTTTTGTTTTATTAGACTCCAAAAATCATCTTAAACACAACCGTGTATGTCAGATTTTCGAAATTCAATACACACAAGTGAAAAAAATATGTTTAAAGGTCACTTAGCACTTACTAGATGATTATGTTGTGTTTTCATGTGATTTTGTGACATATTTATAAGAAGAGAATTTCCATTGAAAATCTTTGGGTGGTTACATTCTTCCCCCATTAAGAAATTTCTCCCCCAAAATTTCACTTTACACAAACAGGTGAGGGTAATTCTCTTTCATTGCCTGTTACAGTTCCCATGTTGCTTCATCAAACTTATGGTTCCTACACAACACATAACAATATGGGTTGTCTTGTTGCGTAGTACCTTATCTCTCTGATCCAGAATCTCTACTAGTTGTTCCTCATAAGATAGATCATCTTCCAGCTGTACTACCTCTGAGTTTAGTACATGTGAGGGGTCAGATATGTACTTCCTCTGGATTGATACATGAAACACATCATGAACATGATACATATTCAGGGTAAGTGAAAGTCGATAGTCTATGGCTCTTATGTGGTCAAGGATCTCAAAGGGTCCAATGTACCTTGGTTTTAGCTTCTCTTTCATCCCAAATTGCAGGACTCTCTTCCATGGAGATGTTAGAAGGAAGACTTTATCTCCAATGTCGAACTCCAAGCCCCATAGACGGTTGTCAGCAAAGCTCCTTTTCCGACTCTAAGAATCTTTGATGTGTTTCTGGATGACTTTAACCTTCTCAGGCATCTCTTGAACAAGATTGGGTCCTAGTAGCTTTCTTTCATTAGCTTCATCCTAACAGGTTGAAGTTCTACATCACTTCCCATATAGAGCTTCATACGGAGCCATCTGAATACTCTTGTGGAAGATATTGTTTTATGAGAACTAAACCAATGGGATATGTTTATCCCATCCACCTTTTAATTATATAGAGTAGTCTCTTAGCATATCTTCAAGTTTCTGAATAGTCCTTTCAGACTGGCCATTAGTTTGGGGGTGATAGGACATGCTAGAATTTAATTCAGTACTTAAAGAATGTTGAAGGCTCCTCCAGAATTTAAATGTGAACCTTGGATCATGGTCAGAGACATTTGATAGTGGAACACCATGAAATCTCACCACTTCCTTCATATATATCTTTTCAAGTTGTTCAAGTGAGAGATCTTCTTGAATAGCAATAAAATGGAATGTCTTGGTGAGTCGGTCAACCGCAACCCATATCACATTATTTCCCTTTGATATCTTCAGGAGACCCATGAAAAATTCCATAGAAACATTTTTCTATTTCCACATGGGTATAGGCAATGGCTGCATCATCCCTTTGGACTTTTTTCACTCTACTTTAACTTACTGACATACAAAGCACCTTGATATATATTCTGCAATCTCCGTCTTCATGTTATCCCACCAGAATTGTTCTCGGAGATCACAGTACATCTTGGTACTCCCAGGATCGATAGAGAATGTTCAGCTATGCGCATTGTCCAATAGCTCCTTCTTTATCCCGGTTTATTAAAGCACAAAAAGTCTCATTCCAAACCGAATCACACCATCATCATCGGTGTTGAACTCCTGCAGCTTCCCTTCCTTTACTGCATTCCCCTTCATTTGTATCTCTACATCATCCCTTTGTGCTTCCTTAGTCTTCTCTTCGATGGATGGTTGCACAATCATTTGGGAAAGGTGGGATGTATCCCCTAACCTTATAATTTCCAAGTCCATTCCTTGCATATCCAAGATGATAGGTTCTTTCTCAATCCACAACATGGATAGAGTAGTAGGTTCCTTTCTGCTTACTGCATCAGCTACCTTGTTCGCCATTCCAGGATGATAGTAAATAGAGCAATCATAATCATTGATTAGCTCTAACCATCTCCTTTGACGCATGTTGAGATCCTTTTGTGTGAATATATACTTTAAGCTCTTGTGGTCGGTGTATATGTCAAACTTCTCACCATAAAGGTAGTTCCGCCAGATTTTCAAGGCAAAAAGAACGGTTGCCACCTCTAGATCATGCATCGGGTAGTTCTTCTCATGGATCTTCAACTGTCCTGAGGCGTAGGCTATCACATTATCATTTTTCATGAGTACACAACCCAATCCTTTCATTGAAGAATCATTATATATCACAGAACTTTCTCCACTTTTCGGTAGTGTGAGTACATGTGCAGTGATTAGCCTTCTCTTTAGCTCCTTGAAGCTTCCCTCACATTCTTCCATCCAGACATTCTTTACCCCTTTACTTGTTAACTTAGTTAGCAGGCTTGAAAATTATAAGAATTTTCTCACAAAATGTTGGTAGTACCCATCTAATCCAAGAAATATACAGATTTTCTTGACACTAGAGGGCCTAGGAAATTCCTCAATCTCCTTTGTCTTTGAAGGATCCACAAAAAATCCCTCACTTGTGATCACATTTCCCAAGAACGTGGCTTGCTTCATCCAAAAGTCACACTTGCTAAACTTTGTGTACAACTTCTCCTTACTCAATCTCACCAACACAAGTCTTAGATGTTCTTCGTATTCCTCCTTGCTCTTAGATTATATGAGAATATAATCAATAAACACTACCACAAATTTTTTGAGGTAATGTCTAAAGAATCTATTCAACAAATCCATGAATATTGGAGGGTCATTAGTAAGTCTGAAAGAATCACCAAAAACTCATACTGCCCATACCTTGTTCAGAAGGCAGTATTCTAAATATATTCCTTCTTCACCTTTACTTAATGATATCCAGATCTAAGATCCACCTATGAGAAGTATTTATCACCTCATAATTGATCGAACAAGTCATCAATCCTTGGAAGAGGATACTTGTTCTTTATAGTGATCTTGTTGAGTTTCTAATAATTGATACACAGCCGCATTGTTCCATCCTTCTTCTTCACAAAGATCACTGGTGCACCTCAAGGTGATGCACTAGGGAATATGAACTCTTTGTCTAGATTCTCTTGCAGCTACTTCTTTAAGTCCTCCATTTCGACAGGAGCCATCCTATAAAAACACTTTGAGATAGGAGTAGCTCCGGGTATGAGTTTAATTGAGAACTCTACCTCACGATCCGGGGGAATTCCGGGTAACTCTTTGAGAAATACATCTTTGTATTCCCTTACGATGGGAATTTTTGCAAGTTTGGAACTGTCCTTTGACCCAACAATTTAGAAGAGGTATGCTTCTTCAAAGGGAGTCAACATCCACACAGATGATGGACTTTTCGAATGAGATTTATTATATTCCTTGAATTTGTAGAGGAACATGGGATGGTTCAGAAAATGAAAAGATATTTCATTTTCCCAATATATGATATGTGATCTATATAACGAGATCCAATCCATTCCCATTATAATGTCAAATTCCACCAAGGGAAGTATTACAAGATTTTCCAAAACAATCTTCCCACCTACACCAACAGAAGAAGAGTCAAACACTTGGGATGCAATGATTGCACCTCTTGGTGTTTTAATAGATATATCTACTTCAAGTATTTGGGGATTTGATTCTATAGTTATAGAAAACTATCAAGATATAAAGGAATTCATATAACCAGAATCAAGTAATAATTTTTCCATTCTTGAGTGAATAGGAAGTGTACCTTATACGAATTCATTATCTTGCTCCACCTCCGTAGTAGTGATGGCATAAACCTTCACTTTTTCCTTTGAATTTTGTTGTTGTTAATGTTGATTACCCTCGAGAACTCGAGGTTTAGTGCACTAACTTGCATAGTGCCCTAGTTCCCTATAGTTTTAGCATTGAACCATGAGTGGTTATCTCCTTTCATGGGATACATTCTCCTTTATTTTCGTGTCTTTTAGACAATCGTGAGCATGATGTCCTTCTTTCCCACACTTGAAGAATTT
The DNA here is from genome assembly GCA_963277665.1 of Viscum album. Lineage (NCBI taxonomy): Eukaryota > Viridiplantae > Streptophyta > Magnoliopsida > Santalales > Viscaceae > Viscum > Viscum album. The sequence goes on from OY728132.1 coordinate 377,730,544, forward strand.
CCCTATCCCTTGTAGGTAGTTCCCATAGTACAACTTCCCACATTTTTGGCATGTGGGTCGTTGAGTTTTCTTCCCACCTTTATCATTAAATCCTCTATCTTGAAACTCCATCTTTCATTTCTTATCACCATAGCCATGGGACCGTTCTCCAAACTCCATATCCACTTTGAGAGTGCACCAAACAAATTCATCATAACTCCCAAAGTATCGAATTTCAAGAGCCTTTCGAAGGTGTGGTTTTAATCTACTAAAAAATATATCAATTTTTCTATCATTGGTGATAACAAAACCCAATGTGTACCTTGAAGCCTTGTGAAATTTACTTCATTTGTTGTGATAGATTCTTATTCTTTTTTCTTGAGCTCTATGAATTCTCTCTCCATCTTCGTGCAAAGAGTTCTTGGGAAATACTTGTTAAGAAACATTATCTTAAAATATTCCCATTCCATCTCTTCAATTTCCACCCTTGGCTTAGTGTTCTTAATAAAATCCCACCGTTGATCGGCTTCTCCATCTAGATGATAAACAGCTAGGGTCACCTTCTCCATCTCATAATAATGAAGAAAAGAAAGGATCTTCTCCATGGATTCGACCCACTATTCTACAGCTAGTGGATTAGAAGATCCATTAAACGTTAGTGTTGTTTTATGCATAAAACATTTGATAACCAGTTTCTCCATTTTGGTAAAGGAGGACATTATCCATTATTATGGTTATTGTTCATAACCTTAGATAATTGGGTAAGAATCTCCATAATGTTCTAAACTCCACCTCTAAAAATCATTTGGGATGTCGTTCATGCAATCTTTGTATTGGCCCTCACATGAGTTTTTGGCCGGATTTCTCCTGGTTCCCACCATTTCCTAAAATAGAAAAGGTTGGAATAAAACATAAGTCAAAAATTCATGAGTAAATAACTTATTTATTTTCACAATTTATAATAAAATCATAACATACGGGATCCCTATATAAATCCTCTTGTGGGCATTTTTGTACATAATCTCATGCTAGAGGTTTTTTCTAGGGTTCACTAATCCTAATTCCCAAATTAAATAAACATTTCCTCTAATACCAACTATAGAAACCCAACATTTTCATACATTACTAATAAATTATTTTAAAGATAAAAATCATAATATTATTACTCATAGATGATCCAAAAGTTTAGTGTATTGGGAAAACTAGGACCATACATAACAATTACATCATCAAGAATAAACATTTATTTAACTTCTTCTTCTCTAGATTCTTATTCGAAAATGTACTCTCCTTAGTACATGTAGCCACCTAAGGATATACATCAAAAAAGGTGAGGAAAAATCCCAGTAAGAGGATAGATAAGAATAATATAGCATGGGGTGAGCATAATCATGACATAGGCAAATGATCATGAACATGATAGGAGCATAAATAAAAGTCAAGAAATGTGGCATTGTATAAAAAATGAAACATCGTGTCTTAGTGGTTAATACAAAACATACTTGTGAAAAAAGATAGAATCTTTTCCACATCATTTCACATTTACTCATGAGATTCATCACTTTCCCAATGAATTAGAGTGTTGTATAATTCTGGGCACACCAGTCACATTCAAACATTCATATTGCACTATATAATTCCGGGCGCACCTGTCACATCATAATATTATCATTATCATGCATGCCACATAGAACATAAATCAATGATGAACATAAATAACCCAGGGAAAGGAATGGGTTTCATCTCATAACAACACATTCATAAACATTAGGTTTCTAAAACAAATAGGGAATAACATACTTGATACAAGAGCCATCAACCATGAATGAGAAGTAAAAGGTGAGTTCTTAAAAGAAGAGTTATTTTGGAAAACATTTTATTTGAAATAAACAATATTGGTGAACATTTACATCCCAAAAAAGGAAATAAAATGACAAAAAAACGATTTTTAAGGAGTAACCATATCAAAAATGGACTAAAAGAGGGAGAACCCGAATGATGAAAATTGGGTTCGAGATTTTCCTCTTACCTTGTATCTGAATGATTCTTTCTCTTCAATGTCTGGTATAATGATATTATATTCATTAATTAGAAATCCATAACCTTTTTTACATTAATATATTTCATTATGGTTTTATTAAGTGTTTTTATGTTCCTTTGTATGAGTTATAGAGTTTAAAAAACATTATTTGGGAATGTTTGTTTTTTATGGTTTTCTTGAGTGGTTTACTTGTATTCTTAAATTGATGTTCGGGTAGAACATGGGTAAACATCCAGAAATTATATTATATGGTATTAATGATATTATAGGAGTTATAATGATCTTATGATGAATTATATTATATCCATGTGAATGAATCATTAGATAAGAATAAAATGATGATTTTTTGGGTTAATTTGAGCGATTTTTCGATCATAATGAAATTGTATTATATTATCACTAGAAATATGGTCAAAACTTAGTTCTAGAACTTTAAATAGAAGATAATACATAAAAAATATTCTGTTTCAACCATAAAAATGGTTTAATGACCAGGTATGAAGGTAGAAATGGAAGAGTAAGACATGTCGTTCTTGAAGGTGATAAATTAACAGCTTACGAACAACAGTCTTTTTAATAAAATAAAAGGATAAGGGAAAGGGGGTTGGATGATATAATATCCCATTAGAATCATAAAATTCTATTACATGTATAATAATATATTTAATGTTCCATTTGGATGAAGATAGGTGGTAGAGAGATAAAGAAATGAACTTGAACTTGAAAAGAAATTAAATGAGAAGAGGGAGAGAAATTACCTCTTAAATCCTCCTCTTGAGATCCTCCTTAAGGAAGAAAGGCTTGGTCTTTTGATGATACCAAAAGATCTTGAATGTGGGATAGGGGATAGGGAGGATGTTTGGGCCGAGTTTAGAGAAGTCTTGGATCTTAAGAGGTGTGAGGAAATGAGGGTGTGAAGAGTGGTTTTTATAGTGGAGGGGAGAGGGGTTTTCTTAATATAAAATTCATTAGTTAATTATTTCTTCACAAGACAAGGAATAGTGAGTCATTAATGTACAATAATAGTAATCTTATAATTTAATCCTGAACCAAGTGTACTTACATCACCATAACATCACACGACCCTATAATTAGCTTATTTTGCTTATTTTCTAAATTATGGTATTTCACTATTCATAAAAAAAATCAAGTGTTTCAGAAAAATCCCAAAATTTTACCCCGACCATTTTTTGACAAGTGGAATCCAAAAATTAAGTCCATTTTTCAAAAATAATTTTCTAAATATGAATAATTTATTATTTAATTAAAATCATGGTTTATTACTAAAAAATAGTTTTAAAACATTCATTTACTTATTCTAAAATATATGAACAACATTGTTTCACTTGAATATTATTTTTATACTATCATAGGTAAGGTTACTACTAATTAGGGTGTATCACTATTCATAAGGGTATGTTAATATTCATAAGGGTATGTTACTATTCACCAAAAAAAATTTGTTTTATTAGACTCCAAAAATCATCTTGAACCCAACCGTGTATGTCAGATTTTCAAAATTCAAAACACAGAAGTGACAAAATAATGTTTAAAGTTCACTAAGCACTTAGTAGTTCATTATGTTGAGTTTTCATGTGATATTATGACATATTTATAAGATGCAAATTTTCATTGAATAACTTTGGGTTGTTGCAGGGGTGGGGTTTTGTCCCGATTTCATCAAGCGAGGAACCCCTAATGAAGTGACTCCATGAATTCCACCGACGGAGAATGAAGAATTTTTTATACTCATTGTAGGATCAATCCAATGGTTGAAAAACGTTGAACACCAATGCAAATGAACCTCCTCCTTCATCCATAATAACCTCAAACATGGAAGCACCACCATCTGTGACGTCCCCAACGAATCACAAGGTAGGGGTTGTCTTTTAATTCAATATTTTCTCCTGATTCTATTACTCTCACTTGAATTTGTGGGAGGTTGTTTAAGGGGGGTTTAATGGTTTTAATTATTATTTAAATGTGATGAATGTTTACCACCCTCTTGTTATAATGATAAGTCAGAGGGAGCAGGCCAAATGAACAAGGCCCAGACCCTCACCACTTGTCTTTTTGTTGCATTCTTCAGGGATGGTTTTCTCAATTTGATGGCAACACAAGACATAAGGTCAAGCTATGGTGGTATAAATCTGGTAGGCCCACAGTCGTAGACAATGCACCAAGAACGGACCACTGGAGCATGTCTGATGGCCCACAGAAATAACTGTTAGCAGGCCATGCTGGTGGAAGTCGGCGGTGGCCAGTGGAGGCCCACGGAAACCAGTCATAGGTGGTGGGAAGTTGGAGCATCATCGCGCGTTGTGGTGGACAGAGGTGGCCGGCCCAAGCCAACCATGTAGGAGAAGGGAGGAACCCATAGGCACCTCTGGCAGCATCAGCCGCGACTAGCGGTCCGCTACAAGAGGGGGCAGTGTGAACCCTGTGCTGGGCTACATCGCGCCGGACGAAACAGCCCCTCATCCATGAGTCCAGTTGGGAAGAGTGGTCTGCCTTTAGGTAGATTGAGACGGACGTGGATCAGGCCAGACCCATGGTCCAGTGGGCTAGCATGTGTGGTATGATCTTCAGCCGATGGGCCGACCCCAACGGGGGTACCCAGTGAATCAATCCGACCCTTAACAGGCCAGACCCGGGTAAGGTCAGTTAGACACTGGGACCCGTTGCGTCAGCCGGCCTGACCGAGTCGAACCAGGCCCAAACCCAACCAACCCCCAAATAAATAACCCCTCATAACTAACTAACCAGGTGAATTTTTGACATGTCATCAGTGGAGTTGGGAGCCCTTTTGGGAAGCGGTTCCTTTGGAATATTCTGGTGGGCCCGACTGAGCCAGGTCAGACCGAGGTGCGATCACCCCCGTTTCACAGAAAGTGGTGTAACTAATAGACCTAGTGTCTGATTAATGCGCATTCTATGGAATAAGGACCATTTTCACAAGGAGGTCCTTTGTATATACATTATGCGAGTTTTTACGGAGTTTGACGTGCAACATGGGTCATATAAGACTTGAATCTCACTGGGACCTTTTTACAAAAGTTCCTATATCTCACAGACCGGGGGTCTGATCGATACGTCGTCTGTCACATTCAGGGAACTATGATGGGGTGGCCCCATAGGTATGATTTTTTGGGGACATATTACTAGTTGAAAAAGGATCGATGGCTTGAGGTGCAGAGTCTTCTGGAGATCATGCATGCTTCGTGCAGGAATCTCGTGGCTGGTTGTGACATGAAGGAGAAGAGTGACCAATGCGGGTCAGCATCCAATACATAAATGTTGAATGATATAGTTTTAGAAATAATCACCCCTACATCTATAATAGTGTCCAATATGGGTTAGCACTAGTGAAAAATACAATTCAGCACCAGTGACCAATACAGGTTAGCACCAACGACCAATACAGGTCTGTACTGGCGACCAATATAGGTCAGTATCTAGTGACCAATATGGATCATCATTTAGCAACCAATAAGAGTCAGCATATAGTGACCTATACGGGTCAGAATTATAGTTAATGCGGATAGGATGATCTGGATTTATGACTTTTCATCCCTATCCCAGTAACCTTGAAGTTATACCATTAGAGTGAGCTGTCTCTTTTGCTTTATGCTTCATAATTTAGATCATTCTTGTGATATTACTTTTATGGTATTTCTTGTGATATATTCCTATTTTGGTTACTAAAAGTCATTTGAGGGTCTCAGGGTCCCTACTAGGTATTGTTATACTCACCCCTTCATGGGTTCCTCCCACATGCATGTTTCTGGTGCAGACTACTGACGCTCAGAGGCAGACTTTGGACGTTTGGGACTTGGTGGAGCTTGGTGCGATGTGAGAAGTCAAGATTCTATTCTTATACTTCATACTTATAGCTACTACCCTCAAGGTAGAGCTCCCAGGTAGATGTGACAGCTGTTTACTTTCTTTTCAGTTTCTAGGGCTTGTATAATGGCCCACTATTTTCAGTTTTTAGTCTTACTTGTGTTGTACTTTACTCTCGTGGTTATACCATAGTTTTTTTGGTTGTTTACTTCAGTTTTCCCTTTTGATTGTGTACATATCTCTAAGGCAATGTCTTCCCTATTTGGGAAAAACTTTTAGGTTCTAGTCACCAACCCCTAGCCTATGAAGGTGGTCTTGGGGTAGCCATGTCTGGGCCCTGTGGGAAGTGTCGTGACAATAATAAAATTCATAATATTCTTTTGGTATATATCATAATATTTCATTATCAAAAACTCAACCATAATCAATCTTGAATAGTGGTTATATTATGAAATAAACCCAAACCACATTGGTATCTATCAAATGAAAAATAATGAAAGTGATAAAATTATAATGATATATAAATACCCATAATTTTCATGATAATAATAAAAAATACACTCATGTGTAGTATATAAATTACTTAAATATAACAATTGGTGAATATGGAATGTATCTTAAAGAAGAAAAAGTTAGATGGAAATCCATTACCATGAGTTCCACTTGCTTCGAAAAAAATGTATCCCAATGAATATTAAATTTAAATTTATTATTATTTTATAATATAATCATATAAATTTTTATAATATCATATATTTTCATTATATACATATATTTAGGGACCTTGGAAATGGTATAGATAGGAAATTAATCACACTGTTTATGGAGATGTGGTTCGTTCGTATGCATAGACATTGCTTTCATTTTATGAAAGATGGAAGGAAGGAAAGTTAAATAATAATTTTCATTTAAAATATTTATTATATCATATAAATCCTATATATTCATTATATTCATCTTCCTTTCCATCCATGTAAAATAGAACTGAAAAAAGAATCACATTTCTTCGTGGAGGTGGTAGTCCAAACATGTGCATGAGCGACGTTATCATATTCCATAGGATTGGGTGGTAATAAGTTAGCTATGATATAATAATTAAATAATAATAATTTTTTCAAAAATATAATATATTAACTTTAAAAACATAAAAATAACCATCCATGAATGATGGTGTTGAAAAATGAATTGTACCACCATGTGGAGACGATAAGCTATAAGTATGTAGGAGCGACATATTCCCTTCCCATTTGATGTAAGTTGGGTGAAAATGGAATTCTAATAATCATTATAAAATATAAAAATATTTATGATAGTTAAGTTTTTATTTTATGATAAATAAAATATATTTATAAGGATTATAAGAATAAATAAATTTAAAGAGTTCAGGTAAGATAACTACCTCTCTTTTGGGTGGCCTCATTTAGATCTTTTTTAAGGAACATAGGGTTGGTGTTTTGGGGAGATAATAACCTCCATAACATTGATAAGGTTTTTTATTATATAATTTATTAGGGTATGGTCAATATTTTGGGCTCAATGTGGTGTGAATAATATATAAAATGGGTGTCATTTTATAATAGATGGAGAGGACACAAATAGAATTTCAAAAAAGATATAATTATAATAAATTTATTATCAAAATAAATTGTTCAAAGTGGTTTATAAATGGACATTGGATAAAATATTTAACCATATATTATCACCTTTTTCCTAATTTATTATTTTTTTATTTTTTTATTTTAGAAAATGTTATCTTGATAAAATTTCATTAATATTAATTTTTACATGATACATTTATTTTGACCAGAATGATATAAATAAAATGTTTTAATTCACATATAATTATTAAAAATAACACTAATATTTAATATATATCTATAAAATTCATATAACACATTATCTCTGGGAAATTATATTACTTTTATTATTTTTAAAATAATTTAATACATTTTTTTATAAATTAGAGAAATCGTACATCGGTGTTTCACGAGAATTTAACGTAATTATATAACTTATAAAAATTATAAATCAATATTTATCATGAGAATAATTTAATTAATCTAAAAATTACTATAATGATTCGTTTATAACTATTTTTTTCTTATGTGAATACATAAAAATTCATTAAAACTAAAAGAGTGACACGTTATAACATTATTTGTGTTAAATATTATAAATTTCATTTTCAAGGATACATGTCCATTAAAATAAATAAATTTCAATCATAAGGTGATTAGGGTGGAATCTCATTCATCCAAAAACAATTAAGATGAATAATTATGGACTAAATACATATTTTTAACCTAGATCAACCCAACTTATCCTTTACAGGTGATAATTTTTTCACGGTTACTGTTTATATTCACCAAAAATAAAAGATGCAAATTTACAACATTTTAACCTCTTGATTATAAGTAAGGAATAAATTTTAACTAATTAAAAGAATATAATTTGATGAAATTATTTTATAATTTAGGTGCGGAAAACATGACAAAATAAATTTTAAAAAATATAACATTTAAGATTAATATCAAATTAGATTTTATGCCATGCCTAGAAAAATGTGAATCGAATGTTTAAAAAAATTAAGTGAATATATAATATATAAATTTCATTAAAATAATTCCAATATAGTTATATACCTAATTTATTATGAAAAAATTACATCGCATGCATAAATAATGTTTTTTATAGAATATAATTTCCATTATTTTCAAATGAATTATATATTTGTTTCTAATTAATTGATAACTAATGAATTAATTTTTTAAATATTTATGCCATAAATTTTCATAATTTAGTAAGACCAATTTAAAACCATTAATCCAATGGATAGTTGATAACATATAATAATAATATTTTAATAGTATATCATTATTCGTTTAGACTTTTTGTTTCATGTAATGCAAGATATCAAAAAATTAAACATATTTAAAAAATATATTGCCTAAAAACATGGGGTGTTACATTCTACCACACTTAAAATTAATTTCACACATAAAATTCATCAGTTTGATAAAAAAAATGTTTATATAACTGCCTCATTATATTCTTGGGTTCCAATCTAGCTTTCTAAAATTGGTGGTTTCATAACAAAACATTGACTAGGTGAGTGGTCTTATTTTTTAGAACTCTCTCTTTAATATAAAAATTTCTATCAGATATTCCTCATAAAAGAAATATTTCTCCAGCAATATGACTTCTATGTTCTATTCATATAAAGGATCAGGTACGTAATTCCTTATAAGAGATATATGGATCACATCCTGAACTTGATAGATATATGGCAGAAGCCTCAATTGATAAGTTATCATCCTAACACGATCAAGAATTTTAAAACAAATGAAATACCTAGGGATCATCATTCACGTCATTCCAAATCACATCACCCTCTTTGCAGGATATATTCATAGGAACACCTTTCCACCAACATCAAACTTGAAATCCATTTGATGATTTTTAGTATAACTATTTTTCCAACTCTAACCTACCCTAATATGTTATTGAATTGATATAACCTTATCTACCATTTTTTCTATTATTTTGGGTCCTAATAGATTTACTTATCCAAATGTATTACTACACATTGGAGTTTTATACATTTTACAATAGACGGATTCATAATGATCCATCTAAACATTGGAGTGAATGTTATTATTTTATGAAAATTCCACAAATGGAAGGTATAGATCCCAACCACATTTATAATAGAGTAACATATCAACATTTCATCTAGATTTTGAATATTTCTCTCAGACTATAAATATTTATGAGGGAGATACACCATACTAAAACTCAAATTTTTTTTCTAGATCTTGTAGAAGACATTTCCATGGCATTGAGGTAAACCTCGAATTTATATTAGAGACATTGGAATTTTGAACTCTAAGAAACCTTAAAAATTCATTAATATTTACCTTAGAAAGATGATCCAAATATAAATCATCTCTATTAGAAATTATAAGTTCTGAATTTATAAGTTGATCGACTACAACCCATATAGAATTGTTCCCTTTAGTCATTTTGGGGAGTCTAGTGTTAAAATCCACGATTATTTTTTCCATTTTTACACTATTATGGGTAATGGTTTTAAAATAACCTTATAATTTTTTCTCTAAAACTTAAATTACTAATATACCAAGAACCAAGATAGAAAGTATGAAATATCTTTATTTATAAAATCCTGCTAAAAATTTTCATTCAAATCTCTATACATCATTGTACTTCGAGGATGAATAAAGAATAACGATATATGATCTTTATGCAATAGATATTTCTTGAAACTATTATATAGGGGTAAAAATATTATTTTTAAACCTTATCACTCCATCATGATCAAGGTTTAAATTCAGAAAATTCTCACCTTCATCTATCAATCTACATCTTCTTTTTATGCCTCTTAAATTTTTAAATGGATAGAGGGTTGAACACTCACTTGAGATAGATAATATTTTTCCCCTTCATTAAATATTTCTATCTCCATCCTTTGGAAATATTTAAATATTGGATCTTTTGTATTCCACATCCTAGATAAGCTGGCATGATACTTTAGACTCAAAGATTTAGTTTCCTTTTCTGTTTTCCAGCGATGATAATGTATTCAGTATTCATAATATTTAAGCATCTCTATCCATTTTCTATGGTGCACATTCATATTTCTTTCGATAAATATATAATTTCATCTTTTATGATCATAATATATATCACACATTTATCTATAAAGTTAATTCCATCATATAATTAACAAAAAAAATATCACAGCTAACCCCAAATCATGAGTTCGGTAATTTTGTTCACAAACATTCAATTATCATTTGTAATATGCTATAACTATATCATCTGGAATGAAGAAACATCCCAATAAATATTTCAATTCATTAATATTGATTTAAAACCCTTATATGATATAATTTAATGTAATAATGGGTGTGATGACTAGCCTTATCTTTAGTTTCTTGAAACATTCTACACATTTATTTATCCAATAGAACTTTGATCCCTTCCGAATTAAATTGGTGAGTGGATTGGATATCCCTAAAACATTCTCCATAAACCACTGATAATATACGTCCAATCCAATGAACCTATAGATATCAATAACATAGCTGGTTTGGTCCAACATTCAATAGAATCCCTCTTTGATAGATCTATAGATATTACCTCACATATGACTATATGACCCACAAATTAAAATTTATGTATCCCAAATTCACACATTGTAAATTTTTCTTACCACTTATCCTTCCTTATATTCTTCATTATAATCATCATGTTATCTCCATGTACTTCCTTTCTCATTGAATAAATAAGAATATCATCTATAATGACTAATACAAACTAATAATCATAATCTCTAAATACTCTCTTTCATAAATCCATGAATATAGTGGGGGAATTAATAAGACCAAAAGGGATCATAATATAGTCATTGTTTCCATACCACGTTCAAAAAAAATCTTTTGTATGTCTTCATTATTAACCATCAATTGATGATATCTAAAAAGAATCTTAATCAAGGAGAAATATTAATATTCACAGAGTTGATCAAACAAGTCATCAGTATGAGGTAGAGGATACATGTTCTTGATAGTGGTCTTGTTAAGTTCTTGATAATCAATGAAGAGTCACATTGATCCATATTTATTCAAGACAAAAGAATAGGTGAACCCTAAGGTGACAAAACTGGTCAAATGAATCCATTTTTAGGCTTCTCTTGAAGTTTATTTTTAAATTTCTATAACTCAATCAGTGCCATTCTATCAAGAGTATTTGAAATTAGTGTATAAAAAATAATGGGTTTTATTGAAAAATCATCCTCACAATTTGTTAAAACACTTGGAAATTATTTAGGATAGGCATTAAAAAACTCCTACACAATTTTAATATCCTATATTTTGAGTTTATCCACACCCATATCAGATAAATTCCTATTTACAATAGGAATAAAGACCCATAAAATTTATGTGACATCTATTAGAATTTCGTATTTATCATTATATTGATATATGATCATAAGTTGGTTTGGAATATCTTACATGACTACCATTCATTTTTAATTTTTATTGGATCTATTAAATAAATATAATCCATTACCAAAATAACATCGAACTCAACTAGCGGAAGGATAATATGGTTTTCAAGAATCAAATTCATATGAACTTCTACTTGTGAAGATTCATAGTATTGATATGTGATCATTACACCATTTGGGTTTTTCACAACCAATTCATCATATAATAATTTTTGTGGTATTTTAACACCCATATTTAATTCATCAAAAATTAAAGAGTTGGTAGATCTAGAATCAAAAATATATATTAGCAATTCTAGAGTGGATGATATGTTTACCTTTCACCACTTCATCATCAAACCCTTCATCAGAAATAGTGATCACATGACATTTCCCTTTTTCTATGGGATTAATAGGTTTTTGAAGATAATCATCATCATTAGCCTTCATATTTTGGTACATGTTATCATAATTCCCATAATCATAGAATTTGAAAAACTGTATTTTGGGTGGTAAATTCTAAGAAGAATTATCTTTATTTTCATCATTAGATAACGTCTTCCCATCACTTGATCATTCTGTCACTTTATATACTTCCTTTCAAAACAAAAAAAATTATTAGTCCCTTAATAAAATTTCTTCCATTTTTACATCCAAAAATTGAGAATAAAGGAATTCTCACCTTCTTCTAAATATGGTTTTTAGAATTTCCTTTAAATTATATCATTCTTTTATTATCAAAACCAAGAAATTTATGTTTAAATACAATCTCTATTTCCACCTTTATTTCACATCAAACAGTTCCCTTGTAGATAATAATTAACTTTATCTATAACACCCTTTAATGAATTGGTTTAAATCCACTAATAATCAATCAATATTAATTTCAGGTTGGATGATAAATTCCAAAAGAATACCTTTCAAGTCATTTAAAATTTTCTTCATAGGTTCCAACATATTCATAATTATTCTTCTTTAACTCAAGGAATTCCTTCTCCATTTTTTCAAATAATATTAAGAAATTACTTATTGAGATGTAATCTCTTAAATGCATCCCACTCCATGGTGTAAATCTCATATTATTATATCATGTTCTTGATAAGAGTCAACCAATAACCTTCTTATCCTTCCAAATAATAAATGGACATAATAGATTTTTCATAATTTGAATAGTATAGAATGAAAATATCATTTTCACGGTACAAATCCATTTAAAAATAATTATTGATTCCTTGAACCCATTAAAAGAAGGTGGATGTTTCCTCATGAATGACTTAATAAAACTTTGTTCCATCATTTTCTTGTTTGTAAGCTTAGTATAATTCATAGATTCTGAATTTTGTGTGAGCCTAAAAATTATATTTTCCATTTCAGAACCCATACCTTTTGGTTTCACAAGAGAAAAATCATTCCATTTTCCAATTCATTCATCCTTAACATGATTCCATGGGGTTCAATCCATGAACTAAAAACAAAATTTATAGTTTTAGAGACATTAATCCATGAGGGAAGCCACATAACAGTGAATAATAATTTATAGTATGACATGATCATGAATTTTTTTTCAATCTATGAAACCTTATGTTTAACATAGTTCATTAAATATTTTTACCAAACTATTATGATTTTATCCTATATATAGACATATCCATTGGTATCTCACTAATGTTTTACCATTATATTTTCCAAAGGCTAAATAAGCCTTAATCTAATACCAACTATAAAGTCCAATAATTTTCATACATAAATATAAATTCATATTAAATGAATATTATTTAAATTACATGATGATACACACTACAATCATATAGTTCTAGTTAATTTGGAATATTTTATACATAAGAAACTTGATCATAAGTGAACTACATCATCTCCCAATTAGTTATTCATTAATAGCAACCATCCTAGTCATATCATACATAATAACTTTCTTCATAACCTAGAAAAATGAAATATAAGAAATGGTGACCTATAATGCTCAGTAAGAGTAAAAAAGGGAGATATGTATTATCACATAAGAGTAACATGATCATTACTATATGAGAGAATGAGTTTAAAGTTGTAAATACATGCCCTGCATATGATAGATCATAATTTTCAGTCTTGGAATAAATTTTTGCAGTTCATAAGACTTGGATCATAAAATAAGCAATGAACATGATCCATAATAGCATAAATTATGTACAATAAATGTAATTGTGGCATACACATAAGCATACAAAAACTTATTCCATGGGTAACCACCAAGTCATTCATAACATGTTACACTTGTGAAAGACACCCATATACCTTCTTCAGGATTTGGATATCCTTTTGGGTACTAACTTATAGGATTTATATAACCTCTCATAAAACCTTTGAGATCATAAAACATTAATCATTACCCAATACAATGGAGAGAGATATCAGTCTCCTATATCACATTATTAAAATCATACATATTTTTACAACAAGAAAATAATAAATTCTTTATATCATAAATGATTAAAATAAATGGGTTTCATAGACATTTCATCATAGCAGAACCCATGGAAAATAAATAGGATTCATAAACATCAGGTCATCAAAAATTTCGGACTACTCAAGAATTAATCATGTTTTAATGATCACAAATCCCATTAATCCTTGTTAACTCTTGTAAATTATATCACAATCATGTGTATTCATGTGTATTATTGTTTAAGTAGTTTCATTTTTTAAGAAGACACGTTCATGATTTAAATTTCTGTACATTCATTTTACTTACTTTATATTAACTTTTATATACTCACATAATACCTTCATTGAAAAATTCTTAAGTCTAATCCATTCTATTATCATCATTTCTTAGTTCTGAATATAGTTACTTTAAAAAGTCTGGGACACCGTAAGTCTGCAACTGGTTATGTCTTTCTGACACCGTGAAGTAGACACCGTGAACAAGACACCATGAATCAGACACCATGAAGTAGACACCATGAAGCAGACACCATGAACAAGACATTGTGAGGAATCAGACACTGTGAAATAGACATCGTGAAACAAGACACTGTGAAGAATCAGACACCATGAAGCAGACACCGTAAATCAGACACTGTGAATAAGACACGACGACCACTAGACATTGTGAACAAGACACCACGAAGCAGACACTATGAACAAGACACCATGACCCTGAGACACTATGACCATGAGACTCCATGATCAATATAGAAATCATGTGAAGGAGACATTGTTTCCATGACTTAATGTGACACCATTTATTAAACTATTTTTTTGTATGTCAATTTAATCTCTAACAGTCATATTTGAAGATTTTAATTGCACTTACATAATTAATGTTTATTTGTAGACATATAATCTGACAGTATGATGTACAAGGTGCGGTATCCATGAAACATGTAGGATCCAACACATGCCTTCCCAGATAAAGAGAAGTGTGTCCAAGAATCAAGGCACCTGATACTGAATAAAAAACAAGACTATAATCACGACAACGAAGAACACGGAGATAATTTCTAAAGGAAATATTTTCACATGCATGCAACCTGACTCTACTGAATAACATACAAAATACACTGGAATCAAGAAACATATTCGTATTGTCGAACCTCAAGAAGAACACAATATGAATCACGACAATCTATTTTACAGGTGAGGACTCGAATTCTGCATCTGTTTCATCTCAAAAGTCCAGATATATGAAGACCAACACTCATATCACTTATAAACTTATCTAAATCTTTGTGCTCTATTGTGTAGCTTTTATTAACATTCGACTAGAGTGTTTATCTGTATAGAAACACACTCTATATCTCATATTAAACTAAAGTATACAAGATATCCTTACTCAAACATTCTTTTACTCTTATGTATAACCACTGATAAGTGTGGAAGAGGTACCTATGTGGCTTGGTAGTTTATACCCATGAAGAACTGTGGAAGAGGTCCCTCTGGGCCTGGAGAGTCTGTGTACTATTGTTAACCCCGATCGAGGGTGTGGATCAAATTTTATTTCTATAAACTTCTTGGTGGCAGGTGATCACCAAGTGAAGTGGATTAGGTCTTAGCTTGATACTGAACCACTTGTTTCATATCTGTTGTGCTGTTTAAATTAGTCTTCTCTATTTTATTGGTTTACTATATAATTCAAAAATCACTAATTTCACTTTGATATTTAGTCTTGGAAAAAAGTTATAAATGGATTTTCTTAGTACAATAACTTCAAAATTAATATTAGTAACACAAATTAAGTTTACTGAGAATTAATCAATCTTCTATAAAGTTACTTAAATAGTCAAACTCTTATAATAGTATAACCTTGATTAACTAGGTTGTATTTAATCATTATGGAAACCTTTTTAGAAATAAATTTTACAAAAAAAATTATAGTTACTCAATTCACGTCTCTCCTCTTGCGTAATCTACTCTGACCTACATTTGGTATCAGAGGCAGTTTATTAGGACTCTGTGTAATCTTATTCAACTTTTATTGTAGTTGTACTTTAAAGATCTATTAATTTCTATTAATTCTAAATTTCTAGCTCTTTTAAAGTAATAGTTTATTATGGATAATATATTGTAAGGTGATGAAACCAATACACCATCATTATTTAATGGAACCAACTATGCTCAATGGAAAATTAAAATAAAAATTAATTTAGAGAGTATGAGTTTTGAAATTTGGTCATCCATTATAGATGAATAAAAAATTCCTTGTACTGATAGAATCACATGGGATGAACCTACCGAAACTTCCTACAATAACAATTGGAAAGGTATGAATGCTTTATACTGCTCATTAGGAGATGAAGAATTTAATTGAATTTTTGTTTGTAAAACCGCCCATGAAATTTGGGATACCCTGTCTGTCTCACATGACAAAACATCTAGTGTAAAGAAATTAGACTTAATACTTATACTATCGAATATGATAATTTTAAAATGAAACATGATGAGCCTATTTCTGACATGTAGCTTAGTTTCAATGATATTTTCAACACAATTATTTTTCTTGGATGAGAAGTCACTGCCAAGGAACAGATCATGAGAGTTCTTAGATGTCTACCTAACAGATGGTGGGGAACCTCTGTCTTTATTAGATAATCGTGCATCATCAGCAAGATACCTATAAAAGAATTCATTGGGAAACAGATGATGTATGAAGAAGAGCTGAATGTCAACAAGGAAGAGGAGGATGAACCAAAGAGGAAATCTTTTACATCCAAGACCACCACCTCTAAGCACAAAGACAAAGGGAAATTGGAAGCTTCTATAGAAAGCTCCCCCAGTTAACAATCATCACTTGACAGTGATGAGAAGACGGCTCAACTAGCCACAAGATTCAAATGATATTAAAAAAAGAAGATATTTTTCAAAAATCCTAACTTCAAGGGCAAAAATGACCAAAAAAAGAAACTGGAAGAAGGAATGGAAAAGAAATGACAAAACTGATGAAATTTTCTACTATGAATGTAAGCGTAAAGGACATTTCAAGGCTAACTTTCCAAAGAACAAGTACAAAAATAAATATGAGTACAAGGACAGGAAGTACAAAAAGGCAATGAAATTAGCTTGGAGTGCTTCTGAGGATATTTCAAGAAACCCATACACATCACATGATGAATAGGTTAACAAAGCCAATATGTATTTTATGACAAACACATCTGAGGTAACACTAGACTCTTCTATACATAATTCATACTATTCTGAAGATGAAAGTTACTCTTAAAAAATGAATAATGAAGAAATGTTTTAATACTGTAACATTCTTGAGGAAACATGAAATGAACTAAAAGAAAAATATAAATCATTGAACAAGCAACATGCTCTTACTGTGACTATTAAATCTGAACTCACAACTAAAAAAGAGAAAAATTCTCAACTGCTCAAAGAAAAACATGAATGAAAAATTTATAATGAGTAATTAAATAGTGACTTATGAAAGTTTTCTAATGTAAAAAATACCCTTACCCAAATGCTAGGAAAACAAATTGCCCCTAAATAAAACACTAGCATTGGTAATCAACCTGGTAAAAGAAACCTTGGTAGAATAATTTTTGTTTCAAAATCTAGTACATACAGTTTTACTCCCAGTTCTGGACTCAAATCAACTAATTCAATCCATGATACATATTCTACTATTTCAAGTTTTTGTGGACCAAATACATTTTCTTTTTCAAATACATTACATAATGATTTTAGGAAACATATGAGGGAAATATGGGTTCCTAAAGCCCTTATTACTAATATTACTAAACCCAAACAAGTATGGGTACCAAAATTTGTTTTTGCATAATCTTTTTGAAGGAAATCTGGTTAAATATCTTCAGAAAGAGTCTATGGTACTTGGTTATTGGATGTTCAAGACACATTACAGGAGACTACTCATGCTTCAAGAACCTGGTAAAAGTAGATGGAGGACATGTCACATTTCATGACAATTGTAAGGGAAAGATTGTTGGCCTCGGCCAAATCAGTAACTCTAACTCAGTTTTAATTTCTAAATTAATGTTTTTTAATGGTTTAAAATATATTCTTCTTAGTATCTCACAATTATGTGATGATGGATTTCATGTTAGATTTGAAAATGATTCTGGTAATGTCTTCAATTTTAAAGATGAATTAATATTTTCTACATTATGAAATGAAAGTGTTTATTATGTTAATTTAGATTCTTTAGCTTCTCAAAATGCTTCATGATTAAGTGTATTTCATAAAGAATCTTGGCTCTGGCATGGGATACTAGAACACTATAATGTTCACTCCCTTAGAAAGCTAACTAGAAAAAACCTAGTTAAAGACTTACCCAAATTAGAGTTTCCAAATGACAATGTGTGTAATCCTTTTCAAAAGAGAAAACAACACAAAGTTTCCTTCAAACCAAAGAAATAAGTGTCAACTTCTCAACCTCTCGAACTAGTTCACATGGATCTATTTGGACCATATAGAGTTTCTAGTTTAAATGGGAAGCACTATGTTTATTTTCTTGTAGGTGACTTTTCTAGATATACTTGGACCTTATTTATGGCTCACAAAATTGAAGTCTATTCTTATTTTACTAAATATTCCAAGTCATTAAAAAATCTTAGTGGACTTAGAATTAAATACTTAAGAAGTGATCATGGCCGTGAATTTGAAAATCAAGAGTTTGAATCCTTTTTCTCACAAAATGGTTATAGTCACAATTTCTCTGCCCCTAGAACACCTCAGTAGAATGGAGTTATAGAAAGAAAAAATAGAACCCTACAAGACATTTCTAGAATAATGCTTAGTGAATATGACATACCTATTAATTTTTTGGCTGATGTTGTCAATATAGTGTGCTTTATAATCAATAGAGTGTTGATCAGACCTATTATTAAGAGAAATCCTTACGAATTATGGAACAATAGAAAATCCAATGATAGCTACTTCAGTGTTTTTGGTTGCAAAATATATAATCTTAATACCAAATAAAATCTTGAAAAATTTTCATCCAAAGGTGATGAAGGTATATTTTTAGGATATTACATGTCTAGTAAAGCCTATAGAGTGTTCAATTAAAGAACTAAATGTGTGGAGGAATCTATTCATGTAAAATTTGATGAAATAGATATGAATGGGCCTAAAACCATCCTAGAGAATCTGTAGGATGATGTATCAAATCTGAAAATCAATTCAAAATCCTCAAATTCTTCTATGAAAGAATCTGTGAAAACTTCCAACTCTGGAAATTCCTTAGAATCAAGTCACAGTGAACTAGAATCTGTTGATTAACCTGAAATCACTAGTCCCTCTTTTTCTAGAACTGTTATAACCCTTAAGAACCATCCCTTAGATGTTGTTATAGGAGACATAGATAATGGAGCTCAAACTAGATCTTCTCTTAGAAATCAGGTTGAACATCAAGCCTTCTTATCACAAATTGAACCTAAAAACATTAATAATGCTATCAATGATGAAATTTTTTTTATTCCTATGAAAGAAGAACTTAATCGGTTTTAAAGAAACAAAGTTTGGAAACTTGTTGAAATACCCAAGGACACATTCACCATAGGCACTAAATGGATGTTTAGAAATAAGGTAGATGAAGCCAGTAAAATAGTTAGAAACAAGGCTAGATTAGTTGCACAATAATATAGTAATGAAGAAGGAATTGAATATAAGGAGACATTTTTACCAGTTCCCAGACTTGAAGCCATCAGAATCCTGCTTTCATATGGTGCACATCTGAATTTCAAACTATATCAAATGGATGTTGAGAGTGCATTCTTAAATGGGTATATAGTTGTGGATGTTTTTGTTGAAAACGCCCTAGATTTACAAACCCCCTTTTCCAAAACATATTTTTAAACTATCAAAACCTTTATATTGTTTAAATCAAGCTCCAAGAGCTTGGTATGATAGACTGAGTACTTTTCTTATTTCCAAAGGTTTTACAAAAGGAATAGTTGATCCTAACCTTTTTATAAAACAAATTTCTAATGATATTTTAGTTGTTAAAGTCTATGTAGATGAAATTATTTTTGGATCTTTGATTAATTATTTATGTGTTGATTTTTCTAAAATTATGCAAAATGAATTTGAAATGATTTTAATGGGTGAACTAAAATTCTTTCTTGGATTTCAAATATTTCAAAATAATGATGGAATTGTTTTAACTAAAAATAAATATACTATAGATCTTCTATAACATTTTGGATTGGATAGCACTAAAAGTAGTCACACTCTCATAAGTACCACTAGTGATTTGGATATTGATAAAGATGGAAAATATATTAATCAAACCACTTATAGAGGAATGATTGGAAGTTTACTCTAATTAAATACTAGTCATCCGGACAATATGTTTAGTGTGTGTATGTGTGCTCATTTTCAAGAAAATCCTAGGGAATCTCAATTAAATGCAGTAAAGAGAATTTTCTAATACCTCAATCATACACCCAATCTAGGACTATTTTATCCAAAAGGACAATCATTTGAATTATCTAGTTATTCTAATGCTGACTTCGGTGGTTGTAAGTTATATACAAAAAAACACCTCTGGAACAAGTCACCTTTTCGTCAAGTCACTAGTATCATGGTGTAGTAAGAAACAAAATTTTGTTGCATTATCTACTGCAGAAGCTAAATATATTGCTAATTGTAGTTGTTGGGAACGAATTTTGTGGACAAAACATACATTACTAGATTATGGATATCAATTTAGACATGTACTTATAAATTTTGACCAAAAAGTGATATTAACATCTCAAAAAATCATGTTTCACATTATAGGACAAATCACATTAATGTAAGACATCAATTTTTGGGAGATTATTATCTAAAAGGTGATATCACTTTGGAATTAACTGGTACTCAATATCATCTTGCTGATATATTCACCAAACCAATAAATTCTGAGAGAATATACTACATCATACATGAACTAGGAAAGATAAATCTCAACTAGATATCTTACTTTTTACTGTTTCTTGTCCTACTGATTGATATCTTACTGTTTCATGTTTACAGTCTAACAGTTAGTATTTTTTGATTACTTTCTGACAGTTTTTGTCTCTTCGTAACACACACTGAGAAGTTCGTTCACTATCTCACCATGAAGCTCGTTCACTGTCTCACCATAATGTGTATTTACTATCTCACCGTAATGACCAGACACGGTCTCACCATAAAAATTCATTATAATTTTTTTTTTGTAAAAACTCATATCATGGTAATTATTCTTTTCTCCTTTTTATTTTCTGCATTTTTATTTTTGTGATGTTTGGTATTCCTAAATGATAAAATAACAAAAGTATCACTCGATTATTCACTCAGGCTTTCTTCTACTTACTCGTTTTGAAACCTTCTTCATCCATGAAACCCTTCTCTCTCTCTTGAACCTTTAGTGAATTCCAAGGATGAAACATCCTTCATCGTCGACACCTAAGAAGTGCTTCTCAAAGAATAAGAAGATTTCACCTAAGCTAGCACACGAAGAACCTTTATCTCTAAATCTGGTAAACTGCGTTGTTGTACTGAAGAACAAGATTTTCCCCATATGGATTCTGTCAAGTAAGTCTCTGGTATTAAAAGTGTTATAACAACAAGGCTGGTTATAGTGGTTCTCAAAGGAATATAGACCCATCTACCCTAATTTAGTGGCTCATTTTTACCAGTATGTATAGTTCTCTTTTGATTGTGGTGATAGTTATGTTGTAAGAAGTTGTGTTAATGGACAGAGATGCTCATTCTCTTTGAGGTTATGGGTTGCATGCCTTACGATACCTTGTAAAGGAATATTTGAGGATTATCGGAGAGGACCTCCACCTTAAAACAAATTATTTGATTTGGAATATTCTATGAAAGCCTTAACTAAAAATCACACCAAGTGGAGGGACATTGCTGCTGAACTAGATGGAGAATCAAGGCTCCTATTCAAGTTTATTCAGAATCTGGTTTTCCCTAGAAAAGGTGATTTTACTATTTTGAAATATAAAGATGTGTTTCTGATCCACCTTATGAAAAATGGGCATAAGATCATCCTTTTCGAGTATGTCATTAATCATATGTGTGAGCTATCCAAAGCCACATCCAAGTCAACTTCCCTATTATACTTTCGGTTTATCTCATCCATGATGCATGCCAAAGGTTTGGTTGGACCAAATGAGGAAGTTATAAAGGACTGTGAGTACTGCCTTTCAAAAGTAACCATCAAGAGGATAAAAATAAACTGGAATCCTTGGAAAAAGGAATTGGTGGAAGACAATTATAGAGTTTATGAGAAATTCAATCTTGTGGATTATCCCTCAAGACCAAGAGATATTTCTGATCCTATTTTGGAACGAGACAAGATTTTTTAGTATCTTGAAGAAGAGGAAGAAGGGGATGAAGTGCCACCTAGGGAAGTTGTTTTTGTTGAGGAAGATAGGTCTATTATTCCTCATGAAGTTCTTAAAGAAGAAGTCCCGGCTCCTGAAGAAGCTGTTAATCTAGAAACTCAACCAAAGGCTAAAATAGAATTAGTTGCCAAAGAATCTGAAAATCATGCCATGGAAGAACCTATAGTGGAAGAGCTACTTGTTATGCAAGAATTCAATCTTTAGGAACTCCCAATGGAATAATTTCTTCCTAAAATAATCCCTTTGTCTGAAGAATAGATGGAGATAGCTTTTGAGCTAGCAATATAGGAAATGAGTGAGGAACTTAGAGTTGAGTCCCTGGAATTAGACCAAGATCCTAAGCTTCTCATTCCTGAGAAGGAGGCACTGGTGGAGGGGGAGAAAACCCCAAATCTCGAGTCTATTGAATCTTCACATCTGACTGAGTCAAGTACTATAGACACTCAGTATAAGTTCCCCAGTTTATACGATGTGGATGACTCTCATAAGGTTTTAGTAACCATCCTTGATCTTTCCTCTATATTCCAGTTGAAATTAGTCTCCAATATCGCACCTGAGAAGAAACCAAAGCCTGTACCAGTCCCTATTCCCGAACCTTTATCTAAACAACCAACTTTTGGGAGTAATGATGATCTGAAGGAATTTGGTGTTTCCCTCTTGTCTAAAGTTAAGAAACTCATGAATACCCAACCTCTTCCTGTGACCAATTTAAGTGAGAAAGAGGCCTCACTATTATTGGATAAAGTTATTTGGAAAATACAACCAAATATGATTCATGAGATTTAGGAAGTAAGAGTTGAAATTAATCTTCTCAGTAATGATGTGAAGACCCTGAGAAGTATGGTTGAATACATGTAGAGAGAGATTCATTCGGGATTAGATCTTATTGCTCCTCTAGTAGAACCTATTGTTCCTCAAATCCCATAGGTTGTTTTGTCTCAAATTTTACCTTATCTAGCTTCTTTAGATGAAAAGGTCGCTGAAAGGAATAAACAAATTGTAAAGGAAATGATAGAGCTTGTTTTCAATATTAATAAACTCACTGATGAGTATACCGGGTGTCTTCAAAAGGTGATAAATCAACTCAAATCTTTGACAATAGCTGTCAATGCCTCTAGAGCATCTGATCAATCCTCTAAACCCTCCTTAGAAAATGATATTCTCAGAACTGTAGTCAAAGAAGTGCTTCAAAATGTATTCATTGGTTTCAATACAAATTCTCTATCAGAAGTTGTTAATAATAGTGATAGATTTCTTGACCTAGTCCAAATCCACTCAAAAAATGATAATGATTCTCAGCAAGAGATTTCCAAGAAAGTGGATTTATACTTCATCGGAATCTTATCCAAGACCTATATGAAAAATCATTTCAAGTATCATGTAGAAAATATTTTAATTCCTCCTGTGAATCAAGATTTCTAGAACCAAGTCCAAAAATCTCACAGAGTTTACTCGATTCCTGGACAATTTTATGGAGAACAATGATAATTTTGAGATAGCCATGCAGTATGCTGAAGAGATCATTATAGATTTCATCAAACTCCTGATGCCCTATCTCCATGTCTAGAGTACAGTCATTGTTACTCCAGCGGCTGCACCTTTAATACCTGGGCTACCTACCTTCACTCATGACCTAGCCTCCACTACTATGATTGTCAGCCAAGCCCTGAGTCAGATCAGGCCTGTGATTCTTGATCAACAACTGCCTTGATCTTCAACTGCTCCTAATTTGGCTCCATCAGTCTTTGAAGGCCTTCTTTTACCCTCTTTATCAACCACCTCACTCCCTTATTCTACCTCAACCTCTACCCCTATGGTTTCCTCTTCTACCACTGCTGCTAAAGGCAAAGAGAAGGCCAACCCCTGAAAGAGAATAGTGATTACTCATTTTTTATAGGAATGATATTACTTTTGTATTTTTCTTTTGTTTTTACTGGACCTTAGATTCTATTAATGGAATGTGCACTTTTGACTTCTCTTATTCTATTTTTTGATAATCCCAAAAGGGGGATAAATTTCTATATGTTATCCATTTATCTCTATAGTTGAATCCAATATACACATTAACTTTAAATGATTTGTGATCATCAAAAAGGGGGAGATTGTTGGACTACTCATGTATTAATCATGTTTTAATGATCACAAATCCTATTAAACCATGTTAACTCTTCTAAATTATATCACAATCATGTTTATTCATGTGTATTATTGTTTAAGTAGTATAATGCATTAAGAAGATCCATTCAATATTTTAATTGCTCTACATTCAGTTTACTTAATTTATACTATGTTTGATCTACTCTCATAATACCTTCTTTGACAAATGATTATGTCTAATCCATTCTATTATCATCATTTCTTAATTCTGAATATAGTTACTTTAAAAATTCTAATACATAATAAGTCTTATACTGGTTATGTCTTTCTAACACCGTGTATCATACACTGTGAACAAGACACCGTGAATCAGACACTGTGAAGCAGACACCGTGAAGCAGACATCATGAAGCAGACACCATGAACAAGACATTGTGATGAATCAAACACCGTAAAGTAAACACCGTGAAATAAGGCACTATGAAGAACCAGACACCATGAAGAAGACACCATGAACCAGACACCATGAAGCAGAAACTGTGAACAAGACACAGTGACCACGAGACACTGTGAACAAGACACCATGAAGCAGACACTAAGAACATGACACCATGATTGTGAGACACTGTGACCACGAGACATCGTGATCAATCTAGATACCATGTGAAGGAGATGTTGTTTCTATTACTTACTGTGACACTGTTTCTTAAACTATTTTGTCGTTTTTCAATTTATTCTCTAACGGTCATATTTGATGATTTTAAATACAATGACAAAAATAATGTTTTTTTGTAGAAATATTATCTGAAAGTACAAGGTACGAGGTGTAGTATCCATGCAACATGTTGGCTCCAACACATGCATTTAAAGATAAAAGTGAAGTGTGGCCAAGAATCAAGGCGTGTGATATTGAACGAAAAACAAGGTTGTAGGAACAACAATGAAGAACTCTAAGATAATTTATAAAGGAAATATTTTCACAAGAATGCAACCTGACTCTACTGAAGAACATACAAAATACACTGGAATCTAGAGAACATCTTCGCATTTTCAAACCTCACGAACAACACAAGCTGAATCGCGACACTCAATTTCACAGACGAGGACTCGAATTCTGCGTCTGCTTCATCTCAGAAGTCCAGAGATGCAAATAAAAACACTCATAGCACTTCTAAACCTATCTAAATATTTCTAATCTATTGTGTGGCTTTTATTAACTTTCTAACAGAGTCTGTATCTGTATAGCAACACACTATGTCCCCTGCATTAAATTGAAGGATACAAGATATCCTTACTCAAACAATCTTTTACTCTTGTGTATACCCACTGATAACTGTGGAAGAGGTCCCTGTGTGGCCAGGTAGTTTGTACCCATGAAGAAATGTGGAAGAGGTCCATGTGTGGCCTGGATAGTCTGTGTACTATTGGTAACCCCGATCTAGGGTGTGGATCAAAGTTTATTTATATAAACTACTTGGTGAAAGTTGATCACCAAGTGGAGTGGATTAGGTCTCGCCTTGAGACTGAACCACTTGTTTCTTATCCATTGTGCTGATAAAATGAGCCTTCTATATTTTATTTCTTTACTATAAAATTTATAAATCATTAATTTCACTTTGATACTTAGTCTTGGAAAGACGTTATAACTGGGTTGTCTTAGTAGAATAACTTCAAAAGTAATATTAATACACAAATTAAGATTACTGAGAATTAATCAATATTCTAAGAAGTTAATTAAATAGTCAAACTCTTATAACATTATAACTTTGATTAACTGGGTTGTATTTAATCTTTGGGGAAACCATTTTAGAAACACTTTTTACAGAAATTTTTATAGTTACTCAATTCACCCCTCCCCTCTTGAGTAATCTACTCTGACCAAAAAAAACATAAACCTTCCAAAGAAATAATTAAGATAATACCATTGTATAATAACCCATTTAAATCTTATTTAACTCAAATTGATGTCATATTATATGGAAAATTATTTTGAAATATTATATAGAAATTTTTTTAAATAATATAACCATTCCATTCGGAAATCATCTCATTAAAGTAAACTAAATTCCAAAAATATTATGGAAAAATATTCCTTTAATGGAACTTTTAATTATTGTAAAGGAGACTTAGACAAATTATTTTTCATTATGGTGGAAATATCCATTAATCCTATAATGGTTAAAAACAATTCCTTCACATTATTGTAAAAAAGGTTAAAAACATTATTTGGAAAATGAAAAGAAGATTCCTTTCAATTAGATTTTGAAAAATTATAACATGGGTGAAATAAAATTAAAAAAATATAGGATAATAATAAAAATCTTCTTTATAACATTTTTAGGAAACATGGATATGGAATAAAATCTTTTTTTACTAAAGAGTGAAAAAAGTTGATTTTTCATAAAATAAATACTTTTTGTCTCTTGAGAACTGAAGGTGATGAAATTGACTGGAAAATATATATTTTAAATAAATTAACAAAAGATAATAAAATTCATATGTTTCGTTATAGTTAGTTCATAATATCTCACCATCCATAACTTAATCATAAATAATCCTCAATAATAATGATATTGGGAAATAAACTCTTACCACTTTGGTATCTTTAAAATAAAAACCTCATGATAGAGAGAATTTTTTATGGATATGTAAATACCTACAATTTTTATGAGAATAATCATAATATACATTCATAGAAAGTATATACACCACATAAATGATACATATAGTTACTATGGAATGTTTCTCATAGAAGTAAATTTGAGATGAGATTCTCTTACCTTGGGTTCCACTTACTTCGAAAGAGTTCTAACCTCCAGAATAAAAAATTACATTTAATATAAATATTTATCATTTAAATAAATAGTATTATTATATTTTATATATTCATTATGTACCTATATTTAGATTTATCCATAATGGTAGAGATATAAAATAAATGACAACGTTCATGGAGATGGTAGGTCGTACGTAAGCATGAACGCTATATTAATTTTTTGACAAATTGAATGAAAGAAATAAAATAATAATTAAAATTTAAATAATAATTATTATATAATAAATTTCATATATATTGATCATATCCATACACATTTCAATATATATAACATTGAAATTAAATATGAATCACTTTGCTTTGTGAAGTTGGTAGTCCTCATGTACGCATGAGTGATGTTATCATTTTCCATCGGGTTGGAAGGTAATAAGTTATATATTATTTTAATATTATTGAATAATTATTATTGAATAAATATCATAAAAAAAATTTAAACCCATCATAATAACAATCTCTGAAATACGGTGGTTGGAAATGAATTGTGCTGCTACGTGGATATGGTAAGTTGTACGTACGGACGAGTGATACTTTCACTTCCCATTTGATGGAATATGGGTGGATAATGATAGTTTCATAATATAAATAGAATTTAATCATATTTATAATATAAAATTTATAATTTTATTATATATATCATATATTTATAGGAAGTAAAAGAAGAAATAAATTTAAAGAGGTTGAGTAAGATAATTATCTCTCTTTTGGGAGACCACCTTTAGATCCTTTGTTGGTATTTTAGGGAGATAAGTAGCTCAAAAACATGGATACAGTTTTTTAAAAGACAATTTAGCATAGTATCGTTAATTAATATTTCTTAATGTGGTTTGATGAATATAAATAAGGCGTGTCCTTTTATAAGGAAGGGAGAGGACAAACATATAATTTTATAAAATAATAAATTATAATAAAGTAATTCCCAATCAAAATGGTTCCAAATGGATTATAAATGGATATTTCATGAACTTTTAAACCATATATTATAAAATTTTTCATAATTAAATAATTTTAGGATATTAAATAATTTAATAATATATTTTTTGTAAAATAATAATAGTTACAATTTTTACTCTATTCATTTACTTTGACTTAATGACATAAAAGAAAAGTTAGAATTCCAATCTATTTATTTAAAATAGTAATAATGTATAAGATTTATCAAAAATCATGAAAATAATTAAATCACTCATATTATATTAATTTTAATATTTTTTAAATCATTTATTATATTTTTTTTATTAAATACAAAAAATATTGCAGAAGTGATGCATAAGAATATATGGTCATTATATATTACTTAATAACTATAAATAAATTTATAACAAGAAAATAATTTTATTAATATCAAAATTATTATCAATATCTATTCATAACTAATTATTTTCCCAATATGTATGCATAAAATTAATTTAAAATAAAGAGAGTCACACTTTGTAAATTTCTACATATTAAATACTATAAATTTATTTTTCATGGATTAGTGTCCATTAAAAATAATTTTAGATCATAATATGATAAAGGGTCGAATTAAATTAGTCCAATAATAAATAATATGAAAAATTATGACTTCATCACTTTTTTTACCATTGATTAACTAGATTTACCCTATACGAAGGAGATATATTTTACCACGATAACTATTCATATTGACTAAAAATAAAAAGGGTTTTATGTAACAAATCTAACACCTACTTATTATAATAATGGATTTAATTTTAATAAATTGAACACCTATAAGTTTCATAAATTAGTTTTAATTTAAGAGAACAAAACATGACAAAAATTCTTTTGAGAATAATATTTTTTTTAAACATAAAACAAGAATTATTTGGATGTCATGTTCACAAAAATATTAGATTAATATTTGAAATATTTTGTTGAACCTTTTATATATAAATTTTATTAAAATCATTTACCTATAAATATAAATTCAATTTATTAGGATAAACATACATTTCATGCATAAGAATTTTTTTATAAAAAAATCTCTTTTATTTTTAAATGATTTCTATTTTCATTTATAATTAATTGATAACAATAAATAAAATTTATTAATGTGTAATAAATAAATTTTGATAGTTTTTTTAGTCTAAATAATACCCACCAATCCAACTACTAGGTCATTACATATAAAAATAATATTCTTATTGTATATCATGTTTTGTTTAGACTTTTTGTTTCATATAAATAAAACTATCAAAGAAATAAATTTATTCAAAAATATATTTAATAAAATCATGGTTTTTTATAGAATACAATATTTATCAAACCAACAATAATAAAACAACCAAATTTGGAGTATCCATTTTAATTTATTTATAAAGATTTAAATCCAGATTCATAGGAGTATTTATCTCAAAGATTCAAAGTCAATCCATAAGTCCCTATTTATCCCTCAAGAACATTGGATGCCACTCCACTCAACTATACCACCATCAAGAGTTAGTTATATATAGTTTTTTTTCAATGTATAAATTTGGAAATTATTTTCTCAAATATAATGTCAATGCATTTTCTAAACATGCATCTATTAGGTCCTTAATAAAAAAGGTAGATATAAAAACCATACTGGTCAGATTGATGATACTTCTGGTATAATTATTCCTAGATGTTAAATTTAATAAATGAGATAATAACTATATGTCAAATCAATTAATTATAATTCCAAACATGACTAAATCAAAAATCCTAGAACAAAATCGATTAAAATATCATATTTGGGGAGAAAAACATCATGTAATGGATACTTTATAGTGAATTATTGGTCACTTCCCAAGTAATACCCTATATTAACTCCACTAAAAAATAAAAACTAAAAATTTCAACCTAGATTTTTTAATTGGGAGGATCCATTCCTTGGGAAAATTTACAATGATAATTCAATAGGAAATGATTTCTAGAAAGTGAAATTGAATCTATTTTCAGATCTTATCACACACAAGCCTATGGATTCCACATTAGACCTTAAAATAATACAATAAATATTTTTTAATTCAGTATTTATTGGCCTATTTTGATCAAGAGTCACAAGAATAATATTGGATGTGTGAAAAATTAAAATTTTCTGGAAATAATATAAAAATAATGAAGATACATCAAAACAAATCATTATTTTTTGAAATTATTTAAATTTAATAAATATAATATATTATCTATTTACCATGTAATTTAAAAATTCCTAAATTATAATTTCATTTTATTATTTCTCAAAATAGGTGTAATTTAAATCTACAAAAACTAATAATTCCAATGTTGTGTACAACATAGTTAGGCTCAAGATTTTTTGTAGGTTTGGAGTGCTAAGGGCCATCATCATTAGACAAGGGGGTAACTTTTCCATTATGATAACTTGATCTCTACTTGGTATTTACAGAGTTCATCATAATATATATACATCTTATGATACCAAAACAAATGGACAATAATAAGTTTACAACTGGTAAATTAAAGGTATTCTTGATGAAATAGTTGAATCTAATATCTAGGGTTGAATAAAAATGATGTAATATGCCTTATGGTCCTATAGGAAAACCTAAAATACACACATATGAATTTTCCCCTACTGGTTGATTGAGGGAAAGCATTTTCACATACATGTGGAGTTGGATCATCAAGAATATTTGGTTAAAAAGAAGATAAATATAGACTTGGTATGTATTGAGAATGAGAGAAAATTATAAATTTAAGATGTGGAAGAAATTTTAAGAGAGTATTTTAAAAATTCTTAAATTTATAAAGAAATAAATAGAGTGGATATTAATAAGAAAATATAACTAAAAAAATTCCAACCTGGATTAAAAAATTTACTCTACAATGCTTTATTGAGTTATATTCTATGTAAACGTAACTTGATGAGGGAAATTATATTTATAGTAACTCATGTATATAATTTTGGTGATATAAATATTAATAAAGATGTTTAACGAGACCTATATACTATTAATGGGTACAGACTAAAAAGGTATCGTGGAAATTTACCCCAATAGCCAGGGGATGGGATCACAATTATCCAACCTATCTATTGATCACCTTTTTAAAGTTAATATAATCCATTTAATTTAATCAAAATATCACCCTATATTAAATATTACTATTAATAATTTATCAGGATTTAGGAATTTAGTATATATCCACCCTTCACATTCCTCTTTGAACATCAAATAAAATAGTCCTTGCACTTTTTTGATTTATTTACTTTTTGTAGGACCACCAAGGAAGTAAATCCAATATTAGTCATCTATAATGAAGAAAAGGAAGAAAATATAGTAATTTATTCATGTGGAAAAGGGTTTTCACTTTTAGATTCATTATCTTCTCATATTCCATTTTTTTAGAAAATAAGTTTGATCTTTTGAGGAAAATTTCATTCCCACACTGGAAATTTTTTCTTTTCGAGACTAATTTAGGAGACCTGACTTTTGTAAAAAAACCATGATTCCATGTTTTATTTATCAATATTAATAAGATTTATTGATTAATGTGGGTGCATGGAATTATTAAGGATGAACATAGGATGTGATCTAATGAAGCATGATTTCATAGAATCTTGTGATTCATGTAAATGAAATTACCCTATAATTTTACTACAAACAATTTTTGAAATTCATGTGAATTTATTTTTTATTATTATAAATTCCATGAATGATTTTAAAAAAATTTATGTTTCTTCCCAAATAGAACTTCTTCGCCAAATACTTTTTATTTTATCATGATTATATTTCTTGAGTGAACTAAATTCACACCACCTATTAGAAATTTCATTTGAACTAGTCAAATCTAAGAGTCTACATAGTCACACTTAATTATATTAAGTAATTTTTGTTGATTTATCCCTTATCATTGAGAACACCTATTAAATTATTCCACATTTAGCCCATATAATTCATAGATGTCCTAGTTAGGAATAGTCCACATTACAAGACAATATTATACATTCCTACCCTACTCTATACATTTGTATGATATTTTAAAGTTTTAGTGTGGGGATGAGGAAAGAAATGGTTAAAGGGATGAATTATATTTTAAGAAATAAGTTTGGGGTGATCTTTTGGTTATTGGGAAAGCTTTGTGTTCATTTATTGGATTCAACTACTACCCCTATTGAATAAAAAAATTAAGCAAATAAATAAAAAATATATATGTTGTGACATGGGAGAATAAAAAACACCATTACTAGACATATGACGTTATAATATGGGTTAAAGTGTTGGATGTGAGTTTCTCTCCAAGAATAATTTTATAAAAGTAGAAAAAAATCAGGAAAATATTTTTTAAAAATTATATAAACAAATTCAATTGTGTAAACATATTTCATTATTAATAGATTGTACATGAACTTTACTTTGAGAATTTGAGAGAGGGTGTTATAATTTTTAAGTGATAATTTCATTTTTCTTTAACATTTTAATATAATTTATTTTTCTTTAGAAATGAAATCTCATCTTGGATCATTAATGTTCTAAACATCAGTACCTACCAACTCAAAACCTCAAAGTCATTAGAACCTTATGCTCATCCCTAATGATTATTTGTGATTTCTATCTCTATGGTGTGGAAAATATAGGTACTTTTCAATCATATGGAAAATAAGTGTACACTATTGATGTGACAATAAGTCTATCATAATTATCATTAGTACTTGTGAGATATAAAAATTCATCATGAGGTATATTAGAACTTAGCATGCTTAATAAATAACATGTTAGGATATATGAATGATGTAAAGTTTCGGATTCAACATAGTCTATGGGGAAAGTGTAA
Source organism: Viscum album (assembly GCA_963277665.1). NCBI lineage: Eukaryota > Viridiplantae > Streptophyta > Magnoliopsida > Santalales > Viscaceae > Viscum > Viscum album. The sequence continues at coordinate 377,763,951 of OY728132.1, forward strand.
AATACATAAGTTTATTTACTTCTCTGAAAATTAATAATTTTGAGTAACATTTTATGTTACTCTTGAAAGTTTTATTTTTCCAATTGATAATAATCTGATTTTAATGCTATGAAATTTAAATAGTAGTATTATCATTTACTTTGTCACTATATTATTGAGGTTAAATGATTAAGGACAATCATAAGTTCAAGTGTGGGGGTATTTTATACACATAATTTTTTTGGATAAATTCAAAATTAAATATATTTATTTTTAATCATTAAATCCTAAATAATTAAATGATATATCATTTTGTTTTGAATTTTTAAAATTTTCATATTGGCAAAATAATGTTTTTTATGTCCATATTTGAAGGATTTTCATTAAGTAAATTTATCATTTATAGGATTAGTAATAACGTAATCATTAGCATGCATGCATGAAGTGAAGGAGATTGAAACAACCAATGGAATATTTCTTCTATATAGCTTATTTCATGTATCCTCTTTCCTTTTTTAGTTGTTACCATAATCTAGTACCAACAACTATACTAAAATGATAGCTACCACATCCACAGTTCCCTTCCTACTTTCATTATTAGCACTTCTTACATAATGATTTTATTCCATAATAGGTGGTTTTATACTAATTATCATGCTATCACTAGACATGATTCCATAGTATTACTACTGTCAATGTGACTTTATCATACATACTTTCGTTGATTTACAGTCGATGTCCACTTTTGCAACCACTAACCACTTCAGCTACTGATGCCAGCTTCTTATACTGATGCAGTGATACCACTTCTTGATTTCACCATCCATCATCACCATGATACTGGTATCCTACCACCGTCAGAGTGACATCCCACTTCCTCCACCGTTCATCCTACAACCATTAGCTGCATTGGTCACATTCTATTGATTCTTCTCACCATGAACTCTTCTTACTATGATGGCTATTAAACCTAAAGATGGAGTTCGTCAAATGATCATTGAATATGATGAATACGCTTGAAATATTTTTTTAAAGTAAAATAACCAATCCAAGTTTAGTTTGAACATGGAGAATTTTGACTCAATTTTGGGTTACAATGAATGGATAAGACCATGGAAAATAAAATGGATGCTTGATCCAAAACCAAGGTTAAGAAAATTAGAATTTGTATCTAAATCCAATAAAAATACAAAACTATTATGGATGTTATCATGAAGAAATTGTTTAGACATCAAGGATGAGGTCTGAGGAACCTAAAATGATGACATGTCGTGTGCATGATAACTTTAATGAATTAATACCAAGAAGTATGAAATGATAGTAAAATTGTTTGTGCCCATTTAATATTAATTCCCTATTTGAGTTATAAATCAATGTAATCCCATTAATAATTTCAAAAAATCCATACTTGTGAAACAAAAAAACTATGAAAAAGGTAATTTAATATGTTTGAAGATACTTGTATAAAGATTAACTATCATGATTCACTTGAATAGGTTACTTAAACTATAAGAACATGTGAACTAAAATTACCTAGAGAATATATCACATTATTCCACAATGGATAAAATATTTGTAAAGCTATGAGGCGTGAGGATTTTAAGATCTCCTGATGATAATGGAATGGAAATAAGATAAAATTTTAGAGAATTTAAAGAGAGAGAAATTCAAAGAATTGATTGAGAGACATTATGATTTAATAGCCATAATTTGGAGAATTTTTTTTTCTATAAATATAGGTACAATCTGTTTTTTTAGGAAAAATATAGAGAGAGAAGGATCATGGAATAATTGGTGAGAGAGGATTGATCAAATGCATGAGATTTGTATTGCATTCTACTATCTTATCTTATTTCTAATATTTCATGTACTCCTTCAATATATGTCTTATAAATAATGTAGGGGTGTAACTTTTGCGTTATTAGGGAAGAGATGGAATCTATATTATGATTCTTGAGTCTCTGATCTTACAATAAAAATGTTTTATATTTGTATTGTTAATTGATATCAATATTTTCTATTGATTTTTTGTTTAATTTGATTATGCTTAAAATTATTTCTATTATATTATTTATTTCATTGGTAGAGGATCTATCATATCCCACATCTTGGTTCTATACCATTTTGATCAAATTATATAGTCGCCATGCAGTGAGTATTTAGTGATTGCTGACATGTGAGGAAGCTTCAATGGTTTTACTTGGTTTCATTGGGAATCACAATACCTGATTGTGTATTACCCAAGTGATTTGATGGTGGTTTACTATATCATTTAGAAATTAAATGGAGGGTATACCTATGTAATGAATTTTTTAGGCTATTATTACCATAATAATTCAATCAATTGTGGAGAGTGGAAGATATTGTGGAATATATTATTTATCAATTCTGATGAAAAAAATGAAAGACTGTGATAGCATTATAAGTGGGAAGACAAACCTAACCTGGTCACTTGTTTTTTTATATGAATTTTAAGTATTTTTTATTATTCTTGAAAATAAAAATAATATCATTTGTTTTATCACTCATGAAAAATAGATTTAGGGTACTCATCTCTAGAGAAAACCTTAGTAACCAATACTACTACATTACCTAGGAAATTAAATCTCATTTTTCAAACACTTTGATAGGTGTAGATCAATTTCCCAAATGCGCCAAAGATGTAAAATCTTACAATCAAGTTTTTCACACACCAATGGCCAAAGACCAACCTTTTATCTTCCAACCCACTAAATTTTGAGAAATGGATTAATATAGTAGAAAAAATATTTTCTGTTCTATGGAGAATAGAGCATAAATATATTGTTTTGGATATATATCATTGGAATGTGAATCTAAAAATGGTTGAACTTAATAAAGAACATGAGGACAAATGAAGAAATTGACATAAAGAAACGGAAATGAATTAATAATGTATCTTTATTAAATATTTTCCCTATAATTTTATACAAAAAATAGAGATGGAATTCCTTAAGTTGAAACAACAAGAAGATGAATCCACTAGATCCTATTAATAAAACATCACAAAAAATTAATGGTATATTTCTCATTTTATCATTCTCCATTAAACTATGGTGTATAATTTTTTCATTAGTTTAAAGCCAAGTATCCAAAATTCATTAGCTGTAATGGATTTTAGAATCTTTTCGGAGACTATTAAATGTGAACTTAATTTTTAAATGGCAAAGTGGGATTAATTATTATCTCAGTTTAGGGGAAAAGAAAATAAATATAGGTTTAAATGGATATTCAAGTGATAAAAAATTGATAGGAATAAAAATTCACCTTTTGACATGAAGAAATTATCAGAAAATCGTAAGAAGGACTGCCTCCATGTTACAAGTATGTTCTTAAATTATGGAATAGAAGTCCATAAACAACATGATTGGTAATGATATATAAAGATAAAAAATAATTAAATGAATGGAGGGAATACCCAAATTAATTAAAAACCATTAGTCCAATGATAAAATTGTATAGATTCTAGGAATTATAAAAAAAGTACATTGAACCCATGGTTGATGGAAATAATCAATGTCAACAACCACTTATTCTAAGAGAACAAATAAATGCCTATGAAATAACCATTTAAAAAGTGAATTTTTATAATGAAGTGAATCATGATAATAAATAAATACATATTCTTCAATACAGATTAGTGGATGTATTTTTGGATTCAAATTCTAGTTACTCTAGTATATCCAAGATTTTTATAAAATCATTACATCAACTCCCCAATGATATAATATTATTAAGGGAAAATATCTCTGATTATTATATCCCACGTGATGTTTTACTGAACATTCTTCATGAAAGTATTATTATCCCTTATTTAGATAAATTCATTGTGATTTTGGAAATTTATTTTCTATCACCATATTGAATTCATAGTAATCATAGAAAAATGGAAATAAAATGTCATATTTTAAACCAGCATATTATCATTTATTACTATAAGTATGACTATGATATATATTGGATATAAATTTATATTGTATGAGTTATTATATCAAATTAATTGGGAAGTTTATCTCTTATGATTAAAGAAAAATTTAGTATTAATAATGACCTATTCATATTGAAAAAGTGATAATTCCTATTTTTTCATGATCCATGTTTATATCCTCGATACAATTACATAGTTTCGCTAGTAATATAATATTATAATTTAAATGACATAATTATATTTGGGGGAATATAATACACCCAAATATAGTAATATATTTTTCTCATAATTAACAATAATTTAAATAACTTGTTTCACCCAATAAACCAAACTAAAATGATCCATGATATATAAGAAGAATATTATTAAAAAATTATGATTAAGAACTCCTCTAGTAAATAAAATTTTAGTAATCAATTAAAAATGGATAAAAAATATTATTGAGATTACTTTATGTTTTCAAATAAAATTTTCAATAAAAGAAAATTTTCATTATATATTTAATTTTAATACCAAATATAATTTTTTAATTTTTAATAATTTAAATTTTATAAAATGAACTTCATTTTTGTATTTTATATGACAAAAATAGCATAAAATGAATTTTGTAGATGTTTCTAAAATAGATGATTTTGAGTTGAATATTAAAAAGAATTATAATAAAATAACTTTTATGCAATTTTATTTATATTATAATGACTTCAAATTAATTAAAACCATTTAATATATAAATATATATTTTTCATCTAAAAAATTCTATTTAAGTTTTGAAATATAGCTTTGTTTTTTATGAAACCTACGTAATATTTTAAATCAAAAACTCTTTTATTATTTATATTGAAATAAATTTTCAACACTTATATATATTAAATTATAAAATCGATTTCATATTACATATCAACATATTAATATTTTCTAATAATCCAAATTTTATTTTTATTTAAAAAAATATGAATATTCAGATTAATGTTAATAAATTTTATACTAGACAAACAGTTGTTTTCAATGAATTGTTTTATTTACATTGTGTACTTATTATATAATAAAATATATTATTATATTACAAAAAAATTAATATAATATAATTATTATTCCAATATAAAAATAAGTTAACACAAATTAAATTGTCAGTCAATACTTAATAATATTACGAACACTTAATGATAAAAATATTTCTATAAAATAGTTTTTCTATATATTGAATGATTTAATTTAAAAGTTAGCTTTATCTTATTCTTAAATTAAAATTTACTACATGGATCATATATTTGGGTTTATAAAATAAAATTTGGTTATAAGTAATATCTTACCAATTTAATAAAATATAAACTACTAGTGTCAAAACTACTTACCATGGTAAAAATGGTAGAACATAAAAATCAAATAGAAAAGGATTGAAATATGTTTAAAACATATATTCAAATGAGTTTTAGAAGATTTATCAACCTTAAATAACAAAAAAATCTATTATTTCTAGATTTTTGTTCCATTGACCATTTAATAGTGTAATTTAATTTTTGAAAAATAATGGGTATTAATAAGAGGGACCTTTTCTTCACATATAATTATGTAAGAATTACACCATTTCAGTCCAACCATGTTCCTTTTAATTTCATCCTAAACCTATTAAAAATATCACAGCCTAAAAACCTATCTTATTTTCATTAAACTTTGTTCCCAAATATTTATCTTATTCTCTTCATTTCCAAGGTTACTTTCATGAGAATGTTCCGGAAACTGATTGAGTATTACTTGAACCTTAACTTTTTATCTTCATTTTTCACTTCCAAAAGAATTATAAAATATTTCTATAATTATTTATTTATAATTAGTATATTAATGTTTTAATATGTTAATTTTAAAAAATTTATTTATTTATTCCCACCCACATAAAAAATAATATAATTATAATCATGTTTGTGGCGAACTACCATGTCCACGAAATGATGTATTCATTATTTTCATCACCACCTTTCTTGGTTGAAAAAAAGGTTGTATTTGATTATTAAATGTTATGAATATTTAAAAATTATCATATTTATATTATAATTTTTCATTTACCTTCATTCAAACTCATTTGTTTTGAAATGGAATCATTAATCGTGTGAATGAGAGACTACCAACTCCACGAACAATAAATTTTCTTTTACATCACCATCATTCATGGATGGTTATAATAATGAATTAAATGAATATATATGATATTTATTAAATTTTTAAGATTCTTCACAATTTATTTTAACATTATATAAAACCATATCATTACTTGTAAATTCATTATAACATGCTCTCTCTTGGGTTAGTTTTACCACCTTCGTGAATGATGTTATAATTTCAACATAATGAATGATTACGTAATGGTATATAATGGTAATAAAAATTAATTATATTAAATTTAATATTATTTAATGATTATGTAAAGGATTTGTTAATTTTAAATATTTTTATTAATTTATCAAATTTTAATCATCTAATATGAAATAACTTGTTCATCGCAAATTTCTTTTTCATGAACCATATCTATGTCTCCTACCTAATGAAATGGAACTTAAGATATCATTTTAAAAAATTATTATTATTTATTTAATAACTTTTTTAATGATAAATTTCTCGATTTATAAATAATAAACCACCTATTATGAATCAATATCAAAACAATCAAGATTACTCACACATAATATAGATAATAGATAAGAACTAAATAATTTACATATCGATAATAACTGTAAAATAAATTTATAAAAGTTTATAAATATGAATATGGTTCTATAATAAGTTATTAAGATAGTTATGTTTATTATACAAGAGACTATAGTGTGTTTAAGTAAGTGGTAACACAATGAAACGGTTTTTTTGTTTCATATTCAAATCCATGAAACTTTTTTAATATTGTTAAACATAATTTATGGTATTGGGCATGATTACCACCAATTGATTTTATTCTACCATACGCATGAATTTCATAGGATTTATATATCTATATAATATTATTTCTTTAATTTTTATTTGATTCAAAAGATACCAATGTTGTAAGGGTTTTTTATGTACTAAACTCTATCTATTGAGTTAAAATGATTCTTATTTTACTTCATTCATAAAATATTAGTATCATCCCCACTAGTATTTTATTTGAAGGGTGATACTCTTTATATATAGGGAAAAGGATATTTTTATTTTAATATTCCCCCATGATTAATTTTTTCCAAAATAAGTATATAATTTTTTAGAATAATTCTCATTGTTTTTAAAGAAAACGGTGACCTAAAACCCAGTATGGGAAGGAAAACATATCAGAAATAAGATACAATAATCTATATTAAAAGGGTGATAATAATAATAATATTAATTTCATAATCATGGGATCATCATCATAATCATGTGGAAGACATTTGAAAAATTCATGGAATTTAGTGACGAATAAAAATGAAACATCAGGTCATCGTAGTAAAATTACACAAAAAGTTATGAAAAAATCTAGCATCATGTTAAATCATAACATATGTGTATAAGTCATAACATCATAATTGTGAAAAAATCTAGCATCATATTCACTCATAATATACTTACTATCATGATATAAATCTCATTACCCAATTCTTTGTAGGGATATATAATTATGGACCCACCTATAACATCATAATATATACATAATCATACATTCCACATAAAATGTATAACAATCCTAGTCATGAAATAATGCATTGATAAGAATGGATTTAATAAGGATTAAATCAAGAATAACTTCATGAATAAACTTAGGCTACTAAATGAATATGTTAAATCATATTTGGAATAAGAATCATCATTCATGAGTAAATAATAAACTACTAAGGAGGAGTAAAAGATGTGTTTTAGAAATAAAATTATTTTTTGAATGATCATTATATTTGATGTATAATTCAAGGTGGAAACATTTATATACCCAAAATAAAATGTAAGAATATATAAATGATATTTAAGAAACATTATAGGAATATCCACATTGTAATTGATGTGAAAGAGGGATAACCCAAAGAAAGGGACTTTGGTTCGAGAATCCCATTACCTTAAATACCTCTTTATTTCATTACTTTTCCTCCTATTAAATAATAAACATTGGTTTATTAAAACATTGATACATAAGAGATGTATTTTAATTTTTGGAAGAATGTTAAAATTTTAATGATTTCATTAAATTTCATTATTTTATAGGTTAAAGGGAATTCATTTTTATATCATGTTTCCCTTAAAAAATTCACGTTTTTCTTGGATTTTTCTATTTTTTCGTGGTAAATTATAAATTAGTAGAATTTATTATAGAAGATTAAAAAATTTAGTTATAACTTTATGTATTGTAAATAATTTATTATTACCATCCATTATTTTGTTTATAATAATGAGGTGGGAAATGTTCTCATTGGCGGTTACCCGACTTTTAACGGGAACGTTGTCCAAATATAAAGAAAAATAGATATATAATATAAATACTTAAAAAATATAATTTTCATATCCATTTAAAAAAATTAATATTATGTCAAAATTCTTTTCAATAAAATTTAATAAGATTTTATTTTAAAATTAATTGGGAAAAGATATAAAAGATTAATAAAATGATAAATGAGTTTGAAAAAAACATGCTCTTTCATTGTTGTGGCTTCTATTGTACAAAAATAGTCTTCCTTTATATCTGTATTTTTTTTACTATAGATTGTTTCTAAGTATGATAAGTGTATAAGAGAGAGTATTTGTGTTGAACATTGTCTTTTTCAAGTGGAGGAGTGGTTTTCCAAGGGTAGGTAAAAGGGTTATTTATACTTGAGGAGATGGGTATTTTTATAATAAAATATTTAATAAAATAAGATATCTAAGCTAAAGCTTGTAATAATGAATTCTTGAAAATATAAAATATATATAAATATAATAGAATTTTTTTTGTACTTTAAAACCCTTTTTAATTATAATCTACTTAGTTTAACAAAAAGGAATGTGGGAAAGGGAAAATTGGTTTTTTTTAAGGGATCACTAATGACTATTGGTTTTGGAAAATGTTTTTTAGGTTTGGAAATTGTGTTTAATATATTTTAAAAACAAATTTATGAAATTAAATATATTTGGTCTCAACCACATATTCTATAAATTATTAGTTCATTAATTCATCATGAATGATGTAATTTAAGATACACGAGTAATGTGAAAACCTATATTTTTACTATTAACTTGAAAATTGGAGTATTTTAGAAAAATACCAAATAAATTGAAACTTTTTATGTCATGATATAAAATAAAAAAGTTAATTATATTAAAATAAATTTATATTATAGGTAACATTAATTTTTAATATAAAAATTATGTTTTTCAGTAAATATCTTAAAATACAATTTATTTAAAATGTGCCAATATTTTCATAGTGTTTTTCAATAATGATATTTATTTATAGAAATTATAATATTTATATTTAATTATTTTACACGTGATAAATATTATTAATATAACGCTTTATTATTTTGAGGTAAAATTATTATTCCAGCAGTTGGGTTACTATTCTCAATGGTCGGGTTACTATTCTCAATGGTCATGTTACCATATAAAAATACCACTTCATTACTTCACTAAATATTTACTATAATTCCTCTTATGTTTATATATTTTCATTATCAATAATTTTAATTAGTTTACTGATATTTTATTTCATTTCTATAGTATTGGTTGTGGGGTGATTATTCTGGTAGATTGGAGTAATCTATATTTTCCCATTTTTGATTTTGTGTTTAATATTTTTTTTACTATTATAATTTTTCAAATTTTCATTAGTTTAGTGTATGATTAATGTAACAATATTAATTAATGAAATAATTTTTTTTGATTTCATGATGTGATGTGTGTTTATAATACTATATATTATAATATAACACACATTTAATTCAAGAGAAAAATATCATTTATAAACTCTGGTTTGTTACATTCTTCCACCCTTTAGAGATTTCATCCCAAAAATTTCAAATCATATTCTTGGTTTATAATATGTTAGGTTACTTGTGGTTCATTGTTTCTTTGGTTTCCACATCACCTTTTTATACTATGGTTCTGCCAAGTAACATTGAAGAGGTAAGTTGTCTTGTTTCTTAGAACATTGTATCGACAATCAAAGATTGTCACTATATGCTCCTCATAAAAGATTTAATTATCAAATTTTACTAACTTAAAATTAAGTACATATAAGGGATTATAAATTTAATTTCCTAGGATTGATATGTTGAATAAATCCTGAACTTGAGCCATATTTGGGGTTTGTACAAGCCGATAGGCCACTGCTCAGATACAATCAATGATCTAAAAGGGTTCAATGTACGTAGGTTTATGATTTACTTTCATTACAAACCATAAGAATCTCATCCACTATGATTTTCAAAGGAAATATTTTTTTTCAAATTCAAACACTAAGTCCCTTCTACAGTTGCCAACATAGATCTTTTGAAAACTCTAAGCATATTTTATATGTTTTTTGTTGTCATGAAACTTATTTATCATCACTCACATAGGATTAGGTCCATATAACTTTCTCTTTCAAAAATCATCAAAAAAAATAGCATTTATACGTTGATTCACATATAAATCTTCATACGAGGAAATTTGAATACACATGTGGAAACTATTTTTTTTAGAACTCAACTAATGGGATGTGGTGATCCCATACTCCTTTAATTTCATTGAGTAGTCTCTCGGCATCTCCTCGACTGTCTAAATAGTTCTTTTAGATTGGATATCAGTTTGGGGGTGATATTTCATATTAAAATTCAATTCATTCCTCAAAGAATATTGGATATTTCTCCAGAATATGAAAGTAAACCATGGATTATGAATAGAAACAATTGAATTAAGAACCCCATATAGACTCAACACATTACATATATCGTGGAATGTTTTTAAAGAAATAAATATTTATAAATATCAATGAAATTTTATGTCTTGGGGAGTTAATCCACCACAACCCATATCCCATTATTTCCTTTGTATGTCTTTGGGGGACCTGTTATAAAGTCCATGGTGACATTCTCCCATTTCCACATGGTTATATTCAATGTTTTCATCATCCCTTTAGACTTCTATCACTCTCATTTAACTTTCTAACATACCATGAACATTGAGATATACTCCACAATCTCTTTCTTTATGTTGTCCCAGTAGAAGGGATCTTGAAGATCACAATACAACTGGGTACTTATAGGATGGATTGAGAAAGGTTATCTATGTTCATTATCCAATTTCTCCTTATTTATCATGGGTGTCTAAGGAACATAGATCCTAGATTCAAATTAATCACACCATCATCATTGATATTTAAAACATGAAACTCTCCTTCCTTAACTACTTCCCCCTTCTTTTGAAGCTACAAATCATCCCATTATACCTCATTGGTCTTCTCTTGGATAGATGGTTGTCAAATAACATTGGAAAGGTAGGATTTATTCCCTGCCATTATATTTCCTAGATCTATCCTCTACATATCCATAAAGATAGGGTCTTTCCCAATCCACATCTTGTATAATGTAGTAGTGTTTTTATGTTAAGGTCATAAGTTACATTTTTACCATTATTTTATTGTCATGTATAGGGAAATCGTAGAACTTTATTATCACAAACCATATTCTTTGATACATGTTGATCTACATCTGTGTGAATATATAATTTTGACTCTTTTGATATGTATAAATGTCACGCTTTTCTCTATAGAGGTAATGACACAAAATATTCAAGGAAAATGTCACAATTATTGACTCTAGGTCATTTGTTGGGTAGTTTTTGTCATGGATATTCATTTATCATGATTCATTGGATATATCTATATCATTTTTCAAAAGTTAAAGAATACTAGTCTTTCTTCAAAGCATCATTGTATATAACAAAACCTCATCCAATTATTGGTATTGTGGGTAAAGGTGTAGCAATTAGCCTCTACATGATATCCTTAATTATTTCCTAACATTATTATATCCAAATATACATTATCCCTTTATGTGTTTTCATTATTAACAGGCTATAAAATCATGAAATATTTCTCACAAAACATTTGTTGTACCCTCTTATGATAATAAAACTATGGATCTTCATAACGCTAGTTGGTCTGGATCATTCCTCAATTGCCTTTTTCTTTAAAGGCTCTATAGAAAATCCGATACTTTTGATCAAATTACCATGAATGTGACTTTGTATATAAAATTTCACACTTACTAAACATAGAATTTATTCTATCCTTCTTTAATGTTTCTAGTATAATCCTTAAATTCCCTTTAAGTTCCTCATTTATCTTGTAGAAAATTATAATATCATCGATAAAGGCTGCCAAATATATGTTTAGGTAGTTTCTAAAGACTCTATTATTAAAATATATTAATATTTCAAGGGAATTAGTAATTCCAAATGAAATTAATGTGAACTCATAGTGTCGATAACTTATTCAAAAGGATTGTTTCTATATATATTCCTTCTTCACCTGTAGAGACATGAAGCTTGTCGTACATGGACATTACATTACTTTTGCGGAATAATTAGTACATAACAAAAAAAAGACACATAAGGACCATGATAGTCTAGTGTCTTTGGAAACGTGGAACGTAATCTTCTAACCATGGTGAAAGATCTTCAATATCTCCCATAAAGATCTTCCCTTTTTTTCTTACCTAAAACCTTTCCTTATATCCTGGGAAAAATAAAACGGGTGAGATCAAATTCTCAGTAAGGGTAATCATGGATAAAATAAAACAAATCATATACATTTGAACTTAAAAACATGAACATAATGTTTAAACATCAAAAGCTTGAGCAATGACATAAAACATGGAAGTATGTAAGGAATAGATCATAAAGGAACATCAATCATGATAAAATAGCATGGGAATAAAACATGTAATTGTGGAATCCATTAAGAACATGTAATTATTTCCATAGTATCCAAGGCATTGCTTCCAAGACCATCTTAGTGGACAAAGTCCCTTTATGAATCGATTTTACTCGTCGTTCCAGTCCTGTAATACTGAACTGGATTAACATACTATTCCAGCCATGTCTATCTCATGAGATATCAATCATTACCCAATTCATTTGAGGGAGATATAGGTCCCACACATCTCGTAATGAAATCATTCTTACTTGTGCCACAAAATAAATATACATCATTCATAAAAACCGAATAAATAAAATGGGTTTTATAAACATCATCCCATCATCACATAATCCATATAAAAGAAATGGATATCATTTCATAATAAGAAAAGTGAAACCATGTAAATCATAGAGACTTTATACTTGAAACATACACATATGAATTAATTTCATCTTAGATGGAAAATGGTTTTGATAAAACACTTGAAATGAATTCTTGAGGAAAATATCCTTTCTTCTTCAAAATCACTTTCTTTTCACAAAACGTCATGAAATTTTAAATAAAAAAGATTGTGTTTAAAATATACATGAAATATTTTGGAGGAAGCTTCATGAAAATAAGGCTTTATAAAACTTTAAAAATCCTTTCATGCCGTATAAGTTAAAAAAACATTCTCCTCGTACTTTTGTTGGAAAAGTAAAAAAGTACATCGTACGAAGAACGACAAAAGATTCCTTTCATATATTTTACTAAAACCTCACCGAAGGGTAAAATTGGATTTAAACAATTTTAGGAGGATATAAATAATATTACATATTGACGAAACATGGATGTGGATGATAAATATTCCCCAGTAATTTCTGAAGTAAAAACAATCTCGGATAAAAATTTAGATTGCGAGATTTTCCCTTACCTTAGGTCTGATATTCATCGTACATATCAAAACCTCCTGTATAATAATTTAAATAATTTCATTGACTTATTACAGAATCATATTCATTTTTATTATATCATATAGGGTTCACTTATGACTTTATATTACCCGTTCTTTTGTAAATTCATGTTAAAGTAGCGTTTTGGGTAAAATCGTTTCATTTGTCGTTCTTGTTTTAACTTGTAATTCTTCATATGATTAATTAGATCATGATTAATTACATTCATAATGTAAAACATGATTTATATATAATATATATTCAGAATATACATATATATAATAGATTGATAAATGGAAAGAAATACACCATTCATGGAGACGGTAGGTCGTACGTACGCATGAACGTTGTTTTCGTTTCCTTATTGAATTGAATGAAATTAAGTAGATGAAACAAATATATATATATAAATAAATATAGTAGAATTATTATGTCATATATTTCATTATTAGTTATTATATATACATTATAATCATTCTTGAATGGTTAACATGGAGAGTGAATCTCATCGCGTCGTGGAGACGGTAGTCCGTACGTACACACGAGCAATGATATCATTACCATGATCGTGGAATTGTATTAAAGTGTATGTATAATATCACAGAATCCATATCAATTTAAAATTATCATATATATTCATTACTTTCACCATTATACACATCCAAGTAAGGTGGTGGTGGAAAATAGATTACACCATGACGTGGAGACGGTATTCTGTACGTACGCACGCGCGGTGATTTTGTTTTCCGTAGGATGGATAGATGAGGAAATATGGTTGTTTCATACTTATAATAACATATCAGTATATGTGTGATACTTATGTTATTACATCATAATGAAACAACTAAATAAGAAGAAGTGGAAGAAGAAATAAAGTTGAAAGAATCGATAACGGACATTACCTCTTCTTTGAAGCGCCTCTTTGAGACCTCCTCTTAGGGCACTAAAATTGGACTTTTAAGAATACCAGGACCTCTAGGGTGTATCTAGGGAAGTGAAGAATATAATTTGGTAGGGTTTGTCCGAGCTTGAAGGCTCAAAGTGGTGTAAGGAAGAGAGGGAGGAGGTGCCCTTTTATAAGGGAGGAGAGGGGCACCTTTGGAAAAACTAAAAATATTCTTTTATTATAAAGACATATTCGGTTTTTAATAGCTCAAAATTGAGTTATTTTTAATATAAGGTGGGGATGGGTCTAAATCCTCTCATAAAATAGAATTTAGACATTTTTAGGTCATTATATTAACCTAATCTTTTATTTTTAACTCTTAGTTAATTAGATAGACATTTACCATGTAACTTTGTATTTTTATATTATATAGTTAATAAACTTACCATATTCATCCAAGAGACCACCAAGTGGTCCATTAATGATACAAATATCATGATATAAGTATCTTGGCCGAACCATAGATTTTTAGGAATATAATAACAATTAATAATATAATATTGTTTTAAAAAACTATTTTATGTCAATTTTGACACTATATTGTAATTGATTTTTGTGAAAATCATAACAGAATGATTAGTTCTAATAAAGTTAATTATATCAATAATAACATTCCATATTAACCTATCAAATTAGTTTAATTCATAAAAAGTCTAAAATTACATTTATTTGGGTATTTATAACATCAATTATGTCAATATTTCATTAATAAGATAATTACTACATCATCATTGTGTCATTAAAAAAATTAACTTATTTTAAGTCTAAAAATTACAAATAAAATAAAATTATGTAGGAAATATTATTATCTTTCTAATGAATATTTATAGTCGAATTTATCTTCTGTATAACCCTATATTAAAAATGTTTTAGTTATTAAACATTGATTTTTACTATTTTAACCCTTATTTAAATAAATTAATAATAAATGTCCTAATCTAATCCCAGTGGGCCTAGATGGTCATATGTTATTACTAAGGTTGTTTTTGGTCGAATTACATGTATACCATAGAATTAGGACATGTTTTAGGGTAATAATAATATCATTTTTACCCTTAATTACCCTATTTACTTTTAACCGTGGTAAAAAAAGTAAAAAGTTACAATTCGCCGAAAATTATTTTCATCTAATTGAACCACATTTTAGTACTTGATATTAACCGTGTCCCTTGGATTTTTGAAATTCAATTCACAGAAGTGGTAAAATATCATTTAAATGAAAAATTCATTTTTTTAACTACCACTAAGTGGTTTCACTATTCATCGAAAATTGAAGTTTTTCAGAAAAATACCAAAAAATCAGCCTAAGAATTATTTGATATTCTGAATTCAAAATTAATGTCTATATTTCCAAATTCCAAACATAGAAGTTGCATTAATTAATTTTGAAATTCATTCCCATTATCAAAACAAATAGCGTGGTTTTAAGAATCAATAAGTATCAAAATATTGATACTTGTTTATATTCAATTTCAAAGTGAAATTTATTCCAATGACTAACATTGGATTAAATATTAAAAATATATTCTAATTACATTTTAAAACTAATTAGAAATATAATCTAACCATATAAATTTTTGCGATGAAAAAAGTTGTTTTTAATTAAAATATAGCGTGTTTTTACTATTCATTAAAATATGAAAGTTATCAGAATAATATGAAAAATTTATCCAAAGTAAATTTTTAGATCATGATTCCAAAGAAAAAATTTATTTTGTTAAATTGAACTTGTAGACCTGTCAAAAAAAGATTTAAAGTGGTTGTTCCATCAAAAGGCGGCAAAACTGCATTTTTTGAAAAATACTTATTTTACCTGAAAAATTTATTTTATTCTTTTACCATGTTCTAGAAAATATGTAAGATGAATAATAATGTTATAAAATTCAAAATTTAGTGAATACTATTCATAACGGCTAGTCCATAATAATATTATAACAATATATCGTTGTTTTGTGAAACCCGGTATTGCGTACTACACACGCTATCGAGGAAGGTCATGATTGCATGTAATGAAAGCCAAGTTAGGGTTGCGTATACTGAGAGACAATATGGTGTTGCGTATAGCTCAACATAATCTTGGTTTAGCATACAACAGAAGACATCAATGAAATTAAAAAGAATAATTCTCAAAAAAGCTCGGGCTGTTACATTCTACCCCCCTTAAAATGAATTTCGTCCTCGAAATTCGTCAAGGTTATAAGTAGTTTACTATTCATAGAAACACATATTTTAAAAAGGAATACTAAAACATAATTTTAAAAACTAAATTATGAAATTTAATGATTACCCAAAGTAACTCATCACTGGGTTTCCATATAGGAAAATATAGGTGAAAATATGGATATGGAAGAAAAATCTAACCATCATGTTCTGATGGAGAGTGGTAGAGAACATGGCTATGAAAAAGACATCAATCACAAAGCCATAGATTTGTGATGATCTAAGGTACCATCTGATTCATCGGATCTAAGGGCACTGGGACAACATTTTTGGTTTTCAAGATCATTTCCCTAAAGTTGATGAAATTGGAATTAGAAGAAATACATTCATGATTTTGGTATAGTCTCACCATTGGTCATTCTTTGGACAATTTTCACTTCATCTCTTAAAGAAATGAAGTTGAATTTGTCATTCGTGAAATGTTATCAGATCATGTGATAGAATGATGGATCATTCCATCTGTCTCAAACAAAAGGTTATAAAAGTTAAATACATAAGTCCATCTATAGTGAGATTAATCATATATGGTTCCTAAAATGGACTTATGCTTCATATATCATACTGCTTAATATAATATAACTAGTTTCTACTAAATAGGGACTTCCTATAGGCCAGTGGTAGGCAATAAAGGCCAGTCACACTTCAGTTGTGGGTTTGATTCCCACAGCCTTGTCCGACGCGATGGGTTGTCACCCATCCTATAGGTTTTCCATTTTCTAAAACTACATTACTATAACATCCCATCAATAGTATCGAAAAAACATCTATCCTTAAACAATACTAACTTATTTCCAACATAATCCATTCCAATCTTTAGTCTTATCCAAAATACTGTTGTCCAATCTCATATTATAGTGAAAACGATTACCAAAGAGTTCATATAACAAGCATGTTAATACCATTGTTGATCCCCATATATTATAAGATATGTCTTGTTGGTCACATTCCAAACATTCTAATGCCTTAATCATGTATTCTCTTGAAAAATGAATACCCATTGAATCCTAGTGAAAACATGAGTGCTGTCAAAAGTTAAGTCTTTCCACATAGCAAAACCCCAAAAATTATATACACTCAAACCATAATATCACTTAGTCCTTATATCAGTCATGAGCTCATGAACACAATCAAACATGTCATTATCTTCTTATACCTTCATTATGCACATATCATCTACTTTCCAAAAATATCTGAATAACCTTTCATGGTTACCAGTACCATTCACCATATACTTTCAAATACTTTAGAAAAAACAATAGTGTAACAATCCTTAGAAGATTCTTTATTCCATAGTACCATTAACTATACAACATAACTCTTGATAAACATACAATCATTCCACTACCTTCTTAAAAAACTGAATGAGCTTTAACACTTCTTTCATCTCATATATCATTTGTAGTCTCCCCATCATCATCCACATAAATACTACCCATATGACCATGATGATTCTCTTCCTGAGATTTTCCCTTAGGGCATTGGTTTGCATAATGCCCGTATATTCCACATTTAAAACATCTAATCATTGTTGATGTCGTAGCAATACCATTATCCTTCTCCATGGTGTTAACTAAACCTTTTACTTTGCACTTACTGGCTTTGTTTCCTTCTTTTCCACACCCAAAGCATCTTCCAGTTCCTTTGAAACATTCTCCTTGATGCCTCTTCCCACATGATTTACATAGGGGAAATTGAACTTTCTTTCCTCTATGATCATCATGAAACTCCATCTTTCTCTTATTAGATGAGTCAGGATACTTACCAAAGATGAGATTATTGATCATATTATGAGATTGCTGATTAGGCATAATGACGATATTTGGACTTCCAAATCCCGTTTAATTTGGTTTCTCATGAAAAATATCATTCCATTGTCCATAATATCCTCCATTATCGTGAATCATCCTGTTTCCATCCATTTTCTAAAACCCAAAAATAAAAGTGTGAGAGGAAAAAATCATGCTAGGGAAAACAACATAGTAAAGTGGGAGTACCCTCAATATCTAACATCTTAGGTTAAATTCTAAGATCGTTACCATAGTTCTAGGACTATATCCTATACGTATACTTATCCTTAGGGACATCCCTAGACATACCTTAGAAATATCTCTAGGGATCTCACTATAGTTTTCGCACCCTAGTTTCCAAAGGTTGACTAATCCTTTCCTCTAATACCAACTGTAGAGACCCGAAGCTTGACGTACATGGACATTACATTACTTTTTCAGAATACTTAGTACATAACAAAAAAAGACAAACAAGGACCATAATAGTTTAGTGTCTTTGGAAACTTGGAACGTAATCTTCTAATCGTGGTGAAAGATCTTCAACATCTCCCATAAAGATCTTCCCTTTTTTTCTTACCTAAAACTTTCCTTATATCCTGGGGAAAAGAAAACATAAAAAGGGTGAGCTCAAATTCTCAGTAAGGGTAATCAAGGATAAAATAAAACAAATCATATACATTTGAACTTAAAAACATGAATATAATGTTTAAACATCAAAATATTGAGCAATGACATAAAACATGGAAGTACATAAGGCATAGATCATAAAGGAACATCAATCATGATAAAATAACATGGGACTAAAACATGAAATTGTGGAATCCATTAAACACATGTAATTATTTCCATAGTAGCCAAGGCATTGCTGCCAAGACCATCTTAGTGGACAAAGTCCCTTTCTGAATCGAGTTCACTCCTCGTTCCAGTCCTGTAATACTGAACCGGATTAACTTACCATTCCATCCATGACTATCTCATGAGATATAAATCATTACCCAATTAATTGTAGGGATATATAGGTCCCACCCATCCCATAATGAAATAATTCTTACTTGTGCCACAAAATAAAGATACATCATTCATAAAAACCCAATAAATAAAATGGGTTTCATAAACATCATCCCAGCATCACATAATCCATATAAAATAAATGGATATAATTTTATAATAAGAAAAGTGAAATCATGTAAATAATAGAGACATGATACTTGAAAAAGACACATATGAAATATTGTCATCTTAGATGGAAAATGGTTTTGATAAAATACTTGAAATGAATTCTTGAGGAAAATATCCTTTCTTCTTCAAAATCAATTTCTTTTCACAAAATGTCATCAAATTTTAAATAAAAAAGATTTTGTTTAAAATAGTCATGAAATATTTTGGAGGAAGATTCATGAAAATAAGGCTTTATAAAACTGTAAAAATCCTTTCATGCCGTATAAGTTAAAAAAACATTCTCCTCGTACTTTTGTCGGAAAAGTCAAAAAGTACATCGTATGAAGAATGACAAAAGATTCCTTTCATATCTTTTACTAAAACCTCACCGAAGAGTAAAATTGGATTTAAAAAATTTTAGAAGGATAGAAATAATATTACATATTTACGAAACATGGATGTGGATGATAAATATTCCCCAGTAATTTCTGAAGTAAAAATAATCTTGGATAAAAATTGAGATTGCGATATTTTCCCTTACCTTAGGTCTGATATGCTTCCTACATATCCAAACCTCCTGTATAATGATTTAAATAATGTCATTAACTTATTACAGAATAATATTCATTGTTATTATATAATATATGGCTCACTTGTGACTTTATATTTCCCGTTCTTTTGTAAATTCATGTTAAAGTAGCATTTTGGGTAAAATTGTTTCATTTGTCATTATTGTTTTAACTTTTAATTATTCATATGATTAATTAGATCATTATTACTTAAATCCAAAATGTAAAACATGATTTATATAAAATATATATTCAGAATATACATATATATAATAGATCTATAAATGGAAAGAAATACACCGTTCATGGAGACGGTAGGCTGTATGTACGCATGAACGCTATTTTCGTTTCCTTATTGAATTGAATGGAATTAAGTAGATGACATAAATATATATATATAAATAAATCCAGTAGCATTATTATTTCATATATTTCATTATTAATTATTATATATACTTTATAATCATTCTTGAATGGTTAACATGGAGAGTGTATCTCATCGCGTCGTGGAGACGGTAGTCCGTACGTACGCACGAGCGATGATATCATTCCCATGATCGTGGAATTGTATTAAAATGTATGTATAATATTAAAGAATAAATATCACTTTACAATAATAATATATATTCATTAATTTCACCATTATACCCATCCAAGTAAGGTGGTGGTGGAAAATAGATTACACCACGGCGTGGAGACGGTATTCCGTACGTACGCACGCGCGGTGAATTCGTTTTCCATAGGATGGATAGATGGGGAAATATGGTTGTTTCATACTTATAATAACATATCAGTATTTTAGTGATACTGATGTTATTACTTAATAATGAAACAACTAAAGAAGAAGACGTGGAAGACGAAATAAAGTTGAAAGAATCGGTAACGGACATTACCTCTTCTTTGAAGCGCCTCTTTGAGACCTCCTCTTAGGGCACTAAAATTGTTCTTTTAAGAAGACCAGGACCTCTAGGATGTTTCTAGGGAAGTGGATAAGATAATTTTTCAGGGTTTGGAAGAGTTTGAAGGCTCAAAGTGGTGTGACGAAGAGAGGGAGGAGGTTCCCTTTTATAAGGGAGGAGAGGGGCACCTTTGAAAAAACTAAAAATATTATTTTATTATAAAGTAATATTCGGTTTTTAATAGCTCAAAATTGAGTTATTTTGAATATAAGGTGGGTATGGGTCGAAATCCTCTCATCCAATAGAATTTAGACAAGTTTATGCCATTATATTAACCTTATCTTTTTGTATTAACTCTTAGTTAATTAGATTGACATTTACCATGTCACTTTATATTTTTATATTATATAGTTAATAATCATACCATATACATACAAGAGACCCCAAAGTGGTCCATTACTGATACACCTATCATGATATAAGTATCTTGGCCAAACCTTATCTTTTTATGAATATAATAACAATTAATAATATAATATTTTTAAAAACAACTTATTTTATGTCAATTTCGACACTATTTGGTAATTTATTTTTGTGAAAATCATAACAGAATTATTAGTTAGAAAAAAGTTAATTAAATCAATAATAGAATGCCATATTAACCTATAAAATTATTTTAATTCATAAAAAGTCTCAAATTACATTTATTTGGGTATTTATAACATCAATTATGTCAATATTTCATTAATAAGACAATTATTGCATCATTATTGTGTCATAAATAAATTAAATTATTTTAAGTATAAATATTAAAAATAAAATACCATTATGTAGGAAATCTTTTTATATTTATAATGAATATTTATAGTCGAATTTATCTTCTGTATACCCCTATATTAAAAATGATTTAGTTATTAAACATTGATTTAACTATTTTAACCCTTTTTTAAATAAATTAATAATAAATGTCCTAATCTAATCCAAGTGGGCCTAAATGGTCATATTTTATTCCTAAGGTTGTTATTTTTCGACTTACACCTATCCAATAGAATTAGGACACGTGTTAGGTTAATAATAATATAATTTTTACCCTTAATTACCTTATTTACTTTTAATCGTGGTAAAAAAAAGTAAAAAGTTACTATTAACCAAAAATTATTTTCATCTCATTGAACCACATTTTAGTCCTTGATATTAACCGTGTCTCTCGGATTTTCAAAATTCAATTCACAGAAGTGGTAAAATATCATTTAAATGAAAAAGTCAGTTTTTTAACTACCACTAAGTGGTTTCACTATTCATCGAAAATTGAAGTTTCTCAGAAAAATACCAAAAATTCAGCCGAAGCATTATTTGATATTCCGAATTTAAAATTGATTTATATATTTCAAAATTCAAAACATAGAAGTGGCATTAATTAATTTTAAAATTAATTCTCTTTATCAAAACAAATAGCGTGCTTTTAAGAATCAATAGGTATCAAAAGATTGATACTTGTTTATATCCAATTTCAAAGTGAAATTTATTCCAATGACCAACATTGGATTAAATGGTAAAAATATATTCTAATTACACTTTAAAACCAATTAATAAGATAATCTAGACATATAAATTATTACAATGAAAAAACTTGTTTTTAATTAAAATATAGTGTGTTTTTACTATTCATTAAAATATGAAAGTTATCTATAAATAATATGAAAAATTTATCCAAAGTAAATTATTATATCCTGATTCCAAAGAAGAATTTTATTTTTTCAAATTGATCTTATAGACTTGTCAAAAACAATATTTAAAGTGGGTGCGCCATCAAAAGGCGGCAAAACTACATTTTTTGAAAAATACTTATTTTACCCGAAAAATTTATTTTATTCTCATACCATGTTCTAGAAAATATGTATGATAAATAATAATGATATAAAATTCAAAATGTAGTTAATACTATTCGTAACTACTAGTCCATAATAATATTATAACAATATATCATTGTTTTTTTGAAACCCATTATTTCGTACTACACATGCTATCGAGGAAGGTCGCGATTGCGTGTAATGAAAGCCAAGTTTGGGTTGCGTATACTGCAAGCTAATACGGTGTTGCGTATAGCGCAAGATAATCTTGGTGTAGCATACACATAATACATCAATGAAATTAAAAAAAATCTCATAAAATATCGGGTTGTTACATCACCTCCATCTCATGATATCTTGAATGAATATCTATCTTTGAGAATTATTGAGATCTTAATAGTTGATTGAACAGGTAATAAATCCTTGGTAGGGTGTAATTTTTCTTTATGGTGATCTTATTAAGCTTTTAGTAATTCATAAACATCTTCATTGATCGATCCTTTTTCTTTAAATTGAGAATTCTCACAACCCAAGGTGATTCACTAGGGAGTATGAACCCTTTGTCTAAATGTTGTTTAAAATGATTCTTTAACTCCTCCATTTATATAGGGTCTATCCTATAGTGTTATTTTTATATATGGGTTGCTTGGGGAATAATCCCTATTGAGAAATAAATGATACCATTTGGGGAATTCCAGATAACTCTTCAAGAAATATATCATTGTATTCCCTCAAAATGGGAATTTTATCTGGGTTGATACCTCCCTTTGACTCAACCATTTCAAAAAGGTATGATTCATCACATGGTATCATTACTAACACCAGTTAGGGTTTTTTCAAAGTAGATTCACGATCTCCCTTAAATTTTTATATGATCATGGGATCATTTAGAATATGAATAGATATTTCCTTTTCCTAAAAGTAGATGTTTCCTCTATATAATGAGATTCAATTAATGCCCAGTATAGTATAAAATTCTACCAAGCAAAGTATTACTTGATTCATTGGAAGAATCTTCCCAGATTCTCTAATAATGAAATAGTTCAACACTTGAGTTGAAATGATCACACCATTTGGTGTTTCTACAAATATTTCTACTTCAAGGTTTTTGGGATTTGATTCAATAGTTCTATCAAACACATAGTATATAAAGGAATGTTTAGAACCAAAATCAAAAAAAAATTCCATTCATGAGTGAATAGGATGTTTTCATTGAAATACATCATTATTATACTCCAATATAGTAGTAGTGATGGAATGATATTTCTTAGGATCCTTTGGATTTTTTGGTTGTTGACACTGATTACCCTTAAGGACCTATAGTTTAGTTAAGTGGATTGCATAACTCCATTTATTCCTAGAGTTAAAGCATTGAACCATGGTTGGTACATTAAGAGGTAGCTTCCTTTACTCTATCATTTTTCTCAATTTATTAATGTCTCTATGACATTCATGATATTTGTGGCCTTCTCTCCCACACTTGAACAATTTCTATATCCCTTTGACCCATTTCCCCTGATTCTTATTCCCATATTTTTACGCATGGATGGTTGGGTCTTCTTTCCACATTTTCCATTTGACTAGTATCTTCAAACTCATTCTTCTTTTCTTAACCCCAATTTCAACGGAATTATCTTTAAACTCCATCTCTACTTTGAGGGAACATCAAACTAATTCTTAATAGATCATGAAGTCTTTGATAGATAGAGGATTTTGAAGGTGTGGTTTTAAACCACTAAAAAACTATATATTTTTTATCATGGTTGATTCCAAAATCTGAGGTATATTTTGAATGAATTGAGATGATTTAATCATAATTCATGATAGATTCACATTACTTTTTTTCATCTCTATGAATTCTTTCTCCATCTTTATACAAATATTTTGAGGGAAATACTTGTTAAGAAATATTTTATTAATGTCTTCCCATTCCATCTCTTCCATTTCAACCATCGTCTTGGTGTTATTTATCAACACTAACCATTTATTTGATTCCCCATATAAATGATAAATGGATATATTCACCTTCTCATTCCCATAATAATAGAGCAAATAAAATATCTTCTCTATTGAGTTAACCCACTATTTCATGAAAAGTGGATTGGAAGATCCAATGAATTTTGGTTGTTGTTATAGTATAAAAGATTCAATAGATATTTTCTCATTCTTGGGGTATGGAGGATGTTCCACAAGGTTTAGTTTATTTTTCAAAGCTTGAGATATCTAGGTAAGCATTTCTAAAAAGTGTTGAACTCCACCTCCCATGGAATTGGGGATGTCATTTAGAAAATTGTTTCATTAATTCTCACATGAGATATTGGTCTGGTTTGTCCTAGTTCCCAAAATTTTATAAAATATAACATCTTTTAACAAATCCTATGTCAATAAATCATGAATAAATAATTTATTCATTTTCTTATTTAACCCAAAAGTAATTTTATATTGGATTTCTATGTTTATCATTTTACTAAAAAATATTTTTGGATTTTACTTATACTTAGACATATTCTAAGGGTTGTCACTAATGTTTTGTAATTATAATTCCCAAATTAACTAAACCATTACATTGATACCAACTATATCGACATTATATTTTATTAAATAAATATTACATCATTTTAAAGATAAGTAAGATAATATTTATACATTAAAGGAGCGAAAGGTTTACTATCCTGGGAAAATTATGATCATACAATACTTATACATAATAAATAATAAAAATTAATAAAATACTACTTCTTTATTAACATAATAGATCGTACATTCCCCTTTAATACAGTAGTTTTTAAAGGTACTGGGGTGATCATTTGAAGCAAATAAGATAAGGAATTAAAAAATTTCCCTGGTGATCAACATAATTATGTCATAAACATTAAAGGACAACCATAGTAAATGGATAAGAATCCCACATAATGAATTTTAAGATCAAAAATTAAATAAAAAATAATGATTTTTGTTTGAATACACACTCTACATTCAATCATAATATATGATAATTTATTTAATGAACCAAAGTTGATTCCCTATAGATCATCCACACACACTTTAAAAGTCTACAAAAGAGTCGATCGTTGAATTTCGGATGCTATTGCGGCAATTCAACAAAGACATTAATGTCCTGAAGATCACTGATACATCAATATTTCAATCAGTGAATATTAAAATTTATCAATGACTTTGATGGAGACCTTATCTCCCTAGTATGTAGGAAAAATGAGTAAGGCACTCAAAATCATAGGTTGAATATAACCTGGTATGAGAGTCTCTTGTAACTTATAAAGTGATGTAAAAAACACCTAAAATGCCTCCCCAAAGCTAGGATATTGATTTCCCACTAAATAATATTTAAAAACATCATATGAAAATTTTACTGAGTAATTAATATCTTTTATATATTTATCACATTCTTATTATATATTAAATATATATATACTGATAAAACTGATCCTTTAACTCAAATCAATATTCATGAAAATATTAAATAAACCTCGAATCATAAAATAATATTTTTTTGTATAATATCTTTCCATGTTCATACTTTAAAACATATAAATAAGTTTATTAAAAAATCAATATTAATTATTCTAAACTCAAATAATATTTATTTATTTATTCCTTAATAATTTTATATCATCCAACGTATCCCAAACTCAATGGTGGGTCCCACAATTTCATAAAATCTTATTCCTCAGAATAGGCTATAATTTTGAGTACACTTAGTGTGTGACCCTATAGAACCTTATCTAAATAGTGGTGAATAGTATTCATATTCTAGAAGCTGATTATAGTAACTCATCAAGTCCCCTAATGAAATGTTTAAGACAATGTAATGACAACCTTTCCTATTAACACACACCATGTAATATATTATTTTGTCTCTAGTTATCTTATAAATAAGAATGCACACTTCATGTCATCATCCTTTATTGTTTTATTATTTTTTGACCTAAAAATAAAATTACATTATTCTACCATGGCTATGGATTTAGTTAAGGCTCTACCATCCTTGTCAACTAGGATAGAGATATCCATTCCTTTTGGAAGCAAAAAAATTTATCTTGATTATTCAATCAATGTCATTCCACTAATGACACACCCAGTGAAAGTTGCCTCACTATGACATCAAGTCCATAGTTTTAATATTGCATCAAAGTATGTAATCCAATTTCAAACATTTATAATAATACCAATTTAAGAGACCATTAATCATGTTTACCTACAGGAACTTCCCATGACACTCGTAAAATGTGGTGTTCTTATTGTGTGGTCAGTCCTCATGGTCTCAACTACTCGATATCATCAAGTGAAAAGAATATATATCAATTCATATGAGCCCCCTACACCATACAATCAAAAATAATATATTTATAGTGATAATGATATATCTAGACCGTTGGACATATGTTTCATATTAATTTCATAGTATCTCAAGGTTCACATTTTTCCCTGGGAATAACCTTTTGATATGAGAAATAATTTTTGGACATTACCATATAAATATTGGACATAGAAATATAAATATTATATATGTTAAGTGTAAATTTTGTATAATTAATTGTATATATGTTATAAACCGACCCATTGTGGGCCTCCCGACCGATGGAAAGCTGAGTGTGACCAGCCTAAGACCACCTCGAATAGTCTTAGGGATGGTGGAAAGTTTCAAGAAGGTATAAATGAAATGGGTTACCTTTTCATATTTACCCTTATTCACACAAAAATTAACTTAATGAAAACTTAGTGATGAATATATTAAAGACTGAAACATCTAGAGTACAACCAATAATACAATGAATTATAGATAAAACATCAGGGTATGACAATATAAATCAAAATAAAAAGGATGAATAACACAAGCCCAACAAGAAGATATATTCCCAACAAAAAAATAATTGGAAAGAGTAAAAATAACGAGATATTGTCTCTTGATATCCATTTCCAACCACTTAATGTGGCCAATGAACCCAAGTATCACTATTATCCACTGATGTCATCATCGAAATTTCTATTATCTGCATAAGCCATGACACGTGCGGGAAAAGATCGTGCTGGGGTGAGTACATAATTACTAGTAGTATGCCCCTGAAAACCAAAAAGGGAGAAATAGGGAGATAAAATAGTAGTAAGATAAACCCATCGAAACTGGGAAATGATAACTCAATATATATATATATATAATCATAAATAAACCCATACGAAAGGGAAAAATGATATCCTTCTACACATTCCATCTAAGAACAATGAGTCTGCCTACAACTCTACAAGTCCATCTCTGATTCCCAGTATCATGCACAACCTTGTAGGATTTTATGTATAGGGTTCCAAACCTTTCCACTATGCTCTACATTAGAGGGATCCAAAAACCCTATAGAGGACCCCCTCCTTACTGGAGCTCGAAGATGAGGGAGTACTACTCCATCTATATAGCACCCATACTATGTTTTGGTATGGGTGAGTACCGACTATACCTATTTAAAGAGTATATGGGACTTGTTCCTTAGTAAAACATCAGAGTATTGACCCTGAAATCATTTTGATGATCCTTTCCTGATTATTTCCATTGTGAAGCATCAACTAAGGATGATTTACACTCAAAAAACCTCCCATTTGTTTCCATGATAAATTATTCTATCATGTTATATGTGAAAAGGCACTAAGGATAAGCTCCACATGGGCCAAAAAAAAGAGTCCCAAAAAAATAATTGAGATGAATATGTTTCTAGGGAAAATATATGGGGTGTATGTGGGTCAATATGATGTGTGACTTCATCTCACTACCTGGGTATATTCTCCCATGGAAAAAACATTAAATCCAAGTCACAGTACATAATTTCTCCACATGGGGACACAATCTGTATGGCCACCTAGGGTCTTGGGTATGTAAACCTAGAATAAGGATCAACTATCCATGTACAACCACATATCATGTCTAAGGGGACACAGTGTGTCTAGGAACTTGGGGTCATAGGGCACGTATAGATGGAACATGGCTTTTCTACCTACATAGGTTCACAATAAATGAGGTCCCAACAGCATGGAATGTTATCATTGACTTGGTTGAAACCTTAGTCGATGTGGAAATTTAAGTGTATTATGTGTGTTCTTCTACACTATTCAGTGTGTAGTTGAGTTTTCCATAGAAACCGAGTTTCTTTACGTAGATCCAAAATATTCCTCCACTTACAAAAAATATTTTATTTTACCACCAAAAACAAAAGGGTAATGTATCCATCCATTTATTCCAAGCCTCTAGAGGGTGGAAATCAAAATCTAATCACATATGTGAGATTCTGACACATCCCCATCATCAATAAAGGTCTCAAAACTCATATATATCTCCCACAATCACGATACCATCATGATCAATCTCTAAAATCACTAATCCATTTATAATTAATAAAAACACTAT
The DNA here is from genome assembly GCA_963277665.1 of Viscum album. Taxonomy (NCBI): domain Eukaryota; kingdom Viridiplantae; phylum Streptophyta; class Magnoliopsida; order Santalales; family Viscaceae; genus Viscum; species Viscum album. The sequence continues at coordinate 377,793,506 of OY728132.1, forward strand.
GAATCCATATGTGATATCATGCTCAAACCTTCCCTAGAAATGTTGAACTAAAAACCCAAAAGGCCATTGATAAAGAATATGAATAATAATAGGGTAAAAGAATATAAACAAATGTGATGATAATTATTTGATAATAAAATTCAATCCAATGATAAAAAATAGTTTGAACATGGGGTGATATCCTGGAATATAAAAATAAATTTGAATCAACAACTCAATTTATTAAAATGGTCTTGTGTGAAAGTTATATAATCACAAATCAATAAAAAGAAGATAACTAAATCCATTTTCAATAATAAAAATAGAGTAATAGACAAATAAAAATTCCTTCCTTGATAAATGGTTTATTATTAGTGAAGAGAGTATTATACAGTGATAAAGATGGTATGATGTGTTTTTTATATACCTCTCGATCCACCTCGATTTGATTTCCATCATTCTCTGATCCTTTTTCACTAACGAAGAATGATCTATCACCTCTTTAATCTCCCAAGGTTATGATTCTAACCCAGGAGATTTAATATATAATCATATATATAAAGGGAGAATTTTATTAGTTAATATTTTTAAGAAAAATATATTATTCACTTATTTTATTAAATGTACCAACCAACAGTCATGTCCCATAGAACATCCAATGTCGACCAACCTTATGTTGTGCCTATAGTAAAACCTACATTCTATAATCAAATGTGGTCTCAAATTTCTCATCTAAGGTCCCAAACAAAAGGAAACCCATCTAAACCCAAACAATGTGTGCGCGTGTATTAAAATATATTAAAAATTTTAATATATTATTTTCCATTTCTTGAGACCTAAACACCATACCAACTCTAAGGAAAAATATAGATATATAAATAGAAATTTTTAAAGGACTAATACAAAAAAACTATATTTACTATATTCTCCGATACTTCAATTATTTTCACCCTGAAAAAAAAATCTAACGAAAAAGGTGGGGGTACTGAGTTCATATATGACTCCCACACTATTAGGATATCTCCTATGTAATACAGTGATTCCAAAACACTTGATGTAATGGGATGGTCATATATGTAGGATCCTCTTCGTTCGACACATTATTTCCACATGGTACTTCTCAAAGGTGTCTATATGTTCGATGTTTAGCACATCCTAGTCAATAAAGTTATAGGGTTCTGAATTTATCTCATCTTCTATGAATCATGTAATACTTAATTCAGTCAGACCAACTATGGGAATAAGTTCATGTCATAAGAAAACTCTCTAACCTTACTAAGGATCTAAAATGGCCTCATAAACCTTAGGGATAACATTCCTCCTTGGACAAACCTTCACAATAATTTTCATGGGTGGTAATCTCAAGAAAACAAGTTCACCCTAATCAAAATATAAGGGCCTATAACAACAATATGCATAAGATTTATTTCCATTATTGGATATCCAAATTTTCTCATGGATCATGAGAACCATCTTCATTTTCAACTAAACCATCTCTTTCCCAACTTGAGATTCCTCTCCAATCTCAGTCCAGTAAAAGGGTAACATAAAGGGTCTCTTTATAAGGCCTTGAATGGTTCCATGTCAATAGTAGGGTGATACAACTTATCATAATAAAACATTAATAATGTAATGGCATCCTCCCATAACCAACCAAAGACTAACATGAATTCTCTAAACATATAATATAACACATGGATAGTATTTTCAGTATACCTATCCTTCTAGGCATGAAATGTCATGATCATCCTCAACTAGGTCCCAAAATCCTCCTCTAGGTATCTACACGACCATAAAATAAACCAATAATAATGTTCATAGATGATAAACAAGGTTACTCTATAAAATCGTATGTTATCATGCCTATAAAAGTGCCTTGAACTCTCAATTGATTTAGTCCCTAGGATGGAACAGAAGTGCACTAACATCGTAAGTAATTCAATAATAAACTGTGTATCATCATCACATCTCACTATACATGTAATCCTCATAAAAGTTTATATATATATTTAATCCCAATTTCACTATGGGATCTCAATAAGATGTTTCAAACCTGTAGGAAATTGGTTCCTAGACATTACCTACAGACATGTGAGATGCAGAGAGACAAACTCAGTGACACTATGACTCATTCCAGTCCAAAAAAACTTTCACTAAATGAAATTGTATATATTTTACATATTTGGATTTAAAACTGAGTGGGAAGTATAAAAATCCCTATTAAACTCCTCACACAACTTAACTGTGGCCACTTTCCATCCTCAAAAAAGGATGATGTGCTCCCCTCCAAAAAATTTATTTGGTGCCTCTCTGTGAATATATATTCATATAGAACTTTACATCCAAAGTCTACTAACTATAAATATCCCACATAATGAAGAAATTATGGAGTAACCACAATTTACTGAAGAAAAACTACACACCTCTCCACTGATAGGGTCAACTGAAACAAAACCTACTGCTCATATGCCTCCTCCACCATGAGGGTATGGGACTTCCTAGTAAAGAAATATTCCACCACATTTCCCTTCCTAGGATTATATGCTATCTAGAAATCATAGATATGTAGGAACTCAGACCAATACATATGAATCATGTTTAGATCTCTCTATGTGAATATGTACCTAAGACTGTAGTGAAATGAGTAAAAATTGAATGTTCACCTAAATGATAGGGACTTCACATGTTTACAATGAATACTACCACTACCAGATATAATTAATAATTCATGTAGTTATGATTATGGGGTCTCAAATACCTCAACCCATATGTGATCAATTCCATAATTTGTATCAATACACAACCAATCTCATCTCAAGAGGAATCACAAAACACTATGTACTCCACACCCTCTTATGTTAGTCTAAACATAAGAGCACTGGTAAAACTTAGCCTAAGGTCTCAAAGTATCTCAAATATAGCAAATATCTAGGTAAAAAAATACCCTTTTACATAAGTGTGGTCAAAGTATTTTAAATCCAGGATAATTCCACCAAAAATTTCTTATTGTAACCCTCTAAGCAGAGGAAACTTTCCACCTCTGATATGCTCTTGGGTGGATCCCAAGAAAGCATAACATTAATATTTTCTAGGTCAAAATATAAAAATTTCTCATAAATTACATGGCCCCAAAATCAAAACTCACGGATTCAAAACATACACTTATAGATCTTACCATAAAGATAGATCTCCCATAGTATGTCCAATACCGTACTCAGATTCTCTTCATTCTCCTCCCCTGACACAGAGTAAATCAGTATGTCATCAATAATGATAACAAAAAATCAGTCCAAGTATGGTTGGGATAACTACTTCATAAGATCCAAAACACATTGGTGGATTCACCACATAAAAAAGGCATCACCAAGGATGCATATTGTGTTTAGAGACATTAGAATGACGTCTTTGGAATGTAATCCTCATGAACCAGAAACTTGTGATATCCTAACATGAGATCAATCTTTGATAACTAACTCACACATCTCTACCGGATGAAGAATCTATCAATCCTTATAAATGGGTACTTGGTCATTATTATTATCTAGTTTAGATGAAGATAATTAACACAAAGACTCAATCTCTTTCCCACCTTCTCCATGATCAAAATTAGAGATTCCTAGGGGAAACACAGTGTCTAGAAAAACCCTTCTATCTAAGGTCATCCAACTATATCCTCATCTCTTAGAGCTCTACATGTTCCTTATAACATGTATTAAATTATATCAATGTGGTCTTAGGGTGAAATTGAATATAGATATTTATCTCCCATTACAGAGGTACTCCTAAAACATCTTCATGGGAGACATCCATATATTCATCCACTCTCAAAGGAATCTAGATGATTGAATATCGCACTACGCCAATGAACAAACTCACCAACTGATGGGTTATGGGTTACTACTTCCTCCTCAAAATTCCAAACCACTCAGTCACAAGATCCCTCATGACATAAATAGAGAATATCATACATTCAATCTGAAGGAATCTAACTTATCCACGATTATAATCAATATGGCACCAAACTATGTACAACCAGTCCATACCCAAGATGAATTCATAAGATTTCATAATGATGACCAAGAGGTACCATGATAAACTCTCCCCACAAATTTACAACTATCACTTCTTGAACATATGAAATTTTTAATAATTACACCTAGTAAGAACCCCTTCAAAAATATTTTGATCTGAGATCTCAATGGGGATATATAACTTTCAAACAAGTGATGTGGTGATGAAGTAATTACTCATTACTTTGTCTACAAGTACTAGAGAAAGGGTAGAAAATATATATATATATATATATATATATATATATATATATTACCTAAAATTAATTACGTGTAGCTTGGTCATAGCCCTTTAAGGAATGCATGCACCTAGAACCTTGACTGCTAGATTTCTATGCCTGGTTTGGGTCAGGTGGTGGGGGGGAGTATCTCATTGATTCGCCATCCACTAGTATCTCTATTAGTCAGATCTCCACCAACTCCATTATCCCTACCACATCACTTAGAGCTACCCTGCCCACACTTGGGAGATTTTTTATCACATTTTTGTCTCTACCAAGGCGTTCCAACAACCATCTTCCTAGATATCTCATCTTTATGGGTTGGGAAATCACATTTTAGGTGATGCCTCCCTCTAAAATAATAGAATTGGACTTCACCTAGCTAGTTAGATGCTCTAGAAGATCCTTGTGTTGTAGATCTATTCATATGATAATGAGAATGAGAATTCCTCCTCTATCAAGACCTCAACATTTTATGCCTTCAAGCTATAGAATATGACTCTGGTACATGAACTCCATTTCCAGATCCAACCATCTGGTTTCCTTATGCTCGGAATCTCTCAATCACCAGAGTTATCTCTGTCAATCCCACATATATTAGAAGGAACGAGGAGAATAAGCTGGAATGAATGTATCTATTGAAACTTTGTAAATACTATTGTTCCTAGAATAATCCACCCCATACCATATTCGGAGTAGAAATGTGTGAGGTCAGTGAAGCTCACGATATACTCACAAACCATACAATCACCCTTTTGAAACTATAGGTTCTATTGAAAGTTTTTCCATGAGTGTGTCTTACAATCATGGGTCTATTTCATCAGAACATAATATTTACCTCATTCCCTATGAATAGGGCTGGCTGAAAGAACAACCAAATGACCAATCATGGTTCGAACAAGAATGAAGACTTGAATCACCAACTCAATACAATCCTTCATTGTATGTCTATTTGGATAGCCATAGAACCTTATTTGTCTCTAATGATAGAACATTCATAGTTTTCATCATTATACAAGTTTTCTGGTACTAAATGTTGCTTGATAGGTAGGGGAGTCGTTCTCAATTCACATGGAGGAAACACTGCATGGGATAGGCACTAAACTGGGGACTTATCTCTAAAAGGATTATATTCATGATCTAGTGTCGACATCCTAGATAGATATCTTTGTAGAGAAATGATGAAATTGATCAATACGTACCACTCTAAGATGATTATATATATACGTGGAGTTGACTCAAGGAATGTCAAAGGAATCAATCCTATATGATTTATTTACCAATGATTCCATGCAATTGATGTCTCGGTATTCTATGTCAAGAAGATTTAGATAGAGTCATGGTAAATTCATATGTCATTCGTTGAACCAACATTGGGTTCCCTAGAATGTAATCCACAATTGAGACACTCAAACAATTTTTCCATAAGTTCACAAACCAATTCTCATCATGGGTCTAATAGCAAACTCAAACCCATGGAAGAACCACCTAAATACCACTACATCATGACCCAACCAATTATGGATCACCTGGTGGGTGAAAAACTATGTGTGACCACCCCAATCCTGCCTATAATAGTTTAGGGATTCGAAAAAAAGTTCCAAGATGGAATAAATTAAATGGGAGTCCTTATCCTAAATACATATACACACAAACAACAATCTCCAAGAAAACGTTTATTTGGAATATACTAAATACTACAAAATCTATAGTAAAATTATGCATGTAATGAAATATAGATAAAACAATAGAGAATGAAATTCTAAATACAAAGAAAAAAAAATTCAAAATAATCCCCCAACCAGAAAATGTAGACCCAACATGACAACAACTATAAAGAGGAAAATTGAAGAGATCCTTACTCTAGATCTATATGTCTGACCACAAAACATGGACAATGCACCTGAATATCACTATACTATACTAATTCTATAAATGAACTATATTTCATATTCATTAGATACAACACATTCAAGAAAATACCATGTTAGGGTGAGAATATAAATATCTAGTTAGAATACAGCAAAACCAAAAAGGGTCATTAGAGAGGTATAATAGTAGTTAGATCCACCCATATAATGTGGGAAAAAACAAACTAACATCAATATATATACTCATAAATATAATCAGATGATATAAAAATGGTACCACTATATTCACAACATAACCATGAATAATGAGTCTGTTTGATGCTCCAAAGTCCATCTCTAATTCCCAACATCAAACGCAACCTCATAATAATATGTTTTAGGACCCCACACCGCACCATTATTCTCCATAGATGAGGGATCCACAACCCTAGTAGAGGACACACTACCAACTAGATCTCAAATATGAGGGGGTTCCCATCCATAGATAGAGAATCCATACCTTATTATAGTTTGGTGGAGTACTGACTCTACCTATTTTTAGAGTATTTGGGAACCATTACTTGGTATAAAGGGTCGGGTAATCATGTTCCAAGTGGCCCCTCTAATCACAAGCATATAATCATCCATCACCTAGATTTTTTGGATTCTATATGAGATTCGTGTTCCATTTATTAAACATCTGAGTTTGAAAATGAGAATGCATCCTCTTATTGGACATAAATGCATGTAACCTTCTAGACAAAGTATGTAACTTAGCCACATGATTTCCATGGTCGGATCCATATTATGGATGTCTCATTTCTAATAAGATTAATTCACCATATCCCACTCTTATAGTATAGTATTATTCAAAAGTCATAAGGAAAAAATCTTGGCTGGATTATCTATGTGGAGGCCCTTCTCAAGCTTATATTCCTAGAGGAATCCATTGCATACCAAGTCTAGGGAGTAATTTGTGAGTTCTGTGAACCTTGTGACATACTAAATAACAATCATATAACCCCACTACATCTCTAGGAGATCCCAAATCATTCCAAATAAAATCATGAAGGGTGATAATTTATGTGAAACATATTCTGGAAGTATGACCATGAGGGTCTCATCTCATCATGGGTAAAAGTCATTAGACTCCACCAATTCCCTATTACCCATGAATAATGTTGAAGTCATGCACAACCATCTAATCAATCCGGGTCCAAATAATCGTAAAGACTTACATAATGGACTCAATACAATCCTCCACCACCTATGGGTCTGGATCGCCTCTAAAAATCCGTGGTATCTAACATTGGAACACACATAGAATATCGGGAATATGTGCATCATCTTCCTATACTTATTGTACTATTTGTTTCTCAATATGGGTGGGATATGTTCCCTACCCTCTTGGATGAAACACCTCTTGATATCAGCCCTGAAATGAGGCATAATAACTCAATGGATAATCTCTATGGTTTTGATATAAGTAAATTGGATGGTTATATTGGTGGAGGCATATAGAAAGTGATCAAGACATACCATGGTTAGATAAAGATATATATGATAGTATATGTCTCTAAAAGGACTGTCAAAGGGCACAGTATAATATCATAGATGTACCAATTCTTCCCTGCAACTGATGTCTTAGTATGTTGAGTGGACAAGTAGGTACACAGAGTCCTGGTGAATGGATATGACAGCCTCTACACCAATATTGGGTTCCTTGGCTTGAAATCCACACTCGAGAAACTCCAAAACCATTTCCCTATGTTCCCAAACTAATCCATATCATGGTTATAACACTAAAATAATAACTAAGTATTATCCACCTCTAATGAAACTTTTTCATGACTCAACCCATCAGGGACTGCCTGGCCAATGGCATGCTAAGTGTGACAACCCAAATCATACTTCCAATTGACAAAGGGATAGTTCTAAGAACCATCAAGGGATAAATGAAATAGGTTTCCTTAATGTAATTACCAATATGTACACATACAAACATCTCAATGAAAAATTGTAAAGGAATATAATAATGAATGGAATATCTAGAGTATAACCATTCAAGAAATGAACTATAGGGTGAGTATATACATACCCAATAGGATTCCCTAAAAGGGGAGAAATAAGGAGATACCATTGTAGCAACTCAACCCATATTAAGAGGGAAACTATAACTCAATATATATTTATATATGCATTCCCATAAATAATACTAGATGATATAGAAAGTGAATATCTCTTTATATAGTGTAGCTAGTAATAATTTGTCTTTATAAAGCTCCAAATTCCCATATCCAATGACCAACATCTTTTTCAACCTTATAAAAATCGGTATAGATGGGCCTACATCTCGCCACTGTGCTCTAAATCTTAGAGAGAAAAAACCACAGTGGAGGACTTGTTCTCAGCTTGAGATCAAAGATAGCATAATACCAAGAAATAAATAAATAACCTGCACCCAACTATAGTATGAGGGAGTACCAACTCTATCTCTGTAAAGAGTATGTATTACCCTCACCACGGTGTCATAGAGGAGTAGTGACCCTGCCATCACTCTGATGATCCCACCCTGATCATTTACATCAGAAATCATCACTTGATAAAGATTCATTCTCAAAACACCATACATCGTATCTTGTTTTCCAAAAATAAAGATACCATCATATTCTTAATGGTAAAATGATCAAGATATGCTACTCATTAGCCAAAATATGAGTCTCAAAAAAGGAGATACGAGATGAAGAAGTTTACGGGGGAAATGCATGATGTGTATGGAGGTCCACAAGGTGTGTGACCTCACATCATGGCCTAGGTCTGTTCCTATGTATACAAGGATTATAATCCATTTCATACTACATAGTGAGTTTGAATGGGGATATAGAGTGTACATCCACCTGGGGTCCAAGGCATGGATACCCAGCACATGGCTTGGATAGCCATGTATAGCCCCACATAATTTCTATTGGGGTCATAATGTGTCTGACCATACTATGTCCCAAGGCATGTATAGTTGTAACACAACTTAGATACCCGAGAAGGGTGACATGATGTGTGGTTTCAGCCACACAATGTGTGATCCTTAACTCTCCTGAAACCAAAACCACCATAGAAATTAAAGTACCATAGAAATTAAATCCACCATAGAAATTAAGTACCCGAGAAGGGGGAAATGATGTGTGGTCTCTGCCACACAGTGTGTGATCCTTAACTCTCCTGAAACCAAAACCACCATAGAAATTAAATTACATTAATTGTGTTGTTCCACACTATAAGAAATGTTGTTGTATTTTCCCTAGAAACTGTGTTCATTCATATGGATCCCCAATCCAACATATCCACTAAAAAATCCACCATCTGACCACCTGAATTAAAAGTGTAATGTCTCTTTCCATCAACTCCTAGCCTCCAGTGGCAGAAAACCATAATCTAATCACCCTTTCAAGAGTTTGTTATGTGTTTTTCACTATTCGGTGTCCTAAAACCCATATCCGTATCTCATAGTCATTTTCCTTCCCCAAAATCATGAATCCTTCCATAATTCACAAAAACACTATAAATATGGGAGTTTGATCACACTCTAACCCACCCTCGTAATTTAAAACTACAAACCTTATAGGCCATCAATGAAGAAAGCATTGAATAATGGTGTAAAATAACAAAAACAGATGTTATGAGAATCATCATCTGATGTGATCCTATCCAATGATCAATATGTGTGGAAACATGGGATTATATCATATAATAACAAAATAAATTGGATTTAATAATTCAATTTATTAAAATGGTCTTGTGCGATGGGTGTAAAATTGAAGATCAATAAAAATAAGATATAAAAATACATTATTATCAATCAAAATGGTTTAATATGACTATTGAGTCCTCACTTGATAGTGGATTGATCACTAGTGAAGAGAGCATTTTCTAGTGATGACGAATGTCTATAGTATTAATTTCATAACTCTTGATCTACCTAGATCTGATTACCTTTGTTCACTAATATGGATCTACAAATGAAAAATGGTTCCTTAGCATGTTAATCTCCTAGGGTTATGAAGATAATCTTATAGATTTACTATATAATTATATTTATAGATGGAGGATTAGATTAGGTCATTTAAATAAAATAAATAATTTATTTATTTATTTTATTAAACATACCATCAAACAGTCATCTTCCATAGAACATCAGATGTTGACAAACATTATGTCATGCCTAGGGTAAATCCTGTATTTAGAATTAAATGGGGTCTCAGATTTCCAACCCAAGGTACCAAAAAATGGGAAAACCAACTAATCCAAATTTATATAAACACATGAAATAAAATATATTAATAATTTTAATATACTATTTTCATTGTCCTCAAACACCAAAACATTGTGCTGACTCTGAGGAAAGTCTAGATGTATACCTAGTAATATTAAAAGGGCTAATCCAATAAAACCATGGTTTATAAAATAAATGACATGGTAATCAAAATTTAATATTTAGTTGGTCTAGGTCACCCACTATTACAACACTCTCACATGAACTAGTGCCGACTTGCTAACGAACATTTTTTGCTCTCACGTGATAAGGTCATACTTCTACTGAGTTAGGTATTTAGTCGCTGGGACTGCTACATCTTTATTGTGTGGATATTTTGTACTATTAGAGTTCACCTACTTGATTAAGTATATTCAAGAGATTATATACCCGAGTACAATACATTTTTTCACAACCAAAACTTGACATATTATGTTATTACAATACTAAAAAAATAGACCTTTAACAGCACTAGAATTTTCCATTATCAGTACATCAAAAACACTGACCATCTTAATGCGATTAAGATCCATATAATTTTATCAATTCTTGAAAATCTCTAATAAAGTTGTCATTTATTAGTGCTAAAAATGATGATTAATGGGTCCTTTATAATTTATTTTCTTATCATTGATAAAGGTACATATTATAGTGTGATATAACATCACATTGTAGCACCATAAATTAGAAAAATCATATAAAAATACATAATTTAAATGAAATAAAATTTACAAAAAAATAGAAGAAAATTTTTATTATAGAGAAAAAGACCGCACCTATATAAAAGAAAAAACCATCCCTGCTTGAGAAAAATAAGGAAACTATATAAGAAAAATATTATTTATTTTTGAAATAATATAAAGAAATAAATTAAGTAGATAGTATTAATTTTGAACCAAACATTGAGTTATTCCTAGAAAAATGTGTATCAGGTTGAGTTGTGGTTGATTCTTGAATATCACACCATTTCTTGTTCATAATAGATAATTATCTCTATAAAAATTGACTAAATAGAATATATAATTATTAGAAAATAATCTAGGCTCATTTTCTTAGTTTTGGTGATGTGATTTCGATTTTAAACTAAAATTACACTTATATATTGAACAGATGCACTTAGAGTCATAACAATCACACTTTGCATCAAGTAGAGGTCTGTATCATTCTTGCACGTCCCAAATAAATTATGGACCACTTTCCTAAAGAGTTAAAACAATTCAAATGTGTTTTCTTAGTTTTGAGTAAGTCACTTGTGTTTTTTACAAAAATATTATTTTAATCTACAAACATGCACTTTGAGTCATACTAGTCCCATTTTGTGTTGGTTTGATGTGATACTAATTCCAATACATCAAAAATTACTTATGAATTGTTTTCCAAAATTATTAAGATAATCCAATCATGTTTTCTTCATTTTCAATGAGTGTCACTTTTTGAACATAAATGTTAATTTTAAAATGATAACAAACAATTTCAGTCATGTTGGGTATATCGTGTATTGGATTTAGGTGAGGCTGATTCCTTCTCATAAAAAATGACTTATGGATCATTTTCATAAAGTTTCAAAATAAATTGAATTTATTTTTTGGGTTTTGAGTATGTTAGTTTCCATTTTTAATAAAATTAGTATCTATTTTAAATAAAAAGATGTACTTAGACTCATACCAGTCACACCATGAATCATATTAAGGTTAGGATGATTCTAACATGTTTTAAAGGAATTATGCTTAATTATTCGAAAGTATAAAAATAATATGAATGTGTTTGCTCAGTTTTGATTATGTCACTTTTTTTTTACTAAAATGTCATTTTAAACTAGAAACACACACATTGTGTCATACCATCCACATTGTGTGTTGGTTTAATGTGGGATTTATTCCACACATCAAAAATCACTTATTAATAATTATCATAAATTATCAGTAAAATAGAAGCATGTTTTATTGATTTTCAATGAGTGAAACTTTTTGAATTTTAATGTCAATTTTAAACTGCTAACATACACAATGAGTCTTGTCGGGCACATCATGTATCATTTTGAGATGAGGATTATTACTACATGTCAAAAATGACTTATGGATCATTTTCATTAAGTATAAAAACAATATGAATTTGTTTTCTTACTTTTGAGTATGTTAGTTTTCTTTTTAATAAAATTAATGTCAATTTTAATAATAAATGCACTTTGATACATATCGGTCATTGTGCATTGGATTGGGGTGTGGATGATTATTAAAAATCCAAAATGACATATGGATTGTTTTTATAATGTATTTAAAAAATAAGAATGTTTTTTTCAGTTTTGAGTATGTCACTTGTGTTTTTCAATAAAATGTTATTTTAAACAAGAAACATGCACTTTGAGTCATACAGGTCATATCATGTGTTGGTTTGATGTGACAAAAAATCATGCACTTAAAAAAAGACTTATGAATAGTTTTACTAAATTATAGATATAATATGAGCATTTTTTCATTCTTTTCAGTGACTGAAATATTTTGATCTAAAATTTCAATTTTAAACTAATAGAGGACACTTTGAGTCATACTGGGAACATCATGTGTCAAATTAAAATGAATTTGATTTAAAAATGTCCCAAATGACTTATTGATAATTTTAATAATGTATAAAAACAATATGATTTCATTTGATCAGTTTTGAGTATATAATCTATCTTTTACTAAAAATAATGTCAATTTAAAAAAAGATGCATGTTGAGTCATGTTGGTTGCATTATGCGTCAGATTGAGGTTCAGATGATTCTTATATATCCTAGATAACTTATTGTTATTTTTAATAAAGTATGAAAAAAATAAAAATGTATTTTATAATTTTTTAGTATGTCACATATTTTTTTAATGAAATTCCATTTTAAAGTGGAAACATGAACTTGTTGTCATACCTATCATATCGTGTGTCAGTTTTATATGAGATTCATTACTACACATAAAAAATGAATTATAAATAATTTTCTTAAATTATCAATAACATATTAGTTTATTATCTTGTTTTTCAGTAAATGATACTTTTTGAACTTAAATTTCAATTTTAAGCAGATAAAGAACATTTTGATTCGTACTGAGTATGATGTGTGTTTTGAAATAAAATGTAAATAATAAACTAAAAACATACAGTTTGAGTCATACTGGTCACACCGTGCGTCATATTAAGGTTTGAATTATTGATTATGTGATGTTTGTTTTTATTTCATCCATCTACACTAAGACATAAAAGAAGTAAATGTTCCATTTGTGTCGAAGAAGAAACCCCATGCTCCCTGAAATACTTCATCCAAAAGCACCAAGTTCTCTCTTTTCTAGCTTGTTCAAAACTATTGAAGGAAAAAATATTACATACAAAAAGATCTATGAAACAAAAATTATTATATTAAAATGGTTAGGAAATTAACTTAAAAATTGTATATATAATGGTGAAAAAAAACTATATAATTAGTATGAATTCTCCTTTTCTTGATAATTGTATACATTATTGACCTATTTCTTTATTGTTGTTATCTCAATTGCATCCTCAAAGTCCATTCCTTAATAAGTACAATAATCTTCAAACAAACTGCCCCAACTAGAGTAAAAGAATCCACTTGTATAATAAAAAAATTCTTATGTTTATAATACTATAAAGAAATAAATTAAACATAAATATTAAACAATACATTGACAAAATGTCAATTTGAAATTGAAACCACAAAATTTAAGTCTTATTGGGTACATCGTATATTTCCTTGAGGTATGGTTGATTCCTCCATTTCTTTTTTTTTTGAAATTACATTCAATACTCTAGATCATCTAAAAATATTTCAGTTTTATAACCCAGAATGTTGAATGCATTTAAGAATAAAATGAAAATTACATCATTGTTAGTGGATAGTCCTTGTTGAGTGCATTATTATAGCACAAGAGTGAATATTCCTTGTTGAAAATTTCATTTATTCTTATGAAACATTAACCATTAGTGTAAACCAATTAAAATTCATTAATTGAACTAAAATAAATATTTACATCTGAGTTTTTATAGAACATAACAAAATATATCTTTCACATTCACCATCATAGAGAGTAGAAACTCCATGATAAACCATTTACATTATTTAATGTAAAAAACATTATTGTGACGCATTATGTAATTTTAGAAGACACTTAAGTCCATTATAAATATTTTACACCTTTTATTCTATTAAAAATCATTGTATCCTTTCATAACATCCAAATGACATTAAAATTGAGTGAGTTAATTAATTCTGTATAGATGTGCTATAAATTAGTATATCCTTTTCAATATTATGGGTGATTCTAAACACTGATATAACATCATAATTATTTGTTTATAAAAATGAGAATATCCATATCCTCAAGTATTTTTTTATTGAGAATGATGATGAGTTTTTTATTAATGAGATTGTTAACATGGAAAATTTTAAATAATGATGATAATATGCATAATGAATTTAAATTATATGGATTTCACAATAATTTTTTATATTATATCATGCATCTAATTAATGATCTAATATCCCAAATAATTCCACCACCCACCAATGTGAAACCACTATATTTTTCTTTTCTAAAAATTCAAGATTTATTTGATGAAATTTTGTATTTATTTATTTTTTATATTGTTTTTGGGTCAAGATATTATATTATTTTTCAAATGGGTATTAATTTGGATTTTTGGTGCTTCATTATTTCATTTGAAGTTGTTTTTTTATTTTTAGGTATTTATTCATATATTAGTTTCATTTCATTTGATGTCATGTTTTCTTTGATTTTATCCCTACTCGATAACCACAATCTATTAATTATGGTTGTCCTCTAATAGTTCTCTCACACACCTCATGTATTCAATGGTTGATTACAAACATATTTATTCAAACATATGATCTAAATTATATACATTTTTGGTGATTGGATTTGTGTTTTATGGTTCTCAAGTGATTATTGGCTCTACTAATAATACCCTTTCTTTGTAATGTAGAGAATTTATAGGCAATAAATTGCATATCTTTTTTTGTGGTTATTCAGTTACTTCTTAGTTCGGGGTTTCTTTCACACATCAGTAATATTTGATATTACTTGGAATATGATAATATAAATTTTATCCTATGATGATCAGTTTGAAAAAATAATTGGTGTTTGTTTTGTTTCTGAAAAAATTACTCAACTTAAATTCCTGAATTGAATCACTTAAACAAGTGGTGAAAAAAAATATTTCAATAAGAAACCTCAAACACTTTCACAATGGATATTATCTTATGTTAAAAGTGTTGTGTGAAATTTTTTACAATTTCTCTCAAACACAACATTGGTATGATCCCCATTCTACTCCATCTCCTAAAAAAATTATTATTTTATATCTAGCGCTTCATCTCCTCCTCATCCTTGGTCTCTAAATCTTCCTCCTCCTCCACCTCAGTCTCTAAATTTAACTCTACCCCTACCTCTACCTCCTCCATTTCTCAAAAATTTCATTGTTTGCAAGTCAGTTCTTCTAAAGAAACTCTTTTCATCAATTACACTACTCCTCAAGAAACTGATCAAAAATAATATATAAGAATTCTGGTGGTGACTCTTCACACCCCAAATATATTTCTAAGTTCATATCTCATACTATATCACAAATATAGTATTTAATCCATTAAATTGTTTTCAAAAAACATTCTGAAAACTTTTACGCTTCCCACTCACTCTAAACAAATTTACTTCTTCTTTTAAGTATGAAGGTTGTCAGCAATCTTGGTAGTATGAAGAAAATACAAAAAAAATGATTAATAAATACCTTTAATGAAATTGAAATTAACTTTTGAAATTACTTGTTTGGGTATATTATTCTTTTCATGGTTTATGATTTATCTCATAAATTTTCAAACATGATATCCATAATCATTTCCATTATCTTTCTTTGGACACTACAAAAAAATTTACCAAAATAATTAAATTGATTTTAAATAAGTTTTAATAGTTAAATATTTTTATATATACCTTAATCTATTTCCATTTGTATTATTCAGTAGGATTTTGATGTTCAGACGCTGAATTCATGCCATGAGTTAGCCTATATTTAGTGACAGCCTTATCATAAAAAATCTTGTTAAAACACAGACTAAAACATATATTATTAATTTTATCTATAAAATTTCGACATTATTGTATTATAAATTCAAAATACACATCATTTGTGGTTTGTTTTTTGGATATCCATTCATTGTATTAATAAAATAAATATTTCAGTTATCCCTATTGATTACGATCATCATCCAAAGATGCCTAAAAATAAATAAATAAATAATGAAAAAAATAAAAAAAAAATATCTGATTAGATTATAGAGTTGTACTTCTCCATTATAGGAATCAAAAATAATCTATCATCTATTATTTTTTCACAAACTCTTTGAGTATAACATCTCTTTTTTTCTCAATTTCTTTCTTATCCATAGTTTGTTTTTCTGTAGAAATGATTTAGGGTTTAATGAATCCAAATCACGATTCACATGGTTTTACCTTTATATAGTATTAATATAAATTCCTATATAAAATATGAATATTTTCTTACTTTAATAAACATATTATCTCACTATTTAGATAGACATATTATGAAAATTTACCTTATGTGTGTATTCACAACAAACACTCCCATCCATTCATTATTGAGAATTTAATTTATACTCTCAAGACCAATTACATCTATCATGAAAGTTCCGTATATGTATTTTTCATATGGAATGTAAGAAATATTTTCCTATATAAATGTGGTATCTACATGAAGTTGTAATTATGAAAAATGATTCTCTAGAACCTGTAGGGAGAAGGTACTCCTAGAAGGTCGTTTCAATTTCTTAGTAGATTCACTATATTGTATTGATTTGACCTTCTGTTTCCCCATAATTTTATCCATTTGGAATATCATAACTCACTTCGGACCTTTTTTCATCAACTTTTATAGGTTTTTCAAGAGAAAAAATTTGTTAAATACATACCTCGAATATATTTATAAGATTACACAGCTAAGCTATGAAAGTTACAATATCATCATTGATCATTGTAATATATAGATCAGCATGTGAAATAGGAAACTCAATATTCGACTCATGAGAAACCTCAATCCCCACTATCATGTGATATTTTGGAGGTATTTATGTATTATATTTTCTCCTAGGATATTATACATTGTACCCCTTGCAACAAGGTGGTGTCAGGGTGTTGAAAGATACAAATCACATACAATTTTACCCTGTAGAATTTTAGTAATATAAATTTATTTGATGTTTTTTTATTCACATTTAGGAGAAAGTGTAATTAAAAAATTGATTACCTTGGGTACGTTATGTAGTTGAGGGTAAATAATATCCTCAAAGTTAGTGGGATTATTTGGTATATCTGTAGATCTTTGTTCCACCATTGGTTAACATTGATCATTTCTTATACATTGTTCTGCCAAACTAGACCAAACAATAATATCTTGTTAATAATCCATTTTTGTATAAAATACTTTAACCATGATATATAAATCTTTATATGGTTTTATATTATCAAAATATGTTCTAGGAGACACTAAAAAACCTAATCCTCTAAAGCGACCATGTTGTTTCAAAAACTTCAAATCTACTGAAAGTAGATTTTCTTCTAATACAGTCCCTACCGATTATTCTACCTAATCCACATAAAATATATAAACATAAATAAATATTTTTATTTAATATTTTTATAAATCATAATGAATAACTAGTATATCATACTTACACATATTTCCTGTACTAATTTTTTGTTTTCATCAACTAGTTTACCATTTTTATTTATATGAGCCTCCTTCCATAACACATGACATGGGGTGAAATTGGATTCAGATTTTGATTCATAAATTTTTTTATAAAAAAGAAACATATATTGTTTCATATCACATAAAAAATGTACTTTTTATTTTAAATACATACCAATTTCTTCTCTAGTGAAGTGTACCCAATCCTTTCTATATAGTAGGGGCACATCGGTTTTTATTCATGTTCTTTATTTTCATAACTTTTTTTTATTAATAAATTAACAATTTTAAATAAAATTAGAAAAAATAAATAATATAACATAATATATAATTGATTGTATTGCACCTAATATGATTTCTCATCACAAATACTGATGAAAATAGTCCATGTTTCTTACATTATAATGTGTGTATAACTAACTGGTGGGTAGAGATTTATTTTCCCCTATGCATCCCTAATATGTAACTTAGTAACAAGAGTATGGAAGACTATTTGGGATTTCCTAGCATCCATTAAGAGAAATTTCTAATGGGAATATTCTAAAATAAATGATCTTTAAAAATAATAATGAAAATTTAATCAATGTTTCATTATGTAAATTTTTTATAAAATAGAGAAAGTATATCATAACATTGTCATTATATCTTTACAAAGGGTTTCCTTTATCATAGGTTAGATGGGGTACCACAAGTCAATATCAATCAGAACATTCATCGTCATTGGGACCCCAAAATAACTAATTAATAATGAATTTTGGGGGATAATATGTTGGTCTCATTGATTCCAGCTAGCCTCAAATTTTATACCCTTACATCCTAACTTGATAATTTTATTCAACATCATGATGTTGTGTTGTTTTTGTTTTTCACCAACATTTTGTTTATCCACTAATAATTCTATAGTTTTAGAAATAATAGTTTTTTCTTCCTTTGGATTGGTAACATCATCATGTGTAGAGGACATTGTCTGCACGAGTATTTAAACATTTAATTTTTCTTGAATAATAACAATGTACACATGGACAAAGGATTTGAGAAGTTTCATATTCATTATCTATTAAAACTTGATAAACTCATTAACTCCATATTCATACCATATTTTCGAAAGATTAGCATGCATCGATTTTGAAGGTAATGGGTGATTTAATTTCAGAAAATAATTACTCTTCTATGGTAGGTGTTATCCTCTGAATTCATCCAAAGGTGAAAGATTTAGATACCTATCATACTCATCATCTCTATATCCTGAATAGTTTTTATTACATTTTGTTGGTTGAGACTTATCCTCTATATCTTTTTAACATGAACTTATATTGATTGAACTACTCTAAGTAGTATTAATCCCATATTGGGTACCAGTAATCATTTTGGATTACTACTACTCATGGTAGTTCAAGAAACATAAAATAGACGGGGGATGAGTCTCAAGAAAAAAATGAAATAATAACTATATGTGAGATGAATCTGGTGAGGGTAAAATTTTCCTCTTTAAAACATTTTAAACTACCACATATTAGTTTAAATATTCAAATCTCATCTCAAAAGATCTAAAATTTCCATGGCACTACCATGAGAACATCAAATCATCCCTACTGAGCTACACTAAATCTAATCTATGTCACTATTCCTTTTCCCTCCCCTATATCTCTAATATAAGAGCTCTAAAACCTCGATATAGGTACCTTGAGATTTGACTTCAAACCCCTATCATCCAAGACTGTCCCACGGTGATAACCATCATATATACTTATTGTATAACAATCTTGAATGGGTATAACATAGAAACTTTTTTAAAAAAGTGAATTTCAAATATGGGGAGGTTTAAACATAATTGGTTTCCTTATGAAAGAACCACAAAATGGGTTCTAGAATACATTAGTTAAATGTAATTTATGAAAAACCGTAAAGAATAAAAAAGAACAACACAAATGTCACATCACCCTCACCTTAGACCTCGATGAATCACTAACATTTCTATAGTAATACACATTCTACCATACCATACCAAGACCTAAAACAATACCCATTATATCCTAATATAAGATAAAAAATATTTTTATCACATATACACATGTATTTCTTGTAGAAAAATATTGTAATCATACAGTGAGAGGTATATTAAAAATAATTTCAAATAATATCAAATGATTATTAAAATAAAATATTATAAGGAAAGATTTTAAAAAAATTAATAAAAAATAGTTACATTTTATGTTTAGTACAACAATTTTCAAAAAAAATTACTCTAGAGAACAAATTATTAGAAAAAATAAACAAAAAAAATAGTTAAACAATCAGTAAAAAATCTATACAAAGATAAAAATGAAGACTTGATAAATAAAACTCATATAATTTTTTCATTCTTCAAATTCTATTGTCTAGAAAAAAATAATGTTAAATTTTATAATAATTCAAATATTTCCCTTAGTCAAATTTTTTTATAAATGTGTATTAGTTAATTTTACAATATAATAATTATTTAAACCATATTTCTGTATGATTATAGTAAAATAATTCGAAGAATATATTTATCATATTGACATATATATATTATGAACCATTTTATCTGAAAAATAAAATATTAAATAAATATATATATAAATTATAACTAATCTAGTATCATAAATAACAAATTCCCTAATAGAATAATAAAATATGATAATCACTTCAATATTTTTATTATAGAATGTGTAATGCAAAATAATTGAACATGACTATATATAACTCATGTTTTCTCAAATGTAACATAATCAAAACCATTCAATTTCATTTATTATGCTCAAACCCAATACAAACCCCTTATAAGTGGAGTTATTTAATTAGTGTTGAATTATTTAAATCATGATTAATATATTTCAATGGTTAATAAACAATAAATTGTCTATTTTTAAATTATACCCTAAAAGAAATGCACTGTAAACTCTTATATATCCAAAATGATCTAAATAAGGTGAAATTAATATAGATAATATTATCCTTAAATGAAATCCTGATGTAATTTATATATTTTACATATAATTATAACTAAAAACTAAAATAATATTTGTTTCAAAAAAAATTAAACCTCAAACTTATTATTTTTTAAAAATTATATTTATCCCATGTACACTCTAAACCCACTCATATTCAAAAATAACCTAAATGAAATTTTATTTATGGATTCAAAAATATAACATTTCCAAAATATAATTATCTAAACAAGAGTGTTCATTTTTTGTCACTTCTATAAAAGTAATAAAAATATTTGAGAAAATACCGTAAAATCAAGTAATAGAGTGTGATAATCAATATTGGTTGAACCAAATATTCATTAAAAACACTAAATTATATTTAAATTTATATAACATTAATATATGTATATAAATAAATATACCTATCAATGTAGAATTATTTTGAAAGAAATAAGGAACATGTAAAATACATAGTGCCCTATAATAGTGTAGCTTGAGTGAATTAGGACTCTTGTATCACTAACAGAAATCATAGAGAGATCAAAATCCCTGAAAAATATATATGGAGACCTTGGTCCTTATAAATAATGATATAATTTCCAAATCCATATTTTGTTCTATAATATTGTTGGGGAAACTCAAATGATTATAATAATTACCATTGACCTACATATTAAGTAGGTAATTTTCCAATTGGTTGAAGCTAGTGATAAGAATATGTTTTGAAAATGTAGATTCAATTACAGAAAATGATGGGATGATGCCCCTATCAATACACAATAATATTCTAAACCAATCAAACATTACTTACTCAATAACAGAAGATATCACTCCATTGGAAGCCATAAAAACTGTAATGGCGGAATGATTGAATCCCCAAAAATATATTTGAAGCACAAAACCTATTTACATTTTCCATCACTAAAAGATCCATTATTTTCCAATATGATATTTATGATATGTAGTGACCATGTAGAATAAGGGTAATGATCAAAGGGAATGTTTGTTGGAGCAATGTAGACAATGGTGATGGTGAAAGTGATAGTACTAACAATGGAAAGATCCATAAGTGAAGGTGGCAATAAGAATGGAAATAGTGAGGAAGAATAAGGGTGACCAATGAGGACTATAGTTATGGGATAATAGAAGTTGGGTTCTTCATGGTTGAGAACATCTCAATAACACAAACCGTGGAACCCAAACAAGAAATCAACGATAGAGGGAGAAGATATAATAACACACCTTAGATTACAGCTTTGATTCGTTAGAGAGAACGTAAAGGAGGAGTACTAAAAGAATGGGAGTTCCACAAGATCTTGAGAGTTGTGACTAAATAAGTTGTATTTATATTTCTTTTAAAGATATCGAGGACACTTTTATCAGTGCTTCCAAAAAATCACTAATTAAAATACCTTTAATTAGTGCTAAATTAATAAATGTTGATAAGAGGTATCATTATCAGCACTAAAATATTAGCATTGATAAAAGATTTATAATTATAATTATAATTAAAAAACAAAATATATTTATAAATTTATATATTTATTTTTATAATTTTATAATTATTTAAATATATATTTATTTATTTATAATTACAAAAATAATTTTTTAAAATGGTTAGAATTTTTAATTTATAATTATAAATATATAATATTATAAATATAATGAATATAAATTTATAAATATTTTTATAATTATAAATATATTTATATGATTATATATATTTATATAATTATATATATATTAATAAATATATATAAATATAAATATCAAAAATATATTCATTATTAAAATATATTTATTATAATTTTATAATTATAAATATATTTATATCCCTATATATATTTATATAATTACATATCTATTTAATAAATATATATAAATTCAAATATAAATATAGTAAATATATTAATTAGTTAAATATATTTATTTTAATTATAATATTACTCAAATATATAAGTATTTATTTATAAATATATAAATACTTTTTAAAAAATAATATTTATATATTTATATCAGTATATATATTTATAATAAATAAATATCAATATAAATATAAATATAGTAAATATATTCATAATTTAAAGAAATTTATTATAATATTCTAATTCTTTAAATATATAAAATAATTTATATATAATTATATAAATATTTTTTTAAAAATGTTTATTTATTTATAATTATAAATATATAAGTTTATATGTATAGAAAATATACATTTATAAATATAAATATTTATAAATATTTATTTACAAAAAAATAGCATTATTAAGGAATATATAATCCTAAATGCATGCATCATAAAAATGAGTGAAATTGAATAATTAAAAATGAGTACAATTAAAAAATATTGAAAAATGGATAAGTTTTATTAAGTAAATATAAATTATTAAAAAAATATGATATATATTAAATTAAAGATGAATACATATTGATATTATTAAAACATATACAATAAATATATATAAATATATAATAATAAATGATTAAATTCAAAAAAAAATAAAAAAATATTAAAAATATTAAAAATGAATAAATAATACCTAACTATAATAATATTAAAAATAAATAAATAAAATATACCGATTTAAAACATAATTTGTTAAATGAATCAGGTTATAATGAAATTCTAAAATGAATACTAAAATTTGAATCAATTACATAATTATTAGGTGTATGTGTGTCAATATAAGATTTCATTAACTGCGTATATATTTTTGTGTATGTGTCGTATATAAAATTTCATTAATTACGTATATATATATGTGAAATAAATGGAACACATGTTTGATATATGTTAAATTGAAGAATAAAACAATATTAAATTATGTTTATTACTCAATTCAATTAGTTGGTATTTTTAATTAATATTAATTTTTTATTTTAGACCATTTCTCACTAAATATATGACTTATTTAATGTAAGTAAAAATATTTTGTATTTCATAAGTCGTATTTTAGGAAATATTGTATACTTTGATATATATATATAAAAATATACATGATAATATTTCTATATTAAATTCATTAATAATTAAATTTGTTTAAAACCATTAAAAACGAATAAGACGTTAATATGTTTTTAATTATTACATTTTATTGATTTTTTATATATTTATATCTGATATATATTATTTATTATTATTTATAAATTTTATATATATATATATATAACTTATTCAATTTTATAAATAATAGTATCATTAATACGTTTTTTAATAATTTTGTAATTTATTCATTTTTAATATTTTTATTTAATTATTACAATTTATTAATTTTTTGTTTTTTTAATTATTAATATTTATTAATTTTATATATCTATATTTTTAATATATACTACTTATTAATAATTATAATCTATATATATATATATTAAATTTATTAATTTTAATCAATAATTATTTAATTAATAAAATGTATAATATTTTTTTGAATTTACTCATTTGTAATTTTTTTTAAATTTATTTCATTTTATTCATTTTACATATCTATATTTTTTAAATATAATAGTCATTAATATTTTTAATATATATATATATATATTAAATTTACTCATTTTTTATCAATAATTATTTAATTAA
The DNA here is from genome assembly GCA_963277665.1 of Viscum album. Lineage (NCBI taxonomy): Eukaryota > Viridiplantae > Streptophyta > Magnoliopsida > Santalales > Viscaceae > Viscum > Viscum album. Next base: position 377,818,230 of record OY728132.1, read on the forward strand.
TAAAATTATTAATATTTTTTAAATTTAATCGTATTTTAATTTTTATTTGTTTATTTATTTCATTTTATTTTGGGCCTTTATGAGTGCAAAAAAGGTGCTGAAAAAGGACACCCTTTATCAGTGCTAAAAAAGCAATGTTGAATGGTACTTTTTATCGGTGCTAAAAATAAAGCGCTGATAAAGGGTACCTTTTATGAAACCATTTTTTAGCGCTAATAAAAAGTACCATTTATTAGTGGTTTGTGCTAGCATTGATAAATTCCAATGCTGTTAAATGTTCATTTTATAGTACTGGTACCAGTAGTAGGATTATCAAAATTAATTTTATGATAAGCCTTTACTTTCTAGGTGCGCTCTTAAGAACTGTAACAAAACATTGAGTACTGTAGCGACCCCCAAACCCAGGATGCTAACTGAGACATGATATACTTAACATTACATCATTACAAATTAAATAACATGTCTCATTACTACAGAAGATCGCGAGGCTCAGGATTCTGGGAAACCAGCTGTCTCCGATTAACTTCATAGGTATCAACCATGCCTGAAAAATTTTAACAAAACGTAGGGTGAGCAAAAATGCCTAGTAAGGGGTTTTAAAACATTTTTAGAAAATCCTTTCTCAAAGAAGTTCTTTTGAAGAGAATAAAACACTTTGTTAAAATAAAACATTATCTTTTCTTAAAACATGAAATTCATCTTTCTTTGAAAACCACTTGCACAAAGAAGCACGTACTTAAAATGAGTTTTAATGTAAACATGATCAGAGCGTGCAATATAAGAAAAATAAACAATGCATAATGTTTAAAACAAGGTTACTTTAATTCTAAAAGAATTCTATGGCTAAGTAGGGAAAACATGCATATCATGGTTCATGAGAAAAATGCAGATGATCTAACAGTTTACCATATGAAAAACAGTTCTTGTTACATAAATACATTTTCATGATCTTGGGAGCTTTCAACTAGGGGTTGTCCTGTTAGTTGAACTAACCCCTAGTTAACCTTTATCATTACACGCAGAGGGAATGTATAATACTGGACTTTGTCAAGACCTTTCTTCAAGAACGTAAAACATACTTAATAGGTCAAGGCTCACTGCCCACCCTGTTTCCTTATCTCAAGCCAAGGCTAACTGCCAAGACCGTCGCACATGTTCGTCTCATGAGACTCCTGCTTTACCCAATGCATTGGAGCGTAGTATAATTCCGGGCGCACCCGTCACATCATTCTTGTTGCGCTATATAATTTCGGGCGCACCCGTCACATGGAAGTCCTATACATCCCTCACATATCTTGACATGGTCATTCATGGGGTTTCATACATTCTTAATTAAACCCCATTTTCATATACGTGTTCATAACATGAAAATAGTTTAATCATTAAAAACATTATGACATGCATGCTAAAGCTTCGTGCTCATAAAAAGTTATCTTAACATTTGAAAACATGTATTTTAAGAAAGTAAACATAACGCTTAACATTCCATACATCATAATACCCAATTAATTCATGGTCATTCATAACTTACAGATATGATGAGAAATGGATATCATAGGCGTTTAAAGCAGTCAGTTGAGGTTACAATGTGCATAATCAAGTCCATCTTGGGGAAATCATGTATATAATTGTGTAAGATCTTTTATTAGCACTTTAAATAAACATGAGTACCTACCTATGAATACATGTATGCATTTGTAAAAGTTCAAGAAGTCCATACTAACCATTTTCACAAAACAAAAATCCTGATTTAACCAGAGCAGTGATAAATGAAAATTCTCAGTTTCAAGAATGATTTTGAAATCAAACCAACCCATAATCTTCATCATGCTATATTGTGATAATTTCAAAACATGGAAACTAAGTACATATTAATGTATATACACATATGTGTATGTATATACAACAACAATATACTTAATTTACTTGCATAATTTTACCCATTCATTCAATTACTCAAAATTTTCATTTTTTTTATAGGAGAAAAGAAAAAAAATCAGGGGTATAAACATTGAGGAGAGGTTGTATACTTTCATTTATCATCTTATACATATGTGTATATCTATGTATATATATATATACACATATATAAACATATGGTGTGAAAAGTAAGAACCCGCACCCAAATAAAAACAGAACCTTCGAACCCTTGCCCCAATTTTAGGTGTTTACAAAGGGGCTGACAAGATTGGTTCTAGGAATAGTTAAAACTAGTTTATATAGTCCTGTATATTTTTATACACAATTATACAACAAGTGTATAACTATATAAAACTTACATAAATGGTAGGAAACAAAGAAGAGGATTTTTCTCCCTTACTCCCAACCGATTCTTTAAGCCAAAAGGGAGATCTCAAGGCCTGGGTTTGCACCAGTTTCTCACACACCAGAAAATATATATATATATCATGTTTATATATATTTTCATGTATATAAACCGAAGCTTGTCAATCCATACCAAATTAAAACCTGTATCTTACCTTTCTTGGAGAGGAGTAATAGACGAGGCAAGAGGAACGAAGGTATAAACATAGAAGATATACATATATATAACATGTATATACACATATATATATATATATATGTAAACCGAAACATAAACATAACTTAAGGAAAAAAAAGAACTCAACCCTTACCTGTTCGACGAGGAGGAGGAGAGGAGACGATGCAGCAACCGAGGTCCAGAAGCCGAAGAGATCAGGGGAGACGGAAGCAAGCCCTTCGGCCTTCGGTGCAACAGGGAATTTAAAAAAAACAGAAGAAGAAGAAGAGGACTTTGGGGGAGTTGTCGGTCCGAGGCATCCGAGGCGAGGGAAAGGAGGAGACAGCCGGGCTACACCGGCCTAGATGAAGAAAAAAGGGGCCCTAGGCTCTACTGGTTTTGACGACGTGAGGCAGGAGAAGAGCGGCGTCGCTGGAAGAAGAAGCCGTGGAGAAGAAGATGGCAGGAAAACGACAGACGGTCGGGATCGCACGAGAGTTGATTGGATGGCTCGGATGCCGAGTGACATTAAAATCACGGACGGCCGTGATTGAGAGTGCCGGATCGGATAGCTCCAGATTTCTGCGGTGTTTTAAAACACGCATCTTCATTTTTTAACATAATTTACTTATTTTATTTCAACGTTTTTATCTTATAAAAACTGTTATTTTATTGTTTTATTAAACCTATTATTATTATTAATTTACTATAACATTGTTTTTGTTTTAAAAAGATCAATTATTAATCTGGATTTTACTATTTTAATAAAATCATTGGTCAAATAAAAATTATAAATTGATTTAATCAAAACATCTTATTATATAAACATATGTATATATATATATATATTCTATTTTAAAATACCAATAATTTTTATTGGACTTATTATATTAAGTATATTATTTTTAAACCATAATTATTATATTTTGTAAAATTAAATTTTCATTTAATCAATTAAAGAAAGCATCGATTTATTCATCATAATATATATTCATTTGTTTATTTATTTATTTATTTTTCCTTTGATGAATTACATAATAATTACCTTAATTTATAATTTCATGCAAACATTTGGATACACACCTTTAAGAAAATAAAAATAAATAGGTTGCTTAAAAGTATTTGTGTAAGCTTAAAGATGCGAGATTTGTAAATAAAATCATAATTTAATAAAGTTTCCAATATAGTTAATAAAGGTCAAATTATTAAAGAAATAATGTATCTAATTTGTTGCAATATATATATAACTCATAAAAATCCATTAGGTTTAATATAATTTGAAAATAAATGTTTCATTGTTCAAATTAATATGTATAATGGAGGAAAAACAATAATATTAATTTTCTCCATTTGAAGCATAAAATAAAATTTCGAGAAAAACAAGATATCGACATTGATTTCATTTTGAACCAAATTACATGATTAATTTTCCAAACCTTTTGGGGTAAACCATCTTATTTCCAACGGTCAAAATAAAACATAGAGGATAAGAATACCCAATGGTCAAAATAGAACATAAGATTCCTTGGGAAACCAATGGTTGAATTAATAGCCGTTTGGGGTTCAATGGTCAGATTAGGGTGCTTTTAAAAAGGGTCTAGTCTCGGGGTGTCCCTTACTCCAAGTGACTGAAGGAGAAAAGGAAAGATGGTTCGTGTGATCCCCTTGGTGCTGAGCACGGTCGCGGTGGCTTCAGCCATCCTCATGTTTCTTATGATGGACGCTCGAAACCCCTACCGCATTCTCGGGCTCTTATTAGTTTTATGTAGTCTCCCCATTATTGTAATCGGGTTCTTAGTTGGGATTTTCGGTTAGTTTATCTACTTGTTTGGTCAGTGGATGTTGTAGCTGAAATGTTGCTTATTTGAATAAAAGTAATTTTTCATCCATTTGATGCATTTTATTATTAATACCTTATTAGTTGTTTGTTGGGTCACTTAACGAGTGACATTGAAAAGAAAAATTGTCAAAAATAAAAAACATGGTTTTCTTGGGTCGTTACATTACTTCCCCCATCAAAGAATTGCGCCCTCGCAATTCTATCATAAAAAAAGAAAAATTGAAAACCCCATACGTACAACTCTACCGAAACAGTGGATCTGGCTTGGTTAACGGGACACCAAAGTTGGCACACAGGTCTTCTGTTTTCCTCCTCCATATGCACCTCGAACAGTGCTCCTTGAACTCCTGTTCGTGTGTACTGCACACGGGCTTCCAAAGGGAGGCTCGTGCGATGCAAAGCTCGGAAACGTCCGAGTAGATGAACTCCCTGATGAATCTTCTGGCCACATCATGCTTGAGGTAGTCGAGAGGGATGATGCAGTTGAGGAGACTGAGGTTCAAGACTTGGAACATGTAGGCTGCACTGAGCTGGCCATCCTGGGTGGCCACGAGGAAACACGCTCTGGTAGAAAAGTTTTGTGCCAGAGTGAAACACTGGAACAGGCCCTCAAAGTACATTCCCCTTCTCCTATAGCAGGGGAGTTGAGTAGTGTCGATGAGTTGAAAGATGCGATCATTCTCTTGACATAGCCGAAGAATCTCTGGACCGTTTGCTAAATCGAGCAAATGCTGGCAGGACCCTCGCAGGTGGAGAAATGATGGGTAATCCACCAGGCATGCCTTGATCAAGATGACTTCTACTACCTCATCGGGTAGGGATGAGAAGTTTGTTTGTCCAGCCATCTGAAAACAAACATCGAGGGGAAACTCTTAACAACATAGATACGGTGAAGACATGAAAGGGAACAAGGAACTTCCATTTATGAAAAAGTTTACATGGAAAAGTCTGAGTTTACAAGACGTACGCCACATAGAGTAGCAAAACTTCCTAACTCTTCAAACCACACACAGGATGAACAGATAGGACTAAACTCATGGGAACATTTATAATGCCTCCTAAGTTTAGAGTGAGGGGTGTGGAGTTAGGAAACATCAGTGTACACTTCTTGCCTAAGAGACACACGGGTGGACTCATTTTCCAACGCTCCAAAGTCCATTAACTAACTCCAGAAGCCGTAGTGAAAAATTTGGCACAGGTAAGCCCCTCGGAGGTCTCCAGCAGCAGCAGCTTCTTGAAAGGGGTTATCTAGCATTGTGACAAATTCCTCGCCAGTTGTAAACACTCGGAAGATTCCTTCGTGATACCTTCCCCAACGTGCATAAGAGGGAAATTGGGTCATCATCATTAGGAGATAATCCATCCCCAATCCCCGGTGGAGACTAAGCACCCTAGATGAGTTTGACACATCGTACAGGTGCTTACACGTCATGCGAATTTGGGCATAATTCAGAAAGTTCTCGCGACTAGCTAGAGATATAATGTTCTCTAGAGCCTCAGTTGTAAGTGACAAAAGGTCAGTAGGTACATCAGCCATCTGAAAGTTATAACATTTTTACTTAGTTAGTCTTAGCAATATATTTATATCACCGGGTTTTCCAGAGTTTCCTGAACCCATCCTCTGATACCAACTGTAGCGACCCCCAAACCCAGGGTGCTTAATGAGACATGATATACTTAACATTTCATCATTACAAATTAAATAACATGTCTCATTACTACAGAAGATCGTGAGGCTTAGGATTCTGGGAAACCAGCTGCTTCTGATTAACTTCATAGGTATCAACCATGCCAGAAAAATTTTAACAAAACATAGCATGAGCAAAAATGCCCAGTAAGGGGTTTTAAAACATTTTTAGAAAATCCTTTATCAAAGAAGTTCTTTTGAAGAGAATAAAACACTTTGCTAAAACAAAACATTATCTTTTCTTAAAACATGAAATTCATCTTTCTTTGAAAACTACTTGCACAAAGAAGCACGTACTTGAAATGAGATTTAATGTAAAAATGATTAGCGTGCGCAATATAAGAAAAATAAATAATGCATAGTGTTTAAAACAAGGTTACTTTAATTCTAAAAGAATTCTATGGCTAAGCAGGGAAAACATGCATATCATGGTTCATGAGTAAAATGCAGATCATCTAACAGTTTACCATATGAAAAACAGTTCTTGTTACATAAATACATTTTCATGATCTTGGGAGCATTCAACTAGGGGTTGTCCTGTTAGTTGAACTAACCCCTGGTTAACCTTTATCATTACATGCAGAGGGAATGTATAATACTAGACTTTGTCAAGACCTTTCGTCAAGACCGTAAAACATACTTAACAGGTCAAGGCTCACTGCCCACCCTGTTTCCTTAGCTCAAGCCAAGGCTAACTGCCAAGACCGTCGCACATGTTCGTCTCATGAGACTCCTTCTTTACCCAATGCATTGGAGCGCTGTATAATTCCGGGCGCACCCGTCACATCATTCTTGTTGCACTATATAATTCCTAGCACGCCCGTCACATGTAAGTCCTATACATCCCTCACATATCTTTACATGGTCATTCATGGGGTTTCATACATTCTTAATTAAACCCCATTTTCACATACGTGTTCATAACATGAAAACAGTTTAATCATTAAAAACATTATGACATGCATGCTAAAGCTTCGTGCTCATAAAAAGTTATCTTAACATTTGAAAACATGGATTCTAAGAAAGTAAACATAACATTTAACATTCCATACATCATAATACCCAATTAATGCATGGTCATTCATAACTTACAGATATGATGATAAATGGATATCATAGGCGTTTAAAGCAGGCAGTTGAGGTTACAATGTGCATAATCAAGTCCATCTTGGGGAAATCATGTATATAATTGTGTAAGCTCTTTAATTATAATTTTAAATAAACATGAGTACCTACCTATGAATACTTGTATGCATTTGTAAAAATTCAAGAGGTCCATACTAACTATTTTCACAAAACAAAAATCCTGATTTAACCAGAGCAGTGATAAATGAAAATTATCAGTTTCAAGAATGATTTTGAAATCAAACCAACCCATAAACTTCATCATGCTATATTGTGATAAATTGAAAAAATGGACACTAAGTTCATATTAATGTATATACACATACGCGTATGTATATACAACAACAATATACTTCATTTACTTTCATAATTTTACCCATTCATTCAATTACTCAAAATTTTCATTTTTTTATAGGCGAAAAGAAAAAAAATCAGGGGTATAAACATTGAGGAGAGGTTGTATACTTGCATTTATCATCTTATACATATGTGTATATATATGTATATATATGAACACATATATAAACATATGGTGTGAAAAGTAAGAACCTGCACCCAAATAAAAACAGAACCTTCGAACCCTTGCCCCAATTTTAGGTGTTCACAAAGGGGCTGACAAGATTGGTTCTAGGAATAGTTAAAACTGGTTTATATGGTCCTGTATATTTTTATACACAATTATACAACAATTGTATAACTATATAAAACTTACATAAATGGTAGGAAACAAAGAAGAGGATTTTTCTCCCTTACTCCCAACCGATTCTTTAAGCCGAAAGGGAGATCTCAAGGCCTGGGTTTGCACCAGTTTCTCACACACCAGAAAAAATATATATATATATCATGTTTATATATATTTTCATGTATATAAACCGAAGCTTGTCAAACCATACCAAATTAAAACCTTTATCTTACCTTGCTTGGAGAGGAGTAATAGACGAGGCAAGAGGAACCGAAGGTATAAACATAGAAGATATACATATATATATAACATGTATATACACACATATATATATATATGTAAACCGAAACATAAACATAACTTAAGGAAAAAAAAAGAACTCAACCCTTACCTATTCGACGAGGAGGAGGAGATGAGACGATGCAGCAACCGAGGTCCAGAAGCCGAAGAGATCAGGGGAGCCGGAAGCAAGCCCTTCGGCCTTAGGTTCAGTAGGGAATTTAAAAAAAACAGAAGAAGAAGAGGACTTCAGGGGAGTTGTCGGTCCGAGGCATCCGAGGCGAGGGAAAGGAGGAGACAACCGAGCTACACCGGCCTAGACGAAGAAAAACGGAGCCCTACGCTCTACTAGTTTTGACGACGCGAGGCAGGAGAAGAGCGGCGTCTGTGGAAGAAGAAGCCGCAGAGAAGAAGATAGCTGGAAAACAACGGACGGTCGGGATCGCACGAGAGTTGATCGGGCAGCTCGGATGCAGAGTGACATTAAAATCACAGACGGCCGTGATTGAGAGTGCCGGATCTGACGGCTCCAGATTTCTACGGTGTTTTAAAACATGCAGCTTCATTTTTTTAACATAATTTACTTATTTTATTTCAACGTTTTTATCTTATAAAAACTGTTATTTTATTGTTTTATTAAACCTATTATTATTATTAATTTACTATTACATTGTTTTTGTTTTAAAAAGGTCAATTATTAATCTGATTTTTTCTATTTTAATAAATTCATTGGTCAAATAAAAATTATAAATTGATTTAATCAAAACATCTTATTATATAAACATATGTATCTATATATATATTCTATTTTAAAATACCAATAATTTTTATTGGCCTTATTATATTAATTATATTATTTTTAAACCATAATTATTATATTTTGGAAAATTAAAGGTTCATTTAATCAATTAAAGAAAGCATTGATTTATTCATCATAATATATATTTATTTGTTTATTTATTTATTTATTTTTCCTTTGCTGAATTACATAATAATTACCTTAATTTATAATTTCATGAAAACATTTGGATACACTCCTTTAAGAAAAGAAAAAGAAATAGGTTGCTTAAAAGTATTTGTGTAAGCTTAAAGTTGCGAGATTTGTAAATAAAATCATAATTTAATAAAGTTTCCAATATAGTTAATAAAGGTCAAATTATTAAAGAAATAATGTATCTAATTTGTTGTAATATATATATAACTCATAAAAATCCATTAGGTTTAATATAATTAGAAAATAAACGTTTAATTGTTCAAATTAATATGTATAATGGAGGAAAAACAATAATATTAATTTTCTCCATTTGAAGCATAAAATAAAATTTCTGGAAAAACAAGATATTAACATTGATGTCATTTTGAAGCAAATTACATGATTAATTTTCCGAACCTTTTGGGGTAAACCATCTTATTTCCAACGGTCAAAATAAAACATAGAGGATAAGAAGACTCAGCGGTAAAAATAAAACATAAGATTCTTTGGGAAACCAACGGTCGAATTAATAGCCGTTTGGGGTTCAACGGTGAGATTAGGGTGCTTATAAAAAGGTTCTAGTCTCGGGGTGTCCCTTACTCCAAGTGACCGAAGGAGAAAAGGAACGATGGTTTGTGTGATCCCCTTGGTGCTGAGCACGGTCGCGGTGGCTTCAGCCATCCTCATGTTTCTTATGATGGACGCTCGAAACCCCTACCGCATTCTCGGGCTCTTAGTAGTTTTAAGCGGTCTCCCCATTATTGTAATTGGGTTCTTAGTTGGGATTTTCGGTTAGTTTATCTTCTTGTTTGGTAAGTGGATGTTGTAGCCGAAAGGTTGCTTATTTGAATAAAAGGAATTTTTCATCCATTTGATGCATTTTATTATTAATACCTTATTAGTTGTTTGTTGGTTCACTTAACGAGTGACATTGAAAAGAAAACTTGTCAAAAATCAAAACATGGTTTTCTTTGGTTGTTACAAGTATTATCCACATATTTATATATATTAGAAGCCACAACACACTAGGTATTTATAGATATGGATACTACTTTCTTGAAAGATATTATCTCCCCCATTACCTTATCTTGACTGCGATATATGGTCATATTGATCCAATGGAAGACTGGTTTTTTCCCCTTGAACTAGTGTCCCTTCCACTCCATGTACCATGAACATACCTTTAATACATTCTCAAGTTTAATTGGATAGTTCTAACTATATCCCATGCAATTATCCTTAATATAACTGATATTTTCTTATAATAAAGTATATGTTGGAAATATCAAATCTGGTACACAACATGGAAAATGTGGTTGATCCATCATAGAATCGTATGGAATTAAAAGAACCACAATATCCTCCTCGTATACCCTATATAGGTTTTCATAGATAGATTAATACAATGTGACATTGGTAATAACTCTCTATTGAATTGTTCCAACTTTAATTTTTCAATACCTTATTAGTATATATAATTTTGACCTAGTCTAATTAACAACTTGATCTACCTCTGTATACCTAGTTCCCCAGAAAATAAGTTTCAACGTTAATTCAATCATTGTATAGTTGATTTCATTCTCATCATATCTAACATTAAGAGAAATTTATATTTTTCAAATGTCATCAAAAAAAATTTCCTTAGAAAATTGTGGAACTCGCACTAAACTCTTGTATACAAATGGAAAAAATCATTCCAAATGAATAATATTCTTTCGTGATGCTTACTTCAATCAAAAATGAGATTTTAGTAACTTTTACCCCTTATTATAATTATATTATTTCACTAATCCTTTCTGGTTGTGTCATATATACACCTTCCAAGATTGATGGTCATGACATTCAATGCCTAATTTAATGATCATATAAAGTAGCTATGAAAAGTATAATTTTAATGGATTTTGTCATAATGACTTACTATTTCCAATCAGGACTTATTGCTATCATTCTTGAACCACCCATAATAGTCTGACTTTAATACCCACCACATTATTCGAAAATAAGAACCAGTATTTTGATATATGGAATTTGTTATTGAATTTTAATTGATCTTGTCAATATTAGTTTGTTCCCATTTACTACTTACTAGTAGGACTCATTATTCTCAATAAATAAAGTATCACCAACCATGATAAATGTAAAACCATTACGATGGTTTTATTATTCCTATATAGTATGTGTCTTTAGAACATCCCTTTTCCACAGTCTCTTCAAGGAATTGTTCATACTCAATCTACTTATTCATCTCTATAATTAACTAAATATAATTCAACCATTCTCTTAGTGTCTCAAATATATATTTCCATATTTTTATAGAAATATAGGATATTAATTTACTATAAATTTTCTGTCATATAGATTTATATAATATCCTATATGAACATTAGGTTATTTCTTAACATGTACTTAGAGTTTTTCTTGATGAAAGTTTAACAATCACTCATCATATATACACATATTTTTATGACATAATGAATTTATATCATACTATAACTCATATGATATCCATTTCTTATTATAGTTAATATATGGTTATAGGAAAACTACTCTATTTACTATGAATGTCTTAAAAATAATGAATGTTCTTGCTCTAAATATTTGTCTCAATTTTGATACTCTTTTCAAACACATCATGACATTAATGTGTATAAGAAAATGTGTGTTTAGTAATTACTCCATGGTATATTTTAATAATAAAAGTTTTCATGAAAGAATCATTGTTGATCCCCCTTTCCAACATCTCATCATTGATGTGTATAAGTTGATGTGCATTTAGGAATTACTCCATGAAACATTATATTGATTTATGAATGATTGTGAAAGATATTATTTAACCCATGATCTTAAATAATATTTTATCTTCTGAGCATTCATATTTCTTAATTCAATTTTAAAATCATTATGAACACTTAAAGGAATTTTATGAAGATTATTTACAAAAATCGTAACATTAGAATAGTTTATTCTATCTAGATAAACAATTTATGAAAGATTTTTTCCAACCAATATTTATAATAGTTTCTTTGTCAAAGACTAAATTAGTAAATGTGTTAATAATGACAATGGTTTTTAGCACCAATGATTCTAAATACCATATTAGGTTTATCCATGACAACCAATTTTAGTTTTTTAGATGAATAATTATCTTTCCACAACTGGGTATTAGATTATTATATATTTATATTCATTTGAAATTGCCAATGATTCAAGGATTTATAAACTATTTTTTTAGTGTTAGACACCACAAACATTATTCATTCCAAAATAGAATAATGTATTAATGTGTCCAATAAATATTTGAGATAACTTTTATGGTCATAATTGTAAAGACCTAAAAATTCCATGTTATTTTTTTTAAATTATTTGGGATTTTTAAAAGCCCACAAAAATTGACGGCACATGATTCTGAGGCCCGGTGTTCTCAGAATGAATTTCTGAACATTTTTTGGGTATGTTTAGTAAACTTACTAGTATAATTTTCTATCTTTTAAACCGGTGCTTGGATTAAAAATTCAAGATCACTGTTGAATTTGCATCACTAGGATTCTCTTAAAGAATGTTTCACTTCGACTGCAATTGGTGAGGAGAAAAGGATAGTTTTTGGACTTTTTGAAGAATAATAAAATAAAAAATTTATTGTTATTTTATCCTTATTTTTTTCAATGGATTAGCGGTGTTGGCAGGACTGATGACATGTCAATCCATTAAGTGGCTTGACTCACCAATTGTGTAACCATACTATTGTGAATTAAATGAGGTTCACTAATTACTCATTTAATAAACCTCATTAAATCCTTTCGTGTGTTACTCACCCTTTCCCCATCCTATATATATGAGGCTCAGGGATGAGTTTTGAGATGTCTTCACCAACAAAGGAAACTCTGGAAAAGTACCTCGATGCCATCCACTAACGGAGGATGGAATCTCAGGCAGCAACGATATGTGATCGACGAACGCCAACAACTCCATCCAACGAGGGTGCTCCTTCTTCCAAAAACCCTCGAACATGGAAGTACTATCATCCGTAGTGGTCACCAACATTCTTCAAGGTAGGGGGTTTTTTTGAAGTAGTATTTGATGAATAAAATTATCTCTTATTTGTTATCAGGTAACGCGGAGGGTGCGGGCCAAACAAACAAGGCCCAGACCCTCCGCTACATCGGTCTTGATGTCAACTTCAGGAGACAATTTTCCAACATGATGAAAATGGAAAATAGTGGGTCACGTTATGAAGGCGGCTCTCCAAGTGTCCCTTAGGTGCAAACAGCACTATGAATAGACAACTAGAGCACGTCTTGTGGCCCTTGGAAGAATCCACTTGTGCGTCATGCCGGCGGCGGCCGACGGTGGCCGGAGGAGGCCCGCAACAACCAGCCATGGGTGGTGGAGAGGTGGCACACTGTCATGAACCGCGGTGGCCAGAGGCGGCAGGCTCAAGCCGACCATGTGAGAAAGGGGTGGCGCCCGCAGGTGCTTCCGACGGCAATAGTCGTGGACAGCAGACCACGGCAGGATAGGGCGGTGGGGCCCCACGCCACATCGTACCGGCTGGAGAAATGGTGTGGTAGCACCCCCACTGATCGGATGAAATAGCCCCACATCTACGGGGCCATCTGTGAAGTAGTCTGCCTCCATGCGGACCAGGCCGACCGAACGGGTCGGACCCACCTAGCAGTTCGGGCCGGACCCATGGCCCAGTGGGCCAGCGCGAGTGGACCAAGCCCCACCCAATAAGTTGGGCCAACCGTGACCCAGACCCACGAACTAGTCAGGCCGACCCTGATGGGCTGGACCCAGTGAACCAGACTGACCCTTAACGGGCCGGACCTTAGCGGGATTTGGAAGACCCTAGGAATCGTTGTGTCGGGCTGGCCTGACCAAGTCAGACCGGATCCATACCCAACCGACCCCTGAAAAAAGAGACACCTATAATTGACAAAATTGGTGTTCGTTTGACATGTTGTCAGTGGAATTGGGACCCCTTTTGGGAAGCGGTCCTTTTGGAATATTTTATCGGGCCTGACGAAGACGGGTCGGACCGACGTGTGATCAACCCTGTTTCACGTAAAGGGGTGTAACTAACATATCATGCGTCCGTTCGACGCGTCGTCTTTGGCATAAGGACCCTTTTGACAAGGTGGTCCTTTGGATATAATCTATGTGAGTTTTTTCGGATTTTTTTGTGCAACCTGTGTTGGATCAGACTTGAATCCAACCAGGGCCTTTTTACAAAAGTGCTCATATCTCACAGGTCGGGCGTCTGATCTATGCGTCGTATGTCACGTTGGGACCCTTATTATTGTGCGGTTCCTTGGGTATTATTTTTTTGGGACTTCGTACTTGTTGAAAAAATACTGATGGCTTGAGGAGAAGAGTCTTTCAGAGATCAGGTGTGCTTCGTGCGGGAATCCAGTGGTTGGATTTGACATGAAGAAGAAGAAGAGAAACCAATGCGGGACAGCATCAGAAACTCCAGAGTTAGATGATCTAGATGTATGACTAGTCATAACTACCTCTATATCAGTGACCAAGATGGGTCAGCACCAGCGGCCAATACGGGTTAGCACCAGCAACCAATACGGGTTATCACCAGAGACCAATACGGGTCAGCATCGAGCGACCAATACGGGTCAGTACTAGTAACTAATACGTGTCAGCATCTAGAGAGCAATACGGGTCTACATACAGTGACCTAGACAAGTCAGCATTAGAGTTACTATAGAAAGGATGATCTATCTTTATGACTATGAATCCCTATCCCAGTAACCTTGAAGTTATACCATTAAAGTGAGCTATCACTTTTGCTTTGTGCTTCATGATTTATATCATGCTTCTGATGTTACCTTTCTGGTATTTCTTGTGATTTTTTCCATTGTGGATTACTGAGAGACCTTCAAGGGTCTCGGGTTCCCTACTGGTTATTTTTATACTCACCCCTTCAGGATCTTCGCCCTCACCTTGATGTGTCTGGTGCAGACTACTGATGCTCCGAGGCAGAATTTAGATGTTCGGGACTTGGGAAAGCATGGTGCAACCGGAGCAGTCAAAATCCTATTCTTAGACTTCAGACATATAGCTACTACCCTCCAGGTATAGTTACAGGTACGATGAAATGGCTTTTAACTTTATTTTTAGTTTCTTGGGCTTGTATTATGGCCCACTGTATTCAGTTTATAGTTATACTTGTGGTTTTACTTTACTCTCATGGTTATACCATACTTTTGTTGGTTGTTTACTTCATTTTCCCTCTTTGAGTTTTTCCAGATCTATAAGTAAATGCCTTCCCTGTTAGGTAAAATACTTCAGGTTCTAGTCACCAACCCCTGGCCTATAGAAGGAGAGCTTGCGGGAGTCACGTCAGGGCCCTATGGGATGGGTCATGACAAAGTGGTATCAAAGGGAGTTCAGTTCTACCAGAATAACTAAGAGTCTACTTTTATGAGGAAATGGTGTAAAGTGTCTTGAGTATAGTTTTTTAGTATAGGGAGTCCAATGTTGGTGCGGTGGCCAACATATCCATACACCAAGACCCTGAATTCTATGTTCCTACTCGGTACATGAAAACACCGGTTTCCAGTGTTTTGAAAACTTTTCTTGATCTTTATTGAGTCATCTCACTAGGTATAAATTATTGATCATCTCACATCTATTTCTTATAGGATGCCTCAAAGAAGAGAGCTATCCAGGATTCTGATTAGACATCATGACAATGGTCCACCGAGTGACGAGTAGTTGGTACTGGGACCACTCGCAGTGATGGAACCTTTGGGTGGTGTACCAGCAGCAGCACCACCCTTTGAGAAGTAGATGCAACCAGTGGATCATGCATGTCGGTTGATCACATTGAATGAGTTCCGGAGACATAGGACTTCAAGGTTTTGAGGTGATACGGACCCCCAGGTAGGAGTGTAATGGCTTGAGGTGGTCTCGCGGGTCTTTTTCTTCGTAGAGACGCCCTTCGAGCAGATAGAGATCTTGGTCGCTAGCCTTCTTCAGGGCTTGGCAGAATGATGGTGGAGCTCGATGCTCCAGATGCATGAGGATACAACCCTCACCTAGCTAGACTTTGAGAGCCTTTTTAGGGAACATTTCATACTAGTGACACTATGCTCTGTGTGTATTCATGAGATGTTACATCGGAAGCAGGGCAGCCAGACTGTAGATCAGTACTCGGTGAGATTTATTGACCTCTCTCGATACTCCACTGACATGGTATGGGACCTGTACTTCAGGGATATGACCTTTGAGAAGAGGATCTGATGAGAAATCAAAGCTATAACCATTTATCTTGGTATCCCAATGCAGTCTAGGGTGCTAGATCAAGCTTTGTATATGGAGAGCATTCTTTCTGAGCAAGCACTGATAGTGAAAGCCTCTATCAAACGACAGGTGACAGAGTTATCTATAGCTGGTAGTAGATAAACAACGCAGAATCCCAAGCTGGCTAGACCTTCCATAGGGTGACCCCAGGATATAGGGTTAGAGGTACGAGGCTTGAGAGGCCATGGGAGCCACCAGTGAGGCATGATCTTTTTTCCTGCAAGGGACAGGGTCACAGAGCTCGTGACTGTCTGACTCCCCGCGTGGATGATTGGAAGATGGTGGAGGGGCCACTTAGATAGTGGAAGTGGTAGGATCATGAGTGTTATATAGGTGGAAGATAAGGCAGGGGAGCATAAAGTGCATCGGGATGTGGTCGGGGTTACCAGGCACTACTACCACCACCCCTAGGTGGTCCACCACAAGTTCAGGGAGCAGGTTGATGGGGACAAACCCGGCTATAGGCAGTAGAGTCTCATGATACTGACATCCCTGAGATGATACAGGGTACGATATATATCATCTCTACTTTAGAAGTAGTGTATATAAACAAAAGTTATAGCCATTCTTTCCTTTCCACAGACATAGTTCAGGACTCTATGATTCCGACTAATATTTTAACTTGACCTTTATGTTTGGATACTCTTATAGGAGGAGATTCAATATTCACACACTAGTTATAACAGTGTGATCTTACTCTCGTAGGATAGAGTTTTATATGGGATATTATATTAGCGACGTTAAAGCCCTACGACATTATTCTAGGCATGGACTGGATATCAGTAGTTCGTGCACAGATTGCCTGCTTGAGATGTACAGTGCAATGTATGCGAAGAGATGGAGGCCAGTTTTCCTTTGTTGGTTGGAAGGAAAATATAGCAACATGAGATGGACTTGTGCTTAGGAGGGTGCAGCTGATTACATATCAGTTGGCTTGCATGACCTTCAACATGTTGGATGAGGTGATTCCATAGTTTCTAGAGGTAGTGGACACGAATGTGGACATCTTTCCAGAATATTTTCCAGGACTACCTCCTCATAGAGAGGTAGACTTCCACATTTACTTGTACCCAGGAACTGCACCAATATCTGCACCATCATATCGGATAGCCCCAATGGAGATCCAAGAGCTGAAGGTACAGTTGGAGGAATTACAGAGGAAGGGATTCATAAGGCCCAATATTTCTCTGTGAGCATCCCTGATATTTTTTTCCAAGAAGGAAGATGGATGTTTGAGGCTATGTATGGAATTCCAGTGCCTAAACTAGGTGATCATGAAGAAAAAGTATCCTCTATCAAGGTTCAATGATCTCTTCAACCAACTGATGAAAGATCATTGGTTTTCAATGATAGACCTAAGATCACACTATCACAAACTCAGGGTAAAACATTAGGACGTACTGAAGACAACCTTAAGATGTCAGTATGGCCATTACGAGTTCTTGCTGATGCTCTTCGGCATGAACAATGCTCTAGCAGTGTTCATGGGGCTCATGAATAGGATCTTTCAGCCATACCTCGATTGCTTTGTGTTGGTCTTCACTAATGAAATCTTGGTGGACTCAGCGTCAGAGGAGGAGGAGGACGTTGTACACTTGGGGATAGTTCTGGACACACTCTGGGAGCACCAGTTATATGGAAGCTCTCGAAGTGTGAGTTCTAGATACGGAAGGTCTAACTCTTGGGACACATCATCTTAGGGTCTGAATTTGTAGTGGATCCAATGAAGACCAAGGCATTACTTCCTTGGGAGCCACCAAGGAGTGTTACTGAATTGCATAGATTCCTTGGATTAGCATGATACTATTGGAGGTTCGTAAGTGTATCAGAACCTATGATTGTCTTAATGAAGAAGGGGAAACCCTTCTTGTGGTCAGAGCTATTTCAGCAGAGCTTTCAATAGCTGAGGCAGATCTTGACCAGTGCTTTGATCCTGAGGTTTCTAAATGAGGGCACTAACTACGTGGTTTACTATGATGCATCAAGTACTGGGCTCAGTTGTGTCCTGATACAATATGGTGTAGTGATTGATTCTAGATAATGATATTTAAGGACTAACAAGTAGAATTATATGACTCATGACATGGAGTTGTGGGCAGTAATATGCACACTGAATATGTGGAGACACTACTTGATGGGCGATCAGTTCATTGTTTACTCAGACCACAAGAGTCTCAGATATATCTTCACACAGAAAGATCTGAATCTGATATATCGACATTGGCTAGAGTTCCTCCATGATTATGAATTTGAGATATTCTATACTCCTAGAAAGGGGAACATAGTGTCAGATGCACATAGCCAAAGTTCGAGTTCATAGTTACTGAATAGGGCTTCAGAGCAATTTGCCTCGCTTCAGGTATCCTACATGGATAGAGATGAGAATGTATACCTCCAGTTGATGGTAGTTTCAGCTCCACTCCTTTAATTATTTAGGGAGGTGTAACTCATAGAAAGCCACTATGAGACTACACATGCTTAGATATCCTCAGGCCATGCACCTGACAGGTATTCTGAAGGTGGGGACCACGCTATCTTTTTTAGAGGATGTACATTTGTACCAATGGTGCTATGAGAGGCAGTGGTGAGGGAGTTCCATACATCCTCCTTGGAAGTACATCCAGGCATGATGAAGATGTATCAGGACCACTGGCTTTAGTACTGGTGGCCAGGGATGAATAAAGTTATGGAGGAGTTTGTTTCTAGATGCCTCACTTGCCAACAAAAGAAGGTGAAGCACCAGGTACCAGCAGGCTTGAACCGACCCCACGAGATACCATAGTGGAAGTGGGAATGGATATCGATGGACTTTGTGACGGGGTTACCACATACGTCTATCGGGCACTATACCATCGAGGTGATTTTTGACGGACTCACTATGTCGGCCCACATACTTTCTATTCGAGAGAAGGGTTTGGTATAGAGCTTGTCACAAACAAAATCCTGTTGCCATCAAAACCAGCACCAAACTCAGACCATGACAAGGCCCAAATGGCATTCCTAATCCACATGGGCTGGAAAAAGTGCCTGGGTATCATAAAATGATGTTATTGAATGATTTACCTCATTTTATAAACACCAAACAACAAATGAAATCAATAAAAGAAATCTAGATTTTTCAACTAAAACCATATTTTATAAATGTTCATAACTAAATTACATGATTTAGAACAATTTCAAAAGGCCATTAAAAAGGTACAAACCCGAAAATGGATAGCCAATAACCACCTCAAGTCAATGTGTAATCACCATCAAGCCATCTCCATGAAGACGTGACAAGAAGGACTTCTTGGAAACCAAACCACTAGCACTAAAACTATACCCAAACCTATGACACATAATAAGAAAGTCTACTTACACCCAAAGGTGTAATTAGGGTGTGAGAAAAATCCCAGTAGGACACCACCACAAAAATATTTCATATGATAAATATTTAAAGACAAAAAGCATGCATGTTTTCAAAAAAACATTAAATGCTAGTTACAATTTCTAAATGATGCTACTTAAAAATTAAAATAGTTTTCAAGTGGGATAATTTTAAGGATAAATAATTTTGAAATAAATTCCAAAGCTACTGAAATTTCCATCCCAACACACCATATGCGGATGGTAAACACAATTCATTTAATGAGCACAAGTAAGAGGAAAATAACCCCTAGGCACTAGCTCGATGTGGGTCCTAGGTACCTCATATCTCGGTGAAAGTAACCATCATAAATATCCATTATCATGCACGATCAACTAATAGGGAACATACCCATAACCTAGTGTTCCCCCATCATCATCATCATAGTTTAGTTAGAGTTTTATGCATCAGTATTGCTATGTGAAACTGGGTCCAAACCTAACGGGATCACTAGCATACTAGTACACGTCCACCCACCTATATACCCGAGTTTCCCTCTTGTGCTCAAACTAGTTCAACAAGACAAGAAGTATAATTTTCACATTTAAATATCATTTACACATCACATATTCACCAAACAGAACACATGTACACCACCTAAGTCACAAAATCCACTTTTTCATTCAAATGCATTTTGAAATCATACACACACCAAAATAGCCCAGAACATTTTTTACATCACTTCAACACTTCAACACATCCATTAAAAAAATTATAAAAAATTTACAAGGTGATACACTTCACCTAACTACCCACACACACTTGTCACATAATACCCTTTTTACCTTCAAAATCATTTTATCATCAAACTTACATGAAACAGCCCATAAACAAGTTTCACTCCAACATCACAGTTTAATAAAACATTTCAAAAATTCACAAAACATTCTAAAAATGTTTGACAACTTAAAGCATCACTTAACCATTAAAAAAACCCATAATATGTTAACACAAACACCAAATAGTACATATGAACCCTTTTTTGACTTTCTATAACCAACTAAAACATTTAAAATTTTCATAAAAAGAACCCAAGTTGTGTAAATATGTCTTGCACACAAAACCCATATCAAAACCACCATTTAAGACCAAACCCATACCAATTCCTATCCAAAACAAGATTTGAAGACCTATAGACCTTTATAAAACAATTTTAAAGCATTATAAAATCTCCTTGAATAATTCCACAAAAGATACAAATGAAAACATACATTTTCATGAAATGCTCTCAAGAAGTATAACAATGTTTTACACATCAAACCTATTCAAAAATCCTCTTTTTAGGACCACATGACACTAATACATTACCAAAACATAATTGGTAGGACAAATAAGATTTATTAAGCCAATTTCATAAGTTATAAAATACACCCAAATAATACCCCATGAGTGACACATGAAAACACCCAATTTCAAGTTAAAATTCAACTATAAAATTAAACATGTAACCCAATCAATCATAAACAGTTTTTTTACCACATCCAACATATGAGGAATATTAAAAATGATTAAATACAGTAAAGTAACTCAACAATAATTTCTTACACATGGAACCCTTTCTTATATGTTGAAACCCTCAAAACATGGTGTGAAACATAAACTGCACCACCACCGCACCTCAAGGAAATGAAATCCAACCTAAAACCACAATATTTCACCCAAAAGACAAGAAAAAAACCCTTTGTTTGAACCCTAAATTTTGGAAATTAGGAACCTCAAGGATAAGGGAAGAAACCCTACTCACATTGAATGTAACCCTAAGAAAATTGAAAGAATAATGAAGAATACCAACTTACATGAGGATCTAGTAGAAATCACCGCAAATACAGTTGTATCTGAATTTAAAAACAAACAAAATTAAAGGGAGGTACAAACAAGGATAAGGAGACCATGTAGGAATTTGAATGGGGAAAATAGATAGAAATGAAAGAGTTATGAAGGAAACAAATTACCATTATAAATCTTCTCGAATTGAGAAAGCATAAGAAGCATCGACTTGTTTGCCAAACTAAACGAGCTCCAAATAGAGGATGAAGAGATTGGGGGCGCTCCTAGGTTCATTGGTCTTGGGTTAGAGGTGGAATCACTAAAAAATAGTTAAAATTGAATAAATTATTAAATAAAAAAAATTAAAAAAAACTGGAAATGGGATTTCAGGATGGCTCAACTCTTTAAATAAAAACCCAAATACACCATGATTATAGATTTCTAAAGGCACCAAATTGACATGGTGGTATTTATAGGTCAGGGGATGCCAAGTATGAATTGGAAAGGATGAAAACTGTTGAAAACTGTATGAGTTATAAAAGAAACCAGATTTATTTTTAAATATGGAATTGGGCTCACGGTTTGGCCCAATTCAAAAAAACTCACTCATTTCTCCATAAAAGCTTGGGAAACCCCCAAAACAAAGAAGGAATGGAAAATAAATTAGAAATACCTTTTAAAATAATTTAGTTTTTTGATAGATCTTGGGACATCTCTACATTCAGAAGATCGTGTGACTTCATGGGGTCCCTTTGACGATAGTCTCTAACTGTGATACACGCTTCACATCCTAGTTGTGGAAAGGATTGCATGAGGATTTCAAGACTCAACTTCGCTTGAACACAGATTTTCACCCATAGACAGATGGTTAAACTAAGCAGACCATCCAGACCATGGAGGACATACTTATTTCATGTGTTCTATATTTTGGCCATAGTTGGGAGGACCACCTAACCTTGGCGGAGTTCGCGTACAACAGCAGATATCACTCCACCATTATTATGGCCCCTTTTAAAGTTTTGTATGGAAAAAGTTTAGATCTCCTTTGTGCTAGATAGATCCCAGATAGCTAGCACTCATGGGCAGGGAGATGGTATAGGATACCATTGAGAAGGTTTTGGTCATCTGAGAGTGGATGAAGACTGCACAGAGTCGACAGAAGTCCTATGCTGATAGGCGACGGAGGCCACTAGAGTTCCAAGAGGGGGACCACGTATTATTTTGAGTCTCCCCCCAATAGGGACTATAAGGATTTGGCCGAGGTGGAAAACTCTCACCAAGGTTTATCGGACAATTCTTGATACTTCAGAGGAATGGAAAGTTGGCGTACCATTTGGCACTGCCACCGCAGTTGAAGAGGGTGCACGATGTCTTCCATATATCTCAGCTGAAGAGATATGTGCATGACACATCTCACGCCATCGGCCATCGCAATATAGAGATTGACGACGAGGTGACTTTTGTCGAGTTCCTAGTGGAGATAGAGGATTGACAAGAGTGAGTCCTTTGTGGATGGTTGATTCCTCTAGTGTGAGTTTGTCGGAAGCACAAGAATCTATAGGAGAGAACATGGGAGAGAGAGGCTCATTTTCATGCCCAGTACCCCTCTATATTTTTTTAGCCTTATTTGGATTTTGGGGACTTAAATCCCTAAGGTGGGGAGAATGTAAAGACCCAAAAATTTCGTGTAATTTTTTTAAAATTATTTGGGATTTTTACAAGTACGCGAAAATTGACGGCGTGTGATTCTGAGGCCCGGTGTGCCCAGAATGAATTTATAAACAGTTTTTAGGTACATTCAGTAAATGCATGGTAAGAATTTTCTATATTTTGAAATGATGCTCGAATTAAAAATCTAAGAGAACTGTTTAATCCGCAGCAACAGGATTCTATTAAGGGAAGTTTCACTTAAACTGTAGTTAGTCAGGATAAAAAGATAGATTTTGTACTTTTTAAAGAATAAACAAATAAAAATTTTATTGTTATTTTATCCTTGTTATATATAATAGATGAGCGGAATTGGTGGGACCAATGACATGTCAATCCATTAAGTGTCTTGATTCATCAATTTTGTAACTGTACCTTTGTGAAATAAATGAGGTTCATTAATTACACATTTAATGAACCTCATTAAATACTTTGATGCGTTACTCACCCTTTACCCATCCTATATATATGTGGCTAAGGGATGAGTTTTGAGACAGATTCACCATGTGAGGAAACTCTGGAAATGTATTGAGATTCCATCCACCGATGGAGGATGGAAGCTCGGGCGGCAATGATCCAGGATCAACAAAGGCCGACGGCTCCATCCAACAAGAACTCTCCCCCCGCCGCATACCCTAGAATGTGGAAGTACCGTTGTCCACACTATTCAGAAAAAATATTTGAGGTAGGGGTTTATTTTGAAGTTGTATTTGATGAATTAATTTCGCTCCTACTTTTTATCATGTAATGTAGAGGGAGAAGGTCAAACAAACAAGTCCTGGACACTCCCTCGCTTTGTTCTTGATGTGAACTTCGGGGGCAATTTTCCAACTTGGCAGAAAAATAAAATAGTGGGTCACGCTATGAAGGTGGCATTATGGGAGGCTATTACATGCAAACGGCGCCAAGAACGGACCACCAGAGCATGTCAGGTGTCCAGTGGAAGAAACCGTCGGTGCGCCATGTCGGCGGCAGCCGACAGTGTCCTGTGGAGGCCCACGGCAATCGGGTCGTGGGCGATGGAGAGGTGGCGCACCGTCACACACCGTGGGGATCAGAGAAGGCCATCTCAATCTAACCGTGTGGGAAAGGTGTGGCACCCATAGGTGTCGCTGGTGGCAACAGTAGTGGTCTTTGGGCCATGGTAGGAGGGGGCGGCGCTGCCCCACGCCACGTCGCGCCAGCTGGAGAAACGGTGGGGCAGCGCCCCACTAGCTGGACTAAATGGCCCTGTATCCATGGGGGCAGTTGGGAAGCAGTCTACCCCTAGGTGGATTGGGCCAGACGCGGGCGGGAAAAAAGGGCCAGACCCCCCCAACAGGCCGAACCAGCGGACTAGTGGGCCAAAGCGGTTGGGCTGAGCCACACCCGGCGGGCCAGGCCAACCGCCACCCAGGCCCCCAAACTAGTCGGGTCAACCCCGATAGGCCTGACCCAGTGAACCGAGCCAAACTTTAATAGGTCGGACTCGAGAGTGGTTTTAAAGAACACAGTAACCATTGCGTAAGACCGAACCGATCGAGTTGGACCAGGCCCAGACCCAACCGGCACCCAAATAAAGAAACAAACGAAACTGAAAAACCGGGTGTCTATTTGACACGTGGTTAGTGAGTTTGGGACCCCTTATGGGAAATGTTCCCTTAGGCATATTCCATTGGGCATGAATGAGAAGGGCCAGACCGAGGTGTGGTCACCCCCGTTTCACAGAAAGGGGTGTAACTAACAGACTGGGCATCCGATCGATGCTCCGTTTGAGGCATAAGGACCCTTGTGACAAGGCGGTACTTTGGAGATAATCTAGGTGAGTTTTGAAGAAGTTTGACATGAGACTTTTTTTAGATCATAATTGAATCCAACTGGGCCCTTTTTATAAAAGTGTCCATATCTCACAGACTGGGCTTCCGATTGACGCATCTTCTGTCACGTTAGGACCCATATGATAGAGTTTTCATTTGTGTATGATTTTTTTGGGTGTTCATACCATTTAAAAATGAAATGATGGCTTGAGGATAAAGTCTTACAGAGATCAGGCATGCTTCGTGAGGGAATCCAGTGGATGGCTGTGAGATGAAGAAGAAGAGTGACCAATGCGGGTTAGCATCAGAAACTCCAGTTTGAGATGATCTAGTTTTACGACTAATCACTCCTACCTATACATTAGAGACCAAGACAGATCAGTGCCAAAAAAAATATGGGTCATCTCCAATGACCAATATGGGTCAGCACCAACGGCCAATACGGGTCAACATCTAGCAACCAATACGGGTCAGCACCAGTCACTGATATGGGTTAGCATCTAGCAACCAATACTAGTCAGCATACAGTAACCTAGACTGGTTAGTAGTAGAGTTACTAGGGATAGGATGATATGTCTATACAACTATTCATATTTATCCCAGTAACCTTGAAGTTATACCATTAGAGTGAGTTTTCTCTTTTGCTTTGTGATTCATGATTTAGATCATGCTTGTGATATTACCGTTGTGTTATTTCTTATGATGTTTTCTTTTGTGGATTACTGAGAGACCTTCAGGGGTCTCAAGGTCCCTACTGGGTATTGTTATACTCACCCCTGCACAGTCTTTGACTGTACCATGTTGTTTCTGGTAGAGACTACTAAAACTTCGAGGCAGACTTTGGAGGTTCGGGACTTGGTGGAGCTTGGTGCAATGGGAGCAGTCGAGATCCCCTTCATCAACTTCAGAATTACAACTACTACCCTCTAGTTAGATATCCATGGCATATGTGACTACTGTTTAATTTATTTTTAGTTTCTAGTGCTTGTATTTTGGCCCACTGTTTTCATTTTATAGTTTTACTTATGGTTTTACTTTACTCTTGTGGTTATACCATACTTTTTTTGGTTGTTTACTTTAGTTTCCCTCTTTGAGTTTGTACAGATCTCTATGCCAACACCTTCCCTATTTGGGAAAAGGCGTCAGGTGTTAGTCACTAACCCTTGGCCTATTGAATGTGGGCTTGGGGTAGTCACATTCGGGCTCCCTGGGACAAGTCGTGACAATAATCAATAAAATTTCAAATTGAACCACTTAACATTGAAATTAGAGGTTGTGTACTTCTCACAAGTAACTTCATAATTACCCTTTCTTGACTGCTTCAAGAATTCACCTTACATATTGTAACATTTCTATTCTTACTTAGTTATTGTATTTCAGTACACATATATAATAAGAATAATTTATGTAATACCCAATAAGTATGATAGATACATCACATAAATTGATGAATATAAATGAATAAGAATTGATTACTTGATTATTTAATTTAGTTCATATCATTTAAACTTCTACTGTCTTATCTCATAACGTGTTGAGAAAATAACCTTTGGTTTAGTTATCAGCCATTTTTTTATTGAGTTTTTTAATGTGGATTTGGCATCAAACATTCCATGGGACTTTTCACCTTGTCTTTCAACTTGTTCACCATAATAATTAAATATTAAACATTCATTAAGATATTATTTTCTTGAAAAACATTACCCAAAAGGTAATGATGATTATGCTTTATTTAATGTTCATTTTTTATAATCTTAATGGATAGAAGAGAAATTTGTTGATAAAGATATAATAATTGGATGTATTTAAATAATTTTTTCATCTTTCAATTTAATTTTTTTATTATAACTATCACCTCATTCATATCTTTGTTCACTATATTCTCATAGGCTTCTCAGATATGAGACATCATCAGGTACCATATATAACCTGAAGATGTGTCCTTAACTAATTGGACATTATTCATGAAATTCGGATGTAAGAAAAAAATGTGTCATTCATGTGGCACCTATAGTCATATTTTACACCATTTATTCATAATGTAGCTCAATAAGTATTTGATAAACATATACCATGAATTTCTTATATCTTATTACTTTTCTCAAGTGCATATTCTACTCATTGGTAACTCATATCGGTGAGGACATATACTTTTTCCAATATTAATTGTAGTATAACTACGATATTACCTTCAATTTTCTATAAAAATAAACACTAGTGTATTAGCACTTTTATGGTTATTAGTGATTAGACATTACCTATTAAATCATTTGATGTATCAAACTATTTCATAAAACTGAATCATCCCTCAATACTAGAAGGGTTCAATCTATTTGATTGACTATTTTAGTGGAAGGTGTCCTTAAATACTCTCATAGTAGTCTAAGATATGGATACACCACTACTTAGAGAGTTTGAAGGTCGATGTGTGACTATCTAACTATATAAACTCATGGATCCTTAAACCATATAGTGAATTCCCAGGTTCTGGAAATAATAAACCGGATTTACTCAACACTTTTCCTCTAAAGATACAAAATTATAGTTATGGGTACTTATTTTTTGTGATATTTAGTTAAGTAATCTCATCTTTCTCATAAGAACTCTCCGGTATAAGGAGGAACCCTCAAATAGATCCTATGATCACCCTGTACACCATGTTTTGTTCAAACTCAAATGAAGGCATTATGACTTAATATTTATTTCGGGGTTTTTTATATTTCTATATGAATGAAATCATTTTCTATCTGATATGCATGTACTATGTAATCTCACTCAAAACTAAATAATGTATTAAATATAAAAACATTCAAAATATTATAACTTGATTTAATCTATGCGTTTTTTATTTTTATTATTTAACTTGATTTCATGATCTTGTATATTCATAAAAATAATAAATAATGAATAAATTAAATAAACCACACAATAAATCTTGAAAATTTATTATTAGTTGATCAATTTACACTCAATGGATCAACCATTGACAAAGGGTAAAATATTTGAGTCATCTCTGATTCATATCGCAGCTCATAACCCGATCCAATGTATCATTATCTCATCTAGAATATCACATCATCTCAGAGATGCCCACTTCTTACAATGTCCTCATTATAATACATAAATATTCACATATAGGTGAGGGTGCCTCAATAATGAATAATATAAATGAAATAATACTCTCACGTACATGCTTTCCCGTATACATGTTAAGAAATAAAAATGATTATGGGTAGAACACCTATTAAAATTACTTATTAAATTCATTACACATAGTTTTAGTAAATAAATAAATTTATTAACTTTCAAACATACATTGGTTAGTCATTTCTCAATATTATTCAGCACGTAATTAAATTAATTTTTCAATAATGTTTTTTCATGGGGTTATTTGGAATAAAATAATTCTTTTAAAAAAATTATACAAATAAACTCAAATAGTCCAAAAATTAATTTAATTATATTTAAAAAATAATATTAATTTTTCAATATATATATATATATATTTATATTTATATTTATATACACACACAAACACAAATATATATATATATATACATTTGTTCTCATATCCCTATAAAACACAAAAAATATCTCATAAGGATATCAGGGATTTGTTGGACCCGAACATAGCCTCTCTGATAGGGATATCAGGGATTTGATGGACCAGAACGGAGCCTCCTGGGTCAAGAAGTGACCATTCCTATTAGTGTTTTGTAAGTTCATGGTGATGAAAAATGAATAAACAAAAGAATAAAATGGAGGAAAACAAGAATTTAATGTGGTTCAGCATGGGTTTCCCACATCCATGGGAGAAAGGGGCCATTTTTTGTTATTTCTCTCTGGATAAATCATCGAAAGATATCATACACACATCAAAAATCATGGTATTTTGATACCATTTTATATAGAAAATTTACCCTTTTCAATGGTTGTTGGTTAGATCATCTACCTAAGAAATTTCCTCCTCATCATCATTGTTTATTCAACGTTGGTTGTTTGGGTTAGTTACAGACTCTTGAAAGAATATACTACCAAAAAAATCAATAGAAACATACCCTTTGATGATTTATCTCAAATTAAAAGTGGACCCCACAAGTATTCCCCTCATGATCAATTTGGGGTAGAATCTAGACCTGTATTTTCCTTACGGGTGTCTATATTTTCTTTCGATATAACCTTCTTCATCTTGTTTTCCCCATTATCATTGGTGTGTATTTTTTCAACTTTCACCAATCTTTCTTCCAACACATTATGGATCTGGTGATATCATAGGTCGATATGTTTGTACATGGAAATAAATTTCAGGTTCTTGATGATATAAATAGTACACTAGCTATCGCAAAATAAAATGTAATTATATTGACTCTATCATAGCTTCTGTAAAAATTTATTCATCCACAGAATCTCATTGCATCCCTCAATGACCGCGATATATTTTTCTTATGTGGTAGACAAGGAAACACACTTCTGAAGTCATGATTTCCATGAGACTAATCCCCCTTAAAATTAAAGAAGGTTCCTAGATATGGATCTCTACATTCATATATCCCCAGTCATATCTGCATTTATTTATCCTTCTAAAATTGGTTTATCACTTCAAAAACATAAAAAATTACCAGATATACCTCAGAGATATCTCATTATCCATTTTACCAATATCCAATGATCCTTTCCTGGATTTTATTATAATCTTCTTACAATGCCAAAATGTGAGAAATATCTGTTTTGTTGAAGACCATGGAATATATAAGAATTTTAGCTGCTGACTGATAAGGAACTTTTCTAATTTCTTCTTTCTTCTGCCCAATTAATGGACTCTAACTTGTCCTATCCTAAAATGAATCTCAACTGGGGTACAAACTAGGTTCTCATTTCTAATGTTGGATATTTCTTGAACCTTCTCAATGTACCGCTCCTAAGATATCCAAATATTTTGATTCATGTTGTCATGAGTAATTTTCATACCAGGAGTCTGAGTAGTGTCTCCCAATTCCTTCATTTCAAAAGACTTGTTTAGATCCTTTTTCAACCTTTCAATCTTGGTGATATATCTACCAATAATTATCACATCATCAATATAAAGAAATAAGATAATAAAATCACTATCAAAAAAATATTTTATGAAATCATAGTGATCTGTAGTCATCCTACCATACTCATTTTTCTCCATGAATGAGTAAAATTTTTTGTACCCTTTCCTTGGTCCCTATTTTAAACCATATAAAAATTTTATTCAGCTTGCATACTAGGTTTTCTTTAAATTTCACCTGAAATCCATCTATATACTCCATGTATCTCTCCTCATTAGGATCACCATATAAGAAATATATCTTTACATCCATTTGTTAAACCTCCTGGTTTAGACTAGTAATTAATCCAAAAACAACTCGGATAGAATACTTTTTAACTATGAGAGAAAACAATTCATCAAATTTAATACATTTCTTCTGACTGAATCCCTTCACAATAATTCTGGCTATGTATCGTAGCTATGAGCTACCATATTCTCCATTGATTCTATATAACCACTAGTTCTTGACTACCTTCATTCCATGTGGTCAGTACACCAAATCAAATGTATGGTTTTTTTTAAGGATCTCATGTCCTCTTACATGACCTTCTTCCATTCCATATTTTTTTGAATCATGATCGCATCATCATAACTTTATATCTATCTCCAATTAATGAAAATCACATACTCATGTGGTGAGTATCTATGACTCGGTTGTCACTCTCTATTGGATCTTCTCAACTATTCTTTATGGAGAATCTAATCTACAATATCATATGATGGATACATATCAGTATATGGAGACATATTACCTAGTTTTTATTTGTCATCAGTTTCATGTATCTATCTTACACTAGATGGAATAGATGATGGTGAGACTAGGTCCACATTGATAGAAATTTCTTTAAACATTTATTTCTCTGTATTTTGTTTCTTCTCGAGAAGATAAATCATTTGTGAAGTTTCCCAACTATGATTCAAGTATCACTGAGAGGGGGAGGGGGTGAATCAGTGATATCTTTTTATTTTATGTTTCCTTACCTTCGAAACAGCCTTCACATCCATTTAAATAATTATTTACTTACTAAACAAAAATCATACACAAATCCATAATAACACAAGAAATTAAAAGCATCACTACTCAACAAGAGTCGTTATGTCCTTGGTATGGTTTGGAAACAATCCAATACCACACAATCTACTAGAAAATAGTCATTTTATATGGAACACAATGATTAGGATATACCCTTACACTTGTGTGGCACTATGAAAACAACTTAACAGTTCATGTTCTCTCTAATAGCACAAATAGGGTAAAACAATGTTTCGGTTCTTCTTGATGAACTTTCAAAATTTTGATCTATCAAAACAGTTATTCACTTTCCTACCCAAAAGCTAGTAAGAACTTCCTTGTGCCCAACTTAATACTTTTGTGAAACTCACTGCTTGTGAGGCAACTAAAAACTTGTGTTCCACTCACAAATTTCATGACACTCCCTGCTTTCTCTCCCTTCTTGTGTGCCAGTCTCTGTTTGCGCACAACTCACTTATGTTCAACTCACTACTTGCACGCAACTCACTGCTTGCGCGCCACTCACTACATTCACTGCACACACTTCTTTCACAATACAGATCTCTTATTTCCTCTGAGTTTTTAGAATACAAAAAATGAGTAGGATAGCCATCTATTTATATGAATATTTTCGACCTTACACGCAAGTCACACAACTTTTCCCCGAGCACCCAAGTACATTTGCGCAAGTATCATTCGCACAAAATCACCTCTCATAGAAACATCGTAACTTATGTGACCTTATTCCCTTTGAAATATTTTTATTTAATGATCTTATAAAATAGCTAGAGTGAAACTTTCCAAACCTCCTTAACACTTTTTCATAACTTCCTTTACAAAAACCACTTTTCACCATTCTCTAATTTTTAGACCCAAAAATTTGGAAAACATTGGAAAATGGTGCCACCATAAAATTTTTCTACAGTAACACAAACTACACTAATTCAAAGTCATATTCTTTTATTATGAACTCCTTTTATCATGATATATATCCTTTGATAAATCACTTTTATCATCATCATATTTTCCAAGGAAAGTATTGTAACCTTCATGTCTTCCAACACCATTATTATTTCCAATCAAATGAAAATATGATTGGAATCAACTTTTCTCCCCTTTCCTTCATAATGATTTCATCATAAGTTCTCCAAAAAACTTATGAAGTTTTTTAAATTCAAATTAGTAATGAATCATCATATTATTTAAGTATTTTACAAAGTGAATTGATTTATCCTCTTTGACAAAAAAAAGACAACACTTTTCAAAAGAAAACTCTTCTTACAACATTATCCATCAAACTTAGTCCCAACAATCTAATTCTTAAGAAACAACACATATTTTCTTCTAAAAATATTGATACTTATATGATCCTAGAATTAGTATCCTATCTCCTCAAGTGTGTATCCCATATTGATACACTACTTCCCTTTTCCATCCAACTCTGTCTGCTCATCTTTTTGGATGTAAACAAATTAATTGCATCCAAATAAAATATAGTGTATGTATGAAAAATCATTACCTATCTACAAAATTTATAGAACATAATATTTTAGTTTAACTAATGGACAATGGTTGATAAGATAAATTATGATGCTCTTTTCCACCCCCCCCCCCCAAAAGGTGTTTGGTATCTTTGCATTTGAGAGAACACATATGACTCTCCTACAAATTGTTTTTCTCATCCTCTCATCAAAATAATTTTCCTGAGGTGCATTTGATACTTATTTTTTTATTATGATGTTGAAACAACTATAGTAATCCTCAAATTTTCCATGGTACTCTCCTCTATTGTCTTTACACACACATTTTAACAATATTTATATTTCTCTTCCCACCTTCACATGAAACTTCTTGAAAACATCATACACTTGATATTTAGTTTCCAAAGAAAAGGACCAAACTTTTCTAGAATGATCATCTATGAAGGTAACAAAATAAATAGAACCTCCCATTGACTTAGTGATCATCATGAAGACATCAGTGCGAATAAAATATAAAACATTTTCTTTTGTAGATGGAATATAACTATGAAATGATACTTTTTGTTGTTTTCCAATGAAGAAATCAATGAAAGTATCCAACTATGTACCTTATATTACTAATAATAGATCCTTATTATATAGAATTTGGATTCATCTATCACTCTTGTGACCAACACTCCTATGCCAAAGTTCTATAGGAACATCTTTTTTTTCCACATTGACATATCCTCCTCATGGTCTGGTATCTACAATATAAAGAGAAGTATCTTTATTTCCATTATAAATTACCAATTTTCCTTTGGTAAGATTACATTTCTCACCATATAAGTAATTACATATCCATTATCATCAAGCATTCTAGTGGATATCATATTGAGGCAAATATCAGGAACATTTCTCACATCCTTCAACAACAACTTACATCCAATATTAGTCTCCAAAAAAATATTACAAATACAATTAATTTGGGATGCACCTTAATTCCCCATCTTTACATGTCCAAAACTCTATAATCAATGAGATTTAAAGAAATATATTCTATATGTTACATGGTAGTAGGTTCTGGAATCGATCACCCATGTTGAGTCATGGCTTGAAAGACTAACATGATTATCTTCTTGAACAATAACAACCTCTTCATTGAAAAATGAAACATTATTATTTCGGGTCTTACCTTCTGGATTCATCTATTCTGCATTCAACCTCCTACACTCTTAGATGAACTATCTTGGATTTCCACAATGGTTCCACTTCATGTCATATATCGATCAAAATTTTTTTCTCTTCCTTATTTTTAGAAATTTGTCTAGGGGTTCCCTTCCTCTTCTTCTTCCCTTCCATTTCTATTTCCCTTTCCTTTTTGTAATAATAGTCTCTGATTCATGTGTACAACCCTCTTCATTCCATTGGGACTCTCCATTCATCATTCTATTTTTCACCATCCCCATCATGAGAGTTCTATCTAGGGTTTAATTTCTAACAGATAAAACTTGTCTGTTCAACATATTTGGTAATGAACTTAACATCAATAGTTCATGTAACTCATCATCAATCATCATTTACATGGAATTCAACTGATCAAAAATACCTTGGAACTCACTCATGTGCTCTGATATGTTGGTCACATCTGTGTACTTTTAGGTTGAAAAACGAAATATCATGTTTTATTTTTTCTATGTGTTTGTTCTCAAATATATATTTTCTAATTTTCAAAATATAGCAGAAGCATCATGTTCGTTGGAACAATTTTGGAAGATACTCTTGTTGATCCATTGTCTGATTTGGGCAGCACACTTCCTACTGAGTATGACCCACTCTATATCAATTGGAAAGGTAATGACTATAATATTCTCAATAGATTGATCGATTTTTGATGAATCCTATGTTTGTAATACAATAAACTTAGTGGTCCCTACTATTGATTTCTATAAATCATTAATGCAAAAAAGATCCTCTATTTTAGTTTTCTATAAGGAATACTTAAAAGTGGTACATTTAATCATGTTACTGGTATTTTACACCATTTATTTGGTCATAATTTCAAAAATATAACCATATTAATGACTTTGTAATGGTTGAAATGGCAGTAAATGAATCTTGGGTCACTAAAAATGGACTTTGATTAGCCAAGACGTAGCCAAAAAAATCAATGATCTAGATCGAATGATGATGTGATGATGACATGACTCCTTGAAATAGTGGCTGGAAAACCCACTGAGATTTTACCACTAGTGTGAATAGTGTCTTCTCCTCTAAAAAGGGGGCACTATAGCACACTGGGTTTTGCCATTGTTTTAGATCCGTTTTTATGCCTCTTGTGCCGTTGAAATCATCTCACCGAGATCATCACGGATCTAGACTCAAAAATATTTCTAACCACCTTCGATTTTCAAAAAATTGGAAAACATCACTACACCACCGCTATTTAAACCCTGATCCCTATAATACCACATTTTTAGGGTAGCAGATGTTCATGGAGATGAAATATGAATAGACAAAGGAAGAAAGTGGAGGAACATGAGAATTTAACGTGGTTCAACAAGGTTTTCCTGCATCCAAGGTATAATGGGTCTAGTTTTGATTATTTATCTCCAAATAAATCTTTAGAGGATCTCATACACACATTAAAAAACATAGGATCTTGATCCCATTTTATAGATAAGAAATTTACAGCTTTTTCAACGGTTGTTTCATTGATCATTTACCCAAGAAATTTCCTCCTTTCTATTGGAAACTATTTAACATTGATTGTTTTGTTTGGTTTCTGAATTCAAAAAGAATATATTGCTAAAAAATTTCCATGAAATATATCCTCCACTAATTTATCCATAATTAGGTGTGACCCCCATAGTTTTTGGTCCTTCCTAGGTTGGGATGACCCAACTTGTTCATCTGTCTAATGGAAGGGCGCTATAGGGCGGTTCTACCCACAGTCAGGGGCAGCGCTAGAAGATCCAGCCAGTAGGTGGGTTGTGGCATGAGTTAGGGGTTAGTTGGATGAAGGAGGGAGTCTGAACATGAAGGGGTCCCACTAATGGGGGTTTGTACAGTCCCATTGATGTGACAACATGACAAGAATGTCATTAGAGCTCAGTATGGATCCCAGTCATAGAGATAAGTTCGAGCAACAAATGGGGCTTAGTAGTGACACCGGATAGTGGTAGAAGGCCATCTAGCTAGTCAACACACCTTTGAGTAGGCCCTCAGGGTTGGGGGTGGTCCAGACCATTGGTTTAGGATGGGGAAATAAATCTTTCTAGAGACAGCTACAGTAGTGATATGGGGTCCGAGTCAGGATGCATGATGGTGATGTGTGGCATCTAGCAAGGGTTAGGCCAGTGTGTGGGATGTCCAAGCCATTGCAAGGGGATGTATTGTTAGTTGGAGTGGTGTCATTATGATGAGGTGAACCTGCTAGCGGGCAACTAAAGGTGACATGGAAATTCCTTCTATGTTTAGAAGAAGTTTTTTTGTTTTGGTCTTGTAGTGTTGCCCCACTAGTTACCCAACTCCCTTTTTATATTTTTTGGTTTTATATGTATGTCATTCCCCTACCATTATCATAATTTCTTAAATATATATATATAATTAAATCTCCCATTTTTAGTATTTTGACTATTTTTGACAAAAACATTCTACATGGGTGTGGAATTATTCACCCAGTGAGAATAGGATTTTCTAACCACCTGAACCTTGGACATAAACAATGTTAATCATAAATAACCTCTAATAAAATCATGTGGGTAAGAATTAGCATATATATAATTTTGTTCCTTATAATATTTTAAACCCAAAACACAATATTAATCTGATTTAAATCTTAAGATGGTAGCAACTTCGTCGTCTGGTGCTGGATTGATTCTCCTTCTATAGTGTTAGTGTCGGAACAACAGCATTTTCAAAATTTAATGAAAATATAATTTTTTCTAATAATTTAATTTTCACAAATCCCTATAATACCAATTAAAGTTACTATGGTGTGTGGTGGAATAATATAGGCCAGGGATTTAAAAAATGGTGGAGATTAATGAAACTATATCATCGTCGATGAAACGTAGACCTAGTAAAGGCCTCAAGTTATCACATGAGTAATTTTAAGCGTAAAATTTTAAAAAAAACTAATTTTTTATCTAAATACTATCTTGAAATAAATTTATCATCAATGATCATTACTCTAAAGAATCGTGTTTGTTTCCCTCTAGATCATCCACACATTCTTAGAATTTCTCTGAGAGCATAAATCCTCAAATTTAGGTCCTAGCGCGGTAATTCGACAATGCATTCCACATCTTGAAGATCACAACTACATCAAACCATCAATATGTGATGATAAATTTCAATAAAATTATTTAATAAATAACTTATCTCTATTGGATGCTAGAAGATAAAAGAAGCTCTCAAAATCAAAAGATGAAATGTACCTTATGTGAGAGCCTCTTATGACTAATATAGTGAAGTGTAACTGAAACATCTCCCAACCCCTGGATATTTATTGCCTTCTAATTTAGTAGTAAATGACATCATACAACTTATTTACTAATTCATAATTTTAATTTATATTTTTTTCACATTTTTATAATATAATAAATATATTACATGATAAAACCGATCCATTAACTTGAATTGATATTCCAAGAAATATTAAACAAACCTTGAATATTAAAATAATATTTATTTGTATAATATTTTTACATGTATTAACATTAATTATTGTAAATAAATTTAATAAATATATTCAATACTAATTACTCTAAACTCAAATAATATGAATTTATTTATTCCTTAGAAATCTCATTTCCTTAGACACATCTCAGACGTGGTGGTGCCCAACATGTCTTAAAGTCCTATTAATAAGAATAGGCTAAATTTTGAATATTCTTAGTGTGTGAGCCTATAGGACATTATCCCGATAGAAATAAATAGTAATCACATACAATGAGTAGAGTCTACAAATCCTATAAATTCTGTCACATCCAGAATTTCAATTCTATACTTTGTTCAAATCCTATTTTGGTACTTAGAATTCTCTTGGTTTATGGGTGTTTTGGGTTTGTATATTTGGTATCATTTATGTTTATGAGATATGAACTTAGTATTGTGGGTATTTTATGGTACTTGGCCTCCTCCTTTTTCAAACTGGTGGTTTGAGGTTTTGGTGTTTTGGAGTTGGATTAATGACACTCCTAGTGGCACCCCTTGTGGGTTATGTTTTTGGGGTGGTTTATACCCTTGAGTAGGATGACTCTTAGGGTGGAAATGTGGCATTATTTTGGGTATTATTTCCCCCTATAATTGTCCTATATTTCCCCCTTTGTTTCCCCATTGGTTTCCCCCTTGGAACCCCTTGAAATTGGAGGGAAAACATCAATTTTTGGGTGGCCAGAATAGGTTGCACGGTTTGGATGCACGGTTTACTAAACCATGCAGCCAAACCGTGCAAGGGTGTCCATCTCATAAAATGTTTTTTGAAATTTCACGTTTTCCCTCCTGATATTTATCAAAACTCACCCATTTATTCCTCCATTAGACCATTTCAGCCATGGTAGCCTCCTAAGCTCGCCAAACCACCCTTGAGACTCATTTTTATTGGGTTTTTGATGGGGAAACATTAAGTTATCTTCAAGTAATTGCTTCTAACTTTGATTTCTCTCCATTATTTAGGGTTTCTTCCCCTATCCTTGAGGTTCCTTATGTCCAGAAGGTATGGTTCAAAACCTAGGGTTTAAATTTGGGTTTTCTTTGTCCAAAATTTTTTTAGGCTCAATCTACCTTCCTTGAGGTGTGGCGGTGGTGCGATTGAATTTTCACACAAAGGATTTAGAGTTTTAAAAATTTTGGTAGGTGATTACATGTGTATGGAATCCCTGTGACTTAGATTGCTGTGTTTATATCATTTTCCTTTTTATCTTATTTTATTATTGGTGAAAAATTGTTTTTAGTGGTATTTGTAAAGCTAATGAATTTTTAGTAAAATTTTTATGTGAAATTGGGGTTTTTTCAACGTAATATTTTATTGGTTCATTTGGGGATGATCTATAACTACTTATTTTATTTTATTGAAATTAATAAGGGATAAAAATAATGTTTTTAATAATTATATCCTTTGGTTTTTGTTATGAGAATTTTTTTTAATGGTGTTTGTGAAGCATATGAAATTTAAGTGCCATGTTTGTGTGAAAATGGAGGTTTTATAAATATATTGCTTCTTGGATCAAATGGGGATACCCTATAACTGATTTTTTGGTTTCATTTAAAGGTATTGGGATTGAATTTTCTATTTTGGTGACTTATAAGTGTGCACATTGTGTGAAATGTGGGGATTTCAAGGAGTTTTGGGTGTGAGACAATGCAAGATTTTGAGAAATGGTTTTATTGAAAATCAAAATGTTTTATTTGTATTTTAAGTGGTATAAAGTGTGTATAGATACTTTATTGTTTTTATGTGAGTAGTAGTTGTGTTTTTATATGCAATGTTTTGTATGTATCATGCTGAAATTGTTTGAGCACAAAGGGGGAAGCCCGGGTACCTAGGTGGGTGGATATGTACTAGTACAATAGTGATCTAGATGGGTTATGTCCCTGTTTCACTTAGCATTTTTGATACAAAAACTCTAAATAAAAAATATCGATGATTTTTGGGGACCACTGGGTTATGGGTATGTTCCCTACTAGTGAATTTTTTACATGAAAGGATTGTGACATGGATATTCTACACTGAGGTACGAGGTACATAGGGCCCGAGACTATCTAGTTCCTAGGGGTGCTCTTGGTTTTGGAGGTCATTAGATTTGTGGTATTTACCCTTTTCATAGGGTGTCTTTGGATGTAAATTACAGTAGATAACATGTATTATTCAAAATTTTAACATTAAGAGTTTTTTATTTGGAAAACTATTTACAATTAAATGTTTCATTTCTTGGAATTTATCGTCGCTTTTTCCATATGTATTAAAAATGCATGCTTTTTCACCTTATATTGCATACTCTTTGGAATATTTATGTGGTATCCTATTTTAATTAGTCTCACAAACTAATTACACCCCTTGGGTGTAAGTATACTGGGTTATTTTTGACATAGTAAAGTCAAAGTCTCGGGTGAATGTGGTTTGGGTTGTTAGTCCCCTCCTATGGTGTGGTGTTGTGGAGACGGCTCGGGGGTGATGACCCCTAGTGATGTGGAGTCTTTATGGATGATTTGATAATTTTTTTATATATATTTGGACCTATTTTACTATTATTAGACCTATTTATTCAGTTCTAGATTTTTTATAAACCTTGTTTGGTATGAATTTTTCAGATTCAGATTATCGAATGTTTTTTATGTTTCATGTATCTATATTCGGGTAAATAGTTCCCAACCCAAAATAGGTGATACCCAGGCACTTTTTCCAACTCATGGCGATAGGGAATTCACTTCAGGACTTTTCATGGGATGGATTTGGTACTGATATTAGTGGTGACCAGATTCGGTTCATGACAAAGTCCCCTATGAAGACAATTTTTAATCATCACAACAATACCATTTCTTATTAATACACGTTGTATAATATAATATTTTGTCACAAGATATATCATAAAACATGATGCACACTTTTTTTAATTATTTTTTATGTATTTATTATTTGTTGACATAACTAGATGAAATTACCTTATTCTACCATGGCCATGAATTTAATAAGGGTTATAAAATTATGATAAACTAGTACCAATATATCAATTTCATTCAAAAGATAAAAATTATA
This sequence comes from Viscum album, assembly GCA_963277665.1. Classification (NCBI taxonomy): domain Eukaryota; kingdom Viridiplantae; phylum Streptophyta; class Magnoliopsida; order Santalales; family Viscaceae; genus Viscum; species Viscum album. The sequence continues at coordinate 377,858,602 of OY728132.1, forward strand.
TCTTAATTATTCAATAAATTATATACCACCAATTATGATCCCAACACATGATATATCAATATGAAATCAATTCCATAGTTATCATCTTTCATCAAAGTATGTAATCAAATCGTATACACTAATAATAATATCGTTTCCACTGACCATTACACGTTTTCACAAATAGGAACTACCAATGAATCATGAAACATGTTGTGTTCCTATTGGTTGGTTGGTCCACATGGTCTCATATAATCAAGATCATCAATTGTGAAGAAGAAGTCTCAATCGTTTTGAGACCTAAGCACCTGATAGTCAGACATTATCTGTTTCTATACAGAATGATATATCTAGACCATAGGACATATGTTTATGATTAAGTCATAGTATCTTGAGGATCACATTATAGACTTGGAACTACTATAACCTTTTGATACAAACAAAATATTCTAAATATTTTTCAATAAAAATAATTGATATAAAAATATAAATATTCTTTATAGTATGTCTACATCAGACATAACTCATTGTATACATGATATGGTAATTTTAAAGTACTATTGAATTGGGTCTAGTGCACCAACTATTACAACAATTATACTATTCACATGTTTCCTAATACTCTTATAATATTACCTTTGATGACATGTTGATAATATTTACCTTACTATTCATTTAATTTCACCCCTTTTTTAGGTTTCTTTTCCCAAGTTTATAAATATATATATAACTTGTGGGAGGTATAGAAGAGAGAATATATGAGTTTGATTATCGAGAAATGTTCATATGTGTTGTAAAACAATTTTATTAATATCTATTCCTCAAAGACATTGAACTAAAAGGTTCACCACGTTAGGTGAAATTATTATGAGATATAATATTAATGTGAAATTTTTGAAATTTTTGAGTGTATAATATCACTTGGTGTCAAAGTTAATTTTTAAAAATTTGTGTTTTTATCACCGTGATATAGATTGATCATATGGGGAGCCTAGAAAATGATGTCTCTAAGGAGTAAAAATTTAACAATAATTTATATTGGTTAAAATAGTCACCTAGATCCTAGTATTAAAGGCTAAAAAAAGTCCTCAAAATATAATATTTATCAAAGGAAAAGTGGACAAAATATGTATATAAAGGAGATGAATTTGGGTACACTTATTGGTTTTGTATATGTTTTAAAATCATATTTATTAGGGATAATGAAAGTAATTTTTATTATTTTTTGTTAAAATCAATCAGTATTTTTATAACACCTCTATATATTTAAAAGAATTCTATATTCGATAGCTTATACAATACGTGACATCAGGCTCAAATTAATTATGAAATATTAATATTTAAATGTTATAGTTATAATTTAGCCATTTTATTAGAGAGTGAAAATATTATTAACCATATTATGAAATACACATAAAGGACCTACTCAATACAAATTTATTTACTAATTCTTATGAAATAAGCATTCATTTTTTCAATAAAGACATGTTATAATTAAAAAATATGTTTACTTAAAAAAGTGATATTATTTCATTTTATGAGAGAATGTGATAATTAATTTTTGGAACTTTTAGAAATTTAATTTTATAAAAATTATATCATTTTTTTAATCGTGATATCAACATTATCTTATGGTAAAATTTTGGTATTTTTTTGAATATATTTATTTTTTTATGAATAGTGAACATTAACAATATTTGTAAAACTGTCATTTATATTCATTAAAATTTATTATTATGTTATCAATATTATATTAAATTAATATAATAATCCTTTATTTTAAATTAATATAATTATTTACTAATAAGTTTTATATCTAATTTTGGTATAAGTTCATTTTGGGGTTTAAAAACACAATTTCCAAAAAAACTACTTTTCATTGCATGTTTCATTTTTATCATAAATTAATTTTTACAACACATATTAATTGATACATATAAAATACATACAAAATATGGAATAAATTTGTTTAAATTTGGTGATATGTTCATTTTATATTTTGTCATTATGAATAGTAACTATATTAAATTTTTATTATAACGGTAAAGGTAAATGAGTTAATTATGGTTAAAACTAATGTGATAAGGATAAAAATTCACTAAAACTATGGATTTTTCATTTAATGAGTCTTTATAATAAATAATCATAAACACATTTAAAATATTACCTTTTTCCCTTTGTCTTTGATTCTTACCCTTATATTATTTAAGTCAAAGATAAAGTAAAAAATGTTCTTTCTTTTTTTAATGTCTATAATTATTTGGTTGAGATAAAAAATCATATGTTTAGTTATAAATTTTTAGTTTAATTATGAATTAATTTTTTATCATATTAATTAATATTAAAAAAATTATGAAATAATTACTTTAAATGATTATATAACGCCAACACACAGCTTGTGTAACTAGTAAAAAAATCGAGTAAATGATTTTAAAAAGTCTAAATGTAATATTTTTTAGGGGATTTGAATTATAACTAGAATTTATAATTTAAATATAACATATTTCATATGTTTTAATTGTTTATATTTTATTAATATTTCATTAATTTTGTTTTCAAAGTCAAATTATATGGATAGTTCTTAAAATGACATTAATAGTATTTTTTGTCAAATATATTTCATTTAATAATTTAAAACTAATTAAAATATTTAAAGATTATAAGAAGGATGAAAAATGGTCTAAAATATCATCCATTTTCCATTTATGATCCAATTATTACTTTATAATTAAAATTGTAACCCTTAAATATTAAAAAAGTCATGGCCATAATTAAGGTTAAAATTGGTTACCTAAGGGGTCAAACCAAATGAAAAGGTTTAAAATTATATATAAACATATAAAAATATTATTGGATGACTATATTAAGACCATATATTCTTTATATTTGATTTTATGTCATTTTCGGACCATTTTACAAGATTTAGACACATATTATTTTATAATATTCATTGTATTTTCACAATGACAATAATCATATTTTGTAATAAATAATATTTTATTAAGTGATTTAAAATTTATAAAAATACTATATTTGTACAAGTTAATGATATATCATTTAAAATATTAATCTTTGTCCACATAAGGTGCTATTATTTTTATGGTAACTATATTGACCCCTAAAGAGTATAAAACATTGATATCATGGTAATCGTTAAAAAGTTTAACAAACGGTTAAAACTAAGAGACAAGGTTGAAAATATAAAAAAGATTATCCAAATTTTATTCTATGAGATTATTTTGAATAAAAATCATTTAAATTTTAATTATATCAATTTAGATCCATTTTTGGATCAAAATTTATTTTATTAATTTAATACTTTATGTAATTCCTAGAGTACCCCTCCCCTCACTTATAAAAGGGAACCTCTTATTCTATCTTTCTCAAGCCTTTTTAGCACTTTATCTAAGAAAAAAAATCCTTCATACCAGCTATAAACATGTTATATTGGTCTTATTTTGGTAATAATACCAACCTTAGAGGGAATATGGTGTAAAGTGAAGAAGGTTTTCTGAAGAAGAGGTATGCATTTTAATCAAATGTTTTAGTGTTATTTCTTCTTCAACCTACTTAAAAATAATATTAAAACATTATGAAATAAAAAACAGAATATTTAATATACTTATATGTTTTTTGTTAATGTAATGACACATATCTATCACATTATTCCATCAAATGGGTAATGAATCTATCGTTTATGTGTAGGGTGGACTACCACCACAAGAACTGATGTATTTCATTTTTCATCACCTCCACTCATGGTTGTTTATAATGATGGATTTATTGTATATATATTATGTCCATGAAATAAATATAATTTTTTAAAGATAAAATATAATATATTTTTTTCATTTTGATCTATTGAAAAATGATAACATAGTTCTTGAATACATGTGAATTACCACCTCCAAGTTGTGATGTGATTTATTTTTCATCGCCACATCACTTGGATGGTATATATAGGTGTATTTAAGAAAGTAAAAAAATTATTTACTATATAAAATTAATTATGTTGATATAAAATAATACTTATCTTATTTCCATCAAGATCATTGAAAAATGGGAACGTTACTTATGTTAGAGTATATATTACAATCTCCATGATTGTAATGAAGATAATTTTTCATAACCATATCTCATGGTTGGTTTTAAAAGTATATCTAATGTCTTAAAATGATAATTATTTCAGGATTATTATTATATAGATGATGAGACGGTGATATCTTTGACCGCGGTCAAAAAACCGATGTGGTTTTGAAATCATGAACAAAAAATCCTTATAACATCAGACGTGTACATAACCAATGAAGTAATTAAATGTCATTTTAATAAATTAGAAAATTATTAAATGATAAATTAATAAACTTTTATTAAATATAGAAATTATTTTTATAAGTTTATTATACTGTATTTAAAGTAAATGCATGGCATGTATGCACTTGAGGTAGGTGATTCATCTCATTTTTCTTTCATTGAAGTATATTTTATTGGTGCAAACCTAATTTGTTTTATATTGGGTATATACCTGTAACATCCTCAAATGATAAAGGGTTAAATGACTAAATGATATGACTCATGTCAACAAGGTGCACCTTCCTTTTCGGGAGTCTGTCTGATTAGAACTTCACAGTTAAGCGTGCTTGGCCTGGACTAGTGATCAGGATGGGTGACCTTCTGGGAAGTTTCTCAGGGTTTGTGTGAATGAGGAAAAAGAACACTGGAAAGGACATGTGTTGGCCTGTGGGGACTATCATTAGTCAGATGACCCGTTCAGGCACGTGGGTGGACCCTGGGGTGGGCCCCACGTGTCTGCCGGGCAACTGGTGGTACCTGGTGGGCCAGGACCAGACGGGTATGTTAAGGCGGGGTGTTTGTGCTGTCATCGGGACCCGGTTGTCACATTTGGTATAAAAGGTGGTACCCATCCTTAAGTGCGGTGCATTGCCTGGGTTGATATGTAGGGCCCACAACGAGGGCATTGTGCTCTAAAGGGGGGTGATTGTAACATCCCCAAATGATAAAGGGTTAAATGACTAAATGATATGACTCATGTCAACAAGGTTCACCTTCCTTTTCGGGAGCCTGTCTGATTAGAATTTCACAGTTAAGCGTGCTTGGCCTGGAGTAGTGATCAGGATGGGTGACCTCCAGGGAAGTTTTTCAGGGTGTGTGTGAGTGAGGACAAAGCACACTGGAAAGGATATGTGTTGGCCTGTGGGGACTATCATTAGTCAAATGACCCGTTAAAGCATGTGGGTGGACCCTGGGGTGGGCCCCATGTGTCTGCGGTGCAACTGGTGGTACCTGGTGGGCCAAGACCCGACGACCATGTTAAGGCGGGGTGTCTGTGATGTCATCGGGACCTGGTTGTCACAATACCACCCTACTACATTTTATTTCATGAATCATTTTTAATTCACGGTATTATAATCTTACATTCTAATTATTTAATTCAAGGGACTCGGTTGTCACATTTGGTATCAAAGGTGGTACCCAGCCTTAAGTGTGGTTCACTACCTGGGTTGATATGTAGGACCCACAACGAGGGCCCGTTCAGGCATATGGGGGGACCCTGGGGTGGGCCCCACGTGTCTGCGGGGCAACTGGTGGTACCTGGTGGGCCAAGACCCGACGGCCATGTTAAGGCGGGGTGTCTGTGCTGTCATCGGGACCCAGTTGTCACAATACCACCCTACTACATTTTATTTCATGAATCATTCTTAATTCACAGTATTATAATCTTACATTCTAATTATATAATTCAAAGGACCCGGTTATCACATTTGGTATCAAAGGTGGTACCCATCCTTAAGTGTGGTGCACTGCCTGGGTTGATATGTAGGTCCCACAACGAGGGCATTGTGCTCTAAAGGGGGGTGATTGTAACATCCCCAAATGATAAAGGGTTAATTGACTAAATGATATGACTCATGTCAACAAGGTGCACCTTTCTTTTTGGGAGCCTGTCTGATTAGAAGTTTACAGTTAAGCGTGCTTGGCCTGGAGTAGTGATCAGGATGGGTGACCTCCTGGGAAGTTTTTCAGGGTGTGTGTGAGTGAGGAAAAAGCACACTGGAAAGAACATGTGTTGGCCTGTGAGGACTATCATTAGTCAGATGACCCGTTCAGGCTTGTGGGTGGACCCTGGGGTGGGCGCCACGTGTCTGCGGGGCAACTGGTGGTACCTGGTGGGCCAAGACCCGACGGACATGTTAAGGCGGGGTGTATGTGCTGTCATCGGGACCCGATTGTCACAATACCACCCTACTACATTTTATTTCTTGAATCATTTTTAATTCACGGTATTATAATCTTTCATTCTAATTATTTAATTCAAGGGTATTTGATTTGTAAGTTTCCAAGTCATAAGTGTTTCTTAACTCAATATTATTTCTTTGTGATATATCACTTCTTCATTGATTATAATATTCCATGATTATGTTTGAAACTAATTTTTTTATTTATGTTTTTTTTTAATTATTTTAGTATTTTCATTTGTTACACATAATATCACTATTGATTAATTCTCAATTCACTGATATGATATTTATAAACATTATTCGTCTCAAATTATCTTTCTTTTGGACATACATTAATGTTATGCACCTATATTATTTTATGTGGTATATGTACTACTGATTTGATATGTTTTATCATTAATATATTTTTTTAATGAAATTTAATGTTTCATATATAAAGTTATTCCTTCATGAGTATTATGATTCAAATGCTACCGAAGTGGAAAGGGTTTTTTTCAATTCAATTTTAATGATGATTATTTATGACTAAATTTTCATTATGGAAGTTATATGATAATTATTTAATAAACCCGTTTAATTTTACTCATCCTCTAGATATTTCTGTAATTTTAATTTTAAAGTAGCATTTTTCTCTTTTGGTAATCAATTTGTTTATAATTTTTTTTATAAAACACTAACCTTATTTTACCTATTGTGATTAGGAAAAGATTTTCATTCATATCCATATTTTCAAAAGTTATTTAAATATTTTTTTTGAATATTCTATAATGATTGATTAAAATAATTTTTACCATTTTTTGGTTTTTAAAAATAAAATAATAAGAATACTCTAATAGTTTTTGGAATAATCTAATTTTTAAGGAAGGTGTGAAAAGAATCTCTATTTTAACAATTATAGAATAAAATAAATCTCCCATCGTCATGAATGATCAATTATTTAAAGCATTAACTAAATGTTTTTTTTTCAAAGAAATTTTTTAACCTAATATTCGGAAATTTTTTGGTTTTTAAAAAGGATTTTCGTAGCAGGAGGGGTATTTTCCTTATGAATTTTTTTAATGATATTTTATTTGTATTTATATTTAATAACAATAAAAACCATTAATGTTACTTATGCTCAATGGTGGATATATTTTAATGAGACTATTCTAATTATTTCTCTAGATGCATTATGTTTCAGTAAAATATATTTTCAAGGAACCCATTTCTTTTCCATGCGTAAATTAATTTAACAAATAATGATTATTTATATGAGTTTTATGATTAAATGAAAGCTCAATGTACATTATTATTATTATATATCTTGGATATTTTTTATTACTATGGATGTTTATGTTATAAACCAAGGATTTTTAGTTACATTATAAACCAAAGATGAGTGGTTACATTATAAACCAAAGATAGGTGGGTTCATAAAGCCTGCCAATACATTGGTTAAAGAGATAGATTGAACTAGTTATATATTTATCCTAAGATATTATTTGAACATACCTTATGGGTTGTTTTATTTGTAAGAGTGATTGTAAGGGTGATAATAATGTTGTTCCAAGATACTAACTTGTTTTATCCATGTTTGATATGTGTTTCAAATGGTTCCTTTGATAAATATTAACAACACATGGATCATTATTTTTTATTCTCATGAATCTTTTATATGTTAATGATTTGTGCCCAATCTCATTTTTATAACCCAAGTTTTTATGTATACGAATTTTCTTCTTTTATATTCATTAAATTTTATTATTTCATCATATTCTTATTCTCATATTATAATCACTAATGAGATTGAATTATTAATCCTTATGTTTACCCTTACTATGTGTTTTAGCTCATCCGTCTTATGTTTCCATTTCCTGAGGTTTTGAAGAAATGTTTTATGTATTTTGTTCATAATATTTATACTAAATTTGTATAACTTAGTGGAAGATGATGTTGATTATTATGAACAAGTTTTTTATGTATCTAAGTACTTATGTAAAATTTTATCCCAATTACCAAAAACTATAAAATAAAAAGAAATTTCGTTATTTATGTTATCTAATATTTTAGTTTTATATTTTATATTTTTAATGTTTAAAATTGTGTTATGTTTATCAGTATCGAATCCAAAAATTAAAATATTATTTTTTTAGAATCAGATCTGGGAGGGTAGGTTTAGGGATATTATTGTTAGTATCATAGTAGGTTCTAGAAATTTTTATATATTCATATGTTTAGTGTGTGTTTCAATTAGTAAAACCATAATGGGTTTATAAGCTTAAGGTTGATCATAAGTTTAATATCTTATATAACCCTTTTTTGGTTTTAATTGATTTTATTTTAAAATAATTAATGATATTTTTGAGGATTTTTTATTAGATTGATATATATGTAAACCTTTTGTTTAAAGTGAATTATTATTTCAAATGGATTTAATTAAACTTTTGGGGGTTTATTATGAAAGTTATGGGGTAACATTTGAGGTTAAAATATTCTTTAATGTTGAGGTTATTAAGGTAATTTGGGATATAAGGTTATTTATTTAGAAATTATCTATGTTGACCCATTGGTTTTATTATGAAAAAATTTTAAATTAAGTTATTATTTATTAATATAAAGGTTTATTCATTTTTTATATTATATTTAATTCGGTTAACCATTTTATTTTTGGATAATATCCATTGTTAGGAGGAATATAATGTTATCCTTTTGTATATTATGTGATCTGATAGAAATTGACTTCAGTGCTTTAGAAATGAAAAATTTATCTTAAATATTCACCATTTAGAGAATAGATGAGATTGTGGTGGAAATTGAATAATGTATTAAATTATAATTATTTTGTAAGTATATATTTCCTCATGTTCTTAGTATAGATGGTAAATGAATTCATTAACTTTAGGAAAATGATCTTGAAATAAAAATAATATCATATTACCTTCATTTCTGGTAAATTGATAGTGTTTTTGACACCTCATTGATATATGATATTTTGGTCATTTACTTTATCATGATTATCCAATTTATTTTGATCAATGTACTCTATCACTATCTGTCATTATTTGGACATTACTAGTTCAACCATGTCCATGTTTTCTCTTTACACTAATATCCTCATATTTGAAAGCCTAATATGTGTTATTCCATAAGACTTTTTAATTTCCACTTTACACCTTTCAAAATGATGTTTTTTTATACTTTTTATGATGATCATTTTCAATAATGGTATTTTCAAATATAAAACCCTTGATTCTTGAGAAAAATTACAAATTATGAGGATGTAATTTACTAAATAGGCAAAGAATATAACGTCTAATAATATTTAAAATATAACTAGAATAGATTTAATATATGAAATAAAAATATATTTTAAAATATACATGAATATAACACTCTAATATTTTATGATATTTATATATTTTAAATAAAATTAATCTCTTCGATAGCATGTGATACGCACAACCCTGATTCTAAATGAACTGTAATATAGTATATTGTTATAACCTAGACATTTAATATGAGGGAATGAATTGGAAGATATAAATTATAAAATATATATGTTTTAAACATTTATAACATAAAATATTTAGTTATCAAATGATTATAAATGAAAATAAAAATCATTTGAAATTAAAAGACATGTTTTTCTAAAAAATATTTTTATGTGGGAAATGTGTTTTTATCTTAATAAATAAAATTAATCACTATTTATTAATTATTTTAATAAAATATAAAAAAAACTATTTAATGATATGTTTTATCATTAATAAAATACTTTTTCTAGGCATGAGAAAAGAATAAATCCATCTTTATGCTTAAATATTATATTTTTAAAAAAATTAGTTTCTTCTTGAATTGCACGCTGATTTTAAAATTAAATTTTGAGAATTTTATCAAATTTATTTAAACAAATATCTTTTTTTAACCAAAATTAAAATTTAACCTAGAGTAAATTTTCAGGTAGTTTCTATAAAGATTAATTTTTCACTAAATAGTGAAATATATCAATTTTTATTGAAAACCAACATTTCCTTTAAAGAATTTAGAAATCACTCTTTTCTTTGAATATTTTTTAAATGTAAAATTTATTAAATTATATTTTGATAAATCTTGATTGATTCATTATAATAAAATTTATAATGAATTGTGTTATAAAAATGTTTCATACATAAAAAATATTTTCATTGGAAAACTGTATTTTCGTCATGCTTGTGGGTTTAATTTTAAATTAAATTCTACCAAATATATTAATTAAATTTGATGAAATGTATTCCATATATGGAATCATAATAATTAATATTATTCAATAACTTTAAAAATAATTTTTGGTCAAAATTAATAGTAAAAACATTAAAAAATCATTATCTTGGTTAAGGTTAAAACGGGTTTACTAGGGTGATTAACCCAAATTAGAAGGGTATTTATTCCAAGTAAACATGTATAAATCATATTTTATATGAATATTTTGACCTTATAATATCCCTAATTCTAATATATATATCCATTTGGATTCATTTTTTTTAGGCTTTCTTTAAAATTATGTACTCTTTTAAGAAATCTTCAAGTGCATTCCCTCCCTAACATATAAAAGTACACCCCCTATCCTCTTATGTACACAATTCAAGAACCTTTTGGTTTAGATATTATATTCCCAAAACCCTTAATTATATCCATCCCTACTATATATATCCCATGTTTGGATAGTGAGACCATCCTAGAAATTGTTTAAGTGTAAACCTAAAGAGATTTTATGAAGATGTGGATAAGTTTGTAACCATGTGTTTTAATTTTTTTTCTTCTTATACCTTCTTAAAATATAATTAAACCGTGATTATATAGTTAAATAATTATCAACCATATAATAAGATGTTATTAGATTAATTTAGTAACATAAATTCATCTCTATATCTTATGGATTAGACAAAATATTTATATAATTAATATATAAGATATTTATATAATTATTTACATTTAAATATTATATAACCATGATCATATTTCACAGACCAAAAAACTAACAAACACAATCTTACCTAAAAAAATGAGAAGTAGTTATCGCCCAGAAAAGTAATTTTAATAAAGTATTGATAATAAATAATAGATAAAAGGTTATATTTAAATAGTGTAAGTTATGATATATATAATTAGGGTTCTATAATATATTTATAATAAAACTATATTTATTAATCCATATGATCAAATGTGTGTGAAAGAAGTCGTGTCTTGATGTAAGAGATTTATGTATCATTTTTATTTCTATGGGACACATGCCATATTCACCACTTATTTATTTTATGGGGTGTATATACTTCCCATTAATGTATTTTATGATTATTATTATTAAAATTCTGTGTATTTAAATATCCATATAATTTTCTATCATTCATATAGATTATGAGTCAAAAAATTGAAAAAGTGGTAAGGGTTCTATATCTTATGGATTAGAAAAAATATTTATATAATTAATATATATGATATTTATATAATTATTTACATTTTCATATGATGTAACCATGATCAAATTTCATAGACCAAAAAACTAACAAACGCAGTCTTACCTGAAAAAGGAAGAAGTAGTTATCACCCAGAAAAGTAATTTTAATAAAGTATTGATAATAAATAATAGATAAAAGGTTAAATTTAAATAATGTAAGTTATGATATATATAATGAGGTTTCTATAATATATTTATAATAAAACTATATTTATTAATCCATATGATCAAATGTGTGTGAAATAAGTCGTGTCATGATGTAAGAGATTTTCGTATCACTTTTATTTCTATGGGACACATGCCATATTCACCACTTATTTGTTTTATGGGGTTTATATACTTCCCATTAATGTATTTTATGATTATTATTATTATTAAAATTTTGTGTATTTAAATATCCATATAAGTTTCTATCATTCATATAGATTATGAATCAAAAAATTGCAAAAGTGGTAAGGGTTCTATTTTATAATCACATATTTATCCAGATTGTTTATGATTAACATTATGATTATGAAAGCATATGATATACCTCTTAGTAAACTAGTGAAATGTATTCTAATATGTTTATTTCCAAGGAAAACATTATTTCCTTTAATTTAATTATCTTTAATAACTAAATATACCAAAAGAATGTTGTTAAAAAAATTAACCATATTTCTGTCTTCGATCAAAAATAATTTCTCTTCTATGTGAATGTTTTATAAAAATGTATTCAAAAATATATTTCATATTATAATATGATTGATAAAATTAATTTTTACCCATGTTTTACTTTTAAAAAAATTAAAAGGAATCTTATTTTCATTTTTCTAATGGTTTTTACTTTTTACTAAAAATCTGAAAAGAATCTTTGTTCTCAAATTTATGACATGAACATTATTTACCTATATAAATACCACTCTATGATTTGAAGGTTAATTTATAATAATATAAGGTTATTTTAAAAGAAAATTTTTTCATTAATATTTGTTACTTTTTATGATTTTAAATAAGTGATTATAATGAGAGAAGGGTATATTCCTCAGGAAATGTTTCAAGTAATCTTTTAAAGATAATTTTATCTAAGATGACTTAATTTGATATTACATAAGTCCTAATAGGTATATGATCTAATGATACAACCATTATGATTTCTTTAATGGTTTTATGATAATGATGAAAATATTTTTGAGAAACCCGTTTATTTTTCATGGTTTATGCTTTCATGAAATGACGAAATATTGATGAAAACAATTTCTTTTTACATGTGTTATGTTATTATGAAACCTTTATAAAACCAATTTACAATGTATGTTTTATGTTGTGAAGAATGTTTTATGAAATTATGAAACACATATGTATTATTTTCATTATGTTATGTGTGGGATTATAATTATATATCCCTCGAATGCATTAGGTAAATATGGATATCTCATGAGATAAACATGACTAGAATGGGAAGTGAACCCAGTTCAGTTAGAGACCATGTCCACTAAAATACTCTTTAGAGTGAACCATGAATACTAACATAGTTTTTAGAGTGATCCCAATACCCTATTGTTTTCTTGTTAATGAACATTTATTACTTCTATAGTTTGGGGAGTGAACCCAATCCTTTTGGATAGTCTTGGAAATGATCCTTGAATACCATATAAATGATTTTATATACTTACGTATATGAAAAAAAATAATTTATGCTAATGTTTTGATCACATGGATCATTTTATTTAGTTTCATTATTATTCATGTTTTATGAACTACCATTATTTATTCCATTACTAAAGATAATGATCTATGTTATAGAGGGTATGGTTTTAAAATTTTATTCTCAACTTCTCATACCAATATGCTCATGTTATGATTAAGTGATCATTGATATCTCCCTTTATTAACCTTATAGAGAATTTTAGATAAACCTTTATTATGTTTCCTCTCAATAAGTTATGAAGAAAAATATTATATATGATATGTATAATAAGGATTCTAGTTATTAAGAACATGGTTGGAGATGATTTTTTTCACTTAAGAACCAGTTGTTTATATATTCCAAATTCAAAATACACCAAACCTTTAGGGTCCTCGTGCATATTTTTGTAAAATCAAGTGAATATTCATCTATTAAGATGAAATATCTATGTATGGAAAGAATGGATTACTATAGTTGGTATCATAGGAAAAGGAAGGTATTTGGTCCTTAGGACCTCTGGCATGTGAACATTGAGTGAAGTGTGAATCATTGGCCAAGGGATTCATGAGGAAATGGCTATTATTGGGTATTTTAATAAGAGTCCCAAGTCCTTATTAGGATGTGTAGCTATTGATGGAGTTCTCTGATGTGTAGTAATTATATCCCTCTAGTTATAAGTCTAAAACCTTATAGTTGGTATCAGAGGATTGGTTTAGTTGTCCTTTTTAACTATAATGGGAAACCTTTAGTAATAAATATTAGAATAATATTATGTATAGGATAATGTCATAAGTTATGATAAATTAAGAAGTGTTATTTTCTTTGAAAAATATCCTTGTCTTAATAATAAATTTGGAAATGGATTTGACATAGATATATTTATGCATAATAACCTTGAAAAGAGCTGGTCTATTATATATCATTCAGCATTCTTGTGTATGGTGAGTGTGACCTTACTACACACCTAGTTCAACACTCCCAAGGGATATTTTTTGATAAATCAAATTTTCTTTATGAAATATTATGATTTATTTAAATAGATTATGACCATGAATAACCTTGGTTAAACCTAAGGAGTCATATATTGAAAAGAAGGTGTCATAATTTAGACATTCTATAATTGATTTTTCATTATATGGTTTCCCATTATGATTATTGTTTTTGAATCTCAAATTTTTTTTATTCAATGGATACAACCTAGAGGAATGTGGAAAAATGATTTTCCTATTAATAAACCAAATTTTATGGGATCTGTAATAAAAAATATCATTTCTATTATTACACAACTTTCATAAGAGATGAATCCTGATTAGTTTTCAAATGATAAAAATAGGGAAAAATACTTTGTTGGGTCCTTCATGAGGAAACACCTTCCTTATTTTAGTGGGTTCACTGATCCACTAGTTACTAAGATATGGATCAGTAACATTGAAAATATATTTTCCATTCTCTAGTGTTTAGAGAATGAAAAAATCATGTTGGTTGTCTATCATTTTAAAAGAAAAACAAATCAACGGTGGACTCATATTAATCATACGAGGAAACATGATGAAATTTAATCCATGGAGTGGAATGACTTTAAGAGCTTATTTTTCAATAAGTACATTCATCATATTCTTTATATTAAAATAAATAAGAAATTAATTGAGCTAAAGTTAAAGGATAATGAATCTATTTTTACCAGTGAGGTAATTTTTATAATACTTTAAATGTATTATTCTCATATTATCATCCACCTTGAATGTGATGTTCACTAATTTTTTAGTGTCTTAAAAAAATATTTTAATACAGTTATCCATAATGGACTCTAGTAGCAGTACCGAAATCATTCAATGTTCTTTAAAGGGGGAAATGGGGATTGGAGTTACCAACTAATATCATGGTTTTGATAAAAAAAATGAAAGTTTCAATTCAAAATAAAGTATGAAAACTATTGATAGAAGAAGATGGGACTTAATTTATGCTCCTGGGGTATAAGGAAACATGGAGGAAATTATCTTGAGGGGACTAGTAAATGTTTTATATGGGAAAAAGAAGGTCATCTGGAAATTGAATTCCAAAATTAAGGGAATTAGTTAGTAAATGATGTGAATAGACATAAATGTCTTAATAGTGCACCACTTATACTCCAGTGTTTCAAATATAATGTGTGTGTGAATTATTCTAACCAATGGTCAAATTAAAAAGTAAATGATGATGATACACATAAAAAACATCTTAATCCCATATATAATGGATATCTCAAGTGAACACAATTTCGTTTTAGGGTTATAATGTTGACATGGTGAAAGGTACACTTATCATCAACTCTAGAACTATAAATATCTTATTTGAATCTGGATCTACCCACTCTTTTATATATAAAGAACATTCTATAGGTATCTATAATGACCACAACCCCAATATCTCAAATTAGGTGTCTACTTTATTACGTTCACATAACATACAAGTAATTACATCGTAAAGGACTGAATAGTTTAGTAGTTTCAATAAAATATTTACATACATTAGTCTTTCCTTATATTTGAAAGCACAAATTGTAGAATTATTTTTTTTTGAAGAACATTACACCTTGTAGAATATCCTTGTAGATAAATCGCAATACACATCATATATCCAAGGTAAAGGAAGAAAAATAAGGGTGAGATCAAATGATAAGTAAGGGTTAAGTACTCTGGAAGCTATCATGAATTAATAATCTTAAATGAAACGTCATGTAAAATAGATAAACACACATTCAGTTTAAATAATTTGACTATAATGATTAGATCATTCATAATCAATATAGAAATGTGGCCAATTAGAAAAAAATACATTTAGTCAATAATATGACTATCATAAATGGATAAATCATAATCAATATGGAAAGTTAAATATCATAAAACACATGCCATTTAATTAGAAAATTGAGAAAGAAATGCTTCCATAGATAATATCATTATAAAATCTCATAGATAAAAATAACTAAATTCTTAAGGAATGAAATGCTTAATTATTGGATATCATTATCTCAAGCATCTTAATACCTCTACTATCAATATACTTCCTCAATACATTTTATAAATGATGGGCCAACGAGCTCGTACCCACGTGGTAAGGGCTCCTTCTTGGAATCTAAGAGACCCAGGTTCAAATTTGGGTGGAGGTGAATTGTTGGGTACTATAGCATTACTACTGTAGTTTCTGGGGCAGTTAATGTAGCAGTAACTGTTCGGTACTGTAGTGGTTGGAACTATTCACCCGATTTGGTCCTTTGGGCCACTAGTTTAAGCCTACGGTTCTCAAGGGCCTTCGGGCCATCAAAGGCCTTCAGGCCACTGGGCCTTCGGGCCATTGAGACCATGGAGAAACCCAATTCACACAGAGAAGGCCCCATAAGAGGATCAGAGCAACAAGAATAACAGTCACCAAAAGTAGAGCTAACTAGATTGGAAGAATCAGAGGGTATGGAAACCGCCATCGGGACCAGGCACTATGCAGCTGTGCACGGGGCAATGCTAGCCAATCAGCAATGCAAGGTGGAGAGCTAAGAGATCAATGGTGCAGAAGCTAGAGAGGGGCAGTTCTAATGGTTTTGGCCTACGAGTCATGTATTGGGCATGGTATGCCTCTGGGCCTTCGGGTCATGTATTGAAAGTCATGTCGGGCCTTGTGCCTTAGGCCTACGGGTCATTTGTGGGTTCCCCTTCAACCCTTTAAAGGGGGATTATCCATAATAAAAATAAAAAAAGAAGTCCTTCAGGCCATTTGGAGGATATAACTGATGGGTCAAACCCCATTTTACTAAGGATATCCGACCAATTCTTTTTATAATACTATCGATGCATTGAGGGGATATCCATAAATGATCCACACCTATATCTACATATCCAAATCATCCCTCATATATAAAAAATTAATTCATGAATAATATTAAAAACATTAAATATTTTTATTGAATAAAGAATAAAAATTATCAATAATACCATATTCAATAACATAAAGCTCAAAGTAATACACCATATAATCAGATCCATGATAAATAATATGGATATTTTGGGTAAATTTTATGTCTAATTATCATAGGAATGTGAACACTTTAAGGGAAAGTTAATGACTACAAAAATGAAAAATGAAAGTGAATATAAAAACTTTACTAGGTTAAAATGATCATAAACCATCTAAAGGATGAATATTGATGGAATCAATACAACATATCCCAAGATTATTATATATAAAATAAAGGTTTTTTTATGAATAAAAATAACACAAAAATATCATTAAGAACAATATTATGTAATGTATCCTTTTAATTTTGAAAATGAAATAATAAAACTAAAAGTTCAAAAAAATTGAAAAAAAAATCTTTGAAAATATCCTTTGAAAATTATAACTAAATTTTTAAAACATGTATTTCTCATTAATGAAAATAAATTACATGCGGATTATGTTAAAAGAAAAATTTCTTTCACTTTTTCGATGAAATCCAAACAAGACTTGTATTGAAAATGACATTAAGTTTCCTTTCAGAACATTTTGTCAATTTTCAAAATGATTAAAAATGTATTTAATAAATCATTTTTAATTGGTTAAAAATTTTTTATAAAACACATTTTTGGAAGAAAACAAATTTCTGAATGATGATAGAAATGAAGTCATATTTTCATTAAAACATTTTTTAGATCATTTTAAGTAAAAAATATTAAAAAATAGTACTAAAAGTTGAAAATTTAATGAATAAATATAGTAGAATTAAATTAAAGGTATTTATTAGACAATTATTGAATAATTTACAACAATGGAAACTCGTGTATAAAAAATCCTAATTAAAATGGGATTATAAAATAAACCCTTAGAAAGATCATATCATTGAAGTGAGAATTAATAAATGAATATAGTATGTATATAAAATTTAAATCCAAATTAATCAATTAGAAATAGAACAAAATATTATTAGAATTCATTACACACAAAATCTTATAATATCAAAGACAATGAAAAAGTAATATAACTCGATGAAGATAAATTTTGTTATGAAATTCCTTACCACTTGGTAACTTTTAAGTCGTATCCTTTTATAAGAAATAATTCAAATTAAAGCTTCAAATACCATGAATTATTAATGAATCATGATATTAAATGTAAAAGTTTCATTATATACACCATATAAAATAAATTTGGTTCATAACATTACAATATTCTTTAAAGAAGGGGAAATTGAGATGAAGTCCATTACCTTACACTTCCTTTTGGTTGAATGTGATTTAACTTCACTTGTAATGGTTTTAGTCATGATATTAATTTATATAAAAAATATAATCATATTTATAATATCATATAGTATCCTCTTATAACATTTTACCATCTTTTTGTTATTAATATTCTATAATTTTCACTGTTTTGGGTGTTAATTTCTTTTTTTTTTCTCATGTGTGTGTCGAAATGAAACTTTAAATTATTTTACATATGATATAATTAATTAATATATATAATTATAATCATAATACAAATATCAAATTTAATTTTTAGATATATTATTATATCCACTCTTAAAATTTGGGCATGTAAAATTAATTACATCGCTTCATGGAGATAGAAGGGTGTACGTACACATGAGTGATGATATCGTTCCCTTAACGGATGAAAGAGTAAGGTAGTGGGTGATATAATAATTTTAAGTAATAAATAAAATATCATATATATCACATATATTCATTAATTTTATCCTTATTACATTCCATGAAAAGTGTGAGTGAATAACAAATCACATCGCTTCCCAAGGCAGTAGTTTGTCGTACACACAAGCGTCAATATCGTATTTAAAATGGGAAGGAACAGTAAATGGAATTTGTGAAATTAAAATTAGATAAGTTTAATAATATCATAAATATAATTTACATGTTATTAACACATCATTATATCCATCCTTGAAAGTTGGTGACGTAAAATGAACTACATGAGTTAATTAGGTGGTAATCTGCCATACACACGATTGACAATTTTGTTTCCCATTTGATGGAAGTGAAGATGGATAAATACTATTGAATAAACATAATAAAATTTCAGTATATTTTATATATATTTTTTATATTTTAAGTTTTAGTACATAAATTAAGGTGTGAAAATAATAATGAAAACAAAAGAGATTTGTTAAGACAGTTATCTTCTCTAAGAGAAACATCTTTTGGATCTCCTTTTAAGGACCCTAGGAATTGTCTTTTGGGAATACCATAAGCTCCAAAATAGGTATAATGATGTTGGGGAGTTATTTTTTAAGGTTTTGGTTTATATAAATGGATTCATAGGTGTGATTAAGGGGAGGTGGTTCTCTTTTATAAGTGGGGAAAGGAACCCTCTTGAAAATTACTAAGAAATTTCCCAAAAGAATAAAAAAATGAAGTCATTCACATGAAAATTAATCGAAATGACCTTATATTAGAAATCAAGAAGTATAAGGTTAAAATATTTTCTTCCAAAAATATTTTTACAAGTTGGTAGGACATTTTTAACACTTATCTTCTTATTTTAAACCCTTGGTATATTCATTTTTACCTTAACTACAGTATTTAATTTTTATTGTTTTCACTATTGATTTTAGTTGAAAATTAAATTCACATTATTATTAAATATAAATAATGATGATTATAAATATTTACCCCATTTTTTAAAAATTATATTCACATAATTTCTAATATTTATTTTAAAATTAATCCCACTAACGCGAAAAGAAAATGGTTTTTCAATGAGAAAATGTTCAAAACATTACAGGGTTTTAATATCAAAAATTATATATGAAAAGGATTAAAATGACCTATAATATAAATTATAATATAATTGAACTAATTTATCTTTAAAATTAGTTTAAAATATAATTGAAATTAATAAAAAATTTAAATTAAAAGGGTGTTTTTTATTAAAATTTAGTATTTTCCACTAAAATCAATATTGATTGGATTCAATGATAGTGGGTTATTCATCACCCCCCCTCTGTAGGTGACGACGGCAGCCGTCGTGCCAAACCCTTCCCCTTTGATGGGGGAGGGAGAATCATCGTCCCTTGGGAGGTCAAGGATCTTCCATCCTTTTTCCAACCCTTATTTCCTTCCCCCTTTCCCGAAGGTTTCTTTAAACCCTAAAGTTCCAGATCTGGTTGACGGGGTGCCGAATCTCCCCTTATCTTCATATGAGTTTTCAGAATCTTCTAGAATATTTAACCTCACTCTTGTAGCTTGATTCAAGGACAAGAGTCCTTCTGTGGATGAGTTCGACCGATTCGTTTTTGAATCGTGGGATCCGCAAGAACGTGCAGTGGTTGGTTTACTCGATAATAAGCAGATTATGATTCGATTTGAGACGGAGGCAGATCTGATTCAAGCGTGGTCGAGGGCCCCTCGCTTCTTCAAAGGATCTCATTTTTTTCTCCTTCGATGGTCCTTAGACCTTCACATGAAACATGATTCCCCTTCAATTATCCGGATGCTTGGAAATTTGGTAGACCGATATCTTTTCTCTGATAGTCGAACTGAGGCATTGTGTCATTGTAACACCCCAGGTAAATAAAGAATATGACATTTTTATATTTATCCATATTTTTGAATAAAATATTAATATTACTTTAAAGGGGATGTTATGCTCGATGGCGTACCCAACACGCAACAACGAGTTTCTTGGGAATCTTACTTTGCACTCTAATAATAAAATAATAAAATTTAAATAGTAGTTAATGCCTAGCCATTGTAATGGCGGGAATGAACAGAACTAACTAAAAAATTGTTATATATGTTTGTCAAATATTTTTACTTTTTACAATAAATGTTAGAGGATTAATAATTCAAATGAATCCAATTTTAAGCGTAAACATTCTAATATTCTTTAAAAGGTTGAATAAACGCCTTTTGATGGAGAACCTCTTTTAAATCCACTTTTTGACAATTTTATGTGTTATATTTGACAAAATAAAATTCTTCTTTAGAATCAGGACATCAAAATTTACTTTGTGTAATTTTTTGGTATTTTTCCAAAAAAGTTCAATTTTTAATGAATAGTGAAAAATGTTAATTTTAATTCAAAACCTCTTTTAATCTAATTTATTTATATGATTAGATTATCTTATGAATTGGTTTTAAAGTGAATTTAGAATATATTTTTACCATTTAATCCAATAGTGGTCGTTGGAATTAATTTCACTTTGAAATCGGACTTAAACTAGTGTCAATCTTTTGATACTTTTTGTTTCATAAAAACACGCTATTTGTTTTGTCAGCGGAAATTAATTATTAAATTAATTAATAAAACTTATATGTTTTTAATTTTTTAAAATATAAATCATTTTTGAATTCAAAATATCAAATATAGATTAGGGTGAACTTTTCGTAATTTTCTGAAAAACATCAATTTTTGATGAACAGTGAAACCACTAAGTGGTACATATAAAAACTGATTTTCCATTTAAATGAAATTTTGACATCTTTGTGTTTTTTATTTCAAAAATCCAACATAAATGGTTGTAATTAAGAATTAAAATGTGGTTCAATGGGATTAAAATATTTTTTTGGGTGAATAGTAACTTATTATGTTTTTAATCGCGATTAGAGGTAATTAGTGTAGTTTAAGTTAAGAATAATGTTTTAATAAAATGAAATGACCTAGACACATGTCCTACCCTAATTTTATGTGTCATGGACGACCAAGAGAATCCATGGGTCAACTTGGGGACCCCATGGAGCCACTTTGGTTGGAAAATGACATAAATATCTTTTTATTTAATGTTAAAGTAAAAATGACACAAACATGAGATGTTTTACTAAAAAAAATTTTACATGGGGTTATAGAAGTCAGATTTTTGACGATAAATAATAAATGGAAAGATAAAAGTATTTCCTACATCATAGTATTTTTTTTAAAATTTATAGACATTAAATAAATTAAATTATTTATGACATCATGATGATGCAGCGATGACCTCATTATTTAACGATTTAAATAAAATGGAAAGATAATGTAATATCTAAGACCTAAACATGTCCAAAACCTATTGTATTGGTGTATTTAGAACCCTTATCACCTTATCCTTAAAACACATCAATGTGCGACCATTTAAATCCGAAACTCATTCTAAAATAATGTACCATTTCCGTACTTTCCAAGAGTGCTCCTCCTCTCCTCTTATAAAAGTCCCCCACCTATACCTCCTTAACCACACTTCCAAAGCCTTTGGCTCGGCCAACCCCTGACCATTTTGTCTCTCCACATCCATATATAACTCCTTGAAGCCTCACTTTGGGCAGAAGTCATCCCAAGGAAGCCTTTGAGCTCAAACCAAAGGGAGTTACCCGATTTTAAGGTAATGTCTTCACCTGTGTCCTTTTGTTTTATTTTGCTTCTCCAACCCCGTAAACTCTTTTTATTAATTTCTCTTGTTACAAATCCAGTATCTTAAATATACTAGGATGTTTTTATAAGAGGTATTCGAGCTACACATACACACACCTTCGTCTAATGGTTAAATAACATATTGTTTATGTGGTTGGCGATTTTCTGCCTCACGAAACGATGATTGTTCAATATTCTTTTAACACCTTTAAAGGTGGCCATTATGATGTCACTGTATTTTATATATGATATATGTGGTATTTATGTTTACTATATTCTTATGTATTTTATATTTAAACCATAACTTTATTCTTTTCATGTTGTGTAAATGCGATAATTTCATACGAGGAAATGTGGACTACAGCCCCCTCAAGTGATGTGACACGTACATTCAATACATGGAACGTATAAAGAATGAAATTAATGATAATATGTGACCTATATAACATATATATTATAATGGAATTATAATATATTTATATATATATCATTTATTTTTAATTCTGTTAATATGACAAAGAAAAAATGAAAGTAGCGTTCATGCGTACGTACGGCCTACCGTCTCCATGAACGGTGCTTTTCGTTTTTATCTCCAAATGATATGGAATAGTATAAAATGAATATGTACTGGATATATATTATATTTTAATCATTTATACTATTATGTAAATTATTTACTTATAACTACATGGACAATCATTTTTCAAACAAGTTCATTTTTGACTCATGTACCAAACATCGGCAAAAACGTCTGATATGAACTAACATTATTAAACAATTATTATAACATTATAATATGTGATATGAACTGAATAATAATATTTAAATTAGGTCCTTAGGCAATTATAAATTGACCAAAGTTTATTATTCAGGAATATAAAGAAACGAACAAGAAAAGTTGGACTTGAGGTAAGGGATCTGACTCCTCTCTTTCTTTTAAAGTACACTCTTTTATGTCATTCCTTTTAAAGCTCATATTTATTGTTATTAGTATATTATTTTATATTAATCTTACTGTAATTTTTATGTTCTTATGATGAGAGACCCTATTCTCTCTCATCAATCCATATTGTAAGTTTTAAGTGGCGTCGTTAGGCTGCCGAGTTTTCGTAAGGGATTTTTCATCTCACTTTTATTCTCGTGAGATTTATGCTACATTTGCCACAATTTCCTTTGTGTGGTGTATGTACTGCCCATTATTATACACTTTGTGTACTATAATTTCATTTATGGGTATTCACATATTCATTGTATGACCCTTCTTCCATGGGGTGTACGTTTCGAAAGTTACCCAACTCGGTAAAGGGACCTTTCACCCTCCACTTTTTAAAAGACTTCTTTTGTTATGTCTTTTAATTCACATACTATTATGTTGGGATATGTTCTTTTATATCCTTATTGATGTAAATTTTATGTCCAAGTGATGAGATGCCCTTTTTATCTCTCATCAACTCATTTTCTGAATTTTGAAGTGATGTCATTAGGCTGTCGAATTTTACCAAGGGAACTTTTTAACCCAATTTCGATTTCTTTGGGTTTAACATGTAGTTGTTGAATATGTCATCCTTTGAATATGTGTGTATGACATTTTATTGTTTTACACTTAATATCCACTTATATTGGGTGTATTTATATTTGTCACCCATAATTTTGAGATTGATTTATCCTTAATTTAAGGATACCTTCTTTATAAGGGATTTCATCACATTTGACATTTCTATTGAGATTTCATTGTTGTTATGCACCAATTCACTCTCATATGGTGTATATACTATACTCTGGAATATTATATCATGAATCCATTTATTCTCATGATATTATAAAGTTCTGACTAAATGTTATTCCTCAATTATTGTATTCAAGTGTCTCTAATTTTGGTAAAACCCCTTTAACCAAAATATCACTTTAAATGTTTTAATTATTTGTTCTTATTAATATCCATGTTTTCAAAATAGTTTTAAGGATTTATTTATATGGATATTAATGGTTTAAAATTTTAAAATCTTCAAGGTGGTATGGGAAACTTTGATTCAAAAATATCTTTACTAAATGTTTTAAATGGTTTTGGAAATGGTTTCTTTTTTAATGGATTCATTATTTCAATATAATAAAATGTTATATTGTGATTGAAATGTTGAAATGTTATGTTTCCTGTATGCATGTTTTATGTGATACGTTTATGATATGGTTCTTGTGCATTGTTATGAAAAGGGGTGGTTCCGTGATAAACTAAGGGCGGGTGAGCCCGATATAGCTCTCCAATGTATTGGGTAACGCGAAGGAGTGAAACGTTAAGGTTTATCCGAAGAGATTTAGGGAATATACTATGGTGGGTATTCCAAACATAACCAAGAGGGTTACTCCCTACGTAAGAATGTTATGAATGCCTCAAGTTACCTTTTATGTCTTATGATTTCTATGATTTATTCATGATTTGATGAGGTATGTTAAAGTGCCTATGATTTATGGGTAAAGTATGATTTCATTCTTATGTATATATGAACTCATGTTTCTTTTCCATATTTTTTTTAACCCTTACTGAGCTTTTTATGCTCATCCCAAGTTTTTGAAATGTTTTTCACAGGTCAAGGGAAAGGTACATGATGTGATGATAGTGTCAAGGATGTGTCAAGAAAGAATCCATGTTTTATTTTAAATATGTTTTCGTTGATGGGAAAAATGAATACTGTCTTTTATGTAAGTGCTTTGCTTAAATGTGGAATGTAATGCAAGTTTCATGATCTAATTCTCTAAAACATTAAATGTGAAAAGATCTTCAATGTGTAATATTGTAATAACTCAATATTAAGTAAGGTTTAAGGCTGGGGCCTTATAGTTGGTATCAAAGGTCGGTTTAGATAACTTTAGAGGTCAGGGTATTCTCTAAGAATAAGTGACTGTACCATAATGGATAGGATTTCAGAAAGATTCCTAGTTTTAGATAAAGTGAATGAGTAAGTATATCTTAGTGGTTATCTCCATCATTAGTACATGATGGTTTTGTTGATATACTCACACTGACATTTCTGTTTTTATTGAATGGATGGATCTAGCAGGCACCAAAGTGACACTAGGTTTGAAGGAAACTATGGTGGTTCTCTGATTAAGAGACTGGATGAAATGGGGTATTCAATGAGTAAACTCGTGGTTGTTCTAAACCAACTCTCAAGGAGTCATGATCAACCACTTGAACCTTCGTATGTTCTGTAATGCATCATGTATGAGATGACTAATCGATGTGGAAGTTCAGGTAATAATTATAAAGGTATCCATTAGGGTTTATATGATCCTTACTTTTGAGGTAATTATGGGTTATTATATGTTATGATGGAAAATGAAAGGCATGAGATAAACTTGAGGTTAAAATATGTTATGATTATTTTTGAAGATTTTATCTCATTTTGGGGAATGTTTTGAAAATTATACAGTTTTGGAAAAAGGAAAACACGAAGACAGTGTGACAACCCGTCGCATCAGACAAAACTGTGGGAATCGAACCCACAACCAAAGTGCGACTGGTATTTATCGCCTACCACTGGACTACGTGAAGTCCCTGGTTAGTTTGACTGATTCTTTTTAGTTAGATGATTTTATGAATTAAGAGTAAGCTGATTTGGGGTTATCTATGTAAATTTATTAACCTATCATGGAGGATATGTGATTAGGTTAATTACTTTTCAATACGAGACTTTAAGAGTAACTGATGTTATTTGGACATAGGTGTTAATTTTTACCTTGGAAGACTATGCGATAAGATCCTTCAAATATTTGGGTTTCAATATTAGTTTGGTTTACTTTGAAGTATTTTATGGACAATTTGTTTATCGAACGG
Organism: Viscum album; assembly: GCA_963277665.1. Classification (NCBI taxonomy): domain Eukaryota; kingdom Viridiplantae; phylum Streptophyta; class Magnoliopsida; order Santalales; family Viscaceae; genus Viscum; species Viscum album. The sequence continues at coordinate 377,885,166 of OY728132.1, forward strand.
TCCTCGTTGAACTTCGGGTTTTGTTGGACAAATTTTGGAGATTAAGAATGGATTTTCCTTTTTATAAAGGGTTATCCTTTTCTGGATTATCTGATCTTGTACTAACCTTTTTGGTTTTGGTTTTGGTTAGAGTCTAAAGACTTGGTAAGTATATAGTTCTCTTTTGTGGATTAAGTGATTCTCTAGAAGTTTATTATAGTACTCTTAATGTGAACAAGTCTTCTTAAATGCTCGTCTTTTGGAGAAAATATGAGTTTGAGTAAGGAATCTAAAAAAAGTTGAAAGTCAACATGATAAGTGATTATGTTTCCTTATGAATAAATTACTCAATAAAAAGTAACTTAAAACAAAAATGTTGTCTATTAACCTTTCCTACTGGGGAATCAAATACCGTTTAACCCATCAAAAGTTTGTGATTTTCTCGTGGTTAACTTTCTCTTAAACATGTTTTCTATCACTCCCCGTCAGAACATGACGCTATGTTTTCTCCTCCATGTCCATGTTTTCCTACATGGAATCCTAGTATGGGTTAACTTGGGTGACCTCTGTACTTATATTTCTTTATTTTAAAGTGATTTGTTTACCAACTCTTGTTCTGATGTGGGACTTTCAAGGATGTTTCCATGCTCAATTTTAAAATCGCGAGGATGCAATTCCCAAAAGGGGGGAAGGATGTAACACCCCAGGTAAATAAAGAATATTAAATTTTTATATTTATCCATATTTGTGAATAAAATATTAATATTACTTTAAAGGGGATGCTATGCTCGATGGCATACCCAACACGCAACAACGAGTTTCTTGGGAATCTTATGTTGCACTCTAATAATAAAATAAAATTATTTTAAATAGTAGTTAACGCCTAGCTATTGTAATGGTGGGAATGAATAGAACTAACTAAAAAATTATTATATATGTTTGTCAAATATTTTTACTTTTTACAATAAATGTTAGAGGATTAAAAATGCAAATGAATCCAATTTTAAGCGTAAACATTCTAATATTCTTTAAAAGGTCGAATAACCGCCTTTTGATGGTGAACCTCTTTTAAATCCAATTTTTGACAATTTTATGTGTTATATTTGACAAAATTAAATTCTTATTTAGAATTGGGACATCAAAATTTACTTTGTGTAATTTTTTGGTATTTTTCTGAAAAAGTTCTATTTTTAATGAATAGTGAAAAATGTTGTATTTTAATTCAAAACCTCTTTTAATCTAATTTATTTATATGATTAGATTATCTTTTTAATTGGTTTTAAATTGAAATTATAATATATTTTTACCATTTAATCCAATAGCGGTCGTTGGAATTTATTTCTCTTTTGAAATCGGACTTAAACTAGTGTCAATCTTTTGATACTTTTTGTTTCATAAAAACACGCTATTTGTTTTCACGGCGGGAATTAATTATTAAATTAATTAATGAAAGTTATATGTTTTGAATTTTTTAAAATATACATCATTTTTGAATTTGGAATATCAAATATAGCTTAGGGTGAACTTTTGGTAATTTTCTGAAAAACTTCAATTTTTGATGAATAGTGAAACCACTAAGTGGTACTTATAAAAACTGATTTTTCGTTTAAATGAAATTTTGCCATCTTTGTGTTTTGAATTTCAAAAATCCAACATACATGGTTGTCATTAAGAAGTAAAATTTGGTTCAATGGGATTAAAATATTTTTTTGGTGAATAGAAACTTATTATGTTTTTAATCGCGATTAGAGGTAATTAGTGTAGTTTAAGGTAAGAATAATGTTTTAATGAAATGAAATGACCTAGACACATGTCCTACCCTCATTGGATGTGTCATGGCCCACAAAAAAATCCATGGGTTAACTTGGGGACCCCATTTAGCCACTTTGGTTGGAGAATGACATAAATATCTTTTTATTTAATGTTAAAGTAAAAATGACACAAACATGAGATGTTTTACTAAAAAAAAATTTACATGGGGTTATACAAGTCATATTTTTGACTATAAAAAATAAATGAAAAGATAAAATGATTTCCTACATCATAGTAGTTTTTTATATTTTTTAGACATTAAATAAATTAAATTATTTATGACATCATGATGATGCAGTGATGACCTCATTATTTAACAATTTAAATAAAATGGAAAGATAATGTAAAATCTAAGACCTAAACATGTCCAAAACCTATTGTATGGGTGTATTTAGAACCCTTATCACCTTATCCGCGAAACACATCTATTTGGGAGCATTAAAATCCGGAACTCATTCTAAAATAATGTAACATTTCCTTACTTTCCAAGAGTCCCCCTCCCCTCCTCTTATAAAAGGCCCCCACCTCTACCTCCTTACCCACACTTCCAAAGCCTTTGGCTCAGCCAACCCCGGACCATTTTGTCTCTCCACATCCCACTATAACTCCTTGAATCCTCACTTTGGTCATAAGTCTTCCCTAAGGAAGCCTTTGATCTCAAACCAAAGGGAGTTACCCGATTTTAAGGTAATGTCTTCACTTGTGTCCTTTTGTTTTATTTTGCTTCTCCAACCCCGTAAACTCTTTTTATTAATTTATTTTGTAACAAATACAGTATCTTAAATATACTAGGATGTTTTTATCAGATTTATTCGAGCTACACTTACACACACTTTCGTCTAATGGTTAAAGAACATAATGTTTCTGTGGTTGGTGATTTTCTGCCTCACGAAACGATGATTGTTCAATATTCTTTTAACACCTTTAAAGGTGGCCATTATGATGTCACTATATTTTATATATGATATATATGGTATTTTTGTTTACTATATGCTTCTGTATTTTATATTTAAACCATACCTTTATTCTTTTCATGTTGTGTAAATGCGATAATTTCATATGAGGAAGTGTGGACTACCGCCCCCTCAAGTGATGTGACTCGTACATGCAATACATGGAATGTATAAAGAATGAAATTAATGATAATATGTGACCTATATAACATATATATTATACTGGAATTATAATATATATATATATATCATTTATTTTTAATTCTGTTAATATGACAAAGAAAAAATGAAAGTAGCGTTTATGCGTATGTACGGCCTACCGTCTCCATGAACGGTGCTTTTAGTTTTTATCTTCAAATGATATGGAATAGTATAAAATGAATATGTACTGGAAATATATGATATTTTAATCATTAATACTATTCTGTAAATTATTTACTTATAACTACATGACAATCATTTTTCAAACAAGTTCATTTTTGACTCATGTACCAAACATCGGCAAAAACGTCTGATATGAACTAAAATTATTAGACAATTATTATAACATTATAATATGTGATATGAACTGAATAATAATATTTAAAGGAGGTCCTTGGGCAATTATAAATTGACCAAAGTTTATTATTTAGGAATATAAAGAAATGAACAAGACAAGTTGGACTTGAGGTAAGGGATCCGACTCCTCTCTTTCTTTTAAAGTACACTCTTTTATGTCATTCCTTTTAAACCTCATATTTCATGTTACTGGGATATTATTTTATATTAATATTACTTTAATTTTTATTTTCATATGATGAGATACCCTAGTCACTCTCATCAATACATTTTGGAAGTTTTAAGTGGCACTGTTAGGCTGCCGAGTTTTCGTAAGGGATTTTTCATCTCACTTTTATTCCTGTGAGATTTATGATACATTTGCCAAAATTTACTTTGATTTGTTTATGTACTGACCATTACTATACACTTTGTGTAGTATAATTTCATTTATGTGTAATTACATCTTCATTTTATGACCCTTATTCCATGGGGTGTACGTTTCGAAAGTTACCCAACTCGGTAAGGGGACCTTTCACCCTGCACTTTTTAAAAGTCTTCTTTTGTTATGTCTTTTAATTCACATACTATTATGTTGGAATATGTTATTTTATATCCTTATTGATGTAAATTTTATTTTCAATTGATGATATTCCCTTTTTATCTCTCATCAACTCATTTTCTGAATTTTAAAGTGATGTCGTTAGGCTGTCGAATTTTACCAAGGGAACTTTTTAACCCAATTTCGATTTCTTTGGGTTCAACATGTAGTTATTGAATATGTCATCCTTTGAATATGTGTGAATGACCTTTTATTGTTTTACACTTTATATCCACTTATATTGGGTGTATTTATATTTGTCACACATAATTTTGAGATTTATTTATCCTTAATTTAAGGATACCTTCTTTATAAGGGATTTCATCATATTTGACATTTCTATTGAGAGTTCATTGTTTTTATGCACCAATTCACTCTCATATTGTGTATATACTGTCCTTTGGAATATTATATCATGAATCCATTTATTCTCATGATATTACAAAGTTCTGCCTAAATGTTATTCCTCAATTATTGTATTCAAGTGTCTCTAATTTTGGTAAAACCCCTTTAACCAAAATATCGCTTTAAATGTTTTAATTTTTTGTTCTTATTAATATCCATGTTTTCAAAATGGTTTTAAGGATTTATTTATATGGATATTAATGGTTTAAAATTTTAAAAGCTTCAAGGTGGTATGGGACACTTTGATTCAAAAATCTCTTTATTAAATGTTTTAAATGGTTTTGGAAATGGTTTCTTTTTGAATGGATTCATTATTTCAATATACTAAAATGTTATATTGTGATTGAAATGTGGAAATGTTATGTTTCTTTTATTCATGTTTTATGTGATACATTTATGATATGGTTCTTGGGCATTTTTATGAAAACGGGTGGTTCCGTGATAAACTAAGGGCGGGTGAGCCCGATATAGCTCTCCAATGCATTGGGTAACGCAAAGGAGTGAAACGTTAAGGTTTCTCCGAAGATATTTAGGGAATATACTGTGGTGGGTATTCCAAACATAACCAAGAGGGTTACTCCCTACGTAATAATGTTATGAAAGCCTCAAGTTACCTTTTATGTCTTATGATTTCTATGATTTATTCATGATTTGATGAGGTATGTTAAATTGCCAATGTTTTATGGGTAAAGTATGATTTCATTCTTATGTATATATGAACTCATGTTTCTTTTCCATATTTTTTTAACCCTTACTGTACTTTTTATTCTCATCCCAAGTTTTTGAAATGTTTTTCATAGGTCAAGGGAATGGTACATGATGTGATGATAGTGTCAAGGATGTGTCAAGAAAGAATCCATGTTTTATTTTAAATATGTTTCTGTTGATGGGAAAAATGAATACTGTCTTTTGTGTAACCACTTTGCTTAAATGTGGAATGTAATGCAAGTTTCATGATCTAATTCTCTAAAACTCTAAACCTGAAAAGATCCTCAATGTGTAATCTTGTAATAACTCAATATTAAGTAAGGTTTAAGGCTGGGGCCTTATAGTCATCCAGTGAACCCCAGAGTGTGCGTTGAGATGGATGCGTCTCACACCCCTTTTGATTCTGTTTTTGTCACTATTGGTGAAGAATACCGCTGTAGACAGCGAGTTGTTTATGAGGACTGGATAGATTTATGCGGTTCTTGTATGAGGTTGGGGCATTCAGATGAGGTTTTCTGAAGGGGGATTCCTCCGCAGTCGAGGGAAGTCAACTGAAAAGTGAAGTATATCCCTTTGCGCATGGATGTGGACTCTTGTTTAGAGGAAAATTTGGATTCTAAACCGAGGCAGATAATGTCTCCTGTCAGAGGAAGGTGCTCTGAGGTGGCTGGCTCGGCTTTGGATGGTAATGCAGCTAATGTTTGTAAGGTGACTTTTGAGAGTACTATTGGTTCTGAAGCTTCAGTTGAGAAGAAAGGCTAGCTCGAACATGGATAGTTTAAGGAGTCCAGGGGTTTGGATCCTAGGGCTCAGCCTTTTCTGTCTTTGAGTAATATATTTTACTGCATTTTGGATGCTGTAATGACTGAGTTCCTAGAAGAGGGGGTATTCCAAGAGAGGTGAATAGGGAGAAATTCTTAGAGGATCATCCGGTTGGTTGTTTGGAGATCGAAACTGTGGAGTCTCTTCATGAGGGAGACAAAGTTCAAGGTTCCACTAGATTCCCCTTGACTGACAATTGCCCTGAGGCCAGGAGATCCACTCCGGTGGAAGCTGATAGGAGTCAGAAGCAGCAAGATGATGGTGGCTGGAAGGAGTTTCCTGCGGCGACTGTGGATAATATTGTCTTAGTGGGGGTGTTACTGCCTTTGTTGGATAACTCAGTTCCTGATTAGGGTTTAGGGGACCAGGCTAGCAAAGGTAGGGAGAACCCCGGGGGAGGGAAAGAGAATGTGAATAAACTAGCTGGTCGTTCTTTCAGCGATGTGGTCCAGAGTGGGAAGCAGACTCTTGTTACTGTTGAAGGGCATGTTCCTTCAACTCCAAGACATCGGAAAAGGAAAGACTACTCCTATCTCCCACGGCCGATGATGACCCGTTCTGCCTCTAATAGGAAAGATAAGGTGACTGTGTCCTTTGTGAAGAATATCGTGACCGAGAGGGCATCACCGGACCCATTTCTAGAGCAGCTCAGGAACTGGGTTCAAAGTGCTTACTACTGGAGGCCACCAGATTGGGAGATGGCCTCGGTGACTGTTGAAAGTGAGTCTGGTTGGGGATGCGGAGAGGATTCTTGCTTTGATTACATGAAATCTGTGTTTGTAAGTTGTTTTTGTCTGCATCTTGTTTGGTTTTGTGATGTTTTATTGGGTACCGGTACCCGCTAAATCGGCTTTTAAAAATAAAAAAAATGATTTCCAGGTAGCATTTTTCACTATTCATCCAAAAATCAAATATTTCAGAAAAATCTCAAAAATTTACCCAAATATAATTTTATTAATATGATTTAAAAAATAATTTTTTATTTTCAAAATAAAATTTTCAAAATTTTTAAAGAAGTAATTTTTAATTATGCGTGAAAAGCGAGACTAAGACGTCTTTAGAAACAATAACATTTTTCATAAAGCATTTATTTTTATTTAAAGTGACTATTATTTTATTTCTAATTAATAGATAAACATAATTTTAATACTTTAGTTATTAATATTAATAACCTATAATTTAATGTTAAGGTAATAATGATATATTATGTTTTAGTTCATTCGGAGTTGGGATTTCATTCTCCACAAGATATTGAAATGATTAAATTTTAAAAAAAAGTAGTTTATGTGTTCCTTAATCATAGTGATGTGTAATGCATAAACTATCAAATAAAATGTTATTATTTTAGAATTTTTTGTTATTATATTCTCACCCACCTTAATTGAATTTTGTTTTCACAATTTAAACTTGATTTAGGTAATCAAGGGTTTGATATTTGAAAATTATTCTTTTGAAAATTGACATCGTAAAAAGATTTAATAAAAAGTCCAATTTATAATATAGAAACTAAATTAAAAAATCTCATATTGAATAAAACATTACTAGGTCTCTAGGTATAAAAAAATTGGGGGCATGTGAAGAAATAGATATTGAATAAAAGTTTAAATAATTATAGAGAATGAAAAGGTTATTAATCACAAGAAATCGAATGATCAATGGAATGTTAAAAACCTCAAAAACATAAATCAATGATGATTTAAAAGACTATATGTTTCATGAGATATAAATGTAACAGGATAAAATTTTATATTAAAATTCCATTTTCTAAATATGAGGAATTATTGTACTATCTATGTATATAATGTAAATATACTTACTTGATACATTTCTATTTTATATGCCTAATTTCATCATTTCGATGTGCTTTGATAAATTTCCTATTCATTACATACTCCATGAAATGAATATCAAAAAATGTATTTTTTTATTCTTAATGCACTAAAATTCAATTTTAAGAGATTCTAAGATTCATAAAATAGTGACAAGTCTCTTTGTATATCGGTAACTATTTTTCAAATCCAATATAGTCAGAAAAAGTTATCCAATATAATACATTAATATATAAACTTCAATTGTAACCCCATTTATTCATCATTGATATCTATTTTTCAAATAGTTTAACTAATGACATATTAACTAAGATGTCACATAAGATAGTGGTTGGTGTTAAACACTTATCATCCTTCAGTTGTGGGTTCAATCCATAAGGCCTTATCAGACATGATGGGTTTTCACCCATAATGTGGGGTGTCATTTTTAAAAAATATATTAATATAATTCCTATAATATTCAAAAAAAAATATGATTGAGATCATTGAAATAAAATTATTCGTTAAATAACATTTTTACTAAGGTTTTTAATAGAACATATTTTTTTTTTAAAAGTATAATAATCTAATGTGAATATTATTACTATATTATTAGTGATAATATCAACCCTAAAGGTTATTAATACATTTAAAATTGTGCCAATGAGGCATTATTCCTAAAATTAATTTTCTACTAAAACATATACATACCATAAATTTATTCCAATATATCATTAATCTTGGTATACCCTCATCACATAAAATGTAAAAAAGAGGTGTTTAAGACTTTGATCTTATGATCAATATTAAACTCATAGACCCATTATGGTATCCATAAATCTAATGTTAATGAGTACGTATATTATTCTAAAATTTAACATAATCTTTAGATGTTTCAGGATTCTTATTACCAAAATACCATTAATAAAATTCTTCTATAATTTAATTCTAGAATCATAATACAGAAACACTTTATCCATTTTAATTCAATATAGGTCCTTCCTGGGTCTAGGGGTTAACCATTATAAGTGTTAATTGACTCAGATAATTCCTAGGTTCCCCACATTTAAGTCAATGAACTATAAACGGAACCCTAGGATGAGATTTATTTCCTTCTATCATACTCTTCATTTTAACATGGAAATTCATTATTTTGTGCCCTTCTTTTCCACACATACATCATTTCCCATTTCTTTGAGACACTATATTTTTAATCTAATACACCTTAGGTTTAATATAGGTCATTCATTTTAATCATATTTTCAAATCAATCATACAATTTTGTAAATAAAATGTGAATTATCCTATGAATATCCCTCAGGAGTGTCAAACGAAGCGAATAGTAAATCATATTTTCATGCACCAGGTGGAGATCATGTCATTCCCAATAAACCCTTTTTAGAGTTATTACCCCTATATAAATTTTTTCCGAACCACCCCAATTTTAGTATCTACATAGAGATGAATTTTAAATAAAACCCACATAATCTCTACAAAAAACATTAGGGCATTCTTATAAACATATATTCAAACTCTATCATAGGGTTATTATCCCTAATCTTTGTTTTCCTAAATCTAGTTCCCTATGTTTCTACTAAACATCCTTTTATACCAACTACAGTGACCTTAAACCCAGTATCATAGAGATGATGTTTGATTTATTACATTGGAATACGATATAAGGAATTCCTTCGAGAAATATGGAATAGTTTTGAGGTTTTGGTAAACTAGATTTGTAACACCCCAGGTAAATAAAGAATATGACATTTTTATATTTATCTCTATTTGTGAAAAAAATATTAATATTTCTTTAAAGGGAACGCTATGCTCGATGGCGTACCCAATACGCGAAGACGAGTTTTTTTGAAATCTTACGTTGCATTCTAATAATAAAATAATATTATTTTAAATGGTAGTTAACACCTAGCCATTGTAATGGCGGGAAAGAACGGAACTAACTACAAAATGATTATATATTTTTGTCAAATATTTTTACTTTTTACAATGAATGTTAGAGGATTTAAAATGTGAATGAATCCAATTTTAAGCGTAAACATTCTAATATTCTTTAAAAGGTCAATTAACAGCCTTTTGATGGAAAACCTCTTTTAAATCCACTTTTTGACATTTTTATGTTTTATATTTGACAAAATAAAATTCTTCTTTAGAATTGGGACATCAAAATTTACTTTGTGTAAATTTTTGATATTTTTCCGATAAAGTTCATTTTTTAATGAATAGTGAAAAATGTTGTATTTTAATTCAAAACCTCTTTTTAATCGAATTTATTTATATGATTATATTATCTTTTGAATTTTTTTTAAGTGAAATTAGAATATATTTTTACCATTTAATTCAATACTGGTCGTTATAATTAATTTCACTTTGAAATTGGACTTAAACTAGTGTCAATCTTTTAATAGATATTGGTTCTTAAAAACACGCTATTTGTTATGACAGTGGGAATTAATTATTAAATTAATTAATGCAACTTATATGTTTTGAATTTTTTAAAATAGACATCATTTTTGAATTTGTAATATCAAATATAGCTTAGGGTGAATGTTTGGTATTTTTCTGAAAAACTTCAAATTTAGATTAATAGTGAAACCACTAAGTTGTAGTTTAAAAACTGATTTTTCGTTTAAATGAAAGTTTACCACTTCTGTGATTTGATTTTCAAAAATCTGACATACATGGTTGTCATTAGGATGTAAAATGTGGTTTAATGGGATTAAAATAATTTTTTGGTGAATAGTAACTTTTAAGTTTTTAATCGCGATTAGAGGTAATTAGTGTAAATTAAGGAAAAAATATTGTTTTAATAATATGAAATGACCTTGACACATGTCCTTCCCTTATTGGATGAGTCATGTCCGACCACGACAATCCATGGGTCAACTTTGGGACCCCATGGAACCACTTTGGTTGGAAAATGACATTAATAACATTTTATTTAAAGCTAAAATTAAAATGTCACAAACATGTGTTTGTTTACTAAAAAAATTTATACATGGGGTTATACAAGTCAAATTTTTAACTATAAATATTCATTAGAAAGATAAAGAGATTTCATATATCATGATATTTTTTTTATAATTTTTATATAATAAATAAATTAAATTATTTATGACACCATGATGAGGCAGCGATTACCTCATTATTTAACGATTTAAATAAAATGAAAAGATAATGTAAAATATAAGACCTAAACTTGTCAAAAACCTATTTGATGGGTGTATTTAGAACTCTTATCACCTTATCCTAGAAATATATAACTCGGGGACCTTTAAAATCCGAAAATAATATTATAATAAAGTAAACGTTTATAACTTTCAAAGAGTGCCCCTCCTCTCCTCTTATAAAAGGCCCCCACCTCTACCACCTTACCCACACCTCTCCAGACTTTGGATCGGCCAAACCCTGCCCATTTTATCTCTCCAAATCTCTATCTTCATCATTGAAGCCTCACCTTTTGTGATAATCCTTTCCAAGGAAGCCTTTGAGTTCAAATCAAAAAGAGTTACCCGATTTAAAGGTAATGTCTTCCCTTATGTTCTTTTGTTTTATTTTGCTTTTCCAACCCTCTAAACTCATTTTATTCCTTTATTTTTTAACAAAACCAATATCTTTAATATACTATTATGTTGTTATGTGAAGTATTCGAGCTACACTTACACACAACTTCGTCTAATGGTTAAATAACATACTATTTCTGTGGATGGCGAATTTATGCCTCATTAAATGATGATTGTTCAATATTCTCTTAACACCATTCATGGTATCCATTATGATGTCATTATATTTTATATATGATATATATGGTATTTATGTTTTTTATATGCTTCTGAATTTTATTTTTAAAACATTCCTTTATTCTTTTCAGGTTGTGCAAATGCGATAATTTCATACGAGGAAGTGTAGACTACCGCCCCCTCAAGTGATGTGACTCGTTCATGAAATACATGGAATATATAAAGAATTAAATTAATGAACATATGTGACCTATATAACATATATATTATACTTGAATTATAATATATATATCTCTCAATTATTTTTAATTCCATTAACATGACAAAGAAATGAAAGTAGCATTCATGCGTACGTAAGGCCTACAGTCTCTATGAACGGTGCATTTCATTTATTTTTATCTCCAAATGTTATGTAGTAGTATAAAATGAATATGTACTGGATATATATGATATTTAAATCATTAATACTATTCTGGAGATGATTTACTTATAACTACATGGACATTCATTTTCAAACAAGTTCATTTTTGACTCATGTACCAAACATCGACAAAAACGTCTGATAGGAACTCACATTATTAACCAATTATTATAACATTATAATATGTGATAGGAACTGAATAATAATCATTAAAATAGGTCCTTAAGCAAATATAAATTGACCAATGTTTATTATTCAGGAATATAAAGAAACAAACATGACAAGTCAGACTTGAGGTAAGGGATCCTACCTCTCTCTTTCTATTTAAGCACTCTCTTTTATGTCATTTCCTTTAAGCTCATATTTCTTATGTTTGTGGATGTTATTTTATATTCCTATTACTGTAATTTTTATGTTCATATGATGAGAGATCCTATTTGATCTCATCAAACCATTTTTGGAAGTTTTAAGTGGCGTCGTTAGGCTGCCAATTTTTCGTAAGGGATTTTCCATCTCACTTTTATTCTCGTGACATTTATACTACGTTTCCACCATTTCCTTTGAGTGGTGTATGTATTTCCCATTATTCTACTATTTGTGTAATATAATTTCCTTTATGGGTATTTACATCTTCATTGTATGACCCTTCTTCCATGGGGTGTACGTTTCGAAAGTTACCCAAGTCGGTAAGGGAACCTTTCACCCTCCACTTTCTAAAAGACTTCTTTTGTTATGTCATTTAATTCACATACTATTATTTTGGGATATGTTCTTCTATATACTTATTTATGTAAATTTTATTTCCAAGTGATGAGATAACATTTTTATCTCTCATCAACTCATTTTCTAAATTTTGAAGTGACGCTATTAGGCTGTCGATTTTTTGTAAGGGAACTTCTTAAGCCAATTTTGATTCTTTGGGGTAAACTTGTACTCCTTGAATATGTCATTCTATGAATATGTGTGAATGAACTCTGATTGTTTTACACATAATATCCACTTATATTTGGTGTATTCTTTTTTCACACATAATTATGTAATTGATTTATCCTTAATATAAGGATACCGTCTTTGTAAGGGACTTCATCTCAATCTCTTTTTATTGAGGAATATTTTGTTTATACACAACTTTATTTATACAGTGTATAAACCCCTTTGAATTTTACTTTTATTCAAAAGGAATATTTTTTTATACGAATAATTTTACTAAATGACAAAAATTATGTTTCTTTTAAAGTAGGCGATGACAACGACCTTTCTTCCACCGCGAGTATTATTTGATCTTTGGCTTCCTCAACAAGACGTAATATTTTTTAAAAGTAAATAAATACCATATACTCTTTTATGTATTTTGGTATTGAAAATGGTTTTGATAATTTATTTTTTAAGTCAATATATTTATGTGATATATTGTGATTAAAATATGGAAATGTTTTCTTTCATTTATAATTGTTTTATGTATTATGATTTTATAATGGTACATGGACATTTTTCGGGTGGTTATGTGATAAAACATATGACGGGTGGTGCCGTGAATACCAGGACGGGTGGTTACATTATAACCTCCAATGCATTGGGTATGGAAGTCTGTCGTATGGCTATTTCATTAAGTATGTGTGGAAGTCGACCGTATGGTTATTCCATTTAAGTATGTTTATTTCCCAAGTTACCTTTATATGTTATGTGTTATTTATATGGGTTTTATGGTAATTGTTTGGTTACAAAAGGGTAAGTAATGGTCTTTTAGTCAGTGAAGAGTTTTTACTACTTCATAAAGGTGAAAAGTATTACTTTGGTAAAGTATTCATGGTGTACTTGTTGTTTGGAAAAACTAACAGTTTTCCTTCTTTGTGTATCCTTTACTGGGCTTTTTATGCTCATACCAAGTTTTTGAAATGTTTTCCACAGGACTTAAAGATGAATAGGGTCAAGGATGGGATAAGGAAAGACATTCTATCGAAAACATGGAACTAGACATGTTTCTTTTTAAGTGTTTTTTTATTTTATGGAAACTTAGTAGAAGTGTCTACTATGTAATCTTTTGAGATGTAATAGTTATGACCTAATTATCTAAAACTATAAACCTGAAAAAAATCCTCAATGTGAATTATTCATTTAATTCAATATTAGGTATGGTTTAAGGTCGGGGCCTTATAGTTGGTATCAAAGGTCGGTTTAGATAACTTTAGAGGTTAGGGTATTCTCTAAGCATAAGTGACATTACCATAATGGTTAGGATTTCAGAAAGAGTCCTAGTTTTAGATAAAGTGTATGAGTAAGTATATCTTAGTGTTTATCTTCCTAATTTGTACATGATGGTTTTGTTGATATACTCACACTGACCATTTTGGTTTTAGTAAATGGCTGGATCTAGCAGGCACCAAAGTAACAGTGGATGTGAAGGAAACTGTGATAGTTTTCTGAGCGAGCAACTGAATGATATGGGATGTGCAATGATAACTCTTATGTTTATCCTCAACCAACTATCTAGAGTCATGATTGACCACCTAAACGTTGGTGATTTCTATAAGGCATCATATATGAGAGAAACAAATCCCTACGGAACTACAGGTAAAAATCATAAAGGTAAGTGTGTTCAAAAACCTATGTGTCAACGATGTGGAATGAAACACCTAGGAAAATGTTTCAAAGGGACAGAAATATGCTATAGATGTGGAAATGAAGGTCATAAAGCAAGAACCTTCCCTGGAAAAAGGAAGCATCCAGTTGACTCGAGGAAAGGGGAAGAAGTTCTTTCTGAGGGATCAATTGAATGTTTTAAATGTGGTGTGCATGGTCATTATGCAAACACATGTCCCATGAAGAAGTTTCGGGAATGGGATCACCAAGATGATACAAATACTCGTTTACCAATACCTAATGCCATTCCTATTGAAGATGAAGAAACTAACAATGACCAATCAAAGGTATGGATTATTTCTTAACTTTTGTTTTCCTATTTTGGAATCTTAGGATATGATTCATGATTTTGTTTGTAGGAAAGAAGTATTTCAAAATAAGTTGGAAAGGAATGGTTAATGGATCATGAAAAATGTTGAATGAGTAAGAAGTCAACATATAAGGGCTTCAAGAGTTATGGTGAAATTCTTAAGAGTATTAAGTCTCTTTTGATGATGGGGTTACATTAGAAGACTTTTTATAGTATGTGTAACCCTGATGTTTGATATATGAAAATTTTACTCAAGGAATAGTTATCTGTTCTTTTGTGGACATAGTTATAAAAACCATTTGGGTTTATATGATCCTTACATTTGAGGTAATTATGGGTTACTATATGTTATTATGGAAAGTGAAAGGCATGAGATAAAATTAAGGTTAAATTATGTTATGGTTATTTTTGATTATTTTATCTCTTTTTGGGGAATGATTTGAGAATTATATAGTTTGGAAAAAGGACAACACGCAGACCGTGTGACAACCCGTCGCGTCGGACAAAGCTGTGGGAATCGAACCCACAACCAAAGTGCGACTGGTATTTATCACCTACCACTAGACTACGTGAAGTCCCTGGTTATTTTGACTAATTATTTTTAGTTATATGATTTTATGAATTAAGAGTAAGTTTATTTTGGGTTATCTATGGAAATTATTAACCTATCATGGAGGATATGTGATTAGGTTAATTACATTTCAATACGATACTTTAAGAAAAACTGATGTTGTTTGGAGATAAATGATATGATTTAACTTGGAAGACTATGTGATTAAATTGTTAAAATATTTGGCTTTCATTTTTAGTTTGGTTTACTTATGGTCTTCATTGAACTTTGGGTTTTGTTGGAAAAATTTTGGAGATTAAGAATAGATTTTCTTTTTATAAAGGGTTATCCTTTTCTGGATTATCTGATCTTGTACTAACCTTTTTGGTTTTGGTTTTGGTTAAAGTCTAAAGACATGGGAAGTATATAGTTCTCTTTTCTAGATTAGTTGATTCTCTAGAAGTTGATTATAGTACTCTTAATGTGAACAAGTCTTCCTAAATACTCATCATTTGGGGAAAGTATGAGTTTGTGTAAGAAATCTAATAAAAGTTGAAAGTAAATATGACAAGTAAGTATGTTTCCTTAAGATAAAAAATAAATTCCTCAATGAAAAGTAACTTAAAAAAAATGTTGCCCATTAACTTTTCCTACTGGGGAATCAAATACTGTTTAACCCACCACAAGTTTGTGACTTTCTTGTGGTTAACTTTCTCCTAAACATGTTTTCTATCACTCTCCCTCAGAACATGACCCTTTGCTTTTTCTTCCATATCCATGTTTTCCTACATGGAATAATAGTATGAATAAACTTGGGTGACCTCTGTACTTCTCCTTCATTCTTTTAATGTTACTGTTTTACCGACTCTTGTTCTGATTTGGGACTTTCAATGATGTTTCCGAGCCCAATTTTAAAATTGGGAGGACGCGATTCCCAAAAGGGGGGAAGGATGTAACACACCAGGTAAATAAATTATATGACATTTTTATATTTATCCCTATTTGTGAAAGAAATATTAATATTAATTTAAAGGTAACACTATTCTCGATGGCGTACCCAATACGCGACAACGAGTTCCTTTGAAATCTTACGTTGCACTCTAATAATAAAATAATATTATTTTAAATGGTAGTTAATGCCTAGCCATTGTAATGGCGAGAAATAACGGAACTAACTACAAAATGATTATATATTTTTGTAAAATATTTTTTCTTTTTACAATAAATGTTAGAGGATTTAAAATGCGAATGAATCCAATTTTAAGGGTGAACATTCTAATATTCTTTAAAAGGTCGATTAACCGCCTTTTGATGGCGAACCTCTTTTAAAACCACTTTTTGAAAATTTTATGTGTTATATCTGAAAAAATAAATTCTTCTTTAGAATCGGGACATCAAAATTTACTTTGTGTAAATTTTTGGTATTTTTCAAATAAAGTTTATTTTTTAATGAATAGTGAAAAATGTTGTATTTTAATTCAAAGCCTCTTTTTAATATAATTTATTTATATGATTAGATTATATTTTGAATTGGTTTTAAAGTGAAATTATAATATATTTTTACCAATTAATCCAATAGTCGTCATTGAAATTAATTTCACTTTGAAATTGGACTTAAACTAGTGTCAATCTTTTAATAGATATTGGTTCTTAAAAACACGCTATTTGTTTTGACAGCGGGAATTAATTATTAAATTAATTAATGAAACTTATATATTTTTAATTTTTTAAAATATATATCATTTTTTAATTCAGAATATCAAATGTATCTTAGGGTGAATTTTTGGTATTTTTATGAAAAACATCAATTTTAGATGAATAGTGAAACCACTAAGTGGTAGTTTAAAAACTGATTTTTCATTTAAATGAAAGTTTACCACTTCTGTGATTTGATATTCAAAAATCTGACATACATGGTTGTCATTAGGATGTAAAATGTGGTTCAATGGGATTAAAATAATTTTTTGGTGAATAGTAACTTTTATGTTTTTAATCGCGATTAGAGGTAATTAGTGTAAATTAAGGAAAAAATAATGGTTTAATAATAGTAAATGACCTTGACACTTGTCCTACCCTTATTGGATGAGTCATGGCAGACCAATAAAATAAATGGGTCAACTTGGGGACCCCATGGAGCCACTTTGGTTGGAAAATGACATTAATAACTTTTTTTTAAAAGTTAAAATTAAAATGTCACAAACATGTGTTGTTTTACTAAAACAATTTTTACATGGGGTTATATAAGTCATATTTTTTACTATAAATATTCATTATAAGGAAAAAAAATATTTCCTACATCATGATATTTTTTTATAATTTTTAGAAATTAAATAAATTAAATTATTTATGACACCATGATGATGCAGCGATTACCTCATTATTTAACGATTTAAATAAAATGAAAAGATAATGTAAAATCTAAGACCTAAAATTTTCAAAAACCTATTGGATGGGTTTATTTCGAACTCTTATCACCCTATCCTCAAAATATATAATTTTGGGACCTTTAAAATCAGAAAATAATTTTATAATAAAGTAAAAGTTTATAACTTTCCAAGAGTGCCCCTCCTCTCCTCTTATAAAAGGCCCCCACCTCTACCACCATACCCACACCTCTCAAGCCTTTGGCTCGGCCAAACACTACCCATTTCATCTCTCCACATCCCTCTCTTCATCATCTAATCCTCACCTTTGGGCAGAATCCTTTCCAAGGAAGCCTTTGAGCTCAAATCAAAAAGAGTAACCCGATTTAAAGGGAATGTCTTCCCTTGTGTTCTTTTGTTTTATTTTGCTTCTCCAACCATCTAAACTCATTTTATTCCTTTCTTTTGTAACAACACCTGTACCTTCAATATTCTAGGATGTCTTTATGTCAAGTATTAAAGCTACACTTACACACACCTTCGTCTAATGGTTAAAGAACATACAGTTTCTGTGGATGGAGAATTTCTGCCTCACGAAACGATGATTGTTCAATCTTCTCTTAACACCTTTCATGGTGGCCATTATGATGTAAATATATTTTATATATGATATATATGGTATTTATGTTTTCTATATTCTTCTTAATTTTATTTTTAAAACATGCATTTATGGTTTTCATGTTGTGAAAATGCGATAATTTCATACGAGGAAGTGTGGACTACTGCCCCCTCAAGTGATGTGACTCGTTCATGCAATACATGGAATGTATAAAGAATTAAATTAATGAACATATGTGACCTATATAACATATATATTATACTGGAATTATAATATATATATATATCTCAATTATTTTTAATTCCATTAAATGAAAAATAAATGAAAGTAGCGTTCATGCGTACGTACGACCTACCGTCTCCATGAACGGTGCATTTCATTTCTTTTTATCTCCAAATTTTATGGAGTAGTATAAAATTAATATGTACTGGATATATATGATATTTAAATCATTAATACTATTCTGGAGATGATTTACTTATAACTACATGTACAATCATTTTCAAACAAGTTTATTTTTGACTCATGTACCAAACATCGACAAAAATGTCTGATATGAACTCACATTATTAACCAATTATTATAACATTATAATATGTGATATGAACTGAATAATAATATTTAAAATATTTCCTTAAGAAAATATAAATTGACCAAAGTTTATTATTCAGGAATATAATGAAACAAACAAGACAAGTCGGACTTGAGGTAAGGGATCCTACCTCTCTCTTTCTTTTTAAGCACTCTCTTTTATGTCATTTCCTTTAAGCCCATCTTTATTATGTTTGGGGATGTTTATTTATATTCCTATTACTGTAATTTTTATGTTTATATGATGAGAGACCCTATTTTATCTCATCAAACCATTTTTGGAATTTTTAAGTGGCGTCGTTAGGCTGTCGAGTTTTCGTAAGGGATTTTCCATCTCACTTTTATTCCCGTGACATTTATGCTACGTTGCCACCATTTCCTTTGAATGGTGTATGTACTGACCATTATTATACTCTTTGTGTAATATACTTTAGTTTATGTGTATTTAAATCTTCATTGTATGACCCTTCTTCCATGGGGTGTACGTTTTGAAAGTTTCCCAAGTCGGTAAGGGAACCTTTCACCATCCTCTTTCTAAAAGACTTATTTTGTTATATCTTTTAATTCACATACTATTATATTGGGATATGTTCTTATATATCCTTATTGATGTAAATTGTATGTCCAAGTGATGAGATACCATTTTTGTCTCTCATCAACTCATTTTCTGAATTTTGAAGTGACGCTGTTAGGCTGTCGAATTTTTGCAAGGGAACTTCTTAACCCAATTTTGATTCTTTGGGGTAAACTTGTACTCCTTGAATATGTCATTCTATGAATATGTGTGAATTAACTCTTATTGTTTTACACTTAATATCCACTTATATTTGGTGTATTCGTGAGTCACACATAATTATGTAATTGATTTATCCTTAATCTAAGGATACCATCTTTGTAAGGGACTTCGTCTCAATCTCTTTTCGTTGAGGCATATTTTGTTTATACACAACATTATTTATACAGTGTATAAACCCCTTTTAATTTTACTTTTATTCAAAAGGAATATTTTTTTAAATGAATCATTTTACTAAATGACAAAAAGTATGTTTCTTTTAACGTACGCGGTGACAACGACCTTTCCGCCGCCGCTAGTATTATTTGATCTTTGGAATTCTCAACAAGACGTAATATTTTTTAAAAGTAAATAAATACCATATACTCTTTTATGTATTTTGCTATTGAAAATTGTTTTGATAATGGATTTGTTAAGTCAATATATTTAAGTTATATATTGTTATTAAAATATGGAAATGTTTTCTTTCATTTATAATTGTTTTATGTATTATGATTTTGTAATGGTACTTGGACATTTTTTGGGTGGTTATGTGACAAACCATATGACGGGTGGTGTTGTGAATACCAGGACGGGTGGTTATGTTATAACCTCCAATGCATTGGGTATGGAATTCGGCCTTATGGCTATTCCATTAAGTATGTGTGGAAGTCGACCGTATGGTTATTCCATTTAAGTATGTTTATGTCCCAAGTTACCTTTATATGTTATGTGTTCTTTATATGGGTTTTATGGTAATTTTTTGGTTACAAAAGGGTAAGTAGTGGTCTTTTAGTTAGTGAAGAGTTTTTAATACTTCATAAAGGTTAAAAGTATTACTTTTGTAAAGTATTCATGGTTTACTTGTTGTTTTAAAAAACTTACAGTTTTCCTTCTTTGTGTATCCTTTACTGGGATTTTTATGCTCATCCCATGTTTTTGAAATGTTTTACATAGGACTTAAAGATGAATAGGGTCGAGGATGGGATCAAGGAAAGATATGCTATCTAAAACTTGGAACTAGAAATGTTTCTTTTTTAGTGTTTTTTTATTTTATGGAAACTTAGTAGAAGTGTCTACTATGTAATATTTTGAGATGTAATAGTTATGACCTAATTCTCTAAAACTCTAAACCTGAAAAGATCCTCAATGTGAATTATTCATTTAATTCAATATTAAGTAAGGTTTAAGGCCAGGGCCTTATAAGATACATACTTGAGTGTC
This sequence comes from Viscum album, assembly GCA_963277665.1. Taxonomy (NCBI): domain Eukaryota; kingdom Viridiplantae; phylum Streptophyta; class Magnoliopsida; order Santalales; family Viscaceae; genus Viscum; species Viscum album. The sequence goes on from OY728132.1 coordinate 377,906,036, forward strand.
ACATTACATTTGAAAAAAAAATACAATATAATTTTTTTTAGAATAAAATTATTCCCTCTATCATATCCTTGAACATAAATACCAATACACTTCATGGAATCCTTAAAAAAGAAAATAAAATAAGGTTAAGATCAAATACATAGTAAGGGTTAAGTAAAGTGGAATCTATCATGAATCAATAAGAATAAATGAAATAAAAATTTATGTAACTAAAAACACATTCCATTTAAATAATTTGTCTAGCATGATTAGATAATACATAACAAATATGAAAAGGTAAATAGAATAAAACACATTCAATTTAATCAATAACTTGATTATCATAATTGGATAAGGAATAATCGATATAGAAAAGTAAATAAATGAAAACACATGGAATCTAATCAATAAACTGAATATAAAATTCATCTAGAGATAATATAATTGAAAAAATATAATTGATTAAAATAAATGAATTATCAATGAAAAAAAAATCCTTAATTATTTGACGTTCTGATCTCAGGAATCATGATACCTCTACCATCAATATATTTTCTCAATATAATTTAAAAGTGATGGGTAAAAACTCATTTAAAAAAGGGTAACTAACTGATTAATCTCATGAGACTACTTATACATAAAAGAGATATCTATAACCAGTTATTACCGATATCTACATGTCCAAATAAACCCTCTTATATTGAATAGTCTATTTAATTCATTAACAATATTCCTTACCATTAAATATCTCTATTGAATAAAGAATATGTATTATTAATATTACCCCAGTAAATAAAATAAAATTCCAAGTAAAATTCCAAATAATAATATCCATGATAAGTAATATGGATATTTAGGTAAAATTTAATTTCTACTGATCAAGGGAAAGTGAATATTTTAAGGGAATGTTAATGACTACAAAAATGAACCAAGAAAGGGAATATAAATACTTTCCTTGGTAAAAATGATCATAAATTATTCATAGGAAGAATAATAATGGTATCAATACAACATATACCCCAAGTATTATATGTAAAATAAAGGGTTTTTGACTTGGATTAATATAAATAACATTAAAATATATTTAAAAACATTTATGGGGAAAATATTCTTTTCATTTTGAAAATCACATTTTAAAACTAAATGTTCATAAATTATTTTGAAAGAAAAAAATCTTTGAAAATAAGCATTGAAAGTTATAAATTATTTTTTCAAATATGTATTGGTCATGATGGTAAGAAATCATGTACATTCTGAGAACATTAAAACGAATATTCCTTTCACTTTTTGGTAAAAGAAAAATGGGTCTTGTTTGGAAAATGACGTGAAGGTTCCTTTCAAATTTTTTCTGAAAAAGAAAAAATGGGTAAAAATATCTTTATTAAAATATTTGTAAATTTTTAAAAACATTTTTGAAATAATTTTTATAAAACATGGTTTTTTGAATAAAATGGATTTCTGACCGAAAAGATAAATAAAGTCAAGTTTTGTTAAAAAATTATCCAATAATTTTATGTATCAAAGAGTGGGAAAATGGTATTTTTACATGAAAATTTGATTAATAACCAAAGGAGAATAAAATTAAAGGGGTTTATTATATAAATATGTAATAATATTCTTCAATGGAAACTCAATTATTAACAATCCAAATTAAAATGATATTGTTAAAAAATCATTAAAAAGATCATAACAGTCATGTAAGAATTAATCAATTAATATATTGAGTGTATCAAATGTAAATCCACATGAAAAAATTGGAAATAAAACATAATATAATAATAATTCATTACATAGACAATATTATAATATCATAGTCAATGAATAGGTAATATAATCCAATGAAAAGAAATTGAGTTATGAAATTCCATACCACATGGTAAATTTTAAGTCAAATCTCCTTGGATGAAATAATTAAAATTGAAACATAAAATTCAGAGAATTATTATTCAATAATGATATTACATGTAAAAGGGGATGTATATACACTATATTAAAGAAATTAGGTGCATAACATTACAATATGCCTCAAAAAATGGGAAATTGGGATAAAGTCTCTTACCCCACACTTCATTTTGGTTGAAAATAATTTAACCACCTATATAATGGATTTAATCTTGTTATTAGATTATAATAGAACCATAATAATATTTATAATATCTTATATTATTCTCTTATAACATTTCACCATCCGTTTTTTTATAATATTCTATTATTTTCATTGTTTTGGTTGTTAATTTTCTTATTTTCTCATGCGTGTTTTGTAATACAATTTTCTGTTCTTGTACATAAGATATAAAAAATTCATATCCAGAACTATAATAAGGGTATATATTTAATATTTACTCATTAGTTATATTATTATAACCACTATTAAAATTTGGGAAAGGAAAATGGATCGCGTCGCTTCATGGAGACGGTATGCCCTATATACGCACGAGCGACGATATCATTCACTTAACGGGTGAAAGGGTAAAGAAGTGATTGATATATTAATTTTATAAAATAAATGTCATCATATATATATTATTTATATTCATTAATTTTTTAATTATTATGTTCTATGTAAATCATAAGTGAAAAACGAATCACATCACTTCATAAGGTGATAGTCCTCCAAACACACTAGCATCGTTATCATATTTGAAACAGAATGGGAAGTAAAATAGTATATGAAATATTAAAATTACATAACTATGATAATATCATAAATATTATATAAATTTTATAAATCCATCATTTTTTCTATCCATTAAATGGAATGATGGAAAATGAAATACATCAGTTCAAGTGATTACAGCCCACCGTACACGCGATCGAAGATTTCATTTCCCATTTGTGGAACTGGATATGGATAAATATTATTCTATTAAAATAATAACTTATAAGTATTTGAGAGATAATTTTTCTAGTATATTTTATGTTTTAATACATAAATTAAGGTGGAAAATAAGAAATAAAATGAAAGATCTTTTCCATGACAATTACCTTTCCTAAGAGAAACCTCCTTCGTATCTCCTCTTAAAGACTATATGGATAGTATTTTTGGAGAAATAGTAGCTCTAAAATGTGTATAATGATTTTTGGGATTTATTTTAGTAGGTTTTGGTCTAGAAAAAATGGATTTATAGGTGTAAAGTAGTAAAGGGAGTGAGTTCCCTTTTATAAGTGGGGAAAGGGAACCCTCTTGGAAATTAGTTAAAACAATTCCCCAAAAAAATGAAAAATGATAAAGTCATTTACATCCAAAAATATTTCAAAATTACTATGGATTCTATATTTTTAATTATAAGAGAAAAATATCCAAAAAATGATATTTTTACATCTTGGTAGGTCATTTTTAACATTATCTTCTTATTTTAACCCCTAATAAATCAATTTTTACCTTAAATCGAGTAAATATTTTTTACTGTTTTCAAAATTCATTTTGATAAAACAAATATGTTTATCTGATTAGATAATATAAATTATTCTTATTCAAAATATGGACTCTATTTTTCTATAAAAATTTATATAAGTGTAAAAATTAATTTAAAATTAATCCTACAAATGCGATAAGAAACTGTGTTTTCAATGAGAAAATGTTCAAATGTTTATAGGGTTTTATATAAAAATTTAATATAAAAATAATTCAAATTACCTATATTAATTAAATTATAATATATTTTAACAAATTTTCATTTAAAACCAATTTATTCTATAGTTTAAATTTATAAATAATTTAAATGAAAATCCATTTTTCAATTGAAATTCGTTATTTTTCACTATTTATCAACAAATGAAATATTTAAGAAAAATCCAAAATATTCACCCAATGATAATTTTGATATGATGATTTAAAAAATGAATTTAGTTTTTTCAAACTATTTCTAAATTTTTTTTAAAAAAATAATTTTAAATTATGTGTGCAAAGCGTGACTAAAATGTCTTTTAGAAAAAAATACAGTCTTTCAGAAAAAAAAACTATTTTTCATTTAAATGACTCTTATTTTATTTATAATTAATAGTTAAACCAAATTATAATAATTTAGTTATTAATATTCATACCCTCTAATTTAATTATTAGTTTATAATTGTATATTATATTATGGTTCATTTAGACTTTTGGTTGTGTGTTTCGTAAACTATCAACGAGGTTAAATTTAGAGAAATGTATTTCATGAGTTTTTTAAGTTCAGTGTTGCGTGTCACATACACTATCAAATACAATGTTATTATTTTATAATTTTAGGGTCTTATATTAACAAAAATACTAGCTAATAATTATATGTTGAATTAGAAGTGAAATCCATAATGGTATGATGATCTCATCTCAAGTGTATGATTCTTCTCCGATTGAATTATTTGGGAATATGATTCTTGTAAATATTTTTATTCCCCCTCGGGTTGAATTTAATTTTATCTTAGGATTGTATTTAATTTATCTATATAAATACTATATAATTTATTGAGTAAGTTATTTTATTCTTGATATTCTAAACCAACCTACGATACTCTATGAATGTGATGATAAATATAAACTTCTAATGGAGATCAGATCCGTTATATGGGTTTTAATTTCTATTAAGATGGGTTGTTTGTCTCATATGATTTGGTAGAGTCTCAACATCAATTGTATTCCTATTATGTGCGAGTATTTTAATGTATTCCTAGAAAAGTCTCATATAATTCCACCAAATTATGAAGTTGTCTTCTCAATAGAACTCATACCTGGTACTACACCTATATCCAAGACTCCCTATGAAATGGTCTTGATTGAGTTCTATGAATTGAAGAAGCAAGTATACGATAATCATGATAGATTATTCATTCACCCAAGTTTTTCACCTTGGGGTTAACTTGTTATTTTTTTTAAGAAAAAATATAGATCACGGTGACTCTATGTTGATTACTGGAAATTGAATGAGACCACAATAAAGAACAAGTCTCATCTACCTCATATTAATGAATTGTTTGATCAACTATATTGAGATCAATACTTTTCTAAGATTGAACTTCATTTTGGATATCATAAATTGAGGGTCAAGATAGGGTATATACCCTATATAATATTTTTTTAAGGTATGGCACTATGAATATATTTTGATTCAATTTGGTGTTTCCAATTCCCCTGATATCTTCATGGATTTAATGAATATATTATTTATAGAATACATTGACTAGTTTTGTGTAGTCTTTATAAAACATATTCTTATATATTTGAAGATAAATTAAGAGCATTATGATTTCCCGATGATGGTACTAAAGGCCCTAAGGAAGGATAAGATATATGAAAAATTTACCAAGTGTGACTTTTAGTTGAAATTTTTTCCATTTTTTGGTTTATATAATCTCAAGCTAGGGTATATCACTGGATCCCTCAAAGACAGAGGATATTAAATATTGTACCAAGACAAGGAACTGAATATAAGTTTATTTGGTTCACTTATTCTTAAATTACCCTACCTTTTAGAAGGTTTTGTAATCTATAGTGATGCATAAAATAAATCATTGGGATGCATTCTCATGCAGACTGATATGGTGATAGATTTTTCAGCATGAAAATATTACTTTCATGATAGAAATTATGTAAATCTTTATTTAGAGTTAGCTGAAATAATTTTTTAATTAAAGATACATAAGCATTATTTTTATGGATAAATTTATGATATATATATTTATTATAAAATGTTTTAGTATATACTCACATAGAAATAGTTTAATATGAAACAGAGAAGATGGTTGGATCTAATTAATGATTATTAATACTCAATACATTACCATATTGGTAAGGTGAACAAGGTGGCTAATGATTTGAGTCGAAATGATCATGTTATCTAATCTATTATGAGGATAAAAATATCCAATATTTATGGATTTTAAAATGATGGATCTAGAAATCTTGAAGTAAGGGGAGAAATATTGTCTTTCTCAAATTTGTGTTTACCCATCTATCGAAGTGAAGATTAAAGAGGTGAAAAATAAATATGTAGAAATGAAAACTTATTTTAGAAACAATATTGAGTTTAAACTTTAATAATATATAATGAAAAGGTTTGATAACTTTTAATATGTTCCATCCATACCAATTTTTGGAAGTATCTGTTAAGGGATGTTCATAGTTCTTCATTCTCTATTAATCCTATAAGTACAAAGATGTATAGAGATCTAAAAGAGTATTTTTAGTCATATGGAATGAAGAGAGATATTTAATAGATTTTATATAATTTATTTTTATTCTAGTAAGTTAAGCCGAAGGGATAAAAGTTTAAGGGGTTGTTACGACAATTATCGATACTTGAATAGAAAAGGGAAAACATCACCATGGATTTCGTTATCAGAATCCCTAAAACATCTAAAGTAAATAATGATATTTGGGTTTTATTTAATCTCTTTACAAAGTCTATACACTTCATTGATATTAGATAATATTTCTCACTAGAGAATATTTCAAGGATATATATTAAGTAAGTGGTAAGTTAGGATCGAGTGTCGCATTCTATTATATGTGATTAGGATCCAAGGATACCTAGAAGTACTAGAGAAGTATTAAAAAAGTTATAGAGATGGAGTTGAGTTTCAGCATTGTGTATCATCCTCAGAAATATAGTCAGTGTGAGAGAACCATTAAAACTCTATAGGTTATTCTTTGATTATTTTCTATTGATTTAAAAGGTGTTTGGGATTAACACCTTCCTCTAGTTGAGTTTTTTTACAATAATATCATTCACTTGAGAATTCAAATGGATCCTTTTAAAGCACTATATATAATGAGTTTTGGAACACTAACATACTGGGATTAAGTTGGAGAAATAAATCTATAGATACCTAATATATATGAGTAAATGGTTAATCGATTTAAATCCATTCTACATTACATCAAGGAATCCTGGTACTGATAAAAAACTTATGATGATTATCTTCAGCATGATACGGAATTTGAGGATGATGACATTATGTTTTGATATATTCCTTATGGAATATCTTTAGGATATTTGGGAATAATAGAAAGTTGATCCCTTGGTATATTGTACCCTTTGATATTCTTGATCGAGTAGAGATGGTAGATTATCTATGTGTGCTTCCACTAAAACTCTATCAGGATCATGATGTGTTCCACATATCACTCTAGAAGAAGTACCTACATAATCCTTCAAAATTAATAAGCTCAGAGGTCATAAAATTGTATCATGATCTATACTATAAATAAAAACTAGTATAAATATTGGATCATTGTGATAAATTTCCATAGAACAATATTACTCAGCAAGTTAGAGTTCACTGGAGGAATTATAAATTTGATGAATCTATATGGAAACCCGAGGATGTGGTGAAGAATAACTATACTAATTTTTTTATTAGAGTAATTGAATATTAAGGTTGAAATTCATTTTAATGGGAGTAAAATGTAACACTATGATATTTTATGAAATAGTTATTTTTTAAAATAAATTTAATATCTTTGATATTTTGCGATACACGCAACCCCAAGTCTAAATGAACCGTAATATAGTATACCATAATAACCTAGCCATTAAATTGGTGGGTATGAATATGAATAACTAAGTTTTAAAAATAATATGGATTAATCAGATATAAAATAAAATCATTTGTTATCAATTTATTAGAAATCAATGTAAAAATCAATTTAAATTAAAAGAAATGTTTTTTGAAAAAAAAAACTATTTTTATACGCATAATGTGTATTTATCTTAATGAATTAAATTATTCACTATTTTTGAATTATTTTAATGAAATTTATAAATTATATTCAATCAATTGTTTTCTCAATTATCTAATATTTTTTCTAAGCATGAGATAATAATAAATCTAATTTCATGCTTTAAATTGTATTTTTCTAAAAATTGGTTTCTTAATGTTTTGATAAAATATTTTAAAAATAATTTTTCCTACTTTTAGAAAATGTAATAGAAAATTTTAACTTCATTTTTGGAAATAATATTTCAATTTTATCTTCATGTGAATTTTATAGAATTTTTAATGAAAATATTAATTTTTTGATAAATATTAAAAAATACGGATATGTATTAAAAATAGAATTATCATTTAAATAATTTAAAATTTTCTATATTAATTTAAAATTTATTTAAAGTAAAATATGTTAAATTATATTATTATAAATCCAAATTATGTCATTGGAATCAATTTTAGTATAAATTTTTATATAAAAAAAATTTGTACTTAGGAAAACAATTTCATTGGAAAACTATATTTTTGTCGCACCTGTGGGTTTAATTTTAAATTAAATTATGTGAATTTTTTATAATTTAATTTGGTAAAATGAATTATTTATTTTTTATCATCATAATTGGTATTATGTTATATGTTCAACATACTTTTTTCATAATTAATAATAAAAACATTAAATATTAATTATCGTGGTCAAGGATAAAACGGCTTTATCAAAAGTTAAACCAATAAATAAGGGTATTTTTTCATTTAAAAATTCATTAATCCTATTGGATGGATGTATTTTGATGTTATACTATCCCGAATTTTAATATTTTACCATTTTTATGCATTTTTTTAGAACCTTTTTTGTTATTTTGTATTCTTTTAGGAAATTTCCAAGTGGGTTTCCTCCCCTAGCTTATAAAAGGAATCTTATTCTCATATAATATACACACTTAAAGGGCCTTTTTTGTTTAGCCCAGACATTCCAAAACCCATTCCATAAATCTCTACCCACTACCTAGATGTACGTTTTTTATTAGTAACCATCCAAAGAATGATTTAGGTGTAAACATAAAGAGATTGTCTGAAAAATATGTATAGTTCTTAACTAAGAATTTTCGTTTTATTTCTTCTTCTACCACCTCTAAATAATATTCAACCATGATTATAAAATTAAATAATTATGTACCATATAATGATATGTTATTAAATTAATTACATTACATAAATCTCCTCTTCTATCAAATGGGAATTATAATAATCAATCATGTGTACAGTGTATTACCGCCACACGAATCAATGTAATTCATTTTCTATCACAGCCTCCCATGGATATAGTTAATGATTGATTTATTGTATATATATAATATTTTATTTATAATTATACTTCTGTAATTATAATATCACATTTACCTTAATAATTTGGAAAACAATAACGTCATTCCTGTGTACCTATGGACTACTGCCTCAACGAAGCGATGTGATTCATTTTTCATTGTATATTTAAATGGATGGTAATAAGGATATATTAAATGATTATATATGATATATATGATAAAAATGACTCTTTAATTCTGGAATAATTTTTTCCTTTATTTATTTCCATTTCCTAAAATATTGAAATGACTTTTATGTGTGTGTACAACAATTGTCTCCATGAGTAGCGTAATTCATTTAATTATCTCTATATTTTAAAGTTGACTCAAATATACATATAATGAATATATATGATTTCAATATCATGATTAACATTATGGATATTATTTAACCAACATAAAATTACAATGACCAAAAACTACTGAACCAAAATATACATGAAAAATGAAGTAGTTATCACCCAAAACATTGATTTTAATAAATAATTATTAATATATGGGGGATAAAATTTATAATTAAATAATATATTGTATGAAATATATGATTATGGTTCAGTAATATATTTATAATTAACCTATATTTATTATATATTTTGATCAAATTTGTATGAAGGAATTCATGACTTGACGAGATGGATTTTCATCTCACCTTTATTACTTCAGGCAACATGACATATTCACCACTTATTTCTTTTATGTGGTGTACATATAACAATCAATGTATTTTATGGTTATTATTATGTAATTTATAGGAATTTATATATTCATATAATTTTATTACATTCATGGTTATTATGATACAAAAGTTACCAAAGTGGTATGATATTTATCATACAATCTCATTGTTTATCAAGATTATTAATTATTAAGTTTTTGATGATGAAAACTTATGATCTACCTCTCAAGAGACACATGAGTTTTATTCTGATTTTTTTATTTGTTCAAAATAAATTTTTTCTATAACACCCTGAGAATTTATGAGATATATTCTTTTTAATTTCTTTGATGTCTTCTATTGTACACTTCACCAAGATTATCTTTTATTATACACAACACCGTATTAGCTTTCAGTATACGCAACACTATTCTTGGCTCCTGTTACACACAATTTCAAGTTCATTTTGTAGAAATTATTCTACACAACATTAAGTATAGATTTTGTTTAAAGTGTAAATGAAATAAGTTTTTATTATGTTATACGCAACACCAAAGGGAGCATTCACTACACACAGCCCTGACTTGGCTTACATTACACGTAATCGCGACCTTCCTCGATAGCGTTTATAGTACGCAATACCGGGTTTCACTAAACAACGATATATTGTTATAATATTATTTTGAACTAGCCATTATGAATAGAATTAACTAAATTTTAAATTTTATAACATTATTATTCATATTACACATTTTCTAGAACATGGTATGAGAACAAAATAAATTTTTCGGGTAAAATAAGTATTTTTCAAAAAATGTAGTTTTGCCGCCTTTTGATGGCGCACCCACTTTAAATCTAGTTTTTGACATGTTTATAAGTTCAATTTTACAAAATAAAATTCTTCTTTGGAATAAATATATAAAAATTTACCTTGGATAAATTTTTCATATTCTTCTGATAACTTTCATATTTTAATGAATAGTAAAAACAAGCTATATTTTAAATAAAAAAAACTTTTTTCATCCTAATAATTTATATAGTTAAATTATCATATTGAATGGTTTTAAAGTATAAATAGAATATATTTTTACCATTTAATATAATGTATTTAAGTATCATTGATTTTACATTGAATTCATATGTAAAATCATTTCAATATTTTGCAATGTTTTAACTTTTAAAACTCGTTTTCTTAACAATGGGATTAATTTTAAATTAATTTCTGCAACTTTTGAGATTTGAATTTGGAAAAATGGATTCCATATTTGGAATTAGTAGGTCTAAATTATGTTAATAGGATAATTTTTATTTTTGGGCACTATGAATAGTAACTACAGTAAATTTATTTACCATAGTTAAAGTTAAATCAGGTAATTAAGGGTAAATATAATATTATAAAATTACCCTAACACATATCTTAATATAATTTTATGAATATATTTCGTCCTAAAACATACTTGGGGTGAAATGGAATCTATTTGAACCCACTTGGATGTGATTAAGACCTTTAATTTATTTTATTTAAAGGAAAGTGAAATATGTCTCACTCAAACTTTAATAATTGAAGTATTTTTAATATAAGGTTATATAGAATATAAATTCTATTATAAATACTCATTTGAAAGATAAAATGTTTTTATTTGTTATGTTAATTTATTTGTAATTTTTAAGAAATATTTATTTACCTCAATAACTTATACATTAATGATGCAGAAATTATTTACTTAGTGAAAAATCAAAAATATAGTTTTTATTAAAGTAATAATACCCATAAAAAGGCCCAAATATTTTACCAAAACTTATTGGTCGAGTATATCTATAGCATAATCATCCAAGGGTCTACTTGGGGACAATTTGGAGCTGTATAAAATATATTAATACATTTATATTATTTTATTTTAAATAATGTCAAAGGTGTCACCTTCATAATTTAATAAATATAACAATTTATATGTTGTTATTTTGAGATGATAAATTCGAGTAAAAATATTATTATGAAATATATTATATTTATATTCATATTAGTATTTTAGTTTTAATTTTTATGCAACAAATAAGTATATTAAATAATTATACAATAATGTTATACTAATTATTTCATTAAGAGAAATATCAAACAAATGGTTTTAAAAATATTAAAATAAATATTATATGAACTAATTAATGTTATCCAAAACAAATATAGATTCATATGACATGTTATGAGTAAATTAAAAATTTTGGTTTGAATATATCCTCGGTGTGGATTTTATTCAAATTCCAATAAATAAATAGCTTCAAAATTAACACTATTGTCATTTTAGAAAAATAACATTTTATTAAATTGTATAAAAATTAAATAAATATTTAAAAATTAAAAATTAAAATTTATATGGTCTAACATGTCATAAAGTATCAAATTATGGGTAATTAACAACATATAAGTAATTATTTAAAATAATTCAAAATTTAGAATATTATTACCACAAATAAAATTAAATACATTAAATAAGGATAAATCATGTTGATAAGGTTTAAAATAAATTTCAAACATGTCTAAATATTATTTTTTGATGATATTAAAACCCTATCCCATATAATATTTTCATTTAAGTAATTTTGGAAGTTTTTAAGTGGGGTTTAAATTTATATAAATTAATATTTTTAGGTTTCCAAAGGTGCCCCTCTCCTCCCTTATAAAAAGGCACCTCCTCCCTCTCCACTTCACACTATTTTTGAGCTTTCAAATTCGTCCAAACCCGGACCATTTAACTTCTCCACATCCCTAGAAACCTAATATATTTCCTGGTCTTCTTAAAATACCATATTATTTCCCTAAGAGGTGGTTAAGAGGAGGCCTGTTGAAGAAGAGGTAATATCCATTACCGATTCTTTCAAAATTATTTCTTCTCCTAATTCCTCTATATGAGATGTTTCATTATTAAGTAATAACTCCAGTATCACTTTTATACTAATATGTTATTATATGAAATAACCATATTCTATCATCTATCCATCCTATAAAAAAATGAAATCACCACGCGTGTGTACGTACGGTTTACCGTCTCCACGTTGTGGTGTAATCTTTTATTTCATCGCTAACATACTTGGATGGGTATAAGGATTTAATAAATAACTATATATGATTATTTTAAAGTGATATTTATTCTTAAATATTATTCACCATACACTTCAATACAATTCCACAATCATGTGAATGATATCATCGCTCGTGCGTACGTACGGCCTACCGTCTCCACGATGTGATGTGACTCATTCTACATGATATTCATTGAATAATGATTATATAAATGAATTGAATGAATAAATATGATATATATTACACTAATACCATTCTGTAAATGATGTATTTATAACCTAAAAAGTGGAATAAGAATTTATTTGACAAAACACACATAAGAACATAAAGAAATGAACACCTGAATAACAAGTAGCAATGAAATATTACTAATAATGAAAATAAGAATATGGCCATATATGATATCATAACAATGAATATGATTCTGCAATAAGTCAATGACATTATTTAAGTCATTATATAGGAGGTTCGGATATGTACAAATCATATCATACCTATGGTAAGGGATAATTATTCCAATCTCGTTCTTATCTAAGATTGTTTATTCGTAAGTATTTACTGGGGTTATATTTTTCATACATGTACATAAAAATGTTTTTCATAAATTGTTTAATATTCTCCCATGTATATTTAAAGTCATGTTTACCCCTATTTGACTTTTACATTGTGTTATGGAAGAAATCTTTCTTTTGATTACCATACGAGGAACTTTTTGACTTTTCTGGAAAAAGTACGAGGAGAATGTTTTATAAACTTATATGGCATGAATGGATTTTTACGGTTTCATAACGCATAATTTTCATGAATCTTCCTCTACAAGATTTCATGGTTATTTTCAAAAAAAACCCATTTCTTTTAAAATTTAATTTCATTTTGAGAAAAGAAAATGATTTTGAAGAAGAAAGGATATTTTCCTCAAGAATTCATTTCAAGTGTTTTCCATCTAAGATGACATTATTTAGTATGTTTATGATTTAAGTATAATGACTCTATTGTTTACATGGTATGATTTCTTTATGATGAAATGATATCCATTTGTTTTATAAGTATTATGTTTTGATGGGATGATGTTTATGAAACCCATTTTATTATTTGGGTTATGATGAATGTTTTATATATATATTGTGGCACACTTAAGAATGATTTCATTATGAGATGGGTGGGACCTATATCTCCCTCCAATGAAGTGGGTAAATATTTATATCTTAAGAGATAGACCTGGTTGTAATGACAAGTAAACCCGGTTTAGTAATGGACACTTTCCACTATGATGGTCTTGGGAGAAATTCCTTGGCTACTATGGAAATGATATCATGTGATTAATGGTTTTCCACAATTACATGTTTTATTACCATTATATTTAATCATGATTAATGTTTCTTTATGATCTATGCCTTATGAACTACCAAGATTTATGATATTACACATGATTTTTATGTTTAGTGTTTATGTTCTTACGTTCAAATATTCAAGTATTGTTTTATGTTCTCTATGTTTACTCATTCTAAGATTTTTATCTCACCATTTTTTTTATTTTTTCCTTTTCCCAGGATATAAAGAAAGGTTTTACGTAAGAAAACCAAAGGGGAAGATCTTTATGGGAGATGTTGAAGATCGTTCACCATGAATAGAAGATTATGTTTTGAGTTTCCAAAGACACTGAACTAATATAGTCTTTGGGCGTCTGTTTTTGTCATGTATTAAGTATTCTGCAAAAGTAATGTAATGTATATGTACGTCAAGATTTGGGTCTCTATAGTTGGTATCAGAGAAAAGGTCTAGTAAACCTTTGGAAACTAAGATGCAGAAACTTTAGTGAGATCCAGAGAGACATTTCTAAGGTATGTATAGGGATATCCATAAGGTTAAGTATAAGTATAGGTTATAATCCTAGGATTATGGTAACGATCATAGAATTAATCCTAAGATTTAAGATACTGAAAGTTCTCCCCCTTTATTATATTGTTTTCTTAGCAGGATGTTTGCCTCTTACACTATTGTTTTTGGGTTTTAGACGATGGATGGAACCCGAAGGAACCATGTTGATCAATGCAATGGTCAATGAAAGGATTGTACTCCTGAAAGAACCAATGTAATGGGATATGGAGTGAAAAATATTATTTCTATACTTACACAAGCTATGAATCATTCGGGACTTCCGAATAAGCATAGAAGGGAACAATATTCTATTGATTCCTTCATGAGGAAACATCCACCTTCTTTCAGTGGGTCTTCTGATCCACTTGTTTCTGAACAATGGATTAGTACCATTGAAAAGATATTTTCCATACTTCGATGTTTGGAACATGAAAAAGTCATTCTGGTTGTTTACATTTTATAAGGTGAAGCAGACTAGTGGTGGTCTATAATTAAGAATACAAGGCCCCAAGATGAAATTGAATCAATGGAATGGGACGAGTTCAAAAACTTGTTTTTCAATAAGTACATTCCTCGAATTATTCAAACAAAGATGGAAAATGAGTTCCTTGAGCTTAAGAAAAAGGATGATGAATCTGTTGGTATATACGAGGCGAATTTTACACGGATTTCAAGGTATGTATCTGGATTTATCATCTAACCTTAAAGTAAAATTGATCATTTATTCAGTGGCCTAAAACTAAGTCTTCGAAGGTCATTATCTATAAGAGACTTCAGTAGCTATGAAGAAATTGTGCACTGTGCTATCAAGGTAGAACTGGAAGTTGGTGTTACATATCCATCTCATGGTTTTGACATGAAAAGAAAGATGGAGTTCAAGTAAAAATCTCAAAAAAAATGGTGAAAATAAGAATAATGTTTCTTTACGCTCAAAGTGTAGAAAGAAGCATGGTGGAGATTGTCTTAAAGGTACTGGAAAATGTTTTATGTGTGGAAAAGAAGGTCATCGAGCAGTTGAGTGTTGAAGTAATGGAAAAAGGTTAGCTAATGATTTGAATAAGGAAAAGACTACAGAGAGAGAACCAACAACACTTCAATGCTACAAGTGCAAGGAAATGGGTCATTATGATAATCAATTCCCTAATCCAAGGGTTAATGATGATCGACATCAACAACCTCTTAAGGAAAAGGACAAAGGGAAGTCACATGTGATCACTATTGGTGATGTTGAATATGAAAACAATGTGGTGGAATGATAAAGTGTTTATGTAATCGGATTCCAAAATAATGTTGTAGTATAGGGGAATATTAGAATATTTATGTATTGGTCTATTGTGGATTTCAATAATTATATGGTACCAGTAACCATGAAAAGTGATTGAAATATTTTTGGAAAGAAGATGATATGCGCATAATGAAGGGATAAGTAGAAAATAATATGTTTGATAGTATTAATGAGATTATGACTGATATAAGGACAAAGTGATATTATGGTTTGAGTATATAGAAATATTGGGATTTTTTTGTGTGGAAAGAGTTAAATTTTGACAGCATTCTTTTTTCACTAAGGTTCAATGGGTATTCATTTTTCAAGAGAATACCAGATTGAGGTATTCACATGTTTGGAATGTGATCAACCAGATATATCTTATGATATATGGGGGATAAATGATGGTATTCACATACTTGGTTGATGACATTTCTAGTAATCATTTTATTTATACTATGAGCTTGGATAGAAGTATTTTGGATAAGCCTAAAGATTTGAAATGGGTGATGTTGGACATAAGATAATATTGTTTAAGGATAGAACCTTTTTTGGATATTATTTCTGGAATGTTATAATAGTGTAGCATTAGAAGAAGGGAAACCCACTGGACGGGCAACAACCCATCGTGTCGGACAAGGTTGCGGGAATTAGACCCACAACCGAAGTGCGATAGGCCTTTATAACCTACTAATTGCCTACAGGAAGTCCCTGGTTAGTAGAAACTAGTTTTATTTTATTAAGAGGTATGATAGATGATGTATAAGTCCATTTTTGAAACCATATACGATTAATCTCACCATAATATGGACTTATGTATATAAATTTTCCAAACCTTATATTGGAGAAAGATAGAATGACCTATCATTCTATCGCATGATCTGCTAACACTTCATGAAAGACAAATTCAAATTCATTTCTTTAAGAGATGAAGTGGAAATTGTTCAAGGCACAAACAATAGTGAGATTGTACCAAAATCAAGTGAGTATTTATTTTAATTCAAAAATTCTTCAACATTAGGGAAATGATCTTGAAATGAAAAAATGTTGTCCTAGTGCCCTCATATCTGATGAATCAGACGGTACCTTAGATCATCACAAATTTATGGCTTTGTGATTGTTGGATTTTTCATAGCCATGTTCTCTACCGCTCTTCATCCAATCATGATGGTTAGATTTCTCTTCCATATCAATATTTTCACCTATATTCTCCTATGGGGAAACACAGTGATGAGTTACTTTGGGTATCCATTATGTTTCTAACGTTCCTTTTTAAAATTATGATTTAGTATTCCTTTTTACGATGTGGTTTTCTATGAATAAAACTTTCAAGTAGAAACCCATTTATAACCCTAACAAATTTCGAGGGCGAAATTCATTTTAAGGGGGGTAGAATGTAACAACCTGAGATTTTATGAGATCTGTTCTTTTTAATTTCTTTGATTTCTTTTATTGTGCAGTACACCAAGATTAGCTTGTACTATACGCAACACCGTATTAGCTTGCAGTATACGCAACACTATTCTTGGCTCGTGTTACACACAATTTCATGTTTGTTTTGTAGAAATTATTCTACGCAACATTAAGTATAGATTTTTTTCAAATTATAAATGAAATAAGTTTTGGTTATGTTATACGCAACACCAAAGGGAACTTTCACTACACGCAGCCCGGACATGGCTTGCATTACACGCAATCGCGACCTTCCTCGATAGGGTGTATAGTACGCAATACAAGGTTTCACCAAACAACGATATATTATTATAATATTATTATGAACGATACGTTATGAATAGAATTAACTAAATTTTAAATTTTATAACATTATTATTCATCTTACACATTTTCTAGAACATGGTATGGGAACAAAATTAATTTTTCGGGTAAAATAAGTATTTTTAAAAAAATGTAGTTTTGTCGCCTTTTGAGGGCGCACCCATTTTAAATCTAGTTTTTGACATGTTTATAAGTTTAATTTGAAAAAATAAAATTCTTATTTGGAATCGGGATATAAAAATTTACTTTGGATAAATTTTTCATATTATTCTGATAACTTTCATATTTTAATGAATAGTAAAAACACGCTATATTTTAATTAAAAACAACATTTTTCATCGTAATAATTTATATTGTTAAATTATAATATTGAATGGTTCTAAAATATAAATAGAATATATTTTTACTATTTAATATAATTTATGTCATTAGCATTGATTTTACATTGAATTCATAGGTAAAATCATTTCAATCTTTTGCAATGTTTTAACTTTTAAAATTCGTTTCCTTAACGACAGTATTAATTTTAAATTAATTTCTTCAACTTCTGTTATTTGAATTTGGAAAAATAGATTCCATATTTTGAATCAGTAGGTCTAAATTATGTTAATAGTCTACTTTTTATTTTTGGGCACTATGAATAGTAACTACGGTCAATTTTATTTACCATAGTTAAAGGTAAATCGGGTAATTAAGGGTAAATATAATTTTATAAAATTACCCTAACACCTGTATTAATATAATTTTATGATTATATTTTGTCTTAAAATATACTTGGGTCTAAATTAAATCTATTTGAACCCACATGGATGTGATTAAGACCATTAATTTATTTATTTTAAAGAAAAGTGAAATATGTCTCACTCAATATTTAATAATTAAAGTATTTTTAATATAAGGTTATAGAGAATATAAATTAGATTATAAATACTCATTTGAAAGATAAAATTGTTTATTTGTTATGGTAATTTATTTGTAATTTTTAAGAAATATTTAATTACCTTAATATATTATACATTAATGATGCCGAAATTATTTACTTAGTGATAAATCAATAATATAGTTTTTATTAAAGTAATAATACCCATCAAAAGGCCCCACAATTTGACCAAAACTTATTGGTCGAGTATATATATACAATAATCCTCCAAGGGTCGACTTGGGGACCATTTGGAGCCGTATAAAAGAGATTAGGACATTTATATTATTTTATTTTAAATGATGTCAAATTTGTCAACTTCATAATTTACTAAATATAACAATTTATATGTTGTTATTTTAACATGATAAATTCAAGTAAAAGTATTATTATGAAATATATTATATTTATCTTTATTATAGTATTTTATTTTTATTTTTAATGCAACAAATAAGTATATTAAATAATTATACAAAAATGTTGTAGTAATTATTTCATTAAGTGAAATATCAAACAAATAGTTTTAAAAATATTAAAATAAATATTATATGAACTAATTAATGTTCTCCACAAATTTTATAGATGCATATGACATGTTATAAATCTATTAAACATTTTTTTTTTGAATATATCCTCTGTGTGGATTTTATTTAAATTCAAATAATTAAATAGTTTCAAAATTAACACTATTGTTATTTTCTAAAAATAACATATTATTAAATTGTTTAAAAATAAAAAAATATTTAAAAATTAAAAATTGAAATTTATATGGTTTAAAATAACATAAAGTAACCAATTAAGGGTAATTAATAACACATAAGTAATTATTTATAACAATTTAAAATTGAGAATATTATTACCACAAATAAAATTAAATAGATTAAATAAGGATAAATAATGTTGGTAAGGTTTAAAATAAATTTACAACATGTCTATATCTTATTTTTTGATGATATTACAACCCTATCTCTTCTAATATTCGTATTTGAATCATTTTGGAAGTTTTTAATTGGGGATTTAATGTATTATAAATTAATATTTTTAGGTTTCCAAAGGTGCCCCTCTCCTCCCTTATAAAAGGGCACCTCCTCCCTCTCCACTTCACTCCATTTTTAAGCTTTCAAATTCGTCCAAAACCTGACCATTTCACTTCTCCACATCCCTAGAAACCTACTATAGGTCCATATATTCTTCAAAAACTAACTTATTTCCCTAATAAGAGGTTAAGAGGAGGCTCGTCGAAGAAGAGGTAATATCCTTTACAAATTCTTTCAAACTTATTTCTTCTCCTACATCCTCTATATGAGTTGCTTCATTATTAAGTAATATCTCTAGAATCACTTTTATACTGATATGTTATTATATGAAACAAAAATATTCTATCTTTTATCCATCCTATGAAAAAAATGAAATCACCACGTGTGCGTACGTACGGCTTACCATTTCCACGCCATGGTGTAATATTTTATTTCATCACTAACATAATTGGATGGGTATAAGGATGGAATAAATAACTATATATGATTATTCTAAAGTGATATTGATTCTGAAATATTATACACCATACACTTTAATATAATTCCACAATCAGGGGAATGATATCATCGCTCATGCGTACGTACGGCCTACGATCTCCAAGATGTGATGCAACTAGTTCTACATGATCTTCATCAAATAATGATTATATAAATGAATTGAATGAATAAATATGATATCTATTACACTAATACCATTCTTTAAATGATGTACCTATAACCTAAAAAGTGTAATAATAATTTATTTGAAAAAACATGCATAAAAATATAAAGCAATGAACACCCGGATAACAAGTAGCAATGAAATATTACTAATAAGAAGATAAGAATATGACCATATATGATATCATAACAATGAATATAATTCTGGAATAAGTCAATGACATTATTTAAGTGATTATACCGGAGGTTCGGATACGTACAAATCATATCAGACCTAAGGTAAGGGATAATTATTTCAATCTCGTTCTTATCCGAGATTGTTTATTCGTAAGTATTTACTGGGTTTATATTTTTTATCCATATCCCTAAAAATGTTTTTCATAAAGTGTTTAATATTATTCCATGTATGTTTAAAGTCATGTTTATCCCTCTTTTACTTTTACATTGTGATATGAAAGGAATCTTTCTTTTATTTACCATACGAGGAACTTTTTGACTTTTCTGGCAAAAGTACGAGGAGAATGTTGTTTTAACTTATACGAAATGAATGGATTTTTACAGTTTCATAAAGCCTAATTTTCATGAAGCTTCCTCTACAATATTTCATGATTACTTTCTACAAAATCCTTTTCTTTTAAAATTTAATGTAATTTTGTGAAAATAAAATGATTTTGATGAAGAAAGGATATTTTCCTCAAGAATTCATTTCAAGTGTTTCCCATCTAAGGTGACATTATTTAGTATGTTTATGTTTCAAGTATAATGTCTCTATTATTTACTTGTTTTGATTTTCTTATGATGAAATGATATAAATTTGGTTTATATGGATTATGTTATGATGGGTTGATTTTTATGAAACCCATTTTATTCTTTGGGTTATGAATAATATTTTATGTATATTTTGTGGCACACGTAATAATGATTTCATTATGAGATGAGTGGGACCTATATCGCCCTCCAATGCATTAGGTAAAGATTTATATCTCATGAGATATACATGGATGGAATAGCAAGTAAACCCGGTTTAGTAATGGACATTCTCCACTATGATGGTCTTGGAAGAAATGCTTTGGCTACTATGGAAATCATATCATGTGCTTAATGGTTTTCCACAATTACATGTTTTATTATTAATGTTTCTTTATGATCTATGGATTATGCACTTACAAGATTTATGAAATTACTCATGGTTTCGATGTTTTATGTTCATGTTCTTATGTTCAAATGTTCAGGGATTGTTTTATGTTCTCCATGTTTACCCTTACATAGAATTTGACCTCAACCTTTTTTTATGTTTTCTTTTCCCCAAGATATAAAGAAAGGTTTTAGGTAAGAAAACCAAAGGGTAAGGTCTTTATGGGAGATGTTGAAGATCTTTCACCATGATTAGAATATTATGTTCTGAGTTTCCAAAAACACTAAACTAATACGGTCATTGGGCGTCTGTTTTTGTCATGTATTAAGTATTCCGAAAAAGTAATGTAATGTCGATGTATGTCAAGCTTTGGGTATCTACATTTTCCTTTCATTTTGCAATCATTAAGAAGTTAATATACCAAAATTATTTTGTTAAGTAAAATTGACCACATTTCTCTCTTCATTAAAAAACCCTCTCTCTTCCATGTGCATTATTTCTAAAAAAATAAAAAATGATTTTATTATTCTCCTATGATTATTAAAATTCATTTTTACCCATGTTTGACTTTTTAACAATTGGTTTAAAATAAACCTTCTTTTTGTTTTCTGAATGAGTTACTTTTAACTTTTCTCCAAAAATGTGAAACAAAACTATATTTTAACATGTATGACATGAATGGTATATTTCATAGTCATAATAACTAAATTATATAAAAATTAATTTATAATTTTCAAGGTTTATTTTCAAATAAAATTTTTTATTTTTTATTTTAGAAGTTTTTTTATTTTAGATAATTTATTTCAAATAGAAAATGATATTTTCCTTATGAAATTTTACAACTTATCTTTTAAATACATTTTTATATAATATGGAATCCTTTGATATTACTTAATTATTACAAGGTATATGATCCTATGATACCATAATTATTATTTCTATTGATTTTTTATTATTATGATGACAATATCTTTATGAAACCCATTTATTCACCATGGGTTGTGCTATGATAAAATGATGAAATGTTTATAAAACCTGCTTCTTTTCCACTTATTATATAATGAATTTTTTTTTATGAAAACCATTTAAATTATATGGTTTATTATATGATGAATGTTTTTTGATATTATTTCACATCTATATATGATTTTCATTATTTGAATGGTGGGAAAATATATATATATATTCCAGCACTGAATTGGGTAATGATGGATATCTCATGAGATAGATAGCAATAGAATAGGGATTTTACCCAATTAATTAAGGAAATACATCTACTAGGATAGTTATATGTGTGAACCTTAACTACTATTTTGGATTAGGGAGTGACCCCAATCCACTATGATAGTCTTGGAAATGATCCTTGACAACTAAGGAAGTGATTTTTAATGCTTATGTGTATATCCAAAATCTCTGTTTTATGATAATGTTATTCTCTAAAGGATCATGTTCTTTGATTCCTTCAGGATTCATGTCTTATTAGCTACTAATAATTATTCCATTACTCAATATTATGATATATTTTATACAGGATACTGTTTTCAAATGTTATTCTCTTATGCTCATTTATGTAGTTCACTTATGAACAAGTTGTTTATGTATCTCATTTTCCAAAGACACAAAACCTTTGTAGTTCTCATGTATTTATTTGTAAAATAAAATTAATAATATTATATTAAGATGTAATATCTATGTATGAAATTTATGTGTTTCTATAATTCAATATTAGTAATTAATTATTATAGTTATAACCCTATCATCAAAGTTTTGGATAATAATAGAATTAACTACATTATGAAATATATATATTGGTCATAATTGGTGTTACTTTTATAAAAATTATATCAACTTTGAAATAATTGTATCAAAATTATCTTAGGTTGAAATTTTGGTATTTTCTTGAAAACATTATATTTTTAATGAATAGTGAAGAATACAAATATAAGTAAAAATTACATTTATTATTGATTAAAAAGTATCAATATTCTTCTAATTTTATATTAAATTAACATATTTTTACTTTATTTATAATTAATATAATTAATTATAAATAAATCATCTTTATATCTTATTTTGGTATAAGTTAATTTTTTGGATTAAAAACACATTTTTCTAAAAAATATTTTTCATTTTGTTTTGAATTTTTTTTAAATAAATTTCTACCACTTCTAGGAATTTAAAATTTAAAATTTTATCCAATATTTTGAATCATATGGTTCAAATTTATTGAATAGAATCCATTTTTGGTCATTATAAATAATAACCATAGTAAATTTTTGTTACCATGGAAAACGTATAATGGGTTAATTAAAAATAAAAATAATGTGATGAGGATTAAAATTTCTTAAAATAATTTCCTTAATTTCATTTTATAAGTCTATATCAACCATAATCAAACAAAATTTTAAAATATAACCTTTTTTTGCGATTTTTTATTTTGGACTTCATATTTTTTAACTAAAAAGAAAATTAAAAAATGTCAATTTCTTTATTTTAATGTAACACCCAAAAATTTTAAAATAATAACATTTTATTTAATAGAATATGTGACATGCAACACTAATCTTAAACAACCCAATAAATATATTTCTTTAAATTTAATCTCTTCCATAGCGTACGGAACACGCAACCCCAAGTCCAAATAAACTGTAATATAGTATTCCATTAGAACCTAGCCGTTAAATAGGAGGGTGTGAATATAAATAACTAAAAAATGAAAATAATTGTTATAAATTTATTAGAAAACATATAATAATCATTTAAAAGAAAAATAATTTTTTTGGAAAAAATGATTTTTTTCTAAAAACGTATTAGTCGCACATTTCAAATATAATTTAAAATTATTATTTACCAATTTAAGGAATTTTATCTGATAAAATCATATTAATTTTAAAAATTATAATATAAAAAATATATTAGGAAGCATTTTTTCTATTTTTCTGGAACATTTCATTTTTGATGAATAATGAAAAATACGTAATTTTAATAGAAAAATGTCTTTTCGTTTAAATTATTTATAAAATAAAATTATATTTTAAATTGTTTTAAAAGTAAAATTTGTTCAATAATATATAAGTTAATATAATTTAGGTCATTTTAAACATTTGAATATTGTATTTTTATGTAAAAACTTTGTAAACTTTTAAACATTTTTCTTTAAAAACTCACTTTTGTTTTCCGTATGTCAGATTAATTTTAAATTAAATTATTCCAATTATTTTAATATAATTTTAAAAAATGTATTCCATATTTTTAATTAAAATAATTTATAATGTATAATAAGGTAAACTTATTTTTTAACCAAAATTAATAGTGAAAAATAGTAAATATTAATTACCATAGTTAATATTAAAATCAATTTATCAAGGGGTTAAAATAAGAAGAAAAGTGTTATAAATTACCTATGAACCTTTAAAACACTATTTGGATGGACATATTTCAACTGTAACTCTTATAGGATTGATAAGGGGCCATTTTGGTGGATTTTGTTGTGATAAAAATGCGGGTATGACTGAATCTTTTCAAAACATTACAAGTGTACCACTCACCTTGCTTATAAAAGGACACCACTCTACCCCCATATTCAAACATTCAAACCTAATTGTTTTAAGAAATACATACAAAAATCAATTAAAATTTTTACTCTTATCATCATTTAAAACTTATTTTGTATATAAATCCATTATAGGAAGGATTTGGTGAAAACCTAATGAGGATACCCAAAGAAGATGTAAGGTTCTTTAACGAGCATTTTTATTTTATTTATTCCCCATACTAATTAAATTATTATTACACTATACTGATATAATAACCAAAATATATTAAATATAGTAAAAAATTTAATTTTAAGTTAATTAATTTAAACCATCCCCACTTCCATAAAATGGGTTTTGAAATCATCATTCATGTGTACGACATATTATTGCCTCGCAAACCGATGTCATTATTTTTTCCATTACTACCTATTACAGTTGGGTATGTTGATGGATATAAAGTATATAAATTATTTTTAAAAAATAATTATACCTATTGAGTCATTATGTAATATATACCTTTATATTGTTCATTCCATAGGGGATATGATAATGTTGCTCGTGTGTACTGCGGACAACTAACTCGCGAAGTGATGTGATTTTTCTTTAACTGACACTTTACATGGGAATTTATAAGGATGATTTTAATGATAATATTTTATATTGATGATATAGTTGTGATATTAATGAAATATTTAAAATTTTATAAAGAAAACATTTCATTTTTTCTTACCTTTTTACTCACTTAATGATGATAACATCGTTCATGTATGTATGGACTACAACATTCATGAAGTAATGTGACTCTTTTCATCAATACACCACATAGATGATATATACAAGTATATAATATGGTAATTAATATAATATTATCATTATATAAATATAAAACTTTACTTAACACCTTTTCATAATGATTAGTGAAAAATGGAAATGTTACTCATGCGTACGTATGGCCTACCATTTCTATGATCATAATGTAATTAATTATTCATAACTATATTTCATGAATGGTTTTAAAAGTATGAATTGTTTATAAATATGATAAATATAACCATATTATTATTCTATAGATTATATAACTATATAATATTCATAATAACCAAATATTTTATAAAAAACACGGATTAGAAAAGAGGGCAATTAACACACGATACAATGAAAATAATAACAAATTATTGGAAAACAAGCTATAAGATGTTATATAAGCATCATATATGATATTATAAATATTAATATGGTTATTTAATAATTTTTAACATGTTTAAAACCACTATACATGTATTTAAATAATTTTCAACCAAAAGTAAGGGTGAGGTAATGGATTTTGTCTCAATTTTATCTCATTGAGGCATATTATAATTTTATGAACCTAATTTTATTTATGTGTTGTATATACTTACCTTTTTAAATTTAATATCATAAATAATTCATTATTCATGGTTTTCTATGTTTCAATTTGAATTATTTCATCTAAGGGTATTTGTTTTTGAAGATTACCAAATGGTAAATAATTTTATAACTCAATTTCCTTTCATTGGGTTATATTAGTTCTTCATTATCATTGATACAATTAGATTTTGTTCATAATGACTTTTTATTATCTTATTTTGTATTTACACTTGTTTTATTTTTATTAATAATTGATACACATAATTGATTCATTTATTAGTTCCCACTTCAATGTTATGATATTTTCAAGGGTTTACGTCACAATATCATTTTAATCTAGATAATTTATACTTGAATTTCCATTAAAGGAATTATTTGATAATTTATTAATAAACCATTTAATTTCTTATCCTTTGGTTATTATTTATATTTTAAAGTAAAAACTCTTTGTTACATAAAATTATTGAGAAAATCCGACTTCATTTCTCTCTTTGGTCAAAAATCTGTTTTCTTCCAAAATAATGTTTTCAAAAAACGTTTTCCAAAAAAATTAGCCTATTAAAAATTACAAATTAAAGGTTATTTTCTTGTTTTTTAATTTTTTGAAAATATTTTGAAAGTTATCTTCTTATCTTTTCCCAAACAATGCACTTTTCTAACCTTTTTACAGTGCAAAAGGAATGTTCTGTTTATCTTAAATGACTTATACAAAATTACTTTTCATCATAACCAAAATTTATTTTAAGCATCCTTTTCAAGTTTACAAAGTTATTTTTAAATAAATTTTTTTTCCTAAAATTATAGAAATTTTTATTTTTTGAAATTGATTTTCAAGGACATCGATTTTCAATATATTTTATGTATTGTAAAATTATTTTAAAAATGATATGGATATTTTCCTAAATAATGTTTTTAAAAATTTTATATTTATCAATGAAAACAACCATTTATTTTATATATACTTTACTGTGGATATGTTGAATTGATACCGTCCTTATTCTCACTCTGGATTTTTTATGATTATTTTGACCATGGATAATATTGTAATTCACTTACTTATTTCATTTTTGTATGTCATTAACTTCCCCTTAAATTATTCCCTTTCCTGTGATTAATGGACCTTTTATTTCACCAAAATATCCATAATATTTATCATATATATATTTATTTATTAAACCATATATCATTTCTATATACAGTGTTATCTATTGAATGTCATTTTTTATTTGGGAAAATATTGATAAATCTGTATCGTTTACTCGATATAGGTATTTGATGATAAAGAATATTGTTTATGAATTAAATTGATTATTTGATATATGAGGAATGACTTGGACATGAAAGACATGTGTGGGGATCGGTTAATAATATCTCCTCTATGCATCGATAGTCTCATGGGAAGAATTAGTTAGATAGAATTTGTTAAAAAGGTTTCTACCCATTAGTTTTAAACTATCTTTAGAACAGAGATTGACGGTAATGGTATCATGTGCACGGGAAACATGAAAACCAATAATCAAGAACCACCTTCATCAATAATTCAGTTATTATTATCAATGATAATTTCAAAATTATATTATCTCTGGATTTATTTCATTCTCAATTTGTTATTTAAATAGCATGTGTGTTGAGTTATTTACCATTCCATATTGATTTTGACGTATTATTCATGATATTAATGTTATTGAAATGAAAGTTGTTTTAAGTTATTTATATTTCCATATTTATTATTATCCCTGGTATTTTCACATTTATAATATCTCTAGATTCACTTCTTATCTGTTTATTTATTACATGTCATGTTTTTTTAGTTATTTACCTTTCCATATTGATTATTTTTATTGATTCATGATTTCTTCCATTTTACTTAACCCTTACTGAGCATTTGAGATCACCCATATTTGTTTTATTTCTCAATAATCCATAAAGTGTACTATGTTTGATATTCAAGGATATGTTATAGAAAATAATGTTGATCTCAAAAAAAATTTGTAATTTTTTATTCAAATATAATGTCAGAATCAAGTATCTAACTAGTTTAGAAAGGTTGGTAAACTATTTGTTCCTTAGGATGTGATTCCTTATAATTTATTGCAATGTAATAAAGTAGGCACTGGCTCCAGGATACTATGGTTTGGTCTCTACTATTGGTAAGATAGGATTTTTAGTTGAATCCTTGGGAACTAGATTTAGCAAGACATAGATTTGGGATTATAACCCTATGATAGACGTTGAGGATAAGTATAAAATAACAACATAATGTTTTGGTAAGGTAGATATTATGTGGTTTTTCCTTTATATAAATCACTATTTGGATACTAAAATTAGAAATGGTTCTATAATAGAGGTACCTAGGGGTAATAACTCTAAAAAGGGAACATTGGGCTTGACCTAATAGTAACATGGTTTACAAAAATGGGCCTTACAATGCCCATGGTTTTCAATCTTGGGGTATATGATTTGGATAATTTATAACATCTTTACAAACCATTATGAAGGATTTAAATCAATGATTACAATTAATTACCATGGTAAAACCTAAGGTGTCATATATTGAAAATAATGTGTCATGATTTATACATCCTAGAAATTACTATATGGTTTTCCCACTACGATTATTTTTTCTTACACTATACTCTTTGGTTTTAGTCAATGTATTGAAACTAAAAGAATTATATTAACATTTAAAATGAAAAAATATGTGGTGAACATGATCAACCAAATGGGATGATGATGGGAGTGAAATATATCATAATTATTCTTAATCCGTTAATCGAAAATATGATTATCATCCTATACATTAACCAAATCATAGAATCACCAAAGAATAAAATGATGAAAGTTTATAAGAGCTTGAGTGGTAGAGTCCTCATAGTAAATAAGGATTTGTTTACATCATGTTATAAATGTGTAATGAAAATTATAGTAAAGTGTCTTGAAGGAATGGTAAATTGATTTATGTGTTGAAAAAAAGGGAATAATTTAAATAATTGTCAAGGAAAAAATGAAGAGTAATACGGGAGGAAATAAATCTCATTCTAAGGATACATTTATAGTTATTTGTCTTAAATGTGGAGATCTTGGGAATTATTAAAATCAATTACCTCTTCTATAGGTTAAACCCTAGACTAAAAAGTTACTATATTGAGATAAACCGGATGAAGTATTGATGTATTGGGATTAAAAAATTAAATTTTATAAGTATTTTTTGTTGTATTTGGTGGCCCCAAACCAACTAATTTTTACTTTATTCATTAATAAATACCTTATCCCATATTGATTGTTCTTTTACATGACAATTCATGTGATAATGTCCTAAAGATAGTTGTTTCATTAAAAGGTCATAGTAGATCCCTACTATAATGAGAACCCTAAAGTTCTATAAAATTGTTCTTGAATATATGTTCTATAGTCATATGATGTTATTTTAGGGTCATAAATAATATAGGTAATTAGGGATAAAGACTCATAAAACTTTGAGTCACCTTCTCATGGTGTTCTCCCTTGGTAATATCCAGAACGATATTATGAGAACGAGACCCGCCAGTAGAAAATCCACATTTCATAGTGTCATTAGATGTTCTTATCTGTGGATGTGTGTATTGGTCATTAGACTTTAAGATTAAGATTAATGGGTATTACAACTAGTTCACTTAGATGTATTGATGAAAACAGTGATGTCACATTGTTCGCATCAAGGTAGGATATATTGGGTGCCTCACAAGTAATAATGCATAAATAGATAATGCGAGAAATGATTTTTTACCTTCTATTCCATAACAGAAGTAGATATCTCATGCCTTTTGATGGAATTGATATAGCCTAAATAAATCCATGGTCATGGTAAAAAATTTTCAAGTTCAATTATAGAAAGTTAAAGAAATAATAATCAAGTACATGGGTTGATGGAACCAGTATGAAACTCGCTTGATTTGAGATATAGAGATAGAGGCATTACATTACACAGTAAGTGTTCGTAATAGGTGACACGTCATTGTGGCATTAACTTCTTTCTCTATGGGTGCCTTGACGTGTTTCTAGATGCTAACATTAGAATTTAGGTAGGTTCCGCCTAATTCCACTGAGAAAGAAACCTAGAGGGCCACACACTATGTGTGTCCATTTATCTTAGTTAAATATTAATTTAACAATTTGAATAATGATTATTCCCAATTGATGTTTAATAATTATTCAAGGATGACTGATCACATTAATGTCGACACTAGGTATTCCAGAGAATATATTTTTGGGAAAATAATATATTTATTAGTGACTAATGTAGAAATATTTAATTAATAAATAAATTGTCACTATTCAAGGTATAATAAATGTGGTGGAGGAAATAAAGAAAACAAAAAAAACAAAAGTACAAACCGTGTATATTAATATACATGGCATGTGGTTTTTCTGGGGATTTGTGAGAAATAATATTATTTAATCAATTAAATAATATTAGGTGTAATTCGTTGGGCGTATGTCAAGTAATAATAATAGTCAACTGTTATTATTAGACATGGGGTCTTACTAAGAATTAAATGAAATGAATAAATGCTTTTGGGTAATTAATTCATTTTATTATTCTAAGTAATTAAAAATCCAAATTATATAATTCTCATTATCCTAGCCATTTTATGGTGGTTGTGCCCAAAAGATCTAGAAAAATCTCTTTATCCAAGAGGGAATTCTTTTTCTTCCAAGAACACTCTCAAGCTATGAGAGATATCCTCCTCCACCAGATCAATGAGATTTCTTTGGAAGTGCCTCTCAAGACGATAGAAGGCGGACATCGCAAGTGAAGGATATTACGTGCTTGCACCTAGAGATCCCTTCGATGATGTATAGAGATACATGGATCCCATGTAGATCACCACTTGAGGAATACTACACATTGATTCTACGACACAACAACAGATCACATCAGATCATGACCAGAAACATCAACGGAGAGAGAATTCCATCAAGGTAATTCTTGTATTTTAATTAAATTTATTATAACCAACATATGATGATCCTCTATATGGTTTCGGGACTCCATTCCTTTATTTCATTCTTCGTTCTATTCCTAAGAAACCGAATTTTTATTGTCATGACGGATCTCGGATTGATCATTTCTAACAAAAAAATTAAAGTTTGGTACACCCACCAATGCGCTTCCGCTGTGCCCGGAACCTACAAGTTGTATCAGAGGGGTCATATCGTTGATAATAATTATTTAGATTTTCTTTTTTTATTTATGCAACTAATAATTTAGTTATTTCAATTGATGTTTTTTATTCTAAAAATATTAATCTTGAGATCTATTCCTCATCTTTCGTTTCTCGTTCACCTTACAGAAATGATGTATTCTTTTAATTTTGATTAAAATAAAATATAGGATCTCATATGGAGGTTCCAAAGCTTTCTGTCCATACAACACTAGAACACACAACAAATATTCGGCATTACACACTGTGTAGTATTGGTTCCATGCACCAAGATAGTCCGCCAAACCAGGTTGTGTCATTGGATCTGATTTAAGTCTTTATAACTTCATGTATTGACTAAGAACAGGTGGCACATTGTTTTTGGATTACACACCATGTTTACCATTGAACATGGCATGTATTCTCTTTAGGATAGAGTTGAACTGTGAACCCCATACACAGATTTCTTGGCTGGAAACCTTGTAACATCAATACTACATGGCATGTGTCCCACTGAAAATTATGTGTACTCTAAAGATTTACTATGTACATTTACACGCCATGTCCTCAGGTGTGTACTTCGGATGGATGGTGAATAAAAGTACATGTTGTGTAGTCGAAACTAAATATCATTTACTCATCCAAATTATGCATATTTATTAAAATTTGTTATTATATTATACAAACCCTTGAGACGTGTACCATAGTTTGGGCATAAATATGAGTTGCAACACATGATATGTGTTATATATATATGTGTGTGTGTTTAATTTAACATCTGTGTAATGTTCATTTCTACTCATTGGGTAGTTATGAATAGGAATTCACCGGGTTTCCTTCATGATAAAAGTTATGTACAAAGATAATTTTAAATGAATTAATTTGTTTAAAATTATGATGGATGAGAATCTCAAAAAATCATAAAAGGGATTAAGATAAAAGGATTGATTAATTAAAGATAATTAATTGACTCAATCATGATTTATCTTAAACAAGAATGATTAAAGAATTGAATGCTAGTTTTATTTATGTGTAAATATCATTTCATGTGTGGATGATCATGAGATAGACCAAGACCTTTTTATGTGAATGGTTTCTTTTAATTTATTTATTTAAATTAAATGTGTTGGCCCGCGAGACTTCTCCCCATTAATATGTAGGGCATGTGTGCCCAAGGTTTCTTTTATGTAAAACCCCATTTTACCCCTCACCTATGAGTGAGATAAAATCATATCTAATGGATAGAGCTCTCAATCTAGTGGAGGAGGCTCAAGTTAGAAGCCAAGGTTAAACCAATCCAAGGAGATACAAAGGTGTACAAGTGGAAAGTTGTAAACACGAACCCAAAATGTTCAAGGTTTTTCTCCCCTAGGTCTTTGGTTAGTTTATCAACCACTGGATAAACTAACATATAGATCAAGCTCATGATCATACCATTTATTTTATTTCTATCAGTTGCATGGTTTATTTATTTTGGGTGTGTTGTCATGGTCGCACAATTAATGAATTAACAAATCATGCAAGATGGAACTAAAATACGACCATCTTATGGGTAGATATTATCGTAGACATGGTTAATCACTTAAGTATATCCCACTTAAAATTAAAAATCATGTAATAAAAGATAAAAAAAATAAAAATTTACGTATAAGGATAAAATCCCTCGAAGAAATATTAAGTCGGTATAGCCTTCCATAATCTTTGTTAGAATCAAACCATAGTTCAAAGTGTTTGACTAACCCTAGTTGGGGTGCTTTCAATTATTGTAGAATTATAAGTCAAGGTTTTAGGTTTAATTAACTTGGTTCAGATCAAGGGTTGACTTCCATAGTAGGACTTGGTGTGACCAAGAGTTAAAGGTTGAGGAAATCCAAAATAAAAGGATTTTAGGATTTGGGAGTCCACTCAGCGGATCAAGGAGTTGCGAGTTAATACAGTTGGAATTTGTAATGCCTACCTAAAACCCTTCAAGTTTCTTGACCAACCCTAGTTGGGGTAACGAAAATATAAATATGGATCCTTTCCACTAGAATATTCAAGAAACAGAATATTCTAAAGTCAATGTTGAGGGCTATTGGGTTTTGATAAAATAGTGGGAGACTAATAAGTATTAATTTATTTGTTTGTCTCGGTTTTATCATGATAAAGTAGTAAAAATTTGATCATATTAATTTGTAATACTGGAAAGAAAAATGACCTCAAACATATCATTTCTAACCATACTAGAGAAGGAAAACCTTCTCACCAGCACCAATTTCCAGGAATGGAAGAGCCATTTATGCGTCATCCTTTACCACGAGAGAAAATTGTATGTGCTGGAAGAACCTATTCTAGTTGAACCTAGAAAAGAGTTCAGTGATGAGGAACTATCTCTCTATATGAAATATATGTATGATTCCACAGATGTCCAATGTTTCATGCTATTGGTTATTCCTAATGAGCTCTTGAAGCAACATGAAAACATGTATGTGTATAGCTTGATGTCTCACCTTAAGGATCTCTATCCAGAGAAGGTAGGGCAAGAGAGATATGGTATTTCCAATGATTTTTCACAACTAATATTGGAGGGTTTATGCCACCTGGGCCTCATGTAATCAAGCTTATTAGCTACATTGAACGTCGGGACATCTTAGGGATTAAGTTCCTGGATAAGTTGTGTACAGATCTAATCCTATCATCACTTCCCAATACATTCTCTCTATTTAATGTCAACTACAACATGAGAAACAACGAGAAGAGTCTATTGGAACTTCTGACCTTAATTCACCAGGTAGATAAGGAAATGGGGCATGACAAACCTATAGTCCTTATGGTGAATAAGAAAATGAAGGACATTGTAAAGGGTTCAGGGATTCATAAACAGTTTGAAGCCCATAAGTATTTTACCTCCAAGAAGGGGAAGATCTAGAGGCAAGGTAAGGAATGGGAGGTGGTATGTTTTTCATGTGGAAAACAAGGCCACTAGAAGAGGAACTTCACCCAGAATCATGGTGACTCTAAAGGTGTGTTCTTTATTGAGTGTA
This sequence comes from Viscum album, assembly GCA_963277665.1. Classification (NCBI taxonomy): domain Eukaryota; kingdom Viridiplantae; phylum Streptophyta; class Magnoliopsida; order Santalales; family Viscaceae; genus Viscum; species Viscum album. The sequence continues at coordinate 377,940,599 of OY728132.1, forward strand.
ATCTTTCAATTTCTACACATTTAGTATTAGATACAACTTTTGGGGCTCACATCTATATTCCAATACAGGAAACAAGTAGATTTAGAAATATTTCCATAGGATAGGTGGATCTTCGAGCTGCAAATGGCATGAGGCTGGCTACATTGGCCATTGGTGATTAACATCTCTCATTTTCAACTAGTATTCTTTTGGTTTTACATGACCGTTATTATGTGCCTAGTGTTACCTAAAACATAATTTCAATATCATGTTTGGATATTGAAGGATTTATTTTCAAGTTTGTAAATAAGGGTTTTTTCTTTTATAAGAACAACGTATGTTATGGTATGGCACATTTAGATAATGGTTTGTACGTATTAAATCACGAAAACGAAGTGTTGTAAATCGATAATGAAACAAACATACATGACTCATACATCACCCAATTGTGGCATCATCGTCTCGGTCATGTAAATGAGAATCACTTGACAAAGCTATTCTAAGATGGTTATTTAGACTCTATTAAGCTAAAACCACTTGATAGATGTCATGCTTGTTTACAAGATAAAACGACTAAGACGCCTTTTAGTGGAAAGGGTGAAAGGGCCACAAAGCTTCTAGGATTGGTGCACACGGATGTGTGTGAACCATTTCTAGTAGAATCTTGAGGTGTAATTTATTACATCATTACTTTTACTGATGATTTGAGTAGATATTTCTATGTCTACTTGATGAGTTATAAGTCAGAGTCCTTAGGTAAATTTAATGAATTCAAGAATGAAGTAGAGAATCAGATTTCTTAGAAGAAAAAGAAGCTTCGATCAAATTGAGGTGGAGAATATTTGAACCAAGGGTTCATAGATCTTCTACAGGAGTCTGAGATTCTATATCAACTCACTCCTACTTATACACCACAGTGGAATGGTGTTCGTAAAAGGAGGAACTACACCATTTTGTACATGGTGAGGTCGATGGTGAGTCATGCAGGTCTTCTATTATCATTTTGGGGATATGAATTACAAATTGCATCATACACATTAAACAGAGTACCAAATAAGGTGGAAAATGGAATTTCCTCCTGGTTATGGAATGGAAATAAACCCATTTTGTCACACACACATGTATGGGGATGCGAGGCATTTTTTAAAGACTTCTCAGGAAACAAACTAGCAACCTAGAACAAAAATACTTATAACTCACTGACCAGGCATCTGATTGACGCACTGTCTATTGTGTTGGGTCCCTTTTGACGTGACGGACCTTTGGAATACTTCTTCTTGGGGCTTCGGGGAAATTGGTGTATCAACTTGTGGCTTGAGGAGTGGACCCTCCCAGAATCAAGTGATCTTAGTGCAGGAACCCTGTAAATGGTTGTAACGGGAAGAAAGAACATCAATCCTATGTGGGTCAGCATATATCAATCATGTGTGGGTCACATTCAGTGTGGGTTAACACTCAAAAATTGTTTGTTTATCAGCACATGCCGATCCTATGTGGGTCAGATCCTGTGTGGGTTAGCAGGGGTTAGTTACCTATCGATCCTGTGTGGTTCAGATCCTATGTGGTTTAGCGGGGGTTAGTTACCTATCAATCCTGTGTGGGTTAGAATCAGTGCTTCTTAAGAAAATAAGATGATCTATCCTATGACTAATCATTTGTAATTTTGTACATAAGTTATACCTGATTGTGAACTAAGTCTTTTACCTTTGTGGTGTTATCATCGTGATGTTACCTATGTGGTACTTTTATCTTCGTGTTGTTACCAATGTGGTATATCTATCTTCTTGGTGTTACCTATGTGTTTAATCTACCTTCGTGGTTTTTTATTTATGGTGTTACTTGTGTGGTACTTCTATCTTTGTGGTGTTACCTATGTGGTACTTCTATCTTCGGGGTGTTACCTATGTGGTATTTATACCTTCGTGGTGTTGTCTTCGTGGTGTTACCTATGTGATACTTTTATCTTCATGGTGTTACCTGTGCAGTACTTCTACCTTTGATATGTTACCTTTGTGGTATTCTTCCTTCATTTATGAGATGATTATATCTTGATAACTTAGGTATATGTATGGGAATATACCTAAGTAGAGTATATTTAAATCTCTTCATGTTTAAGATGGAGGTCTCGCTTTGTCATTTTACCTTTGTGGAACTCTGTGAGACCTACAGGGGTATCAGTGTCCCTACTGAGTATCGTTATACTCACCCCTACATGGGCTATGCCCGCACCTTATTGTGTCTTATGCAGATGACAGACAGCATTGATCAAGGGTGAGGGATCTAGGACTGGACGGTGCTTGGAGGTGGACCATATGGTGTGACCTGACACAACAACTACTGATCGTGAGCTGTACCTACCCTTCAGGTAGGATCCTCAGTGGATGATCCATGAGCTATTTTTCACTTTTCAGTTTTATTTTTACTTTTCAGTTGTACTTGTACTTTTCAGTTGGGCTTGTATTTTGGCCCCTTACTTTAAACACACTTTTACTACATCAGTTTAATTTGTGGTTGATTCTTCTTGTGTTTATGGACTGTGTGTATGTACAGGATAAAAGGAGATGCCTTCCCGTTTTTGGGATACGTCTTTCCTATTCTAGTCGCTAGCTCCTAGCCTATGGAAGGCGGGCTTGGAGTAGTAACAGCACTGGCCCTGGGGTACGGGGCATGACAAAGAGTAAGAGAATGGGTGAACTTCTGAGAAGTTTCCCAGGGTGCGTGTGAGTGAGAACAAAACACACTAAAAAAGACATGTGTTGGCCTATGGGGACTGTCATTAGTCAGATGACCCGTTCGAGCATGTGGGTGGGCCACAGGGTGGGGACCACGTGTTTGTGGGGAAACTTTTGGTACCTGGTGGGCCAGGAACGGACGACCATGTCAAGGCGGGGTGTCTGCGCTATCTTTGGGGCCCAGTTTTTACATTTGGTATCAGAGGAGGAACCCAGCCTTAAGTGTGGTGCACTACCTGGGTTGAGTTGTAGGTCTCACAATGAGGACGTTGTGCTCTAAAGGGGGGTGACTGTAACACCCTAAAATAATAAAGGGTTAAATTAAAAAATGATATAAATCATGTCAACAAGGTGTACCTTTCTTTTCAAGAGCCTGCCTGATTAGAACTCCATAGTTAAGTGTGTTTGGTCTTGAGTAATGATCAAGATGGGTGAAATTCTGGAAAGTTTCTCAGGGTGTGTATGAGTGAGGACAAAACACACTGAAAAGGACATGTGTTGGCCTGTGAGGACTTTAATTAGTCAGATGACCCGTTCAGGCACGTGGGTGGGCCCTAGGGTGGGGACCACATGTCTATGTGGAAACTGGTAGTACCTGACAGGCCAGGACTGGACGATCATGTTAAGGCGGGGTGTTTGTGCTGTCTTTGGGGCCCATTTTTTATAGTGATTATTGCCAGACAAGCCTTATTTCATGGGAGGGGGAACATCCTCAAAAAGGATAGTCGGGGAAATATTGACTTTGATGAAGTTTATGCTCAAGATACACAGGAGTTGGTATATGAAAAGATTCCACAGGCCTTCATGGAAGAGGTTCCAGAAACACAAGTACTGCATAGGAGCTCAAGAGAGGTAAGGGAACTAGAGATATATGGTTTTATAGACACCAAGGATGGTGAATCATTATTATTGTACAATGATGAACCTATGTTCTACAAGGAAGTAGTAGAAATCTTAGAAGCTGCAATATGGATAGAATCTATGAATTCTAAGATAGATTCCATGTATCAGAACCAAGTTTGGATTCTGGTTGATGAGCCAATTGATGTAAATCATGTTGGATGAAAATTGGTATTCAAGAAAAAGTTGGACATGAAAGGTTAAGTTAGCACCTATAAAAAAAGTCTAGTGGATAAAGTATTTGTACAGTGTTAAGGAATTGACTATGATGAAACCATCTTTCCAATTACCATGTTTAAATCCATAAGAATCATACTTTCCATAGCAGTTTACCATAACTATGATATTTGGAAGATAGATGTCAAATCAACATTACCTAATGGGAACCTTTAGGAAGATGTCTACAAGACACAACCATATGGTTTTGTGACACCAGGTGAATCCAAACGGGTTTTAAAGTTTCAAAGAACCATTTATGGATTAAATAAAGCATCCAGGTCATTGAACATTCGATTTTATGAAGTCATAAAGGAATTTGTTTTCATTAAGAAAGAATGTGATCAATTTGTTTATAAGGTGTTTAATGGGAATTCAGTCATTATCCTAGTAGTATAAGTTGATGACATATTACTTATTGGAAACAATATACCAGTATTACAATCAGTTAAGGACTGGTTGAATAGTTTTTTATCCTTCAAAAACTTAGGTGAAGCATCCTACATTCTAGGGATCAATATCATTCGTGATAGATCCAAGAAGCTGCTTGGACTAAGTCGGGGTACATATATTGACCAGATACTAAATAGATTTAGTGTTGAAAATTCCAATAGGGGATTGGTTCCCATGTCACATGGATTATATATTTTTAAGAAAATATGCCCTCAGACCCAACATAAGAAAGATAGAATGAGTAAGATCCCATACACTTTGGCTGTAGGATCCATCATGTATGCCATGTTATGTACCAAGCTTGATGTTTCCTATGCATTGAGCATGGTAGGTAGATATCAATAATACCCAAGAGAACATCATTGCACTACTGTTAAGACTATCCTTAAGTGTAGAGACCCAATTCTTGACGTACATAGACATTACATTACTTTTTTGGAATACTTAATACATGACAAAAACAGACACCTAAAGACTGTATTAGTTTAGTGTCTTTGGAAAATCGGAACATAATCTTCTAATCATGGTGAAAGATCTTCAACATCTCCCATAAAGATCTTCCCATTTAGTTTTCTTACCTAAAACCTTTCTTTATATCATGGGGAAAATAAAACATAAAAAAAGGATGAGCTCAAATTCTCAGTAAGGGTAAACATGGAGAACATAAAACAACCCCTTAACATTTGAATGTAAGAACATGAACATAAAACATCGAAATCATGAGTCATGTCATAAATCTTGGGAGTGCATAAGGAATAGACCATAAAGAAACATTAATCAAGATAAAATATCATGGGAAGAAAACATGTAATTATGGAAAACCATTAAGCACATGATATTATTTCCATAGTTGCCAAGGCATTTCTACCAAGACTATCATAGTGGACAATGTCCATTACTGAACCGGGTTTACTTGTCGTTCCAGCCCTGTATTACTAAACTGGATTTACTTACCATTCCAGCCATGTCTATCTCATGATATATAAATATTTACCTAATGCATTGGAGGGAGATATAGGTCCCAAACATCTCATAATTAAATCATTCTTAGGTGTTCCACAAAGTATACATAAAACATTCATCATAACCAAAAGAATAAAATGGGTTTCATAAACATCATCCCATCATAAAATAATGCACATAAAACAAATGGATATCATTTCATCGTAATAAAATAAAACCATGTAAATAATAGAGACATTATACTTGAAACATAAACATACTAAATAATGTCATCTATGATGGAAAACACTTCAAATGAATTCTTGAGGAAAATAACATTTCTTCTTCAAAATTATTTTCTTTTAACAAAATGCCATTAATTTTTAAAAGAAACAGATTTTGTTGAAAATAATATTGAAATCTTGTATAGAAATCTTCAATAAAATTAGGCGTTATGAAACTGTAAAAATATGTTCATGCCATATAAGTTAAAACAATATTCTCCTCGTACTTTTGCCGAAAAAGTCAAAGAGTTCCTCGTATGGTAATCAAAAGAAAGATTCATTCCATAACACAATGTAAAAGTCAAAGAGGTGTAAACATGACTTTAAACATACATGGAAGAATATTAAACACTTTATGAAAAACATTTTTATGGACATGGATGAAAAATATAAACCTAGTAAATACTTACGAATAAACAATCTCGGATAAGAACAAGATTAGAATAATTATCCCTTACCTTAGGTCTGATATGCTTTGTACGTATCTGAAACTCCTGTATAATAATTTAAATAATGAAATTGACTTATTCTAGAATAATATTAATTGTTATGATATCATATATGGTCATATTTTTATCTTTTTATTAGTAATATTTCATTGCTACTTGTTATTCGGGTGTTCATTGATTTATGTTCTTATACGTGTTTTGTCAAATAAATTCTTATTCCACTTTTCAGGTTAAAGATACATCATTTACAGAATAGTATTAGTGTAATATATATCATATTTAATTCATTAAATTCATTTATATAATCACTATTCAATGAATATCATGTAGAACAAGTCGCATCACATTGTGGAGATGGTAGGCCATACGTACGCACGAGCGATGATATCATTCCCATGATTGTGGAATTGTATTGAAGTGTATGGTGTATAATATTTCAGAATCAATATCACTTTAAAATAATCATATATAGTTATTTCTTCCATCCTTATACCCATCCAAGTATGTTAGTGATGAAATAAAATATTACACCACGACGGGGAGACGATAATCCGTATGTATGCACGCGTGATGATTTCATTTTTTTCATAAGATGTCTAGAAGATAGAATATGGTTGTTTCATATAATAAAATATCACTATAAAAGTGATACTTTAGTTATTACTTAATAATGAAACAACTCATATTGAGGATGTAGGAGAAGAAATAAGTTTGGAAGAATCGGTAAAAGATATTACCTCTTCTTCGAGGCGCCTCCCCTTAACCTCATCTTAGGGAAATAAGTTTCTCTTTGAATAAGACCAGGACCTCTAGTAGGTTTATAGGGTTGTGGAGAAGTGAAATGGTAAGGGTTTGGACGAATTTGAAATCTCAAAAATGATGTGAAGTGGGGAGGGAGGAGGTGCCCTTTTATAAGGGAGGAGAGGGGCACCTTTGGAAACATAAAAATATTAATTTATAATAAATTGAAGCCCCACTTAAAAACATCCAAAATGACTCAAATATGAATATTAGATTATATAGGGTTGTATTCTCATCAACCAATAATATTTAGACTTGTTGGAAATTTAATTTAAACCTTATCAACATTATTTATCGTTATTTAATCTATTTAATTTTATTTGTGGTAATAAATTTCTAAATTTTAAATTTTTATAAATAATTACTTATGTGTTGTTAATTATCCATAATTTGGTACTTTATGAAATTTTAGACCATATAAATTTCAATTTATAATTTTTAAATATTTTTGTGATTTTTAAACAATTTAATAATATGTTATTTTTATAAAATAACAATAGTGTTAATTTTGAAACTATTTATTTAGTTGAATTTAAATAAAATACATATAGAGGATATATTTGAAAAAAAATGTTTAATAGATTACTAACAAGTTATATTCATTTAGAAAATTTGTGGAGAACATTAATTAGTCCATATAATACTTATTTTAATATTTTTAAATCATCTATTTGATATTTCTCTTAATGAAATTATTACTACAAACTTTTTGTATAATTATTTAATATAATTATTTGTTTCATAAAATTTAAAAATAAAATACTATGATAAAGATAAATATAATATATTTCATAATAATACTTTTACTCTAATTTATCATCTCAAAAAAACAACATATAAATTGTTATATTTGTTAAATTATGAAGGTGACAACTTTGACATCATTTAAAATAAAATAATATAAATGTCCTAATCTCTTTTATACGGATCCAAATGGTCCCCAAGTCGACCCTTTGATGATTATGGTATAGATATACTCGACCAATATGTTTTGGTCAAATTTTGGGCCTTTGTATGTGTATTATTACTTTAATAAAAACTATATTATTGATTTTTCACTAAGTAAATAATTTCTGCATTATTAATGTATAAGCTATTAAGGTAATTAAATATTTCATAAAAATTAAAAATAAATTACCATAAAAAATAAAATAATTTTAGATTTCAAATAATTTTTTATAATCGAATTTATATTCTGTATAACATTATATTAAAAGTACATTAACTATTGAACTTTGAGTGACACATATTTCACTTTCCTTTAAATAAAATAAATTAAAGGTCTTAATCACATCCAAGTGGGTTCAAATAGATTCCATTTATACCCAATTATGTTTTAGGATGAAATATAATCATCCAATTATATTAAGACAAGTGTTAGGGTAATTTTATAATATTATATTTATCATTAATTACCTGATTTACCTTTAACTATGGTAAATAAAATTTACCGTAGTTACTATTCATAGTGCCTAAGAATAAAAAATAGCCCATTAACATAATTTTTACCTACTAATTCCAAATATGGAAATAATTTTTCCAAATTCAAATCAAATAAGTGGCATAAATTAATTTAAAATTAATCTCGTTGTTAAGAAAATGAGGTTTAAAAGTTAAAACATTGGAAAAGATTGAAATGATTTTACCTATTAATTCAATGTAAAATCAATGATAATTACATACATTACATTAAATGGTAGAAATATGTTCTATTTATACATTAAAACCATTAAATATTATAATTTAACCATAAAAATTATTACGATGAAAAAAGTTTTTTTAAATTAAAATATAGCGTGTTTTTACTATTCAATAAAATATGAAAGCTATCAAAATAATATGAAAAATTTATACAAAGTAAATTTTTATATCCTGATTCCAAAGAAGAATTTTATTTTGTCAAATTGAACATATAAACTTTTCAAAACTAGATTTATAGTGGGTGTGCCATCAAAGGGAGGGAAAGCTGCATTTTTTTAAAAATACTTATTTTACCCAAAAAATTTATTTTGTTCTCATACCATGTTCTATAAAATGTGTAAGATCAATAATAATATTATAAAATTTAAATTTTAGTTAATTCTATTCATAACCGCTAGTTCATAATAATATTATAAAAATATATCGTTGTTTAGTGAAACCCGGTATTACGTACTATACACGCTATCTAGGAAGGTCATGATTGCATGTAATGCTAGCCATGTCAGGGTTGTGTGTAGTGAATCCTCCCTTTGGTATTGCGTATAAAATAATGAAAACTTATTTCATTTATACATTAAACAAAATCTATACTTAATGTTGTGTAGAATAATTTCTACAAAAGGAACATGAAATTGTGTGTAACACGAGCCAAGAATAGTGTTGCGTATACTGCAAGCTAATACGGTGTTGCATATACTACAATCTAATCTTGGTGTAGTGTACAATAGAAGACATCAAAGAAATTAAAAATAATATATCTCATAAAATCTAGGGGTGTTACATTCTACCCCCCTTAATATGAATTTCGCCCTTGAAATTCGTCGGGGTTATAAATGGTTTTCCACTTGAAAGTTTCATTCATAGAAACCCACATCGTAAAAAGGAATACTAAATCATCATTTTAAAAAGGAACGTTAGAAACATAACGGATACCCAAATTAACTCATCACTGGGTTTCTACATAGAAGAATATAGTTGAAAATATTGATATGGAAGAGAAATATAACCATCATGTTTGGATGAAGAGTGGTAGAGAACATGGCTATGAAAAATCCAACAATCACAAAGCCATAAATTTGTGATGATCTTAGGTACCGTCTGATTCATCAGATATGAGGGCACTAGGACAACATTTTGGTTTTCAATATCATTTCCCTAATGTTGAATAATTTTTGAATTAAAAGAAATACTTACTTGATTTTGGTACAATCTCACTGTTGTATGTGCCTCGAACAATTTACACTTCATCTCTTAAAGAAATAAAGTTGAATTTATCTTCTGTAAAGTGTTAGAAGATCATTCGATAGAATTATAGTTCATTCCATCTGTCTCAAACATAAGGTTTGTAAAAGTTATATACATAAGTCCATCTTATGGTGAGATTAATCGTATATGGTTTCAAAAATAGACTTATACTTCATCTATCAATCCTCTTAATAAAATAAAACTAGTTTCTACTAACCAGGGAATTTCTGTAGGCAAGTGGTAGGCGATAAAGTTCTGTCACACTACGGTTGTGGGTTTGATTCCTGCAATCTTGTCCGACGCGACAGGTTGTCGCCCGTCCTGCGGGTTATCCTTATTCTAAAACTACACTACTATAAAATTCTAGAAATAATATCGAAAAAAAGGTTCTATCCTTAAACAATATTATCCTATGTCCAACATAATCCATATCAAATCTTTACGCTTATCTAAAATACTTCTATCCAAGCTCATAGTATAAAGAAAACGATTATTAGAAATGTCATCAACCAAGCATGTGAATACCATCATTTATCCCCCATATATCATAAGATATATCTTGTTGATCGCATTCCAAACACGTGAATTCCTTAATATTAAATTCTCTTGAAAAATTAATACACACTGAGCCTTAGTGAAAACATGAATGCTATCAAAAGTTAACACTTTCCACATGCAAAAATCCCAAAATTTCTATATACTCAAACCATGATATCACTTTGTCCTTATATCAGTCATGAGCTCATTAATACTATCAAACATATTATTTTCTTCTTATCCCTTCATTATGCGCATATCATCTGTTTTCAAACAATATTTCAATCACTTTACATGGTTACCGGTACCATATTATTATTGAAAACCATAATATACCAATACATAAATATTCCAATATTCCACGATACTACAACATTATTTTGGAATCCCATTACATAAACACTTTATCATTCCACCACATTGTTTTCATATTCAACATCACCTATAGTGATCACATGTGACTTCCCTTTTTCCTTTTCCTTAAGAGGTTGTTGATGTCGATCATCATTAACCCTTGGATTAGGGAATTGATTAGCATAATTCCCCATTTCCTTGCACTTGTAGAATTTAAGTGTTGGTGGTGCGCTCTCTGTAGTCTTTTCATTATTCACATCATTAAATACCCTTTTTCCATTACTTCGATACTCAGTTGCTCAATGACCTTCTTTTCCACACATAAAACATTTTCTAGTCCCTTTAAGACAATCTCCACCATGCTTCTTTCCACACTTTGAGCATAAATAAACATTTGTCTTATTTTCACCATTGTTTTGAGATTTTGTCTTGAACTCCATCATTTTGTTTCTTATCAAAACCATGAGATGGATATGTGGAACCAACTTTTAGTTCTACCTTGATAGCACAATGCACAATTTCTTCATAGCTACTGATGTCTCTTATAGATAATGCCCATCGAAGACTTGGTTTTAGGCCACTGAAGAATCGATTAATTTTACTTTCAGGTCGGATGATAAATCCAGATGCATACCTTGAAAGCTGTGTAAAATTCACCTCGTATATACCAACAGATTCATCATGCTTTTTCTTAAGCTCAAGGAATTCCTTTCCCATCTTCGTTTGAAGAAAACGAGGAAAGTACTTATTGAAAAACAAGTTCTTGAACTCGTCCCATTCCATTGATTCAATTTCATCTTGGGGCCCTGTATTCTTAATTAGAGTCCACTACTGGTCTGATTCACCTTCTAAACGGTAAACTGCCAGAATGAATTTTTCATGTTCTAAACATCAAATTATGTAAAATATCGTTTCAATGGTATTGGTCCACTGTTCAGCGACAAGTGGATCAGAAGACCCACTAAAAGAAGGTGGGTGTTGCATCATTAAGGACTCAATAGAATAGTGTTCCCTTCTATGCTCATTTGGAAGTCCAGAATGATTCATAGCTTGTGTAATTATAGCAATAATATTTTTCACTCTATCTCCTATAACATTGTCTTGTTCAGGAGTAAAATCATTGCATTTCCCATTAAATTGATCGACAGGGTTCCTTCAGGTTCCAGCCATCATCTAAAACTCAAAAAGAATATTGTAAGAGGAAAAAATCATGCTAGGAAAATAACAGAATAAATGGTGATTACTTTCAATATCAAACATCTTAGGTTTAATTTTATGATTGTTACCATAATCCTAGGACTATAGCCTATACTTATACTTAACCCTAGGGACATCCCTAGATATACCATAGAAATATCTCTAGGGATCTCACTAAATTTTCCGCATCCTAGTTACAAAGGCTGACTAAACCTTCGCTCTGATACCAACTATAGATACCCAAATCTTGACATACATAGAAATTACATTACTTTTGAGGAATACATAATACATGTCAAAAACAGACGACCAAAGATCATATTAGTTTAGTGTCTTTGGAAACTCAGAACATAATCTTCTAATCATGGTGAAAGATCTTCAACATCTCCCATAAAGATCTTCCCCTTTGGTTTTATTACCTAAAACCTTTCTATATGTCATGGGGAAAAGAAAACATAAAAAAAGGGTGTGCTCAAATTCTCACTAAGGGTAAACATAGAGAATATAAAACAATCCCCAAACATTTGAACGTAAGAACATGAACATAAAACATCGAAATCTTGAGTAATGTCATAAATCTTGGCAGTGGATAAGGTATAGATCATAAATAAACATTAATCATGATAAAATAGCATGGGAATAAAACAAGTAATTATGGAAAACCATTATTCACATGATATTATTTCCATAGTATCCAAGGAAATTCTTGGAAGACCATCATGGTGGACAATGTCCATTACTGAACTAGGTTTACTCGCCATTCCAGCCATGTATTACTGAACCGAAATTACTTTTTGTTCCATACATGTCTATATCATGAGATATAAATCTTTACCCAATTAATTTGAGGGAGATATATCTCCCACCCATCTCATAATGAAATCAATATTACGTGTGCCACAAAATATACATAAAACATTCATCATAACCCAAAAAATAAAATGGGTTTCATAAACATCATCCAATCATAAAATAATCCATATAAAACAAGTGGATACCATTTCATCATAAGAAAATAAAACCATGTAAATAATAGAGACATTATACTTGAAACAAAAACATACTAAATAATGTCATCTTAGATGGAAAACACTTGGAATGAATTCTTGAGGAAAATATCTTTTCTTCTTCAAAATCATTTTCTTTTCACAAAATACAATTAAATTTTTAAAAAAAAGGATTTTGTTGAAAATAATCATGAAATCTTGTATAGGAAGCTTCATGAAAATTAGGTGTTATGAAACCGTAAAAATCCTTTCATTCCATATAAATTAAAAAAATATTCTCCTCATACTTTTTCCAGAAAAGTCCAAAAGTTCATCGTATGGTAAACAGAATAAATATTCCTTCCATAACACAATGTAAAAGTCAAAGAGGGGTAAAGATGACTTTAAAATACATGGAATAATATTAAACACTTAATTAAAGACATTTTTATTGACATGGATGAAAACTATAACCCCAGTAAATACTTACGAATAAACAATCTCGGATAAGAACGAGATTGGAATTATTATCCCTTACCTTAGGTCTGTTATGCTTTGTATGTATACGAACCTCCTGTATAATGATTTAAATAATGTCATTGACTTATTCCAGAATCATATTCATTGTTATGATATCATATATGTTCATATTCTTATCTTCTTATTAGAAATATTTCATTGCCACTTGTTATTCAGGTGTTCGTTGCTTTATGTTCTTATGCGTGTTTTGTCAAATAAATTCTTTTCCAATTTTTAGGTTATAGATACATCATTTAAATAATGGTATTAGTGTGATATATATCATATTTATTAATTCAATTCATTTATATAATCATTATTCAATGAAGATCATATAGAACGAGTCGCATCACCCCGTGGAGACGGTAGGCCGTACGTACGCACGAGTGATGATATCATTCCCCTGATTGTGGAATTGTATTGAAGTGTATGGTATATAATATTTCAGAATCATTATCACTTTATAATAATCATATATAGTTATTTCTTCCATCCTTATACTCATCCAAGAATGTTAGGGATGAAATAAAAGATTACACCACGGCGTGGAGACAGTAAGTCGTACGTACACACGCGTAGTGATTTCATTTTTTTCATAGGATGGATAGAAGATATAATATGGATGTTTAATATAATAACATATCAGTATAAAATTTATACTAGATTTATTACTTAATAATGAAACAACTCGTATAGAGTAAGTAGGAGAAGAAATAAGTTTGAAATAATTGGTAAAGGATATTACCTCTTCTTCGACGCGCCTCCTCTTAACCTCATTTTAGGGAAATAAGTTGGTCTTTGAAGAAGACCGTGACCTCTAATAGGTTTCTAGGGATGAGTAGAAGTAAAATGGGCTTGGTTTGGACGAATTTTAAAGCTCAAAAACGGTTTTAAGTGGAGTGGGAGGAGGTTCCCTTTTATAAGGGAGGAGAGGGGCACCTTTGGAAACCAAAAAATATTAATTTATAATAAATTGAAAACCCACATAAAAACTTCCAAAATGACTCAAATCAGAATCTTAGATGATATAGGGTTGTAATATCATCAATGAATAAGATTTATACTTGTTTTAAATTTATTTTAAACTTTATCAACATGATTTATCCTTATTTAATCTATTTAATTTTATTTGTTGTAATAATATTATCAATTTTAAATTGTTATAAATAAATACTTATGTGTTGTGAATTATCCATAATAAGGTACTTTATGATATTTTAGATCATCTAATGTTAAATTTATAATTTTTAAACATTTTTGTGATTTTTAAACAATTCAATAAAATGTTATTTTTATAAAATAACAATAGTGTTAATTTTGAAACTATTTATTTATTTGAATTTCAATAAAATCCACACAGAGTATATATTCGAACCAAAATGTTTAATATTTTTCTAACATGTAATATTCATCTAGAAAATTTGTTTAGAACATTAATTAATTCATATATTATTTATTTTAATATTTTTAAACCATTATTTTGATATTTCTCTTAAGGAAATAATTACTACATCATTTTTGTATAATTATTAAATATACATATTTGTTTCATAAAAATTAAAAATAAAATACTATGATGAACATAAATATAATATCTTTAATAATAATAATTTTACTCGAATTTATCATCTCTATATAAAAACATTTAAATTTTTATATTTATTAAATTATGAAGGTGACAACTTTGACATCATTTAAAACAAAATAATATAAATGTTCTAATCTCTTTTATACGGCTCCAAATGGTCCCCAAGTCAACCCTTGGATTCTTATGGTATATATATACTCGACCAATAAGTTTTGGTCAAATTTTTGGGCCTTTTTATGGGTATTATTACTTTAATAAAAACTATGTTAATGATTTTTCACTAAGTAAATAATTTTTGCAGCATTAATGTATAAGCTATTAAGGTAATTAAATATTTCTTAAAAATTACAAATAAATTAACATAACAAATAAAAAAAAATTATATTTCAAATTTTTATTTATAATAGAATTTATATTATGTATAACCATATATTAAAAATACATTAATTATTAATGTTTGAGGGAGACATATTTCACTTTCCTTTAAATAAAATAAATTAAAGGTCTTAATCACATCCAAGTGGGATCAAATAGATTCTATTTAAACCCAAGTATGTTTTAAGATGAAATATGATCATACATTTATATTAAGACAATTGTTAGGGTAATTTTATAATATTATATTTACCCTTAATTACCTGATTTATTTTTAACTATGGTAAATAAAATTTACCGTAGTTACTATTCATAGTGCCCAAAAATAAATATTTTCCTATTAAAATAATTTAAACCAACCGATTCCACATATGGAATCCATTTTTCCAAATTAAAATCACATAAGTTGCATAAATTAATTTAAAATTAATCTTTTTGTTAAGAAAATGAGTTTTAAAAGTTATAACATTACAAAAGATTGAAATGATTTTACCTATGAATTCAATGTAAAATCAATGCTAATGAAATAAATTATATTAAATAGTAAAAATATATTCAATTTTTACTTTAAAACCATTCAATATTATAATTTAACTATATAAATTATTACTATGAAAAAAGTTGTTTTTAATTAAAATATAGCGTGTTTTACTATTCATTAAAATATGAAAGTTTTCAGAATAATTTGAAAATTTTATCCAAAGTAAATTTTTATATCCTGATTACCAAGAAAAATTTTATTTTGTAAAATTGAACTTATAAACATGTAAAAACTTGATTTAAAGTGGGTGTTACATCAAAAGGTGGGAAAACTGCATTTTTTGAAAAATACTTATTTTACCCAAAAAATTTATTTTAACCTCGTACCATGTTCTAGAAAATGTGTAAGATGAATAATAATGTTATAAAATTTAAAATTTAGTTAATTATATTCATTACAGCTAGTTCATAATAATATTATAACAATATATCGTTGTTTATTGAAACCTGGTATTGCGTACTATACACGCTATCGAGGAAGGTCATGATTGCATGTAATGCAAGCCAAGTCAGGGCTACATGTAGTGAAATCTCCCTTTGGTGTTGCGTATAACATAATCAAAACTTATTTTCATTTATAATTTAAACCAAATCTATAGTTAGTGTTTCATAGAATAATTTCTATAAAATGAACTTGAAATTGTGTGTAACACGAGCCAAGAATTGTGTTGCGTATACTGCAAGCTAATATGGTGTTCTGTATAGTACAAGATAATATTGGTGTAGTGTACAATAGAAGACACAAAATAAATTAAAAATAATATATATTAAAAAATCTTGGGGGGGTTACATTAAGTATCTGAGAAGAACTAAGTATATGTTCATAGTGTATGGAGGAGACGAGGAGCTTGTCATCAGAGGGTATACTGATGTTGGTTTTTAGACAGATCAGAACGATATAAATTCACAATATGGATTTTTTTGTCTCAATGGAGGAGTTTTTAGCTAGTAGAATTCAAAGTAATCAGTTGTCACCGATTCTATAGTGGAGTCCGAATATATAGCAGCTTCCGATGCAGCCAAGAAAGCTATCTGGATTTGCAACTTTGTCTAGGAGCTTGATGTGATGCATAGAAGTAAAGATCCTATCACATTGTATTATGATAATACTACAGCTGTGTCTCTTGAAAAATAACCAAGGTCACATAAATGGACAAAGCACGTACTCTATAAGTATCACCTCTTGAAGGATTTTTATCAAAGGGGTGAAGTTGCAATGAGCAGATTGTCCATGGAAGAAAACATTGTAGACCCCATGACTAAAGACCTATCTCAGTAGAAGCATGAATATCATGTGAGATCATGCGAGTTAAAGGTTGTTAGAAGTTGGCTCTAGTCCAAGTGGGGGTCTGTTGGAGTTGGTGACCTGGAACCAACTACTTTGTACTTTATTCATTAATAAATACCTTATGACATATTCATTATTCTCTTTCATGACAATTCATGTGATAATTTCCTAAGGATAGTTGTAGCATTAAAGGGTCATAGCGGATCCCTGCTATGATGAGAACCTGGAATTTCCATAACATAGTTCTTGAATATATTTTATCATTCCAGATAATGTTATTTGAGGGACACAAATAATACATGCCATTAGGGTTGAGGACTCATAAAACATTGAGGCACCTTATCATGGTGTGCACCCTTG
Organism: Viscum album; assembly: GCA_963277665.1. NCBI lineage: Eukaryota > Viridiplantae > Streptophyta > Magnoliopsida > Santalales > Viscaceae > Viscum > Viscum album. Next base: position 377,958,045 of record OY728132.1, read on the forward strand.
GTAATATGCTGGAGGATACTATGAGAATGACACCTTCCAATAGGAAATTCACATTTAATAGTGTCATTGGATGTTCTTATGTATAAACATGTGTTTTGGTCCTTAGACATTAAGATTATTATTAATGGGTATTACAACTCATGCACTTAGATGTATTGACGAAAACTATGACGACACACTGTTCGTAGTGTGGTAGGATATGTTGGGTGTGTCATGAGTAATACTACATTAATAGATAATTCAAAAATGGATTTATCCCTTCTGTTATATAACAGAAATAGATATATCTTGCCCTTTGATAGAATTGATATAACCTAAATAAATCCATGGTCATGTTAAGGAATGGGCAAGTTCAATTCCAGGAAGTCAAAAAAAGAATAATCGAGCACATGGGTTGATGGAACCATCATGAAACCCACTTGATTTGATATATCATGACAAAAGGATTACATTACACAGTAAGCATTCGTAAGAGGTGACACATCATTGCGGTGTTAAATTCTTTCTCTATGGGTGGCATGGAGTGTTGTTAGATGCTAACATTGGGCTTTAGGTAGGCTCCACCTAATTCCACTGAGAAAGAGGCCTAAAGGGTCACACACTAAGTCTGTCCAAGTATATCAGTTAAATATTAATTTAACAAGTTGAATAAAGATTCTTCACAATTGTGGTTTGATAATTATTCAAGGATACCTGATCACATTTATTTCAACACTAGTTATTCGAGAGAAAATACTGTGGGAGAAATAATTTATTTATTAGAGAGTAATGATGTAATATTTATTTAAGAAATAAATATCCATTATTCAAGGTATAATAAATGTGGTGGAAAAATAAAGAAAATGGAAAATCAAAAGTACACACCATGTATATTAATATACATGTCGTGTAGTTTTTCTGGGGATTTGTGAGAAATAATATTATTTAATTAAATAAATAATATTAGGTGTAATTTTCTAGGAACATTTCAAGTAATGATAATAGTCAACTATTATTATTAGACATGGGGTCTTACTAAGAATTAAATTAAATTAATAAATGTTTTCAGTAATTAATTCATTTTATTATTCTAATTAATTAAAAATCCCAATTATATAATTCTCATTACCCTATCCATTTTATTGTGGTTGTGAAAAATGGATCTAGAAAATGATTTCAATCTAAGAAGGAATTAATTTTCTTCCAATAACTCTCTCAAGCAATGAGAGAGATCCTACTCCACCAGATCCAGGAGAGCGTTTTGCAAGTGGCAATTAAGGTGATCGAAGGGAGACATCTCAAGCGTAGGCTCGTCTGCTCTAGAACATGGATATCCCTTCGGCGATATACAGAGATACTTGGAGGACATGTGGATCACTACTAGAGGAATTCTACACATGGATTATATGACTCAATGATGGATCACATCAGATTGTGACCGGAAACATCAATGGAGATAGAATTTCATCAAGGTAATTCTTTTCTTTTAAGTAAATTAACTATAACCAACATATGATTATCCCCTATATGGTTATGGGGATCTCTTTCATTCTTTCATTATTTGTTCTATTCTGATGATCTGGAATTTTTATTATCGTGATGGATCTCGGATTGATCGTCTCTAATGGAAAAATTAAAGTTGGGTACACCCACCAAAGCTCTTTCGCTGCGCCCAGAACCTATATTTTGAATAATGATATTTTGGTTATAAGAATCATGAAACATCTAAGAATTATGTTTAATTTTTGAATCATATGTGTATTCATTAACATAACAGTTATAGATACAATCTTGGGTTATTATTTTAAGGTTGATCATAAACTGAATATCTTAAAAACCATTTTTATTTTTTATGATATGGGTGTCTACAAAGATTAAGGAAATTTTAGAGAAATTTATGGTAATTATATGATTTAGTAGAATAGTTATTTTAGTAATATTGAATTTATATTTTATAGAAATAATTTTAATAGTATTTATAACTTTTAGGGTTGAGATGATCATTAATGACATTTTAATAATAGTCAAATAATATTATTATAAATTGTGAAAAATAAATAAATAAAATAATTTATATTGAAAACCTTAGTAAAATGATCTTTTAATGATTAATTTTATTTCAAGGATGTCCATAAAATTTTTTGTGAACATAATAGCAATTATATTAATATATTTTAGAAAATGGACAACCCAGATACATGGTGAAAACTCCTCATATCTAGCAAGGCCATGGGTTTGAACCCAGTACTGAAGGATGATAAAGGTTTAGTGACTACCACTAGTCTATATGATGTCCTAGTAAATATTTCATTGTTTTTAGTTAAAAGGTTTGGAAAATAAGTATTAATTAGGATATAGTGATGTTACTTTTCAGTTTTCGAGATTAATTTATTATACTGGACAACTTTTTTCTAACCATATAGGATATGGAAAATAGTTAGAAATAAACGGAAAGAAAGTTCACACTTTTATAGGCCTTATGATCCATTAAAAGTGAATTTTAGTGCTCTAGGAATAAAAAATAATTTTTGGATAATGATTTATTAGAGTAAGGTATTAATTTAAAATTTTATTAAAGAAAAACCAATTGATGAAATTATGCCTATGAAATAGAAATGTATTAAGTAATTATATTTTCTTATATTATTATATAGTAAAATAATTCCACAACTTTTGGAAAAGGGATTTTGAAATAAAAAAATTTCATATTACCATCATTTATGGTTATATAAATATATTGTTTAAGACTTATTTGATATGGTTTTGAGTCCATTAACATTCCATTGATAATTAACTTCCTTGTGAACAACATTTTTATTCACTCTCTATAATTATTTATATTTTTCTTACATTTCTATACCAACACTTACCACTAATGTTATCCTACTTGTAAACCTATTTATGTGTTATTTCATATGACCATGATACTTCCCTTTGTCTTTTATCAAGAGTATTTTTTATTAAATCTCTTAATAGTGTGGCTTTTTCAAAAATGTTATTTTTAAATATCAAACCCTTGATTACCAAGATCAAGATTAAATTAATAGGATTAAATTTATTTAATGTCTGGATAATGTAATACCATGAAATTATAAAATAATACCATTTTATTCAATAGTGTATAAGACACAAAACCCCAAGGTTAAACAACCCATGAAATATATTTCTTATATTTAATATCTTCGACATCCTATGAAGCACACAAACCTGAGTAAAAATTTACCATAATATAGTATACCATTATAAAAAAGAAATTAAATTAGATTTTTTCAATAGTAATAATAAAAATATGAAAATTATTTATAAACATTTATTGGAAATAAAATAATAATCATTTAAAAGAAAAGGAAATGTTTTCTGGAAAACCATATTTTTCTAAAAGAATGGTTTATTGTGATTTATGCACATAATTTAAAAGTATTTTTTAAAAAAAATTATAAAATTTATTTGATAAAACTAAATTCATTTTTTATATAATAATATAAAAACTATCTTAGGGTACATTTTTAGATTTTTTTAAAACATTTAATTTTTTAAAGAAAAGTGAAAAAATACTGGATTTTAATTGAAAACTCTTTTTTTGTATAAATTATTTATAAAGTTAAATTATATTTTAAATTGGATTAAAAGTAACATTAGTTCAATTATATATCAATTAATCTAGTTTAGTTCATTTTAATCATTTTCATATTTAATTTTTATGAAAAATATGTGTAATCTTTTGAACATTTTCTCTTTAAAAACAAGTTTTATTATCACATCTGCAGGATTAATTTTATAAATTTTTTTTCATATTTGTGAATTTAATTTTAAAAAAAAGGAATCCATGTTTATAATTAGAATAATTTATAATATATAATAATATTAAATTAATTTTTGACTAAAATGAATAGTGAAAGGAGTAAAAATTAATTATTGTGGTTAAGGTAAAAATAGATTCACCTGGGATTAAAACAAATAATATAAGGGTTAAAATGGCCTAATAACTTTTAAATAACCAATATTATAAAAAAAATTGACCTTAACTCTTCTAGTTTCTATAATGTACAATTTTGGAGGCTCTTTTCATGATAAAAATGAGATTATGATTGAATTATTTAAAACAATTACAAGTGTGTAGCTCACCTCATTTCTAAAAGGCCACCTCCTATCCTCCATTATTCAAATTATAAAACCTAATATATTTGGAAAATAACTGAAATATAAATTCCCAACTTCCCTCCTCTTAGAATAGAAGCCTTATTTTGGGAATAAATACAACTTTTGAAGGATTTAGTGTGAACCTATGGAGAAGAATTAAAGAATAGGTAACGTTCTTCAACGAGCATTTTTATTTTATTTATTTGTACACCTACTTAAATTATTATAATGCCATGGTGATATAATAGACTCAAAATATTACGAAAACTGATATGTTTTTTTGTTAATTTCCTGACCTACATCCATCTCCACTTCCATAATATGGGTTATGAAATGCTCATTCATGTGTACAGTAGACTACCGCCATGTGAACCAATGTCATTCATTTTTTCATTACCATCTATCATGGTTGGGTATGATGATGGATATAAAATATATATTTGTTATTTATAACATAATTACACCTCTTTTTCCAAAATATCATATATACCTTTTTAAATTCCATTTCGTAGGGGATATGATAATGTCTCTTGTGTGTACGGCGGACTACCACCTCATGAAGTGATGAGATTCGTCTTTGACTAACACTTTACATGGAAAGTGATAAGGTTAATTTTAATGACTATATGTTATATAAATGAAATAATTATGATCATCATGACATATTTATCATTCTTAAAATATATTTCATCATTTTCTTCCTTACATTTTCACTTACTTAAAGATGATAACATTGTTTATGTATGTGTGGACTACCGTCTTCATGAAGTGATGTGAATCTATTTTAATAACCAAACCACATGTATAATATATATTAGTATATAAAAAATTAATTAATATATTATGATAACTATGTAAATAAAAATATTACTTATCACACTTCCATAACGATTGGTGAAAAATGGAAACATTACTCAAGCGTACGTACGACCTACGGTCTCCATGATCATAATGTACTTCATTATCCATAACCATTGTTCATGAATGTTTTTAAAAGAATAATTGATATATAAATATTATAATTGTGTCATGATTATTATTCTGTATTTGATATAACTATATAAAATTTGTAACAATCATATCTTTCTTGATGAATCCCGGATGAGAAAACATGGAAATTAACACCTGAAACATTGAAAATAACAAAAAAATATTAAATAAAGAGTGATAAGATTTTATAAAAGTATCATATATGATATTATTAGTGATTTAAAAATTTAACCTACTGGTAGAACAGGTATTTTTGGTACATGTAGGGGTTAAATCCACAGATATCAAAGAAGTAACCTTTAGACACTGAAAGACATTGGAGGTTTTGTCTATGGAGTGGCCACCTTTGGGGATTATTTCAGTGAGGATAATAAAATAATATATTACTTAAGAGAATTTTTTAAATTTATTAATTAAACACTTTATTAATTTAATGGATATAATTAAAGAGGTTGGGTTGATTCTATGCTGTTGTTAGGGCTAGATTAGATGTATTTGTTTTCTTATAAAATTTGAGATAACTAATTCAAGATGTATCTAAAAAACTGAGGTAATTCCCCCATATAATTACACAATTTAGTCCATAAAAAATTCCATGTATAATCACCAATTTAGTTAGAGTTTCAATTTAATGAGCACTCTAAGTAATTTCATCATACGAGCACTCCAAATGTGTGGTCGTTAAAGTTGGTGACAACGAAGAAGAAAATAACTCATAAAATGGAAGTCTTAAAATAATTATTTGATATAAATGAACATGAAATAAAATTAAATATGTCCCCATGAAACTACATAGGATATACCCATAAAATTTTATCTCTCCATTGATTATATTTTATCAATGCAAGCAGGAAGTCGACTTAAATAAACAGGATTGAAGAAGTGAAAATAATAAAATAAGGAACAATCCACCACTGTGTGAGGAATTTCATAATTATTGGTGTGAATAAAATCACACCTTGATTAAATGGTATCAATATTCTAATGAAAATAAAAAATTAAATTAAGAATAATAATAATAGCTTTTTTTAAGAAATGATGGTGAATGAAAAACATATATCAAAAATATTGAAGATGTAATTACAAAATGAAAGTGTAAAATTTTGAAAGAAAAAAATAAATCCCCTAATTAATTAACTACAACCACATTAAATATGAAATATTGGAGCTTTAGTTAAATCCCCCGTTAATAAATTATGTTCCATTTAATTATGATGGTAAAAGGTGGGTGAGAAATCAAAGGAAATTGGACTTTTCAACTTTGACAAAAAAAACTCGGACCACATTCATTCCCCTTTTGTAAATAAGAATTTGAAATTGAATATGTATAAATATAAATGGTTCTTATAAGAGAAACATCTTTTTATAGGTTTCCTATAATATCTATCAAAATTTCATTCCAATTGGATCAATCATTTAGAAGTTATGATGAAATTGGTGGGTTGATTTTATGGGCCTTCAAATTCGTCCCACAAAGTAAATGTATACTTTGGATCCCCAGATATCCTTTAAATTTTCCAAATTAGATCTCTATGAAGATAAATGAAAATATCCCCAAATTTTATATATATAAATTTAAAATTTGAGCTTCATTTGGCTTGATATGTGGGCTCCACTTTTACTTGATGGGCCTAAGGCCCATTATTGTTTATCCAGATATTTATGTATTAATTTACAAAAATTTCCATCTTCCCTTAAGATTAATCCATTTATCATAAGGGATAAACTGGTCCATAAAGATAATAAATAATATCCAAAAATATCAAATTTAAATAATCAAAATGAGGAATTCCAAAAGCATATGATTAATTAGGCCCAATTTTACACTCTAAACATGAATTGCACATGTGACGAGAAATGAAGTTAAATTTATAAAATTCCCAAAAAATGGTGTTTATAGATGTTTAAACACAATAATATTAAAATATAATCAATGAATATTTTCCATTCTCAGTAGATAATAACACCCTGGAACATGAGGTTTTCTAGTCCCAAGTAAAATATATCTCAAAAAGATTAAAATTGAATTCCATTTTCCAGAAAAAATTTACATAAAAATATCACAACATGTCATCATGACAAATAATTATGAAACATATAAAATTAATTTAACACGTGATAGGTTCACAAGAATATCCCAATCCCAATCTCATTCCATTTCTCAAATTCATAATTTCATTTCAACCAATTTCAATTAAGTATGATGGTGTGATGTGCATCACAAAAGGCATGGGGCCCATTTTCTCATGAAAGGAAAAAAACAAAATAAGCTTTAGGTGGGAATAAAATGTAACCTTAAGATTAGTATCCATATTTTTTTTTCTTTTATTTTTTTGAACCATAATAGATATCAAATGACCAAATCTAGGCAATAAAACTATGGAGTCCCAATTCTAAAGTTCTAAATGCAACACATATTTTCAATTATATTCTATACAATAGATAAATAAATCCTATGTTTTGGAAATAAAACTATGTATTCACTATCCTCAATTTTCAAACACCACATATTAAGGAAAAATATTACTCTATACATTCATAATTTTTTCATTTTTTTTGGATACTCAAATTAAAATAAAAGTGATCCCAAACCCCTTGATATAATGAAAGGTACCCAAGAACTCAAACTTACACAAAAAATCCAATGGATGTTTATTGTGAATTTTTATTAATAGGATGAAAATTTAAACATTGAATATCACATTGGAAAACTGAACTTTCCAAAAACAATGCTCATGAACATAAATTTTCATTAAAATCATAATCAAGGAAAAATTAATTATTTGATATTAAATAGTAATGTTTCAAAATGTAAATTAATGCATGAAGGGTAATTAATTGAAATTCTCCATGAAAGCCCAAATTTTTTATTATATCTCATATTTTCACTCCCCACAACTTATAATGAAACATACCTCAATTTTTAAAGAGAAGAGAAAACAGATATCTGAATTTGGAAGAAAAAGGGGGAGAATGTTATTTGAAATGAATTAATGGAACAAAACTACCTTGTTTGATGTTGATGACACATAAATAATAAATTGATCACTTTGGTTTCACATCACATGTAGACTCATTGGGGTGATTGAAGGCTAGGTTTAAAATTTATAAATGATGGGTTTTATTATTAAATACTAAAATGATTCATTTGACAAATCTCATACACAAGAAAAATTAGATCATATTGGAAACCCCAAGGGGGTTCCATTGACATGAAAAAAAACAAAACATAAAAAATTAAATAAATTAAAAAAAATTCCAACGTCAGGTTGCCTCTTCAAAAGTGCTTATTTTAAATTAGTTAGCGCAACTTGGACCCCCCAACATACCCAATACAAATATTCATCATTTTAAAGACCCTATTTTTTCCTCTTAAACTATATTGATATTGATTTTTCTTAGAATTTGTTTCATGTACAATAATATATTCTATAATGAGTGTGAAATCCATGTAGTATCATAAATGTTTGATCTAGTTGGTTTTTTATCTTTTATAAGACATTGAGGATCATTATTACATTATTGGGCTTTATAGAATAATTAATGACTGCTGCAAGTTATTGGTTATCACCAATAAAGGGATAATTGAGTAGGTAAGGAAATACAATAATTTTGAGTTTTTCTTGATTGAAATTTCATAAATAATATTGGTAATTTGAATCAAAATCAGTTTCTTCTCCAAAAAATAGAAATAATTTTGTTCCTTATTAAAATATGATACAACCATAAAATTTTCCATTTTAGTGTTAGTGGTTGGTACATAATCAGAGTTCAAGATGATATAAAATGGTTAAATTTTTTTGGTTTTGGAAGATTTTCAATGGATTAATACTCAGGAAACTCAATCCATGATGTCAAATTACTCTCTTATGAATACATAAAATCAATTTACTCTTTATTTAAATACTCTTAAAAAATTCCTTGATCATATTCATCAATCCCAATTATAGAGGTTGGTTATTTAATAAATTCATGGGAGAATTGTGGGAGACAAAATTATTAAATCAACGATGAGGAAGGGAAATACTAAGTGGGAATGTGTTCCATAACCATTTAAATGATTTGTGATTCTAATATGAATGATGAAACATTTGAATTTTTTTATCCATTTTTTGACACATTTTTTCAAAAAGTTATTAGGGATTGGGCGAGATAAGAGTTTTTACATTATGTAATTCCCCAATTTTGATCTCTTGAACAACCATTGATAGGAATACAAATTTATCCCTAAATAATCATTATCAAAATGATTATACATCTCATTAATTGTGGGGTAATCATTAAAGGTTTTATCAAAGAAAATTCCCAATGTGATTTTATTCCCAATATTTATTTCTTATTGGATTATAAAAATGGGTTATAATATGGTAATGATCATGATTCTCCATTAGATCAAACTAAAATTGGGATTTGAGATTCTAAAAAAACACAAATAGAAAGGGTAAAAGATAATACAAATATTATGATAAAATAGAAATGGGGGGAAATAATTAGTTTCTAAGGTGACATACTTGGTTCCCAAGAAATGGAGAAAAACTTAGTGACTCCCAAATTTATCCTATAGGTAGAATCAGTTGTTGTAGTATAGTAAGGGGTCTAATCCATAGGGACCAAAGAAGTATCCTTTAAGCACTCAAATACTTTATAGTTTTTTTATATAGAGTGGCCAAATCTTGAGATGATTTAAATTGGGATACTAGAACACTAAATTACCTAAGATAATGGTTTTAATTTATTAATTTAGAACCTAATGATTTGATTGTAAATTATTAAATAAGATGAGTTGATCTAAATTTTTCCCTAGGGCCAAATTTGATGTATTTGTTTTCCAAGGAAAATTGAGATCACTAATTAAAGATGTATCCAAACAACAAGGTAATTCCCCAAAATCATTCAAATATTTATTCCTTAAACAATTACAATGTTAATCACCAATTCTATTGTAGGATCAATTTAATGAGAACTCCGAGGATTTGTATATACCATCACTCAAAATGTGTCATCTTTAATGTTGGTGAAGATGAGGAAGAAATTTACTCATTGAATAGAAATCTTAAAATAATTAATTGATATTAAATAACATGAAATAAAATCCATACCACCCCTATAAAACTCCCTAGTATCAACACATAAAATTTTATCCCCCCATTGATGTTATTTTATCAATGGAAGTATGAATTTGACTTGAATAATCAGGATTTAAGGAATGAAAATAATGAGATAATGAACACTCAACCACTGTGTGAGGAATTAAAAAAAATTGGTGTGAATAAATTCACACCTTGATTCAAAGGTGTCAATGTATTAAGGAAAATGAAAAAATAAATAATGAATAAGAATAATAAATTTTATTAATAAATGAAGATGAAGGTAAAACTTACATGGCAAAAATTGAAGATGCGATTAAAAAATGAAAAAGTAAAATTAAAATTGAAATAAAAACATTGATCCCCAAATTAATTCACCACCACCACATTAAATCATAAATATTAGAGTATTAATTATATACCCAATCAAAAAATTCCATCCCATTTAATTAGTATAGTAAAAGGTAGGAGGTAAATCAAAAGAAATTTGACTTTTCAATTTTGACCACAAAAATAGAACTAGATTCCTCAATATTTTAGACGTGTGAATTTGATATTGAATATATCCAAATATGAAACGGTATTAGAATATAAATATATTCTTACATGTTTACTATAATATATTTTAAAATTTCATGACAATTTGATCATTCATTCTGATGTTATGATGAAATTGGTGGGATGACATTATGGGCCTTCAAATCTAGCCCACAAATTAAATGTCAACTTAGGCTCCCTAGATCTCCTTGAAAACTTCAAAATTAGATCTGGAAAAAAATTAAAGTAATTATCCCCTTAATTTTATCTATATACAGTTGAAATTTTAGCTTCATTGGGCTTGATATGTGGGATACATTTTTACTTGATAGGTCTGAGGCCCATTATGCTTTGTCCGAAAATTTATGCATTCATTACCAAAACTATTCATCTTCCATTTTGATTCATACACATATCATAAAAGAATAAATATTACAAACAATGTGATAAATAACATTCCAAATATAAAATTAAAATAATAAAAATAATTAATTCCATATGTATATGGTTAATTGGGCCCGATTTTATACTCTAAACCTAAAGTGCACATATGATGAGAAATAAAGTTTAGTTTATTAAATACACTAAAATTAATGCTTATAAATATTGAAAAACATGAATAATAAAATATAATCAACGAATATTGGCCTCTTTAAGTTTATAATAAATTATATAAATTAATATGGTTCTTTAATAAGTTAATAAAATTTTTAAAACTACTATACATGAGATTATATCATGTTCAACCAAAAGGAAGCCTGAGGTAATGGATTTCATCTCAATTTTATTTCATTAAGGCATATTGTAATTCTATGCACCTAGTTTTTTCTATATGGTGTATATAATGAACCTTTGTAGTTTATTATCATGAATACTACATTATTCATGGTGGTTTAAGTTTCAATTTGAATTATTTTATCCAAGGGGATTTAACTTCAAGATTACCATGTAGTAAAGAATCTTATAACTCAATTTTTATTCATTGGGTTACATTGCGTATTCATTATTGTTAGCATTATTAGATTACATATATAATGACTTTTTATTATCTTATGTTGTATTTTTCACTTGTTTTATATGGATTTATAGTAGATACTCATAATAGATTCATTGATTGATGATCAATTTAAAGTTATAATGTTTGATGTAGTTGGGGTTTGGCTTAGTGGTAAGCACCCGTAATCCTACATGAAAAATGGAGGTTCAAAACCCATTGGGGGCAGGTACTGTAGTTGTACTGTAGTGAATTGTAGCAGCAGCGGCACTGTAGCAATGACAGGTCACTGTAGCAGCGACAAATCACTATAGCGGCGGTGGGTACTGTGTGGTACTGTAGTAGGCGGGTACTATAGCAGTATTATTCACAAAATGGGCCTTTGGCCAAAAAATTGGGCCTAAGGTCCATGTAATGGTCTAAATGCCCCGTGGGCCTTTAGGCTATGTAATGGCTCTCACTCTACCCAGTTAAAAGAGGTCTTTGATTTTATTTAATAATAAATGAGGCTTCGGCCCCAAACTTTTAAAAAAATGTTATAATGTTTGCAAGGGTTTACTTTACAATATCATTCTAATTGTGATTTTTTGTACTTGAATTTCTATTAAATGAAATTATTTGATTTTTACTTAATAAAAAATTTAATTTTATTAACCTCTGGTTATTAATTATGTTTTCATGTGATAGTACCATTTTTCTACTCTTTGGTTCTTAAAATTGTTTAAAAAATGTTTTAAAGAAAATCTGATATCATTTTTTTATTTGGTTAGAAATCCATTTTCTTCCAAAACCATGTGTTCTAAAAAAATTCAAAAAACATTAAAACCTCTTAAAAATTATTTATTAATGAATTTTTTTCCCTATTTTTAATTTTTACAAAATATTTTGAATGGAATCTTCTTATTATTTTATAAACAAAGCACTTTTCTAGCATTTTTTAGTGCAAAAGGAATGTTCTTTTTAACTTGTACAACATGTATGGAATTACCCTTCATCATGAACTTTATTTATTTTAATATTCCTTTGAAATTTAAAAGGTTATTTTTAAGGAAAATTTTTTCCCTAATAATTCTTATAATTATTAGTTTTTAAAATTAGTTTTTAAGGAAAATTATTCTCAAAATGTTTTATGTTTTAAAAAGTGATTTTCCTAATGAAAAAGATATTTTTTTGTGAGAATGTTTTTAAAGATATTTTACTCATCAATGAAAAAACCACTTTATTTTAAATATAGTCTAGTGGGGATTTTTTTTATTAATACCATCCTTTTCATCTTCTGGATAGTTTATGATTATTTTGAACAAGGATAGTATTGAAATTCACTTCCTTGTTTCATTTTTTAATTTATTATCTCCCTCTTGAATTATTCACTTTCTATTGATCATTGTACATTATATTTCCCATAAATATCCATATTAAATTTCATGTATATGTTTATTTCTTGAATTCTATATCATTTCTACATATTTTTTTCTATATTGAAATTTATTTTTCTATATGGGGAAATATTGATAACTATTTATTCTTTATTTATACGAGTATATTATGATAAACCACATTATTTATTAATTAAATCAATTGTTTGATATATGATTAAAGATTTGGATATGCATGATACTGGTGAGGCTTGATTAATGATAGATCATCGATGCATCGATAGTCTTATGTGATGAATCAGTCGGATAACCTTCGTTAAGTGGTTTTCTACCCATTATTTTTAAACTATCTTTAGAATAGATCTTGACTATAAAGTTATTATTTTCCTAGGAAACATGACATACAATAATTAAACATTTCTTTCATTAATAATTCATTTTTATTATCCATGATATTTTCACAATGATATTATCTTTGGATGTATTTCATTTTCAGTTCATTTTTTAAATGGAATATGCATTAGATTATTTACCTTTCCATATTGAGTATGCCTTATATTTTCATGATATTCAAGTTATTTAAATGTAATGTGTGTTTAGTTATTTACCAGGGAATATTGATTATTATCCATGATATTTTCACATTGATATTATCTCTAGATACACTTTCTTCCCATTGTATTGATTAAATGACATGTTTGTTATGTTATTTACCTTTCCATATTGATTATGATCAATGATTCATGATGTCTTCAACTATACTTAACCCTTAATAGTAATTTTATCTCACCTTTAATTTTTTCCTTTATTAGGAATCCATGAAGCGTACTACATTTTATATGAAAGGATATTCTAGACGGAATAATGTTATTCTTTAAAAAAAATTATGTTGTGATTTATGTATTCAAATGTAATATAATAATCAAGTGTGAATCTAGTTTACCAATACTTTTATACTATTTGGTCTATTGGGATGTGTTTCCTTGTATCATATGTTAATGTAATAATATAGGCACCATCTCTAGGCTACTAGGGTTAGGTCTCTACATTTAATATCTATTATATTTCATAATAGGGATAAAAAAATATGTTGGGTTAAAAAAATTTATTCTAAATATGAATGATTTTATTTATAATGGTAATTTATTTTTATTGTTTACCAATGAAATAATAACCTTAAATCTATATGCAATGCCAACGTAGTCCTTATGCAAGTAGTAATCAAATCAAGTAAATGATATTAAAAACTATAAAATTAATATTTTTTGGTGAATTAAATTTTCCAACATATTATTTTGATAAATATACCATATTTGATTTTTTTTAATGTTTTATATTCTAATAACATTTATATCATGTTGTTTTCAAGGCCAAATTATGTGAATTGTTATTAAAATTTAATTAAGAGTATTTTATGTTAAAAATAAATAATTAAATTATTTAAAAATAATAAAAATATTGAATATTATCAATTATGGTAATAAATGGTCTGAAATTTCATCCTTTTTCCTTTTATGAGTTAACTTTTTACTTTATAATAAAAATTAAAACCCTTTAATATTGAAAAAATACATTACCATGGTTATGGTTAAAATTGGATAACTAAGGGGTTAAATGAAATTATAAGGTTTAAAATGTTAAATAAACCTATAAAAATTTGATTCAATTAACATATAAGGACCATATTTTCCTTATATTATAATCCATGTAATTTTGGAACAAATTTATATGAGTTAGACACATATTATATTATAATTTTTCATGTATTTCCAAAAATGAAATTAATGGTATTTTAATAAAACAATATTTTATTAAATGGTATTAAATGAATAAAAAACCTATAATAAACCAATTTAATGGAATATTGTTTAAAATATAAAATATTACCCATTAATTAGTCACTAGTATTTTTATGGTATCATTATTGAAACCTAAAGAGTAAAAATATTAATATCATGGTAATTGTGAAAATGTTTACAGAGGGTTAAAACTAAGAGATAAGGGTGAAAAAAATACTAACATATATAAAAAATTTAATTTTTGAGAGTATTTGGACTAATACTCATATTATTTTATAATTACAAAAATTTTGATATATATTTCCCTAAAATTTATTTTATATTAATTTAATAGTTTAAGTAACTCCAAGAGTGGCCCTCCCCTCACTTATAAAAGGTCACTGCCTCCCATCTCTTACTCACATATTTTAAGCAGTCTATCTGGGAAAATACGTACACAAATACATTTATAAAATATCTCCCCATGTTATAGAGGAATTATTTTGGGATTAATATCTACCTTAGTGGGATTAAGGTGTAAAGAAAAGGAGGTTGTCCGAAGAAGAGTTATAGCTTTTTACTGAATGTTTTTGTTTTATTTCATCATTTACCTCCTAAAAATCTTATTAAAACAAGATAAAATAGTAACAATAGTATCTTAAAAAAACAAATATTTATTTATTTTATTTTTATAACCTATATCCATATCCTTCTTCAATCATATGGGAAATAAGTCCATCGTTCATGTGTACGATGAACTACTGCCACATGAAATGATGTGATTTTTTTCCATCACCGCTATTTATGGATGAATATAATGATGGAATTAAAATATATATATATATATATATATATTATTTTAAATAAATTATTATAATTATTTAATGATAATATATTATCTTTTTTATAACCTTTAAATCCACTAAAAATGATAATTTAATTCGTGTGTACTTGTGGATTACCACCTCGATGAAGTGATGTGATTCATTTTTAATAATTGCATCACTTGGATAGAGTATATAAGTTAATTTAAATATATAATATGATATTTTTTATTTAATAATAATATAATAATGATAAAACAACATATTCCTTCTTTCCTTCATGATTAATGAAAAATGGAAATGTTACTCATGCATATGTATGACTTAATGTCTCCATAATTATAAGAAAGTTCATTTTAAATAACCATATTTCATGGTTGGAATTAAATTTATAATTGAATTATAAAATTTATAACTATTTCTTTATTATTATTCTAGTGATGATGTAATAATGAATCATTTTACCACGATCAATATACCAAATCTGTTTGGAAATTATGAATTGAACTTCCTCAAAACACATAATGTGGAATTAATTGATTAAGTATTTAAATAAATCATTATAATAAATAAAAGACGGTTAAGTTATAAATTATTAAACCTAATGAAATTTCTTGAAAAAATAAATTATTTTTATATGTTTATTATAATGATTTTAAGGGCATACAAGGAATGTTTGGACTTGAAGTAATGGATTTTGTCTCATTTTCCCTTTATTGAGGCATATTTTAATGTTTTAAACCTAATTTCTTTTTTATGGTGTAAATAATTCACTTTTTCATTTGATATAATAAATCCTTCAAATTTCATGGTATTTTACATTTCAATTAAAATTATATCATTAAATGGTATTTGATTTTTATATTACCTAGTGGTAATGGTTTCTTAATTCAATCTTATTTCATTAGGTTATATAACTTCTTCATTGATTATGTTATTCCTAGATTATGTGAAAATTTAAATTTTTTTTATTTATGTTGTTTTTACACTAGTTTGGTGTGTAATTACATTTTTTTACACATAATATTTCCATTGATTAATTCTCAATTCAATGATGTGATCTATATAATGGACATTCATCTCAAATTCTCTTTCTTTAGGACTTACATTTATCTTATGAACCTATATTCTTTTATGTTTAGTATATACTTCATAATTAATATTTTATATCATGAATATCTTTATTTTCATGATATTTGAAGTTTCATTTAAATTTATTCCTTTTTGGGTTGTACGAATAAAGATTCCCCAAAGAGGTAAGGGCTTTATGTTTTCGTCCCATTTTAATCATAATTTTCTATACTTGAATTTATTTTAATTAATTTTTATGAAAATTATTTGATAAAAATTTAATTTTTCTAATAATATATATATTTCTGGTATTTTTATATTTAAATTCAATTTCTCTCACTTTGTTTCTCAAAATTGATTAGAAAATGTTTTTAAGAAAGGCCTACATTATTTCTCCTCTTTTGACCGGAAAAATTTTTTCATTAATATCCATGTTATCTAAAATGATTTCAATAATGGTTTTTAATATTCTATAAATAGTTTTTAGAGTCAAATTTACCCATTTTAAGTTTTTTTTAAAATAAAAAAAAATCTTCTTACCATTTTTTTAGAAAGGTATTTTTTACTAAAGGTGTGAACTAAATATCTATTTTAATGATTACGAAATGAATTAAATTTCTTGTTATCATGACCACTTTATGATTTCAAGATTAATTTACAATTTTATATAGTTAGTTTCATAGTAAATTTATTTCTTAATATTCTAAAAAAATTAGTTTTTAAAAATTATTTTCAAATTGGAAAGGGTATTTTATTCAACAATGTTTTAAGGATATTGTAATAGTATTTCTATTCACCAATGAAAATATCCATTGATGTTACTTATGGATGAATAAGGATATATTGGAATGATACCTTATTAATTATATCACTTGATGGATTATTTTTGTTTTAATGATATTTTCATGGAATCAATTTTTTCATGGGTTAATCATGTTATGAAAGGAGTAGTGATTAATTATATATTTTTATTGATGAGATGAAACATACGTGTACATTATTCATTATATGGTTTTTGAAATTTTTTATTTTAATGGTTGTTTTAATTATAAACCATGTATGGGTGTTGAAATTATAAAATATTGATTGGTCATTAGGTTATAAACCAAGGAAGGGTGGGTCCATTATAGCCCTCAAATTCTTTGGGTAAAGATACATATTTAACCATTTATAGGTTTCTACAAAGATATCATTTTTATTTATAGTGTATGTTATTCCACTTATATATGTGATTATAAGAGTGATATAATAATGATGTTCCATGATACCAAAACATTTAATAAATTATTTCTATGAGTTTTAAATAGTTCCTTTGATTAATATGACATCATAGAGCTCATGATTGTTGATTCCTATGGCTCTTACCTATGTTAAATATTTATTCCATGTTTCATGATTTATGATCTAGGTTTTGTTGGGTATGTATTCTATTTTGATATTCTGATGTTATTTTATTATTTCATCATATTATTCTCACTGATGACATTTAATTTTTAATCCTTATGTTTACCCTTAACGATCATTGGATCTCAACCTTCATATGTTTCCTTTTCCCCAAGTTTTGAAAAATATTTTTAATTATATTATTCCTAATAATATTACTAGATGTGAAGAACTTAGTGGAAGATGATATATATCTTTATAAAACAATTGTTTGTATATCCATATTTTTATGCAAGATTTTTCTATAATACTCTAAAACTCTAAACCTAAAAGATATATGGGAATATAAGTAATCCAATAATTTAATTTATGTTATATGTTTTTAATAGTAAAAATTGGGTCACATTTATCAATATAAAATCAAGAAATGTAAATATTATGTTTTTATCATCATATTTGGGATTGTGGATGCGAGGTTTTTATAAGTTTTATATATCCGCGCTCGGTGATCTGAAGCACTTCATTGGATTAATAGTGCTACAATTAGAAAATTTTACAGTTTCCCAACAAAATTATGATCTAAAATTATTGAATATGTATGATATGGAGGAATCAAAAATTATTCCAATTCCCATTCAAGTTTAGGTAAACTTGTCTACAGATATTTAATGTGAATGTATAAATTAAAGGGAGTTTGTAAATTTGATTAAGAGTCGACTAAATCTCACCATATCTACATAAGATATAGTATATGTTGTGAGTTTGGGTTCTAGATAATATATTGATCCTAAACAACCTCATATTATAGATTAAAAAAGTCTTATGAAATAAATTTATGGAACCTCAAAGGGTGGGATTTTATATAAGAAATTAGAGAGTCTAAATCTATATAGATTTACTGAAATAAAAGAGGTAGGATATTGTGTTGACATAATGATTACATTGGGGGAACTTTTTATTATAATAATGGTGTGTTAGCTAGAATTATAAGAAGAAAAATTCAATTACTTTAAAAAATATAAAGGTAGAATATATGGTTGTTACAAGTTCTTTCACACAAATGATATAGATGAAATCTAACCTTATTATTTGAGGATGAAAATTTAAAAAAAAATCTTATAATTCATTATTATAATAAAATTTCCATTAAAATTTCTAAAAATTTAATGCAACAATCATGGTCTACGCACATTTATTTTTAATTCATTAAATAGGTAGCATTGAATATATCCATAAATATATAATTTCAATTTAATTTGATAGTTCAAAAAAGTATATGAAATATTTTTTATATCAAAATTTCAATTAAACTTTTTAAAAATCCATTACAACATTCATGTTTTATGAATAATAATATCATATTTTACTTAATTTAGTAGGGGATGGAAATAGAGATATATAGTTTTAATTTATTCCAACATGAGAATGGTTGGATAATATTTTCCCAAAAATTTTCCTTAAGGATATATTTGAGACCTTATATCTAAACATGGTTGTTAATAACCAACCTATATCTTTTTAATTCTTTAGATTTCCCCCACTAAGTCTTAGAATATTCTATAAATGGGTGAGGATTTTTTGAAAAAATTTGTTACTGATGAAGGGGATTTTTTCCTTCTTATAGGTGTATATGTGTGTTATCAAAGGGGGATAATTTCATTTCATTCATATAATTTAGTGAGAATATTCATTTTTAAAAAGGGGATATTTTTTATGTAGTAATTGCATGGATTGAGGGGGAGTGACACTTATCACATTGGAAAACAAATTGTCACCAAGTGATGGATTTCATTCAAAAACACTGAAATAATATATATTTCAGTGTCAATATGATTTTCACATGAAAAGGATATGTTATTGTATATATTAGATTATAATTTAGGTTATAATATTGATTTTAAAAGTTTTGGGTGGATGCTAATAAAAAATCCAAAAGAAGAGATTAAAGTACCCTATGAGGTTATTAAAGGTGTTGTATTTGTTTTCAACCATTTGTTAGTGGATAAGTTGAATATTTAAACATGGATAATGTGTTTTTTATGTTGTTTCAAATTTATTGAGATATTTTGAGTAGGCTCGTGTGTTTTTCTTGAGGATTAAGTGTCTTTATGTGTGGAATGTATATGATAAAAGTGTTCTCAAAGACACTTAATCCTTCTCAAATGATACAAAATAATTATATGATTTCAATAATCTATATGATAACAATGATAATGTGATAAAAAATCATCATATGATATTTATGTATTGTTATCATAATATATAATTGATTTGAAATAAATCTTATCATAAGATACAACTAGTGTATAACATTTTTCCTGGATGATATAATAATATCGTAATAATGGATGATTTATAAGATATTCTTATATAAATTTTATTAGAATGTAATAGCATGTATGATATGTTAAATAACCTTCCTTTATAGGATTATAAACACATAATATAGGTAGAAATTATAATATGTGTATTTTGTTGGATACATGATCTCCCTATGAATGGTTGTTCTCATATGACATTCCATATTTGTATGATATCAGATAGAGTACGAAATATTAAAACAAAAAATAAGGATTCTTATGAAATCTAATACAAATGATGCATGATATGAGATTCATTATATTTAGCTTCATGATCAATGAAAATACCCTTATTCAAACTGATATCAAATGAGAGAATTATCACTTAATGAATTATGAAATGGTGATATTAAAGGAGAATCAATATGAGTTCCACATCACAAAACTATGCCAATGGGGAAATAATTTGAATTATTATGGATTTAATGGAGGATTTTAATGGATAATTATACTAATATTCTTATATATTTAAAATAAATATTCTTCTAGGATTATATGAGAAGATTTTTCAACGTTAATTTTTATTTCAATATCTAATCTTTGAAATCATTCATTGTAAATTATATATAGTGTAAATTCAAATATATTGACCAAATAATTCACTAGACCCAAACATGATTATTCATTTATTTGAAAAATATTAAATTATGTCTCATGTATTTTCTTAGAATTTAAAAATTAGATTCTGAGGAAGAGATAATTTTCAATTATATTTATGACAAGAAGTTGATATAGTACTAGGATAATTTTTTTATATCGAAGGGAGATAAAACTAAAATTATAAACATTATTTTTTTCTAGAAATTATAAATAGGTTGATACAAGATTATTATTTTAGATTTTATCCAAAAAATTTATACTAATAAATAAGGATATCATGTCCTTTCATACATTCTCTTATGCATGGTTAGGTCATCCTAATGAACCTTGAGAAGTGGATGATGTGCATATTCTGGTATTTTAATGTATTGGGAAGTTGAGAGTCTTTCAAAAGTTTATATTATATTTGAGGAATATTTATTATATATACCATTGTAGGTATGATTAAATCATGGTATGTTATTATTTTTAAAGGCTAGTGGTAATAAGATAAACAATTTAATTCTATTTTTGTCATAACAAAAGTTCAATAATGTAATCTAACCTTACTTTGTAACATCCATAAAAAATTATTTCATGAAATGAGGAATACTAATTCCCTTATTTTAATAACTTTTACATTAGTAATAATATTAGACTGGGAACTTGACCTGAACCTGTCAAGGATGAGGCTCTCATATTTTGGTTGAATGTTGTATAAATAAAGTGATTATTATGAATTTATTTAATCTTTTTCATACATATTGAGGGATAGTTTATTTTTAGTGGTTAGGAAAATAAAATATCATAGAGTTTTAACTGAAATATGATTTATAAAAACACTACCACTGATCCAAACCCCCTCTTAGTGGTACTTAATACGGACTGGGAATTCCAATTTTTAATTTAGTTACATGACTATAAATGATTAGTATATTTATTTCAATTTACACTCAATGGAATTAAAATATATTTCTAAAAGATATGAAACTATAAATCATGAATAAAGAACTTGATCAAGAGCTACACAATGAATAATTATAAGTATTTACTCTTGATGGTGATTTCATCAATGTATGTAAGTAGAAAAAGTCATTATATATTCATGTTGAATATAAGAGGTTGAATGTTATATTTTATAACAATAAGTGATGGTAATAAAGGTTATAAATCAATTAAAATAAAAATAATATATTTTTAAGTGACCAATAGGTTTAATATTATAATATCTTAAATAGTGGATAATCTCAAAACCATGGAGATGTTTCCATGTGTAAGATATATAGGATAATAATGGAATATAAATATGGTTATCATAAATGGGAACTAAAAATGATAAAGGATAAATTACATCAATATATATGCAATTAGAATATTATGGTTAATATGAAATAGGATTGTGAATATGATTATAAAGAGTCTTGGAAAACTAGGTGATCAATTATTGAAGTCCCCATAATGATTACTTGGAATATATAGAAAATAAAGAGGTTAAATTAGCATATCATGCCAAGGATTAGAAAGATAAATGAGAAGAGATGAAGCTTATTAGAAGAATGATGTCTATTATGGTTTTAAAGGATGAATTAAAGATTCAATATTTTCAAAATAAATTATTATGGAATTAGATTAACTTTTAGGTTGTTTGAATATTCTCAAATATGTCTAAAATTTGTTTAGAATCGATTAATCTAATCATGTAATATTGTGAAGTAGACCATGTTGTGGTACATGAAAAAATAATATTTTATCATAATGAATAGTCATTTTTTTGTACGTTTATCATTTCAATATTTTATAATTCTTTTAATATCATGGGGGGATCTAAAATTATCATTTTTAAGGTCTTTTTTCATTGAAAAATGGGTTGGTTCTAATTTTAATAGGATAATATTGGTTTTGGTTCATTAAGATGAATAAAAAATGATTTCTTCAATGTGACCATGAAATAGTGTTGGTTTTTCTTCAAGAAATTATAAGAAGAACCTGGAAATGGGGAATATAAATTTTTAATGCCATAGAGGACCATGTGGTGTGTTATTGGATGTTATGAAGTTTAAAGTAAAATGGGATGCATTGGTGAAAATGCAAATGTTTCAAATCGTATAATAGATTATGATAAAACATGTTATCATGAATGGAATCTTGGTTATTATGGTATGATGATAATTTTATAAAAATATATATCTACCATATTGGGGTCTAAAAAATTTATTTGGACATTATTATAAATAATATGGTTTAAAGAAGTAGAATATAATATTTTTCATAGAGTATTTCATTGAGAGGTGTATCCAGAATCATTTATTTAGTAGTTTAGTTAATACTACCTTATAGTGTATCGAGATAAATATATATATATATATCTATATAGAATATATAAATGGATGGATTTATTCATATATAAAGGATTAAATTTTATGGTTTGTGGAGTATAGACATTGACTTAGACATCACCATGCAGTTTTGGTGGTTATTTTTTTCACGGTAGTTATTTATTTGGGAAAATTAAGATTCAATTTAAATTTAAAAACCAAATATATAGATCATTATTTAAAAATAATACTTGATGTAGTTGTTTTTTTACAACACTTAATAGACTATGATACAATTAATGACCCCATAATATTGTATGATTATGAATTGATCTAAATTTCTGATTGATAATATTAGAGTTTAAAAGTATATAAATTTTTCTATAGAAGAACCTAAGAATAAGAATGATAATAGAGTATAAATAGAAAGAAAAAAATCATTTTTAAAATAAAAGAATGATTTTTTAAATGATTCTTTGATATATATAATCTATTTATAAAAATCTTGAGATACATGGAGTTTCATTAATCATAATTTTATTATTAGAGAAGAATATATAGTGTAATATAATGTTATTATATCAACATCATAATTTAAACATGTTTTGTTAGAAAATGGATAGAGGTATAACACATTTTAAAATATAAAAAACTGATTCTAAATCATAGAGAGAGACAAGAATATATAGAAAATAACATAATTTTATATAACTTTAAATATGTATAATATATTAGGCATACTTAAGAAAATGATGAAAAAAATAAATAATAATTTCCTAATAATTAGTAATTCTAATAAAGTGGATAAAAATCAAAAATATTCAAACTATTGACAAATTTCAAAAACTGGTTTATAAAAAATAATTAAAAAATTCAATTTAATTTTTTATCTCAGTCCCAAACCATTCATAGTTTAACCCTTTAGAAGTATGATAGGAATAAGGGGTTGAACTACCTATAATAGGGTCAATAAAATGATGGAAATAGACTATAACATAAGGAATGGAATAAACTATAACACATGTTATTAAACTAAGTTCATAAAAAAGGTTTTTTTTAAATTAACTATTACAAACTAAGGAAAAAAATAAACCAAAAAGAAAAATAATGTGATCAAATTTGATTCTCTTAGACTGAACCCCTACAACAACTAAATTAAGATAATACTGATGTGAACAATGTATTTTAAAAGTTATACCTATATTTAGAGGACAGTGTTTTGATCTAACTACCAAGAATAAAATAAAATAATAAGAAGAAAAGTGGAATCCCATGCCCACATATCACTACATATGAGCTCCTATGACCCAAATAAAAGGATCCTAATGAGGATTGATGATTTATTTAATTGTGTTTTAAAATAAATAGAGGGGAAGATATTAAAAATTAAACTAATCCAAAATCAAGGAAAAATTATGAAACCCATTCTTTTAGGGATTCAATTATAAGTTAAGAAAGACCAAAATTCCATTTTTCCAAATAATTCTACAAAGGTATCTATTGGTCACCCAATTCAAAAATAAGGGGCATCTGATGGCATAAAACCCCCATTTATAATCAAACCCCCACTTACTACCCAATACTAGACAACTATGTACTATGTGCCTCTACCATGCCACCCCTCATCCTCCTACTTATTCCACCTCCTCTCTAAATCCCTCTGACTATTGTCTAATTAATTATCTCAAATTACCGTGACAAAGAACTAAATAAAAGTTTAAGTAATTTCCAAAAACAGAGGTTTATTATATTATAAAATTTTGTATATTATATACCTAATAAGAGTAACACCCTAATAATTTAATGAAATTTTTCTCTTTAAATATCTTAATTTCTTCGATAGCTTACATTATAGGTAACATTGAGTTTATTCAAATCGTGTATCATTATTAAAATATTATGTGTCTATTATCTCCTAGCTATTTGATTAGTGGGTATGAAAAGTAATAAATAAATTATAAAAAATATACAGTCTACACATTTATTAAATTAACTAATTATTTATCCAATAATTAGAATTAAAAACAAAAAAAAATATTTTAAAAAAAAGTGCTGTTTTTTCTGAAAAATTGTTTTTATGCATGAAATACATTTTTATATTAATTAATAAAATTAATCACTATTTTTTAAACATTTTAATTAAATTTTTATATTATTTACTTTATTAAATTTTATAAACATTAAAAAAAATATTTTTCTAAGTATTGGATAAGAATAAATCCATTTTTATTCTTAAAATGTATTTTTTTTCTAAAAAGAAGTTTTTCTTTATTTTAAAAAATTACGTTCATATTAATTTATTCAGTTTAAATTTATTGAATTATATAAAATAAATTAAATATATAAAAATATGAGGATAAAATTTTTTAATTATCCCCCTTTTATTTTTAGTAAATATGAATAATAATTATGGTAAAATTTTTAAACACAGTAAAGGGTGAATAAGGTTAATATAGATTAAAAATAAGTAATAAGGCCAAAAAAATTCATCCTAGTTATTATTGGATGAATTTAATTCTACCCATGGTACCTTAAGATATAAATTTAGTTGTTTAATGTACACTTTTCCATGAAAAGGACTTATTTAATATTTAAATCAATGAAAGTTAAAAAATGCAACTCTCTTTAGTTTTAATATCACTTATGTGTCCACATAGAGACAAATGTAAGTTATGAATGAGTCCAAGAGTATATTTTCATATTAGTACAATTATTTTCATGAAATAAATTTATTTTCCATTTTTAGTAATTATATAATGACCTTAATTTCTTATGAAACACCAATGCATTATTTCTCCAATTAATAAAAAATATAATTAATGATTTAAAAATATTAAATTTGATAAAAATTGAATGATTTAATGTGAACCATGAATTTTATAGATCAATATGACATATTATGGAGTTTTTAAATGATTATATCATAATTACAACTTTTTCTTGATGTATTTAGTTTTAAATTAAATGAATACTATCAAAATTTACAATAATGATATTTTTATTAAAATAATAATTTATTAAATTATTTATAAAACATAAAATTATTGAAATAAGATTATTTGGATATGATATTATTTTAAATTTCATAAATTAGACATTTATTATCCAATTTTCACCAAATAAATAAGAATTACAACCCTATAATATTAAAACATTTGTTATTGTAACTAGAATTAAAATTGGTTAACTAAGTGTTAATCAAATTGACCACATTTAAAATAATACAAAAACTTGTCTAAATTAAATTTTATGGTATTACAACCCTATACTACCTCATATTAAAATGGATGTCCATTTTGAGGAATTTTCTTTAAGAATAAATTTATATTAATTTAATCTTTTGAGAACATCAAAAAGTGCCCCTCACCTAAATTATAAATGGGAACCTCCTCCCACACTTATTTACAGAAAATAGAGCCTTATATATCAAAACAACGTCTTAAACTATTCATTTAAACTTCCCTATACACATCCTATAGGTTTTTCTATTCTCAAAAGACAAACCCTAGAGCCCTTTAGAGAAGATCTAAAGGATTTGTTTTGAAGAAGGCGTAATCACCTTAATCGATAAATATCTTTTATACTCTTATTTACCTACTATATATCTATGATATTTATCATAACATAAAAAATTAATTATAATAAATATTATGAAATTTTATTATTGTTATGAAAACATCATTATACGCCCTCTTTCTCATCAAACAGTAAGTGGAAGTATCATTTGTGCTTTTTTTCATCTTACCGTCTCCACGTAAAGATACTATTATGTTTTCATCAGCATATTTAATAAAAGTTTATTATGATGGTTTTAATGTTTATATATTATATTTATGACATTATTACTATTTTTTCATGTTAATATCATTTATATATTCTTATAATCCAATCCTTTGGGAAACGACTGAAGGACCCCGGGACACCCTGAGAGGGAGGAGTGAATCAGGGTGACAAATTTTTCTTTTAATGTTATGGATCTTGTTCCCACGTTGGTAGGAACTTGTTGAACCTGTATGATGAATATGATCAGAAAGCAAACATTCACATACACAGAGAAGACACAACACTTTTTACTTGGTTCACCACTAAGGGCTACGTCCAAGGAGCATACACCGACAAGTTTTCGGTCGTACCTAATTCCACTAATCATCACTAGATATGAATTACAAAGTTTCGAGCACAGTCACTCTGTCCCAGGCTCAATGCCTTTACAAAGGTTCAGGGATAGCTCACTGCTTCCCTCGGGTCACTCCCATTGACTCCCCCTGACTCACTGCCCTTGGTGAAGTCACGCTCAGTTTATAGACGTGAATGTCTCTTCATAATTGCATAAGAATGAATCCTTTGTCATATGTAGATGCTCTGTTGAAGTCCAAATCTCACCAGAAGACGAATCTCACCTTGTGCTGAGGGTATCGGGCGATCTTCCATCTTTCGTGCAGCTTCAAAAGGACAGATGAAATTTAAGAACACTGGCGCGCTTCTCCAAGCCCGGCGTGCAAGTATCAATCCCAGCACGCAATTCACTTGCGTGGTACAAATTCGGCACGTAGCTGAAACCAAAATACTTGTGCGACACTGCCTCCTTCAACACCAAACTTGTGCGACGTTGCGCCGTTAACTCCCCAACTGCCTTGGTCGCGCAGCCAAAAAACGGCGTGCAGCCTCTACTTCGGCGACCCAACAACCACTTACGCGACTCAACCACCGAGAGCTCGAAAAATCTCTAAGTCTTGAACTTCATTGCAAATGAGGAGGGGGGTCCTCTATTTATAGGAAAACTGGACCCCCTGCGCGGTGGCGCGCAAGTCTTCCCTTAGCGCATATGTTCCGGTGCGCAGCTCATCTTCCCTAGTCTCTGTCGCGCTACTCACTTGTGAGACCACACAAATACTTGCGCGACCTTCTTTTCTTTGCCATATTTTTAAGTTATTATATTGAAAAACAATAGGCATGCAAGTTTCCAGTCCTCATAGGCATCGGCGCGCAAGTCTCTTCACGGCGTGCAGGTCACTTGTGTGACCAGCCCAAAACTTGCATAGCCCTTATCCCTTTTCCATTTTCCCATGTTCTGATCTTGAAAAACATATGGCGCGCAAGTTTCCTCTTCATCAAGTACACGGTACGCAAGTCTCTTTTCCAAAAACACTTTTCTCCATTTGTCGATTTTCAGGCCCAAAAATTTGGCAAACACTGGGAAACGACGCCACCTTCAATACTATTGTCTGCTTGAACTATATGATCTCTTTGCTGGTACACATTCTGAACATCCATTGAGTATTGACAACAAACACAAATCATACTCCAAATCATGCATAGAAGACCGTGGTTTGAACAATCTCCCCCTTTGGGTTTGTTGGTAATCATAAAATAAATTAAATAGATCTTCATCCATGTGCAAACCAAAAATGCAAGAATCAACTCAGCCAACACTCTAATTCTACGTGAGAAATGATCGGTGTAGAAAATAAGAGATGAAGCTTGAATTGGGTTCCAATGTTTTGGAAAGCTCAATGATTCCCAAGAATCCTTACATGATCGATGAATTCCTTCTTATCCTTCTCATACTATCAGTGAAACTGAATTCGCATTGTGTCACAGGAGAATTATATGCCTGAACATTCCTAAATTTATTCCTTTCTCCCCCATTGAAAATAAGCATGAAGCCTCGTTATTTGTTCATTATTCATCTCAAACCATACTCCCCCTAAATAGTATCTCCCCCACAAACCTGCATCACATCCATAAACAGATAAAAACAGTTATCAAAATCGGGGAGAGGGGTATTGTGTAACCTCCTTATGCACTGGGAGGTGGCTGAACATCTAGGTCCAACCGATGCTTCTCAAACACAGCCGCGGATAGTGTCTTAGTCAGGATATCAGACACTTTCTCCTCAGTTCCCACATGATCCATTTTAATCACCCCTTGTTAAACTTTTTCTTTGATAAAGTGATACATGATTTCAATATGTTTTGTATGGGAATGCTGAATAGGATTCTTTGTAAGATCAATTGGGCTCTTATTATCACAGTGAATCATCATTGGTTGCTTTACCTCATCACCAATATCTATTAATTGTTGCTTCATCCATAGCAGTTGAGTGCATGACTTTGTGGCAGAGATATACTCAGCTTCAACAGTACTAAGAGAAGTACTTTCTTGTTTCTTGCTCAACCAGCCAACACATTTCTTCCCAATATAGAAGGCTCCACCACTAGTGGACTTTCTATCTACTACATCATCAGCCCAGTCAGCATCATAAAATGCTGATAATTCAATGTCCCTGCCTGCAGCAAAAAATAACCCGAAGTTATATGTACCTTGAATGTACCTCATGATTCTTTTTACTGCCGCCATATGATCCTCCTTTGAATTACTCTAAAAGTGGTCCTCAAGGCATGTGGCAAAGATAATATCTGGTTGTGTCGTTCTCAGGTATAGTAGGCTCCCAATGATCCTCATGTACATGGTGGGATCAACAGAGTCCACATCCTCATGCTTTCCAGGTTTAGTTCCAACTGCAATCGGAGTTGACATTGGTTTGGAGTCTTGCATATTAAACTTCTTTAGTAGCTCTCTTGCATATTTTTCTTGAGAAATGAAAGTCTATTCCTCCTTTTGAATCACCTGCAGCCCCAAGAAATATGTGAGCTCCCCAATCATAGACATTTTAAATTCTGATTTCATGTGGTTGGAAAATTTGTCCACTGATTTCTGCCTTCTGCCGCCAAATATGATATCATCAACGTAGAATAGAACCATGAATTGATCTTTTGGAGAATTATTCACATAGAGATTGTGATATACTCCTCCTCTTTTGAATTCCATCTTCTTGAGATATGAATCTGTTGTACCTCTCGAACCCCTCGAGGTTTGATTTTCATGATCACAATCACCCGCTTATGTTTCTAACTTTGTGTTTTAAGTGTTTGTGTTGATAGGCATTTGATTGCCAAGAAGTTGACCAAGGAAGAGGCAGAAATGGACTGAAATTCAGTCCACCGGCCGACCGGTGGCTTCACCACCGGCCAGCCGGTGGCACCCAGACTCAAGGGGTAGCTTCTGCCTCCCCACCGGTCGACCGGTGGCTCTGCCACCGGTCGACCTGTGGCACCCAGCTCAAATAGTGAGACCTACTGTCTTTCCACCGGCCAGCCGGTGGCTCCTCACCGGTCGACCGGTGGAGCCTGGATCAAGACTCTTCTTCTCTATCAAGGCACCGGCCAGCCGGTGGAGATGTACCGGTCAGCCGGTGGCCCCTGGACAAGAATCCTATGCCTTTTTGCACACACCGGCCAGCCGGTGGGACTGTACCGGCCAGCCGGTGGACACAGTCAAACTAGCCGTTGGGCTGTTGACCAGCCTGTCCACTTGACTCTCAACGGCTCCGAAGACCTCTCCAACGGCTCCGAAGCCTCCCCAAGGGTTCCTAGCCTATAAATAAAGGCTGAGGAAGCCCCGGACAATTACCGGAACACTTGTGAAGACAACGGACATATTTTGGATCAATTGGCCAACCTCCGGCGACTTCCTTCAAAGGAACCCCAAGAGCTCCAACAACTTCCACATCCAAGGAGCTTCACTCAAGAAGCTTGGGAGAGCACGCCCATCAACTCCATCATCCATTGGCGCCCGAGTCTTCCCAATTACGGGTTTTATTGCATTTATTTATTTTGAGCTTAAAATTGGGTTTGTGCCTACAAACCCCAACCCTTTTCCTCTTCCCCCCTTCTTTTGGGTTTCACACCACCACTAAGGTGTGAAGAGGTTGTCAAGCCTTACCTTGTAAAAGGCTTGAGATCGGTGAGCTAGTCTTCACCCGTAAAAAGACTAGTGGGTTATTGCTTAACCATTAAAAGCATTGGGTTCTTGCTAAACCAATAAAAGCAAGCTGTAATAGGTCCTAGTGCTACCTTAAAGCCTAGTGGGTTTCTTGCTATAACCATTGAAAAGCAAGCGGTAGGAATCTCTCAACGGTTGAGTTGGGAGCGGAGACGTAGGCCGGGTTTTGGCCGAACTCCGTTATCAAGTTCTTGTGTCTTGCCTCTTTATTTCCGCTGCACTTTACTTTGATTTTTAATTTGTTTATCAATTTTTTAAAAGGCAATTCACCCCCCCTCTTGCCATCATTCTTTCCGTGTTTCTTCCGACCCAACAGAATCCAGCTGTGAGTACCACACCCGTGTTTCCTGCTTCAAACCATATATAGTTTTCTTGAGTTTGCAGACCTTTGTTTCATCATTACCCAAAACAAAGCCCACTGGTTGTTCAATGTAGACTTCTTCTTCGAGTTCACCATTCAAGAATGTTGTCTTTACATCCATTTGATATACTTTATTTCCTCTTTGGAGTTCCATGGCAAGGAAAAGCCTGATTGACTCCAATATAGCCACTGGAGAAAATGTTTCTTCAACATCAATGCCTTCAATTTGGGAGTATCCTTTACATACTAGTCATTCCTTGTTTCTGATGACACTTTCATGCTCATCAAACTTATTTTTGAAGATCCATTTGGTACCAATCACATTGTGACCTGTGGGTCTCGGGACAAGATCCCATGTCTGATTCTTGTCAATCTGATATAATTCAACATTCATGGCTTTCACCCAAGATTCATCATTTGCAGCTTCTTCGAATGAGGATGGATCTACAACTAATAGAAATTCGGATTGTGTGTTATTCCTCGTCCTTCTTGTTTGAGTGGGTGAACTCATGTCCCCAATTATGTTGGATAGATCAATCTAAGATCTTCGATTTCTCCTGTGAGGTTCAGTAGCATTATTTTCAGCCATAGTTTCTTCTTCAGATTCTTCTTCTATGTCAACATCATAATGTGACTGTTGAGTATTTTGTACAACTTCCTCTATTTCTGCATTTGTATTTTCTTTATGTTCACTTTCTTCCTGACATTCTATCACATCATCATATTACATCCTTGAAGCATTTGTGATTTTCTCTTCAATTATCTTAACATCACTATTTTTCACAATCCTTCCTAAATGCTTGTTGAAACATTTGTAGGCTTTGTTGTTCATTGAGTAACCGAGGAAAATTCCTTCATCTGCATTATCACCATACTTCCCTTGATTTCCTTCTTTGTTCCTGATGAAACATTTACTTCCAAAGACATGAAAGTATTTTAAAGAGTACTTCCGTCCATGCCATAATTCATATGGTGTCTTCGTCTCACCCATATAAAGTCCTGTTTGATTCTGAATGTACACTGCGTCTTGAACAGGCTCTTTCCAGTAGTGTCGTGGAATACGACTCTCAATCAGCATAGTTCATGCCATGTCGTTCACCTGTTGATTCCTACGTTCAACAACTCCATTTTGTTTTGGAGTTCTCATAGTAGCTACCTCGTGTTTTATCCCATGCTTCTCCAGATAATTTTCAAATTCAATGGATGTGTATTCTTCTCCATTGTCAGATCGCAACACTTTGATTGTTCTTCCAGTATCATTCTCGGTGATTTGCCGATATGTTTTCATGCAGTCAAGGACTTGTTGTTTCATGTGAATGACCATCACACGTGCCATTCTACTGTAATCATCTATGAAAAGGACAAAGTACATTTCTCCATCAGTTCCAGCAACATTTATCGGCCCACATACATCTGTATGAATCAGATCAAGAAGGTTAGATGCCCTTTTTTCCTTGGCCGATATGAACTGCAGACCAGCTTCCCACGAATGCAAGCATCACAAGATTTTCCACGCTCATGCTTCAGGTTGGGAATTTCCATGACAATTCTCAATTTTTATATTTTCTCCATGTCTTGTTGATTGATGTGTCCCAGTCTCCAATGCCACAAATTGATTTCTTCTTCAACAGTCATGTAACATATATATTCTTCACTATCAACCTGATACAAGTTGTCTTCTGTTCTGCATCCCTTCATAAGTGAATTGCTTATCTTTCCCTTGATAGTGCAGCCTTTATGATTAAAAGTAACTATAAGTCCCGAGTCACAGAGTTGACTCATGCTGAGGAGATTATGATGTAGGCCATCTACGTAAAGGACTTCAGTCTTCTTTAGTTCTCCATTAGCTAATTCGGTACTTCCAATCCCTTTGATTTTCAGAGCCCAATCATTACCAAATCGTATTGTACTAGCAACCTTCCTTTTGATATCTGTTAGCAGGCTGGCATTACCTTTCATATGAGATCAACAACCGATATCAAGAATCCAGGTACTATTGTTCTTTATAGCTTTGAGGGCCACCTTTGTAAGGTTGGATTTCTCAATATTATTCCTTTATTTCAATGACACATTGTATTGAGTATATAGTACTGATGGCCTTTCGATTATCTCTTCTGCATACCCAGATTCTTCATAGTCGAAATCTTCTTTGAGAGGAGAAAATCTGTTTGAAAGAGAAACACTATCTTGCTAATGAGACTTGTCTTGTCTTGAACTTTAGTATGAGGTGTCCATGTCCCTTATCTACCTGAAATTAGCAGCCTTACGACCAAAGTTAGAACAATGATATCAATATCCATAGATATTGTTTCTTCCATAAGAATTAGGATATGAATTTTTTCTCCTTTGTTGAACTTCTATATCTTCTCCATTCAGATATCTTCTTACCTATTCGTAATAAGACATGGTATGGCCCAGATAGCCCCAGAACTGACACTTCATGAGAGGAAATGTCTTATCACTTGAATTTATCCTCATACCTTCTTCCTTGGGTGAATAGTTAGATTTTCTGTCATTTCTGAATTTTTGAGGATAATTTTCTGTTCTCATTTTAGTTTGTATTGAGGGTTCCTTTTTCGGAACTTTAGGAAACATTTCAACATGTTCAAATTTCATCTTATCTTTCTTTTGGATCTTTTCACTTCCAGCAGTTGATGTCTCAGCCACACATCCAATTCCACTCTTTCCCATGCAATTGGTTCTTTGATCACTGAAGATTTTTCCAACCCCATCTGAACCAAACATGGCTCTTGCTAGTAATTCTGCATCTGAGAATCTTCCAAACTGTATTTTCTTCCTCGATTCTTTTGGAATTTATTCAGTCTCAAGTTTACTCCTTAGAGTAACAACTTCCTCCTCAAGACCTTAAGCAGTCTTGGATTTTTCATCAAGTTTGGAGCTGAGGTCATTGATGACCTTTGCCTGCTCTTCAATTCTCAGCTTCAGATCCACTACATCATCATTGCATTCAATTATTTTAGACTGTACCTTCACAAATTCTTCCAGTTGTTCAATTTCATCTTCAAGTTGATCAACGTATTTAGATGATTCTTCTACAATTTATTTCCACTTATTGAAACTCTTACATTTAATCTTAAGCTTACTAATCGCGTCCTTAAGTTTCATATCGGGATCTAGACAAGTTCTCGGTGGTTTTTCTCCACCAGTATCTTTTGACTTTTCAACAGTGGCCATCATGGAAGCATGGTTCCCAGTTTTGAATTCTGGTTCTTCTTCATCACAGAATTTATTATCATCTTCTTCCACTTCACAGAAAAAACTCTTCCTTTTCAGTTTTCTTTCCAGATTTGAAGTCTCCCTTTTTGAAGAACCTTCTCTGAGGCTTCTCTAAGCTTTCATCTTCACTATATTCATCATTGATCTTTCTTAAGCACTAAGAGGCAATGTACCCAACTTCTCCACAACAAAAACATGTGAGAGGTAACTTCCCTTTGAATTTCTCTTTCCCCTTCTGGAACTTCTTTACAATGAGAGGAAGAATTTATTTTTCTTCGTCATCTTCACCGCTACTATCTTTTTAGATTTTCATTTTATCCATGGCCTTGAATTCCATTTCCTTTCTCACATGAGTCTTAGCATCTTTAGGTTTGACTCTCATTTCATATGCTACCAAGCTGCTCAGTAGATCATCCAGAGAAAGTTTGGAAAGATCTCTTTCCTCAAGGGCTTACACCTTTGCATTGTACAGAGGTGGAAGTCTTCTTAATATTTTATTTATAATATCAATGTCTTTGATTTCTTCACCTAGACCCCGAATTTCTCCAACCACTTCAATAATACGATTGAAGAAAGAGTCTGCATTCTCGTCTGGATGCATCTTCAGATCATCAAACCGATTGTGCAGCACTTGTAGTTTCGCCTCCTTGACTTTGATATCTCCTTCATAAATATTCTTGAGTTTATCCCACATGGATTTGGTGGAGGTGAAATTCATCACCTTTAGGTAGATCTGATCAGAAAGGGATGAAGTGAGTGCATTTTGTGCTTTAGCATCTGTATCAAGAATTTTCCTGTCCGTTTCAGTCATAGCCAAGCCTGTTGGATTAGTGACTTGTATTCCTTGCACAGTAGAAAAGAGAACTTCCATTCCAAGAGATCTTAGATGAAATCTAATTCTGTTCTTCTAGATCTGAAATTACTTCCATCGAAGTGAGGGACTCCCCTGACATTGACTGCATTCTCCATGATGATAAAGGACAGATTCAACACCAGCAACTTTTACCCTCTAAAACCACTTGAAGGACCCCGGGAAAC
The DNA here is from genome assembly GCA_963277665.1 of Viscum album. Lineage (NCBI taxonomy): Eukaryota > Viridiplantae > Streptophyta > Magnoliopsida > Santalales > Viscaceae > Viscum > Viscum album. The sequence goes on from OY728132.1 coordinate 377,993,939, forward strand.
CCTAAGAGGGGAGGGGTGAATCAGGGTGACAACTTTTTCTTTTAATGTGATGGATCTTATTCCCATGTTGGTAGGAACTTGTTAAACCTGTATTATGAATATGATCAGAAAGCAAACATTTACATACATAGAGGGGAAACAGCACTTTTTACATGGTTCACCACTAAGGGCTACGTCCAAGGAGCATACGCCGACAAGTTGTCGGTCGTACCTAATTCCACTAATCTTCACTAGTTGTGGATTACAAAGGTTCAGGCACAGTTACTTTGTCCCAGTCTCACTGCCTTTACAAAGGTTAAGGGATAGCTCACTACTTCCCTCAGGTCACTCCTGTTGACTCCCCCTGACTCACCGCCCTTTGTGAAGTCACGCTCAGTTTATAGACATGAAGGTCTCTTAATCATTTCATAAGAATGAATCCCTTTTTTTATGTAGATGATCTGTTGAAGTCCAACTCTCACCAGAAGACGAATCTCACTTTGCGCTAAGGGTATTGGGTGATCTTCCAGCTTTTGTGCAGCTTCAAAAGGACAGATGAACTTTCAACAACCCTGGCGTGCTTCTCCAATCCCGGCGTGCATGTTTCAATCACGGTGCGCAAGTCACTTGCGCAGTTCAAATTTGGTGTGCAGGTGACACCAAACTACTTGCGCGACACTGCCTCCTTTAACACCAAACTTTGCACGACGTTGCGCCTTTAACTCCCAGACTTCCTTGGTCGCACAGCCAAAAATCGGTGTGCAGCCTCTACTTGCGCGACCCAACATCCACTTGCGCGACTCAACCACTTGCATGACGAGAGCTCAAAAAATCTCTAAGTCTTGAACTTCGTTGAAAATGAGGAGGGGTTCCTATATTTATAGGCAAACTGGACCCCCTGCGATGTGGCGTTTAAGTCTTCCCTCGGCGCACAGGTTCCAGCGCGCAGCTCATCCTCCCTAGCCTCTGTCGTGCTACTCACTTGCGCAACCACAAAAATACTTGCACGACCTTCTTTCCTTTGTCATATTTTGATGTTATGATATTGAAAAACAATAGGTGCACAAGTTTCTAGTCCTCCTAGGCATTGGCGCGCAAGTCTCTTCACGACGCGCAGGTCACTTGCGCGACCAGCCCAAAACATGTGTGGCCCTTATCCCTTTGCCATTTTCCCATGTTCTGATCTTGAAAAACATATGGCGCGCAAGTTTCCTCTTCATCAAGTACACTTCACGCAAGTATCTTTTCCAAAAAATACTTTTCTCCATTTTTCGATTTTCAGGCCCAAAAATTTGGCAAACACTAGGAAACGGTACCACCTTCAATACTATTGTCTTCTTGAACTGTATGATCTCTTTGCTGGTACACATTCTGAACTTCCACTGAGGATTGACAACAAACACAAATCATACTCCAAATTATGCATAGAAGACCATGGTTCCAACAACGACAATGTCGCTCGTGCGTATGTATGGATAACCACCTCCATGAAGCGATGTGATTTGTTTCTCATTTATATTTTATATGGATGGTAATTATGATGTATTTGATGAATATATATGATATTTATGATATAATAATGATTATGAATTGTTATTTACCTTTATTTAATTCCATCAGTCGTAAAATGGAAATAACATTCATGCGTATGTACGACCTCCCATCTCCATGAGCGATGTAATTCATTTTTATATCTCTAATTTTTATGAATGATTATAAATATTTATATAATAAATATATAGGATTTTAATACGAGGATTAAAATTCCTAGAAATATGTATTTATTGTTAATGTATAAGAGTTTAAGCTACTAACACCAATCATTCTTGGAAAACAGAGCAGGTACCACCCAAAATAGTGATTTTAGTAACAAATTATTAATAAAAAGTTGATAAGATATAATAAATAAATCATAAATGTTATGATAGATATGAATATTTTTATGGAAAAAATTTATAATAAATCCATATTTTCCATATAGTATTTTTTAACATGAATGTGGAAAATCGATACTTGAGGTAAGGGATTATGTTTCTATATTATTTTATTTGGGATTGTTTAAAGGTGAATTTCCATTGAGGAAATTATATGATCCTTGTATGATTAATACCTTTCATTTTATTATCATTATGTTTATTTATTTATATTATATTTTTTCAGTTTATTTTCCTCACTTTAATTATTTAAGAGATCAAAAAGGTATTTTTATATAAAATTGACATTAATTATATCTTAAGTCTAAAATAATTTTCTTACATATATTTATTTTCTAAAAAAATTTAATAATGATTTAAATATTATCCTATGATTTCATAAATTCATTTTTACCCTTTATTTAATATTTTAAAACTTATTTTCAAAGAATCATCTTTTTGTTTTCTGAATGACGTGCTTTTTTACTTTATTTCAAAAAAATTGAAAAGATTGTTTTTTAAACTTATACGACATGAACAAAATTTCTCATCATTATGATAAATCAATGATTTAATGCTTCCTTTATAAGTTTACAATTTCATTTTCAATGAATTTTTTTTTATGAAAAAAATTATATTTTGAAAATTTATTTTTAAATTTTAATGGATATTTTCCACAATAAGTTTTTAATGATATTTTAATAGTTTCTCTATTTATCAATAAATAAAAACCCTGATTCTAATTATGATTTACTTGTGGGACCTATATGATGAAATTTTTATGATCCTATTGCACACATATATATGGTTTTCATTATGTTATGGGTGGGGCCTATATATCCATACAATGCATTGGGTAATGCATTATATCTCAAGAGATAGTTATGGGAAACAAGTTAATGTTCTTGACCCGTTATGGAAAACAATTTGAAGTGTTTGATATATTATGGGAAAAAGTAAATGTTCTTCATCTACTATGGGAAAAAGGGGTTTATTCCTTAATTGATGGTCTTCGTAGGTAACTATGACACATGAAAATGGTTTCTATACTTATAATGGTGCCACACATATTTATGACATGAAATTAGGGGTCATGGTTGAGTTATGATTTGTTCTCATTATTATGATTCATTTATTTTTAAATGATAATGTTTTATTACATAACTCGTGATTATGATATTTACTAGATTGGTATGAAATTTTTCTATTATGGTCATGATATCATTCCAATATTCTTATCTTAGGCTTTAATTGATCATCGATTAATATCTCCCATTTTTACCCTTACTGAGTAGTTGAGCTCACCCTTTTCTTATTTTTCCATTCCCCATGTTATAATGAAATATTTTGTTAGGGTATGACTATGAGTGATACTATAAGAGAAGGTCTTTATGGTATATGTTGAAGACCATTAATAAAAGACGAATATTCTATATATAGTATCCAATGACTATAACCATTTATAGTTCTAGTGGGGATTGTATTATTGTGTATTGAATATTCATATAAATATATGTAATATTTATGTATAAAAAGTTGGGGCCACTATAGTTTGTACTAGACTATGGTTTAGTCAATATTTGGAGATTAGGGTTAGAAATATTTTATGAAAGCCCTAGAGATAGTTCTAAGTATAGTATAACATCCTAATTTTTTGGTAATGATAAGGAATGACCTAGGTTAAACCTAAGGTGTTGTAGATGAAGGTGTTGTAGTTTATACATTCTATAAATTATTTCTCAGAATTAAATGGTTTTCCACTATGATTATTTTTTCTCAAAATATTATTTTTGGGTTTATACAATGTATAGAACCTGAAGGAATCGTGTTACATATAAATATTATAGAAAATTCAATTATATTCCACCTAATCGATCAAATGTTATGTGATGTAGAATGTGGAATCTTATGGATATTCTAAAACAACATTATTAGTATGTGAATCATTATGAGTTTCTAAATGATCAAAAGAGGGAAAATCAAAGTTTTGAATATTTCATGAGGAAATAACTACATTATTTTAGTGATATTGTTTGATGTGTAATAAAATTAGAAATGGAAATTGTATATTCTGAACATTATTATGGTTTTAATAAGAAAGGAATGATTGAGTCTAAAAAACTCAAATAAATCACATGGTGGAAGGAAATTCCAACCATATTTGTAAAATAAATGTGGGAAGAATCACAAGGTAAGTGTTTTAATAGGACTGGGATGTTCATTAATTGTGGAAGGATGGGTAATAATTCCCATAAATGTCAACAGGTGATGAATAGGTTTGTTAATTCAATAGAGGAAAAGGATAATCCAACTAATTCACTACCTACGCTCTAATTTTTTAAATGCAAGGAGTATGATCATTATTCCAACCAGTTCATGAACCCAAATGTTTTTTATGATCATCATAAATAACTTATTATTCCCAAATACAAAGGGAAATATCATGCGATCAGAACTACCAAGGTGGTTTATGATAATGATATGGTGAAAGGTACAAGTATGATCCACTCGAGAACATCTAATGTATTATTTTATTCTTTATATATCCAATATTTTATTTATATATAATTTTCTAAGTATATCACCATATCACCTCAATGATTAGAGGTTGAGTTAGTTGTGAAAAATCCTAATGGAACAATGGTTAAATCTTAAATCAATAGTTCCTCTTAGATTGAAGTTTGTGGGAAGGTGATTCCTACAAATCTTGAGATTCTCCCATTAGTTGAATTTTTTGTGATTATTATCATGTATTAGATTTATCTATATGGATCCCATATCAATTGTGAAGGAAGGTAAGTCATATTTCATATTTTGAGTGAAACTATGATCATTTATTGATATGAGAATGAATATGAACATGTAACAAAAATTGATTTTATCCTGTGAGTCTTAATTATTATTCATGGAGGTTATCTATATTATATGGTTGGAGATAAAATCAAAATTAAGGAGACACTTATTATATTGGAGTTTTTTGATGTATTTATAGAAAAAATTTCATGTATTTAACAAAATCATAAAGTTTAGTTTTAAATATAACTCATAATTAGTTTTGCAGCTATATCAAAAACTTATTATAGAATGGACCCAATTGAGTTGCAGGATTTAAAGAAGAAAATCTAGGAGAATCTGGATAATGGGTTCATTTAAACAATTGAATCGCCTTTGGGTTCACCTATTTTATTTGTCCTGAAGAAAGATGGATAAATAAGACTCGGTATTTAATATTGATAGATTAAGAAGATAACTATCAAGAAAATGTGTCCTATACCCTATATTGATTACTTATTTTATCAAATATGTGGAGATAAATACTTTTCCATGATTTTCCTTTATTCTAGATATCATTAAATGAGGTCCAAGAAAGAGAATATATTTAATATGGAATATCATACACGTTATAGAGACTATGAATTCATATTTATGCCTTTTGGTCTTAATAATTACCCGTCTATATTAATATATTTAATGAATATAGTTTTTAGATACAAAATTGATCATTTTTTGTTATTATTTATAGATGATATTCTTGTATTTTTAATTAGAGTTTAAGAGAATGAATATAAATTAAGGTTTGTGTTGAAGACCCAAAAGAAGAATATTTTTAATGAAAAATTTACCAAGTGTGAGTTTTGTGTTCAGAAATTTTAATTCTTGGGTTATATAATCTCATGTTAGAGTATATAATTATATCATTCAAATATATAAGTTATTAAGAAATATCCTATACCAACCTCAAAAACTGAAATATATATTTTTCTTAGGTTGGTGGGATATTAATGATGTTTTTTAGTGATTTATCATGTTTATATAATCCACTAACCATGTATAATTATAAAAAAAATTAATTTTATATGGATGAAGTAATTTGAAGAGGATTTCAAGGGAAAAAAATAAGTTTCAACAGTGCACATGTGCTCACACTACCCCATTGTGGAGAAAGGTTTGTTGTAACAACCCAAAATTTTATTAATGAAAATTCCTATTGATCTAATTAAATGAATTATTATATAAAATGGTTATATAAAAAATATTCACTTCCTTGGTTTTGTGTTTTCAGATTTTAAAATACCATTAAGAATTGTTGTTGTTGCTAATATAGTTGTTGAAAGGTGATCACATGATTAGTATAAGTATAGGGCTTTAACAAATCCAATTTACTCAGAAAATGGAAGAAATTGCCTCATCCAGTAGAATTTCTCCATAAAAATCCCATTTGTCAGTGCTCTAAAAAGTGGTAGCATCACTAGGCTTATCTCTTGAACAATCCCAAGACGAGCTTCAACATGTTAAGCATGAACGGAACCGCCTATGGGAGAAGTGGAAGTTAATAGAGATTACCAATTGAGTGGTGTTATCTGAGCTGATCTAAGTGTCTATCACTATCTCACACCTTTCTCTTAGGTCTTATGTGAGTATTATTAGGTTTTATGTAACAGTACCTCAACACTATGATTATGTGCATTATTTTTGTATAAAAAATAAACATTCATTTATTATTGTTACTTTGTAAATGGTTTTTAAAACACAAATAATATTTTTAGTTAATATTCAATTCAGAAATCTATTTTTATTAATTAATGGATTTTTCAAATTAAATTATATTTTAATAAAATATTATTACGAAATTAGTTTTTATTAAATATATATGATCGTAAAAAAATTTATGTATACAATTAAAATTTTTATTAAGGTTTGAAAACTGTTTTTGTCAAACCCTACGAATTTTCAATAAATGTGGGTTTTATTTTAAAATTAAAAATTCACATCTTTATAAAATTATTTAGATAAAATTAATATCATTTTTGGATTCAGGACATTGAAATTATTTAACGGTGAATTTTTCATTATTTTCTAAGATAGTCAATTTTGGGTAAAAATTAAGTGTCATTTAAATATATAATGTGTTTTATGATATCATAATTACCCAATAGTTATGTAATAAAATACTATAAAAGGTATTTTCGGCCAATATATGTTTTACCTTTAAAAAAATGTGATTTTGTATTTGTTTGATTAATTTTATGGTGCCATAGTGGACTCTCCAAGACTTATAAAATATGTAATCCTTTTAAAATGATTTCCTTGAGAGTGTGGCTCACCTCCACATAAGAAAGAATAATATTTTAATAATTTTGGACACTGGCCTTATAAAATAATTTTTTCCACTCCACTTTGGCAAACACCTTAGGAAAAACCATGGTATGGTTTGTGGTTTTGATTAGTTTCATGTGTAGTTTCCAAAACCTAAATAATAAATAATTCCCTCTACTTTCCTATATAAACCCATTCAATATCCCATTCCTCTTCAACTCAACCCATTTTTAGCTCAACAAACCCCTGAAGTCTTCTCTCTATAATCCTCCCAAGGTTCCCCAAGCTCCCAAGAAGGCTTTCTCATGCCTCACCCAAGCCTTTGGGATCACACTTCCAAGTAATGGATTTCTTCCTTTCTCATTTTTGTCCAAATTTCTTTATGTTGTTTTACACTTTTATTTTCAATTAAAAATGTTTTGGTTTTATTTAAAACCTCCCCATACTTACCTCCTTATGTTTTAATTATGATATTCTTCTTTATATCTCATTAATTCCTCCCATTTACACCTATTACCATGCCAAAGTTTTGTAAGGAATTTCTCTCTTCTAATTTACATTTATGAAATTATTTTATATTACACATATAAATTACATAACATATGTTGGGATATTATGTTCCATGACATTATTACTATACATTTAATGTATATATGATGAGATACCCCTTTCTCTCTCATCAAACCATTTTATGAATTCTATTTTATGTCGTTATGTTGCCAAAGTTATACCAAAATTTCCCATGCCAAAATCATTGTGTAAGTGGATACCATACCCATTTATCTATAAAGAGTATTCACATTTATGAATACATACTTTTTTATTGAGTAATTACATTTATTTATTCCAAATCTCTTATTCGTGGAATAAATTATTATGTTTAATGAATCCATGTTGTATGATCCATGTGGCACACTTATGCATGAAATGAAATGTTTATAAAGGGTGTGCCTTGATAGCACTCCAATGAATTGGGTAAAGAATATAATCATGATACACCATGTGAAATTAGGTTTAATAATTATAATACAACTTAAATGTGGGTTTACTCATGCTAATTAAAGTGAAATGATGATTTACTCATTCTCCATGTGCAATGAGCCTTTGCTCATTCTAATATCATGTTAAAGGTTGTTGACACATTTCCATGTTATGATAATCATGCTATATCATGACTTTATGTTCAATTTTTTATTGTGCTCAATTGATATACCTATTTCCTAACATTTATTATATTCTTCATATTATTCCTTGTTTACTCCCTTACTGGGATTTATATCTCACCCTTTTCTTATGCATGTCCACAAGTTATCCCATGCAATGCTAAGTACACAGAAATGTTGTGGTCATGTAAAAGAAGTTTTCAATAAATATGTTGAATTTTATGGCTTATTTTGTTATGTAATCTTCCTAATTTCCCAAGACACTATACCTCTAAATCCTAGGAGTTGTCTTAAGTGAATGTTTATGTAATAAATCATGTTTATGTGTGTAATAAAGAGGAGGATTGTTATAGTTGGTATTAGAGGATAGGCTTAGTTATTTTTTGGATTAGGATTAGAAAACCCTAGTGAGATCCTACTGGATAAGACTAAGTATAATAAAAACATCCCTAAATTCTAGTGAGTTTCTATTAAGTGTATTATTAAGAAAATATATCCCTGTCTAGATACGAACAAGTAGAGGTGGCTCTGGCACAAATATATCTAGGGGTAAACCCCAAAAACACCGCTTTGAGCTAGACTCGAATGAGAATTGGTACACAACAATAGGATTTGCTGCACTCTTGTTTCAACACTCCTAGGGGATATTCTTTGGTAAATTTATAATATTATTATAAACCATTGTTATGGCAGTAAAAAAATTCCCCTAAGAATATATGTTGGGATGTAGATCATGGATAACATATATTGAAGCATATAAATTTATAAGTTAATGAAATAAATGTGATTTATAAGTTATCCCTTTTTTTCATTGGATTCCCATTTATGTGTTACCCTTAACCTTAATTTTATTCTAGCCAATGGCTAGTAATATGAGGACTCGGGCTAGCATCTGATTTGAAGATCAATGTGACGACTATTCTAATATGATTCCCAATCCGATGGGAGTGGGAATCAAAAACTTTTTCATGATACTCTCTCATTTAACTCAAGTTTTGAATAGAAATATGGGATAATAGGAACATATAACCCCCCCTAATAAAGAAAAATACGTAATCAAGAGCTTCATGAGAAAATGTTATCCTAATTTTAATGGATCTTTAGATCCCTTAATCGTTGAACAATGGATCAAATCCATTGAAAATATATTCTCTATCCTTTAATGTTCTGAACAAGAGAAAGTTCTTCTGTTTACTTATCGTGTGGAGGTTTAAGCTAATCAATGTTATACATTGATCAAAAATAAAAAGCTTGAGAAAGATATTGAGGCGTTCGAATAAAAGGATCTCTAGAAAATATTCTTCGATAAATATTTTCCTCACACCCTCTGACATAAGATGGAAGGGGACTTCCTAGCCCTCAAGAAAAAAAGATGACGAATTTATCAGAGTATATGAGGAAAACTTCACATGGCTTGCATGATATGACTCTAGCTTTGTCACGACCCCTGAATACAAGGTTGAACACTCCTTTGGTGTGATAAAACCTATCCTACAGAAATCCCTAGCTATTTGTGACTTTGATAGCTATGAGGAAATTGTCTGATGTGCCCTCAAAGTCAAAATGAAGACTGGAAAATCTTAGGGGTATCATGGGGATAAGAAGTGGAAATTGGACTATAATTATGGTGGTTTGATGGATAAATCCAATGATTCTAAGAAATTCCATCACCCCACTTGTCAAAGGTGCGGAAAGAATCACCCCAAAAATTTCACGAAGGGGATGAGTAAATGCTTTTGGTGTGGAAGAGAAGGGAACCTTGCCATTAACTATCGACAAGAAAAACCTGCTACTTAGATAGATGAAAGGAATTATCCTTTCGACCCTCAACAAATTTTTCATTTCTTCAACTTCAAAGAACCATGGAACTTTGCAAACAAGTTCCCTAAGCCAAGGGTTTTTTGAGGAAACCAATAACCTCCAAGGTAGAAAGGGAGAGCTTTTTTCATCACTACCACTGAATAGAACCTCGACAATGATGTGGCGACAGGTATGCTAGTTATTTATTCAAGAATAGGTAACATAATTTTTTATTCTAGTTCAATTCATTCTTTTATATCCCAAACATTTAGTAGAAAAATACCAACACCACCAAAAATAATGGAAGTAGAGATGTTAGTGAGAATGTAAAATGGGGAAATTATTGCATCTCATGAATATAACTCCTCCTCCATCACAATTTGTGGTATTAACTTCCTAACGGACCTCATCATACTCCCTCTGGTGTAATTTGATGTAATTCTTGGCATGGATTCGCTTTCCCTATATAGAGCCAACATAAATTGACGTGAGAGGGAAATCACTCTCCATATGGTGAATTGAACCCCAATTCTTTATAAGTGCAAGGATGATGATGAATCTTCTTTAGCACCATCATCTCAAGCACATATATTACTTCCCTGTGAGTGCATGTATCTTAATTAGATGATTGAGTCTAAGGAAGCAACTATCTTTGAAGAAATTCCTATTGTGAGGGAATTCGTTGAAGTGTTTCCCAAGGAATTGCTTGGTCTTCCTCTTATAAGAGATGTTGAATTATCGATTGATATTATACCTAGTGAATTTCCAATATCCAAGACTCCATATATAATGGCTATTGTAGAGATTGAGGAGCTAAATAAACAACTACATGAGAATTTGGATAAAGGGTTTATATGCCCAAGTGCTTCACTATGGGATGCACCAGTCCTCTTCGTCAAGAAGCAGGATGGGTAAATGCATGTTTGTATTGATTATCATGAGCTCAACAAAATTACGATAAAGAACAAGTATCACATGCCATGAATTGATGACTTGTTTGATTATCTACATTGAGCACAATACTCATCCAAGGTGGATCTATGGTCGGGATATTACCAAGTAAGGTTGAAGGAGGATATCCCCAAGGCTAATTTTCATACAAGATATGAGCACTATGAATTTGTAGTGATGAATTGTGGGCTCACTAATGCTCTATAAATATTCATGGAGTTAATGAATCGAGTCTTTAGATATTACCTTGAAAATATTTTGGTAGTATTTATAAATGATATTCTAATATAGTCCAAATACAAGGAGGAGCATGAGGACCATCTAAGCACTATACTAGAGACCTTGAAAAAGTATAAGCTCTGTGAAAATTACAAGAAGTGTGAGTTATTGTTGAAGGAAGTATCATTCTTGGATCATATTGTCACAAGTAATGGGATATCTATGGATAAATCCAAGACAAATGCAATTGAGGGATGGACGAGGCCAACATCAGTGATGGATATCTATAGCTTCCTTGGGTTAGTTGGATATTATCGATGATTTGTGAGAAATTTTTCATGATTTTTAAATCCTCTTACCAGGATAACTCGAAAGGTAGTCAGGTTTTCTTGTAGTGATGAATGTAAAGAAATATTAAAGGGGTGGAAAAGGATTCTTATCACTGCACCCGTTCTCACACTACCCACAAGTGGAGAACTTTTTGGTATTCAGTGACACTTTGAATAAGGTTATGGGTTGTGTGTTGATGAAAAATGAAAAATTAATTTCCTACGCTTAAATGCAATTGAATGTTTACAAGAAAACCTATCCAACACATGATTTGGAGTTAGATGTAGTAATCTTTGCTTTAAAAATTTGGCGACATTACCTCTTTGGGGAGAAGTGTGAAATTTACACGGATCACAAAATCCTCAAGTATATATTCACACAGAAAGAGTTGACAATCACCAACGAAGATGATTAGAGATGATCAAAGACTATGACTACTCAATCCATTACCACCCTGGTAAAGCGAACAAGATAGAGGATGCTCTAAGTAAAAAGGACCCAACAATTTTATCAATGATGAGAATTGATAATAATCCAATATTATTAGATTTGATGAAGATGGACATGGGAATCATAAATAAGGGAACATCATCAATCCTTTCATAAATTATTTCTCAACCATCTCTTTTGGAAAAGTTAAAGGATGCTCAAAATGGTGATGTGGGAATTCAGAAGAAAGTGGAAACTATCAAAAAATGGAAATCCTTGGATTTCAATGTTAATGAATATAGAATTATGAGATTTGGGTCAAGACTATGTGTTTTATAAAATCTGGAGTTAAATAAGGAACTTTTGGATGATTCACATAGTTCAAATTTATCTATTCATCCAGGATACACAAAGATGTATCGAGATATCTGAGATAATTATTGGTGGGATAACATGAATAAGGAGATAGCTGAGTATACATAAAAGTGCCTAGTATATCAGCAAGTGAAGGGTGATATGTAAAATTATAAGGGGATGATTTAACCATTACCCATACTAATATGGAAAGGGGAGAAAATTACCATGGAATTTTTCATCGTACATCCTATGACATCAAAAGTAAGCAATGTTATCTGGGTTGTGTTTGATTTTATTACAAAGAATGCACACTTCATTGAAATTCGGTAGGATATATCATTGGATCAAATAGCACAGATATACATCAGATAAGTGGTAAGGATGCATGGATTACCACTATCTATTGTATCCGATAGAGATCCAAGATTCACCTCTAAATTTTTGAAGAGTCTCCAACATGCTCTGAATAATGAGCCTAACTTTAGTATGGATTATCATTCTCAAACTGATGGCCAATCTAAATAAACTATCCAAACACTTGAGTACATTTTGAGAGCATTCTCAATGGACTTCAAAGGAGGATGGGATCAACATCTTCCTCTAGTTGATTTCTCTTACAATAACAGTTTCCACTCAAGAATCTAAATGGCTCTTTATGAATCCCTTTATGGGTAGAGGTGAAGAACACTGGAATGTTAGGATGAAGTTGGGGAGAGAAAACTTCTAGTTCTAGAAATGGTTGAAGAAATGGTGGATAATGTTAAGACCATCCAGCAGCACATTAAAGCTGCTCAGAGTCAACAAAGATCTATGCTGATAATCATATATGACACCTAGAGTTTGATGTTGGGGACATGGTATTCCTCTACATATCACTATATAAGAGAGTTATGAGATTTTGGAAGAAGGGAAAGCTTAGTCCAAGTTACATTGGCCCTTTTGAAATCCTTGATTGCATTAGAGTAGTAGCCTATCAACTAGCACTCCCACCAAACCTGTCTCAAGTAAATGATATATTTCATGTATCACTCTTAAGGAATTATATACCAGAACCATCGAATGTAATCAATCTAGAGGTGGTTACATTAGAGAATGAACTCTTATATAAAGAGAAGTTGGTGAAGATCTTAGATCATAGGTAAAAAGTACTATGAAATAAGATAATGCTCATTGTCAAGGTATTACAGAGAAACCACATGTTTGAAGAGACAATGTGGGAATCAGAGGAAGTGATGAAGCAGAGTTACCCTCATCTATTTTAGTGTGTGAAAATGAAATTTTTAGGGAGAAATTTCTTAAGGGGGGAATATTGTAGTGACCAAAACTTTTATTAATAAAAATTCCGCTTGATCTAATTAAATCTCTTATTATGTAAAATGGTTATATAAAACATATTTATATCATTAGTTTTGTGTTTTTGGATTTTAAAATACCGTTAAGAATTGTTACCATTGATAATATAGTCATTGAACAGTGATCACATGATTAGTATAAATATAGGGCTTCAACAAATCCAATTTACATAAACAAAGTGATGGCCTCATCCAATAGAATTGCTCTAAAAAAAGCCCATTTGGTGGAGCTCAAAAAGAATTTAGCATCACTGGTCTTCTCTCTTGACCAATCCCAAGTCAAGCTTCAACATGTTAAGCATGAAAGGAACCACCTACATGAGAAGTGAAAGTTAATAGAGATTACCACCTGAGATATGTTATCTGAGCCACCCAAAGAGTCGGTCACCATCACACACCTTAAACTTAGGTCTTATTTAGGTGTTATAAGGGTTTATTTTACAAGACCTTAGCACCATGATTATTGCATTATTTTTTATTAAGAATGTAAATTCATTTTATTATTGTTACTTTGTAAATGGTTTTTATATCACAAATAGTATTTTTAGTTAATATTTAATTAAGAAATATATTTTGATGAATTAATTTATTTATTTGAATTAAATAATATTTTAATAAATTATTGTTACTAAATTATTTTTTATTAAATATATATTATTGTATAATCTTTTATTAATACAATTGAAATTTTTATGAAGGTTTAAAAACTGTTTTTGTCAAAACCCAGGTATTTTTAATAAATATCAATTTATATTTTAAAATTGAAAATTCCCATATTTAGAAAATTATTTAGATAAAATTGATATCATTTTTTTATTCAGGTCATCAAAATTATCTAATGGGGAATTTTTCAAAATTTTCTGAGGTAATCGATTTTTTGGGTAAAAATTAAATACTGTTTAAATATATAATGTGATTTATGATATCATAATGACCAAATAGTGATGTAATAAAATACTATAAAAGGGATTTTATTCCAATATATGTTTTTAATTTAAAATAATTTAATTTTAGATTTTTTTTATTAATTTTATGGTGCCTTATGGACCCTCCAAGACTTATAAAATATTTTCACTTTTTAAAATGATTTCCCTGAGAGTGTGACTCACCTACACATAATAAATCATAATATTTTAATAATTTCGGCCATTTTCCTTATAAAATAATTTTTCCACTCCACTTTGAAAAAACCATGGGCAAAAACCATTGTATGGTTTGTGGTTTTGATTTGTTTAATATGTAGTGTCCAAAACCTAAATAATAAAGAATTCTCTCTCATTTCCTACATAAACCCACTCAATCTCCAATTATTATTCACTCAAACTATTTGAAGATAAAAAACCCCTTAAATACTATATATATAATCCACCCATTGTTCTCCAAGCTCCCAATAATCCTCTCTCAAGCCTCTCCCAAGCCTTTGGGATCACACTTCCAATTAAGGGATTTCTTCCTTTCTCATTTTTGTCCAAATTTCATTATGTTGTTTTACCCTTTTATTTTAAATTAAAAATGTTGGGGTATGATTTATCACCTCCCCAATACTTCCCTATTTATATTTTAATGATTATATACCTCTTTATTTCTCATTAATGTCTCCCATGTACACTCGTTACCATTCCCAAATTCCGTAAGTAATTTCTCTCTTCTTATTTACTTTCAAGAAATTATTTTATATTATGTATCTAAATTGCATTACATATTTTGAGATATTTTGTTTCATGACCCCCTTACTGTATATTTCATGTATAAATGATGAGATGCCCCTTTATCTCTCATCAACCCATTTTTCGATCTCTATTTGATGGCATTTTGTTGTGGAAGTTACACCAAAATTTCCCATGCAAAAATCATTGTGTAAGTGAATACCATACCCATTTCTCTATCAAGGGTATTCACATTTGTGAACATGTACTTGTTGATTGAGGACTTAAATTTTTGTATTCCACATATCTTATTCGTGTAATAAATTATGATGTTTAATGAATCCATTTTGTATGATCCATGTGGCACACTTATGCCTAAAATGAAATGTTTATAAAGGGTGTGCCCTGATAGCGATCCAATGCATTGGGTAAATAATAGTATCATGTTACAACATGTGAAATAAGGGTTTAATAATCATAATAAAAGTTAAATGATGGTTTACTCATGCTAATTAAAGTGCAATGAGGTTTTACTCAAGCTCCATGTAAAATGTGCCTTAGCTCATGCTAATATCATGTTTAAGGATGTTACCACATTTCAATGTTTTGATAATCATGTTATATCATGCCATTATGTTCATGTTTCCATTTTTATCCATTGATATGCCTATTTCCTAACATGTACTATATTATTCATGGTATTCCTTTTTAATACCTTGTTAGGCTTTATATCCCACCCTTTTCTTATGCATGTTGTCAGGTTATCCCATGCAATGCTATGTACGAAGGAATGTTGTGGTGTTGTAAAAGAATTTTTCAATAAATATGTTGTATTTTATGTATTAATGTGTTATGTAATATTCCAAATTTCCCAAGAAACGAAACCTCTATATCCTCAAAGTTATCTTAAGTTCAATTTTATGTAATAAATCATATTTATGTGTTTAATAAAGAGTAGGGTTACTATATTTATGATCTATAGTGATGCATCAATTAAGGGATTGGGATGTGTTCTTATGAAAAATCATATGGTGACAACATATTCCTCCTGATAATTGATGTCTCATGATAAAAATTACCCAAACTATGACTTTAAATTAGTTGTGGTAATTGTTTAATTAAATATTTGGAAGCATTATCTATATGGAGGGGTGTCATATATATACTGATAATAAATATTTTAAGTATATATTTACTCAAAAATATTTTAATATGTGCTAGATAATATGGACAGAGATTATTAAAGATAATGAATCCTCAATACATTACCAGTATTGGAAAGATAAAAAGGTGGAATATTCTCTAATTCAAAAGGATAATTCTTTCTTTTCTGTGATGAGGATCACATAAGATCCAATATTTATATATTTTCAAAGGATAGATCTAGAAATATTGAATAAAATAGAGAAATTTTATGTTTCTCATTTGAGTGTTCAATCATCTATCCATGTTAAGATTAAAGAGGAATATAAGGAAGATATATAGATATACTATATGGTGATAAATTTTACGGAGTTTAACCTTGATTATGATGGAATAATAAGATTCATAAACTATTTATGCGTACCTTAGATACCAAATTTGAAGAACGAGATGATGGATGAATCTCATAGTTCATCATTCTCTATTCATCCTAGAAGTATATATATGTATAGAGACCTGAAAGAGTATTTCTATTGGTACGATGTGAAAATAGATATTATAGAATATGTTCAATCAGTGATTAGTTTATCATAAAGTTAATTATAAGTGATAGAAGTCTATTGTTATGTTACAACCACTAACCATACCCGAATGTAAATATGAAAACATCGCCATGGATTTTGTCTTCGGACTCACTAAAACATCTAAAGTCCAGAATTCTCTATGGGTTATAATCGATCAACTAACTAATTCAGAACACATAATTTCTATTATAGAAGATATATCTCTTAATAATCCTTCCATAATATATATTTAGTAAGTGGTAATATTTCAGAGAGTAACAATTTTCATCATAACTGATCAAGATATTTGGTTTTCCTCAAAGTTCTAGCCAAGTGTTCAGCATTATCTAGATACATAGTTGAGTTCTAGTATAGTGTATCATCCTTGGATAGATATTCATTATAATAGAACTATTTTAACCCTTAATTATTTTTTTTGATATTGTTCTATTTATTTCAAAGTTGATTTAGATCAACACTTTCCTCTAGTAGAGTTTTATTTCAATAATAGCTTTCACTCAAGCATTTATATGGATCCTTATGAAGCCCTCTTTGGAAAGAAGTGTAAAAAATCCAACAATATAGGATGAATTTGGAGGATTAAATATATTGGGAGCTAATACAGGTGATTAAATGGCATATAATATTCGAACTATTCATAATCACATCAAGGCAGCTCAGAGTTGAAAAAGTGTTATACTTACAATCATCGATGTGATTTGGAATATAAATTTAGTGAGATGGTTTTTCTGAGAATTTATCCATTGAATAAGGTTATGATATTTGAGAATAAATGGAATCTAATCATTGTATATAATTTCCCCTTTGATATTTTGGATCAAGAAGGGACGACAGATTATCGCTTAGCACTTCCACCAAAACTCTCTCAAGTTTTTACATGTTCTATGTATCTCTCTTGATAAAATACCTACATGATCATTAATATGTTCTAAAAATAGTGGTTGTAATAGTGAATCATGATCTTAGTTATAAGGAAAAATTAGTATAAATTTATATTATAGAGATAATGTGCTAAATAATAATACTACTCACCAAGTTAATGTCCGCTGGATAAACCACAAAATCAAAAGATGCTACATGGGAACCTGAGGTTGTAATAAAACCAAGATATCACCATTTTTTGTATTATAATAATTAATTTTAGGGTTCATATTCTTTGTAATGGTGTATAATGTAACAAATTGATATTTTTATGAAATATTTATCTTTAAATAATTTAATTTATTCGATAGCTTATGTTACACACAACATCGAGTTTAGATGAACCATGTAACATTATTAAAATATTATTTGTATATTATCATAAATCCATTGTATTGATGGGTATAAATATTAATAAACAAATTATGAATAATATATGGTCTACAAATTTATAAAATTAATTCATTAGTTATCAAATGATTATAATTATAAAAAGTTATTTGAAAATAAAAGTGATGTTTTTCTGACAAATGTTTTTATACGTGTAATGTCTATTTATGTTAATAAATTTAATTAATCACTATTATTAAATGATTTTAATTAAGTTTATATATTATTTATTTTATGAAAAATTAACATTAAAAAAATATTTTTCTAATAATAGAATAAGAATAAATCCAGCTTTATTTTTAAAAATGTGTTTTTTTCTAAAAAGAATTTTTTGTTCCATTTTTCACACTTACTTTCAAATTAATTTTTTCTATTAATATGTATTGAATTATATAAACTGAATAATATATTTATAATTATTATTTTCAAATCTGATAATTATTTCCTTTTATTTTTGTTTAATATGAATAGTAACTATGGTAAAATTTATCACCTTGACAAAGGGTAAATCAGGTTAATATGGATAAAAAAAGTAATAAATCCATAATTTAAAATCTAAATTATTATTTGATGAATTTAATTAGACCCTTAATACCATAGGTTTGAAATTTAGTTGTTTATGGGAAACTTTTCCATGAAAATGAATTATATATTATTTAAATTGAAGAAAGTTACAAAATGTCACCCTCTTTGTTCTTAATATCTCTTATGTTTCCATATAGGCCCAAAAGTTACTTATGAATGAATTTAAGTGTATATTTTTTATTATGGAAATTATTTTAATGATATAAAATTATGCTAAATTTTTTTAACCATATAATTCCTTAATTACTTATGTAACACCTATGCATTACTTCTCTAATTATTAAAAAAAATAAAATAAAATATTTTAAAATTATTAAAAGAGATATAATACGAATGAGTAATATAGAAAAAAATTTATTTGATATATATGAATTATTAGGGTGGTTTCAAGAAATTATATTTTAATTACCCCTCCTCCTTGATGTATTTGAATTTAAATAAAATAAATCTTGTCAAAATTTACGATAATGATATTTTATCAAAATAATTTTTTATTAAATTATATAAAAATCATATAAATATTGAAATAAGCAAAGTTTGGTATGATATGGTCTAAATTATCATTAAATTTTCATTTATGGTCTAATTTACTATTTATATATAAAAATTACAATACTTGTGTATTAACTTTTTTTTACAACAGTTTAAATTAAAATTAGATAAAAAGGGGTTAATCAAAATGATAAGGCATAAAATGACCCAAAAACAAGTATAAATTACATAATATGATGTTATTAAAACCATATCCTGATTTATCTTCTAATAAATGTACATTTAGAGGAATTTTATTTGATAATGAATTTTTATTAATTTAATCTTTTGAGAAATTCTAAAAGTGACCATCTACCCATTTATAAAATGGCACCTCCTACCTCACTTATTTACATCACATTGATCCTTATATATTGACCCAAATCAAACAATTTTCCTTCTAAACATACCTATATGCATCTTATAGTTTTTGTTATTCCCTAAAGACCATCCCTAGATCCCTTTAGAAGAGATCTAAAGGATTCATTTCAAAGTAGAGGTAATCTCTTTAACTGATCACATTCTTTTATACTCTTCTTGAACTCTTATAAATATATGTTATTTATCATGAAATAATAAATTAATTATACTAAAAATTATTAAAATTTATTATGATTATTAAAACACCATTATATACCTTCTTTCACATCAAATGAGAAGTGAAAGTATCATTCGTAGGTATATACGACTTACCGTCTCCATGTATAGATACAATTCAGATTTCATCACCATATTTTATTAATATATATGGTGTTTATATATGATATTTATGAAATAATTATACTTATAAAATGATTATATCATTTATACCATCTCATTACCAAATCATTTGGTAAATGATAACGTCGCCCATGCGTACGTGTGGATTACCACCTCCACAAAGTGATGTGGTTTTTTCTTCATTTATATTTTACATGGACTATAATTAGGACTAATTTTATGAATATATGTGATATATATGATAAAATAATAACTATTTTAATTTAAATTATTATTTTCTATTCTTTCATTCAATCAGTCTAAAAATGGAAACAGTGTTTATGCGTATGTATGACCTATTGTCTCCATGAATGGTGTAATTTATTTTTCTATCGATTATTTTTAGGAGTTATTATAAATATGTATATAATGAATATATATTATATCTATACCATTATTAAAATTCTTTAAATTATTTAATTATAATCAAAGTATAAGGACCAAGACTCCTGAATCGAAACATTCTAGGAAAATGAATAATATATCACCCAAAATATTGATTTTAACAACAAATTATTAATAAACTAGTGATAAGATTTCATAAATAAATAATATATGGTAAGATAGATAAAAATATTTTTATTTAATACATGTATAATAAATCCATATCTATTATATATGATGTTTTAATGTTAATGAGGAAATAAGAGACTTGAGGGAAGGGATTAATGTTTCAATCACATTTTAATCAAGATTGTTTATCTATGGATTTCCAATAAGGAAATTATATAATACATTTCTAATAAATACCTTTAATTTATTATCCTCTGGTTATTTCTTGAGATTATATTTTTTACTTTCATTTTTCTCATGATAATTAATTCATTTATCAAAATAGTGTTTTTAAAGAAAAATGACTTTAATTCTCTCTTCGGTCTAATATATTTTTCTTCACTATCCCATTTTTTAAAAAATGTTTACAAAAATTATTTAAATATTATAGTATGTTTGTTTAATTACATTTTTAAAAATGGTTGACATTTTTTAAAATTTTTTATAATGAATCTTCTTTTCATTTTTCGAACAAGATACTTTATTACTTTTTACAAAAACTGTAGAAGGAATGTTTTTTAAATTATATAGCATGAATGTAATTTACCACTATCTTTATGAATAAATTAATTGAATCTTATGTTGATATATTATAATATTATTTTGAATTAAAATTTTTTACTTTTTATGTTTGTTGTTTTTATACTTTTACATGTGTTTCTTTTAATTTAATAAGGTATTTTTATTTAGAAGGTTTTAATAATATTTTAATGATATCTTTATTTGTCAATGACAACAACCCTTTATTATACTTATGATTTAATAGGTTTATTATACAAGGATACCATCCTTATTATTTCTATTGAAGGATTATGATTATGATGAAAAACGTTTTTGGAGCCTGTTTCCATGGGTTATGCAATGATAAAATGATTGTGAAACCCATTTCTTTTCATGGGTTCTAATATGATGAATATCTTTTGATCATGTGGAATAAATATGTATATTTTTCATTATGTGATGGGTATGAACTATATATACCTCCAATTAATTGGTTAATGTATTATATCTTATGAAATAGTTATGGGAAGCAAGCGGATTTTCTTGATTTGTTGTGGGAAACAAGTCGAAGTGCTTGGTCTGTTATGGGAAACAAGTCAATGTGATTGATACACTATTAGAAACATGTGTTGATACCTAAAAGGATGTTTTTTATTAAACTTTAACATGTGTAATTATTTCTATACATTTGATGGTGTAATGCTCATTTATGATAAGAACATATAGATCATGATTAAGTTATGATGAGTCCTCATTATTATGATTCATATATTATGAAGTGATAATGATTTATACCATAATTCATGTATATGATGTTTTTTAGATTATTTATGAACATTTTAAATTATGTTCATGATTACATGACCTTATTCTTATCTTATGATTTCATATGATTATCAACTAATAGCTTCTTTGTTTACCTTTACTGGGCATCTGATATCATCATTTTTTTATGTTTCCTTTCCCTAGTTTATAAAGACGGTTTTTAGTAGGGTATTCCTATAAAGACTACTATGATGGAAGATCATTATAGGAGATGTTGAAGATATTTCATAAAATAAGAATATTGTATATCCAGTCTCCAAATACTGTATAAATTTATAGTTCTAAAATGGATTTTATTGTTATGTGTTTAATATTCATCTAAATAGATGTAATATTTATGTATGAAAATAGTGTGCTACTATAAGAATTATCCCATAAAAATAATCATGGACACCTTTATTACAGATATTGATGTAACAGGGGTTTTATGGGAAGTTAGTTAGAAACAACCAATGTATAAGATGTACTAGTTGGGTACCTCAACTCATGTTTAGTAAGAATGTAAAAGGTGTTATAGAGTTTAGTTGGGAACCAAATCTAGTGTATAAT
This sequence comes from Viscum album, assembly GCA_963277665.1. Lineage (NCBI taxonomy): Eukaryota > Viridiplantae > Streptophyta > Magnoliopsida > Santalales > Viscaceae > Viscum > Viscum album. The sequence continues at coordinate 378,016,515 of OY728132.1, forward strand.
TAATAATCAAATATCAAGTAATATTAAATTATAATCCTTCTTATGATATTTATTGTAATATTTGTGAAAAAAATAATTAATTTTAAATAATTAATAAATTATAATGTGTTTCATGTATACCCGATGGGGGGAAATATAATTAATTGATGAATCACATGGATAATTTTTAGTATTTCATTGAAAACGATGCTCATATTTCATCATTACATTATAAAAATTGTTATATGTAACACTTGTTTCTATTTTTTTAATGCCACACTAGAAATAATGATTGTACAACATGATCCTATTGTTTTTTTACACATAACTACCATATTGGTGGTAAGTAGTGGTTAGAGAATACTCTTACTAATTTTATGAAATACTGCTTCCCATTTAGTTATTATTATAAATATAAGAATACCTCTAACATGTTTTTATTTTCATGATGATTTTTATTAATTATGAGAGCATGTTAGCATTTTTTTAATAATAATTTTTTTCAATTGTAATATTATAAAATCTTATTTAAATATTTTCAAAACAAATTAATGGAAAATATTTTCAATGGGACTAATATTTTTTTATTAATATATCTATACTAGTTAATTTTTATTCCATTATTCATTTTAGAAAAATAAAATTTTCAATAAGATTTTGGAACATAAATTGAAAAGTATTTTTGATAAATAAGTTTTTTTAGTTTATTGAGATAAGTGTAAAATAATGATATGGTAAACTAATGTAATCCCTATGGTGGGGATTACATTATCTTGTATGTGAATGGTTATTATTATTTACATGATCTTATACGTGATGTTACATCTTGTTAATGAATATCATATTGTGATTAGTGAATTGATTTTTGTTTTTGGAGTGACAGACCAGAAGATTGATGGGTAATAAAGCTATATATTAGGGTACTGATTGGATATATTAGAATTATATTATATTTTTTTACATGGAATAGATTTATAATTTTGGTGTAAGAAGAGAGATATATAATTTCAAGTGTGTTTCATGTGGTATGTAGATTATACGACTATGGTTTGGTAACTTGAGGTAGATTTGCAAGTTTTGTATCATAAGTTTTTTAGATTCGTTATTTTTTATACTGAATACATAGGGGTAGTGAAAAATTGGGGAATAATATCCCTGTTACTTATTTTGACAACCAAGAATCCAGAAAGAAAAAACTAGTTGTTTTAGTGGATTATTGGTACAGAGTACTAGAGTTACTGAAGTATCCAATGAATTATATTTCTTGGAATACTAAATACGTACATGTATTTTAGATTATAGTTGATAAAATAAAGTAAAACATAATAAATTCATGATAAAATTATTATATATTATATAATATCCTTTAAAATTAAAAAAAAAGTTCTCTTAAAGGATTTATGTGGAAAGGAATACAAAATAAGGGTGAGGTCAGATGCTTAGTATGAAGTAGCACACTTTAGAAGCAATCATAAAATATGCATTGAATAAATGGTGTGTAATAATATTATATGATCAGAATAAATCAATAATCAAATGAAACTAAGGTTCTACTATACCCATAACAAAAAAGAAAAACATGGATAATGATTATTGATCTCATGCTGACAGAATTTCTAAAGTCAGACAATATAAACTTACCATAAAGGATTTGTTCCAAGATGTCATATGAAAATAGATAGGGCATAGGCCAATACCCTATCTAGTTTGTCCCATGATACCTATAGATTCATCATGGGGATATCAATATTAATCTCCACCTATCATTAATTAAGTCCAATGCATTTATCATATGCATTAACAAGACATTTTAAATCAGTCCTTAAGTAAATTATTACATTATCAAGAAAAAATAGAATAGTGGGTATCTATATTATGGAAATATGGGGAATAATATTTCCTCATTCAGTGGAATAATGTGGATACCAAATGGAATATATAGAAAATAAACATAAAAACTATGGTCTATTCTTAATGTAATAGGAAGTACCCTTTTTAAAGAATTAATGTTAAGGCCATAAAGTTAGAACACTCAAATTGTCGGGTTATCAATATAAGATAGTAATTGATTTTTGTAGTTTGAAATATTATGAGGAAAAATAAATGGTAATAAAATCCTTCATTAAGGTTTTTAAATATATTGTGAATTATATAAAATATATCCCCCATGAGTTTCTATCCAGGTGTGTAGTATTAGGCCTAATCATTATATACCAAGTGAATATTAAGTTGATACCCCAATATCCTTTTATAGGTTGATTTACCCTAGTTATATATGTACCACAACCACATCCACTGTAACAACCCGAAACTTTATGAAAAATATTCTTTTTTATTTCACTAATGTATTGTGTTGTACGCTACACCAAAAGGAGCTTGCACAACACGCATCCTTGACTTGCCTTGCATGACACGCAATCACGACCTTCATCGATAGCGTGTGTAATACGCAATACCGAGTTTCACTAAACAATGATATGCTATTAAAACTAGCCATTATGAATAGTAATAATCACTTCTTGAAATTTTATAAATTTTATTTTTCAAAATGGACTTCATTTTTGGACTCAGAATATCGAAATTAGCCTAGGGTGAAATTTTGGTAATTTTCTGAAAACTTTCAATTTTTGATGAATAGTGAAACCACTAAGTGGTAGGTTAAAAACTGAATTTTGCATAAAACTTAATTTTACCGCTTCTGTGAATGGAATTTCGAAAATCCGAGAGACACGGTTAATATCAAGGACTAAAATGTGGTTCAATGAGATGAAAATAATTTTTTGGTGAATAGTAACTTTTTACTTTTTTTACCGCGGTTAATAGTAAATAGGGTAACTAAGGGTAAATATGATATTAATATTACCCTAACACATGTCCTAATTCTATTGGACAAGTGTAATTCGACCAAAAACAAACTTAGGAATAAAATATGACCATTTAGGCCCACTTGGATTAGATTAGGACATTTATTATTAATTTATTTAAAGAAGGGTTAAAATAGTTAAAATCAAAGTTTAATAAGTAAATCATTTTTAATATGGGGTTATACATAAGATAAATTCGATTGTAAATATTCATTAGAAAGCTAAAAAGATTTCCTACATGATGGTATTTTATTTGTAATTTTTAGACATAAAATAATTTAATTTATTTATGACACAACGATGATGCAGTAATTATCTTATTAATGAAATATTGACATAAATGATGTTATAAACACCAAAATAAATGTAATTTTAGATTTTTTATGAATTCCACTAATTTTCTAGGTTACTATGATATATTAGTGTAGATTTAATCAACTTGGTTCGAACATTTAATTCTGTTATGACTTTCCCAAAAATCATATATCAAATAGTGTCAAAATTGACACAAAATAGTTTTTAAATCAAATATTATATTATTAATTGTTATTGTATTCCTAAAAATCTAAGGTTCGGCCAAATGACTTAGATAAGGATATATATATATTAATAATAAACAATTTGGGGTTCGTTTGGCATGTTATCGTAAGTTTATTAACCATATAGTGAAAGAAAACAAAAAGACATGGTAAAAGTTAAATTATTTAACTTAGAGTTAAATTTAATTGATAAGGTTAAAATAATATCCTAAACTTGTATAAATTATATTGGTTGATAGGATTTCGACCCCTACCCACCTTATCTTAGAAATAAGACCCTTTGGAACCATTATAAACCAATTTTGACTTTAATATAAAATAATATTTTGAGATATTCCTAAGGTGCCCCTCTCCTCCCTTATAAAAGGACACCTCCTCCCCCTCCTCCTCACACCAATTTGAGCACTCAAGCTCGGCCAAACCCTGCCAAAATCCCTTCTCCACTTCCCTAGCAACATCCTAGAGGTTCTGGTCTTCCTCAAAGACCAATTCTAGTGCCCTAAGAGGAGGTCTCAAAGAGGCACTTCAAAGAAGAGGTAATTACCGTTACCAATTCTTTCATCTTTATTTTTTCTTCCACTTCTTCTTCTTAGGTTGTTTCATTATGAAGTAATAACATCAGTATCACTAATATACTGATATGTTATTATAAGTATGAAACAACCCTATTTCACTATCTATCCATCCTACGGAAAAAGAAATCACCGCGCGTGCGTACGTACGGAATACCGTCTCCACGCCGTGGTGTAATCTATTTTCCACCACCACCTTACATGGATGGGTATAATGGTGTAAAGAATAACTATACATAGTTATTACAACATCATATTGATTCTGATATATTGTATAATCCACTTCAATTCAGTTCAATATTTATGGAAATGATATCATCGCTCGTGCGTACGTACGGACTACCGTCTCCACGACGCGATGAGATTTATTCTCCATGTTAACCATTTAAGAATGATTATAATGTATATATAAGAAATAATAATGAAATATATGACATTATAAAGCTACTGGATTTATGTATATATACATATGTATGTCATCTACTTACTTCCATTTCAAGACAATAAGGAAAGTAAAACAGCGTTCATGCGTACGTACGGACTACCGTCTCCATGAACGGTGTTTTTCATTTTCTTTATCTATCTATTATATATATATATATACTGAATATATATGATATATAAATCATATTTTATATTCTGGAAGTAAGTAAATCATGATATAAGTAATAATGATGTCAAGAACAACAAGTCAAAACACCTAAGATAAATGAAACGATTTTACCCAAAACGCTTCTTTAACATGGAATTTACAAAAGAACGGGTAATATAATGTTATAAGTGAACCATATATGATATCATAACAATGAATATGATTCTGGAATAAGTCAATAACATGATTTAAATCATTATACAGGAGGTTTGGACACTTACAAAGCAAGTCGGACCTAAGGTAAGGGAAATATCACAATCTCATTTTTTTATCCGAGATTGTTTATTCGTAAGTATTTACTAGGGTGTATTTTATCATCCACATCCATGTTTCATCAAAATGTAATATTATTTCCATCCACCTACAATTGTTTAAAACTATTTTTACCCTTCGGTGAGTTTTTAGTAATATGTATGAAAGGAATCTTTTGTCGTACGAGGTACTTTTTGACTTTTCCGACAAAAGTACGAAGAATGTTTTTTTTTAACTTATACGGCACGAACGGATTTATACTGTTTTATAAGGCCTTATTTTCATGAATCTTACTCTAAAAGATTTCATGACTATTTTCAATAAAATCTCTTTCTTTTAAAATTGCATGATGTTTTGTGAAAAGGAATTGATTTTGAAGAAGAAAGGATATTTTCCTCAAGAATTCAATTCAAGTATTTTATCAAAATTATTTTCCATATAAGATAATAAAGGGTTCTGTTTCTATCCATATTTTTACATTGATTTGACTATGTTGTGACGGAATTATGTTTATGAATTCCTTTATCTTATATGAATGGTTTTATGATGTCATGTTGTTTAAGAATCCCATTTTTATTACATGGGTTATGCAATGATGTATGATTTATGATTATGTGGCACACATAAGAAAGGATTCATTATAAGATGGGTGGGACCTATATCTCCCTCCAATGCATTGGGTAAAGATTTTATATCTCATGAGATAGACATGGCTGGAATGGTAGGTTATACCGGTTCAGTGAAACAGGACTGAAACGAGGATTACTCGATTCAGAAAGGGACTTTGTCCACTAAGATAGTCTTGGAAATGAGTCTTGACTAACAAGAAATGATTCTCTATGATTATGTGTGTATGCCACAATGAGTAATGTTTTAAGTAAGGGATTCATTTTCACTTCTATGATTTATTCCATGTTAAGATATTATGATCTCTTTTGCAGGTTTTGATTTTCATAAAGATATGATATGATTTTTATTTCCTTTATTTGCCCTTGCTGAGCATTTGAGCTCACCCTTTTATGTTTTCTTTTCCCCAGGATATAAAGAAAGGTTTTTAGGTAAAAAAAGGGAAGATCTTTATGGGAGATATTGAAGATCTTTCACCACGATTAGAATATTACGTTCCGAGTTTCCAAAGACACTAAACTATTACGATCCTTGTGTGTGTGTTTTTGTTATGTACTAAGTATTCCGCAAAAGTAATTTAATGTCAATGTACGTCAGGCTTCGGGTCTCTACAGTTGGTATCAGAGGAAAGGTTTAGTCAACCTTTGGAAACTAGGATGCGAAAACGTTAGTGAGATCCCTAGAAAAATTTCTAAGGTACGACTAGGGATGTCTCTAAGGTTAAGTATACGTATAGGTTATAGTAATAGAATTACGCTAACGATCATAGAATTAAACCTAAGATGTTGGATATTGAAGGTACTCCCCCTTTATTATGTGGTTTTCCCTAGCATTATTTTTGCCTCTCACACTATTCATTTTGGGTTTTAGAAAATGGTTGGAAACAAGATGATTCACGATAATGGAGGATATGATGGACAATGGAATGATATTCTTCATGAGCAACCAAATGAAATGGGATTTGGAAGTCCAAAGATCATTATTATGCTGAATCAGCAATCTCATAATATGATCAATAAAGTAAAATTTGGTAAGTTTCCTGACTCGGCTAATAAGAGAAAGATGGAGTTTCATGATGATCATAGAGGAAAGAAAGTTAAATTTCCCCTATGTAAATCATGTGGGAAGAGGCATCAAGGAGAATGTTTCAAGGGAACTGGAAGATGCTTTGGGTGTGGAAAAGAAGGACACAAAGCAAGTAAGTGCAAAGGAAAAGGTTCAGTTAACACCATGGATGAGGATAATGGTATTGCTACGACATCAAAAATGGTTAAGTGTTTTAAATGTGGAATGTATGGGCATTATGCAAACCAATGTCCTAAGGGAATGTCTCATGAAGATAATCAGTATGGTCGTATGGGAAGTATTTATGTGGATGATGATGAAGAGACTACCAATGATATGTGAGATGAAAGAATTGTTGAAGCTCGGTCAATGGTTTAAGAATGTAGTGGAATGATTACATGTTTATCATGTGTAATGTTGTATAAGTAATCTCATGGTACTATGGAATAAAGAGACATGTAAGGATTGTTACATTGTTGTCTGATTAATGATACCAGTATCCATGAAAGGTTATTCAGATATTTTTGGAATGTAGATGATATGCACATAATGAAGGGATAAAGAGAAAATGAAATGTTTGACAGTATTCATGAGCTCATGATTGATATAAGGACTAAGTGATATCATGGTTTGAGTATATAGAATTTTGAGGATTTTGGTATGTGGAAAGTGTTAACTTTTAACTGCATTCATGTTTTCACTAAGGTATTCAAGAGAATACACGATTAAGGACTTTGAATGTTTGGAATGTGACCAACAAAACATATCTTATGATATATGGGAGTGGACTGCAGTATTATGGATAAGCCTAAAGATTGGAATGGATTATGTTGGACATAAGTGAGTATTGTTTAAGGATATAAGTTTTTTTTTCGATATTATTGATGGGATGTTATAGTAACGTAGTTTTAGAAAAAGGACAACCTGCAGGACGGGCGACAGCCCATCGCTTCGGACAAGGCTGTGGGAATCGAACCCACAACCGAAGTGTGACTGGCCTTTATCGCCTACCACTGGCCTACAGGAAGTCCCTGTTTAGTAGAAACTAGTTTTATTATATTAAGCTATATGACATATGATGTATAAGTCCATTTTAGGAACCATATATGATTAATCTCACTACAGATCGACTTATGTATATAATCTTTTTTGCTAACCTTTTGTTTGAGACAGATGGAATGACCTGTCATTCTATCACATGATCTGCTAACACATCACGAATAACAAATTCAACTTCATTTCTTTAAGGGAAGAAGTGTAAATTGTTCAATTCATGAACAACAGTGAGATTATACCAAAATCAAGTAAGTATTTCTTCTAATTCAAATTTTTCAACTTTAGGGGAAATGATCTTGAAAACCAAAAATGTTGTCCTAGTGATCTTATACCTGATGAATAAGATGGTACCTTATATCATCACAAATCTATGGATTTGTGATTACTGGATTTTCCATAGCCATGTTCTCTACCACTCTCCATCAGAACATGATGGTTAGATTTCTCTTCCATATCCATATTTTCACCTATGTGGAAACCCAATGATTAGTTTATTTGGGTAACCGTTACGTTTCATACTTTTGTTTTTAAAGATTGGTTTTGATATTCCTTTTTACGATGTGGGTTTCTATTAAAGAAACTTTCGAATAGTACACCATTTATAACCCCGACGAATTTCGAGGGCGAAATTCATTTTAAGGGGGGTAGAATGTAACAACCCGAAATTTTATGAAAAATATTCTTTTTTATTTCACTAATGTATTGTGTTGTACGCTACACCAAAAGGAGCTTGCACAACACGCATCCTTGACTTGCCTTGCATGACACGCAATCACGACCTTCCTCGATAGCGTGTGTAATACGCAATACCGAGTTTCACTAAACAATGATATGCTATTAAAACTAGCCGTTATGAATAGTAATAATCACTTCTTGAAATTTTATAAATTTTATTTTTCAAAATGGACTTCATTTTTGGACTCAGAATATCGAAATTAGCCTAGGGTGAAATTTTGGTAATTTTCTGAAAACTTTCAATTTTTGATGAATAGTGAAACCACTAAGTGGTAGGTTAAAAACTGAATTTTGCATAAAACTTAATTTTACCGCTTCTGTGAATGGAATTTCGAAAATCCGAGAGACACGGTTAATATCAAGGACTAAAATGTGGTTCAATGAGATGAAAATAATTTTTTGGTGAATAGTAACTTTTTACTTTTTTTACCGCGGTTAATAGTAAATAGGGTAACTAAGGGTAAATATGATATTAATATTACCCTAACACATGTCCTAATTCTATTGGACAAGTGTAATTCGACCAAAAACAAACTTAGGAATAAAATATGACCATTTAGGCCCACTTGGATTAGATTAGGACATTTATTATTAATTTATTTAAAGAAGGGTTAAAATAGTTAAAATCAAAGTTTAATAAGTAAATCATTTTTAATATGGGGTTATACATAAGATAAATTCGATTGTAAATATTCATTAGAAAGCTAAAAATATTTACTACATGATGGTATTTTATTTTTAATTTTTAGACATAAAATAATTTAATTTATTTATGACACAACGATGATGCAGTAATTATCTTATTAATGAAATATTGACATAAATGATGTTATAAACACCAAAATAAATGTAATTTGAGATTTTTTTTGAATTACACTAATTTTCTAGGTTACTATGATATATTAATGTAGATTTAATCAAATTGGTTCGAACATTTAATTCTGTTATGACTTTCCCAAAAATCATATATCAAATAGTGTCAAAATTGACACAAAATAGTTTTTAAATCAAATATTATATTATTAATTGTTATTGTATTCCTAAAAATCTAAGGTTCGGCCAAATGACTTAGATAAGGATATATATATATTAATAATAAACAATTTGGGGTTCGTTTGGCATGTTATTGTAAGTTTATTAACCATATAGTGAAAGAAAACAAAAATACATGGTAAAAGTTAAATTATTTAACTTAGAGTTAAATTTAATTGATAAGGATAAAATAATATCCTAAACTTGTCTAAATTATATTGGTTGATAGGATTTCGACCCCTCCCCACCTTATCTTCGAAATAAGACCCTTTGGAACCATTATAAACCAATTTTGACTTTAATATAAAATAATATTTTGAGATATTCCTAAGGTGCCCCTCTCCTCCCTTATAAAAGGACACCTCCTCCCCCTCCTCCTCACACCAATTTGAGCACTCAAGCTCGGCCAACCCCTGCCAAAATCCCTTCTCCACTTCCCTAGAAACATCCTAGAGGTTCTGGTCTTCCTCAAATACCAATTCTAGTGCCCTAAGAGGAGGTCTCAAAGAGGCACTTCAAAGAAGAGGTAATTACCGTTACCAATTCTTTCATCTTTATTTTTTCTTCCACTTCTTCTTCTTAGGTTGTTTCATTATGAAGTAATAACATCAGTATCACTAATATACTGATATGTTATTATAAGTATGAAACAACCCTATTTCACTATCTATCCATCCTACGGAAAAAGAAATCACCGCGCGTGCGTACGTACGGAATACCGTCTCCACGCCGTGGTGTAATCTATTTTCCACCACCACCTTACATGGATGGGTATAATGGTGTAAAGAATAACTATACATAGTTATTACAACATCATATTGATTCTGATATATTGTATAATTCACTTCAATTCAGTTCAATATTTATGGAAATGATATCATCGCTCGTGCGTACGTACGGACTACCGTCTCCACGACGCGATGAGATTTATTCTCCATGTTAACCATTTAAGAATGATTATAATGTATATATAAGAAATAATAATGAAATATATGACATTATAAAGCTACTGGATTTATGTATATATAAATATGTATGTCATCTACTTACTTCCATTTCAAGACAATAAGGAAAGTAAAACAGCGTTCATGCGTACGTACGGACTACCGTCTCCATGAACGGTGTTTTTCATTTTCTTTATCTATCTATTATATATATATATATATACTGAATATATATGATATATAAATCATATTTTATATTCTGGAAGTAAGTAAATCATGATATAAGTAATAATGATGTCAAGAACAACAAGTCAAAACACCTAAGATAAATGAAACGATTTTACCCAAAACGCTTCTTTAACATGGAATTTACAAAAGAACGGGTAATATAATGTTATAAGTGAACCATATATGATATCATAACAATGAATATGATTCTGGAATAAGTCAATAACATGATTTAAATCATTATACAGGAGGTTTGGACACTTACAAAGCAAGTCGGACCTAAGGTAAGGGAAATATCACAATCTCATTTTTTTTATCCGAGATTGTTTATTCGTAAGTATTTACTGGGGTGTATTTTATCATCCACATCCATGTTTCATCAAAATGTAATATTATTTCCATCCACCTACAATTGTTTAAAACCATTTTTACCCTTCGGTGAGTTTTTAGTAATATGTATGAAAGGAATCTTTTGTCGTACGAGGTACTTTTTGACTTTTCCGACAAAAGTACGAAGAATGTTTTTTTTTAACTTATACGGCACGAACGGATTTATACTGTTTTATAAGGCCTTATTTTCATGAATCTTACTCTAAAATATTTCATGACTATTTTCAATAAAATCTCTTTCTTTTAAAATTGCATGATGTTTTGTGAAAAGGAATTGATTTTGAAGAAGAAAGGATATTTTCCTCAAGAATTCAATTCAAGTATTTTATCAAAATTATTTTCCATATAAGATAATAAAGGGTTCTGTTTCTATCCATATTTTTACATTGATTTGACTATGTTGTGATGGAATTATGTTTATGAATTCCTTTATCTTATATGAATGGTTTTATGATGTCATGTTGTTTAAGAATCCCATTTTTATTACATGGGTTATGCAATGATGTATGATTTATGATTATGTGGCACACATAAGAAAGGATTCATTATAAGATGGGTGGGACCTATATCTCCCTCCAATTCATTGGGTAAAGATTTTATATCTCATGAGATAGACATGGCTGGAATGGTAGGTTATACCGGTTCAGTGAAACAGGACTGAAACGAGGATTACTTGATTCAGAAAGGGACTTTGTCCACTAAGATAGTCTTGGCAATGAGTCTTGACTAACAAGAAATGATTCTCTATGATTATGTGTGTATGCCACAATGAGTAATGTTTTAAGTAAGGGATTCATTTTCACTTCTATGATTTATTCCATGTTAAGATATTATGATCTCTTTTGCAGGTTTTGATTTTCATAAAGATATGATATGATTTTTATTTCCTTTATTTGCCCTTGCTGAGCATTTGAGCTCACCCTTTTATGTTTTCTTTTCCCCAGGATATAAAGAAAGGTTTTTAGGTAAAAAAAGGGAAGATCTTTATGGGAGATATTGAAGATCTTTCACCACGATTAGAAGATTACGTTCCGAGTTTCCAAAGACACTAAACTATTACGATCCTTGTGTGTGTGTTTTTGTTATGTACTAAGTATTCCGCAAAAGTAATGTAATGTCAATGTACGTCAGGCTTCGGGTCTCTACATCCACTTTCTAGTATCCAAACAAGGATGTAATTTCTAGAAAACCCACACATACTTTACTTTTAAAAATTTATTATTTTTTGGAATTACGATAGATTAGGTAACATATCAATAAAAATACCTTTAAAGAGACAATTTCAAATAGAACATTAAATACCATGAATTATGATATAATCAAGATATGAAAAATACCAGAGTGGTAAGTTCACAATACACTAGAAAACATGGTGTATACTATAATACTATCTCAAGGAATTTAAATTTAAGACAATGAATCCTTATTGTTATTCCTACTTAGATGAATGTTCAATAACCTATTTTATAAAAAAATTATCATAATTATTAATTATAGAATCATATTCATACATATAAAAAAATTTAAACTTCATTTATGATTATTCTATACATGCATACTAGTTAGTTATTTTCTATTCTAAATATCATGATTCAGTAATATTTATTGTTTTGAATTAGTTTCACAATAGAGGTTTTATTATTCATTATTATCCAAATCATCATCATTACACAACTAAAAAATTTACAATAATTTATTATTTATAATGTTATAATATATTCTATGGGATTTTTGGATAAGATCCATAAAGTTAAAATCCATAATGAGCATGTTTGATTCATTGTTAACAAATAAACATTGGAATCATAAAAATATGTTTAATATTATTTTAACCCTCAAAAAAACATAATTTACTTATTTATATCATAATTAATATAAATTAAATTCCCATAGTCATCCATGAAATAAATTAATATCATTGTTCACTTTGGTGGTCAAACAAGATTAAATAAGAACGTACAATAATTAATGCATGATTATGATGTGATATAATTGTAATATCAAAATACATGTAGCATAATGACCTTATTTAGTGTTTTTAGTGTGTTATATCATTATTGGAATGAATTAAATAACAATATAAACTATATGATGTCATTACACAGTAAGTAGAAATATTTTTTTTCAATTAGAAATCTCTTTTGGACTGTTGAATTTACTATGGTTATTTATTGCTCATATTTTTAATATTTTGTCCAATTTTTTTCCCAAAACCTTTTAAATATCATTAAATTCAAATTTATCCATTAAAAAAATTATCATGACCATCCATAAAATGAGGTGATGAGATGAAAAATAAAATTTAATCATTCTATGGAGGTGGTAGTCTGCACGCATGCATGGTTAATGATTTCAGTTTCAATAGAACAGAAAAATTTAGCAAAAAAATTATAATTTAAGAATATAAAATATATTATAAATATAATTTTTATGTATAAAAATTTAAAATATTACCATCTATGTATTTTGGTTATGTGAAACTAAGCATAACAATTTATAGTGGTGGTAGACTGCACAAACACACATATGCCCTTTTTTGTTTTCCTCAAGGGAATAAAGGAAAGGTGGTTAATAGTTATTCACTTAGAATAATATTATTTGTTATAAAAAATATACTCATTTAATTATCTAGTAATGAGAAAAAATTATTTGGAAAATTAATATATAAAAAATAGAAATTAGGGAAAATAAGTACCCACATTGAGGACTTGGTCTTTCCATGGAGGACTACATGGAATGGGGGTATTAAGATAATATATTGTGACCATAAGATTAATAGGGTAAAAACAATTATTCTATGGGGTGTAATAATTAAATATTTTCATGAAAATGAATTTTTTGAGTGGCATTGGAGGGGTGGTGTGAGGCTTATTTTATAAGTGATGAGAATTAAAATTTTGTAAATATTTTAACTTAATTTAAATACAGCACATATTCACAAGTCAAGTTGATCCTAATATGGAAAATATTTTATTATGAGATTATATAAGGTGTATAATCTCAATTCCACATAATTATAAACATTTTTTAACATGTTTCGGGCTCTTTACCCATAGATTTCTTCCTTTTACAATTTTGGGTTTTAACATGGTAACTAGTTTTTAGTTAAGTAAATCATTTTTTATAACTAAAAATAAAATGGATAATATTACATAATTTTTAACTACTAAAAAAATATAAAATCCATTTAATCAATTAATGTTTATATATTTAATATAAATCAATTTTAAAATTTGTGCTGGTAACATGTAAAACCCAGTTTTTAAAAAAAGTGTATTTTAAAGATTAAAATTTATGTATAAGGTAAAATTATATATTTCATTGATTTTGTTGATATAAGTTATTTTATTACAATAGTTATATTTTTTTAAAATAAATTTATAACAATTTATTTCCAAATAATATTTAATTGAATGAAATGTCCAATAACATTTTTTATTGGAAAATATGACTTACGTTCTTAGAATATCGATTTTTGGGTTTCTAAAATCAATATAGTATAATTAAAATGTGTAATTTTTGGTATTAAATACACATTTCACCAATAAAAATGTTTTATAAACTTCTGGTTCTTTCTTATAATGTCATAAAATTCATAGCTTTGATAAAATTGTATTTTTCACTATTCACCAAAAAATTATTTTATTAAAATACCAACAGTCATCATAATCTAATATTGACATTAAAATTCCAAAAATAAAATTAATTTAATCAAATTAAAAGTAAAATTTATCATTTTAATAATTTCATGAATAAAATCACTTTATAGTGAACATTATATAACAGTTTTTGGATGTAGTGATTAACTATAATAGTAGGGTCTTAGGTATTACATCCCCCCTAAATAATTTAATCCTAAAAATTGGTTATATTTTAGATAATAAAATATTTAGGGTATTACATCCTCATAACTTATTCAAGATACCATATTTAATCCTCTAGTTTCTTACTTATCCAAAGTAATTTGGCCAATCAATTTCTCAGATTCCACAACACTTCCTATCTAGTGTAAAAAATCTGGACATTCTCTTCATTATAAAAAAAAAATTTAGGTTCAAAATATATTCCCTCACATGTTATTATATTAATTAGATTTGTAATTTTATCCTCATTAATGAAACATGTAGGACTTCATTTCTTTAGAAAGGATGGGTGGAATATCTAATCAGTAAGATATAACTCTAATTATCTCTATAATTTCAAAAGGCCCAATGTACATATGGAATAACATACCCTTTTAACCAAATATAGCAACTCATTTCCATGGTGACACATTTAATAATACATGATACCCTACATTAAATTGCATGTAATTACTTATATTTTCTATATAGATAATTTTTTTTACATTGAACAGGTTTGATATGATCAGGAATAGTCAGTACTTTTACAGTTGTCTCCTACACAAGTTCTAGGCCTACTAACTTCCTTTCACTTACTTCTTCCCAACATGTTGGATTATAACATCTATTCCTATACAATTCCTCATATAGTTTTATCTAGATCCATTAATGGAAATTTTTATTATAATAAATTTCCAAAATATGTAGATATTCATCAAATTCTCCATAAAAGTCATGAGAAAATGATCTTAATGTGTCTTATAGTTTATGAATATTACTTTCAGACTATGTATCTATTTGGATATGATAGGTTGTGCCTAAATGTACCTCAATGTTAAAATAATTTTGAAGACTCTTCTAAAATTTTGATGTGAACGTAGGGTCATAATTTGATACAATTGATAGATTTTCCATATGATGTTTCATGGTTTTATTGATATTGAGTAGGGAAAGGCAATCAATGGGTTGGTCTTACCTTACGATTATGAAATTTTTATACATGGAAAGGTGAATTACGATTAAATATATGTATTCATTATTCCCTTTATATTTCATATTTTTATTGAAAAAGCACATTATAATATTTTCTAATTTTTATATAGGTATATGTAGAGGTTTTCTTATGCCCTTAGGATGTTGTCTTTTAGCCTTTAGCTATAAGCATACTAAGTATCTAGACCTATAATCTAAAAAATCATTCTTTATACCATACTATAAGATATTTTCTCTTGAATCCCAGTGTATCTTTTTCATACTTGGTTGCATATAGAAATTTGAGTTATGTGATATATCTAGTAACTCACTCTTTAGTTCAGGTATGGAAGGAACACATAACCTCTTTCCAAACATTAACACCTCATTTTTATGGATGATAACTATAAATTTCTCATCATTTGATACTTTATTCATCATTTTTAAATATATATCATCCCAATAGTAAATTTATGTATTTCTTAGTGATTATTGATTACCAATTTATTTTAAAATGAATTTTGTCTCCACCTACCTAAAAATTACTATATCTATATTTACTATATATATGAATATCAGATCCTTATTATAAATAATCATGGTTACAACTCTATGGTACCTCATACTCAATGTATCAACTACCTTTTTCCCTTACTAGATTGGTAGTGTATCCTTTAATCATAGTCCTTGATTAGATCCAACCATCTTATTTGCATCATGTTGAGCTCATTTTGAGAGAAAATACACTTTATACTTTCATAACCTCTATAAAGGTTGCATTTTTTTCCATATATAAAGTACCTAAATATCTTCATCAAAAATATTACTACTTCTAAATAAATTTCATGAGTTATATAGTTCTATTGTCATTCCTCAATTGACTTAATTCATAAGAAACCAGTCTATGATTATGTATAAGGACACAACCTAGTATTTTATTTTATGCATCACTATATATTATAAATATTTAATTTCCTAATGGTAAAATAAATATGAGTGAATTAATCTTTATCTTATTAATCTCTTTAAAAAATTTACATTCACTGGACCATGTGAATTTAACCCTTTATGTGTCAACTTAGTTAATGGGTTTTCCAATGAAGCAAAATTTTGAAAAAATCACAGATAATAAACTATTTATCCAAGGTAACTACATATCTCAGTTATATTAATCAATATATTATATTAATTGATTACATTTTTTTATGTGGAAAATAGATATTACATCCTTATATATAATATGGAAATGATCTTAAAATACATAGAGCCAAAATTCTCAGATACTAAATTTCTCATATAATTTCATTTCTTTGAGGGTCTCCGGAATTATTCATAAATGGTTCTCATACTCTTTATAGGATTTTGTGTATATCACGATATCATCAACAAACACCACTGTGAAATTATAAATATAATCCTTGAATAATATATTCATTATATCCATAAAAAATGTTTATTAGTCAATCTTAATGTAATTACTATAAAATAATTATGTTCATATCACTTATGAAATGTCTTCTTTATTAGATCCACATTATTCATCCATAACTGATGAAAACCAAAGAAAATATCACTCTTGGAAAAATATTTATATCCTTTAATTTGATCAAATAAATCATCAATGTGTGTTAAAGGATACTTATTCTTTATTAAAATGTAATTTACCTCCCTTTAATCGATGCAAAATCCCATATACACTTCACTCTTTTTCATTAATAAAATAGGGGCTCCCCATGGTGAAATAATGTGGTGTATAAATCCCTTATCATGAAAATTTAATAGTTTTTCTTAATCTCTTCCAACTCTTATTATTCAATTATATATTATTTTTTATATATGGTTCTTACATTTGGAATGAGTTTAGTGGAAAATTAAACATCACACTTAGGTGGATTTCCATAAAATTCCACTAGAAAATATCTATGCATTTTTTTTAAAAATATATATCCTACATCCTTAGGATTTAAATCCCATCAATAGATAGTGGTTTATCTTCCTCTTATCCAAATATTTTTATTACGTTTATATAATATAGGTGGGTCTACAAAGGGCTTGGGAGGTGATGTCTCTCCCTTGAGAATAAGGGATTATATATCCCCTTTAAAAATAATAATATCCATATCTTGGAAATAAATTATTATATTATACATTAAGATCCAATACATACCAAGTATTATGTCAAAATCAACCATATGTATAAAAATCACTTTTTACACTAGGTATTATCTATAAATCTTAATAAATATTACTCTTTTAATAATTATTGTAATAAGAATACCATTAGGTTTCTTAACTAATAACTCATTTTCTCATAGTATTAGGGTATGATTAAAGGTTCTCAAAAAAACATGCATGATATAAAAGGTTTTTTAGATTAAAAATAAAATAAATCACACCCTAGCTTTGAGTTTAGGATCCATATACCAACAATCATACTATTTTGAACATTAAAATCATCTATAGTGTTCAAATAATATCATCCTTTCTCCCTAATCCTTTTCTGAGGTAAATTTCATTAATATTTAGATAATTGGTTTTCATAGTTCCCCATATTTTTACATTTAAATCATTTAAAATTAGTAACATTTACCTTTCCCTTTAATTATTGTGTATGATGGTCTTTTATCTGCATTTGAAAAAAACTATCATTCCCTTCAAGAAAGTCCTTGAGTGTTTATTTCTATAGTTGTTACATGTTAAAAATTTTATACTTCCTTTTTACCCCCATTGAAATACTATTATTTCTATGATTCTCAATAGAATTCTTCTTATCTAAGTTTCCCTTGAAGAAAGAAATTGAGGAGAGATCCTTCTCTATCTTAGTGGAACAGAGATTGTATCCTTATATGATCAAAATTTTTGAGACACAAGAACCCTTATATGGATCATCTATAATCTATAAATGAAATGATCAATAATTATTTTCAATCTACATATATTGTATGCATCACATATATCTAACTTCTTAAAGTTATCCTCATAATCAACACTATTTTTCTCCTTCTAACTCATATAGAATTATTTTATTCTCATTTCTTACCTATCCTAATAAAGAAATTATTTTTTAAATAATATATATTTAAAATTTATCCATTCCATGAACTCTATATGTACTTCCTCTTAGGTGTTATAAATTAGTAACCACCATTGATATGAATATACCTTTATATGATATACTACCATGGAGACCTTTTTCCTTTCACTAATTCTCAAAGGGAGAATTATATTTTCATGGCTACTGATCTACATAATATCTATTAATAGATTAATATTTTTATTCAATGGTAGAGGTTTTTATTTCATGAGTAATTTCAATATAGTTTCACGAAATTATAGATCAGAAGGTTTCTCTTTGTGGGTGCGGCTATTTTTTACAACCTAGGTCAACTTCCCAATTACGGTTATTATTCGATCAACTCCAACTCTATCCCTATTGACTTTATCAAGAGGAAAATCCCTACAATGACTGCATGTGGTAATACAATTCACATTAATTCTATTAGTTTATATATCTAAAAATGGAACACTCAAAATTAACCAGTGAAATTGAATTATAAAATGTAATTCATATTAGGTTTTCTAGGAAAAATTCAATAAAATCATAAGTATTTTTCATAATTGTTGTGATATCGAACTAGGTTAGTCTAAATATATTCACCAAATATTAAACTAAACATCCTATGATACTAATAGTAACTCCCCTAACTCCAAAAACCTAAATCTAGCATTTATATTATATTTTTCAAACAAAATATAAGAGTTCACAAAGGATACAATAACATAGCATTTTTTTAGACTAGATACATAAATATTTTTCATATTACACTTGATTATAAAAAGTAAAAAATAAAAACTTTATGATAAATTTTTTATCTCTTATGTCATATCCTTGAAAATTACACAGATTTCTCTTCTATGTTTCCTATGGAAGGGAAAATAAAATAGGGGTGAAGTCAGATGCTCAATAAGAATTAATATACATCAAAAACTATCATAACATAATAATTATGTAAATAATTTATAAAAAATAGATGATTAGAATAAATCCATAATAATATTAAACAAAAGGGTTATTATATCCATGAAAATAAATAATACATGGATAAAAATTAATGATCTCAAATTGATTTAATGTATAATGTTAAACAATATTAAAATATCAATAATTCCTCGTACAAAGACATTAAACATAAAATTGTAAGTAATGGTCCAATACCCTAGAGAGTTTGTGTCATCAGACCTTATGATGTATCAAAGGGATATCTATATCAAAATCCAGTAATCACTATTTATGTCCAATGCACTCATATTATGAGTTAAAAAGACATTTATTAACATTATTTAAGGTTTATATTACATAATCATGATAAAATAGAATAATTTCTATCCATGTGATGAAAATGCATGAAAAAAATATTACCCCATTCAATAGAATAATGTGTTTATCTAGGAGAACATCCAAAAAATGAACATATAAATTAGTGGGTATTCATAATGTAATAGGAAGTATCCATTTAAAAGAAAAAAATATAGGATAGTTGATAGGGTAATTTCAATGTGAAGAGTTAACAATAGAATATGGTGATTTTGGTCAGTAATTTATAATGATATAATACCAATCAAATGGTAGGAAAATACTTCATTAAGGATTGAAAAGATCGTGAGATTTATCCAAATAATATCACTCAAGAGTGTATCAATATGTTTTCAGTCTTAAGGCTACAAATCATGCACTGTTTGAAGATTCATTTAATACTCAAAAATCTATTTTCAAGTGGTTTATCCCTAGTTTCATCTAGGATAAAACTACACACACTTTATAGTATTCAGTTAGGGATGTAATTTTCCAAAAAAAAAACAAACATAATTTATAAAATTTGTGATTTTTTAGCATTATTATGGATTAAGTAACATTTCAATAAAAATTCATTGAAGTATATAATTTTAACAAGAACATTAAATTCCATTAATAAAGAAATAATAAAAATTTTAAATATCAAATGGTTTGTTAAGTTCATCATAAAATAGAAAACATGATGTATAACAAAATTGTGTCCCAAGGAGATGAAATTTGAGAAAAATAATCCCAACAATTATTCCCACTTAGGTTAATGTGGTTTAAACCAAAATATAATAAAATAACTCAACATTTATGTTAGTATATTTTTATCTATTTTTAATATTAGGTGTGAGTAATATTTATCGGTTTAAAATAGTTTTATAATAGAAATGTTATTATTCATTATTCCCAAAAAATTCATCATAATATGATCATTAAAGTTAATAGAATGTTCCATTATAATTTTTTATAATTCTATTATTTCATTCTATAGGAATTTTTATTACAATCCTTATATATGAAATTGGAAATGAGCATGTTTCAGTTATATTTAACAAACTAAAATTGGTATCTTAACTAATGGTTTAATATTAATTTTATCATAAAAAACTAAAATGAAATCATTATTTACATATTTAAATAATATGTTATAATAAATTAAATTCCAATAGTCATCCATGAAAAAAATTTATAGTATTGTTAAGGTAGGTGGTAAAACTAAAGCAAACAAGAATACACAATAATTAATGGATGATTATGAAGTGATTTAGTTGTAATATCATTATAAAAGAAGAATAATTACCTTATTTAGTGTTAATTAGTTTTTTATATCCCAATTTTGACAATTTATAATAATAATATAACATATAATATGTTTTTACATAGTATGAAGAAATCATTTTTTTCTCATAGAATGACCATTTTGATGATTGAAGATAATAGGATTTTTTTTATCATACTGTAAAATGGTTATAAAATTTATATATATAGAACCATAATTATAACATAAACATAATTTTTTACATTAAAACCATTCTCATGACCGGTCATTAAGGGTGATGATGAAATTAAAAATAGATATCAATCTTTCTATAGAGGCATTAATCTACACATACCCATGGTTGATAATTATGTTTTCCATAGAATGAGAGAAATGTATAAAATATTTTATCATTAAATAATATAATATATCTTATAAATATCATGAATATTTATTATATTCATCATTATTACCATCCCCTTTAGTTTTTTAAGTAAAATGAAACATGATGTTATGTAAAGGCGAAGGTTCGCACGCGCGCGCACACGAATGTTGTTTTTTAAGGTAAAATTGGTAATGTGGTTGGTAGTTATTAATTTAGAATAATAAAAATTATTATAAAAATAATAATTATGTGATTAAATATGAATTTGAAAAATATATTTGCTGAAAAAAAATCACAAAATCAGTATTCATGTTGAGGACATGGGATTTTCCTTATAAGACTCCTTAGAAAGGGATGGATTTGGATAATCTCTTGTAACCAGAAGCTTAATAGGGTGAAAGATGATTCTTGGGGATGGAATAATGGAATTTTTTCAATAGTAAACTAAAAATTTTTAGTGGCATTAAAGGGGTGGTGAGAGACCCTATTTATAAGTGTTTATAATGAAATTTGTATAAATATTTGAAGTTAATATAAAGAGGGTACATGTTTCACTTGTCATGTGGCCCAAAAAAAGGAAAATAATTAATTGGTGATGATTTAATGATAATAATATCTCATCCAATCAATTATAAACATGTTTTTAACATGTTTCATGCTCTACCCTAAGATTTATTACTTTTACCATTTTCAGGTTTACTATGGTTACTAGTTTTTTACTATGTAAATCATTCTTTATGCTAAAAAATAAAATTACCACTATTAAGAAATTTGGAAATACTGATTTTGAAAATTAAATCAATTTTATCATATACAATTTCATATGTATGAAAAATAAATTTTAACATTCACACATGTAATGAAGAAGAACCCATTTTTAGACAGAGTGTATTTTTATTATTAACATTTATGGGCAGGGTAAAATTATCAAATAAAATTAATGATATAAATTATATTATTTTAAACTTTATGTGGCCTTAAAATAAATCCAAAACTAAATTTTTCAAAAATCATATTTAATATAAAATTCCCAAAAAAATTATTGGAAAAAATTATTTTAGCCAATAAAATTTCATTTATAAGGTTTATAATTCAACATAGTTTTTTTAAAATATATAGTTTTATATATTAAATACATATTTTACCAATTAATGGGTTTTATACACTTCTATTTATTTATTATAAAGACATACAGGTCACATTTTATATTAAAACTATTTTTCCCTATTTACTTAAATTGTATTTATTCAAAAAGATTAAAAGAAATATCTTAAGATTATATATACATTAAAAATAAAAAATTATGATAATTTTTATATATTAAAATTAAAATTTATGATTTAATTAAATTCATGAAACATGGCTCTTTAGAGTTCATGTTAAGTGATAGTTTTAGGACATGTTGTTTTCCTTATATAATAGGGTATTATGTGTTACACTTCATAGTAATGAAAAGTTTCATAGTATGTAGGTTTGAATATCCCATGTACTTATTAATTAAATAAATTTGTTATAAAGGTCATTAGTGGGGATCTTGGGTAGTTTATGTATAGACCCATTTTATATTTTTTTTCTAATTTAGAGTTCTTTATCATTTTGGAATTTTTTATTAGATTATGGATGGTTGAGGATGGATTTCTGAGTGTGTTTGAATTTGTATTGACGTTATATTAGAAGTTATATAGTTAAAATGTTTAGCAAGACTAGTTCCACATGTAATTTAGAACTACAGGTGACGCATGGAACTTTCTAGAGCTGGTAGAGGCCCTAGTGGTCTATGAGATCCATCAGGTACCCAATAGACATGGAAAATATACCTAATAGCCTCTCGGTATGTTATTTAGGGAGGGAAGTTTGGTCATTTTATTTCTAAACATTTTAATTTATTTTTTTCCTACTTTAAATCCATTCCTCCACAATATCATGAAGATTCATCCCATCTCATTTTTTTTATTCCCTTTCCCCTTTTCATACCATATGATCCAAGGTTAATTTGATGATGGATTATCATGATAATTATATGGTAACCCCTTCTATATGTTCTATTATTCCTTCCTCCACCCGTCTCAAGTAAAACATCATTGTAAATGGATTTTTGATTTGTGATTTGACTAAAATCATAGTGAAATCCACTTTTATTTCTTGAATTCTTCTTGTTTAGAATAAATGAGTCTCAGGTGAGTCTAGTAATAGTTGTTTTTTTGTTATTTCTATTGGATTTCATTATTTTTTTATTCTATTTTGGATTAATAATTTGATACATTGATTTTTGGGATATTAATGTTTGATTGATTTGAATAATTCTTATAATTTGTGGAATGTATAATTATAGTGTTACTATATATTGAATTTGACTAGGTTTTATTTAGGTTTTCATTATGCCATATTAGTTTCATGGGTGATAGGTTATAAATTTTTTATAGTTTTTTAGTGGATTATATATTGTTGTTATATTACAAAAAAAATATCATAAATGTTATGATAATGTTAGGTGGTTCCACCCATGTAGAATTCTATGGGTGTTATTTTGGATTCTTCTAACACACATTTCTTTAAATTAATAAATAGAATATTCCTTACAGAAAATATGAATCGATGCAATTTAGTGAATATCTTATTTTTTTACTTGATATGTTTTTATTTGAAACAATTCCTTCTATAATTATACCAAATTATAAAATTACGACATTTAGATATGGAATTTAGATATAGATAGATTGTAAATAATTTAAAAATCATAACATGTGGATTAAGTATTTTTTAGTTTGTTTCATATTGGTTTTATTTATAAAATTGTAGCACGGTCTACACTTTTTTGATATCTATAATATATTAACATCATTTTACTATGTTAAATCATAAATGGTGGAGTATATAATTCAAACCAATGATTAATTCAATTGGAAGTTAATTAAAAATAGTTCTATTGTTATAAAATAGAACAAGTGATGTTATTATTTCATACTTAAATTATAAACATATATTAGTGTATTGTAACCATTACCAAAATTTATTTTTGTTTGAAATGTGTAACTTATGATTTAAAGGTTTGAAATATTAATTTTCTATCTCTGTTAATTTAATAAGATAATTAGAATTATATGTACATAGTTAACATTAAATATAAACTCTTAAACTTTTTTAAAAATTCAATATAAGTGAGAGACATTTAGTTGGTTTAGTATAAACTGAGAATCATAGTTAATAAGACTAAATTTTATTAAAAACTCAATGTTGTGTAATTTTTCACATTTAACCATAGACATCATTATATTCCATTTTAACATATATGATTTATAATTATAGGATTAATATATTTCCTTACTTAAGAGTTTACATTGGTAATGTGTTAAATTATGATGCCTCAAACCTCTACTCCTAGATCCAGTGCTCATAATCACATACATTACATTACATGATTGATACTAGATGTAAATTTCATGATAAATCCAACCTTAATAACTACATAAATATGATTATTTTATATCTTAAAACTGAAGGATATTTTTAAGTTTAGATATTTACAGAATTATAACACAACATAAACTATTAAATCCCATTTTATTTGTATAAAATGGAAAACTATAACATTTTTTGTGAACTATTTGATTTCTAAAAACTAGTCCACGCAATATAAAAACTCATTCACATAAGATATATTTTGAAACATATCAACTATATTAATTTTCTCCACAACCTAAGAAAACAGAAAACATAATAAGGGGAGATCTAAATGATCAGTAAGGGAAACATATAAATAAAACAATCATGGAATAAACATGACATAAATATTATGGATGTAATGTGGAAACAACATGAAGCCAAAATAAACTTGAAACTAGTGGCATCCTATATCCATGATAATAAAATAAAAAACCAATATCAATAATAATAATATCATACTATTATAATGCATAATGCTAGATTAAAACACTACTATCAAGGCCTTGTTCTAAGACACTTTACATGTATTCAAGACCAAAATCATGAAATCCTACTATCATAGATAAGTTCTAAGACACTACACTATTATGGGAAGAGGCATACACCAAATTCCAACCTATTTTATCTCATGAGACTTGTCATTTCATCTAGGGGCTATATAATGTCAGTCCCCACCCATCACTTATTTAGGTTCAATACATTCACCATAAGAGAAAATAAATAAATATTACACTACTAGAAAATAAGGCTATATCCATGGTTTTAAACCATGTATGTAGGCCCAAAAACCATGGATATAGGTCATATCCACATTTTACTCAACTTTGGATGGTATTGGAGTGGCTATAGGGTAAACCCTATAATAACAGTTTGAAAACCATGGAATAGGCTAAAATCACTCATCATCTACAGCCACAGTTCCAAACTATGGACATATTTCTATAGGGACCATGGCTATAAGCCTTCACACATTCTAAAAAAACTAGCATCGTTTAGCCAGTGTTGGCCCCTTGAATTCCCTTGCCCATCCCCCTTGCACCCCCCCACACACACACCCCTTGCATCCCCCTGCACACCCCCATATCCCCTAGCACACCTGCACACCCCTTGCACCACCCCTTCTAGACACCCCCACTGCACCCCCTCCCCCTTCTAGACACCCCCTAGATAGACCCCACCCCCTCCTGGACACACCCACTTGACAGACCCCCCTCCCCTGGATAGACACCACCTGGAAAGTAGCCCCCACCCGCCCCTTGGACAAACACCCCTTGCACAACCCCCCTTTCACCCCCCCCCCCCACATCCCTTGCACCCCCCCCCCCCCCCTTCACACCTCGGTCCCCTTGAACCCCCCCCCCCTCACACACCCTCACAACCTTTCCCCCTACTGGACCCCCCCCCCCCCCATGTTGGACCCCCCTTGCACCACCCCCGCTGACCCCCCCCCCCCCACCCCGCACACCCATGCCCCCCTGCACCCCCCTGCCCCCCCCCCTCCACCCCCTTGCCCCCACACCCCCCTTTCCCCTGGAAAGACACCCCCCCCCCCCCCCAGACAGAAGCCCCACCACCACCAGCACCACCCCTGGACCGACATCACCAAACAATAGCCCCCCCCCCCCACCCCCTTAGACAGACACTCCACCACCTAAAAAAACACCCCCTGGATAGCACCCCCCACCCCGTGGAGAGACACCCCCTGGACAGCACCCCCCCCCCTGGGGAAAACACCCCCTAACCCCCCCCCCCCCCCCCTCGCACCCCTTTCCCCCTTGTACACACCACCTGTACACCTGCACATCCCCCTACACACCCTTTTTGAACACCCCTTGCACCACCCCTATTGGAACCCCCCCTACACTGCCCCCCTTCCACCCCTCCCCCCCCCCCCCCCAATTCCTTTCACCCCCTGTACACCCATGTCCCCTTGCACACATCCCCTTGAACACCCCATGTACACCCCCCTTTCACCACCCCTACTAGACCACCCTTGCACCAACCATGCTGGACACCCCCACTTCACACCCTTTCCCCCTCCTAGACAGACCCCCCTACACAGAGAGTTAGGCCTTATCCTCTTCGAGTGGCATTTCTTAGTAGAGTCTTTATCTTATTTCTTCTTATACTTTATCCTCCATTATTCTATCATATTATTTAATTCATGTACATAGTAATTGATGTATATAAATATATCCATTGTTTCTCAGTCTCTATGTTTGGTATACCTATAATATTATTCTTTTATTGAGAGTTTTTTGATAGAGAGGGAGAATCTTGATTGAATAATTATAACTCAAGACATTTCCAAACCTGTGGATAAATTATTAGATTCTGCCTCTCATTAATATAGTGTTGTAGGATAATTAATAATGGCATAATGGCCACAATAATTGGAGTGGTTATCAACTCACAAAACAAATGAAATCAACACAAAAACAATCCATTCAAAAATGGTGTCTGGGGTGTGGTTACACTTGATTGGAAGAATAGAGGAAATTTTCTCAAACCTAAAAACATAGTAAATGATGAATTTATTGATAGAATAATTAATTATGTATGAAATGAATTGGGTTTTTTATTTCTTTTTTGAACTGTAAAACAATGGGCCTACCTGGATCCACTTCAAATTAGTGTCGATTAAGAGATTTAGAGGTGTGGTGGTCAAATAATTAGAGGCAATGACCAATAAAACAAAATAAGAACTTAAAACTACCATGGATACTTAAATTGTTGGTGTTATGGGGAATTTAAAGCCTATACAGATGCAGTTAAAGGAGTAGAAAGAGGTGTTTGAACTAGCACATGATCCTTCTGAACTGACTAGTCACCAAGATCTATCTTTTCTTTGACACTGTAGTCTGAGATGAAAAATGGGGAGCAAGGGTAAATTAATATATCTACATCCATGTAGGTTGATGCTATATTTTCTTGTAATCATGCACATGTTGGATTATTTCTATGTGTTGTGGGTCACAAAAGGATTTCATTTCAATTATGACATTACAACAGGATCATGTGGAGTTTCCATTCCAATGACCAACATCTGAATTTATGAAACGTATTTAGTTGAAGAGAAAACCTATGTAAAATATATATGTATATAAATATTTCAATGTGGTGGAAGGATTCAGGGAGGGATGTGAATCTAAAAAGGATACAGTAAGGTTATTTAAATGGTTGTGTGTTGAGAACAAAAAGGATTGGGATTGAAGGGAATGTATAGAGAATCAAAACCAATGCACTGAAAAGAGTTTCATCATATTTATAAATTATTTTATGTGGAATAAGGGTATTTTAATTGTACTATATTTTTTTAGTAGGTTCCAGAATCATTTAGATCTCTATGTAAATATGTATAAATTTTTTATCTATAGTTTCTAGTAGAATTTAGAGCCCAGTTGCAGATTTCTTTGGCTAATATGACTACTTTGGGGGTTTTGTGGTGCATTAGTAAATACTCTGAGAATCCACATATAAATTTGTTAGATTGTAGTGGTGATTTCAACAATAACTAAAAGAAATTTAATATCCTTTCTAAACATAAGGTTGTTAAGGGAAGTGATTCAGAATAGGCTAGTCTAGTTTTTTAGCTTTGGGAAACCATAGTACAAAACCAGAGAGCCAGCAAGAAAGCTAGGAAATTTCAAATAGAATATTCTCCATTGGGAAGTTTATTTTGAAAAATAACATGGTGCATACATATTGTAAATCTATAGTATTTTAAGAGATAACTCACTATGATAATAAAATAAGAGAAATATTCAAGAAAGATAACATTATATGCCTATAAGTTGAAAAATTTTGTAATGAATATGCAAATATTGATTAGGAAAATGTAAAATTTAAACATGGATGTTATGGTTTTTCTA
This sequence comes from Viscum album, assembly GCA_963277665.1. Lineage (NCBI taxonomy): Eukaryota > Viridiplantae > Streptophyta > Magnoliopsida > Santalales > Viscaceae > Viscum > Viscum album. Next base: position 378,045,565 of record OY728132.1, read on the forward strand.
TTAATTATAGATATCATACCCCTAATGTTTCTCATACTTTTCTCTATTTCAATTACAAAATATGATTGAATTGTCTGTTTTCTTTAGTTTTTTACGTAAAAATGCTACTAGAGGCGCATGTTTGGTTGTGGGGATAGTTCAGATATCGAGGGGAAATTTGAAATGAAATCCAAATGGGGGATTATTGGGGAACTTTTTGATGTTTTAAAAGCTAGTTTAAAAAGAATTAAATTATAAGAAGATGAGAAATATTCTAAAATTAATGATTAAGAAAAACACTTCCAACATTAGGCTTCAATAGGTATGACAAATAGAACATTTCTTAAAATTCAGATTCTCATTAAGTACTTTTTCCCTCTATCTTGGAATGAAATTTGAAGAGGAATACCATAATTTTGAAATATCATCAAAAAAATAAATTTAGGAGGTCAGGTTTTGTGATGTTCTAAAGTGGAAGATAAAACTGTATCAAGAAATTCATAATCTATGAGAATGTGGTAGTTCTTTTTGATTTATTAATTCTTTCAACCTTGAGTGAAAGTTGAAATTTCAATAGAGTGGTGATGATGGGAACATGGTATTGGTTTATAGATTTAGAGAATAGTGTGGGGTGTTGTTGCACTGGGGGTAGGTGAGTGTCTAATAACTGCTAAGAAATTATTGTAAATGGTATTTGAATGTTATTTTCCTACTAGATGAGAGTAGGTTGGGGTTGATTATGTGTCTCTATTGGAACCATTGACTTCCATATTCTTTAGTTTCCACTAATTAAATTTGTCTTATCCTACATTTATTTGACACATTTGATCTCTTAATGAACACACTGTTGTTGATGAAACTATTGGTCAAGAAATAGTTTCTAAGAAGCTTTTCATTTCAATTGTTACAATCATGTATTTGATTTTATGATTTATCTATGTGAAATCTATTCAATAAAACTAAAAAAAAAGATTTTCTCAAGAGAAATATAGGGAGAGTATAGAAGAATAATATAACTCTCATGGTCATATCTCTGGAGCCTTATCAACTTCAACTAGCATTGGGTAGTGAATGAAGAACACAACACTAGTATAAAGTGGTTTTGTGATGGGGAAATAAGAACCTAGTAAGAGGTGGAACCAAAAAGTATTCAAGAACTAGTGTTTTTGGTATAGGTTAGTGCCACAAGACTTCAATAGTGGTATATGTATCATATTGAGTGATTAAATAATGGATTTCTTCACTAAAGTCTAATGTGGGACTCAGAAATATAGTGTCAACAAAGAGAGGAAGACCCCACCATGGAGGATGTGGACCATTCTCATAGTTTATAGAAAATGGGTAGTATTTTTTGACCATGTCATGGTAAAACTCGTGGATATAATGTTTCATTTAAATGATTTATAAAATAGTGGAACCATGATCATTTTGTAGTCCATATTCAAAGGAATAAAAATGAATATAAGATTAATAAATCTATTTGATGGCCTAAAGATGCCAAAATGAGAACTTGGAGGAGACCCTTCTATGGTGAACACCATATACATTTCTAGAGTACCTATGGGAAATAGGAAGGACAACTATGGGAATATTGTTCACCATGGTAGAATCTTGTAAGGTGTGTTAAAGAGAGATGTTGGAGTACCCATGCATCGTGGCATTGGGTGTGTTGGGTGTTAGATGTTTTGGATCTACAACCAAAACCACTTAATAATTGTGGTGATGGTAATTTAAATAGTAATTTTTCTAGAAATAGTGGTATTTTATGATAAGAGAATCACTGTTCCATGTTCTGATATTATAGTAAAAATGTTGAAATTTTTGTGAGAATTAAATATGATAATTAACTAAATTTCATGGATCTCGTTATTGAGAAAAAATACCTTCCATGGATAATTAATATATGTCCAAAATTAGTGGTATGGTTAAGTTTTGAAATAATTATAAGAGGTCATGATCGGGGTTTTGACCTAAAACTTTTTTGGAAGACCACACAAGAAATACCATCACAATTTAGAGGTAAAAAGTATCTCTCTGTAGAGAAATATTTAGAGAATTTATATGAATTAAAGGAATATGTTTGACCATACTAAAACCATGTAGAATTCCTAGAATTATTGTTAAAAATATAGAGAAGGTGAATTGATTCCATCTCTCATATAAAAGGGGTTGGTTTCTAGGATCTATATAACTTGATAGAGTAGTTAGAGAGAATATATATGAGACAAATCAAGTTATATATCTTAATCATATGGAGTAAGGAGACCAAATTATTTCATTACTAGATTTGGTTCAATTCTATAAGTGGTGGCTTGAGAAAAAAGTATTGTACTAATTCAAAAAAATAATAAAGGAAAAATACTATAATGTAATTCCATCTTGGGATTATTTATATATAGAGAAGAGGAGTTCTACGTCCATGATTTTGTGGGATTCATAAATTCAACCCTCACACTATAGATTTTTTCTCATATAGAATAGAATATGGAAAGTATATTAAAGTGAAGGTAAAATGAGAATCAAATAAAAACCATTATGAAAGTGAAGTCTCATGATGATTAGAGAGAGATATCCATGTCACCAAACTATTAAAGAAGACTTGGAAGTCTATAAACCTTCCATCATTATCTTAAAGTAGTGGGTCGGTAGACTATAAGTGGGTGTGACCCAAGATTGGGAATGCACCTTACCAAACCTAATTATAACACATAAAGTGATTAGTTTTATAATATTTTATACTGATATAATGTCATTTGTATGCATAAAATATGGGAATAGACTTTTCACACTTATCATGCACACCCCCTCCCCTGCACACCCCCTACCCCCTGTTACCCCCTGTACACCCCCTACCCACTCCCTATGCACATCCCCTTTTCCGACCCAATGCACCCCCTACACACTACCCTGCACACCCCCAGCACACCCCCTCCCCATGCCCCCAGCACAGCCCCTGCCCCTTGCCGCTCCCCTGTACACCCCCTTCCCACCCCCTACCCACCCCACACCCCCTACCCACCCCATGAACCCTCATTCCACCGTCCACATTTCATTCCACTTCAACCACTTAATGCAAGGTAAATCATAGAAAAACACTCAGAGACATGTCACTTAATAAAATCTTAACCATTCATTTTATTCTAACAAGTACCTATCAATTTAAACATTCAAGTAAAGGATTTACTCCATGAAAATTCATTCCATCAAAATCATGTTATTCACTTTGTGGTTAATTGTTCATTATATCACTTACCTACTTAGGAAATTCTATCTTAAAATTATAACGTTACTTAAAGGGTGTTTTAGTTCAAACAACATTTTTAATAAAAATTGGTCAACCCCCTATAGGGATTAAAAAATGGTCTAGTATGATGTGTTCATTATGACTAAAAATGACATCAAGTGTAAGAAAAAAATCAATGTAATAATGTCAAGCAAGGTATACCACTATAAGCATTCGTAGACAATGCACCTCTATTGAAGGGGTTTTATTACAAAACCATGACTTGTTTATCAAACGAAACAATCATTTTAACTAACACTTATTCAATAATTGAAATTCAATATAAACATGAATAATTAATAAGGTAACTAAATAAAATTTAAAACATTATTTAATTAAATAGGCTATGAGAGGGACCCTTCCTCAACCTCAAGTTTCATTTTCTTTTCACGATGACAACTCAAATATTCCTTTTTTCAACTTTCACACATATGCAACTTCACATATATATAAGGACACCTAGACCCTATGTACACATTTTCATGACCAAATATGCACAAGGGGGTCCTTAGATATATGTTTGTACTTTCATATAACCCTTACACTTACACATGTATGCATTTTTCATATCTATATATAAGAACACATATCCCCAATATATAAATTCATACTGCCATGAGTGAATATATATAATGTGTTAACTAATATATGTATATTTCTTCCTATGCAAGCCTTCATCAACGGAAACTCGAATCCACATCAATGAAATCCACTAAAAAGAACATCCGTAAACTTCTCCTTTTATAATACTTTCATTTAATTCAGAATAAAAAGAATAAGAAATAGCATAATCATTCCATATTTCCATCTTACAAGTTTATTTCCAACTTTAGGTGATTCATGAAATATGGTTGGTGAATCAAATACTTCCAAAACAATCAAAAATTTCTATTTATCACAAATTTCAATCAAGAATCATCAACATATATAAATAACATGAATTCATGTTCTTCTCATATGATTCACCTATTTTAAATTAAATTAATTTGGTTTAATTAGTTATTTTTATTATGTTAATCCATATGATCCTCTTAATAAAGACAAGGTATTACTAATTAAACAATTTAAAATAATAATAATGGATAAGTTTTGAATCTGTTACCTGAAATAATGCTTCAAAAAATCACAGCATGAGAGAAAGGAATAAAGAATGGTCACACTTACAAGAACATAAAGATCCTTATAATATGTACAGACAAACTCTTATTGATTACAAAACCTAAACACACCAAATGATAAGTAATCCAAATACCATATACTCCCTAAGAAGATAAAATTAGAAGGAGTGGATAATAAAAGTAGAGGTAATAGCCTTGGATCTCAATGAGATTGATCACTTGAAGCTAACAAATAAAGAGGAGGGTTGCGGATCGGGGGAGGATGAAGGAGGAGGGCTCCACCATGACAGGAGGTTTGCAGATTGAGGAAGGATAGAGGAGGAGGGTGCCACTGTGAGAGGAGGGTCTCGGGTTGAGATGAGTATTGTTGTGAGAGGAGGGTTCCCATGATAGTTCAAGTGCATAGGGTTGATCTAGGGAGGATGGAGGAGGAGGGTGCCACCGTGAGAGGAGGGTCACCGTGAGAGGAGGGCCATAGTGAGAGGTCGAGGGAGGAGGGTCGATTGGGAGAGGATGGATAAGGAACCCAATATGGGCGGAGGGTCGATTGGGGGAGGATGGGGGAGCCTTATGGGCTTTGAAAAAAAACTGAGGAAAAATTTTAGCCATGGTTTTTTAATTAAATCATTGTTAAAAATAGGCTATAGCTGCGAACCTATAAAACAGTGGCTATAGGACCATGGCTATAGCCTAAATTTATAGTAGTGTTACATAATTAACCTTTTTGTTGGTTGGGGTGAGTATCTCAAGAGGGGGTGAATTGAGTACCCAAAAAAATTTCTATTACAAATATTTAAATAGAATCCCCCAATTAATTTAAATATGGACCAGTTTATCAAAATAGCATATCGATATAAGTTTAAATCTTTTAAAAGTTTTCTCAAAAGATTGATTAGATCTCTAGTAAAACAATATATGATATTAATTTAATATTTTAAATAAATTTACTAAATAAAAATATTATATATACACTAATTAAGATAAACATTAAAATTAATGGTTTTGTTTATAGTTTAAAATAGATTGGGTTTTAAAGATCTGAAAAAAACAAAACACCCAGCGAAATTTGAATACAATAAGTTCAGTCTAAGGCTAAGAATTATTCCTCTCCACTTGGAAATCACCTACTACCTGGCAGTTTATAAATAAAATTTTGACCCAAAACCTGAATTAGTTATTACAATATAAACAAATTCTAAGTCACACAAGGACCTCTTCAATAGTTTATATTGGAATACAAGAGATAACAGGTCACAACCGGACCTCTATCACAACACGTAGGAAATCAGGTAAAGGGTGTGTTGATAATATATCCAAGTATCTTTCAGTTTAAAGTAGGAGATACTATGCATGTAATAAATAGAGTAACACACACTACTCACAATTTAAATTAAAAATAAATAGACTGAGAAAATAAAGGATGAAAAGGGATAGAGTTTCTCAGTCTAATATGATCTATAGCTCATGACTCATTGGAAGTGATTTTAATTGAGTTTGGAGTCATGTTTCAGAATTTTCAACAAAATAGAGTGTCATATACACTTTTTTCTTGACTATAGGAAAGAACTAGATGTATTTTGTTATTTGGATTACTCAGTCGAGTGTAGGAAAGATAGATCATGCAATATCTTATTATTATTGTAAAAAGGTTCAGCTCTTTTCATGTGTGATGTTATGTGTATGTCTCAATTATTCTTCACCTCACTTCTAATCTACACGAGGGGGTATAATTCTTCTTTTAATAGTAGTAGTACCAAATACATCCACATGAGAAGAAATCTGGATATTTTGCATCCTCATACTCTGGGATGACACATTTTTTAATACATCTTGATCAAGAAATTAACGAACAATAATATAAATAATTTTGGGAATTAAATTACATAAAATATAAATTATAAACATTTAATTCGAAAATAAATAAGATATTCAGAGTGAATCTTTAGAATGGTGAATCTCTAGTGGTGAGACACACTGGCGGTGTCTTAATCTGGTAGTGAGACACTCTGGTGGTGTTTGATTCTGGCAGTGAGACACACTAGCAGTGACACATAGTCTAGCAGTGAGACTTCAGAATTATGAGAACTTCTAGAAGTTATTTAGGCTCTAGAGGCAGGCCAAGTTTGTGTTCACTCTTTTCAGTGATAGGTGACTTCAACACTTATCCAAAATTCAGTATTGATAGTGATAAAGAGTCTAGTGATTTCTCATACTTTGTCAAATTTCCATATCAACAGAAAATCATTGTTGATGGTAAGTGTCTTCTATACTTAGTTGATTTTGGATCCCATTAGTGAGTCTTCCTTGGTGGTTATACTTCTTTTGTGGTGACTAAACCCCAACGGTGAGTCTTTATAGTCTTAACCATAATTTATCCAATTTGTTTTATAATTTAAAATTCTAATAGAAAAAAAAACTCATTGAGATCAAAAGAAGCATGATTTTTTGTTCATTAAAACGAGGAGGTAAAAAATATCCACTATTATTATGATCACAAATCATTTCATTTTATACACATGGCATCAAAGGTAAATTAGGAAAGTTTATACATAGATGATATCAAAGAAGAATAAAGGCACCAAAGGTAAATAATGATACATGGTATAAAATAAATGTAAACAGTAATAAATTCCATAGAAAATTGCTCCCCCTTTTTGGATTATCAAAAAGGTATAAAGAAAATAGAAAATGCGCAATAAATAAGAAGATGAATAATCAAAAAGATGTACATTTAGAACATTTCATTGATAATATATAAAAAATGGTCAAAAAATAGTTACAAAAAATACCATCAAATATATATATAAATATAACTATCAAGTATTCCTCTTAGGCTAGATAGAAGGAGAATTATGAGATTTTCCATTATTCATGTCTGAGGTAGAAGGTGCAGTAGGATATGAGGGAGCATGATGGATAACAGAAGGAACACCAGTTAGAGCAGGAGTCTCTCTAATGATGATGGGTCTGAAATATTGTAAATCCTCTTTGGGAGATCGATCAAATGGTTGAAATCTATCTAGTAAGGGTGAAATAGTATTTCTAGTTACATCATGCCTCAAGAACTCTGGAGTTGTATCAGGAGGAGCTATATGGGTAGTAATAGGTATGGCCTTGTGAGCTACAGTTGCAGTACCATGAACATTTAGAAAATGTTTCATAAAATTGAAAACGTCCATTGTGATATTTCCATCCATTTCTGTTGAACTGAATAAGTATTTATTCTCCTCCGTAAACAAATTTAGTAAATGATTCATAACCTTAAACTAGATTACTATATCCATGAATTATTTAGAAACTTGAGGTATCCTTAGCTTTATGAGAATTACTTAAAATGAGCATCCATGTAATTCTTAGTGAAAATTCTAGAAATATATTACTTGATAGATTTTTTTATAGTCTATTCTTACACCTTTATATCCTTCACATACTCTAAAATCATCCTATGTATATAATCGCAATCATGCTCAAACTTTTGAAAAGTTTTCTCAGTTAAGGAAGGTGCAGAAGCTAAAGAACCAGATAGACCAATGACTTATTCTCTCACAACAGATCTAAGAAACTCAACATTAAAAACAAGAGGTAGAGGAGCAGAATAACTAGAAGACACAAAGGTAATATTTTCAATCCTTTCAAACAAATCTCCCAAATAATTACCAATAGGAGATTGAATATCCTCCATAGTATATTTTAAAGAAGACAAAAAATTGACCAACCTTCAGTTTTCACATTAAACTTATTGAATATGGTGCATCATTTTTTGTAAAATATTATGTATCACGAATTCAAATAGATAACAAGAATACTTTTAAATTAATTTTTTAGTGAAAGTAGGTTGTCTTATCAACTTCACATCAAAAATAGAAAATATCCTTTCACCAAAAGAATCTAGATCACCTGTGGTGGCTACATCAACAGGAACTGGTGGGACAATAGGAGCAGCCAAAGATGCAGATAGCCATAAATTAAACCTTTAAAATTATACAGAAGCATCAATCTGATCAATCAGTGATCCCTCGAGATCCATTTCTCCTTAAATAAAAGGTCCACCATTCTTTGGTGGACTCCCAAATCTACCAAAAAACTTGTACCATTCTTCATACATAGGTTCTCTCTAACTATCATAAGGATTATCAAGAATCCTAACAACTGAAACAACAATTATAGATACCACTATAGCAGGTACACCAACAGAGGTATCAATAGTCCATTGTTCATCAAAAACTTTCTCAACTTGCTCAACATACGTTTTCTCATCCACATATTTCTCAACAACAACAAAAACTATCATATTCTCAAAGAAAACTTGATCTGATATAGTCTAATCATCAAAAAAATCACATTGTTTACATAAACAGTAGTATCAACAACTTGGTGAATCTCCAAACATGAGGATTTCTCCCCCTAGACTAATGCATCTCCTTCTTCTCTGGTAGTGAGATCCACTTCACCGAAAAATTTGGGCCTCTCCTCTGATCTATAAATAGAACCTTCAGGAGAAGTAAGTAGAACTTGAGGAATCTCAATATCCTCTCTTATAATTTTCCCACTGAATCCATCAATATATAATCCTCTATCATTATCATCATTATCATCTCTATTTTCATCCTTATTTTCATCTCCACTTCCATTTCCATTCTCATATTAATTTTCATCATCCTCTTAATATTTTTTATCAGCATCACCCCCATTCTCATCATCATATTTAGAACTACACTTGGATTGTTCTTCTCCAGAGACTTTAGTCTCATCCTCATCACTTCTTTCAAAAGTTTATCCCATTTAAGGAGTGTCTTTGGATGTCTAGGAGATCCATATGTGATAGGAGAAGATCTAGGATGAATTTTATGGTCACTTCCCTCATACATAGATAATTATTTCACCTATTCATTTTTCAAAGAAGTAAACTCTTTTTTCTCATTATAATCATAATACTCAACAGTCTCATTAGGCTCTAGATCAGGGTCAAAAATATCTTTCAATCTAGATGGGTGTTCAACCATGTTTAACTCACCATATAAATTTTCATTATCACCTACCCGTTTCTGTTTCCATGGGTTCTACCTAATTTTCATCCTTCTACAAAAAAATTTATTGATGTAGAAGCATCCACAATCCACAATTGACAATTCATCTTCAGTAACTAAACTGTTAGATTTTAACATGTCATAAATCAACATGGGATAGATTAAATAATTGGACCTTGAAGTTGGCTTACACATTTACATCATGTGAAGCATGAGATATCTACAAAGGTTTATTTTTTCCCTATTTTCATAAGACATAACAAATAGAAATATTGATACATTAAATTTAAAAATTCACCCTTTCTTTTTCATTACATATGATGGATGAATTTAAACAGTAACCTGAATTCCTAATATAACTTAGAAGAAAATGTTTTACCAACAATTTCATCACCTATTAACTCAGAAATAGCCTATTCATAAACAAAATCTTCATTAGATTCAGTAATTATCCCTTGATAATAATTAAACACACCTTTGTGTGGAACTTTTAAATAGTCATCTCACTTATTTAAAGAAAAAGAAATTTTGTGACCATTAATCCTGGTCTTTATCCAGTATTATTCTTCTTTTTCAAAACTGAATTCCACATACTCATAAAATAGATATACCAACCTATGATAAAATAGACTCTCATTTGAAGAGAACCATTCCATCCATCCTTGGTTCTGTATAACTTGAAGCGCTAATTACTTAATCGAAGGCATCCATTCAAATTGTACTTCCTTCTTGGGTACTATAAATCTTATCATGAGCTCAGGGTTCACTGGTTTAACTAGAGTAGGATGACTCAGTTCCCCTTTCTGCTTATTTATTGGATGTGACTTGACCAGATAAGAATCAGAATGATTCTGTACTTTGTCTATGAAGTTCGGCTTAGTTGGATTAGTTGTCTTGGTTAAAGGTGAAAGGAATGTCAAAAGGTTGGGAGAGAAATATCTCACCAAGCTCAAGAGAAAAAGACATTAGTAAATATGTGCATTTGAACTAGATAAAGTATCATATTTATTATTATTTGGGGTTTTTGGGATCTGAAAAATCAAAATTGTAAATTGGGATAAAATTTTAATAAAATAAACCATAACTAAAACAAAAACTGATGGTTTAAAACCTAGAGGAGAAACAAAAAAAATGGCAAAGGCATGATAATTCTAATGGTGAGACAACTCAACTATGAGAAGTTTCAATGGTGAGACATCAACAATGATGAGAAATATTCAATGGTGGTAAATATTCAATGGTGAGAAATCATCAATTGTGATAAATCTTTAATGGTGAGAAATCTTCAACGGTGATAAATCACAATGGTGAGAAAACATCAATGATGAAAAATTACAACAGTGAGAAAACATCAATGATGATAAATCATCAATGGTGAGTCCCATAAAATTAAACATAACCAAAATTTATCATACCTAACTCATGTTTAATGTAATTAATTCTATCAAAATTCAAAATCTTGTAAATATATTAATAAGTTGATGTTATGTACCAATGTATTCAAGAGTGATATCTCCTTTTGGAAAATTGTATATCACAAATTGAGGTCTTACATAAATATATTTTGTTATATAATGTGATATAGGATTCTTAGAAATATTTATAGGACTTATATTATCACAGTTTATAAGGAAATGTCATAATTGATATCCATAGACTAGTAATGTGTGTTTCATCCACAAAATTTGTGTACAAAAACTACTTTCAGCTATGTATTCAATGTCAGCAATAGAAAATTCAAAATAATTTTGAATGTTACTATACCAAGATACTTGATACTTCCTAAAATATTACATGTTTCAGAAGTTCTTTTTCTATCTAACTTACATCCACAAAAATCAAAATCTAGATAACTAACCAAGTAAAATGATTGTCCTCTTGGATAGAATAATCCTAAATTGGTAGTATATTTGAGGTATTTGAAAATAATTTTTACAGTATTTAAGATTGACTCTTTTGGTATTTCTTGAAAATTAGCACACATAGACACACTAAATTGAATATCAATTTTTCTAGAAGTAAGGTAGAGAAGACTTCCAATCACACCTCTATAACTGGTTTGATTCACTGATTTCCTAGCATCATCAAGATCTAATTTATAGTTGGTACTCATAGAAAAATCACTACTCTTAGTGCTATCCAAATTGAAACATTTTAAGATAACCTTTGTATATTTACTTTGATTTAAAATGATTTCTTCTTTATTTTGAAAAATATGAAAACCAAGAAAGAATTTGAGTTCACACATTAAAATAATTTTAAATTAATATTCCATTATTTTTTAAAACATAGTACATAAATAATTTCTTGAAGATCAAAAAATAATATCATATACATAAATTTGTACAACTAAAACATATTTTGAAAAAACATTTATAAAAAGGGTAGGATTGGATATACCTTCTAAAAAACTTTTTAAATAAGAAAGGAGCCAAGAATATCATACCAAGATATTAAATATTGTTTTTACCCATAAAAATAGTTTTTTAATTTGGAAACGCAATTTTTAAAATGGGGATTTTGAAAACCAAGGGGGGTTTCTATAAAATCATCCTCAATTATATACCCATTTAATAATGCACTCTTAACATTCATTTGATAAAGTTTTAAATATACATGATATGTATAGGATAACATTATTCTAATGGTTTTAAGTATAGATACTATTGTAGAGGTTCTTCATAGTCTATTTCTTCTTATTGTTTATATCTTTATATAACTAGTATAGCCTTATTTCTTACTATCATGTGTGATTCATCTACCTTGTTTCTAAACATCCATTTTGGTGCCTATAGTCAAGGTGTCCTTTGTTCTATCAAAAAGTTCCTAAATTTTATTTATTTTAAATTTATTTAGTTCTTCTTGCATTGCCATTACCAAAAATTCATCATTAATTACATTATTGATGTTCTTTGATTCATGTTGTGGTAATAATGCTTGATGTTCTACCAGATTTATAAGAGAAGCTCTATTTTGTGTGCCTCTATTTGGGTCTATAACTACATCATCTAAAGTATGGTACTTAAGGTTCCAAACATATCGAAAAAAATTAGGGTTGGTTACTTCAGGTTCTTCTACAGGTTTGAGTTCAAGAATTTCTAGAAATTCCTCAGAACTTGATGATTTTTCTATTTTTTTCACATTAGAACCAACAGGTTTAGAATTTAATCTTATATAAGATAAATCATCTTAAAGGTTTTCTAAAGAGTTAATGGGATCATGTGGATCCATCTCATCAAATTTGACATGAACAGACTCTTACACAATTTTGGTTCTTTTATTAAAAACTCTATAAGATTTACTAGAAGTAGAATAACCCAGGAAAATTCCATCATTGTTTTTTGAGGAAAATTTGTCCAAATTATCCATAGTGTTAAGAATAAAGTCTTTGCAACCAAAAAATCTAAATTAATTAACATTATAATTTATATTATTTCAAATATCATAAGGGGACTTCTTTAAGATAGGTATTATTAAAACTCTATTGATTATATAATAGGTTGTGTTCACAGCCTCTACCCAAAAGTATATAGGTAAGTAATATTCATTTAAAATAGTTTGAGATATCAATTTAAGTGTTATATTCCTTCTTTCTACAACTCCATTACACTGAGGGGTCCTAAGAACAAAGAATCTATGACTATATCTATTTTTTGAGAAAAAAATTCAAATTATTGATTTTCAAACTCATGTACATGGTTACTTCTTAGGATCTTAATCCAAAGACCACTTAGGTTTTCTACAAATCTAGAATACTTGGTAAAGTAAGAGCAAACATCACTTTTATAAGCTAAAAAGAACACCCAAGTATACCAAAACAATTAATCTACTAGTACATAGAGATAATGCTTACCATTTAGACTAGAAACCCTTGATGGTCCAAATAAATTTATATGAACCAACTCAATAGGTTGAGAAGTTGAAACTTCTTTCTTTGATTTAAAATATATCTTGTTTTGTTTCTATTTTTTATAGGGGTTACAGATTTTTTCATTTTTAAACTCTAGTTTGGGCAGATCCTTGACTAACCCTTTCCTGGTAATCTTCTTAAGTGATTTAATATTAAAGTGGCCCAGTCTCCTATGCTAAATCCACAATTATTTATAAAATACACTCAAGGAGGAAACATTTTGAGAAATTAAAGAATTATGATCAACAACATAAATATTTTTATTCCTTAAATCATTAAAAACTAATGCATATTTAGAATAAAAATCATTAAATGAATTTTTATCAAATTTATCATAAAAACCATCATCACATAATTGTGAGATATTAAGAAGGTTATACTTGAAACCATCAATAAATAGTTCTTTGAAAATTAAGGCTTAATTGATGTTAATAATTTAGATGAGGTTTATGATTTCCCATTTAGAATTATCACCAATGGTGACATGACCACTATCAACCTTTATTAGAATCCTGAATATATAATAGTCTCATATTATATTCCTTGAACATCAACTATCTAAGTAACATATAATTTTATAGTACATCTTTAAGAAACTTTCCTACAAAAAAATTATACAAGAAATTATTTGGTACCTAGATTTTCTTAGGTCCAAAATTGTTAGTAGTTAAGGATTTAGGAACCCATATTTGTTTTATAGGTTTTTTATAAATAGGCTGTGATATTTTTTAAATAATAACTTTTTTTAGTCCTTTATAAAAATAACTAGCACTGGATATTTAAGAATTATATTTAGGAACAAATTTTCTCTTAACTATTCTTCTCTATCCAAGTTGGTAACCTATACCTATAACATGTTTTGGAGAAACATTTTTACCTAAAGTCTGAGTAATATTTTCTCTTCCATTGGTAAACTTTTCTAAATCCTTCTTCAGTTGTTCACTAGAAAATATAATTTTTGTATTCTTCTTCAAAATCATGGCATTATTTTCTTTTTCAACAGATAAATTAGATTTAATATTGTTATATAAAGCATGTTATCTTTTCAAAACTTTATATTTATCCTTAATTTCATTAAATGTGCCTTCCATCATTCTTCAGTATTCAAACATCTCTTCTTGATACATGTCATCATCATTATGTTCATTTTTAGAGTTATCATAAATATGTATAGAAGATAAAATAGGTACCTTAGAGACATTAGTCATGAATCATATGTTTTCTCTGTCATATTTTTATTCATTATTAGTGTCAAAATAATTAGACCTATTTTTAGAGGAACTCCATGTTTCTTTAATAGATTTCTTATAACTTTGGTCCTTGTCACCACATTTATTTTTTTATTTTAGTTTTGGACAGTCTTCTTTAACATGTCCTTTTATTTTTCATTCATAACAGGTAATTTCATTATCATCCTGCTTCTAATCCTTTTTACAATTGCATTTATTTTCATACTTTCCATTATAGTTTAACCTTCTTAAAAATTTATTCTTTATATAAAACTTCTTAAACCACCTGGATAGATAAGACATTTCCTCATCATTGTCTGGAGGTGAGTCACTATCACTTGAACTTTAAATATGTATATTTTTCTTTTATTTTTTCTTGTTATTTTGATGTAATAGAATTTAAGGCTACTAAAATTATTTTTGGCTCATCATCATCCTCTCGGTTGACTTTCAACTCCTCTTCAAACATCATCAGTTTCCCAATCAACCCTTTGACTGGTAGTTTGTTGATGTCACTTGTCTCTCTAATTTAAACATATGTGTCTCTCCATCTTTCTGGAAGGAATATTAGCAATCTCATAATCTGGTCTTTGTCAAACACTGGATTTCCCAGTGAGATAAAGGTGTTCAAAATATTTCTGAACCCTCATCGGGCATCATCTCAAAATTATCATGCTTAATAGTATATGTATTAAATCTCATCTATTTAACATTGGGTGTTCCTTCATGAGAAACAGCTAATGTGTTCGAAATTTCATAGGCAATCTTACTAAAATAAATTCTATTAAATTACTCATCTCTTAAGGAATAATAAATTTAATTCAATTCCTTATAATCTTTATTATAGGCTAAATTCGTAGCATCATCACAAGTACTTCAAGAAATCTTAGGTAACTCACAATTACCCTCAATAGGATACCAAATCTCAAAACCCGTACTTTCTATAATCACTTTTATTTTGATCATCCACTGATCATAATTATTTTCATTGAAAAGGAGGTATCTTATTAGAAGAAATGTCTTCTCAAATATTCATTTCAATAATTAAATTTAGAACTAACAAAACTTTAATATATTTAAAGCACAACTAAAATCACAGTTTAAAACTTTTGAAAAAATTTGATACCAAAGATAAAAATCAATGATGCCAAATGTTGGTCAGATTGAGTATCTCAAGAACGGGGTGAATTGAGTAACCAATAAAAATTTCTACTAAGAAGGATTTAAATATAATACCACAATTAATTTAAATACGGCCTAGTTTATCAAAATAGCAGATCGATATAATTTTTGATCTTTTAAAATATTTCTCAAAATATTGATTAGAACTCATGTAAAACAATATATGATATTACTTTAACCTTTGAAAACAATTTAATAAATCAAAATATTATATAAACACTAATTAATCTAAATTATCAAAGTAATGGTTTTGTTTATAGTTTAAAATAGATTCAATTTTAAAGCCTAGAAATAAAACAAAAAAAACACCCAGTAGAATTTGAATACAAGAGGTTTAGTCTCAAAATAAGACTTAGTCCTCTCCACTTGGAAATAACCCACTACCAAGTAGTTTATAAATAAACTTTCAATCCACAACCTGTATCATGTATTATAATAGAAAAATTTTCCAAGTCACACAAGGACCACTTCCATAGTTTACGTGGGAATACAAATGATAACAAGTCATAACCGGACCTCTACCACAACACATGGGAAAGCATGTAAAGAGTGTGTTGAGAATATATCCAAGTATCTTCCAATTTAAAGTAGGAGAAAGTGTGAATTTAATATACATATTAACACACACTACTCATAATGTAAATAAAAAATAAAAAAACTGATAAATTAAAGGATTATAAGGGATAGAGTTTCGCAGTATCATATTCTCTATAGCTCATGAATCCTTGAAATTTATTTTAATTGAGGCTTGATTCATGTTTCAAAAGTCACAAAAAAATATAGTGTCATAAAATATTTGTTCTTGACTACAGGAAGAAACTGTATGTATGTTGTTCTTTGGATTTCTTAGTCCAGTGTAGAAAAGATACAACATGTAAGAACTTATTTTTATTTCAAAAAGGTTCATCTCTTTTCATGTGTGCAGTTCTATGTATGTCTCAGTTGTTTAGCACCAAACATATCATCTGAAGGAGGGATTCTACTTCCTCTTTTATCAGCAACATCAGTAATGACATCAATGTGGGAAGAAATATATATATTCTGCATCATCATTCCCATGGCTGACACATTTTTAAATGCATCCCCATCATTAAATTAAGGATCAATAATTAAAATAAGTTTGGGTATTAAATTACATAAAATAGCTATTAGAAAAATGTAATTCAGAAATAAATAAGATCGTAGTAGTGAATCATTATAACGGTGACTCAATGGCGGTGTGACACACTAGCTGTGTCTTAATCTAGTGGTGAGACACTCTGGCGGTGTTTGAGTCTAGTGGTGAGACACACTGGTGTTGACATAGAGTTTGGTGGTGAGAATTTATAATGGTGATAACTTCTGGCGGTGAGTCAGGATATAGATGTATGTTAGGCTGGTAGTGACTTTTTTCCTTGGTATATGACATCAACACTTATCAAAAATTCGGTACTAATGGTGAGACATAGTTTGGAGGTGTCTCATACTTTATAAAATTTCCATCTCATTGGTGACTCATTGATGACGGTAAGTGTATCCTATAATTAGCCGATTTTGGATCCCAATGGTGAGTCATAATTGGTGGTGAGAATTCTTTGGCAGTGAGAATTCTTTTGCAGTGAATCAACCCCAATGGTGAGTCTTTCTAGACTTTACCATAATTTCCTTAATCTACTTTATAATTTAAAATGACAACATAAAACGTAAAACTCAATAGATCATGAGAAGAATTATTTTGTGATCATTAAAACAAGGAGTTAAACACTTACCAATAATCATCCCTATTGAAATAACAACATATGTAATTCTAATAAATTTTCTAAATTCAATAAAACAAATAACCTATTCAAAAATAATCTGGAGGAAGATGGTGGATGGATAAACAATATTTAGTAACCTTTCCAATAACAATACATACCGAAATTCCAATACCTTTACCCATATTAAGATAATATTATTCTTTCTTTGTGAACATCATATAATATGATTTATATAAAATTTTATATTCAAACTATATATGAAAATCAATATACTACTATGATAATACCATAATAACATGATCATAATCCTTTCGTGGAAGTAAAGTGGATGAATTCAATATAATATATCCCCAGAAGTGATAAATATTTGTCAAATGGTTTATTTAGTAGAAATTTATATCCCCAAAAATCAATGACATAAAACCACATAATACAATCAAAGTGTAAAATGTACCCAAAATTTATGAAATAAGTTCAAAGAATAATCATAAATTTGTGAATGAAAATTGAGTTTCCAAAAGTTATCACTATTGGGGAAACAATCGAATCACTAGAAACATGAATAAGGGAAAAATATTTGGATAGTAAGTCCCATGAAATATAAGGAAATGAACATTAATGGGATAATAAATCAATAGAATACCATTCAAATGATACGTGGTGCATAAAATGTATTATATCTCTACGAGTGAGAATTGAGACCAAAAAATTAATTATAGATTAGAAACATTTGAATCAAACCCAATTGAAAGATAGGGAATAAATTGAACTTAATATACCATGATTAAAATATAATTCATGATATGACATCTCAAATAGGGAATATATACATCACATATCTGAAATTAGGTTCATAAATATAATACTTGTCTCAATGAAGGGAAATTGAGATGAAAACCCATACCTATTGTCCTTAATTCCATATACTTACTTTAACCTCTTGTATCAAAAAAATATATATATTAATAAAATAATTATTAACCTTATTCATATCTTCTTTCACTCATTATTCTCATAAATAGTTGTTTTCTAAATGAATTCTTCCAATTTTCTACATCGGGTGTTTATAGTTTTAACTGTTTCCACTAGTTTCATAATAACAGTGTCTATGTATATTATTATTTATAATTTCATCATTGAAAGATAATATAATATACTAGAATATATATTCCAATATAGTTTATAATTTTATAATTCTATTTCATGTTATTTTTTGTAATGAACCATGCTGATGAAATTGATGATGATCATTTTTCGATGATTCTTAATGAATGAAAGTTTTTTTCTTAATTAATTAGTTGAATGTTTATATATTATATCATAAAAACATAAAATTATTTAAATATTTATATCATATCACACCAGTTAATAAATTATCATATTTTTCCATGATATAAATTCATAGTATAGTTCAATTATGTGCTTAAACAAACTCAAACATGAACATACCCTTGTATAACATAAGATTATGAGGTAGTTTAGAGGTAATATAATTATACCAAAAGTATAATGATATAATTTGGTTATTATTAATTTTATATATCAAAATTATATTTAATTATTATATTATGTACAGTATATGAAAATATTACCCAACTGGAATAAAATATTATACTCTTAGTACGCTTATTTAAAAAGATTAAATTTACAATGATCATTCTTTTTTCATGTAATTAATATATTATTTTATATGTCATAATATATCCTTAATGATTTCTTAAATATTATATTTTTCATTTAATTCCATCAATGTATCCAACCTTGTATATTGGTGATGTAGAACGTAACGAATTACGTTGTGGGGGAGGAAGTCGTCATAATGCACGAACCTTGTTTTTATTTTTCTTAGTGGATGAGGTATATGAATAAAAATGAAAATTAACATAATATAATAAAATTAAAGTATATAAATTATACTAATATAATTATATTGGATTGTTTATAATAAATTTTAAAGAAGAAAATTTATATGAAAACCAAGTAGTTGATAATACTCCCATTGGGGACTTGGATCCTTGGAATCCACCATGAATTTGAAGGAAATATAATATCTACAAGTGACCAGGAGAGTATGTTAATGGGATAGGGATATAGTTCGAATAAAATTTCATAGTTTCATAGAGGAATTTGAATGTATTTTGTGCCATGAAGTGTTGAAAATGTTACCCATTTATAAGTGAAGGAAAGTGTAGTTTCCGGAACGCCTTTACATATTTCAATACTTTCATGAAACTATTTAAGTTTAGATGGCTCAAAAGTTGAACAAGGTGTAAGTGAAACATTTATTGGTAGATCAAAATCTCAACCATCAATTTATAATTACGGTTTTTAAAAAAAATTAGGTCTATTACACTAGAATAAACTCTATTTACCATGTTTTCCATTATCATGGAAATTAATTTCTAACTTTATTAATTAATTTTAATGAAAAAGATTAATATTAGAAATTTTAATCAATTTGATACTTATAATTTAAAATTTTAAAATACTTTTATCAAATAATATCTATAATTTTGGGAAATGTTAATTTTAAAATAAATTCAATTTATCACATAAAACTAGTTTTTAGAGAAACAACATTTTTAAGATTTCAATTTATATATAGATAAAAATACTTTGGATACAAATTTAAATGAGAAATATTAATTTATTATAAAACATATAAGTTTTATGATTCTTTAAAGGTAACACAAAACCGAATCACCCTTAAAAATACTTTATTTCAAATAAAAATTCTTAAAATAGTTTCTATATTAAAGTAACAATTTAAATAGTTAAAAAATCACTGTAATATTTTTTATAGGTTCAAGTAATATTTTAAAATGAATATTTTTATTTCTAAAATGAATATTTTATTACTTAAATGGTTTTAAAATCTTCTATGATATGCTTAAATAGTGATAAAATCATGGAAATTATAATTTTCTTAAATACCACATTTTTTGACTAAAAATCATCCTTTTTAGAAAATGCTCAAAAATTAATACTGAATATATTTTGATATCAAGAATTCAAAAAATAAAGTTCCTTTTTATTAAATTCCAATTCCAAAACTTATAAATTTAGTATTTTAATAAAATCATAAAATATAATGAAAATTCATTTTATCAAAAATTGTAATTTTAAAATATTAACTGATATTATTCTTATTTCATATTATTTACCAACTAAATTGGTGTTAACCAATTATTAATATCAAACATAATTTATCATTAATAATATTTTTCTTGAAATATAAATGTGTTTATTATAATAGTAAATTTTTTATAAAAATACTTTTTTAAACAATAAATGATATTATTAGTTATTTTAGGTAAACTAATTGAATTTAATTCAATTTAAAAGTAGAATTTATTTTTATTATAGATATTTTTCATAAAGTGGTTCCTCCTATTATTTCATTCTATTTAAATGGAAATATTTTAATGGTCATAGTTAAACATTTAAATGTTATCTAAATATATCATTTTTTTATATGTTTCATGTTGCATGTAACGAAATATATTAAATAAATTATATTATTTAAATGTAATCATATATTTGAATTTTAGAGTGTTATTTTCTCCCAACCTTAATTAAATTTATTCAACGTGATTTGTCTCATCAGATTGCAGTAATTCCTATAGTAAGATCATCATTAACTATATACCACTAGATGGTCATGGATTTATTTAGGATGTTAAAATAGATTTATCTATGTAGAAAATTTATTATAAGAACTTTATAAATGGAGCTAACCCATCCAAAATTTCACATAGGATTATACTAAGTAAATATTTTCTATATCCATAAGTAATAACTTCATACAAACCTAAAAAAGAATTTATATGATAATCATACCACTAGGGTTTTTTATAATTCAATATCTAGTTGTTTCAAAAGACTTACATGACATAAGATATTAGAAAATATAGTGTGGAAAATCACTCTCAGACCAATCATTAGTAGTTTAATAGGATTTTCCATGTTTTCATGTTTTTTTGTGACTACTTCCCTCATTTTCCCTTGGATTGGTTCATTGAGTCATATATTTCCCAACTATCTTATAATTGAGGCAATAGATTATGGAATCTTCACTCTTTTCCTTACACTTGTGAATCGAATGACCTTCATCGCATGATATTTTATGAGACTCTATCTTTATCTTTTTTTGTTTAGGACTTTGACTATGTTTTAATTTTTAATCATATTTTTTGATAGCTGGTTTGGCATAATCATAATATTTCTCACTCTATATCCCATTTCGTTGGATTATTCATTAATCTATTCTCCATGTTGTCCCTCACACCCATGGTAACTTCTAGTTCCATCCATTACTAAAACTAAAAAAGAATTAACATAAGTGAAAATTATTATAAGATAATTTTTATAAAACCCCATTGGAAAATTTAACCTCATGATGTCTCGCTTTATAACACTATCATGTAATCTTATAATTCTTACAACTCAAAATTTATTAGACTCAATTCAACATATATTACTCTAATATGTATTTCTTGGTTAAACCAAGGTTACATTGAGTTTGGATCTTTCAAACTTCACAAATTAATCCTTAAAATATATATCTCAAATTATAGTGAACTTTCTAAAAATATTCTAAACCTAAAAATCATTGAAATGTTTGCTCTCAAAATCAATATTATCCTTCCTAAAAAACATTAATCATTTCTAAAAACATATAACAAATTATCTATATACCCTGATAATATACTCTCAATAACATTACTTTCCTAAAACCTATTTTAATCGAGAATATATTAAACATAATGATATTGTATATTCCTCTAAAAAATTACTCTATAGTTAACCCTAATATAGTATTAACCATAAGTTCATAAAGTCACAAACTATTCAATATATATCATAATCCCAAAAATTAGATAAATATAAAAAAATATCATAGATTTCATTTTATTTAAATATATTATCAGTTCAAAGGCTATCAACACCTTCTAAGTCACTATTACCAAAATTATTTAACCCTTTATAACCTCAAATTCAACCATATATTAAATATAATATTTATCCATACCTCATTCATGTGTTCTCTAATAGTTATCCACAAAAATATAACCTTATAATAAAATAATTTATCAAGGATATTGATGCCATTTAATATATGACTTTAAACCAATATTGAAAAAATATTGAAGAATTATCATTAAATGTTTCAAAAATTCCTCAATAAAACATATAATATGTCAAAATACCATTGAAAAATATCACTTCACTAATTAAAATATCTGAGTGTTTCATGAAATAAAATTATAACAACATATTTTCTATATGTAAGTCTAGAAAACTCACCTCTTACATCATAAAAATCATATAATAATATTCTAAACCATTTATGTATTCTCCATAATTTGGTTATAAGACATCACAGTTTCTAGTTATATTCCTTTTTTAGCTTTATTTTCATGATCCTATCTTTAACCAATACTAAAACAAAAATGGTTATGATAATATCCAAAATGAGAATATGAAAATCATTATGAATATTTCTTATATTATGAAGTATTTTCTTTTAGCATATAATACTTTCAGATCATCCTATGACTCTCCTTTTTCAATCCTTGGTTATCCATGGTTATTTTTCTAGTAGGATATCTAAACAAATTAGTTAAAAAAATAATTAAATCCTTAAAATTGGTTTGTAAAGAGAATGTGATTAACCAAAGAATATCCCCTAGGGGTATCTCTACGGGTTTAAAGTCTTAGTCCCACTCATCATGCATTAAAGTGATGATTGAGTAAATTCTCATCCAACACTTTTCGTAGTTATTACCCCTAGGTGTATCTATTTGAAAACTACATCCACTTGCTAATATTAAGAAAGGTTTTCTTTTTATAGGAAAACCACATACTAAAGTCTTTACCAAAACATAAGGATATTATCCAATACATATCCTTATTCATAGGGTTTTCACAAGGGTCTTATAACCATAATCCTCAAATAATATGTTCATTATTACTTTAGAATCCAATCATATACTATTCAAAAGGATTGTCTATATCTTTTAAATTTTGATAAACCTAAAATTATCAATTCATAAATTATCCACAATAAACATCCTAATCTAAAAAGTTGTCTAAACTAATACATTGATAACAATTATGATGTCTAGGAACTATACTCTGAGATATGATTCTCATAAACACATATATTACATTACATTCTTGATACTAGCTGTAAAAACCTGGATGAAACCAACTTAAATTGAAAAATAAAATTCATTGTTGTATATCTTATATCTAAAGGATATTTTTATGTTTTGAGATTTATATAATTAGTACACAACATTAACTGATATATCCCATGTTCTTTGTATCAAATAGTCAATGATCCTATTATATGTGAAACTATATAATTCATGAAAAGTCTTTAATGTCTCCAAAAAATTATTTCACACATGATATCCTTAAAAACGTTTCACCTGTATTAATTTTATCTATAAACTTGGGAAATGTAAAACATAAGAAGGGGTGACATGAAATCTTCAATAAGGGAAACATATAACTGAAATAATCATAGAACAAACATGACATAGATATTATGGAAGAAATACATAAATAAATGAATCCAAAATCAACATGAAACTAGGATCAAACTATATCCATAAAAATGAATGAAAACATGGATATTGATAATATTGATCTTATACTAATGGAATGCATAATTCTTGACATGAAAACCTGCTTCCAAGGCCTTGTGCTAAAAAACATTACATTTATTCAATACCATAGTCAAGAAATCCTACTATAAAATACCTTTTCAAGGAAAATAACCTATTATGGGATAAGGAATACACCAAAACTTAATATGTTTTGTCTTGTGATACCTTTTGATGATTCGAGGGGATATATATTGGTAGGCCTCACACATCACTTGTTTAAGTCCAATGAATTCACCTTAAGATAAATGAATAAACAACACACAATAAACCTTCCCAATAAACATCTATATTTAAATAAAAACATACAAAGTTCTAATACTTTTCCTGATTTCAATTAAAGGGATATCCAGATCACGTCCTAATAGGAGGGAGAAGGTGGATGGATGTACAATACTTAGTCAACTTTCTAATAATAATCTGTATTGGAATACCAATAATTTTACCTATATCAAGACAATATCATACCTTATAGGTGAATACAATCTAATCAATTTTATGTAAAATTTGATGTTCAAAATGTATATAGAAATTGATATAAAACTAAGATAATAATAGAATAACATGATCATAATCCATACAGAGAAAGAAAGTGGATTGTTTTAATAAAATATATCCAAAGAAGTGAGAATTATATTTCAAAGGGTATATATTTTAGGAATTTATATCGCATTAAAATAGTGATAGAATACCACATAATACAATCAATGGTTTTAATGTAACCAACTAATAATAAATAAGTTCAATGTAGGATCATAACTCAATGAACAAAAATTGAGTTACCATAAATCCTCAATACTTGGGTAAAATTGAATCAATAGACAATTGAAAATTTGGAAAAAAAATTTATATTAAATTCCATGAAATAAAAGGAAAATATAATTAATGGTATATTAAATTATTATAACACCCTATAAAGTGAACATGGTCTATAAAATGAATTATATCTTAAAGAATTAAAATTAGGACTATGAAAATAATTAAAACTTATAAGCATTATAATAAAAATACCTTGAAATAGATTTATTTAAATTAAACTTAAAATAATATAATTTAAATATAATTTAATATATTATATCTAAAAAATTAATACTTACATTGCATATCTAAAATTAGGTGCATAAATACATTATTTCCTCAATGAAGGGAAATTAAGACAAAAATCATTACCTCTTATCCTCGCACTATGAACATACATTAACCTCTAGTATTAAACACATATATATCTTAAAAAATTAATTCCAAAATTTACTCATATCCATTTTCACTCATACTCTTCATAAAAAGTAATCGTCTACATGAATTCTTTTGATTTTACACATCAGATGTTTATAGTTTTGATCTTTTGTACTAGTTTTGTCATAGTGATGCCAGTGATTATTCATCTTTAAATGTTCATCATAAAATATCATCTAAGATTATTGTATATATTTTAAAAGATATTTTATAAAGTTATAATTTCATTTCATGTTATTTTTTTTATGAACAAGGATGATGAAATCAACAATGTTCATGTCTCGGTTATTCTTGACAAACGAATGGTGTTTTCTAATTTAATGGGTTAAATGTTGACATAACCTTAAAATAACCAAAAATAGAATATTATTTAAATTTTCATATCACATCACATAGTTAAATAAATTCTCATAGTCATCCATAACATGAATTCATAGTATTTTTGGATTAGGTGGTTAAACCAACCCAAACATGAATATACCCTAATTTAATGAATGATTATGAGGTGATTTAGATGAAATATCATTATAAAAGAAGTACAATGACCTTATTTTTTTATTAGAGTTATATATCATAATTATAAGGTTTTATAAGAATAATTAATTGATATGAAAATTTTACACAATTTGAATAAAATATTGTCCTCTTAGTACACTTATATTATAGGATTAAATTAACGATGATCATTTGATGTTTATATAATTAGTAAGATATTATATAACCTATACTAGAACCTTAATTATATCATATATTTCATATTATACTCTAATATGATCCTTATATCAAACCTTTTATGTTGGTGAAGGAAAACTTAATGTGTTATATCATGGAGGTGGTAGTCCACACAACGCATGAATGGAAGTTTTTTTTTTCTTAATGGATGGGGTATATGAATAAAAAATGATAATACCCAAGATATAATAACATAAAATTATATAAATTTTACTAATATCATTATATTTTTTTGATTAGAATAAATTTTATAGATTAAAATTAATATGAAAAAATAAGAAATTTATATTACTCACATCAAGGACTTGGATTTTCTTTGGATTTCCACTTGAATTTGAAGGTTTTAGGATAACTATGAGTGACTAGGGGATTATCCAATTTATATAGGGTTTTAAGGAGATTATAATTTAAGATTTTGAAGTGGGGATCAAAGGTAAGGTTTTCCTTGAAGTGGTTGTGATTTTACCCATTTATAAGTGATGGAAAGGGCCGTATAAGGATGGAGTTGTGGATTCCACCAATCCCGCACCCAGGAAAACAAGAAAAAACCCTGAAACAAAAATTTGATCTTTCACTATTTTTTTTTTTGGAATATCTTTCAAGATGACTAACCTTAGCATGGGTTTTTTCATAGATATCGATTCGTGCATTGATCCAAAGAACTTTCATCACAGAGGAGATCTGGTTATCTCTTTCTCAATGAACAAGGAAAAGTTTAGTTATTCAGATTTATGTTTTATTCTAATTGGTAAATTAATCAATAATATGAATTAATTGAATTTATTAAGTAAATATCATGAAAAATTTGTATTTTCGAGCTTCTATATCAGTTTATCTAATTTTTCTAATGTCATTTTTTGTCTCCCCTCTAAAGTCAAGTACTATAGACTTTAGGTGAGATATTCATGGTTTTTTGGGGTTTGTTATATGAAAGTTATTAAATGGATTTAGACATTGATCCTTGCATCGATTCCCCTATTTTTTTGGTCTGTATTGTCTTCCCTGGACTTCCACTTCCCTTGTTCAAACAAGTTTCCATGTTTCTAATTTTCAGCCTTATTAGAAATCCCTTAAAGTTGGACTTTGCAATAAGGGACGTATTAAAACCCTCAGTTTCTAGTGTGTGTTGAGGTCAATGTTTCACATGTTCTTACTTCCCAAAAATTGGATCCAAAATGGGAATTATTCATTTTTTAATAAATGGGTTTATGAAAATATCTTTGTTTATTGTAGTGATTTCCTTAAGCTTGGCCACTCCTCTAGGAACTGTGGCATTAGATAAGTTCACCTATGGCTCAAAAAATGACATGGGTTGATAAGGTAAACCAAAAATTGGGTCCAAAATAGTGTCTGACATAGCTATTATTGGACCTTATAGGGTTTAGAATACTCTTAGAGGGGAAAACATTGTTGTTGAGAATACTGATTAGGTTAAGTCTCATGTTTTGGACAAATCCTAGACTAGAAAATAAGTGAGTCACACACTTGAGTTCAATGATATTTCAGTTTTTTATGGATGTTGTTCATAGTGCTCTTGGTGCCACCTCTGATTCCCATACTCTTGTTGGAGATTAGTTGTAACCTATTAAATATCATTAATTATTTCAAGAAGAGGAGAAAAAAGTGTCTACTTTAACTGAAAAGAGTTTTCACATGATTTTTGTGATAAAACCTATCAAATTGAGGAGGATTATTTGAAATTGATCACTGTGAAAGGAAAAAAACCAATGATTTAACCAGATGGTTATATCACCCTAAATACTAGGAAGACTTAGATACTTAGAGATTATTCCAATATAGAAATAACAATTTTCATTAGGTCCTTTGATGCTACTTAGTCACAAAAAATAAACTCCTCTCCACAGACTATTTATGTTGAACCTTATTGCACACTTGCTGGTGATAATGCTTTGAAAGGATTAATCTTTGATGAGGATGTTTATACTACTTTAAAAGGTATATATAGGATCGAACAATGTCTAGGGGGAATTTTCTCTTAGTTGGAAGAACTAGATGCAGTTTTTTTTCAAAAATAAAAAGATGGTGAAATCACTACGGAAACTTATCATCAAATTAGAGAGTAAATGATTTCTAAAATAGAGGAATAATTTAAAACAAATACTAACTTTAATTATAAGTAAATTCCATGAAAATGACTCTTTTTTTTCTCTTTTTATCTGTTGAATATGGAGTATTATTTTTAGGGATCTTTGTTTAGCTGCTTGAAGAAAATTCATACGACAATGTTTCTATATTTACTCTTTCTCTAACTCTATGTTTTATTACAAAACACTGGAGATCAATGCATATTGTTTACTGATTAGGAGATCTTGGATTATTTTATTTTCTATGTACCTTATCTAGTATAATGTTTTTGAATTTCTAGAATTCACCTGATGTTGTTTATTTATTTTATTTCACTATGGTTTTCTGTTCTATCTAAGGGTTTTTGGTTGTTTGGTGGTTTTTCATCATGAAACAGATTTCTTTGGATAGTCTTGTTCCTTGTTTTGTTTTGATGTTCAATATAGATATAGAGGTAAGTCTAATGTTCAACCTGATTGAGATGGTTTAATGCATAGAGATTGATGATATCATTGTTGATGAGATTCTACTTTGCTTGTTTCTTTTATCTTTAAAGTGATTCTAGACTCTCAGCACATTAGCCTCTTGTTTTGGGGTATTGACCCAACAATTTTATCTTGTATGTTTCATACATGTTGGTTGATTCAATTTATCGTTCTAGATGGTGTTTCTATTGGTGGAAAAATATACATACTTATGAGGTGTTTATGTCCACATGAAAGTATCTTTTTTAGATTCGGTGACTTCTAGCTAGATGGAACACTATTTTTGGATAGGTTTGTTGTAATGAGTGATTTTAGATGTGTTTTAATGTCTATTAATCTTATATATCCCTCATATCTTTAATGGTGTAAGATTTTTACACCTCATGTTTGTACTTTTAAATTTTATTTCTTTAATAATTTTTTTAGGGTCATGAATTGGGTGACTAATTCATGTCTCAGTTTGTTTAAAAAAATGGAACTTTTGGGAACATTCTTACATTTTTCAATAATTCAATGACACTATTCAATGTTAAATGAATAAAAAGTGAAAAAATTATAGGGGAAACATTTATTTGTTGATAAAAATTTCAAACATTCATTTATAGGCAAGTTTTGTAAATGTTTTAGGTCTTTTACACTAGGCTAAACTCAATTTACCACATTTTATATTACTTTGGTAATTAATTTCTAACATTATTAATTAATTTAATGAAAAGGATTAAAATTGAACATTTTACCAAATTTTATGCTTGTAATTTCAAATTTGAAAATAATTTTATCAAATAAAATTTATAGAGGTCTTAAATTTTAATTTTAAATAAATACGCATCATCAAATAAAAAATATTTTTAGAAAAATAATGTTATAAATTTATAAAATTATATATAAGATAAAATTATCATGTATACTTATTTTAATGACAAAAATTAATTTATTATAAAAAAATAAAGGTTATTTTTCTTTCAAGGAAATAAAAACTAAATCTCCCTTGAAAATACATGAATTTAAAGAAAAAAATCAAAAATAATTTCTATATTAAAGAAACAATTTAGTTAGTTATAAAAATGTATGCCATAAGATTTATATCTTAAAATAATATTTTAAAATGAATAATTTTATTCATAATTTTCATATTTCATTACTAAATTTTTTTAGAAAAATCTAGGTCTTTCTTACATATTGATTAATTAATGGAAATTATAATTTTCATAAATCATGTATTTTTCCATTAAAAATCAAGATTTTTATAAAATTCTAATGATTTAATACTAAGACAATTTTTATTTTAGTAATTAAAAAATGGAGTTCATTTTTATTGATTTAAAATTCCAAAACATATAAATTCAATTTTTAATAAAATCATAAAATATAATGACAACCCGTTTTTATTAGAAAATGTCATTTTAAACTATTAACTGATATTATTCTTATTTTATATCACTTACCAAATAAATTTATTTTTTCCAATTATTAATATAAAACGTAATTTATCACTAATAATATTTTTTAAATATAAATGTGTGTCTCATAAAATATATTTTTTTATTAAAATACT
Source organism: Viscum album (assembly GCA_963277665.1). NCBI lineage: Eukaryota > Viridiplantae > Streptophyta > Magnoliopsida > Santalales > Viscaceae > Viscum > Viscum album. The sequence continues at coordinate 378,075,799 of OY728132.1, forward strand.
TTTCTAAATAGTAAATGGCCATATTAGTCATTTTAGGTAAACTAATTTAATTATAATCATTTGAAAAGTAGAATTAATTTTAATTATATATATATATATCATAATTTGGTTACTTGTATTAATTCCCACTAATTTAATTGATATGTATTAATCGTCATTTTTAATCATTTATATTTTATCAAAATATATCACGATTTAATTTATTTTTTATTTTTCCTGCAGAGCATACTATGGAACAAATTAACATATAAAAAGGTAATCATATATTATAATTTTTAGGTTATGTATAAATTATAGGTTAATATTAGTGGTATTTAATGATAATATTCATGAAAACAATTAGTTTTATGAATCATGTGATTATCCTTATAAAATATTTTTCTTGTAAACCCCCATTTATTTCTTTTCTTATAAATTATTATATTTGTGATGGATGTTATATAAAACCTATAAATTTTATGATGATTTTTTAGAATTATTTAATCTATCAAACTTATCTTGTACTATGATTTCATAATGTATATATTTTAAGGTAAATATTTAATTAATATTATACATTTTATCTGAATGTTTGTTCCCCATTAAATAATTTATAAATATGGAAACCTATTTTTTAAAGTACTATGAATTTATTATTAATGTTTTAAATTCAAAACATATGCCTCATTTTATTCTTATCTTGAGTCACTAAATGTATATATTTGATATTTTTTGGAGCCCAAATCCATTCCCTAGATAGATCAAGAATGGCCAAAACTGTTTGGGACAACATTCAACTCGTACAATCCACAAAAAATCGCTAAAGGGGCCTACCTCACAAAGCTCCATCATCAATCCCTTCCCCACCACAAATGAAACAAAGCTAGATGATGGGTGCCTCTGTGATCCCAATTATCTCTATGACTGATGTGAAGCATTGACGGATGCCTTTGTGAGTCTAAAGAGATCTGCGACCACCATGAAACAGTGATAGAACGCTTCGCAAGTCCGATGGAGCTACCTTTGTTCGTGAAGCGTGATTGCTTTCACAATGCACCTCTGAGCATCATGATACCAAGTTCCTATAAATATGTGGCTCACCCCCACCAAAAAGGATCGCTACCCTGACCTTTCACCTTCTGATCGCCTATTTTGCGAATCTCCCTTTACTCCACGAACCAGTGAGAAAATGCATCACCTGAGGTATTTGAGCATCACGAACCAGCTTTCCCTTTGTTCCGATTTACCTCCACTTTAAGTGGGGATGTACTTCGTGAATATACTTGGCCATCACAAAGGTAATAGTTCCTTTTGGGTGCTCAAGACATCATGGATCATTTAGCCTTCATGAAGAACCCTCCAAACACATGTAGACTCCACACCTCAGTTGGGTCGCCAAGCTTCACAAAGAACCCTCCTTCACAAAACCCCTCCTCTTTGCGATGCACTAGATATTCATAAATCCCCTCTTATTGAGGACTTATATTTCACGAACACCTCTCCCATATGGCCCTTCGGGCTCATATGTTGTAATTTCATGGTTCCTTGTGTAATGTCTCATGTTTTTTTCTCTACCAAATGATTCTCCTCATAGGTATGCTAACAGCCATTGCTTCTTCAGATAGCTATGTTAACATGGTCCCATCGATTGACAGCTCCTTCACTTTACTCCCCCATGGAATTGTAGGTTACATCCCTTCACTAAGGGTTAGAATTTTAAAGTCATATAAGTACAATAGGTGAAGAGTGAGTCCTCTTCATCCAAGCTGTAGAACATTAAACTGTTAAGCACCCACGTCCTCAACACATGATTTTAAACTATGATTTTCGCATACATGTCAAGTCTAAGAGGACCAGATAGTGGATGGGCACCAGTTCTCTCTCGTATCTCTCTCTATCTCTTTTGGAATTGTCTCTATATTCACCTCAGGGGGACTTTATGTAATCCTCGAACTACCTCTTTGAGCCTCCCTTCTGGAGTAAGTCCCAATCTTCATCACCTTGGGATGCTAGCTGTGCGTAAGCCCCACACCATCCCTTATGGTTTCACCTTTCACAACACAGTCATCAGGTATACTATCATCTCTTGTTTAACCTAGATTTTATAACTCCCACTAAACTACATGTACTTTGATTCCCGTACACTAGGATAGGAAGGAAGCCTCCCTAAGTTTCAAGCTCATTGCTCACTTCCATCCTGGTCTTTCCCTCAATCCACTATATCTTAGGAGGATCATGCCCCAACCTAAAGGTTCCATTTCCTTCAGGTCTCCATCCATGCATTCCATTTTCATGAGTCACCTCCTTTGGTGACTCGACACCCCATTTGAACTACGTGGACTTTTATTCCCATCCAATTGGGATACGTAGGAAGCCTCCCTAAGGTTGAAGCCCAAAGCTTCCATTTTCACGTCAATTCGATCCCACTCATTCCATCCACTTCCTCAAATCCTCCATCATCCATCCTGATTCTTACTAAGGACACTACATCCTAGTGAGATCATTCCATTCATCACACTATTTCTCCTTGCAACACCTGATAATCTAACCATGCATAATCCCCCACACAATCTATATCCATCTAACCAAGAGTTACCCTCTTGTAAAGGGTAGCTAGCCATGTGTAATCCCCAAATCACCCTTTTAAACTAGATGGGTTTTCATCTCTATCTTTTAAATAGGGTATGTAGGAATCATCCCCGAGATTCAATCCCAGCTAATGGTAACCCTTGGTGTCCCCCTCATTAGGGTCCACCACCCAGCTTTGCCCTTAGAGGTTTTCAGATCAGCCTTCATGGTAAACATTCTCTTTATGGGACACACCACTCTTGGGTCCATCCACAATGGGAATTCTAATTAATCCATCTGGTAAACCTTCTAGGTGTCCCTTCTATGGACATGCCTATCTGATCCACTTTCATAAGTGTTTTGGTCTATTTGATCTATCTCTTCTAGATGTTAAACTTGTGTCATGACCCATGTTAAACATTGGAAGCTGGGGAAAACTTCAGATATGTTCCTCTGGCATAAGATACCTCATGATCAACATGGGAATCCTAGGTTTCTATGCACTTGAAAATCCCTCTAACAAGGAATAATACAGCTGTTCTAGTGTTTTAGCATCCAGACATGCTATCGATTCCCAGCATGACTACTCTCTTGACTAAAGGTTACTGCCCTGACATGACCCCTTGGAATGTCATGGAAGAAGTAGCATAATTAACCAGCATCCAAAAAGATATGGCATCAGGAAAAAGTTTCATGAACAACGTCTTAATCTCTAAGAAAGACCCAGACTAGGTGACGAGTTCTGAGGAGGAATCCACGAAAGGAGGAACCAAAATCTCATCACCCTATTTTGATCATGAACCAAACATTGCTAAAAAGTGATGAATGTTTCTCACCTTTGGAAAGTAGGAATGTGGGTTATAGTGCACTTTCAGTGAGCATCAACATGACACATCATCGGTAATGAGCCCTGGTGGAAAGCGTCAAAAACAGAAATAGTGAACCCGATGTGAACTAGTTATCCTCCAAATATGGTGATTAGTAGCACTCGATACATCAATAGATGAGAATTTCATTGGATCCAACTATCTGGTTCTAGGTTGAGCTTAGAAATATAGAGGTTATGTCATGAAACTCACAAGATTCCATGGTAGTTAATCATTGGGAATTCCGGTTTGTGACACTATCAGTGTGGATATCTCTCACCAACCCTGAAAGACTGAATGACATTGGGGAATTGGTAATTACATTCATAATATCTATATTTATGGAAAAATATTTCTTATTTTCAATACCTATGCTACAACTATAAGGGAACCAATCACCCCCCCCCCCCCCCCCGTAGGTATAGGGGTAGGTGGAACAATAATGTGTCAATCCTACACAATTCTACTTTTTCCATGACATCATCTACAGCTATAGCTATCAGGAACCCATGCCCCATCTCACCATCTAAAATCATTCAAAGGAGGGTGATAGATATTATTGTTCGATGATATGAGTATAAGGGGGTCATTACCAAGAGGGTTATGTCTCTATAGGACTTGGAGTATTTTACGCCTCATCGTCACCGCTACTCCCAAGTGCCGCATAGGGAGTTTCTACTCCCCAATCCAACATCCAGCCGTTTTGGGAGTCTCTCCCTAGAATGTTACTACAACTCATTCCCCTATGCCGACAAGGTTAGGGACATCTGATTCAACCCAGCGATGACTACCACCCAGGATCCGTTGAGGAGGGCTTCCACTAGGCCTTGTCAGTGCCACTAATTAATGCCCCTTCAAGCTGAGGAGCAGGTGGTCTACACCGCCATGCTGAAAGCTTTGGTCTGGCTAACCCAAAATCAATGTTGGTCGTAGGCTCAGAAAGACGCATGTCAGGGGGCATTATCTTATGTAGATTTAGTGGCCCATCTCACCACCGATGCATACTATCATCTCCATGTTGTTAAAGATCAGGGGAACTTATACACCTGATCGGGGTCAAGACCTCAGCCACCCCATGGGTAGGATGGGCTAACTCTTTCAATCACCAGCATGAACAACAGCCATCATGGGCCAAACCTTAATGATGACATTCAGTAAAAAGGTCCTTGTCGTACCATCATAAGCCTAATTGGAGGTCATCCATGTTCCCTCACACAGCATGGAGGTCCTCCCCATGTTACAAGAATCAATCCAAGTGGAGACCATACCCATCTTGTTGAGACATATCAAAGAGATCCACTCCATTCCCATGATCCTAGATATGGATATTTTCCTCATATCTTAGTTTATCAATGAAAATTCCCTCCTCGCATCATCACCATATCCAGTGGAGGCCCTCCCTCTAGCAGCATCGAACTGAGCACAGGTCCTCTTCACCCCACCACCCATCAACATAGAGGTCCTCCCCATGTTTTCATCAACTCAAGTGGAGGTACTCCCTACGTAAGTAGTCATCCATGTGGAGGCCCTTCTGGATTCATCTATGGCCAACATGGAGGTCCTCCTCATGTCCATTTTGATCAGTACAAATTCCCTCCTTGTGCTATTACTACTAGTCGGCATTGAGGTCCTTCTCGTTCCATAGATGGTCAGAATGAAGTTCCTCCCCATGCTTCAGCCAGCTCAAGTTGAGGCCCTCCCCACTCTATCACTCCCTACCATGGAGGTCCTCCCTGTGCAGCAGGCGGTAGACACAAAGGTCCTCCCCATGTTCTATTTTATATATGCCTGAGTGCTTTGTGCACCCTAACTCACCAAAAAGGATGTCATCCCCACTTCAATGAAAATAGATGCAAAGGTCTTCCTCATGTCACCACCATATCAATCAAAGGTCCTCCCCACTCTAGAACCAACCCACATAGAGGTCCTCCCCATTTCAAATATCTACCCTACCCTAAAGATCTATCATGGGGTAGAAGTAAGAACTATCCACACCAAAGGAAGAATCCTGAGAATCACTAGATCATAGTCAATCTTGTCTTCTTTTTAGATTCTAAAGAGGATTAAGACTCAATGATGGAACCTTCACCCTGATACTCTACATTAGGGTCTAGGTCAGAAAACTAGTGTGTGAGCTTTGTCCTCCTAAAAAATTAGATGTACCATATCCCTAAATCCCTCCATAGGTACAAGTAGGAAGAGGAAGATTTGGATCCATTTTAGGTTCTTGCCGTGAAATCTTCTCTACCATCACCAGACTCGCTCTCTAACTCAACATGAGGTCATGGGGAGTTGTTTTGGGGTTTGGTAGATGATGAGAACCTATTAGACTCCCCATTAGTGATTGCCTCCCTCACACATGAAGTTATGGTCAACACTCCATCTTATAGGGACATGTTGATGTGGTCGATACCATCTTTGAGAGATGACCTAGTCTGCAAAGGTCTGTTAGCTCAGGCAATGTTCTCTTCACCGACCAGTGGACCTCTGTAGTGGTCCACATCAGTGTCATTGCTAGTTATGTAGCCACCCAAATTTAATAATAGGTCAACCAAGAGCCATATATCTCTTCAGAATGTAGTATTTTATGGGACATTCTCACAACAGACCGGTTTTTTGAGATGTTTTGGATGATCACAACTTCAAAATTTGATGTTTTATAATCTATCACTCAGGAAGAAGTCATGTGCTTCTGCTAAACCATCTGGGAGACACATTTCCACCTCTGGAACTGTCGGTAGTTCTATCCAAATATTCAGGATCACTTTGACAATATCAGCCAACAGTATCGTATGGTTGACCTAGTAATTCTTCCCATGGATCAACACCCCGTATCACCTAGTTTTCACTAATCTCTGCAGCATAGATGCATTCATAGCTTCCATGTGCTCTACAGAATCATCAAAGTGGTGTCTTCATATGCGTAGATCTAGGGATGGGGGTAGTATGCTGCTCTCCACATCAGTCCGATTCCACGATAGCCAGACCTACCCGGTGACATCAAGGATATTCCTTTGAGCGCATTCACGGTAAATATGGCTGATCTAGGCACACTTAAGGATAGGTACAATGAATTATGGTTTGAAGATGATAACCTATCCCTTAGGAAAACATATAATTTACTAGACCCCCCCCAAGAATTGTCACTCACCAACAAAGGAAGATTCTTTGCCTTATAGATCCCTCCAACTCATTGCCCCTTGGGTCGAGATCCCTACAAGACTAAAAGAACAACTGGGAATTCTAAGACTTTTGACCTATCTGGTTCAGTGCATAAGATAGAAGTTGATCCCGAAAGGGCCATGTTGCTCTAAAAACTCATCGAGCAGAAAATTCTCATTGATAATCTTCTTTCTCAGCACCATGCAGAATGCCATTCAGATTGTAGCAGTCTATAGTACGACCATTCCCCTCCTCTACTAAGGAACCATGGGTATACATCGACCCTTCTTGGCTAGGTTCACCCTATTAATCCTGACAATATTGTTCACCCTGATAGGGTATAGGCCTAATTTTATTGAAAATAGCCACAGTATATGTCACAAACTTTTTCTGAACTACATGAGAACCTTCCTTGAGACCTGGCTTAGGTCATTCCTCTAGTAGATCTTCAAGTTGTTCCTCCTTTGGTTCTACCAGCTACTCCATGAGTCACTGAGCCTGCCTACCTTGTTTAAGAACCCACTAATGTATTTTTAATCAGGAACCCTTTCCAAGATAGGAATCCCTATCATGGGAATCTGATGGTCGCTCTCATTACCCACCTTGAGGCCCTTGAGACATGATAGGTGGCGATCTGACCTGATGTAAATCCATATCTGGCAAGTTTGGATGGTATTTTAGCACCCCCGGATTTTGGGAACCCTATGTTCTCCACATACAATAGGATTGGTGACTTTCTGCAACATCTGGCCTACTTTATTTGATGGTTTGGACCCATGTTAGGAACTTTGGCATAGTAGGAAACCCCCAAGATATGGTGCTTTGTACAGACACTAGAAGGGTCTACATTCATCTGGTATAGCTAGCTACACATTGGGTCTATAGTTAGTTGAGAATATCTCTATAGTAAATTTCTTTATCAGTTCAACTCTACCATGTGGATGACTAGTATTGTTGACCTCTTCAAGTGAAAGCAACGACCAAATGAGTGAGTCTCAGATTTTTTCACTAGGTAGAAAGGACTCACGTATTCACTCGATATGTTGCTAACTGAGGAACATTTGTTGAATATGTTCATGAGGAATATGAAGACTGAATTTTTCCCCTCTCTCATCACTCAGAACTTCCTAGGTGGATTCTAGGATTTCTCTGACAAGACTCAATGCCTAGAGTAATCCTTGTAGAAATCCAAAAAAGCACACCCATTTCCTACCACATCTCCTACAAGGAGAGTCTCCAAGGTTGATACTACTATCGTGGTACAGGTAGAGACCCCCAAACCACTATAATTGATACCGGAAGAGTCGCATCCATGGCCTCACTAAGGATAGTAGCCTGAGGCCCAGTCTCAGGCTCAACATCACCCACCTAAGAATTGGTCAGTGCCACCCCATCAACCGCCTCCACCTAGGTGAGACCATCAGATTTCACCTCCCCTCTAGGCTCTATCCCCTCATCAGGGCTAGGCTCCCAATTTCCCAATCCCTAAAAGGAGAAACATAACCTACTTTTTTGAAAAATCTTAGGTCCATTTTTATTTCTAAAGCTCCTTAGATCAGGGGATCCTATAGTTTCCATAATGCAGGAGGCCCAAGGAGGCTAATCTCATTGATCTTCCTGACTATTTCCCCTATCATTGATTCCTGGGACATAATATCAAACATTGTTATGTGATTAAGGGATGTCTCTAGGACCGGGTTGATAACAATTTAGTCAGGTTGGGTCCTACCCTAGAATAGGTAGCATGTGTCTTTGTGAATCCTGATAGTGACATCGAAGGCGAAGGGAAGAAGGTCTCCAACCACGAGTCTCAGAATTATGAATATTGGTTATCCAAAAGTATTAATGCCTCCTAATATTACCATTTTTCATCTAAATCTTAGCCTTATTCTTCTGAGAAGAGTAGGACCCTATGGCAGAAGGGGAATCAAGGACCCCCACAGGCACCGAAGCCAACCCATACTCTCTATGACTTCATGCCTCCAAAGATGAGGATTTCTCCCAAAATTCACCTTGTGTTGTAAGATTAATTAGGTGATGATAAAGAGTATTCCTTGTTAAATATCATTTGGTTGGTGGGACCCTACATGGTTCCTAGAAATGAGGAGCATCAGGCAGGTCCTCCCAATGTTCCCGGTCGATGCCATCGTCAACGAGGCTGTGGGTATTTGAATCCTCAGAATGCATCGGTCAGTGCCTCTAGCCAAGCTGTGAAGGCCATTTAGACTAGAAAGCAGGCTCAACGCATATCTCATCATGCATAGTTCACTCATCCCGACTCATTAGGTTCACAGCCATCGTCGTTCGTGTTACTCAATCAGGCAGAGCCGCTGCAACCATGCTATGATCAACCATGCTCAGTTGTGGACAGACCTCAGTCATCTGGAATCCAGCTGGTAGTAATTTTTCATGATTCAGCTCGTGAGTAGTAGGATATCCCCAACACCAACTAGAATATTCTGGTTTGATATTAAATATCCATAATACCTCCTACTATAGAGAAACTCTATACCGATAGAAATGTGCACCTTGTGAAAAAGTGTGATGTGCTCAAAAAAATTGTCATCATTCCTGCAAAGATATCAATACTTGTGGCTCTCTAACTATAATAATATATATGTGAAGCCCTTGAAAAGGCTTTGAAAATCCACCTCTAGTTTGAAATATAGGTATCAGCTATAGAATTCTTCCAGGCTGAGGAAGTCTACCGATTAAAATGCCATGTTGTCATCTTTTTATCAGGGGAAGATGAGATCTCTTCTATATAAGGGCACATTCATCCTATATATGTCACTGTATAGTTTAATGGTGTGGAATTACACCATTGTTTTGTCGACATAGGTTCTGGGATCAATCTTATCTTGACCTAGACACTCCGTAATCTAGGACAGTCTGAAGAATATCTGAGTCCCTCTGACCTAAAAATTCAAGGTTATGACAAAACAGAGAAACGACCATGTGGTGGGATTCACCTAAATACATAGTTAAATTTTATGGTTTAAAGTACTAAATTTATGGTTGTCTCATAGTACACCTCCTATAACGCATTGATGGGTAGAATCTAGATCCATCTGTATGCAGTAGTTCTTTTCTCCTATCGCCAATTCCTCAAGTACTCCCTCAATGGTTGAGTGGGCGTTCTCCAAGGTGATGCATCTCCTTTTGACTCTTGTAAAGATCATTTTTTATATGTTGAATATTATAGGAGTAAGGAAAAATAGTTTCATGCCAATTAGGTTGAGTGCACTACTACTATTGTTGACACGTGGACAGACTTGGACGATGTTTTCATCCTCCCAATTCATTGGTTGGAGGCCACAACCCTAGACTTGGGGCATTTCTTATTAATTTCTAAAACAAGGAGAATAAACATTCCTAGATATAAGGAATGTTGAAATATTACCTTACTCCTATACGGGGCAGGCTAGAGTGATACCAGAGCCCCTTACCCCTATAAGGTATCGTGACGTTCACCCCATGGAAACAACGACATGCCATACTTGCTTGTTCTATCATGTCAGGTTTAACTAACTAAAGTTAATGTGACACTACTACTTTTAAATTATCAAGCATGGCTCCCTTAGTCAAATACTCGATGGAATTGGGTTCAAAGATTTTATTTTCATGGTTTTAGTAGTGTATGAGTCTCCCGATGAAGATTCCACCATCACTCAGGTCGGCACCTGTGTTTTTTCAGGATCAGTTAACTCAAAAGCGTTGACTCATACTGATGATCCTCTCACCTTTTATGATAAAGAGGGTTTATAAGATGCTCCTCCTGTGTTTGAAAAAGGTATCTCTACAATCGTCGATGAGTTGGTGTAGGTGAATCTCAATACTAAGGTAGACCCAAGGCCCACATTGATCAGCACAACTATGCTTGTGGAAGAACAAAAGCAGTGTGTGGATTTCTTGAAACAGAATCAGGATATATTTTCTTGGAGTTACGATGAGATGTCAGGACTAGATCCTCAGGTCTCCATCCACTGCCTCGTTCTCCCATTAAGTCATCATGGGTTCAAGAAGATTCAGAGAAATATGCACCCTTCTCATAGTGCCATGTTCAAGACCGAAGTTGATAAGATCATAAAATAAAGCTTCGTTAAGGAAGTCCAGTACCCCATATGGTTATCCAATATCTTCCTCACCAAGAAGAAGAATGGATATATCAGAGTCTGCATCAACTTTTAGGATCTCAACTATCACTTCCCTAAGGATGATTCTCCCCTTATTATGATAGAACTATTGATTGATGAAACAGTTGGATTCCAGTATCTCTCTTTCATGGATGGGTATTCCAGATATAACCAAATATGAATGGTCCCTAAGGATGAAGAGTCCACTGATTTCAGAGCATGACAAGGTACATTTTTTCACTCGGTAATTCCTTTAGTTTTGAATATTAAAAGAGAGAACTATTAGCATTCTATGCACTTTATATTTAAAACGATCCTTGAGATACTATTGGAGTGCTACATTGATGATTTGTTGGTCAAATCCTACTAGTATTAGGACTATCTCAGAGATCTTGAGAAATTTTTCATCTACCTTCACTCTCACCATATGAAGATGAACCCCATGAAGTTTTCATTTAGGTTTACCTCTGTAAATTTTCTCATCTTCATCATTAGAAACAAAGGCATTGATATCGACATAGAGAATATCAAGTTTATCAGTCAAATGCCTCCTCTGAGAAACTTTTGGGAGCTCTAGGGATTTTAAGACCACTTATCCCATATACTCTATTTCATTGAAAATATGGTTGGAAAGTGTAATCCCTTTTCCAGACTCATGAATAAAGGTTTCATCTACAAATGGGATGAAGAGTGTCAGCCCACTTTTGAAGAGATCAAGCAGTATCTACTACAGCCTTCAGTTCTAATTCCACCAATCTCCGGAAAGCTGTTGGTCCTCTATTTGACTACCCTAGAATGATCCCTCGATGAACTTCTCACCCAGAAGAATAATGAAGGGAGAAAGAATAGTTTGAACTATATCAGTTGCATGATCCTAGACATAGAGACCAGATATTACTCTATGGAGAAGAGCAACCTCTTGCTGGTTTTCATAGTGTAGAAGTTCCAGAATTATTTGTATCATCATGTGATACAACAGGTTTCCCTTTTGGATAAACTAATGAATATTGTGAACCAACCTATATTGAAATGCCTTCTAGATTAGTGGTAAATGATCCTTTAGCAGTTTGACATCAGGTTCATTCGCAAAAGGAAGTTAAGGATCAGGCACTAGCAGACTTTCTAGACACCCATCCAGCCCCTGAAGAGCATTCCATAGATCTTGAATTTTCATATGAATACATTAAATCAGTTTATCAGACTATTCCATGTTAGGAGATTAATTTTTATGGTGCATCCCAAAGTCTGACTGGTAGAAGGCTCAATGATCCCAAACTCAATAGAGTAGGCCTGATAATTGTCTTCATTATGCCTACACAGGATGTCTTTCCCTATTCATTCTTGTTGTCAGAAGGCTACACCAACAATGAGGTGGAGTATTATGATCTAATAACTAGTCTTCAGATGGCCCTAAAGATTGATGTTCCCCAACTACATGTGAAGGGGGGCTCCAAAAATGTCATCAAATAGATCAATAGTGACTATGTCATTAGGAAGCCAAAGCTTGTACCCTGTTAGAGTGCACTCTCCAACTGATGGACCAATTATTATCTCAACCAAAGGTCACTCATGTTCCTCAATCATAGAATGGTTGAGATGATTACTAGGTCAGTATTTCTACATCTCTTGCAGAGTCTGATTAGGGCGACCTATTTATCCATGTGGCACATCAAAGGTTCATCACTCTCATCTCCTTGGAAGATGATGAAAACTAGTTGGTAATCCGCCTTTCCACTGATGCTTCTACATCAGGACCTCTAAATCCCCCACCATAGGGGAATAAACCTCCAATTGGAAAACTCCTTTTCCTATGTACCTCCAACATAGAAATCTTTCAATAGACAGAGCCATACATGAGAGAATCTGTCGGGGTTCAGTGTAGTTCACCCTCTAGAGTGGTCCTAGCCTTGAACAGATCATCTAAAAATATGGTTTCAATTGAATTATCCTATATTTCATTAAGGGGGATGATATTCCCTAGGTTATACAGTATGTTCATGATGGATCTTGTGGAGTTCGTCAGGCAGAGTTGAAGCTCTCCTACCAGCTTTGAAGGTTGGGCTAATTTTGGACCACCATAATCTATGAATATATCGAGTTCACAAAAATATGTCATATGTGTCAGATTCATGCCAACATTTTGCATCAACCACTAGATCCCCTCCACACTACCAAGTATTCATGGGCTATTATAGTCTAGGTAATTGATGTCATGGGACCTTATCCACTAGAGACAGCTCGCTGATGTAGGTTTATTATAACTACGATTGATTTATTCTCCAAGTGGGAAAAGGTGATCCCACTCAAGGAAGTCCAGGCCTATTACATAATTGAGTTTGTGAGATCCAACATCATCCACATATTCAGAGTCCCTCACACTGTTCTCACCAATAACAAAACCAATTTCTGAGCCACTGAGTTGAATAAATTGTATGAAAAGTACAACATATAGTCTAACCATACATCTATTTATCATGAAAAAGAAAAATGGGAAGATAAAGGCATTCAACAATACCCTATCCAATATTTTACATAAGAGGTGGGCCAAAACAAGAAAATATTGTAGGAAAAGTCCTCAATTCTTTCTAGGATTATCAGATGAAAACTCAAATTTAACACAAGTGACCCCATATTCCATAGTGTATAGAATAGAGGTAGTCCTTTCCATAGAAATTCAGTTTCCATCACTATGAATGGCTATATATGATAAGATGACATTAGATAGGTTAGTAGAAATTTGTCTGGTGGAACTATAATCCCTTAATGAAAATAGGCTTTAGGACTTACACAATCTGCAGAGGCATCAGAAAAAGATATCCAAGGCTTTCAATAAGAAATTTCATCTTAGTTCCTTCCTTCAAGGTGACACGGTATTGGTTCTGAGGATTTTGATGATACCTGGAAGGAAGTCACCAAAGATGGATCCCAAATAGGAAGGTCCCAACATCATTCATAAGGTTTACCCTAAAAGTGAATACACTTTGGTCACCATGTATGGTGAGAGAATTACTCCTCCCACAAATTCCAAATTCCTCAATCAGTACTTCACATGAAAAACTCTTTTTCATCCAATATTTAATAAGTTAAACTACTTAGAATAATCATCATGCATGATGTTAAACTACACATCATCATCTTGACTACATGACATTAAAATGCACGGGGTTCAAGAACTATGTATGGATTGATTCCCATACTCATGGGATATGTAGGAATGATAGAGACTTATGTCTTTGGTCCATCCACGAAGCCTTCTATGTTTTTTGGACCCTTGGCCCAGATTTCTTCTAGGATTGTGTGGTGTGTTTGAGACCTCCTAGGTCCTCATTCACGCTGAGTTTGTAACATTCGCGCCATGTGCCTCCCTTGGAAGCCATTTCTCTTTTCATCATTCTTACAACATGACATTAAGCTACACAGAATTTAAGAACTACATGTGTATTTATTCCTTCCCTTGGAAGATACATAGCGAAACCCAGATATTTTACCTTTGGCCCCAGTCGAAGAACCACAATTTCAATCTTTTTGGGCTCATGGTATAGGCTTTACTTGGGAGTGTGTGGTGCAGTATTGAGACCTCCTTGGTCTTCATTGACATTGGGTTGATTTATAGAACCACCCTACACACCCCTATGTTGGTATAATCCCACGTTATGGTCTAAGTTCTATGAACTTAAACTAAGATATCTTTTTTCCTCCCACATAGTGTTAAACTGTAGGAAATTTTCCTGAAAGACACTAAAATTAATAGTATTTATGGTTCTTTATGCATGACCTTAAAAGGAAAATGCCCATTTGACCTACATGACATTAAACTTCCCCATCCTACATGATGTTAAACTACACCAAATTTTCCTAAAAGACAATAAACATCATAGTATTTATGGTCCTTTATGCAAGACCTTAAAAGTAAAATTCCTCTTTGTCTTGCATGACGTTAAATTGCCCCATCCTACATGACGTTAAACTATTGTTTTGTATAGGTCGCATGATGATAAATTGTGCATCACCTTGATGTCCTCATCTAATAAGGCATCACCTTTCTGGTCTCTTGGACTAGATTTCTCCTAGGATTGCATGGTGCGGTTGAGACCTCTGTGGTCCTCATTCACATCAGCCCATAATGACCATTCCATGTACCTCCCCTAAGAATAGTCCTCCTAATATTCATCCTTACTGCATAATGTTAAACTATATAGGATTACATAACTACATGCGGCTTGATTCCCATCCTTATCAAATACAATATAATGCCCAAACATTTTGTCTTTGGGCCCAGCCCTTGGTTTATTAACCCTCTTTTATCCCTCATCCTCATCATTTGGCATTGGGCCATTTCCATGACATGTCCAAGGGCCATCTCGAAGAATTTTTCCTTGATAAGGGGTTTGAATACCTATATCTAGTATGCCTCAATAACATGCTCAAATGTGTTGTGTCATAGGACATAGAGTGTTAGATTCTCTATGTTCATTATTTCATTCCATCCCCATGCTTCATGTGTCCCTTTATTTGGACCTTCATCATATTTCACGCCTAAAGGGACTCCCTAACTGTATGGATGATTGGCCTCATGGATCACCTATTTTCCTGGTCTAACTCCCATGAATACTTTCAAACAACATTTTTCAACAAGTTTCACTCTTCAAATATTCTCAACAACGAACCCTCTTTTATTTGTTCCCATCCCAAGTCACATGATATGGATGATGTGTTTCAATCATAGTCAATATTTATCCTCTATCTTTACACAACCCTTATTGTTTTCTAAATATTGGACATTGTGATTCATCTCTTTTCACATCCTTTTGTCTAAACGGAACTTTATCACCCTTTGTGTTACCCCTCTGTGCACCTTTGTGTGGTATACAGACTGATCAACATCATTGGGACATCCTTTACCCAACTTCTCGGTTCCCCTACTGTGTGTTTCCATGTGTTGTAGAGGTCCTCTCTACCACTTGTTTCTTACACCGAGCATGGATCAGGTGGGATGAGGGGTCTTTATTGGGTTTTACCCACATGTAAGAATCACACCATCATATAGTCCAAACTCTATGACCTTTAACAAAGAGAATACATCCTGAGCCCATGATAATAAAATGTGCATCCAAGTCCAAGAATCATGACTTTAAACTGTATGTGTGTTCTCCTAGGATTTGTGGTGTAGTGTGGATATTCTTGGTCCTAATTAATGTTGGGTTACTTCATGGAACAACACTACACATTTTCCCTTGGGAAGCCCCATTATCTAGTATGATCTCTATGACCATAAACTAAGAACCTCGTCGTCCTTATTGCATTATGATAAACTTCAAAACAACCCTCATCCTTATTATATGATGTTAAACTATGCATTCTTCATCTGATCTTTATGATGGTAAACTACGAAGCACTAAAATGTATTCACTTGAGAAGGTGTTCCCCCTGTCACTGGTCATCTTTCTTTATTTAGAACTACATTTTTCTTGATCCATTACCTCATAGGATAAATATTTATTCCTATA
Source organism: Viscum album (assembly GCA_963277665.1). Classification (NCBI taxonomy): domain Eukaryota; kingdom Viridiplantae; phylum Streptophyta; class Magnoliopsida; order Santalales; family Viscaceae; genus Viscum; species Viscum album. Next base: position 378,092,017 of record OY728132.1, read on the forward strand.
CATTTTTTCCTTGGGCCCGACCACAAAATTATAACCTCATTTGGCCCCCTAGGCCTTGGTTTTCCCCCAGGATTATACAGTGTGGTGAAGACCTCCTTGGTCCTCATTCACATTGGGTTACTTCCCAGTACTGTACTACACACCTCCTCTCTTGTCGTCTGAATTCTATAACCTTAAACTAAGATTTTTATCATCCTAGTTCACACGACAGTAAACTATGTAATAATCATTGTCTTCTCACTTGAGGAAATATCACCTCTTTTAGCATTGTACATCTGTCATGCCATTACCTATAACCACGTATGTATTGATTCCTATCCTCACAGGATATGTTGTCATACTCGGATCCTTGATCTTGGGTCCAACCACAATTTTATTTCCCCTTTTAATGTTGAACCATATTTTGCCTTACCTTATGAATTTAATCTACACAGGGTTCAAGAAATATGTGAGGCTTGATTTCTGCCCTTGTAGGATATATAATGACACTCGTATATTTTGTCTCAGGCCCAACCATGGTTTCATTATCCCCTTTCGTACCTTTGGCCTCTATTTTTTAAGGTGTTTTTGCAATACTTGAGCCTTATTTTGGCTCATTCATGTCGGATTTATCACCTATGTGCCATGAAAACATCATGTGAATAGAAATCATAGACCATAAAGCATGAATTTAAACTATCGTCCAGGGTCCAAGAAATGTAACCATTAAACTATGTGAAACTTCCTTGCCACACAACGTTAAACTGTGAGGCACATCTTGATCATATTAAATTAAAATATACTATGTATTGTCCTTATAGTACAACATTTAAACTACATGTTTACCATCCTCATTTTCATGACATAAAACTATAAGTAACCTCAGGCCCTTTCTAGAGAGGTCTCCACCCTAGAGCTAGGTTTGATATTTTTTTAGATCAGTACACCTTTACTGATGTGCTCTCATCTACAATGGCGCAATTCCAAGAGCATTGGAATCCTTTCAAACATTCCATCACTCCACCTCATGCTTTTTGTGCCCCTTATTTGGATCTTCATCCTATTCCACGTCTAAAGGGACCCCAGATAGAATGGTCTCATGCCACTTTGGCTCACCTACTATTTTGGGCTAACACCTCAAAATACATTGGATGACACTTCATGTTTGTCCCCATGTTTTCGAATATGGTCAGCGGTTGGACCTCATTTGTTTGTTTCCATTTCAGGCTAATGCAGTGTGAATGTTGTGTTTAAAATATGGTTATAAGTTGTCCTCCATCTTTGTTCCACCCTATTTGTGTTCCAAATTTTGGGCATGTGATTCACACTTCTCAACTCCCCTTTGTTCGGATTGATTCCTACACCCTTGGCATTTCCCTGCTCGTGCACTAACACACATTAGAAAAGGAAAGTTTTCTGCTCCAAGAGCCTTGTTCTCCAGCCATGACCTTTCTCATCTCAAATTCCCCAAGTGTTCGATCAATAATTGAAAACCCTAAGAACTCGATGATTATCCATCACTCTTATACAAAGTGAACAATTATGTGGTTGTACATTGTTTATCACACTATGCATGACCCATGTGAGCTTAGGGATTGACCATTAGTTGTTTCCTAGATATGATGGAGGTGCAATAAATTAAAATAATCAGGAAATGTATATGTATTTTGAAGTAAACAAGAAAGAACGAAAATATGTTTGTGAGTTTGTAAAAACAAAACCCCTATGGATTGGCCCCTTTGATGGAGCATTTCTGTTCTACCACTCTTTGGCATGTGGAATACAGGATTTTTTTATCTTTGCCTAAGCTACCTTCCTTACTCATTGGCCATGGAGAGAATTTCATTATCCCTAATCTGTACTCGATCCCTCTCACCTCGAAGATCATCCACTTCATGAGATGGTTGCCTCATCTGCTCTTCATCTTCTTCCAACTGGACCCATAATCATGATATGAGTCTTGATATAGTGTTATTGAAGTAATAACACTCTTTAATCCACATTTCTATGTGTTTGATCTCATATTATTCCTTCTGAAGCTTCTAGGTGCTGACAAAATTCTTCTTGTGATAGAAATCACTTAAGCGATGGTCATTCTCCCATAATTTCTCAACAAGGTAATCTTGGATGAGTATATGTGTACCTCATGCATCTACTACCCCTGACACATAGGTCATGAATCCAAGGGAAAAGTGATACCATCTAGATTTTCCACTATAATTCTTGGATATTGTCGATGAAGTGCTTTATCAGCTTCCATGACCAGAGAGATGATAGGCACCAGATCCCTCTCATCTCTCTCTCCCTTTGGGCCTTTTCACCATGTCTGCCTCAGATAGTCTTCACGTAAGCCTTAAACCACCTCTTCGGGCCTCCCTTTCAGAGTGAGTCTCAATCTTCATCTCCTTGGGCCTCTAGCCATGTGTAAGTCCCACACTATCCCTTGTGGCCACACTTTTTGCGACACAGTCATCAGGTCTACCGTTACATCTTATTTCTCACACCAAGCATGAATCATGTGGTATTAGAGTAAAAATGATCATGACATCCTCTTTCGGTCACTGACCGTACATAATCCCCAATAAGACTTTGGGCCACTAACCATGCATAAGTCCCATGTCCCTTTTCTAAACCATGTGGAATTTTATCTCTACCTTATAAGTAGGGTATATAGGAATCCTATCTAAGGTTCAAGCCCATAACTCACCACAATCCATTTGTTACATCTATTTCATGTTGGTTCATTCATCCTACAAGACATTAAACTACATGCTTCAAACTATATAGGTTTTGATCCCTTTCAGGTATATAGGAAGCCTCTCTGAAGTTCAATCCAAACCAATGGTAAAAATATGGTGATCCCTACTTGGGGTTAAACCTCCAAATGTGAAAACTTTCCTTTTTGGAACACATCTCATGGATCCATCCCCCTTAGGTGTTCTGATCCATCCTCTTTGAGATGCTAACCATGCACAAGACCTAACATGTCTTCGAGTTGTTGACCACATGTTCACCCCAATTCTATACCTCCCACCAAACTATGCGGACTTTGATTCCAAGACACTAGGATACATAGTAAGCCTCCCTGAGGTTAAAGCTCATAACTCACTTACGTTCAGGTCTTTTCCTCAAGCCACTATATCTTAGGACGATCATGCCCCAACCAGGAGGTTCTTTTTCCTTCAGGTCCCAATCAATGAATTCCATTCTCAAGAGTCACCTCCTTTGGTGCCTCAATGACCCATATGAACTATGTGCACTTTGATTCCCGACCAATTGGGATGTGTAGGAAGCTTCACCAAGATTCAATCACAAAGATTCCATTTTCACGTCGGTTCCATCCCACCCATTCCATCCACATCATCAAATCCTCCATCATCCATATTGATTCTTACCTAGGCCACCACATCCTAGTGAGATCATTCCATTCATCCCATTTCTTCTCCTTTCATAACTCAGGAATCTAACCATGCATAATCTTTACACAATCCGTATCCATCCAACTAAGAGATCCCCTATTATGAAGGAAAGTTAACCATGTGTAAGCCCTAAATCACCCTTTTGAACTACGTGGATTTTTATCACTGTCATTTAAACATGTTACGTTGTAATCCTCCTTGAGGTTCAATCCTATTCAATGGTAAACCTTGGTGTCCCCATCATTGGGGTCCACCACCCTGATCCGCCCTTAACAGTGTCCAGATCTGCTTTCACAGTGTGAAACCTTCCCTTTATGGGACACACCCCTCTTGAGTCCATCCTCATTGGGTGTTCTGATCCATCCATCCGTTAAACCTTCCAGGTTCTCCCTCCTAGGGATTTTCCTATTTGATCCACTTTTATAAGTGTTCTGATCAATCCGATTCATCTCTTCTTGATGTTAATCTTGATGAATGCCCCATGTTAAACATGGGAAGATTATGAGAAATTTGGAGATGTGCATCTGGAATAAGATACCCTGCGATCGACATGGGAAGCCTCGAGTTTCTGCACCCTTTAGAATCCCTCTAATAAGGAAGAATATAAGTGTTCCAGTGTTTCATCATCTATACATGCCATCAATTCCCATCATGACTACTATCCTAACCGATATTTATTGCCTTGACTTAACCCCTTGGAATGTCTTGTTAGAAGTAGTGTAATTAACCGATGTCCAAAAAGATATGGAATGAGGAAAAAGTTTTTCGAACAACATATTGATCTCTAGGGGGGACTATGCGATGAGTTCAAAGGAGGAATCCATGGAAAGAGGAATTGATATCCCTTCATACCATTTCAATCAAGGAGAAAACATCCCTGAAAAAATGATGAATGTCACCTGCATTTGGAAAACAGGAATTTGGGGTACATTGCACCATCATCAAGCATCAACACGACACATGTGCAACAGCATGCCCCAGCGGAAATCATTAGAAACAATATTTATGACACTATACATAAACTTTTACCAATTCTTTTTAAAGTGTGTACTGGTTACTAACCATGAAAGAATTAGTGACTTGTTTTTCTAGTTTTTACTAATAACTAAATTGTTACTTACTCTATATATAACACAAAATTAGTGTTACATTACTCATGAGTATCATAAAGAGAATGTTATTTCATATTATGTTCCTTGTTTGGGTTTATGATTGCACACATTCCTAGATTCCACAATGTAATATTCATGGGTTACTCAGGATCAATTATATTATCATGTATAACTTAAATCATACCCTATTAATAAAATATATAATATAACCAAAGAAAAAATGGATATATTTTATTATATTAAAAATTATAATCATTGTGATGGAAATGTTACTTGATCGGGAATATTGTTTGACATTTTTTTCATGTTGTTAATTTTCAAAATAAATATTTCTTTTTTATATAGTTATTAATACTACGGGTTGAATGGATTCTACTTGGTAAAATTTATATATGATAAAGGGGTGTATTGTTGTTATAGAAATACTATGTAGTTATAGATTATATAAAGAATCAAAAACATGATGGTATTGTAATACATTAACTCTTTTATACCCTTTCTCTTATCTCTAACGGAATGGGATACTAGTTTCCTAACACTTATATATACCATCCATAGGATGAGGTTTTCCCTTGACATAACCATGAATTGTAATACCAAAAGCTTAATCCAATGGGTAGAAGATTATTTTTGGTTTGACCTCATCCTCTCAGATCCCAAGTGTTATGCTCAATGAATGTAGGTAATCTATGGACCCTCTCGGTATAAGGGGTTATAATTTATAGTTGATAATTGTTTTTAAATTGATTCACTATCTGATGATACAATGTTTTGATTGGTTACCATATGTAAAACCATTTTTAAATATTTATTTATGTATACAAGTAAATCAATCTAAATCATACTCCAAATTATATTCCATTTATATGAGAATCATGGTTTTTGACTACTAAGTATTACTTTCTTACACCAATCATGTGTAGTTACATGGACATGTAGTTTCATGGTCTGTTTTTTAGTTACCTACAATTACTAGTAGATTTATGGATGATTTTACTTCTCTATTCATGCTCTATATTAGTATGGATTATGTTCTACTTTGGGTAAGAACAAGAGACTGTAGATTGAGTTTGGAATTTAGAAACATGTGCCTTGGATCAATTTTTTCCAATTGATTTTTTTCTAAGTTTTTATTTTATGTTATATAGATATCATTAAATTTTCATATTATTAGTTTTTATTGTCGTGTAGTTAATTAATAAGTGGTAAGCATTCTCCCACTGGTGTTCCTGGAACCCAGATGCTAGTCGCCGATATCTGGTGATCAGGACATGAAATCGAGTCCATTTAGTGGTCTGGACCAATACTATTTTGGTATCGAGGTACATGTCACTAAAGGAAGAAAATGACAATATAATAAAAAAATAAAAAAATTAAGTAATATATTTAATAAATAACATAAATTTTCATTACGTAAATTAAACTATAAAAATAATATATTTAACTTTATTGGAAATCGATATAGAGGGGATTCGTTGTTCAAAGATGATTGTAAATCGTTAAATGATCTATGCATGATCTTGGAATAAAATTAAAAAATCATGATTTCAATTAAATTTATCATCCAAGAAATCAATAAAGAACAAAAATAAATGACATAACAAATCCACACAAAAAAAGGAGTTTGACATGCATAATGGGATTGGAAATCAATTATAGATCACATGAAGGAGGAATACAAGACAAGAAATAATCAACAAATTAGAGGGATAATAATAAATAGAAAAGGAGGGATTTCTTTTGTGATGTAGTGAAGAAATGATGAGGTAGAATATTAGTAAATAAATTTTAATTAGTTAGTGATGGTTAAATATTATATTTAAAATTTTATAACATGAGATGAATTCAGTAACTACAATAAAAAATAACCACTAAATTATTTTTAATATCATTTATGTCATATCCTAATATAAGAGTATATGAAATCTTAATCCACCTCTAATAGGCCAAGGGAAAGAGACCAATGCTGAGGTATCCACTCAAATTATGGTAAAAATTAACTCTAGATGCAACTTGTCACCTACTATCAAGAAACACCATCCAATGCGACATAAATAAAACAACAATAGTAATGAATAACATATTTATATGTAACAATATCTCCATAATAAAATGTAAATAACATAAATAAAAAATTGGATATAAAAAATTACTTCCTGAATATATGAAATTTCTAACATTTAGGATATTAGTGTTGTTTTTGTAAGAGAAAATTCACTCTAGCATATATCATAACATCAACCCATATCTAGCCTCTAGAATTATCCACCATTTAAATCTTGGGATCTATAAAGATATAAGGAAAAAAAATTACATTGAGTATGAATAGGTGAAAAATAATACTTAATATTTTTGTCTCAAGTAGGGAGTTAAACCCACGAACATCTAGTGTTTTAATGTATCAATAATAAATAAATTTTAAACAACCCAATATTAGTAGATGATATGACTATCAATAAAACTATTCATAAAAAATCCCCATAAAGATAAAAATATTTAATATAATTTTATAGTATAATTTAACCGAACGAGACCCAAGATAGTGGTTCTAGAAGACCTAAGGCATGCCTACCTGTAAGCCAGAGGATTTTGACTAGAGGTGAGAGTATATTATCAAAATTTGGGATACTATATGCCTGGTATCATGAAATATAATAATAGATAAATAAAACAAATATCAATATAACATTATATTAAGAAAAATTAATTATAGTTAAATCCAAGTGTTATTAATAAACACCTATCAGCATGCTATAAAAAATGTAACCCATTATTAGAATGCATAAATTCATAAATATTTTCCACTGGTCTAATAATGGATAGAATAAATGAAGGAAAAATATTTCAAAAGGAGACATAATATAAACTAGAGTTTTAACTCTCTCCCAGTATCTAACTGGTGACATCACCATGTCATTAGTGTAAATTTTGTTTCATTATTTTTTATTCATTTTATTAATTGGAGTTTTTGGTGTTATAGATTTCAAAAAAAAGATGGGGAAGTAAAAATGGGAAAAAGATTTTTTTTAGGATTATTACCAACTATGAACCCCAATTATGTGTGGGGAGAAGAGCTTCTCAGTGTTATATACAAGGTTTCGCAAACTGTGTAGATATAAAAACTTATGGGGAATCTATATGGTTAGTGCATTCCTAGAAGTAAACTTGTTGTATATTATTAAGTAAGATCAGTTCCATACTGTGTAGAGTATGCCTGAATTTTTTTTATAAATATATGTGCCTTTTCAAGGTTTTTAAAAGTGGGGAGATCTGAAGTTTTGACCTTGAGTGGGAGATATTTAAAAAATTGAGTATCGGATTATAATTACAAGAATTTAAACTTCTTTAGTAGATGTTCCTAGATGTGTAATAAGGATAGGGTGGTATTTTGGTTCTTAGGTAGGTGTCTGAGTAATGTTGGGTTGATTTGAAGCTGAATTGCACTACACACACACCACAATGGGGAGGACCATGACATGGTGGGACTTGGGTTAGAGGTCAAAACAACCAGGCTAGGGATATGGTGCCCTTAGTGGGTTTGGTTCATGGGGATTCTTATTGGAAAATACAAGAAGGGAAAAATTACAATGTTGAGAGTTTTGTTGGGCATGTTGGTCAAGATGTATTCTCTATGAGAAATAGTGAGGGGAAAATACCTAGGGTCAGTGTTTCAGTGGGAATTTTATCAACATTGTCTAGGTGTGTTTATCAAGAGGCCAAAACTCTAAGGTTCTAGGCCTTCTGTGCGATTTTGGAGGCACGTAGGCATGGTGCTTTTCTATAGACAGCTATGGGGAAAACATTGAGGCCCACACTATAGTGGGACTTTGCTAAGTGTTTTGAAATTGTCTTGGTGAGTACCTCTATATGGTTATTTTTATGGTGTTAGGGAGTCATCTTGTGTGAATTGGTGAGAAATGAGTGGAGGGGCTCATTGTGGCCCTGGTCATGTTAGTGTTTCTTAGGGGTCCCTAGGAGAACACCATGGTTTGGTGCATATCATATTGGTTCCCTACTAGCTTACATTTTTATGGTTTACTAATACTTCACCGTTTTGAATTTAAAAGGGATTAGCCTTCTTTTCCCCTCTATTTGTGAATCTCAACCTGGGTGAGAGCCTTATTTTTCACCCTTAATCCCCTAGGAATTTTAAGTTATCTCTCCATTGTTTATAATAAGTTTCTCAAGGAAAATCCTTCCATATCCTATGTTTCTTTCTCCTTACTTATTCTCTTGGCCCCTTTATAATTTAATTTGAATTGGCTAGTGTATGGTAATTATTTTCACTTTAGAATGGTTTAAATCATCTAAGATGATTGGGATTTCACTCGAAATGGATTGAGGATGTCTCAAAAGGATGACACATGTTGTCTTGCAACATTTTATTGAAGGTACGTCACTGAGTGGATTTATTCAATATTTTTGTTTAAATTTTTTGAAGGTACCTATTGAATCGGAATTTTGTGTTAGGGATTTGTCCCAAAAAAGTGTTGAGTGTGGTCCATGAACCTACCACATGTGTTTGGTCATAGTTTCAGTGAAAAGACGTTGTCTAGTGAGATTTTAGGCATTATGCCTATTTAAATTAAATTGTATAATTAATTTTATATTTGTTTAATTAATTATGAATGGTTATTATTAAGTATTTTGAATTCATTGGCAGGAGTTATGGACTTATATGGGTTAAATATGTATGGTTAGACATGGATGAGCTTGAACGAGAGTTTTTGAGCCATGATCAAAGAGAATAATTCCGAAAATGAGGTAGGTGGTCCCTTGAGCATGCCCATATTATAAATGTGTTTTATTTATATGCATGTGATATGTGATGTCACCAATTACATTTGATTGACCTATAAATTCAAAAAATAAATAAAAAATTAATGCCTATGAATGAATTTAGCAAAGTGATATGGGCCATGATGGATCTGTTTGTAATGGCTGGACATCTCAGCCCCTGACGACCAAGAATATTATTGTGATTCTATGCCTTGGGATACAAGAATCCCAATATTGGGTATGAATTCAGTAAAGTGAGTTAGAAAATGTGGCCCTAAGAATATGTTCATTTGTTTCCTCTTAATAGATATGAGTGTTAGACTAAGAGTGATTTTCCTGAGTATGCCTCGACGGAGTCATGGGATTCCTTATAGTTATTGGGATAATTAATGAGGGAGCATGGTGAGTGTTTCCTCCCCTATATTATGATCACCCATGAGAGAATGCCCTTAGTATGATGTTTATGCTTGTGTAGGCTGGGTGTGTGAGGGGCGACCTAGGGTTAACTTGGGAATTGTGATTGGCCTTGTGCCACCTCTCTAGAGCAATTTAATGTAATGTTACCTATGAGGCCAATGAGCCTATGTCATGTTTATGATGACCCTGAGGGATGTTATGCCTTTTGAGTGAAAGCCATGGCCTCAGAGTTGAGATTGAGATCAAGGAATCCTTGTAGGATATCTTGACTATAATGTGACCTAGGGTACCATGGTGGGTGTCCCTATGATATATTGACCCCCGACTTAGTGTGTACGGTAATGGGCATAGAAGATTGTGGGTGTCACTTTGGAACTCAAATCATTTTCATGAGACTAATATGGTTATATTGATGATGATGGGTCATATGCTTGGGAGGTTGACCCTTGTTATGTGTGACGAGTTTGGGTGGATAGTAAACCCGTGTTATGTTTATATGAGGTACTACATGAGTGAAACAATTCCCTCAAGAATTTATGTGGATTTCCCATGTGGTTACCTGGGATTTGACTGTTTGGTATATATTGAATTCCAAGGGATGATCACCTAGGATTCGAATGTGCCTGGTGCTATTTGATTCCATGGGCATGCTCCTTGAATTTGATTATTATGCCTCACACCTTATGAATTCATTGGGAAATCCCCTTGGATTCAGCCTTTAGGTCTATACATGATGCCTAAGATGTTGGGTTTTGGCCTTTGTGTCTATATGATTTCTAGATCCATCCCCCTAGGAATCGACGATATGCCATATTTTTTTAAATTTCATTAGTCCATCCCCTAGGAATCGATCGTGTTTTGGATTATAAAACTGGATTGCCTAGGGCTATCCCCTTAGTAATTGGTTATATGCCTACTGCCTGAGGAATTCCCATAATTACCTCATGTAGATTCAGTCATTCTGCTAGATACTATTGGGATTCATTTGCATGCTTCCAAGGATTGAGTTCTTGCACAAGCTAATATTTAGTCGTTGGTCTCAATTCTAGTTGGCATAGTAATGTGACGTGCTTAGAGACAATTCAACATTGGCTAAAGTATGTATAGTCGATCTAAAGGGTTATGTTAGAACCCATGGATCGATAATGGTTTTTAATCAAACTTTCACATTTTATTTATTTATTCAGATAATCATATCACCTACACATGTGTTGCCTTACTGGTTATATATGGAACTTTGTCGATGACGCCCTTATGATTGATACTCACACCTTGCTCGGGCATCTATGATATTTGGGTACTCCTGTCGATCTTCACTATTTGCAGGTTTAGGTTGGGTATAGGCCAAGGTATGGATCATTCAACTTAATAGCTTAGACGATGTTAGGTGACGAGACCTTAAATTGTTACTATTTGGCACATATCTTTTGTTGTCAAATTATGTATTTAATGCTTCATTTAACATTAATCTGGCTAATTATGTTTTTAGGTTAATTTTTTTTGCAGTTTTAGTAAACTAATAATATTATTAATTAAAATGTTTGTTTTATTGTTAAATCTTTCAATTGTTCATTCTTATAATTATTTATTAATGTTTGTTTTATTATTTGATTGTTTAATTGTGGTTCTGTGTATTTATTTTTTTAATCTGGTTTTAGTTTTTGATATTAATGTATTTATTTATTAAATTAAGATTAGCATTTAAATTCATTACTTTAAATTGTATAATATTTATTATTAATAAATTATAATTTTTTTAATCTTTTCTTTATTTAGTTAATTAATTGATCAGTTTATTATTTTAAGCAAATTGTTTTTAATCATTATTTTTGTACTGTTTTATCAATAAAAATAGTTTGAATTAATTTTAATCTATAGTTAATTTATTTTTCATTTATTTCTTTTTACATCCTTTGATTATTTATTGTTTCTTTTACGAGAGCTCGATCAAATCAAAAGGGTAGACCACTCGTGAATCATTCAAAAAATTGAACCCGAAGGAGCCGATCTCGACTTCAACTGTCTGAGCCTAAAGAAATCTGTTCCGAGCCGAGTTTGATTCTAGGGAGATCGACCGAGTCCGACTGAACCAAAGTTGGCTGTGGAAGAAATTCGGACAATGCTTTTCATCAGATGAAGATCTGTTGAAGCCGACGATGCTGGGAGTTTTGGGATTTCAGATCTGGATGAAATCAGACGCCAATTTATTATGACTGTGCGGGTTGAAGGAGGTCTGATGGCCGATCGGGATCTTATTCCGCTGTGCCGCCGTCGAAGCAGGATGAGGTTTAAGATTCTGAGAGAAGCTTGATTTCGACTGGAACCGAGCCAGCTGAAGTGGGAGACGCCGGTGCTGTCCAAAGTGGAGATGGTCTCCGCTGCCTTAGAAGGAGACAAACCGATATTAAGAAGAATTTGAGATCGAGGCAAGTTTTTTTCACTGGGGATGATCCGAGAGAAGGCCGAGGTTGGTCGGGAATCAGCGAGCCGAAGAAGAATCGAAACCGACCGCTGCTTCGAGTTGGTATGGTTTCGGTTTTGGGTTTCATTTTTGTCTTTGTGTTTCTTGTTTGCGGTTTAAAACTCTTGGTTGATGCTCGACGAACGATTAAGACCTGAGCCGCTGATGCCGACCGAAACCAAGCTACCGAGATTGGAGGTTGAAGATGACTGTACCATTACCTCGGTGTTTGTGCTTCTATGAATTTCCGGTGCAGGTTGTCTGAAGACGAAGATGGGCCTCATCTGATCCCCATGTTCCAGCTGCATTACTGGGAATGGGTGCACTCAATGTGCTCAATTAATTTCCTTGATGAATTTTCTGTCTGTAAAGTATTGGAACCACGATTGTTGTGTTGATGGAAGTTTGTGAGATCACACCTGGTTGGTTTGTGTCCTCTAAGTAGAGTGGAGGAATTATTGACTCCTGGTAGTTGGAAGAATTAAATGCATTCAAGCATGTGTTAGAGTTTGTTGAAGGGATTTGTTAAGGGGACATTGCAGTGACAGAAAGACTTGGGTCACCAATTTCATTTAGCAGCCACCATTTTTTTTTGTCTGTGAAATTGGGTGACAATTTAGGAGTGAAATATAAATAAAAGAAATGGTGGGGAGAGACACATTCTAATTTTGACCGGAGAGATCAGAGGTAGATCAGTGTGCTGACAGCAATGTTGTATTAACGAGAACTCGAGACGGAGAGGGGATCGAACCCGATCGAGAAAGGTTCCTTTCAATTTTCTTGTTTTTTATGCTCTTTAATTGAGTGATGTGTTTCTTGAAAACAATTTTAGTTGTTATTCCAAATATGAATAGCTAAATACTTTTAGGGAATAGTTAAGTATGAATTGAATTCTTAATATGTTCTGCCTAAATTCCATGGATGATTACGTGCATCTTTTAGCTTAGAGATCTCAATTTCATTCTTAATGAGGAACAATTCTATGCTATTCTAGGAACCAATAGTCGATGTTAGTGAATGCTTTGCCTTTGAATACGAAATGAATCACTGGAAACGGAAAAGGTTAGTGTTCTTTTCTCCTGTTCTCTGATTGTTGTTGTCCTTACTTCACTCCCTTTTCATATTTTTGTTTCTGCTGCATCAACAGCCCTTTTGCACCTCCATAATTTCAGTTTGTTTTCTCTTTTGTTATTTCTTTTCTTTTTCGATCACACTCATTTCATGAAAGATATCTGGGCAGGGAAAATAAATCTGTTCTCTCTCAACGAGACCATTTTAACCTTCATTCCAAAGATGAAGAAACCCCTCTTGGCTTTGGACTTCATGCCAATCAGCCTATGCAATGTCTCTTATAAGGTTTTTTCAATGATTTTTGCATATATGGCTACCCTCCATTATCTCTGAAAATCAGAGCACTTTTGTTGCGAAAAGGCTCATCACGGATAATGCTATTGTGGCCCATGAAGTGTTTCATTCAATGAAAACACACTCGGTTGCAAAAAGACGAATTATGGCCTGGAAATTGGACATGACTAAGGCGTATGATAGAGTGGAATGACATTTTCTCCGATTTGTGATGACCAAAATGGGGTTTTGTTCAAAATCGATTGACATGATCATGCATTGTGTGTCCTCTGTTTCTTTCAGGTTAAATATTAATGCTGGACTCACAAAGTTTTTCACCCACCCGAGGCCTTCGTCAGGGAGACCCTCTCTCCCCCTTTCTTTTCATTTTGGTGGTTGACATTTTCTCCAACCTCATGTCTATGGTAGCGTCTTCCAACTTGATTCATGGAGTAAAGGTGTGTCGGACTAGCCCGCCTATCTCTCATCTCTTTTTTTGCGGATGATTGTCTTCTTTTCTCAAGGGCCACACATGATGAATGTCGTTCCATATTCAATGTGATTGACCTCTATGAAAGGGCTTCAAGACAAGCGATTAATCAGGCCAAATCAGAAATCTCCTTCAGCTCAGGTGTGCCACCGTATAAGACAGCAGAGCTTTGTCTCACTGCTAGAATCTAAATGGTTGACAGGCATAATAAATATCTTGGTCTCCCCATGACGGTAGGCCGGTCAAAAAAAAAATCTTATCCACAGTAGATAGAATTGAGAAAAAAATCCAGGGTTGGTCTCCGATGAGAATTTCTATGGCCGGAAAAGAAACCATTATCAAGGCCGCTCTTCAGTCCTCCAGCTATATCATGTCACTGTTTAAGATCCCTTGTGCAATTGTCAACCAGATTCACTCCCGTTTTGCCAAATTTTGGTGGGGTCAATGCAATGGGAGAAACCAAATCCACTGGATTTCATGGCAGTCATTTGTGCCCCTAAAGTGGGTGGTGGTATGAGGTTTTGGGACCTCGGACTGTTTAATGATGCTTTGTTGGCTAAGCAGAGATGACACATTCTGACTCAACCTTCATCTCTATGCGTGCAGATTATTCGTGCAAAATACTTCCCTCGCTCCAACTTTCGAAACTCCTCTCTGGGCTCCCGCCCCCGCTTCCTTTGGAGAGGTATCTGAGGTTCAAGAAAATTACTTGACAAAGGAATCAGTTGGTGGATTGGGGATGTAACAAAAGTCAACATTTGGAAGGACTTGAGGTTAATTGACAAAGATAACATGATCGCCACTTCCTCGACCGCTCCTGGTATGGAGGATGCCACCATCTGTTGTTTTTTCGATGACTCTGGTTCCGGGTGGTGCCTTGAAAAAATTCACTCATGGTTTAGTGAAAGAGATAGAAGAATTATCCTCAACATTCCTTGTGTGATGGATGTGGGGTCAGATTGTCTTTTCTGGTGCAATGATATTTCAAGATCCTACTCAGTAAGATCAGACTACCGACTTGCTCTCGATGCTCACCATGACGATAGAGTGAGGCTGTGGAAAGTCCTTTAGCACCTGAATGTTCCCCCAAAGATACACTACTTTTGGTGGCAGATCTGTACTGGTATCCTTCCCACATTGAACTTCCTTTCCTTCCGCCATGTTATGAACAACCAGTTATTCCCCCTTTGTTCGACTGATTTGGAATCCCCATTGCATGCGATCATCCATTGCCTAGGGGTTAGGGAGGTTTGGATTGCTTGAGGATCCTATTCAGAGCTCTTACTGGACACAACGTCAGATCTCTCATCACTGCTGATGATGTGGCCTCACTCTGCATCGTGGCTTGGACTTGTTATGCTAGAAGAAATGATTTCATATTTAATCACACCTCAAAACCTTCTGGTTTTTGGATTGACCGTGCAACTTCCTGGATTGATGGGTGGAATCGAGACTCAGAATAGATTATGTCCTCTTACCCCAGATCAGTTGATGTTAGATGGTCTCCCCCGGAAGGGATTGTTAAGATTAATGTCGATGCTTTATTACCCAAGAGTGGAATTGTTGGAATTGGGTTGATGGTTCGTGACCATTTTGGCAAGATCATCACGGCCAAACAGGATTCTTTCCACGCGTTCCGGGAGCCAGCTGTCGTTGAAGCCCACACTGTCCTTGCTGGTCTGACCTTTGCAATTGATTATGGTTGGAAGACTATTCACATTGAATCAGACTGTCTCAACATCATCAATTCCATCAACACAAATGATATCGGCCTCCAATCTTATGGGTTCCTCACCAGGAAAATCAAGTCGCTCAACCATAACTTTTCAGTTTGTTCTTTCGCTTTCATCAAAAGGGAAGAAAACAAAGCAGCCCACTATCTGGCTTCTCATCGTGCGTCTGAGGAAAACAACCTTTGACTTGATTCTTTCCCTTCGTGGATGTTAGATCTTGCTACCCTTGATCTTCATGATTAATATAAGCTCAATTGTTTGTAAAAAAATAGCTTTATCACGTTCTCAATGACAACGTGATCATATTTTTTGCATCATTGTCGAGGAAGGCATGTGCGACCAAACATATAAAAAACATTAAAAACAAACATTAAAAGAACATTTAATCTCTTTCTAAAAAAATCATTTTTTGCTAAAATTCACACTTTTTTCTCAATTTCTTTGTGTTATTTTTCTACGTTTGAACTTGAAATTTTATGCACACAAAGGAGAGGGCTTGAAGAGGATTCAGAGCAGGTATTGTTCGGTACTGTAGCAGCTAGAACTATTCATCTTGGGCCACCGGTTTGGTTTGGAGTCCTTAAGGCTTTCGGGCCAACCAGGCCTTCGGGCCAGTAGGGCTTTCGAGCTATCTTTAAGGCCTTCAGACCACCTCAAGGCCTTTGGGCCACATGCAGTTGCCCCAGACAGACTCTACAAAAAAAGGGCATCCCCAGAAGAGGATTCAGAGGAGGTGCACTCACCAGAGTAGAGCCAAATGTATTTTTCAGAATGAGAGAGTATGACTATGTCATCAGGACCAGCCTGTGCTTGCACAAGAAGCCTAGATAGACTACCATGTGAAGGTGGAGAGCTACTATCACGATGCAAATGTTGGGGAGGGGCAATTCCTTGTTGATAGTCTGGTTGAATTCTCTAAGACCTTCGGGTCATGTAATCTCCTAAGCCTACGAGCCATGTAATCTCTGAGCCTACGGGCCTTGTAAGGGTTCCCTCTCATCCCTTGAAAGAGGGGTTATCAAAAAATCAATAAAAATGAAGGCCTTCGGGCCATTCAGACTATGCACAAAGGAGAGGGCTAAATTTGAACGTCAATCACTTATTCTTGAAATAAACTCTCGTTGCTCTGCCCTTAAGAAGAACAAATCCAAAATGGAAAATCCAAATTTTGAAATTCAAAGATCTACTGAAAATGAAAATCAAAATCATGTTGCAAAACAGTAAGTGTATCACAAAAAGGTATAAAGAAAATTGCAAATAAATCATTGGCTCGGGGACTCGACCCTACAACCACGTCTGAAACCCCAACCCATCCTCACCACCCCAATCGATCGTGGGGGGCTCAAAATCATGTTGTACCTCATCCTTGGAATGACAATGCTGAGAGGTCTAGGCTTAGGGATTTCCATCATCTAACTGTATCAAATAATCCTTCTTGTATACGTTTATCCCAAAGAGCTAGGAATTATGAAATGAAACAATCACACCTCTCTATGATTCCATCCTTTAATGACCTGCTAGTAGAGGATTCTTTAGAATTTATTAGAGACTTTTATAGTAATGTTAAACAACTATTTTTTCACGGGTTTAATGATGAGAAGCTGAGGTTGAGAGTATTTTCGTTTTGATTAAAGAACAAAGATCGTAGTTGGTTCTAAAATTTAGATGAGGAAATTTTTTAACACACATGACTCACTTTCCAATTCATTTGTTACCAAGTATTTTCCTAGGAACATTACCAATGAAGTGAGGCATAAAATAATTGGTTTCATTCAAGATGAGGATGGAATTTTCCAAAAAAACTTGGGAATGGTTTAGGGGACTCCTAAGACAATGTCATAAACACCAACTTTCCACTCATCTCTTGATGGATACTTTCTATAATTTTCTCACTCATTACAATAAAAATATTGTTGATCAATTTTGTGGTGGTGATTTCTCAGATATGACAGTGGATGAACTCAAGAAAATTTTTAATGAACTAAAACAAAAGTCCCAACATAAAATAACAAGGAAGAGAGTAATCCATAGGTATGAACCTAATTCCCAGACTGCTATAGTTAACAAAAATTCTCTTATGGATTTGTGTACTCATTGGGGGATATATGGTCATTCACATTTTTTTTGTCCTAACTTTGATCTCTCTGTGAAGCCTAAAGAGAGCTCCCAATTTGCTGACTTTAGGGCTTGAAAAAAAGCTATCAATAACCCATTCTCAAATCAGTTTAATTATGGTAATAAAAATCATCCAAACTTATCATTAAAGGAACCAGGTGCGTTGAAACAATATGGTGCTCCTGTTTACCCACAAAAATCCAGACCTTCATTCCAAAATCGATTTAATGTTGAATCCTCAAATTCTCAAGTGGATGTTAGGGGTATGTTTCAACAATGAAAATTTGATTCTCAAAAGGATGATTTAGATTCCCAAAAGGCTAGACTTGATTCAGATTGGGATGAAACAAATTCTAGAATTCATAATCATGAGTTACAAATGGTTCAACCAGCTAGCAATCTAAGAGGAAGAGACAAGAGAAAATTACCAAGCAAAACAATGATGAATCCGAATGAAAATTTTGTGGTTATAACTACCAGATCTATTTTGAAAACTCAAGATCATATTAGTGGAAAACCTAGGCAAGTTGAACATGATGTTTTAGAAGAACTTGAAAATGAAAACGTCAAAAATACCAAATCTTGAAATTTGGATAGTGGTGTCCAGGAACAATTAAATGATAAAAATCCAACTAAAAAAGCCTAAGAAAAAAGGAAAATGAAGTGGGGACTTATTATGGAGGCATAGAAAAAGGTTAAGCTTGAGGATGAGGAGAGTGATCTACCAATCTTGAATAATTATGTTCCTCCCATACCTTTTCCACAAAGACATAAAGAGAATAATGAAACAGATTACTTGAAATTCCTTCAATTCTTTAGGAGATTAAATGTCAATATCCCCCTTTTAGGCTTTGAATAAAGTTCCTTATTGGTTTAAATTTATTAAAATATTCTTAGAAAATAAGAGGGATTGAGATAAGTGTTCAATGATTACTTTGAATGAGGATTGTAGTGAAATTGTTCAAAATAACATTCCTCCAAAATCAAAAGACCCATGTTTCTTTATCATCTCTTGTAAAATTGGAGTTAATGGGGAGATTAGGCGCATGTATGATTTAGGTGCTATAATCAACCTTATTCTCTACTCCTTATGCATGAAGTTACGACTTTGGGAGCTAAAACCAACTTCAGTTTCACTACAATTGGCTAATAGGTCACATGTTTTTCCTTATGGGAGGGTAGATGACTTGTTAGTTTATGTAGGAAATCTCACTCCTTACTGATTTTCTCATTCATGAAATGGATAGTGATAATAAGGTTCCAATCATTTTAGGAAGGTCGTTTTTAGCCATAGTTGGAGCTATTATTGACTTTTGAAAGGGTAAAGTGACCCTTCTGGTTAGTGATGATTAAGAGGAGTTCCATGTTTTCAAAGAGTCACTATTGTGGTTAGTTGTATGTTAATTGATGTGGTTGAGGAAATGTATAGATATTCAGAATTATACTCATTTTCCTTTTGTGGTATAATTGAAATATATGTTAATGACCATTTTCAATAAATTTTTGTCGAATATAAATCCACACATGAGTTGGAGAGGCTAGGGAAACTTGAGAACCAAATAAGGAAATATATTTATTAGGAACATGAAGTGGTCCATCCACACCCAAAATTTCACGTTGAAGGGGTTTTCAAGCTGATGTTCAAAGTTCACAACCCTCTCTTGTTTCCAACTTGGAAATAGCCTCAAGTTCCCATCATCACGAGAAGTGTGAGTCTATTTTTGTCGCTTCTTTTGCTGAATGTGAGCGTTTTAAGGCTGAATAAAATTTTTGGGTTAGTGTTGATCCTTTAGTTAAAGATAATGTGTCATCCTGGCCTATTCAAAGTGTTGAAAGTGAGACTCATGGATTTTTTTTTTCAGATTCAGATAGCAAGTCCACCCCTTCCATTTTAATCTTTTTTGAATAATATTTTTATATTATTATGCTTAAATAATTCTTGTAGAAGTTTGAGGATATTTCCCATGCAATACTAAAAGTATAAGAATCTGAAAATTTTGTCAGCAGTGGGCAATTTTCTAAAATTATTGAGTCATTTTCTGATCCTTCTTCTTTCCATAATTTAAATGACGATATTTTTTCCCATAATTTCGAGAATTTTATAGATTATCTTTAGGAATCATTATCTACTTCACCAAAGGAAAGTTATTTCTGAGCATTATTCTAAGGATAATAGTGAGTTGTTTATAGAAACTGTTGCGCCTGATTCTGAATCGTTCAATCCCTCAAGTGTGGGGGAGCATTTGGGAAGTGAAGTTGTTCCTTCCATTGAAAATATATGGATACTTATTTATGTGTTAGATTATCTATTTTAAGTTCTTAACCCTAAAGCTGGTGATGGAAGGAGGTTAAATAATAGAACTATAGATTATTTAGGAAGAGTACTATGAGAAGCTGGAGTGTTTAAAGCCCTGAGAGAACAATAATTTTTTTTCTCAACAATCAATGACATGAAAACCAATAAGGAATCACACCCTTTGAAAGATCATAGATAGAAATTATTATGGGATAAATTATTGTTGAAGAATTTAAATTTAAGTTTCATGGGAGGCAACCCATGATTTTCTTTGTTGCCTTTTATTTTTTAGTTTTATTGAATAAAATTTATTCTACTCTATTGTGTGCCGCTCTCCATTTTCTTAAAACCCCAAATTTTTTCTTAGGCTAATTTTGATTACTTTTTATGAATGGTTTTAATCTTTACCTTTCTTTTTTGATACTTCCATAGAAGAGGCTGGGCGTGAAACAACGTTCAAGGAGATGCATTTTTGAAGAAAATTGGATAACACTTCCCTAAATATTTTCTATTGTTTAATTTTATTTTGATCATTAAATTCTAACAAATTATGTTTAAATTCTTCATTTTGTAGGATTTGAAATTGTGTTTCGCCAGTTGAGTTGATCAAGGCGAAAGAAAGGGGAGGTTTCTTTTGATGAGAATCAAGTATTAAAGTTATATTCTAAGGGAGTTAAAATTCAAATTCTGATACTTTATTTTTTCTCTTATTTTAATTTTCTGCTTCCTAATGCGCGAGGTTTTATAAATGATCATAGAGTTCTTATTTTTTTCTTTTATATACTGATTAATTATGTAAAACCTATGGGTCATTGCTCTTGTTTTAATTATTTTTAAATAATGATTTTTTTCCTTACATGACCATATTTGTTCCATAATGATCATCTTTTTGAAATTCAAAGTGTTAGCTTGAAAATTATCTAAAAATTATCTATTTGTTTGCTTGAATTGTTAATTAATTACTAGTATGCGTTCTTGCACATGTTGTGATAGTTTAATTTGATGTGGAAAATAATTTTTTCAACATTATTGTGACAAATAAACATGAAACACTCATTACTGATTTAGAAAATGTTAATGAACTTTAATTGACTTCATTGTTTCCTCCTACTTTTACATTAATCAATGGGGAAATTATTGGGATTTATGTGTAGGGGAGGGGTCTTTAAATGTGATAAAATTTAATTCACTAAGGTCAAATCGAAACCTTTAATTTTTTTTTCAAAATTGTATGTTTTTAAGAATCACTTGGGAATTTTCACACGGTGAATTTTTTTTCTAAAATTCAATGGTTGTGAAGCCACTTTAGGGATGTTAATTTTTAATACCTCTTGGATTTAATTGAGTGAATATTTTTTCTTTTCCTCTAGACAGAATGGAATTTGATAAAATATTTGGAGGTTGACCTATTATTTTTATTTACTTTGAAATTTTTAATTTGAATTTAGATCGTAAGATATGCATCCAAATGGGTTATGAATTGAAAATCCTAATCTAGGTTGAACTCATTATTTCATTCTTTTGTTATTTATTCATCAAACTTTACAATGAGATATTTCTTCAACTAATAAATGTTCACTCTACCCCATCCAAAGTTTTGTATATTTATTATGGCTTTTTAAAATATGTGAGTCTATTTACTTGGAGGTAAAGAGAAGTTTGGAAATTTTAGTTGGATGAAAATTGAGTTTTGTTAAGATCTCTTTAAAATTTCCAATTTAAATATTTTTTTGTATAACAACTACCAATTTTACACTAAAGAAATTTTTTGAGAGGAAACTCATTTTTGACTACTTGAGAGAATTCTTGAGAAAAAATATTTATAAAAATTAATTTTTTGTGGCATTTCGACTTTTCCATTTTGAGATTTATTTCGTAATGGTGAATGTGTTTAAATATTGCTTGATGACAAGAAATGTATTAAGTGTGGGCGAATTAGATGTGGCCTTAAATTAAAACTATTTTCCATATCTCTTTTATTGTCAAATTATGTTTTAATGCTTTATTTTACATTAATCAGGATAATTATATTTTTTGGTTAATTTATCATAATTGTATTAAACTAATCATATTATTAATTAAAATGACCTTTTTATTGTTAAACATTTCAATTGTTCATTCTTTTAATTATTTATTAATCTTTGTTTTATTCTTTTATTGTTTAATTGTTGTTCTATGTATTTATTTTTTTATCTGGTTTTATTTTTTGATTTTAATCTATTAATTTATTATATTAAGTTTAACATTTAAATTATTTTCATTAAACTTTTAATTTTTATTCACAATATGTATAATTATTTTATTATTTTATATTTTCTTTACTTAATTAATTTTTGAGTTTATCATTTAAAAAAATGTTTTTAACTATATAAATATATTGAATTAATTTTAATCGATGGTTAATTTATTTTTCATTTATTTCTCATTAAATAATTTAATTATTTTTGTTTCTTTTTATTGTAGAAGAAGTGTTAAATGATTTTGGATTTCCAATGTGTGAGTTGAATTTTATCCATGCTGGATGAAATGATGTTGTGTTGGCCGTATGACAAACTCGAGTAACATAATTTGGGCTGAGTAACTTATTTTTTGGCCATTTTCATAACATAATTTTCTCCCCAATAAGATTATATGTTACACATGGATTTTTCATAAGATAATCTATAAAACCTGTGTAAAAGAATTTCTTTTACGAGATGTTAATCAAAGTAAAAGGGGAAAACACCCCTGAATCATTCAAAAAATTGAAACCAAAGGAGACTATCTAAACTTCAACTTTATGTACCTTAAAAAAATCTATTCTGAACCGAGTTTGGTTTTAGAGAGATCAACTGAGTCTGACTGAACTAAAGTCGACTGTGGCAAAAATTCCGATGATGTTTTTCATCAGATTAAGATCTTTTGAAGCCGATGACGCTCTGAGTTTTGGGATTTCATATATAGATGGAATCAATAGCTGATTTAATGTGACAGTGTGGGTTGAAGGAGGTATGATGGTGGACAGATATCTTATTTTTTTTGTGTCCATCGAAGATATACGGGGATGAAGCTTCTTAGAGAAGCTTCATTTCAAGTGGAACTGATCTAGTTGAAGTGGTAGATGCTGGTTCTATTCGAAGTGGAGATAGTTTGCATTGCCTTAGAAGAAGGAAAATCAAGATTAAGAATAATTTGAGATCAAGGCATTTTTTTTGCTGGGGATGAACCAATAGAAGGCAGAGGTTAGTTGGGAATCAGTGAGCCAAAGAATAATAGAGATGATCAAAACCAACCACTGCATCAAGTTTGTATGGTTTTAGTTTTGGGATTCATTTATGTCTTTGTTTTCTTGTAAGCTATTTAAAACTCTTCGTTGATGCTCGATGACTGATTAATCCCCGAGATGCTGATGCTGATCGAAGTCGACCTAACGAGACTTGAGGTTCAAGATGAATGTACCATTACCTCATAATTTGGTTTTTGTGCTTCTGTGAATTTATGATGCAAGTTGTCTAGAGATAAAGATGGGCCTTGTCTGATCCCCATGATCCTGCTGGAATATTGGGAATGGGTGTACTCAATGTGCTCAATTAATTTCCTCAATGAATTTTTTCCTGTGATGTACTGAAACCACAATTTCTATGTTAATGGAAGTTTGTGACATCATATCTTGTTGGATCGTGTCCTATGATTGTATTTCCCAAGTTCATGAATTATCTAGAGTGGGGGAATTACAACATGGGGGATATTTGGATGAATTAAATGAATTCAGGCATGTGTTGGGGTTTGTTGAAGTGATTTTCTAAGGGGACACTACAGTGACATAAATACTTGGATATAACAATTTTATTTAAAAGAAACCATTTTTTTCAAGGAAATTAGTTGAAAATTTAGGAGTGAAATATAAAAATGAAAATGTGGGGGAGAGACACATTCTGATTTTTGGTGGAGAGAGAGGAGGCGGAACGTAGTGCTGGCCACAATGATAGACCAGCGAGAGCTCAAGATGGAGAGGGGATTGATCTTGATAGATAATATTCCATTATATTTTCTTGCTTCTTCTAATCATTAATTTAGTGATGTATTTCTTGAAAACAGTTGTAGTTATTATTCCAAATAAGCATAGATAAATACTTTTAGGGAATTAGATAAGTATGAATAGAATTCTTAATATGTTCTACTTAACTTCCAAGAATTTTTAAGTGAATATTTAAAATTGAAGATCTCAATTTCATTCTTAATAACAAACAACACTACATTATTTTATGAACCGACTGATGACTTTAGAGAATACTTTTCCCTTGAATATAAAATGAAGTACTAAAAATGGAAAAGGATAGTGTTCTCTTCTCCATTAAGAACACTTATTCTCTTGAGCGATGATTGAAATATTGTTACTAAGGAAGATTGAAGATCTTTAATAAACACTAAAGCGAGATCTCAAGGGATCATCACACTTTATTATCATCATTTTTATAATTGTGGAAATCATAAGCAGTACATAAAAATCTTTTAAATCAATTTATATTAGTTTGATCTCTCTAAGTGTCCATCACTGATTATTCCATTCTCTCTGATTGTTGTTTTTCTTACGTCACTTACTTTTCACATTTTATCTTCTGCTACACCAACATCCCGTTTACACCTCCACAGTTTCAGTTTGTTTTTATTTTTGTTGTTTCATTTTGATTCGGTCACACTCATTTCGTTTTCCCTATAGAATATGATACTCATACTTTCCACTATTCTAGTAGTTAGTAGGTTTTATAAATAATTTAGTTATTCAAGTTCTCAATGAAGATATTATCATTAGGGTATGGATAAAGTATGAATTGAGAATTTATTAAATCATCCTATCATTATTATTTTTTATGTAATTTTAGTGACTGGCTTTCTGGTCAACCAGTCAGTGTATGTTGGCATGACCATGAGTCAATATGATTTTTTTTCTTGTGCATTACATCTTATATAGATTTTTATATTTTATTTATTTTATATAATTTGATGGTGTTTGTTTTATTTTACACACCTATATATACATTGATATAGGGGAATAGTCTCATCACAATACCACCCTACACCCCCAATTATAGTCGGTGGCCTCAGAAGTAAGCAGAGTAACACTTGAGGCCTCAATAGCAAATTCTTCAGTTTAGGAACCACTTAGTGGTCATAGGAAGATATAGGATGTTACAAAGTGATATCAGAGATTTTATTATATTTTAAAATTTGAGGATGGCGGATAGAGAAAAGGAACGTGTAAGAGATTACGACCGGCTTAATACTAGGGTGTCATAAATACTTTTTTTGATGCGATTTCCAGGTTACTAGGGATAGGGATTTCAATTATTTGTTTTCAATTTTGATGATTTATGATAACAACTAGCATGATGCACATGAGTTTGGGATTTTGGATTTATTTTTTTAGCTCCTAGACCATTGTCAAGAGGCTTGTATAGATCAAGCATATATCGAATGTAGGGTTAATATAGAATATATATTCTTGTGTGTGCATGATATCACAAATAGATACATTACATCTGTTTAATGTGTAAATTACTACTTATATAGTGTTTTCAATATACCGTGTTATTGGAATTCCTACTCAATTAAACTATTGTATATTTTCTTTGATAAAAGGTGATGTGAATCTGTGATGAGGTTATTCTTGATGGATATATAGTGCCTTAGTGTATGATATGTATAATGACCCCGATTTAGTTTTTATTTTTATTTTATGCCCTAGTGATTGAACCCTTATGGGTGATCAGGGTGTTAGTTCTTGATATAGAAAAGGGATTAGATATATAAAATGACAACAACAACATCTTTGGTATTTTCACATCCATCTTCTTGGTGGAATTATTTTTAACTGAACATTATGAATATGTTATTCTTTAAATTGATCATCATGTAATGATATCATCATATATGTGAATGTGATAGGGTGAGATCATGGTTCCCAAGGTGATGGTCTCATATATAGTTATCCTAAGGATCCATGATATAGTAGGATGACGAGATGGAATGTGATGTATGATAAATAAATGTATATGTGTGAACCTAAGGTCAGTGTTTTAGGATTTCAAGTGTCAATTTTCATTTGAAATGGGAACACAATGGCGTTTTTAGTGATTTATGTTTTATATGAGACATGGTGTATATGCTATGTGGGAGACCCTAGTTCCCTAGAGACATGGTTCATGGTATTATTGAGTTAGCGATTATAGTCAATATGAGATGTGATATGTAAGGGAAACCTAAGTGAGGGGTTAGCTTGATTTTTGTGTTCCTTATAGAAGAGGAAGAAGCATGGGTGGATGCATTTAGTTATGAGGACGGTGTATGGGATGTTTTATTAGAAATATGGTATATGTATCTGAGGGCTTTGGGCTTTCATGACATAAAGAACTTAGAGTGATTTCTGTATCAAGTCTGGTTTTGAGGTTAGTATTAGCAGTATGAATTAATATATTGAATCTTACTATATATTTTGTGTGTGGTAGATTCTTTTGGTTTTGGAATGACGCCCAATTTGATAACTATTTTTTTAGTAGACCATAACATAGGTTAAATTCCCAATTTTTAAGAGGAGAAATGATGGTCCCTATGACTAGATGAGATTGGCATGCCATAGGGAATGGTCAATTATGTAGTCAATAGAGTCTTGGTATGTTGATGAAATTTAACTAATGGGTTTATTAGTAGGATTATAAAACTAGATTGTACATGAGTTTAAATACCTTGGGTTCACTAAAATTGAGATGTTACACACTAGTTTCATGTGATGCTATTTGAGTTTTGGATTAGTGAGTGGCTGTGTGCGAGCTGGGGATGGAAGGTTCTAGTGGAATGTATATGGGTTGGGTATCCAGAGAGGCTTGATAACATAAGAAATGTTCCAATATTATGAGAGGTGACTTCAGAGATGTATTGGGGTTCTGTGATGCGGTCAACCCAGGGGTGTTCCTTGAGAAGTATTATCAGAGAAGAATGAGGATGGAACCAGATGAGGTTGTGATCAAGGAGCGGTATAAGAAAATCCATATTATGCAGAGTGAACAAAAGGCTGATAGAAGGTGTAACCCTCATACTGAATAGAATATAAATAGGTTCAAAGAAATATGTTCCTAGAGAGTGAAGAATAGGTATTTATTAGTTGTTAATGATTAGTGCTCAAGTATGTGTGGGACAGTCACATCCTGTCATTTTATGAAGTAATAGACAGAGAATGGGCTTGGAGGTATGATGTGATCCGAGGGTGAGTTGCATTGGTGATACTCCAATGCTCAGGGTGAGAGCATGAAAACCAGTTAGGTATGTCAAGGATCCAACTATAAAATTACACCAAAATTTGGATTTATATTTTAGTGTGGGTATTTGAATGATCTCAGAATATGGAGACCCAAACATTACATACATAAATATTATATCTTATTAAATAAATATTCAATAAATTTTATCATGAATCCGTGATATAACCATAAAGTTTTAGTTTCTTTGGAAACATGGATACATAAATAACTCATACATAAACGATTTACATCATCTCCCACTAAGTTCTTCACTACTAAAACACTTCATAGACATACCCTACATAAAAATTTTCATCATAACATGGGGAAACGAATCATAAAAATAGTCGATCTTAGATGTTCAATAATAGTAAACATAAGAAATATTAATCAATGATAACAAGTGATCATAATATAATAATAAGAGTATAAGAACATGATCATAACTTACAATAAACAAACTCAATTAGTCAAAGATTATTAATCATAAATCATGTAATAAAGCTTTATCATAAAACACATAATTTGTAAGTGTATGAAATCGTCAACATTCAATCATGAGCCATGAGAACATATAAAAAGCATAATACTTATGTTTGTGGAATACACATAAGAATATAAAATAATTTCATATGTCAATTCTCATAATTAAGACTATCATAGTGGATTGGGTTTACACCCCATTCCATCATATTTTTAGTTAAGGTTTTCTCCTAAGACTATCATAGTGGATAAATTCCCTTACTAAACAGAGTTCACTTCCCATTCAAGTCCTTATTATCTCATGAGATATCCATTATTAACCAATGCATTATAAGGATATTTAATTTTAGGTTCTCCTATTACATAATAAAAACCATACATATGTGTGCCAGGATATTATAAAACATTCATCATATCATCATATCATAACTTGTGGAAAGAAAATGAGTTTCCTCAACATTTCATTATTTTATCATTGCATAACACATATAAAATAAATAGGTTTCGTAAACATATCATAATCATAATCATAAACCATCCAGATAAATAATGAGGACAATATCAGTGGATTATATCCATAGTAAATCATAATTAACATTACAGAAAGTTATCATAGAAAAAAAATTTCATCACAATATCATTAAAATATTTGTTGGGGAGAATATAGTTTTAATTTTGAAATCACCTATTTAAAATCCAAATATTTACAAACTATTATGTAAAACATTTTATTTCAAAATAAACTTGTAAAAAAATAATGGGCACTTCAAAACATGGAGCAGTCATAATGGTGGAAATTTCATTCATGTCATAATCATTAAAAAAATATTATGTTCAAACATTTGGTAAATTATATTATTTAGAAAATGATAAGAATGTTATTTTTTAAAACATTTTAATAAAATGTCCTATATGGGTAAAATTACTATAAAAAATAAATTAATAATATTTATTAATATTTTAGAAAAAATTAGTATGAATGAAAATGGTTTTTTCAATTAAAAGAGGATAAATAAGTTTTACTTTTCATAAATATATTTTCTGAACCATTTTGAGTTTGAAAGATATAGAAATGGTCATAAAACTTCAAAATTCAAAAAATTACCAGATGATAATAATAATTAAATGTTTTATCAAATAAGGATCATATAATTTTCTCAATATAAATTCAATATTAATATATCCTGATAAAAAAGTGATTTAAACATAAAAATCTTAACTCAGGAATATATTTCTTTATACATGTTCAAATTTACTTTATAATTAATATATATTTTATATACATTTAATGAACCAACCATAAAAATTAATTAAATTTATTCTTTACATAATAATTAATTTTATTTTATTCTTGAAGGTAATTTAGGTTTGGAGTTTTATTTAAGTAGGTAATCACCCTGATAAAATAAAACATTACAACACAAAGTTGACTCTTTTACTCAGTATCCATTTTTTACTCTATATAAAACATTTATGATATATAAAATTTTTATTTCATGACATTTATTTGAAATTTTTATCTTGAACTCATCCTTGTACCGATCCATCCTTAAAAACCTATGAAATTTTTTTGAAAATATGGGACGAGCACACAAAAATCTCACAAAAAGTTTTCTTTTTAAAGGTAAACTTTTAGCTCAAAATACACATTTTATTTCACAAGAATTAATCTTCACTGCCTGAATATTTTCATAAAAAATTTCATATGAAATATTAATGGAAACAAATACTCTTAAATTTTTCTTTTAAATCATGAAAAACTCATGACTTTTTTTTTCAAAAACATGTACATTAAACCCTTAAGATGTAGCAAGACATTCCTTTAAATATAAGCTCATTAGATTACCATATAAAATAAAAATATTTTCATAAAAACCCATATAATTATTAGATAAATCATGTAGATAAATTGGAACATCATTTTTATATCACTCTTATAATCACTATTACAAAAGGAATAACCTACATGGTAAATTCTAATAATCTCTTAGTAGATACCTAAATGGTTAACTAAGCCTTTTTACCCAATGCATTAGTGAGATATATCAAGATCACCCAACATCATTAGCTATATTGGGCTGACTTGTCATCAAAAAAAAATATCAGAGATCCATAACATAGTCATAACACATGGATTCTTTCATTTTTATCATTATTATTATAAAGATATTCCTTACACTAATAAGAAAAACATTTCTGGGTATCAAAATATCCATTCCATTTAAAACCATTTTTGAAAATAACCAAAATAAAGGAATAAAGATTTTTTTGAAGAAAAGAAGAAATCATTTAAAGTAATATAAACATAAAATAACAGTTATGGTGGTTTTCAGAAACCATTTATGTCATATATGTTAAAATATAACTTTCCTTATTCATTTTTTTTCAAAACATTCAGTATAAAATAAATTATATGATTCCTTAAAAAAACCTATAATAGAAGGTGAAATGTGACCTTATTTTTAATTTATAATTTACTTATATCAATATAAATAAATTCATAAAATTATATTATAAATATATACATGGAATGAAAATATGTAGAAAATAAAACTTGAAAACATTTGAAACAAAAATTTTAAGGTAATCCATCCCTAACCTTGAGTCCATCTTGTCACGTACATTACTTATCTTACCTAATAATAAAATTATATTAATTAATTAATTTAATAAGAACCATTTTCAAATTCATTATTCCTTTTATTTTTTTATTACCTTGTTATATACAATTACATAATCCATTATGTTCAAGTCAGATTTTTTGATGATATTCATCACATGTGTCCAAAATGAATTTAGTATGTTGACAATGGAAAAAGAGTTAATTATTACATAATATTTGGAATAATAATCATGAAATATTTTTCATTTTAATACATTAATAATAAATTTAAAATAAATTATGAAACATGGTTAATAAAAATGATTTACGTTACAATCATTGAGATGGTATGCCATACTTACGCATGTGTAACGTGTTTATTTTGACACATACGTGATAAAAAGAAGTTAAGTTTAATTTAACCACTAAATAACGGTGATTATAAAGGAAATATAATATTAATTATTTAAATACAATTATATATAGTTGAAATATGATGTGGTCATGATAAATGAATCACATTGATCCAAAGAGGTGGTAATCCACAATTGCGCATGAACAACATTACCATTTTTCAATGGATGAAATGGTAAGAAATTTGATGATATATTTTCTATATATAATGAAAAATATTTCATGAATATATATATATATATATATATATATATATATATTAAATCCATCATTATTACCCTCAGTGAGATGTGGTGATGTAAAAAAATTACATCGTTTTGTGAGACAGCAGTTCTCCATACACACGAACGATGTTTCTATTTCCCATTTGATGGAAGAAAGAGATATATATAGGTTATAACATTAAAAAAACCATATCATTATTTGGAAAATATCTTGTTTTTTATTTCATACTATTTTTAGAATATTTTAAAGAGTTAGTAGAATAATTAAAACCAATACACTTGGTTATTAAACTATACCTCTTCTTCAGACAACCCCTTTAGGTTTATAACTAATGCCTTCCTAAGATGATTTTTTGATAAAATTTTGGTATCTAGAAAGTAGGATGTATTTAATTAATGGATTTTAGTATATCATAGATAAATATAAATTCTTATTAAGTTTGTAGAAAAGATAATAGGTGGTATACTTTTATATGTATGGTAGAGGAAACACTTGGTTTTTTTAAAAAGATTAAAATATATTAATGTATTAATCAATAAAAAATATACCAAAATGGAAAAATTATAAATATTAGATGCCATATGGTGGAAATAAATACATAAAATAGTATTTAGATACGTTTTTATGTTATTTTAACCCTCATCTCTTTAGTTTAGCCCCTGGTAAATCGGTTTTAACCTTAATATAAAAAAATATTTTTAGCACAAAAAAGTTTTTATACCAAATTAATGTTTAATTTTGATTCAATAAACATTTATTGGATTATTTTTAATCAAAATTAACTAATGGAATTTTAAAACTAATCTATAATTTAATGCTTCTTTGTAAATACTTGGACAAAAATGACAAATTTGAATAAAAATCAGAATTTATCACTATTAATTAAAAAATCATACATTTCAGAAAAATATCACAAATTCATCCTAAGATAATTTTGAAATGCTAAATTTAAAATATAAGTTCATATTTAAAAATTAAAATTTTATAATTTTGAGGTAAATATATTAAATAAAACCATATAATGTATGAAAACTCAAGTTGGTTAGAAATAATGTTTTTTCCTTTTGATTAAAAAATTACATAATATTATTATAATGAATATAATTTTATTAATTATAATTAATTATTATTATTAAGTCATGAAAATTATTTATATAACCCTTAGATGGGTTGTTACATTCTTTAGAAATTTTGTCAATTGTGTACTCAAAATTTTATTCATTACTCAAAAAGTGCAGATAGTTTTCCTTCATAGAATTTTCTAATTCACATGTTTCTTTTTCAATCATATAGATACTAAACAAAAACCTAACCTGATGAATCAATTTATTCCACAACACATGAACTCTGAATTTAATAATCTGTAATGGTTGTTCCTTATAAGTATGTTTTTCTTCCAACCGAACAACTTTAGGTATCAAAATAAGAGATGCATATGGATCATATTTTTTTAATAATGAATCATGAAACACATCGTTTACTAGGGATAAAATCAAAGGAATGACGGATTGATAAGAAACAAATCCAATATTATTTATAATTTTATATAGTCTAATGAAACATAACTAAACATTTTTTATTTTCCAAAATTCATAACAATTTTCATTGGAGATACTTTAATAAAAACATGATCAACATCCTCAAATGAAATATACTTCCTTAAATTATTTTTATAGATTTTTTTTCTTCTGTGACCCATTCTCATGTGTGTTTTTATCTTCATCACCTTCTTGACCATTTATTCTACCAATTATAGTCCAAAAAACTTTATTTCCCCAACTTCATCCTAGAAAGTTGGAGTTTTACACTACTTTACATATAATGCTTCAAAACATGCATTCTATATATCATAATGCAAAATATTATTATAAGAAAAATAAAATAATATCAAATGTTGATCCAAACTTCCCAAATAATATATTTAACAAGATCAAATCATATTCTCTAATTCATGAATCTTTCACAATGAATACAAATCAATTTGAGGATGAAAGGATGTGCTGAAATGTAATTCAGTACACAATGGATTAAAATGTCCATTTTAGAAATTGGAGGTGAATCTAAAATCATGATCAGATAAAATGGAATGTGAGAATAAATTTAATTTAATTATCACTTTAACATAACTTCAATAATTTTTATCAAAGTAATATTATCTCAAATGGGAGGAAGATGGGAA
Organism: Viscum album; assembly: GCA_963277665.1. Classification (NCBI taxonomy): domain Eukaryota; kingdom Viridiplantae; phylum Streptophyta; class Magnoliopsida; order Santalales; family Viscaceae; genus Viscum; species Viscum album. The sequence goes on from OY728132.1 coordinate 378,125,339, forward strand.
GATTTAGTAAATCGATAAAAAATTATCTAAGTATAATTAATACCAAGAGATTTTTATTTGGAAATGCCACTATGAAATCCATGGATATATTCACCCATCTCTATTATGGAACTAGCAATAACTGAAGCATCCCATTCAATTATTGCCATTTGAATTTAACCTATTTACAATTCAATCATTTTATAGTAAAATTAGAAATACCTTTTATCATTTTTTACCACCAAAAATGTTCTCAAAGGTCTCAATAGTTTTTTGTGCTTCTTGGATAAATAGAAAATAGAGAACTATGAGCCTCACTCAATAGTTATTTGTCCAATTGGGAATCACTTGGAACACACAACCTCATTATAAATTATATAACACCTTATTCATCAATATTAAATTCTTTCAACTTTTATTTCTTAACTAATTCTGCCTTTTCATGTAACTAACCTTATTACTTTTGAGTTTTCTTAATTTTTTTTTGAAAATATTATTATACTGATAACTAAAACAAACTATAAGGATTTCCAGCATTTAAAATTTATAAGCCAACATTAATAAAATCATTAACTAAATGATCGTGTTCCAGACATAGAATGGTTAATGTAGCATTGTCTTTCTAACTCAAAGAATTAGCTACTCTATTCTATTTACCAAGATGGTAATGAATTGTGTAGTCACTATCCTTCATAAATTCCATTCATCTCCCCTGTCCCATGTTTAGCTCTTTCTAAGTGATTATATAATTTATAATTTTATAATATGTATATATATTTCACACTTTTCTCTATAAAAATTATGTCTCTAAATTTTAAAAGAAAACACTAAAGTCTCTACTTCAAGGTCATGTGTAGGATAATTTTTCTCAGGGGGTTATAATTGATGTGAAGACTAACAAACTACTAGATCATTATACAATAAAATACAACATGTTCCCTTCAAAAAAGTATCATTATAAATAATAGGTTCACTATTTCTGGATGGGGGGGGGGGGGTAAAATAGATCATTCATTAATATTTTTTTATCAATTACTAGAAACACTCATTTCATTTTTTTATCCTGCCGAGTCTAACTCCTTTTAATGTTATCATAGTTATTAGGATATATAACAATGAAATGTTTTCCAAAAACACCCAATAATAGCCTATTAATACAAGAAAACTTTGAATCTTAGTAAATTTTTTAGGTATTTTCTATTTATCAACCACTTTAGTGTTAGTAAGATCAATAGATAAGAAATATTTTTCATTATATATCCATGTAATGAAATCTAATGTGACCAAAAATACCATTTTATAATTTTTCCATATAAATTATTTTCATTTAGGGATTTTAGAAAATTCTTTATAATTTTTTCATGATACTCATAAAATTTTGAATAATCTAAAATATCATCAATTATCGCAACCATAAATTTATCCAAATATTCTTGGAAAACAATATTAATATGATCCATGAATATAAATGGTGAATTTTTTAACCCAAAGGGAATAACCCCAAACTCTTATTGACCATACTTAGTTCGAAACACAATATTAGGTACGTCAACCTCCTTCATCTACATAAGAGAGCAACCAGACTCATGATCAACATTATAAAAATACTAATCTCTTAGAATATGATAAAACATGTCATTGATATAGAGAAACATATATTTATTCATAACAGTGATGTTATTAAATGATGTATAATTAATAAAAATACTTATGAAGCCATCATTATTTTTAACAAACAAAAAAGGATCACCCCATAGTGAAGTGGTAGGATGAATGAAACCATTATCAAGAAACTCTTGTTACTACTTTTTAAATTATATAATTTATACTTAAAAATAATCTATAAGGGGGTTTTGAGATTGTATTAACATTATGCCCTAATTTAATAGTAAACCCAATTTCGTGATTTGCTATAATACTAGAAAAATCATCAAAAATACATCTAGATATTATTTTAATACCATGAAACCATTAATATAAACATTTTTCTTATTTTCAACAACATGACCAGGGTAACATCCATTTCAATATCTTAACAGTTTCTCATCTTCTTAATATGTTGTCAATGGTATATATTATTTCATATATAAAAATTAAAACTCATTTTTGAAAATAATTTTTTTTGTCTCTACAATCTAACTTAGCATGGTAAAATCAAAGTCAAAGAATACCCATAATAACCTAAAATTATAAAATGGGAAATACAATAAGGTTTATAAGTAAAACCATTACATAGATGATAAAATGGATATATTTGTAAATTATTGTTTCTATAATACTACACATAGGTGTTTTTTTACCAAAATTTCTGTAAGATACCAAATTTTATGGTGATGTATCATACTCATTATAGGTAATTTTACCCATTTCAATCCCATTTTGGTTGAGTCTTTCCTTGTGTGTGTTTGGTGAGTTTTAGAATCTTTTGAAGGGTTTTGGGCAGTGCACAATTGGCGCATGATTGACCCAAACCATGTTCCCACCCCTAGAAACAATACACAATGGGACTAATGGGGATTTCATGGTTGACACATAGTTAAAAAAACCATGAAACCACCTAGGAGAAACCATGAACCCCATAAAGTAGGGGTTCAAAGTTAGAGTGCATGGTTTTTCTAACTGTGCAGCCCATCCAGGAAACCATGCACAGTGTTATTAAAAGATCCAAAAAAATTAATGATTTTTTGAACCCCCATTTTATATCCACAATCACCCCCTATTAGCCTAATACATTTTCTATTTATCTTGGAATATCTCTAGATAAATCCTTGTCCTCTTAGACCCCTTATCTTATGAATTGATGATCTGGTGGAAGAAGACCAACTCCTCTTAGGTATGCAATCTATTCTTTGTTTAGGTTCCTCTATCCCTCTATCTATTTCATATTCCTACCATTAAGAGAGGGATGAATTTCCTATGATTGTTGATGATTTATATATTTTTCTTAATGGATCTTATTTTTTTGGATCTTGATCCTAGGTTTTGATCCTAGACCTCTTTAATTGATGTGAATCTGGCCATTCTACCTCAAATTAAGGGCTAAGGATGGGTGAGAATTCATCAAAGATCCTAATGAAGGTGTTATAATTTCTAATTCACATAGTATTGATCACGATATTGAGTTTTTAGTTGTATCATTCTATTTCTATATTGGTCAATTGATTTTAAATTTAAAAAGTGAATTGAACCCCAAAAAATTAAAAGACCCTTCCTAAATCCCTTTGGATCAGTTAGAGATTATGAGACTAGGTTTGATGGAAACCCATGGGGTGTGCCAATATCCTTGAAATTATGACGTATGGAATGTAAAAACGTAAATAATGGGATTATGGAATTGAACTAAATCAAAGTTTCAAGGTTTGATAATGGTATTTAAAGGGTTGATTGGATTAAACTTGAAGGGTTAATGAGTTGTGTAATAATTTATGATAAATAGATAAATGAGGAAATTTCTCATGTTTCTCCTTGTGATAAAGGTAAATAACCATAATTGTGTTTGATAATCAAAATGGCACACCCTATTGTAGATGATTGACAAGAAGTTAATTAATGAGGAACCTTGATATATATCTATATGAAAATTTGAACAATGATTTTTGGGTGATGGAATGATTCTCTTAGTACCAATGGGGTTTGGTACTTTTTCTATAGTCCCCTGATACATGCATTTGAATTGGTTTAGGACTGATACTTCATGTAACCATGATTTTGGTTCTAGACTGATGCACTAAGTACCTGTGATATTGTAACTGAATTGATGCTCCAAGTGCCCTATATATTAATTATAGTCTCAAGCTCTATGTATCTGTGATAATGGTACCCGAACCAATTATCTAGGATACTGAAGAGAAATAGGAATTAATCTGAATAATGAAATCCCATAAATGAATAATTCTAAAATACCCTTATGGTATGGTTTAGACTCTGGAATGAGCTAAAGAATGCTATCACCATTTTTATTTTATTCTTTATACAACTACATACACTGTTATAGTGTATATATTGATTTAGATGTTGTTGGTGGTGGTGCATTGATTTTTACTCACAAACAACTCAGGTCGTCATTTGGTACTTTAATAGACTTCATGTTTGTAGGGCATGATAAGGGAAAGAGATCTATGTTAGATGGATAAGTTGGGATTCAGGATGGAGCATGGATGAGGGAACCGAACATGATGTTGGGACCCACCTAGGAGTTCTCAGTGTGTCTTTATTTTGAGTATTCATTTGAAACATTATACTTATATGATTTGACATATCTACTATATTAGTTTATGGTTCTTTTACCTGTTCCGGATTCATCATATGACACTTAGTATTTATTGGATATTTATTATTGTATTGTCTTGGTTATTATTTATATTGATTATTTATATTGTATTCCTCTAATAAAGAGGTTATAGTATCCCCACATGACATATTTGACCTTTACTAATAATTAGGAACCTCTGTCATACTAGGAGGTTCACTTGAGGTCATGCAATGAACAGAATTGGGCAACCAATATGTGAAACCTAGTTTAGGTTGTCATAAAGGGGTATCAGGGGAGGTTTGCATATATTTTTAGTTGTTATATTATTTTAGGAAAGGTATAAATGATACTAGGATGAGTCAGGACTTGGTCATGAGATCGTGCTGGGGAGTAGCTACCTCATGTATAGGGAAAACCCAAGTACAAAGGGTGGGAATATTGTTCTTGGAGTTTACTGTTACAATTGGATGTTATTTCACCTTGGGTAATGTACTTGATGTGTGATGTTATTGTTTTCTAAAATTTTACTTGTTCCATAGTATGGAATGAGATTTGAGTATGCATACATCATTCTAGGCACTGAGAAATTTATTCTACATTCATCATATTAAGAATGTATAGAAAATCAAGTCATGAGTGGTTTATAGTGAATGAAAATTATTTTATTTATTAAGAATTTAAAAATTAAATGGTTCATTTAATGTAAGTTTAATGGTAAAAATGACTTTAAATATAGTAATTTGAATTTGGTTAAAGTGGGTGTATAATGGAAAAATTGAAAATATGAAAATTTGGTTACCCTATGTTAGCTATGAACCATGTCATGGATGGTATAGGGTTATGATAGTGCCCTAGTTTTGACTATGGGGAGGTGTATACAGGATGACTATTAAGACATTATGTGAACCTCTCTTGTATAAATGTGTTAATGATGTGTTATGTGTCTTAAGGTAGGTGTTTGTCATTGTAGTGACATGACTCAATGATGATATTTTTTGGTTGGATGACAAGAGGACATTATTGTAAATTTTCCTCCAATAGTGGGAAAAGATGCCACAGTAGTTCCAAATAAAGGGGATGGAGACCAGTTCCATGAGATCTTCACTCACTTTATGTAGTTCATGGAAAGAGACCCAATATGGGTTGTACAGAATATTTCTGATCTGACCTAGGAGTTCTAGTCATATCACCATTTTACCTTTACTGGAGAAGGTGGACCTACAATAGCTAGGTTATAGATTTAGTCAATATAGAAAATTTTTGAGCATTTAGAGACTCCCACTAATAAAAGAGTCAAGATAGATACTTATATGTTATGGGGTCAAGTGAAGCATTGGAGGGATATTTAGGCTTGGTATGAATAGTTGGAGGGAATGGTATGTAAGGAATTCCATGAGAATTTTTTGGAACTATTTTACCCAGAGACACTGACAGAAGATAGGGTGACAATGTTTATGTGGTTTTCCTAGGGGAACATGTTAGTGTTGGAATATATAGGCCACTTCACTGACTTGTAGAGCTTTGTATCAACATTGGTAGGAGATGAGGAAACTATGGCGAATGTTTTTTAGGATTGAATTAAATTCGAGATTAAGTCCTAGGTTAATATTTTCCATTTGAAGAAGTTTTTTGAGGTAGTGAATTAAGAACTTATTTATGAGGGAAACCTAAAAAAGGATTCCAGTAGAGGAATTGTGGTTTTTGATGGATGTCCAAGATGTATGCCTTACAAGGGTAGGAAGAATCAATTTGAGAATTTTAATCAGGAAAATGGAAAATAGAGTAGCTTGGGAGAATGATAAGTTACCCAGGGTAGTAATTGAGTGTTATTCCATCAATATAGTGGGATGGGTCACATTTTTAGTTAGTGTCCCAGACCACTAGTGGAGTTCCAAGCTTATGTAAGGATGGTACACTTACAGAGGTATTGCAGGAACCCTTGACCGATGGGTAGTGATGGAGTACCTAGGTTGAACCAAAGCATGATAAGGGGGACTTATACCCCATACCAGTTGAGATGTTGGAGTTCTACTGGTCATCCTAGTCTAGAGGAGGATGTAGTACTTTAGGGAAATAGTGTATATATTAGAAAAGTAGTGCAACACATGGGACTCATACTTAAGAAAAGGGTAGAGGGGATAGTTAGTTGCATGTAGTTCAGCCCACAATTATGTATAGAGAGGTTGGGCCACCAATAGTGAGAGGTATAATTCATTTGGATTATATACATTCTAGTGATTTATTTGATACAGGTGCCCCACATTCATTTATATCATCACAACTTGTGTATGGTTTGAGTTTGACAGTAGAGTTTTTGAGTGGGGTTATGAAGATCAACACTTTTTTGGGTGTATAGTCAAAGGAATTCTATCTATAAAAGGGATGTTTCCTCAAGTTTGTGATTATCATTTGATTTGGGATATTTACATACATGAAATTTTTGGTTTTTACTTCATTTTGGGTATGGAATGGCCAGTATCATATCGATCCCACATCAATTGTTACCATATGAGAGTAACCTTTAAATCTACTGAGGGTAAAATCTATGTTCCTCATGGAGAATGGGATATCCAGGTAGGCCATAAAGTTTTAGTTCATCAGTAACTTGGGGAGATCACCACCTAGGTTGCATTTATTTTATTAGATAACGAGGATGTGAAACCTTGTGTCCTTCTACCCATATTGGATTAGTTTTAGAGCATGTTTCCTTAAGAATATTTTAAGCTACCACATGAGATAGATGTTGAGTTTACAATTGAGCTTATGACTAGATCTAAACCAATTTCCATTATTCCATACTAAGTGGAACTAAAAAATCTTGAAGAGATGAAGAATAAACTAGAAGAATTGATAGATAAGGTATTTATCCATCCAAGTACATCACCATGGGTTTTCCTGGTTTAGTTTTCTAAAAAATATGATTATATATTGTGTTTATATGTCAATTACTAGAAGTTGAATCAGATTAAAGTTAAGAACTTGTATCCTCTTCCATGTATCCACAATATCTTTGAATTGATGATGGGTGCTTGTGTATTCTATGAGATCGATTTGAGGTCAGGGTATCATCAGTTGCAGGTAAGAAATTTTGATATACCACGAACTGCATTCAGGAGTAGATATGGCATGTATGAGTTCATTGTGATGCTGTTTGGACTCAAAAACACTCTTTTTGTGTTCATGGACTCAATTAATTAAATATTCCACCTATACATGGATCTATTTATGGTTTTTTTCATCAATGAAATACTGATGTACTCTTAGACTCCTGTTGATCATGAAAAACATGTTGACAATGTTCTAAATACATAGAGAGAGCATAGTCTATATTCAAAGATATCTAAGTTTCAATTTTTTATTTACAAGGTACATTTATTGGGTTACATCATCTCAGAGAAATGTGTGATAGTGGACCTAGATAAATTTTAGGTAGTTGTTTCTTGCGAGTATCCCAAGAATTTTTTTTAATATATGAATGTTATTCGGTTTAGTAAGCTATTATTATAGATTCATACATGAAATTTATCACTTGTAATAACCTCTTTTAGGCCTAACCAATAAGGGTATAAAATTTGAGTGTTTTAGAGAATATGAGAATTAATTCTAGGAGTTAAAGAAGAACTTGAGTACTACAAAGATATTGATCCTACTCGTGTCAAGGGAGGATTATACCATGTTTTTTGATGCATTTAGAATCAGACTTGGGGAAATTTTGATGCAAAGTGATCGAGTTATTTCATATAGATCATGATAGATGAGGCCACATGAATAGATTTTTCTTATGAATTATCTCAAGTTAGTGTTGATTGTTTATTCCTTAATGTGTTGGTGTCCTTACCTATTGGTTGAAAGGTTTATTTTTTATACTGACCATAAAAGCATAAATTAAATATTTTCACATTCAAATTCAAATCTTCATAAGAGAAAATGAGTATAGTATATTCAGTAATCTGACATTGAGCTAGCCTATACACCCAAGAATGGGAATAATGTTGATGATTCTTTTAGCTGGAATATATAGACTCAGGCAGTTCGAGAGTCTATATATGAGTGGAAGATGATGGATTTGTTAGTTGAGATACATATAGAGGCCTAGGATAGATAGGAGTAGATGAACCACATGTCCTTATCAGTTTATTATACACTTCTACGATAGATCAAGGAGATATAGTATGAGGATATGGAGTGTTTTTACTTGAGGGAAAGCCTTGATGATGGAATTTTACCTTCCGATTAGACTATATATGAGGATGAGACCATCTATATTCAAAACCATGTTGTTGTGCCTACATGTATGAAACATGAGTTGATACATGAGTTTCATTAATCAAAGTGGGAAGTGAACCCTGGTTTGACTAAAATGTTTGGTGAACTTTGTAGGAAATATTGGTGGCCAAGAATGAGGTAAGAGATTACAGGTTTCAGGAAATGTTTATACACATTTCAAGAAGTGAAGGATGATCATTAGTGACCTGGTGCTTCACTATAGCCATTTCCCATTTTGTAATGGAAGTGGGAATAAATTACCATGGACTTTGTGGTAGGTACTATGATTATTCCTCAAAATAATGATTTTATGTGGGTGATTTTGGACTTCTTGACAAAAGAAGATAATTTATTTCCAATTAGGGATACTTTAATGGTTGATTAGTTGAGTGATAACCTATTTTCACGGGGTTCCATGAATTTTAGTTTCAGATCATGACCAAATTTTTTAATTCATGCTTATGGAAAAGGTTTGTAGAATTCATTGGGTACTTAGGTGTTTCTGAGTATAGATTTTCACTCAAAGATATATATGACATCAGAATGTACTATCTAAGTTCTAGAGGACATGCTGAGGGAATGTTTCCTAGACTTTTGTGGGTATTAAAAGAATAATTTTGAGCTGGCTACATTCAATTATAGAAAATTTTATCATGAGACCATACATATGACACCACATGAGGTGATTTATAATAGTCCATCAAGATCACCTTTATATTTGATGGAGGTGGGTGAGTTAGAGTTTTTAGAACTGATTCTTGTACAAGAGATATTAGAGCAGGTTCAGTTGATTCGAAAATGTATCGATATGGCACAATGTTGAAAGAAGACTTATGCTAGTCAACGTCATTGACCTCTAGAGTTTATAGTTGGGGATCATGTGTTCCTTCGGGTGTCACTGAAATTTGGTCACCATAGGATTCAAAAGTAGGGAAAGTTGTAACCCAAGTTTGTTGGACCATTTGAGATTGTGAAGAGGATAATAATAGTGGAATATCAATTGGATCTTCCACAAAGGTTTAATGTTATGCATGATATTTTTAATGTGTCTTGTATTTGACAGTATCACCCTGAACCTCCTCTTATAATATATGTTAATGATGGATGATGTGTCCTTTGGGGAGCATCTGATTCATGTTGTGGATCACAATGAGAATGTTTTGTGGGGAAATACTATGCTATTGGTCTGAGTGATACAACAACATGGCCATGCTTTATAGGAATCATGGGAGAGAGAAGAATATCTATGATCCTAGTGGCTTGACCTTTTCAATTTTAAGGCTTAGTAATGGTTGTAGGTGCACCTCGAGGATGATTTTTTATATGTTGGGGAGATTATTAGATCCCAAAATTTCTATAGATTTATAATACTAATTAAAGGTATATTTTTAACATTATTTTAATATCCTTTTGGTTGAGTCTTTTCTTGGGTGAATTCAGGTGAGTTTTGAAAGATTTTGGAGGGTCTTTGGGTAGTGAAAAATTAGTGCATGATTTTCTCAAATTGTGCACCCACCAATAGAAATCGTACACCATGGGATAGAGGAGGGTTTCAAGGTTGGAATATAGTTAAACAAACTATGTTACCACCTAGGATAAATCATGCACCTTGGATTGCAGGGGCACACAATTAGGGTGCATAGTTTGTCGAACCATGTAGAGTATTCAGGAAACTGTTCATATAGTTATTAAAATATCTAAAAATTTAATTAAAATTTCCCAAACCCCCAATTTATATCCCTAATCACCCCACTCCACCTAATACAGATTCCCTTTCTCTTGGAGGCTCCTTATAAGATTACTTCACCTCTCAAACCCCTAATCTTGCAATTAAAAGATCCGATGGAAGAATATTAACTCCTATATGGTATCTGATATCTTTTTTTAGGTTCATATATCTCCAATATTCCTCCCATTTGGAGTGGGATAAATTTAGTTATTGATGCTTTAGATATATATTTTAATGGATCATGTTTTTTTGGATATTTAACCTATGTTTTAGTCCTAGATCTCATTTTCGATTTTGAATCTAGCTATTCTACCCCAAATTAAGGGATAACATTAGGAGAGTGTTCATCAATGATCCTAAGGTAGGTGATATAATTGGTAATTTACTTAGTCATGATCATGATATTTAGTTTTTAGTCATATCATTGTGTTTCCATGTCTTGAAATTTCATTTAAATTTAAAAAGTGAATTGAATCCTATGAAATTGATAGACCCTTCACTAATCATATTGGATCCATTGGAGATTATGAGACCAGCCATGAAGGAAACACATGGGGTATTGCAATATCCATGAAATGATGACATATGAAATTTCAAAAGGGAAATAGTGTGTTTATATAATTAAAATAAATCCATGTTTTATTGTTTGATGATGGGATTTAAAGGGTTGATTGTCTTAACCATGAAGTGTTAATGAGTTGTGTAATAATATATGATAAATGGATTTATGATGGAATTTCTCATGTTGTTCCTTGTGAAAAAAGTAAAGAACCATGGATGTGTTTTATAAATGAAATGGTGAACCATGTTGTAAATGATTGAAAATATGGTTATTGTTGACAAAAATTGATATATATCTATATAAAAATGTGAAAAATTAGTTGTGGGTGATAAAATGATTTTATGAGTAACCATTGGGAACTAGAATACTACTCTAGGCCCTCGATTATTTCATGTGAATTAGTGATGGTTTGATGCTCCAAGTACATAAGATTTTGGTAATAGACTAATGCTCTATGTACCTATGATATTGGTGTCGAAATAATCCTCTAAGTTCCCAAGATATTGGTGCTAGACTGAATATCCAAGTATACCAAATAATGGTACCCAGACTGATTCTCTAGAGTACTAAAGTAAAATTGGAATTAATTTGAATAATCAAATCCCATAAATTAATAACTTTGAATTCCCTATGTTGTATAGTTCTGACTCTAGAATGAGAAGAAGCGGGAATGGATGGTTTGGGTTTCATTTTTAACCTGAGGCCAATGTGGTTGAGTGAATAATTTAAATGTGTATGTAGTTTAATATCACCATTTTGTATTTTATTATTTATACAATAGCATACACTATCATAGACTCGATATTATTTTTTTGACACTATTGGTGGTGGCCTACTGAGTTATACTCACACCCTACCTAGAACACTATTTGGTGTCCAAATAGAATTCATGTCTGTATGTGAGGATAAGGTCAAGATCCCCATGTTAGATATATGAGTTGAGATTCAGGATGAAACATGGATGAGGAAACCAAACATAATGCTGGGACCCACCTGGGATTCATCATTGTGTCTTTAATTTGAGTTTTTATTTGAAAATTGACACTTATACGACATGTCATATCTACCTCTTTAGTTTATATTACTTTTCACTATTTTGAATTATTCATGTGATACTTATTATTTATTGTCTATTTATTATTATATTATATTTTTTATTTTTAATATTGATTTTACACTATTTTTTTCTTTGATAAATTGGGTTTAGTCTCCCTATGTGACATATTAGACCCTTGATGCTAGTCGGAAACCTCCAACATGTAGAGAGGCATGCCTAAGGTCATGTAACAAACCTACTTGTGGTACCAATATGTGTCATCCGGTCCGGGACCTCACAAGTCATAAATTTATTTATTAAGGAGAAATATTCATTTTATAAGATGTTTTATCAGAAATGAATGAAATTTTTATACATAGAATCAATCGATATATTAGCATAACCTGAACAAAAAGTAATTCACTTATTACTATTTCACTTGATTACCCAAAATATGTAGTAGTAGTTGCAATGGATTTCACCATACCCCTCATCTTATAGTCTTGTTGTTTACTATGATTCATTCTCTTCTTTGGATACACATTTTTATAATTACCCATCTTATTATATTTAATACACTTTACAATCTTTTTATCCAAATTGGTCTTGCCACTACCATGATGTTTTTCTTTGAAATCACAATCCATATAATCAAACATACCACATCAAAACCACTTCCCATATATCATAAGTAATTCCATAAGGTGTATTTTACCACACATATCACAAACTAAAAAAATTATTTTCTTACCTTCATCACTGTAGGATGTATTCTTCCCCTTTTCATTCCACATAAACCACTTTTTTTATTTGTTTTTGTAAAAAATGATCTTTAGAAAACTCCATTTCCAATATCTTGGCACAAAAAAAAATATTTTCATAACATTTAAATTAAAGAGAGGCTAATATTCTTATGTCCCTTGGATTTAATCTGAGGTAAAATAAATTAGTTTTAATATCAAAATCCTAGATAAAATTTGTTTTGTGAACTTCCAATCAGGTAAAATTTTCTTCACATGTGGCTAGTGAATCTTCCTCTCTCACCCTAAATTCCATGAATTTAATTTCCATACCAAGTCAAATAAACTTTGGAAAATAAATCTCAAGAAAAAGATTCCTAATTTTATCCCATTCCATTGGGTCAATATCTTTTCTTTTTTTAGTATTCTTAACCACTGACCACTTTTGAATAGATTCACCTTCAAAAGGGTAAAAATAAAGTATTACCTTTTGATCATCAAAACAACCCATGACTTGGAATATCTTTTCCTAGGATTTATTCCATCCATCAGATACCACTAGGTTAGAAGATCCACCAATTTTTGGACGTTTTTTTCACATAAAATTGTAAATTATCGACATATTCCTCTATGGTATATTCAGTTTCTCTCTAGCAGGGATACCACCACCATTTATATACTATATCAACAATGAAATTATAATAAAAAACTAATCATTTTGAATTCACACTATTCTGAGTTACTAATTTGGAAGGATATTATCCTATTGGTTCCTTCCTACATCAACTTTCCTATTTCCTATATTAAAAACCATTCTGAATATACATATTTTAGATGAAGAAAAATGGTAATATTCATGTTCTATATAATGATAACCATAAATTGGAATCTATTAAGGGTATTTAATTATATTATACTAACCTTTATAATCATATAAAACTTTCCTTTGAAACCAAATATAAGAAAACCACCTTAAAAATCCATAAAATTTATTCATTAAAATATAATTAATTTTCATTAATTATGTGAGATCTTTTTGGTTTATAGATATAGAGAATTAGGTTATAAACCTTATAAAATAAAATATTACATCACAGTTGAAACATTATCCCAGTATACATTTTTCCCAAAATATAAATCTTTCAACATATAAATAATTTTATTTAAATGAAATATATTCACAATTTTCATCTTGAAATCATATTTGTCCCTAATAATCCATTAAACCCTATAAAAATATTTAAAAATTTGGGAAGAGTACAAAAAATAAAAATAAAAGACATAAAAAAATTAATCAACCCATTAGTCCATGAATATTCATTTCATTTTTTTTTCAAAATGAATATTTTATTACCTAAGACATAAACTTCAGTTCCCAATTATTTTCATAAAAAATTTATCAATAATTCTTAAAGGTGAAATGATACTCATAAAGGATTATTTACAATCAGGAAAAATTCTTGAAATATTTTCCAAAAATATATATATTTTAACCATAATAAGTAGCTTTTAATTTACGTTAAACATAAGCTCATTGGATTACCTAGTGAAATCATAATTTTTTAAAAAAATTATAGAAATAATTGATAAATCACATCGGTAACTTGGGACATCAGTTCCATATTATTATTATAATCACTCTTACAAATGGAAAACCGACTTAGTAAATTCCAATAATCTCTTAATAGAAACCTAACTGGTTAAATTAACCCGTTTAACTAATACATTAGAGAGATATATCAGGAACACCCATCATCATAAAAAATTCTCAAGAACTATAAACTGATCTTAACTGATGATTTTTTTTATTTCTATCATCATGTTTATAATAATATTCCTTTCACCTAAAAGAAATTTTATGATATTGAAATATCCATTCCATTTAAAATGCATTTTGAAAATACCCAAAACAAAGTAAGGACGGGTTTTATTTAAAAAATTTAAATATATTAAAGGAATATAATCATCAAATAATAGTTCCATTAGTGTTAAAACCCGTTGACACCTTATACGTTAAAATACAACATTAATTTTTTCTCTTTGAGAAAACATTATATATAAAACATGAAAAATGATTCCTTTTAAAAATACCTTTGAAATAAGTAAAAATTGACATATAGTTTCCTTTATAATTTATTAATTACTATATAAATATATTATTAGATAATTTAATGAATTTTTTTTAGCCAATAAATCTTGAAAACATTTAAAAAGTTTTTTTGAGGTTAAGCGTTAATTACCACAAGTATGAATCTTCACATATGTTATTTATCTTCTTAAATAGTAAAATTATGTTAATTATATACTTGATTAAGAACCATTTAATGTCTATTGTTTTTTTATTTTATTTCATTTCATGCTATATACAATTACTAAATTGTATTAGGTTCGTGTTGGACGTTTTGATGATATTCAGCTCATATATAAAAAATGAATTTGGTATATTGAATATGGAAAAAGAGGTAATTATTTCATCATATAGAGAATAATAATCATGAAATGATTTTTATTTTTATACATTAATCATGATTTTATAATTAACCATGAAATATGGTTATGAAAAACTAACTATGTTACAATCACGGAGACGGTAGGTCATACGTATGCATGAGTGATGTCTCCATTTAAAAAAATTATATTTATAATATAAGTATCAATTTATATTTCCATAATTATTATCATATAATAAAAATAATTTTTTTTCTTTATATACACTTATATATAGTATTTATGTGATGGAGTAACAAAAAAATAATCACATCACTTTGTGGATGCGACAATCCAAATGTACGCACAAACAACATTATCATTTTTCAATGGATGAAATGTTAAGAAAATAGATTATATATTAACTTTAAATAATGATAAATATGTCATGAATATAATATATACCCATTAAATCAGTCATTATAACCAACCATGAGAGTCGGTGGTGGAAAACAAATTACACTGATTCGTGAGGCTATAGTCCGGTATACACACAAACGATGGTAATATTTCCCATTTAATGAAAGAGGGATTTGGATATAGGTTATTCAATTAACATAAAAACATAATAGTATATAGATGATAAAAGTTTTATTATTTTATCATATTTTAATAATATTTTATGGAAGTAGAATAAGAAAATAAACAAAAACAATCAATTAAAAATTATACCTCTTCTTAAGAAAACCCTTTTAAGTTTATAACTAAATCTTTCCTAGGACAGATGTTTTACCATACCAAGTCCTATGAGAAATTAAAATATATTCCAAATGGATAATTTCCAAATAATACGTGATATAGAGTAAAAATATATCCAAATAATAAGATTTATATAGGTTTTTTGGATCATTTTATCCCTTCTACCTTTACTTTAACTACTTAATAAAATGATTTTAACCTTAACCGTTGTAACATATTTTTACCATTCATTATGACCAAAAATTAATTTGGAATTATAAACTAATATTAATTATGATGATTAAAATCATGGAAACTATTTTATCAAATCAATTCAATGAATTCAAATAATTTAATTTAAAATTAAACCTACAAAACATAATAAACAAAAATGTTTCAGAAAAATATCTTTTAAACTATAAAAAAAAATTTATACAAGATTCATGTATAATATTGATAAAAATAAAATTTATTAGACTATGTTTAATCAAAATTAAATGATTAAATTTTAAGAATAATCCAAAATAGAATGTGTGTAAGGACCCATCCTTAAACATTACAAATTCTAGTGACTTTAAACTAGAATACACTTTCATATATTCCTAATGATATTTTAGGGGTAGATATTTATAGAGTTAGGTTATAAATTAGACATAAAAAACCCATATATTTACAAAGTTAACAATTCTAATCAATATCCATTATTAGCGAAATATAATTTTTTTAAAAATAAATCTTGTTTTCATTTCATGATAAATCGTCATGAATTTCAAATTTACGTTTTCTTTTCCCTTACCCATACTTAAACCTGGTTTTTCATTTTAAAATGTGGGATGAGAACAAAAATATCATCCACAAAAAAGGAAAACCATTATTCCAATGAAAAAATGAAAAACCATGAAAATGATTTTATAAAAAAAATATTTTTTCACTCAAAAAGGACACCATAAATATTTTAAAAATACCACTTATCTTAAAATTTCCAAAACATATGATTTCCATGAAAACTCAGTGGAAAACATAAAAAATTTATGTAGATTTCATGAGACATCATCTTTATTGAACCCTTATAGAACCTTTATAATAACCCTTACAATTTGAATAAATATGTACCCGACTTTCAAAATAATTATCTAGATAAATTAATAATTACCCAATGCATTGGATAATTATTTGGGTTCACCCATCTTATAAGATGTAACAGGCTTATCTATGAGATATAACGGGTCTCAACCCTTCGTATAAGCTCTATAAAGATCACCCTTGAGATATAATGGGGATTAAACCTTATTAAAAAATTTAGAAGGACCATTCATGAATATAATATTATATGATTTCAACTATTAATCATAAAACACTTGAAGAAATATTTTAAACCTGTATAAAAACACTTTTAGATATAAAAGTACATTTTTCATTTAAAAACCAAAAAGATGGAAATGTTTTTTTATTTTAATAAAACTTGAAATATTATATAGGAATCAAAAATTAAAATTACTTTTATGGTGGAGTGAAAAGTCATTGTTACGATATAAGTTAAAGTAGAACATTCCTTTTTTATTTTTCAATAAAATGTTCCATAAAAACACATAATAAAATTATATTTCAATTTTTTTAAATAAATTAAAAAGATAAATAAAATTTCATTTATAAATATTTTATGTCTTTGTCAAAACATCCATAAATTAATTTAAAAAATATAGACATGGAAGAAAAATAATTCCAAAATAAATCCTTAAAATAAGATTTTTAAAGAAATCCCCTTACCTTGAGTATGAATCACCACACATGTTATTTATCGTCATGAACAATAAAATTATTTTAATTATTTAATTTCTATATAACCTTTTTCAAGTTTAACATTCCTTTTATTTTATATCTTAACCTTCTATACATAATCATTTAATCATTTATGTTCACTCCATATGTTTTGATAGTATTTGATTTATGTGTCAAAAATGACATTATTTGGTTAACTATGGTCAAAGAAGTCACTATTAGATGATATATATATAATAATAATCATGAAAAAATTATTATTTTTATACATCATTGATATTTTTATAACCAATAATGGAATATTGTTTTGAAAAATGAACTACGTTACAGTCATTGAGATGGTAGGTTGTACATATGCATGAGTAATGATTTTATTTTTGAATGATTATTATGGAAAGAAAGTAGATATTATTTTAAATTTAAATAATGATAATAATATCATAAATAAAATATTATTTCTTGAAATATACTCATATATATTATCAAAGTGATGTGGTGATGGAAAAAATAATCACATTACTTTGTGGAGGTGGTAGTCCACACGTACACACAAACGAGAGTATCATTTTTTAGTGAGCATAAAGGTAAAAATAAAAATTATATATTATAATTTAATAATGATAAATATTTCATATATATCAAATATATTCATTAAAATTATCCATATTACCTTCTATTTAAAGCGTTAGTGAAAAACAAATCACATCACTTCGCAAGGTGGTAGTCTGCCATAAAGACGAGTGATGCTATCTTATCCCCCACAAAATGGAAAGTAAGAAGGTGTATGTGAAATAATAATTCAATATGTATAATTATTTTATAAATATATTATATATACATTAAATACATCATTATAACCATCTGTTAAATGAGGTGATGTAAAATGAATTATATAGGTTAATGAGGTTGTAGTCCACCATACACATGAATGATGGTTTCATTTCCCATTTGATGGAATTGAAGATGGATTTAGGTTATTAAATAAAAATAATAACATATAAGTATATCAAATATATTTTTGTTATTATATAATCATATTTGAGGATGATTTTAGTGATTTTTAAAAATAAATAAAATAAAAACACTCAGTTGAGAAAGATACCTATTTTTTTGGATAAACACCATAGTTTTGCTCCAAATGCATTATTATATTGGTTTTAGGATAAATAAAATGAATATAGGATATGGGGAGATATGTATGTAAGTTATTTTTTTGGTATCAACTGAAAAAAATTCTTTGGATGTGTGAATAGGAAAGGAGAAAGGGAGGATTTTTATAAGTGAGGTGAGTCGCATACTTACAATTTTTGAAATGAAAAAGTGATACCCACATTTTTTACTTTCCAAAAGGATAAAATAAGAAACATTATAGATACATAGATGTGATAAGGTCAAAATATGGTGATAAAATATAATTTATGTCATTTTAAACCTTATCTTTTTAGTTGAACCCCTGGTAAATCTGTTTTTACCTTAACCGTGGTGAAATATTTTTACTCTTTTCACTATTCATTTTTAAAAAAATTTATGTTGAACTTATTATGTAATATAAATTATGATAATTAAAAATATGTAATCAATTTTTAAAAATTAATTTTTTAGAATTTGTAGAATTTAATTTCAAATAAAACCCATAGATTCGACAAAAACACGATTTTTCAAGAAATGTATTTTTCAAGTATAAGATGATTATATTATATCTAAGACTAGTAATGAAAATTATATAAATTTATATAAATATTTATTGATATATAATCTATAATTTTTTTAAAATTATTCCTATTTAGGTTTTTTAATTAATTAAAATTTAGATACAATAAGTACTTTAAAATAATTTTTAGAAAAAACCCATTTTCAATCCAAAAATAAATTTCTATTAAAACACATTATAATTATGATTAATATGTAATAAATTTGGTTAAATATAAAATTAATAATAAATATTTTACTTTAAATAATATTTAATACTTAATGGTATTTTTAATCACTTATTTTATTGAAAATAAATGTCATTTTTCCAAAATTAGTATTTTTCAGTAGTCACAAAAAAATCAATATTTTCTAAAATATTTAAAAATAACACCCTATGTTAATTTTTATATGAATATTTCAAAAATTAAATTCATTTTTTCAAATTAAAATTCTAAAATATAGAAATTAAACTTTTAAATAAAACTTTATTATAAAATAATTTAATTAAAACCCTTTCCTTTTCCATCTAATAATTATTTAATAAATTATAATGAATGTTAGTATCTAATTCATAAATATAAATAAGAATTAAAATGATTTATTATAACATTACCTAGGTAGTTTCATTCTTCCCCCTTTTTATATTATGTACTCATAATTTTATTCTCTTATTAAACATGTTGGGATATCGTTCCCCCATAGAATTTTTGGATTTCAGTGTTTCTTCATTAACCATATGCTTTTTCCACAAAACCTTATCCTGGTGAATTTCCTTGTTCTAAAATATATGATCTCTATGGTCAAGAATCTAAATTGGTTGTTTTTCACAAGAATGGATCCCTTCTAACTAAACATCTTTAGGGATCAAAACATGAGATAAATCTAGCACATATTTCCTTAACACTGAAACATGAAATACATTGTGTACCTAGGATAAAATCGAAGGAAAAGACACTCAATAAGAAAATGATCCAACTTCCTATATGATTTCATATTGCCCAATGAACTATGGTCATAACTCCCCCTTTTTACCAAAATTCATAACACTTTTCCAAAGAGATATTTTAAAAAAATCACAATCACCAACCTCAAATGAAATATATTTCCTCTATTTATCCTCATAACATTTCTACCTACTGAAATCCATCCTCATATATTACTAAATCAACTAAACCTACTCATCCATTTCCTCTACCAAATCTTGTCCCATCAATTTCATTTCTCCTAATCAATCCCAAAAATATAGAATCTGAAAAATATTTCCATATAATTCCTGAAATAGAACCATATATATATTGGAATAGAAAATGTTATTATAAGAAATATAAAACAAAGAAAGATGTTTTTATCAGCATCCTTGGTAATTCATTGAATAATAATGAAGCATATATTTCATGTATTGAATCACCCATTTAAACCATCTATCATATGAGGATGAAAAGTCGTATTAAAATTTAATTCAGTATGCAATAAAGTATGGAGTCCTTTCCAAAAATTAGAAGTAAATCTGGAATCATAGTCAGAGAAAATAGATAGAGGAACTCCATGAAAACTTAATATATTCTCAATATATAGTGGATAATGATGATCCAAAGACATAGTATCTTGAATTGGGTGGAAATGTCACTACCCCAAATTCATAGTTTAGTGATGGGTTTTTAGTAGCAGTTTAATAAACCACAACTAAAAAAATCATGAGGATTTAGTAGAAGTTTTTAAGAAACATCACCTAAATGTTATCCATTTACTAAAAACTACTTTCTCCTCTAGGACCCTTCCCTGAACTCCCCCTACTCCAAGCCCTCACCACAAAATTCTCTGGTGTTTCGATTGCCCCCCTCCTCATCGGCACTCATATTTCCCCCAAACCCTCTAATCCAGCATTGTCACCGATGCTCTGGTAGTTTCCCCCCTCCCTAGTGTTCTTGTTTTCCTCTGAGCCCCCAGAATCCTCTCCCTCACTAGTGGTCGAGCCCTACTATCCCTCACCCTCACTGATGCTAGCTAATGCTTCATTTTCTTTTGGTTCTCTTCTTCCTTGGTTGTTTTCCAATTAAGACTGACCCCAGGGTTAGGGTTTAACCATATGACTTATGATTAGTCCTTTATAGGGTGTTCATATTCTCTTCGAGTTTATTTTATCCCATATTCAATGTTCTATATTTTTCACCTAAGGTTTCAAGAAGGTTTCCCCCTGTATTAACCTTTAAATTTTAGAACTATTATTTCTTTCCTATTTTAATTTTGGTCTTGGATATCAAATGATAGTAATAAATATGTTTTATTAGTATTGGAATGAAAATTTGGGTTTTCACTTACTTTTAATGAAACATAATGTTTGATCCTTTTTTTAGTGGTTGGAAAGTTTTTTTACTTAACTATGCACACCTAATGTCTGACAGAATACCCAATTATATTTTGTTATATAATTTTTATATTTCAAATGGATTTTTTTTTTTAATGGTTTTCTAAATATTATTCCAAAATTTATAAAGGCATTCTTGGTTCATTAAATATTTGTTATAAGTTATATTTTACAATTTGGGAGAGTATTTTTCTTAATGGAATCACCAATGGAATATTCCCCTATCCTGATTTATTTTAAATGGATGAGTCCATCCCTAGTATAAGACACATTTATAATTTTTTTTAAGGGGATATTCCTAAGAGGGATTCTCAGAGGCAATTATTTCTTATGATTTAGATTTTTTACAACATGTATCTCTTTTTATATTATTGTTTATTACTACTTATTGACTCACACCCATTTTATATACCTTGGGAACTAAGTGTAGATAATGGAACTTCCAAAAAAAAATTATACACTAGTTAGGATCATTGTCTCACTAGTGATCCTTAGTATGAATATTCCCTTATTCGATATTTTACCCTCAGTTGGTCCCGGTAAGATTTGACTGAGCATTAGGGTGGTCAGATTTCATCAAACATATTAATATGATGGAACATGATTAGTATATCATAGACTTTCTCATCAGATTATAGGCACTCCCATAATCACTAGTACAAGAATTTATGATATTGTTTATGTTTTTATTATTATATGATAGTTTGCTACTACTTATATTTCTCATGTTTTACAGAACCGTTATTGATTTTTTTTATTATCATAATCATTATCTAATAATTTTACCTTCTTTAAATATAAAGTTTTTTTACTTTTAAATTTATTGTCAAAAGTTTTGGAATGGTTCATTACTTTTTTTAAACTATTCCATATGGGTATTTTAAATTAAAACTCGTTTTAAAATGATTAAAACTTCACCTTTTAAATATAATAATTTTAAATAAAAATGGAAACAAATTGTGATTGTTTTTAAAAACTAAAGGATAAAAACATAAATTTATAAATATTATTTCTATATAAAATGCATTAGATATTTTATTTAAAATAAATAAATAGAATGTGAATTATCCATTTTATACCTACTGAGGTTCATTCTTACACCTATCATTATCATTTTAGATTTAGCATCAATTTCTAGTTTAAATTTTGGTCACCCATAGAGTGTTCATGGTTATCAGGTTGAATGGTGACTTATAGTGTCACATGGAGATCTATTTTGGATTTTTTTGTTTTACTTTTATGTTTTATTCATATCAAACAAGAAAGCCCTTATGTATTAACCAGGGAACTATGCGTTGGATTGTGCCGATAGGATTGCATCATACCCTAGTGATATGGTTATGTGTTAGTAAAGAACTAGATAGCATCATTAAGATTGTGAGAGTTATCCACTGATGTTTAATGGTTATTTTTATTATTCTCTGATTGTTTTGTTTCACCTTGAAAAAATAATATTTATTTTGAAAATGAATAATAAATGGATTGTTTATTTTCATTAATGTATCTACAAAACATAAAATTATTTTCTTATTTGTTTTTAAACTAGCATATATGGTTTATCATATCATTGAAAAATGGGTGCTTGGAACCAATTGACTTTCTTTAAAGAGGAGTGTCTTTCCTTCAAAAGTGATTTTATAGAAATGATTAGATTTCTAAATTTCTTTTCAATTTTTGGTTTGATAAATTATTTTCAAAGAGCATTTGAAATATAGTTTTCTTAATTATCATATGATTTTATCTTGATTCTATTTTACATAATACCATTTATGATTGATTTCCTTTCTTTACTTTGATTTTTTATCATATATTTGACTATTATTATAACTACTTGGGTTGTGTTTTTTCACTTCTATTTATCTATTTTTTTTAATTATTAATACTTATGTGTTTTTTTAATAAAGTGTAGGCACATTATGATATATATAGATAAAATATGGATCACATTACTGAGTAACACACCTCAGTATGCTAAAGGATTAGAGTATTTTTTTTAGATTTGACAATTTACAATTGATCCGTTGAAGGGACAATACGATTTCCTTGTCCTAAATGTAAATTTATAAGATGGTTAAAGAGACACGAAGTTTATGAACACTTGAAATTGAATAAATTCCATGATCAAAATTTTTGTTAGATTTAGTATGGGGAATTGAACATTATAGAAAGTTTGAATGCCGATGTCAATCAACAAAATGAGCACCCAAATTCATAGATAATGGATAATGAAATGAAAATCCTAATAAAATATGATTTTAGCATTATAAGACAACAATATCTACATTAAAACATATCTGAATAACTAGTTGAGGGTGCTATATATAGTAACTTGAAAAGTAATTTTTTTTGTAATATAGGAAAACTAGATGAATATTTTAACATATAATTAGATCCTACACTTGTTTATATGGTGACTAATGTAAGAGATAACTTCAATAAGCATAAGAATGCATTTCATGATTTAGTTGATGATGGAAATCAAGAGTTGTATGGTGGATGTTTCAAATATTAAAAAATACATTTTCTACTAAAGTTGTATCATATAAAATTCCTATACAGAAATAAAAATTAGGTGATTACTATGATATTGGAATTGTTTCATGATGTATTAATGAAAGCTAAGATCCTGAAGTCTTTTTATGATATAAAATAAGTTTTTAACATACTTATTCTAAACAATAAAAAATACATGCTTGTCCCAATTACTGTATGCTTTATTGGGGAGTGGATTCAATCAGACATGATTTCAAAAAATGTTCTTCTTCTAGATGAAAGTATGTGGGTGATGTTGGAAGACTAAATCAAGACACTACTATGAAGATGAAGAAAAAGAACCAACCTATAATGGTTTTGCATTACTTCCCTTTGAATCCTTGATTGCAAAGATTATTTATGTCATCAAAAACCACAAAGCACATGAAGTGAAATTCTATAGATAATAACATTGATGGTTTAACAAAACATCTAAGAGATTCATAATCATGGATGAAATTTGATTCATTAAATCCATTTTTCTCATCTAATCCTATGAATGTGTGATTGGTATTTGATTTTTGATGGATTAAACCCATTTGAGAATTTTAGAACTAGTTATAGTATTTGGATGGTGGTTTTGATCCCTTACAATTTACCCCCATGGATGTGTATGAGAAATACATATTTTATCATTTCAATGACTATTCCTAAAAAAATGACTGAAAATGATATTAATGTGCACTTTCATCCTTTAATTGAAGACTTATTTGAGTTTTTGAGCAATAGTGTTGAGAAATATGATGAATCTTCTAGAAAAATGTTTAAAGTGATCTATAATATAATATGGACCATTAGTGACTTCCCTGTACTTGGGAACTTTTCTAGTTTTAATTCTTATATGAGTTTTTCTTATGCTGTTTGTAACATTGATTTTGAGCTCGAAAGACTACCTACTATTAAATTTTTTTTTCTTCATATGTCATTAAATATTTCTCAATGAATATCATAGATTTTGGTTGAACAAATCAAAATTCAATGGGTCTATTAATTGTAGACCACCGCCAAAGTTGTTGACAAGTTCTGAAATATAAGAACAACTTGGAAGTGTTGAAATAAAATTTGGGAAGGTGCATCATTTGAATGACAGTGAAAAATGAGTTCGAAGTGCATCATCAAGTGAAATTATAATTCAAAATGAAAAAATGTATATTCTTCAAACTTCTGTATTGGGAATTTAATTTGTTGTAGCATAATATTTATGTTACTCATATTGAGAAGAATGTTTGTGACAATTTGATCTTTACATTGCTTAATGAGTATGAAAAATTTAAGGGCAATCTCAATGCTCATAAGGACATATAAAAAATGATCATAAAGCATGATCTATAACCATATGATAATGGAAACTATGATCTAAAAATTTTTTCAATGAAAAGTTGGGATAAAGATATATTCCTTCAAATTTTAAAGCACGTGAAGGTTTCTGATGGGTATTTAAGTCACATATCAAGGTGTTTTGATTTAAATAATCATAGGTTACATGGATTGAAAATCCATGATTTACATATTTTGTTATAATAGTTACTACCATTGGAATTTCTTAAATTTTTACCTGAAAATGTTATTGCAGTTGTACTACAATTTTGAACATTCTTCAAACTTCTATGGAAGAAAACCCTACAACCAGCTGAGCTTGAAAAAATTCAATATAGATTTTTATTAACACCTTTTACAATGGGGATGAAATTATCTTTATTGTTTTTACTTTCATGGTGCATTTAACTCTATATTTGGTCGAGGAAACTAAATCAAAAGGCCCCATACATTATCGATAGATGCATCTAATTGAGAGGTACTTTATTTATATGTTTTTAATCTTAAGTAAACAATTCTTGGAACTTAATTAAATACATAAGTATATTTTATTTATTTTATTTCACAGATATATTAGAAATTTGAAGTCATACAATAAAAAAAGATAAACCTAAAGGATATATTTCTAAAGGTTATTTGGAAGGGGAGTGTCTTAACTTTTGTTATAGATACTTGGATGATATTGAGACAAGATTCAATTGAGTTGGATGTGTTGATGACACATCAAATGAATCTCAACGACCTTGGAAATTAAAAATCATTCCTAATATTGGACGATTATTTGGGTGGATCTCAATTATTACAATAATAGAAATGAAATTATTATAGGAACATAGATATGTGATGCTGAATAGTGAAATTTCAGATCCATTTATTTAAGAGATCAGGATATAAATAGACTTATAAGATACCGAACTTGAAATGATAAAGATATAAAAAAGCTATTAATAAAGAGCTTTATGAATGGTTTACACATTATATAAGTTCATAAATATTGAATTCAATATGGATATTATGTTGACACATATTTTGTAAATCTAAAAAAGTATACCAATTTTTTAGATCATGAATACTGATACTCAGGTTGAGTTTTAATAAGATTTGATGTTTTTTGGATCGAGGTACTCTAAAAAAGCTAGAAAATTTGATTTTTATAATGTAGGTGGCTTTAATTTTTTTTACAGTTGACTGATAATAGGGTTTTAAAATAAAAAATAGTGGAATATTTACAGTTGTTGATTTGGGATACTATGAAAAATTGACTGATACTATAATATTAAACTACCCTAGGAATTTTTTAGATGTTTTATTCAAATGAAAGTGTCTTGATATTACCATGGGTATTAAAATATATTCCTTGAAATTTACTTCTATGAACCTCTCTCACTTGATGGATGTTAGTGGACATGAATTACATGATCTTTATATATTTTCATTAC
Source organism: Viscum album (assembly GCA_963277665.1). Taxonomy (NCBI): domain Eukaryota; kingdom Viridiplantae; phylum Streptophyta; class Magnoliopsida; order Santalales; family Viscaceae; genus Viscum; species Viscum album. The sequence continues at coordinate 378,152,192 of OY728132.1, forward strand.
AATAAAAAATAGTATATTATGTGAAAGATATCATGGATGATGGTTGGATTGTAGTTGTTCACATAAAACAAGGAGACTTGTATGATATGGGTGACGAAGTGGAAGATTTTTCATCTAACATTGAATCCCATCAACATTATGAAATGAAATTATTTTTCCATCATGATATTGAAAATATTTTTCCTATAGGTGTGGATGAAGTAGATGAAGTATTAATGGAGTAAGACAATGACATGATTGAAGGAAAAAATGATTGTATGTGTAGTCATCCATTAATTTATCAACCAATTATTTTATATGTGCAATAATTCATTATCATAGCTCTATATATTTTGTTTTTTAGTATTGTTCATATGTTATCATTTCAAATTTCTTTTCTACATGATTTTTTGGAATATTTGTTCTGAAGTTAATTTTATTTGGTTTAATTATAAGAATTCCAAGGAAGAATTGTTTTATAGATCCTGGTTGACTCTCAGTTTATGTTCCCTAGAACACACCAAATAATGATTATACATCAATATCCCTCCCTACAACATCTAAGACACCCTATGTCTACCCCTTTAGCATCTCTCACACATTCCATTCATTTAGTGTCTGGAACACCCTCCCTCTCCATCCCATCAGTATCTGAGACTCTGCCTCCCAATTCAGCTAGTTCAGTAATGATGAAATAGGTCATCACTACTATTTATTTATAAGGATATTGTAGGGTGATAGTTATGGGTAAAAATTCTAACTTGAATAAAGTTATTTCACCTTTTTATACAACTAATAGTATTTTTAGAAAAAAATCAAATAATGTTACAATGAATATATATACATGAATAGTTCATATGTATATAATCTGAATGGAATGAAGATAGTTATCCCATTTGACTATTATGGGGTCCCTATAGATGATGTCATAGGATTATTTGGATAGATTATATGTCATATGGTATAAAAGTCAGTTACCCTTCCCATTACTTATACTGATTGGAGGAACGTTCCTCAATCTTGTAAAAATGGCATATTTTATTCCCAAATAAAGGTAATTTTAATAAATTATAGTGTAATTGAATGTCATTATGTAATTAAATTCTAATATTTTAAAAATAAATCTCTTTATACTGATGTTATTACACATTACCACAATAGATATTATCTCATGAAAGTGGGCATTTAAAAATTTGGGTAATAAATGGAAAGATTTTAAATGGATATTTTGGAATGAATTAAATGATCCTTTTTTACCACTCATTAGCTGTATAATAAGGTACCCAAAGGGGTACCTATAGAGAAATGGATGGTTTTTTTTGATATACATCATCATGAGAAGCACATGGAATTCAAATATATGTTATGATATTAATCTAATTTTAATTATATACATGTATATAACAATGATATGACATTTCATACATTACTATTAAATTACATGTTATTTATTTCAGGATGTTTGAAGGAAATATTCATCATGTCAAGCTAAAAAATTACCCACACACTACTGGGTCAAAGAGTTTTATCTTGAAATAGATTGACTCTAGTAATATTTTCATTAGTTTAAATATTTGTAAGATAAAATTTTTTATTTCATATATTAAATTGTTGATTTATATTTGTTTAATATAGTCATAGAATTTAGGTCACCAAGTCTCCGGAACAAAACTTTGGTTGGATGTTCATAAAAAATAGGTTGGGAGTTACATTAATGAGCACACCAAAGAAGTTATGCTATGAATTCCTTTTTTCATTATAATAACATATTGTCAGTTTTCAACATGTTAATATGTATTGCTTCAAATATGATTGATATTTTATATATAGGTAAAAATAAATGAACTATTTGATGATAATCCCACATGATCCTTCTCAGTCTCCCAAGATAATCTCAATGGTTAAGCCCTTGGGAAGGATCATCCTGGATGTGTTCATAGGATGGGTTTGGGACCATTATAATCCAAGGTCTTTGGTAGGATACTATAGATTGCATCAGCATCTACCCCTATCTGTAGTTACTCTCATCCTCGATATTCTCAGAGGGGGTTTATTGTAATAAAAATCACAATTCAGGAATAAGGGGAACATATAAAGATGAAATATTATAGGTTTATTGAACTATATAAAGAATTTATTGAATTATAATAGAAGAAAACTAGATCTATCCCCTGTGATATTGTCTCAATGGATGATTGTGTGTAGATAAATCAGATAACTTCAACATCATTTAGTAAACAAACTTTTATTGGTTATAAGATTAAATTTATATATAAAATACTGTTTAATTTTCAACATAATTATAATGAAGGTGCTAGTAGTAGGGAGTGGAGACGGAGATAGAGAGGGTGTTAATCAAAGTTCACCAGGTAGTGATTAGTGTTTGGTTTGGATTCAGAAATTATGTGTAACTGAAATTATAATAGGCTAACAATAATATGTTGATTCTGTAACCAAGGTGTGGTTTATAGTAGGGATATCTATATTTCCCTTAAATTTCATTAAAATATATATTCTTGGTTTATTTTATATGATTTATTCTAATGTTTACATTATTATTTGTTTTCCTTGAATATTTTCTTGATGATGAATCATGACACCCCATACCACTCTTATATTAAATATGATATAATTACTGGTATTTTAAAATTTTATGAGTTTTGGAATTTAAATTTGATTATTTGGAGGTATTTTTTTAATTAAAGGTTTCTATATGGATATGTGTAGCTGTTTATAAAGCCTTATGTTTGGGGGGAAAATAATATAGATGAATCTTACGTATGAGATTTCACTATGACACAAATAGGTAGTATATTAGCAATATAAAATTTAAAGAATATCTTAATCATTGATATATTTTCAGTCTCATTATTCAAGAAAACCCATGGTGTTCAGAAAAAATATCATTAATATATTTTTTCTCAAAAATATCTTGAATCATTGTTATCCAATCTCTATGATTATCTGAAATAAAACAAATATTTAGAATCTTCAAAAATAATTTTCATCAAAATTATCTAATTTAAGAAACTCTATTATCAAACTTTAAAATTACTATAATATTTTTATTTCATTAATCTAATTTTTCATTTATTGATGAATAGTTATCATTTAACTCATTAGATTGATCCAAAACTTATTTTGGAATTTATGATGTTTAGAACATCGATAGAAAATTTACTACATTATTAAAATTCATTTTCATATTAAAATATTAATTCATGAAAAATCCATTTTCTATTATGTAGTATAATTGAAATTTTATAAAGGAATGATTCTTATGAAGACATGGGTTGATGAATATGAAGATCATAATCATCCTTATGTAGATCAAAATATTGATTATACATCTATGTTGATGGATGCACAGATGGGAGTTGATGGTTTCATAGAGAAAAATTTATTCTAATGAAGGGAAGTTCATCCATACATATAAAAAAATGATGGTTACATAGGTAGATATAATGAATATTCCATAGTATATTATATTTAATCATCTATAGAGATGATTATGATGAAAATTATTAGACATACCCATATTTAATTCATAACACTAGAATTCCAAAAATAGTTAAAAATAATTCATAACCTCTTTAAATGGACTTAGATTATCACATACCATCATCCAAGAGTTTTAGAACTCAAAGTACAATATCCATATTCATTGATGAACCATGGATGATTTATTTAACATTATATCACTAAAATATCCCATGTGTTAGATTTTTAAATTTCTTATGGATATGTTTGAAAACACTTGACACTTCAGTACTGGTCTTGAACTTGGGAAACATCTATCCAACCACCTGATGTAATTTATACTACCTAGAGACTACCCAACTAAATTTTATTAGGTATTAGCCACTGTATCATTCATTTACCCAAAAATTAAGGGTAGCTACTTTACATACATTAGGTGGACACTCAATTTATCACCCACACTATCAATTTCTATAATTTGAGAACAAGTAGATATAGATGGGATTATTTGGGTCACCCAAAAACTCCTCATCTTGGGAAGCATGGATAAGATATAATTATCAGACTAGTGACTCCTTTCATTTAATTTATAATTTTTTTACATATTTATTATTGTAATTTATTTTATAATATATATATACATTACATGGAATAATGTACTTTTTATTTATTTTATCTATTTAATTTTTTTAAATAAGTTTCTCAGATTCAGAAACAAGAGAAGTTTTATTTTTTAGCTTACTCTATTACCATAACCTCTTATAAATGGACAAAAAATATGATAAAAAGATCATTAGTCTCATTACCTTATTTTATTTTGTTTGTATACTATATTCTAGTAGCAGTAGAATTCATGGAACATTGAGTTAATGATTATTTTCAAGGGTTTTTAATTTTATAGGATTAATAATCATATAACTGAAATCCATATTTCTTATATTCTTGCACATTATACACAAATATTTTTCATCTTATGGCCTAACCTTTTAGTGTATCCTATTTACCTCTTCATAAGTAGTATAAAATACTTATCTGATATAGATATCTATCTTTTGTATGTATTATTTTCTCAATTCCAGTTTGATTTTAATTGATTTAAAATGCATGGAATTCATGAAATGGTTAATTTTTTAACCTCTATTTATATAGTAAAATCATATTTTCATTATAGGTAATACATCATTATGATATTTCTTCACAACTTCTTTGGGTGAACACATCTTCCCTAATTTCATTAGTAGTTTTCCAATGCAGACTCACCAATTTTCCTTCGATTTCGAACACTCAATCATGGAAAATCATTCAAAATATTAGAGATTTATGATGGGTTATAAGACACTAACAATATTCATAATATTATTTTAAATATTCATTCACTTATTTTATTTGAATATAATGTAGTTCAAATATCACATGTGTTTTTTACATGGTTTATTCACAATGTAATCCTACTCCATGTTGTAGCTAGTTATTATCTCATTCAATATATTTATTTCTATGAATATAATTATCAATACATGTATATTTTCGTATCTATGTTTTTTGTTCCAATTATTATTGTTTAGATTATGTTATTATTACTGTTCTGATTATTTAGTTTTTACATTTTTATATCTGTGTTTTTTAACTCTTATGAGGCTGAATATTCTGTAGATGTATTTTTTTTGAAAATTCATACATACTGGTGGTTTAAAATGCCACTATATATATAAAATTATTTTTAGCAGTGGTTTAAACCATTTATATATAAGGTAAAAATTTGTTTTAGTGGATCTTGTTTTGGTTTCTGCAGTGGTTTACCCTCATAAGAAATGTCTAGTGGATAGAAGGTGTTTAAACCGATGTTATTTCTTTGGTATTTTTTAGAGGGGAAACTACATCTAAATCCAAAAAAACACCACTAAATAAATATTCTATAAAAATTCCCTGAAATCCACAGTAAATTGAAGGAATCGATACTGGTTGGATGCCGAATATAACTTTAGAGGTGGTTTTTAGATACTGTTACAGAACCATATAGTGGTGGTTTAAACCACCACGAAATAAAAAAACCACCGCTATTAGTCAATTTTGTTGTAGTGTGTTCATATTTAATTAATCCATCAATAATAACCCAAATTTCATTATTACCTAAATATGACTTTGGAAATCCCACCAAAAAAATCCATGTATATATTTTCCCATTTCCAATTCGGCATTAGTAGAGGGTGAAGTATTACCTTTAGTAATTTTTGTTCTTCTTTATCATTCTAACATGTGAAACATTTCATAGTAAAGTGAGCAACATCTATTTTTATACCATCCCTATAATAAAACTCCCAATAGTATATGTACATATTAGTGATTCTAGTATAAATAGAAAATTGAGAACTATGAGCTTCATTCAAACACTCTCTCTTAAAATAGAAATCACAAGGTCCACATAATCTTTTTCCAAATCAGATAAAACCTTCTTTATCAAAATTAACCTCCAGAGAATTACAATTCTTAATATAATCTACATTTTCCTACAAATAATAACAGTTATTATGATATTTCTTAATTATTTATAAAAATTTTGACTACATTGAAACCTAAAACAAAATAGAAGATGTCCCCACTGTCATGCCCTAGCTCCCGTGTACCCGAAGTCGGTGCCATACAGAGGTTCGAATTCGGTTCAGGCTCTGGGAAACTAGCTACTGCTAAAATGTTTCTTCTGCTAAAACCTTTTACCTATAAAATTTTAATAAAAAACTTATGGTGAGAATAAGAATGCCCAGTAAGAGGTTTCAAAATAATTCAATATAATTTTTGAAAACACTCTTTAAAACTAGTTCATAAAATAATCATTTTAAATAAAAACTGTAACACATGTACACATCATAAGAGTTATCAAACAAAACATTCAATTGGAATTACAAGGATACATGACTCAATTACAAACATTCTCATAAGTAAAGAACATTTCATGCTACAATGAAAGTAAAAAATTAATAACTAAGTGTAATGCATGATCAGAGTTGTGCTTAAAATAACACCAATTTCATCTTTTACAATTGTGAAACATACACTGGCCATAAAATATTTGAATACTGCATAAATAATATGCCATAGTTATACTCCTTTCATTCTCAAAATCATAATATCTTTAACTTGGAATATTCTACTAGTCGAATATACCTCTAGTTAATTAATTTACATAGGTCTTAATGAGTAAAGTGCATATGCCAGACTATGTCAAGGCCTCATGCCAATATGTCTAATGATTAAGGCCTCGACCAAAATCCATAACTCATAATTGGGAAAGGATTTAGCCAATTCCGATGCTAGTTGTCTCATGAGACCTACCGATGCATCCAGGGGCTATAGCGGGCCCCACCCATCACATACTACATCCAATGCATTCCTCATATATCTAAATCAAAGTGAACATCCCACTTTGATTTATTAAATCACTTACCACATATCAAACCAAGTGTACAAATTAGTTGGTTTCTTATTTCACCTTTCATTTTATTCAAGGTTTCCCACACCACCTTGAACAATTAAATCCATAAACTCAGGAAAGGGCATAAAATTTTAATATTACAATCATTCACATTTATGCATATGTAGTGAGTCTGGAACAAGACTATGAATTATGTGGTGAAGTCATTAATTGGTACATAAGTTAATAGTACTTGTGATGAAAATTAACACAAATGGAATACAAACTTGATAACATAAAATAAAAAAGTTTAGAACCATATTAATCAAGAACATTCATGATTAAATAGAGTGGTAAACTTAATATAATAAATAAAGAGGTAAAATCAACATAATAAATAAAGTGGTAAACTTAAATTTTTATGCGGGGTACTAATATCACATTATCTCAAAAATTTGTTATAAATTATCTTTTGTTTACTACATTAAATATTAAAACTCAAAAGTATAAAACTCAACCTTAAAAATTATTATTTTCTATAAATAGTGAAGAGTAATGAGTACATATGAAAATGAATTCACAAGCTTCATTTTCTTCTCAAACCATAGAAATTTATAAATTCAAAAGGGGATTAAAGTTGGAATTCACACACACGTACCCACATACCTGATTATACATATCAAGTATACACAAGGTTGTCATTATAAGTTAGTTTGTCACTTGTAAATTTATCAAAAACATGGAATTAATCATTAGGGTACAATTATTGAATTGTTTTAAAAACCTCATTTATATTATGTGTATCCATATTTATAAGAACATAAATGATTAGATATAAAAATTTTCCCACACAAAGTGACTCCATGCATTTTAGCTCTTTATTAACTCAACCTTTGAAATAGTTATCCTAGGCATATGATGTTTATGAAAATAAGAGGGTTGTGTATAATATACTTATATATTTTCATATACATGTTTATATTTTTAACCGATTAGGTATTTAAGGCAGAAGATAAATTTTCATGGGGCGTCCATACTTAGGGTCTATTAATAACCTATAGCATAAGATCTTGAAACCCTTACAGAAAGAATTAACCTCAAACTATAATGTGATGTATTTTATATTACAAGTGTATATACATATATAAACAAAACTTAAAACCACACCATCAAGACAAAGTTTAATCCCCTACCTTATCTTGAGGAGGAAGAGGAGCCCATGTGATGCTGGAAAACGCGGAGGGCTTGTTGAGGTCCACTGGAGGCTTGGGTGCAAGGAACCAGGAGGTTCTTTGGATGCCTCAGATGTTTTTTATAAACTAAACCTATAAAATATATATATTTTAATTAAAAGTTTTATGGGATCTGAGGCCCAAGTGGCCCTAAAAAACTAATAGACAACCCTTGTGGAAACCGCGTGAAAGAGGGAGACCAGCGGCTATCACGGGAGAAGAAAAATGGTAATAAATAGTTTATAGGGTGACTGGTTTGGGGTATTCCGTGGGGGAAGAAGACAACGATTTGAGTAGAAAACCAGGAGGGATTTCAATGACCAGGATCAGATCTGGCTTGGAATCAAGGGCTTGGATGCATCTATGGTTCCTTAAAGGTAGTGGATGAATCAGATTAAATCTGTGTCTGATTGGACGACACGAGATTGATGCAGAATTTTTAAAAACTTTGAACAACCACGATTAGATCCATGGTAGATTGAACGGTGCATAAAAACATGGTGTAAATCCATGGTTGCTGAAGATCAAAAACAAGATCGTGATCAGAGGTCCATATCGCGTGCGATGCGATTTAATGGCCCAGAACACATTTCATCCAAAAAATATCATCCCACATCGAATCATCGTGTTGTTTTAAGCTCCCTTATAAGCCCGATCCTCCCATTGTCTGCTCATAAAACACACAACACACATGAATGGGGCCCTATACATGGGCTCCCACCCCACCCCTACAGGACTTGGCCTACACATGCTCTGCCATGGCCTCGCCCCCGTGGTGGTGCGCCTACGCTCTGTGCAATCATGCGCACCTACTCCCGTGCTCTGGTGCACCCCTCATGGGACCAATGCCTAAGCTCAGGCTAGCCTAGGCTTGGGCTGAGGGCTAGGCTCAACCACCAAGCGTGATCTCCCTCCCTTGGCCCAACTATAAAGGGCTGGCCCTAGCGGGCCCAAATTTTTACAAAAATGTAACCTTAAGAGGATATATATATATATATATATATGAAGTCTTAAGGTAAATAATACTCTATAGAAATTTAATTTTTCAAACATTAATGTTTATTTAAGCTTGAGGAAGGATTAATGAACACCTAACTATACCTTATCTAATAATATTTCTCGAGCTATTTATAGTACCAAAGCTTTAACATGTATTGAAATTCGGTATAACCATCTAAAATCTTTTGAACTAATATTATTCAAAACTAAGTTAATCAAGAATATAGTATAATTAAAAGAAATTAAAAATAACTTAAAAAAATGAATGAAAATCTTTACAATATATTTCCATTAATTGAAACATGTTTTCAATTCCTTATTACATTTCAAAAACACCGATGTATAATTCAAAACATTCTTCTATGCCCTATTAAAGTTCATTGTTAGGATTAGTTTTATAATTTTTCAATTTATAACCTAATTACATGGTGGACTAGAATATACTTATAAGTTTTAAATTAATTGTCCAATGAGGACAATGGCTATATTTATAGCCATTATAGTTCCATGGTTTCCCAAGGCAACAGTCACATTAGTGTCTTATAAATCCAAGACTTAGGGTGTCCTAAAACTCAAGTTGATTGAAGAAGATGGTTCATGTCATACCATTGGTGCTTAGTGTGGCCGTGGTGGCTTCAACCATTCTTATGTTCATTATGGAAAATTCTAAGGACCCATATTATTTCCTTGGGGTTCTCATTGTTTTAAGTTGTCTCCCGGTAATTATGATGGGGTTCTTAATAGGTATTTTTGGTTAGCATGATTACTCTTTTGATCTCGGTGTATTGTAAACGCTACAGTGATTTTATTAAAATGAAAAGTCTTGTATACACTTGTGTGTTTTACTCGGTTGCATTATAATATAAATTAAAACCATATTATTACCTTCTCATAAGATACAAGTTTTTTTCAGTTATTTAGACAAAATTAAACATAACTTATCAATAAAAAAGTTTTGGGTTTTGGGGTGTTACATCATTCCCCCTACGAGGAATTGCGTCCTTGCAATTCATTACATAACCATAAAAGAAATCTCTCTAATGATCTTACCACATCCCCCATCATAGAGGATCCTTAGGTGCATTTAGTGGAAAACCCAAATTGATTCTCAACTCCTCTAGTTCTCTGATCCAGACACACCTCAGACAGAAGGGGTTGAACTCTTGCATTGAACACTCAGGCTTCCAGAGGGAGGCTCGAACATTAGAAGGTTTGGAAATGTCTGAATGGACCATCATAAGAAGAACTCACTGTACTATGTCTCGAATGAGAACATCCAAGTTGTAGATGTTGTTGTACATGCCAAAACTGAGGAGTTGGTACATGTAGGCTGCACAATGGTTTCCCACCAAAGAAGCCTCTTGAAAACATAACCAGGCTGTGTAGTTCCGGCCTAGGATGAAACATAGGAAAATAAATTCATGGAATTTTCCTATTCTCCTATACTCAGACTGTTGTGTCATGGCTATGTAGTAGTAAATCGAAGCATTCCCTTGACAGGTGTAGAGAATGTCCAGACTGTTTGTCACTTCATATAGTTTCTTTCATGTTTTTTGCAAGTTTGTGAGAGTTAGGTACTCCTCTTCACAGGTTTTGATCACAATAATCTCTAATACCTCGACAGGAAGAGATAACATATGGGTTTGTCCTTCCATATGAAAATTTATTATGAAAGTTCACTTTGTGATACTCATTCAAAAGTATAACTGATGAAAGGATAAAAAAAGAAGAGACAAAAAGTTATATTCTTATATTAATATTGCTAAATAAAATAAAATAGGGCTAATGGTTTCCCTAGTTTACTAATACATGAATCCCCAAAACTAATTAGAAACTTTCAATTTCCTTGAACCATATGCAACCCGAGCAATTTGGTTCGATATCGTGGTATCACTTGTGTAGTCTCCAGAGTCTAACATGTGAGGTGTACAACTGAGAGATGTTCACATGTAGTTGTTGTCTGTACATAGAATAGGAGGATTCGTATTCAAGGATGTCAAAGTCCATTACCTGACCAAGATGGCCATAAGACAGGACTTGACACATATATGCCGCGCGGAGGTCTCTCGCTGCTACAGCTTCTTGGAAGGCCGTGAGGGACGGGAAGCCTTCCACTGCGGTGAAACATCTAAAAAGTCCATTTTAGTATTTCCCCCATCATGTGTAGGATGGAAACTGGGCTTGCATCATAACGATGTTATCTAGACCCACTCTTTAGTGGAGTTGAAGTACTTGGGGAGAATTGGATATGTCATAGAGATGTTTGCATGACATATGAATATGGGCATAGTTTATAAAATTTTCATGGATAGATATAGAAATTATGGTTTGTAAGGACTCCACGGGAAGAGACAGAAGGTTAGTACCCTCCTTTTCCATATGAAATTAAGAAAACATCATTCTTATTATTTCTTAAGTAAATTTTAATTGTTCAGTTCGGGTTTTCTAGAGTTATCCAAACCGAATCCTATGATACCAACTGTCATACCCCAGCTCCCATGTACCCAGATCCAGTGCCATACAGAGGTTCGAATTCGGTTCAGGCTCTGGGAAATCAACTACTACTGAAATATTTTTTCTGCTAAAAGCTTTTACCTAGAAAATTTTATTAAAAAACGTAGGGTGAGCATACGAATTCCCAATAAGGGGTTTCAAAATAAATCAATATAACTTTTGAAAACATTCTTTAAAACCATTTCATAAAACAATCTTTTTAAATAAAATCTATAACACATGTACACATCATAAGAGTGCTCAAACAAAACATGATGTTGGAATTACAAGGATACATGAATCAATTACAGGCATGATCATAAGTAAAGGAAATTTAATTCTATAATTCAAGTACAAAATTAATAACTAAGTGTAATTCATGATCAAAATTGCCCTTAAAATAACACCAATTTCATCTTTTACTATTTTGAAACATACACTAGACATAAAATCTCAGAATATTGCATAAATAATATTCCATACTTATACTCCTTGAATTCTCAAAATCATAAGATCTTTAACGAGGAATATTCTACTAGTTGAATATACCTCTGGTTAATTAATTTACATAGGCCTTAATGAGGAAAGTGCATATTCCGGACTATGTTAAGGCCTTGTGCAAATACGTCTAATGATTAATGCATCAAACAAAATCCATAACTCATAATTGGGAAAGGCCTCATCCAATTCTTCTTCTAGTTGTCTCATGAGACCTACTGATGCATAGAGGGGCTATAACGGGCCCCACCCATCACATACTACGTCCAATGCATTCCTCATATCTCTAAATCAAAGTGCACATCCCGCTTTGATTTATTAAATCAATTACCACATATCAAACCAAGTGTAAAAATTACTTGGTTTTTTATTTCAACTTTCATTTTATTCAAGGTGTCCTACACCACCTTGAACAATTAAATCCATAAACTCAGTAAATGGCATAAAATTTTAATATTACAATCATTCACATTTATGAATATGTAGTGAGTCTGTCACAAGACTATGAATTATGTGGTCAAGTAATTAATTGGTACATAAGATAACAGTACTTGTGAGGATAATTAACACAAAAAGAATATAAACTTGATCACATAAAATAAAAAATTCTAGAACCATAGTAATCAAGAACATTCATGATTAAATAGAGAGGTAAACTTAACATTATAAATAAAGAGGTAAAATAAACATAATAAACAAAGTGGTAAACTTAACATTTCATGTGGGGTACTAAACTCACATTATCTCAAACATTTGTTATAAATAATCCTTTGTTTACTACATTAAATGTTAAAACTCAAAAGTATAAAACTCAACCTCAAACATTATCATTTTCTATAAAGAGTGAAGAGTAATGAGTATATATGAAAATGAATTCACAAGATTCATTTTCTTCTCAAACCATAGAAATTTATAAATAAAAGAGGGGATTAAAGTTGGCATTCACACACACATACCCACATACCCAATTATACATATCAAGTATACGCAAGGTTCTCATTCTAAGTTAGTTTTTCACTTGTAAATTTATCAAAAACAAGGACATAATCATTAGGGTAAAATTATTGAATTGTTTTAAAAACCTAATTTAAATTATGTGTATCCATATTTACAAGAACATAAATGATTAGATATAAAATTTTCCCACACAAAGTGTCTCTATGCATTTTAGCTCTTCATTAACTCAACCTTGGAAATCTTTATCCCAGGCATATGATGTTTATGCAAATCTGAGGGTTGTGTATATTATACTTATATATTTTCATATACATGTGTATATTTTTAACCGATTATGTATTTAAGGCATAAGATACATTTTCATAGGGAATCCATACATAGGGTCTATTAATACCCTATAGCTTACGATCTTTCAACCCTTAAGGAAATAATTAACCTCGAACTGTAAGGTGATGTATTTTATATTACAAGTGTATATAAATATATACACAAAACATAAAACCACAACAGCAAGGCAATGTTTAATCCCCTACCTTATCTTGAGGAGGAAGAGGAGCTTGGGTGACGCTAGAAAATTTGGAGGGCTTGCTGAGGTCCGTTGGAGGCTTGGGTGCAAGGAACTGGGAGGTTATTTGGATGCCTCAGATGTTTTCTTATAAACTAAACCGATACAATATTTTTTTTAATACAAGTTGCATGGGATATAAGGCCCAAGTGGCTATAAAAAACTAATAGAAAACCCTTGTGGAAATTGTGTGAAGGAGGGAGACCAACGACTGTCATAGGAGAAGAAAAACGGTAATAAATAGGGTATAGGGTGACTGGTTTGGGGTAATCCACGGGGGAAGAAGACAAAGATTTGAGTAGAAAACCGGGAGGGATTTCAAAGGCTAGGATCATATCTGGCTTGGAATCATGGGCGGGGATGCATTCGTGGTCTCTTACATGTAGTGGATGGCTCAGATTAAATCTGAGTCTGATCGAACAACATGAGATTGATGTGACATTTTCAAAAACTTCAAACAGCCATGATTAGATCCATGGTAGATCGAACGGTGTAGAAAAACATGGTGGAAATCTGCAGTTGATGAAGATCAAATTCAAGATCATGATCAGTGGTCCAGATCGCGCGCGACGCGATCCAATGGCCCAGATTGTGTTTCGCCCAAAAAATCTCATCCCACATCGAATCGGTGAGCTGTTTTTGCCTCCCTTATAAGCTCAAGTCTCCCATCGTCTTCTCAGAAAACACACATCAGAAATGAAGGGGGCCCCATACACAAGTTCCCGCCCCGCCCCTATAGGCCTTAGCCTACACATGATCTGCCGTAGTCTCACCCCCGCGGTGGTGTTCCTACACTCTATGTACTCATGCATGCCTTCTCCCGTGCTCTGGTGCACCCCTCGGGGGACCTATGCCCGAGCTCGGGCTGGCCCAGGCTTGGGCTGAGGGCTAGGCTCAGCCACCAAGCTTGAGCTGCCTCCCATGGCCCAACCATAAAGGGCTGGCCTTATCGGGCCCAAATTTTTACAAAAAATTAACCTTAAGAGAATATATATATATATATATATATATGAAGTCTTAAGGTAAATAATACTCTATAGAAATTTCCCTTTTCAACCATGACTTTTTATTTATGCTTAAGGAAGGATTAATGAACAACTAACTATACCTTGTCTAATAATATTCCTAGATCTATTTATAGTACCAAATCTTAAACATGAATTGAAATTCAGTATAACCACGTAAAATATTTTGTACTAATAGTAGTCAAAACTAAGTTAATCAAGAATATATTTTAATTAAAATAAATAAAACATAACTTAAAAACACTGAATGAAAATCTTTACAATATATTTTCATTAATTGCAACATGTTTTCAATTCCTTATTACATTTCAAAAACACCAACGTATAATTCAAAACATTCCTCTATGCCCTTTTAAAGTTCATGGTTAGCAGTAGTTTTATAATTTTTCAATTTATAACCTAATTACATGGTGGCCTATAATATACTTATATGTTTTCAATTAATTGTCCAATTAGGCCAATGACTATATTTATAGCTGTTAGAGTTCCATGGTTTCCTAAGTCAATGGTCACATTACTGTCATATAAATCCAAGATGTAGGGTGTCCTAAAACTCAAGTTGATTGAAGAAGATGGTTCAAGTCATACCATTGGTTCTTATTTTGTCCATAGTGGCTTCATACATTCTTATGTTCATTATGGAAAATTCTTAGGACCCATATTATTTCCTTGGGTTTCTCATTGTTTTACGTTGTCTCCCTGTAATTATGATGGGGTTCTTAATAGGTATTTTTGGTTAGCAAGATTACTCTTTTGATCATGGAGTATTGTAAATGCTATGATGATTTTATTTAAATGAAAAGTCTTGTGTCCACTTGTGTGTTTTACTCGGTTGCATTCTAAAATAAATTAAAACCATATTATTACCTTCTTATAAGAAACAAGTTTTGATCATTTATTTAGACAAAAGTAAACATAACTTATCAATACATAAGGTTTGGGTTTTCGGGTGTTACACCCACATCCATAACTTCTTGTTCAAAATTCATTAAATGATCAACCAAATGATTATGTTCAAAACATAACATGGTTAATATAGGATTATTATTTTTGAATCATATCGTCATCCACTTTGTCTAATTTTACATAATGGTAATGAATTGTGCAATCATAATTCTTGATGAGTTATATCCATCTTCTTTATCTCATGTTCAATTATTTATTTGTGAATACATACTTTAAAATATAATGATTACTAAATATTTCATACATTACTCTATAAAAATGATGCCTCTAAATTCTTAAAGAAAAAAAACCACAATAGATATTTCCAAATTATGTGTGGGATAATTTAATTGTTTAAGATTTAATTACTGTGAAGCAAAATAAATTACCCAATAAATATTTATAAGGAAACAACCAATTCCTTTTAATGAAGTATCACTGTAGATGAAAAAAATAAGCATTTATAGAGGGAAGGGTAAAAATGGGTCATTCACCAATATTATTTTTAGATATCAAAATCAATCATAAAATTATTTTTTCTAGATGAATTTAAATCCTTTTTGAGTTATCATTGTTAGTGGGAAAGATAACTAAGAAAAGTTTTGAACAAGCTGCAGGTAGTAACCTTCTAAAAGAAGAAAACAATGAATATATATGGAATTTATAGGGTACGAAAACTCTTTCATGACATTAGTTTTAGTAGGGTAAACTATTGTTAAATATTTAAAAATAATATACCCATGAAAAGAATTTTTTTGCAACCAAAATTAATGGTTAATAAATTTTACATATTGTTTTTTTATAATGGTTTACTAAAAAATTCTTAGGTGGTTTTTATGATCGTCATCACTTTTATAATATACCAATATATCATCAATATTAAAAACCAAAAACTTATCTAAATAGTCAAAGAAAACCCTAATAATATGTTCCATAAATAAATATGAAGCATTATATAACCCAAAGGGATTATGTTAAAAATCATAATGCCCAAATCTAGTATGAAACTCTCTCTTTATAATGTTATCCTTCTACACCTTCAGCTGATGGTACTTGGACCTCAGATAAACCTTTAAAAAATTTGGATCTTTATAGATCTAATCAAAAAAAGTATTAATATAATAAAAATGAAACCTTTTAATAATAATGATGTTATTCAAGGATCTATAATCAATGTAAAGTCTCATGAAATCATCTTTATTTTTAACAAAAAATAGGAGAAACACAAGGTGAATATCTTAGATAAATTAAACCTTTATCTTGGAACATATGTAATATATTTTTCAATTTTGAAAGTTCTTC
The DNA here is from genome assembly GCA_963277665.1 of Viscum album. Classification (NCBI taxonomy): domain Eukaryota; kingdom Viridiplantae; phylum Streptophyta; class Magnoliopsida; order Santalales; family Viscaceae; genus Viscum; species Viscum album. The sequence goes on from OY728132.1 coordinate 378,169,076, forward strand.
ATTAGTCATTTGATAATGGATTTTGAAATATAATTATCATAAGGCACTAAGTAAATAGTTATATCAACCTATCAATCTATAATAAATCCTTGTAAATCCTTAGAAAAATTATCCATACATTTATTCACTATTGGTCCCTCACTAATCTGAACAATTTCTTTCTTTTCAGCAACATGTGCAAAATAACTATCACTTCCATTTCTAATAAATTTCTCTACTTCATGATATGTTATCAAATAGATGAAATCATTGAACAAATCTTTCTTGGATCTGAAATCTGTCATAGCATTATAAAATGAATTACAATCTATACCCATAATAATATCAAACTCTACCATGGATATTTAAACAAGATTTTAAGGAAGGAACATTCTATAGATAAAAATAAGAGGATTACTATATATATTTATTGAAATAATATTTATATGTTGGGTTTTAACCAAAATATATATCATAATTTCATGAGTTAATATACCTGATTTATTTTCATATTTCTCATAAATGATGATATTTGAAGATCCAATGTCAAATCGTGTATTGGAATTATTCGAATGAAATAGTAACATACCTATCACAATATCAATTTATAGCCTAATATAAACCTTAGTAGTAGAAATATATTTATCCCATACCTTTTTCTTTTGATATTTTTTACTTCCATCTAAATTAACTAATTTCAAACACATATTGGAATAATTCCCCAACTAATTGAATCTAAAAAATCCCACTGATGCATGGCCGTTAGTTAACCCATTCTATGAATGTAACGACACAAAATTTTTAAATTATATTTGTTTCTAGAGAAAATGTCTGTTATATTATATTAAACACATCAAATCTATATCCCTTTAATAATGAAGTGGTATTTATAGTGTATAAAGGGAAATGTGACCATAGTGATTCGACCGCTATTTGACCATTGGTCAAATATAAATTTTTATCGATATGACCATTAGAAACTATACTCTTTTTAATAATTATAATGTTATAATTAGTGTTTATAAGTAAAAATGAAAATGGATAATTAATGAATAAAGGAGAAGCGATGACCTCAACCAATAGAGTCATGTCGTACAAATTCTATTTATCATAACTTGGGAGGGAGGTAGCATCATTGGGGATCTCCATTGACCAAGGCCATGATGATCTTTAACAAGTGAGTCTTGAAAGAAATTTCCTACGAGAGAAGTTCAAGTATGTGGAAATTACCACTCGGGCGATGTTAGCCGAGCCACCCCATGAATCTATCACCATCACACACCTTACCCTTAGGTAGTACATGGGTGTTATAGGGGGTTATGTGTTAAGGAATTAGTGACTTAAATTTTAATTACTTTGTATAAATAAAATTATTATTCTATAATTTCTTTTTTAAGATTAGTTTTTCATAATAAAATTATATAACAAATTTGATAAATTGACTTTATTGACTGAAATTGTAATTTTTAGAAGAGCTGTAGTTTTTTTAATAAACTAAGGTTTTATTAATTAAAATTATTATAATGAAATATTATGACAAGAATTTTTTTTAAATATAAATGATAAAATAATTTTTTTAAGTGTTATAAATTTTACTATGCATTTTCAATCCGCTATTATTTTAAATAAATTAGAATTTTTATATTTACAAGTTAGAATTATCATATTTATAGAATTATTATGATAAAATAAATATCATTTTTTAAATCATCACATAAAAATTTGGTTAGGATGAATTTATGATAATTCTCTAAAATACTTAATTTGTTTATGAATAGTAAAAATACAGTTAGAGTTTTTTTAGTATGTTTAATGACATAATGATTATGTAATAATGATTTAATAATTGTTTAAAAACAATCCAAAATATAATATATTTTATTTTATTAATATAATTTATTTTAATATATTTTAATCAATTTCCAAACCTATAATTTTCTTTTCAAAGTCTAAAATGGAAACTTTAACATTAAAAATATTATTTTGGTGGAAAATTTACTTTTCCATTCCAAAAGATGTAATATAAAATGATGATCAAATATTTTAGATTAAATTAATATAAAATATGTCCCAAATGTAAAAAGGGAAAAACAATGGTTCAGCTAATGTTTTTCATTTTCAACAACCTAGATTTTCGAGGCCTATATTTGGAAATTAATAAAAAACCCTCCACTTTTGTTATAAATACCCTACCATTTCTCTATTTACATTCACATAAATCAATTCACCATGAATATATGTTAGTTTTACCTCTAAATTATTCCTACCAAGGCATCCTCAATCCCCCAAGATCTCAATCATCATGTTTTAGGAGAAACTCTTCGAGGTAAGGGAATTATCCTTCTTCTCTATTAAATTAAAGAAACTCTTTTGTATATATCTAATAAATGTTATGGTTACTAACTTATAATACCCTTTTTATCATACCCTTACTTATAAATTATGTTTTATAAATTAGTGACCCTTTTCCCCTCTCATTTTACCCTTTTTCAAAACCATGTTTTATACCTATTATGTTACCGAATTTACTTCTCAAAATTTTTCTCTTCTCCTCAAGAAATTATTTTTTTATTTTCTTTTTTTATTACCCAAAACTCTTTATTTTCAAAGGCTATTTAACTAGTTATAAAAATTATTTACTTTATTTTGTGATTAATATACATGAAACCCGTAATCCCTTTCTGTGGGATGGAAATAACATAATGACCATATTTTTTGAGCACTTTTGAAATGCCATGATTTTGAAATAAGACCTATTTTTTATTATACATAGGTTATCTATGAAAATTTTGATTATGATATATGTGAAAAACATAAAATTATGACATATTAATAGAGTTATATGATATCTCTCCAATGTATTGGGTAAATAATTTAATCTATTGAGATGACATGTTTTATGATACCTTAGTAATTTTTCATTTATGACACCTTGGTGATTAAGATTGGTGATATGCTTATGAATGCCTAAAATAAATATTTTATCCACATTTACATGTTATGATTCATGTTCTTTTTATTAATATATTCCTTATGTTCCCTTTATCATTCTATAATGAAATTTATCATGTTATTATTGATATTCCTCATGTTCTTATTGATATTCATCATGATCACATGTGAACTGTTTTCCCTTACTAAGCCTGATGATCAGCCCTTTCCATTGATGTATGTAAATAGGATATTAGATTCCATAAATGTACTCACAATGAAACTATGGAGAATAATTTCAAGTGGATTATAGTAATTTTTTAATTTTTCATGCATTATGGAACTTATTTCTATGAAACTAAACTTTAAAAGATCCTCTGTATGTGGAATGTAATGAAAAGTTATGAAATAAAAAAGGCAGGATGCCATAGTTGATATCAAAGGATGGTTTAGTTATTTTTGAAAATTAGGATTTGAAAATATTAAGAAGAACCCTATGGAAAATTTTAAATATAGTAAACCAACATGGTATTTTGGTGAAGTATCAAGTAAGTGTTTTCTGAGAAAAGAAATCCCTATCTGGATAGAAACAAGTGAATGTGGCTCTGGAATAGATGTATCTAGGTTTAAAACCCAAAACACTTCTTTGATCTATAATTGAATAAGAAATGGTGCACAAAAATAGGACTTTCTTCACTCCTACTTTGACACTCTCAGAGGATATGTTTGGTTAATCACTAGCCTTTTATGAACCATTATGAAGGATATATAGAAAATTAATTATTGTTAATGAATAAAAAATTTAAGCATGATGTTTTAAGAAATAAAATTTCTTTAGAATTATAAAATTATTAAATGAAACACATTTCTCAATAAGTTTTTCTTATTTTAAAAAATAGTGGGAAATTGGAGGAACCATGTAAATGTTGGGCACAATAAACCATGCGCTGATAGCCATATGATGGAATATGGAATAGAAAACATCTTTAGAGTGATAAATCAAATAACTCATGTTAATAAAAATAACTTAAATCAATTATAGATACCAAATTCACATAAAAGGAACAAATTTCTATTAAGTCATTTGTGCATCAACAACCAACTTCTTTAAGTAGATATACTGACCCATTGATTGATGAATAATAGATAATCTCTATAGAAAAGATATTTTCTATACTCTATTGTTCAAAATAAGAGAAAGTCTCCCTAGCTGTGTACCTCTTTTAGGGAGAGGCTGATCAGTGGTGAACACTGATTAAAAACATGAATCCAAGAAGGGAGATTGATGTTATAGAGTGGGAAGAGTTTATGGGATCCTTTTTCAATAAATAATTCCCCTATTCTATGTGAATGAAAATAGAGAATAAATTCCTAGAGGTGAAGCTGAAGGAAAATTAATCCATAGGAATATATTATATGAACATTACAAGAATTTATCATCGCACCTCTAGCTTTGTTATAGATCATAATGGAAATGTTGATAGATTATTCAGTGGAATAAAACCCCATCTATTAAATAATATAGCCAATGGAGACTATGAAATAGATGGGGATATATTATAGGGTGCAATGAAGGTTTAACTGGATTATAGAGAGATACATTGGTTATATAAATCAAATGAAAACAAGAGATCTTTGGAGCCAAACTTAGGGTGGAAATTTGATCGCAAAAGAGGTGGAAAGAAAGTGAAAATTCCCACATTAAAAAAATGTGGGAATATGAATTTAGGGATTTTATTTCTCTGGAGTGGAAAATGTTACATGTGTGGAAGAGACAGACATATAGATCAAAACTATTGTTTTGAGGTGATGACTCAACTTCTCAATATTAATGACAAAGGGAAGATTCTACTGACCCATCCTGAAGTCCAATACTATAAGTGTAGACATCTTGGGAAATTTTCCAATAACTATTAAAATAATAAGGTAATGGAGGGGAATCACTAGCAACCTCATCATAGGCCAAGGGAGAAAGGTCAGAATATTTCTATCATGATGGAAAAAGTAGAGGCTCCAAATGATATGTTGGTAGGTACTCTCATTATTCTCATAAAGTTAGAAAGTAATTTTTTTGATTATGGTTATACAAATTCCTTTATTTTAAATAAGTTTTCGAATAATATAGAATCAATCCCCGAACTTCTATTAGTAGTTTTATCAATCAAGACTCCTAGTTGGATTATATAAACATCAAAAGTGTATATAAACTCTAATATTGAATTTGGAAAGAAAATTATCTTAAAAAATTTAGTAGTCATTCCCATGATATAAATCAACATTATACTTGGGATGGACTGTGACTTTAAGTATAATTCTATGTTCAACTTCAGAATCAATAAATACTAGAAAATTTCCCTATACCCACGGTTTCATGAACTGTGGGTATAGCCTATACCCATAGTTTCATGAACCGTGGGTATAGCCTATACCCACAGTTTTATGAACCGTGGGCTCTAGAGGTGTCAATATAGCCCCTCAGATATGCCCACAGTTTAGAAAACTGTGGGTATAGGTCTAGTCCACCATGTCACTCACTATTCCACTATTCCATTCACCTATACCCACACTTTAAAAATTATGGGTATAGCTTTGACAAAAAAATACGGCCGCAGGATTCGATCCCCGTACCTCTCGTTTATTCCCCCCACACCTAACCACTAGCCCATTTTTATTATTGATATATATATATATATATATATATTTATATAAACATCATCTATATGTAAAAAACTATGGGAATTTTTGTTCCCGTAAAATTTATTTTGGGCCCCGTGACTTTTTTTTTCGCACCATAAGGTGATAAAGCTATACCCACGGGTTTGTAAAACCATGGGTATAGGCCTACAAAAAACAACCATACATCCACGTTTTTTGTTAAACTGTGGGTATAGGTCTCAAAGAAACTACCCTATACCCATGGTTTTACTAAAACCGTGGGTATAGGGTACTATACTAGGGCTATACCCACAGTTTTCGTAAAACTATGGGTATAGGTTCCCATACAAGACCTATACCTACGGTTTTGAGAAAACCATAGGTATAGGTCTATTTTAAAATAGTTATGGAAATATAAATAGTATTGAATGAAAAACCTATAGTTATTTTAAAATGAGAGCTATCACAACCTAATATTTTTCAAGAAGCAACTCCCGTAGCCTTATTTATGGTGATGATCGGTGAAGGGGGATAAGAAAAAAAAGTATAAGAACAGAAAATGTCCCCATAATTTAGGAATACGGTGATGTATTTCTTGATGAGTAACCTAGAACTCCCCTAGAATGATAGTTAGAGTTCTCCAATGAACTCATACCTAGATCTACGCCGATATCAAAGACCCCATATAAAATAAAAAATGTGAAGCTAGAGGAATTAAAGAAACAACTTCAAGATATTTTGGAGAATGGATTTGTTTGACCAAGTATGTCTTCTTGGGGATAACATATTCTATTTATGAAGAAGTAGGATTGATAAATGTGTATATTCATTGATTATAGATAACTTAACAGGATCATAGTAAAGAATATGTACCCTTTTCCAATGATTGATGATTTATTTTACCAGATTCATGGGGATAAATTCTTCTCCAAGAATGATCTTAGATCTATTTATCATCAATTGAGGGTGATGAAATAAGATATTATAAATTCCAACTTTTGATCAAGATAAGTCCATTATGATTTTCCCCTTCGTTTTGACTAATTCTTCTGCTATATTTATAGATTTGATGAATGGAGTCTTTAAAGACTACCTTGATAATTTGGTGGTGGTTCGTATTGATAATATTTTTATATATTATAATAGGTTTGAAGAGTATTAGGATCATATAAGGGATATATTTAAAACTCTATGAAGGGATAAGATATTTGGAAAATTCATAAAATGTTAATTTTGGTTACAATAAGTTTCTTTCTTGGGAAAAATTGTAACCAATTAATGAATCTCAGTCGAAACTGCCAAGAAAAATGTTATGGTGTAGTGGACTCATCCTAAAATAGTAACTGATATTCATAGTTTCCTTGGCTTATCAGTATATTATAATAGGTTTATGAAATTTTTTTCATTAATTTCCAATCCACTAACTGTGTTAACTTGAAAAGGGAATAAGTTCATATGAAAAAAGAAGTGTGAAGAATATTTCCAAGAGATGAAGAAGAGATTGGTTACTGCACCCATGTAAACTCTACCCTCTATCAGAGATGGATTCATTATTTTTAGCAACACATATCTGAAAGGGATGCAAAATTACAACATGATTTCTTATGCATATTGATAGTTAAATCCTCATGTGTATAATTAACCAACACATTACCTATAGCTAGCTATAGTAATTTTTGTTTTGAATATATGGAGGCACTATCTTTATAGGGTTAAAAGTGATGTATATGCATACCAGGAAAGTTTGAGGTATATTTTAATGAAAAGGGAATTAAACATGAGACAAAGGGTATTCTTGAAGTTATTAAAGTCTAGGATTTTTCAATTCATCATCACCATAGAAGAGAAAACAAAGTCACTGATGCATTAAGTATGAAACCCATATTGTGATGGAAATGATAAGGATTTAAGGAGATCCATTGATCAAGTACCATATAAGGTTGGACATGGGAATCATGAGGGAAGAGACATAATCAATCCTATTTCAAATGATTTATCAACCATCATTACTAGATAAGATCAAGAAATATCAATTATAATATCCTTCGTTATAAAAGAAGATAGAGGATGTGAAGAATGGGATATTTCCCAAGTTCAATATTGACCAAGAAGGTGTATTGAAAATTTGTACAAGTCTATGTGTTCCATCTATTCTGGAGATAAAAGAAAGAACTTATGGATGAATATCATAGCCTTACATTCTCTATACATCATGGAATCATGAAAATATATATGGACCTTTATGATCATTATTGGTGGGATAAATTGTAAAGGGATATTTCTGACTACACTACAAGGTGCTTGGTATGTTAGCAGGTGAAGGTGGAGCAACAACATCCTAAAGGGGTATTACAACCATTACCCATACCAACATGGAAGTGGGATAATATCACTATGGTTTTTGTCACTAGTCTCAAGAGAACATATAAAGGAAACAATGTGATATAGATTATAATGGACCAAATAACCAAGGATACCCATTTCATCACTATTCTAGAATATTTATCTCTTGAACAACTTGCCAAGATTTACATAAATAAAGTTGTGAGGTTGCATGAAGTACCACTTTATATTGTTTATGATCATGATCCATGGTTAAAATTAAAATTATATAGAATTATTCCAAATTCTATGAGTACTAAATTGAATTTTAGTATGACCTATCAACCCCATACTGATGGACAATTTGAAATGACTTTTCAAACACTTGAGGACATATTGGGAACATGATAAATGGAATTTAAAGGTGAATGGGATCACCATATCCCATTAATTTAGTTATCATACAAAAAAAATTCTATTCCTATATTCAAATGTCACCCTATGAAGCTCTATATGGTATGTGATGTAGAACTCCTACATGTTGGGGTGATGTTGGTGACATAAGGTTTCTTGGGATTAATCTTGTATAGGGGATGGTAGAAAAGGTTTATGCCATCCAACAACACATAACGACTACTCAGTTTTGGTAGAAGAGATTTTCTGAAAACCATTAAAGGAAATTGGATTTTTTTGTTAGAGACAAAGTTTCCCTTTGAATATCACCATGTAATAGAGTCATGTAGTTTTGGAAGAAACAGAAGCTTATCCCTAGGTACATTGGACCCTATGAAATCTTTGATCGCATAGAAGTAGTTTCCTATCATAGAACATTTAAAAAAAATCTATCTCAAGTTCATAATGTATTCCATGTATCTCTTGAAAAAGTATATACCCAACCCTTCAAATGTACTAAATCCAGAGGTGGTACAACGGGAACATGAACAATCTTATGAGAAGAATTCGATGCAGATATTGGACCATAGATACAAGGTTATACACAACAAGACTACCCACCTCATCAAAGTGTTGTAGAGGAACCATAAATATGAAGAAGAGACATGGGAACTGGAGGAGACAATGATACTAAAGTACCCACAACTTTTCTCAATTAAAAGAACGAGTTGAAATTTTAGGGATGAAATTTCATATGGGTGAAATAATGTAATGACCAAGATTTTTTAAATGATATTTTTTTCCTGAGAAAATGTGTGTTATATTAATAATCAAAGAAAAACTATATCTCTTTAATAATGAAGTCCTATTTATAGAGTATAAAGGGATATTTTACCATTGTGATTCGACAGTTATATGATCATCGGTCAAATATAACTCTTGGTTGATATGATAGTTGTAAACTATACTTTTATTAATAATTTTAACATTATAATTTGTGTTTATAAGTAGAAATTAAAAATGATAATTAATGAAGAAATGAGAAACAATGTCCATAACTAGTAGAGTCATGTCATACGAATCCCATTTTTTAGAACTTGGGAGGGAGGTAGTGTCCCTAGGGTTCACCATTTAACAATTCAAAGATGAGCTTTAATAGGTGAAGCTTGAAAGAAATCTTATATGAGAGTTGTTTAAGTTAGTGGAAATTACAACTCGAGCGATGTTAGCTGACCCATTCCATGAATCTATCACCATCACACACCTTACCCTTAGGTCATACTTGAGTGTTATTAGAGGTTATGTGTTAATGACTTAGTTACTTAAAGTATAATTCCTTTGTATAAACAACATTTTTATTCCATTATTTATGTTTTAATAATAGTTTTTCATAATAAAATAATATGAAGAATTTGATAAATTGACTTTTCGATCCCAAATTGTACTTTTAAGAAGATATTTTCTTAATAAACTAAGGTATTATGAATAATACTTATTTTAATGAAATAATATTATAAAAACAGTCTTATTTAAATATAAATGATAAATTTTTTTTTTCAGGTGTCAAAATTTTACAATGCATTTTCAATCCACCATTATTTTTAATAAATAATGTTTTTATATTTAAAAGTTATAATTATCATATTTATATATTTATTCTGATATAATAATTATTTTTTTGAAATCGTAATTTCAAAAGTATGTTATGGTGAATTTATGAAAATTTTCTAAAATACTTTATTTTTCCGGAATAGTAAATATACAGTTTGAGTTTTTTGGTATGTTTAATGACTTCATAATTATGTAATAATGATTTAATAATTAATTAAATACAATCCATGGACTAAAATAGATTATTTTATTAGTATAAAGTATTTTAATATATTTTAATCAATTTTTAAACCTATAATTTACTTTCCAAAGTCTAAAATGGAAACTTTAACATTAAAAGCATTTTTTGTTGAAAATTTACCTTTCCAAGAAAAAATAAGTAATATAAAATTATGATATAATATTTTGGATTAAAATAACATTAAAAATATCCAAAATGTAAATAACCATGGGAAAGTACATGGTTTTTCATTTTTCATAACTTTTATTTCCAAGGCCTATATTTGGAAATTAATAAAAAAATCCTCCACTTTTGATATAAAATACCCACAAATTTCCCCATTTGAATTCACTAAAAATATATCCTCCATGGTTATATGATATTTTTACCTCCCAAGGAGTCCTCCCAAGGTGTCTTAAATCCCCCAAGGTCCCAATCATCTTGTTTTAGGAGTAACTCTTCAAGGTATGGGAATTATCCTTCTTTTCTCTACGATTCAAGGAACTTTTTTCATATATGTATTCTAAATGTTATGGTTACTCTCTTATAATACCATTTTTATCATAAAATTACTTAAAAATTATGTTTTATTAATGGTAGAATCTTTTATCATATCATTTTACCTTATTTCAAACCACATTTTATACGCATTATATTATCGAATTTACTTCTCAAAATTTCTATCTTCTCAGGAAGAAATTATCTTTTATTTTATTTTTGTGAATACCAAAGACTATTTTATATCCAAGGGTATTCACCTAAATGTAAAAATGATTAATTATATTATGGTATTAACTTATATGAAACCCGTATTACCTTTCTGTGGGTTGAAAATGACATAATGAACATGTTTCTTAGGCACTTTTGTAACACCATAATTTTGATATGAAACCCATATTTTTATTCTATATGGGTTATATATGAAATGTATGATAATGGTATATGTGGATCAAATGAAATTAATACATATTATGTGTGTTCCCTGATAGTTCTCTATTTCATTGGGTAAAAAATTTAATTTATAGATATGACATGTTTTATGATACCTTGGTGAATAACCTTGGTAATTTTTCTTCATTTACGAAACATTGGTGATTAACCTTAATAATGTGATTATGAATTTATAAAATAAAATTTTTAGCCACATTTATATGTTTTGATTCATGTTATTTTTATTAAGATATGTCTCATGTTTCCTTTCTCATTCCATAATTATATCCTTCATGTTCTTATTGATATTCCTCATGATCACATGTAAACTATTTTCCCTTACATGGCCTCATACTCACCACTTTCAGTTTATGTATGTCCCCAGAATATGGGAGGCATTAAATGTACTTAGGATGAACCTATGAAGAATCCTTTCCAGATTATAATAATAATATTTTATTCTTTTATGTATTATCTAACTTATTTCCAAGAAACAAAACCTTAAAAGATCCTCTGTATGTACCATGTAATGAAAAGATGTGAAATAAAAATACAGGATGCCATAATGATTATTTAGGATGTTTTTATTTAGAGGCATGAGACTTGTGACCAAACATACCACACCAGTAACACTTTTCAGAATTTACAAGACATCCCAAAATATTCATTTTATCACACTTATAACATGATGAGAACACAATTTTATTACATTCAGATTTATTTGAGGAATGCATCCTCATTTTCTACCATCAAGACCTTTTATTCTACTTGTTGTTATGAAATACATAATAAATGATGAACTATATGTATAAATTATCAGAAACCCAAAAAATTTTATCATAAATTTTGAAATCATTGGAAGCTAATTTACTTCGATATATTGGTTTTAAACCTAATTAAAAATAATTAATCTTATTATCAAGATCCCAGAAAAAATAGGTTTATACATGGATACTCATTTAAAATTTACTTCATACATAGAAACAGAATCATCATCCATTTTCCTTCATTATAAGCATTGTTTCTCCATCCTAATTTGAAAAACCATACTGAAATATTTCTTAGTGAGGAGATTCTTAAATGAATCCCATTATATGGAATCAAGATCATCTCTCTATTTGGTATTCTTAACCAAAGAACACTATAAATCAGATTCACGCTCAAAATGATAAATGGAAAGGGTTCAATTTTGATGTTTCAAACATCCCATGAATTAAAATATCTTTTCTAGGGTATTGAATTATCATTTAGATACCATTGGGTTATAAGTTACACTGAATTATGGAGGATATTATCTCATAAAATGACATAATATTTTCATGTTCCTATTAAGTTGATCTATAATGGATTCCACCACTATTTATTACTTTTATAAACTGATCCATCACCATAAAAAACTGCTCAGTTCCAATTCCATCCATTCTAGGTTTCTTACACAAAATGATACCTTCCTCTTAGTTCCTTCCTACCACAACCTTTCTAATTCCTCTATGGAAAACCATTCTGAATGAACATAGTTTTGGTGAAACAACTTGGTAATATTAAAATTCTATATCATTTCAAATCAACTATTAGGTAAATTATTTTAAGGGAATTATTTTTACAATATACTAACCCTAAATGTTTTCTAAACCTTTTCTCTGATACCAATGGTAAGGAATCAAACTTAAAAATTTCATATTTTAAGGACATTAAATTATAATTAACTTTCTAACATTACCATAGATCTTTTAGGTTTAGTGTTTTAGAGTGGTAGGTAATAACTCTTAGAATTAAAAACCCATATATATATATATATAAAGTATAAACTTATAATACATATCCATTTCCTAAAAAATATAATACTTTTATTTTTTTTTCATTTTAGGAAAAATAATCATGAATTTCAACATGACTTATTCCTTTCCCTTACCCATACTTAAACCCTAGGAAAAAATTTTAAAACATGGGATGAGCACAAAAAGCTTATTAAGGGACATAAAATAAAATGAAACCATTATTTTAGTGAAAAACATGAAAACCCATGAAAAAAATTTTCTTAAAAGAATTCATTTTTACATAGAAAGGAAATCATACTTATTTTAAAAGGATAATTTATCTTACCTTTTAAAAACAAATGATTTCCATGAAAAATCATTTGAAAACATAGGAAAGTGATGTAGGTACCATTAGAAAATCATCATCATAGAACCCTTATGAAACCATTATACTATCTATTATAATTAGAATTAGTATACATAGATCTTATAATATAATTTTCTATAGAACATTATTATTACCCAACGTATTAGAGAAATATCTTGTTGGACCTATCATAAATGCTATAATGGGCTCACAAATGAACTATAATGGGGATCAACCCTTCGTACACTACTGGAAATCGGATCTTTCCCAACACTTATATACACCCTTTCCCAACGGTTCTCCCAAACTGTTGGGAAAGACCCCCCCTTTCCCAACGGTTTAGGAGAACCGTTGGGAAAGACCCCCCCCTTCCCAACGGTTTGGGAGAACCGTTGGGAAAGGGGTGTTTTGAGGCCCCTTTTCCAAAGGTTCTCCCAAAACCGTTGGGAAAGACCCCACCTTTCCCAACGGTTTGGGAGAACTGTTGGGAAAGGGGTGTTTTGAGGCCCCTTTCCCAACGGTTCTCCCAAACCGTTGGGAAAGACCCCCCCCCTTTCCCAACGGTTTGAGAGAACCATTGGGAAAGACCCCCCCTTTCCCAACGGTTTGAGAGAACCATTGGGAAAGACCCCCCCTTTCCCAACGGTTTGAGAGAACCGTTGGGAAAACTCAGCCCCAAATCCAACATTCACCCCTGGAAATTCCCACCTATCCCAACAGTTTTGAGAACCGTTGGGATAGGTCTATCCCAACGGTTTTGAGAACCGTTGGGATAGATTATTTCATTTCTTCCAGGTCTGCTACCCGAGAACATTATATAAATCTAAATTTTAAATAATTATGATAATACATATATATATTTATGAAATTATGTTTACAAAAGTGATGTTAGCTTAGTGGTTAAGTCGTTCGATTATAAACAAGGGGTCGTGGGATCAAATCCCAGCACATGTTTTTTTTTGAAATACATTTACCAACGGTTTTATATCCGTTGGAATAGATTTTCATATTACTTATACCAACGGTATTGTAAATCGTTGGGATAGGTCTATACCAACGGTTTTGGGAAAACCGTTGGTATAGACCTATCCCAACGGCTTACTTCGCAACGGTTCTCCAAACCGTTGGTATAGGCTATACCAACGGTTTGGAGGCCTATACCAACGGTTCCAAACCGTTGGTATAGGTTAGTATTCTACTAGTGGTATAAGATGTATCAGGATCATATGTGATCTATAATGGGGCTAAAAAATTTATTAAAAATTTAAAAGGACTATATCATTAATAAACCATTTTAGGACTGAATATTTTCATCATAAACCCCTGAAAGAATCTTTTACACCCATATTCAAAACTCTTTCGTATATCAAAGTACCATTTTCTATTATTTTTTTAAATAAAAAAATACCAAGAAAAAGGGAAAGAGGAGTTTTATTTGAATAAAAATGATATCTTGTAAAGGAATAAAAACTTCAAAAAATAGTTTTGGAAACAATAAATGTCATTGTCACTGTATACATTAAAATGGAACATTCGCTTAGTCTTTTTTTTTGTCAAAATCATTTCCTATAAAATACATAAAAATATTACCCTTTAAAAACATTAAAATAAATAAAAAATAGATAAAAAATTTTCTTTTTAAATCTATTATTTCCGTAAAAAAATATCCATGAAATAATTTTGAAAATATGGACATAGTTGATTTTTTTTGAAATATAAATCTTTAAATGAATATTTTTAAAAGAAAGCCCCTTACCATGAGTCCAAATCATCCCACATGTTCTTTATCAACCTAAAAATAAAAATATGTTAATTATTTTATTTATTAATTCAATTATTAAAATTTATTATTCATTTTATTTTATCTTGTAAAGACCTGTAAAATTCAAGGGAAATTTTTTTCTTAATTTTCTTTAGAATTTTACAAGAGCGCGGTTTTTGACGGCACCTGATTCCGAGACCCGGAGTGCCCGGAATCAATTTCCGAAGTTCGGCTCGGGTACGTTCAGTGAACGAACGAGCGGGAATTTCTAAAATTTGATCCGGTGCTCGGAATTGAAATCCGAGGACACCGATGAACTCACAGCGCCAATATTCACTTAAGGAGACCATTTCCGAAGTTGCGTTTTTTGCGGGACGAAAGTTAGTTTTTGGGAGAATTATAAGAAGTTAAATAAAAATGTGAAACACTTTTTATTTTTCTTACTTGTTGGTTAACTCCTCTCAAAGGAAGTTAGGGGTGGGACCCACACCCACTTAACCTCCCTTGAGAGGATTAAGTGTGGTGGGGCCCACATGAACCCCAACTTTTCATCTCCTCTCAAAACTCCCTTAACTCCCCTTTTAAATGAACTTGACAACTTAGCTTATTAATTGGGTTGAGTTGTTTAATCTTTTTCAAACCTTTGAATTTCATAAGATTTGGTTGAGTAAATAAAATAAGCTCTTAGCTTATTTTATTTGGTTAGAATTCTCTAGCCTCTTGAGAGATTTGAAGCCTTCTCCTTCTTTTTCTTCTTCTTCTTCTTCAAGCTTGACGAAGAACGCGAAGAACCTTCGAGCTCCGACGAAGAACGCCGCTCCTCTCTTCTTCGTAGCCGGTTGTTTCCGAAGATCGACGACGCCTTCCGTGTCAACGAAAGGGAACACCGCTTCCTCCTCGGACTTCCTTCGTCGGCTTATGAAGATTCGCCAACGACGTACCTCTTCGGACGTACCTCTTCGTCAATGGATTTGACGAACGATTACCGCGATGCCCGACCTCCGCGACGTTGTCTTCCGTGGGTCGTTGACGATCATCGATCTTGAAACCAAGGTAGGGGTTGGTTGTGGATTATTTATTTACTCTCGTTCTTGGTTCTAGCATGATATTCTTGTGGTTAATATTTAAGAGTTTTTATCTAACGAGAGGGGGGTCGGACCGCACAAACACGGCCGAATTCCCCCTCGTTTGTTCTTGATTATTATTTTCTTGTGGATGAACGAGATGGCGTGGTGCCGTCGCACCACGCGGGAATTCGCACGGCTGTATTGCGCGGCGCCGTCGCGCCGCGCCGTGGAAGGATTATCATGAACGTGACGTCGTCGCGCCGCGTCGAAGGGAACCGAAGGCACCGCGGCCGGAGCGGGGCCACGGCGGAGGGGCGCGGTGCCGTCGCACCGCGCCAGACGACGAAGGCCACGGCCGGTTCCGGGCTGCGGCGGAACGAGAAGACCGGCGGCCGGGCTGCCGGTGTCGGAAGCCGGAAGGGGACCGGATTTTTTCCAGACCCGTTGAAGAAAAACCGGCCGGCCAGGTGGGCCGGCCGGAAGGGGAAGAAACCGGGGGAATTTAATTCCCCCGGCCAGCAAACATGCCCCCCATTTAAGAGGGGGGGGGGCCGGTTTCATTAAGGGGGGCAGGCGGCCCCCCCGTTTCCCTCATGGCAGGCCCCCACGAGGGGGGCCGGTTCTCCAAAGGCGCGGCTCTTAAGCCGCGCCGCCAGCCAAACAAAAGCGGGGGCTTGCCCCCCGCACGTGGCGCCGAGCGGCGCCAGGCCGCGCCGCTGCCGGCCAGGCCGCGCCGGACCGCACCGGCCCGTGCCGCCGCGCCGGACCGCTGCCGGCCGGGCCGGGTCGGACCCGGGTCGGGCCGACCCGGGGGGGGGGGGGGGGGGGGTCGGACCCCCCGTTTTCGAGACGATTTCGGTCTTATGGCCATAACTTGAGTTAAGGACATCCGATTGACGAACCATCAGCGGCGATGCGATCCTTGGATTGAGACGGTCGATTCGGTATATCGCACTCAAAGTTTCGGAATACTTTGAGTTCGGCCGGGTTGGTTCGTTCACGAAACCAACCGGGCCTTCGGAGCGAAAACGCTCATATCTTGAGCTACGAACGTCCGATTGATGTGCCGTCAGCTTTGTTGTGTTCCTCTTAGTGAGACGGTTCTTTTGGCATACTCCTCCCGAGGTTTGGACGCAGTTGGAGTACGGTCGGGTTGGTTTTGCCTTAAAAACCAACCGGGCCCCTGGGACGAAAAAGCCAATAACTCTCAGACCGGGCGTCCGATCGACGCGCCGTCTGTTGCGTTGAGTTCATATTGACTATACGGAACTTTTGGATACATCATCTCTGGACTTTGTGACAGTTGATGTATCAGCCTCTCGGCTCGTGGAGCGGACCCTCCTGAACGAGCTTGCTGTGTGCGGGAACCCTAGTGCTGACTGCGACTGTTACTGCGACTGTTAGTGCGACTGTTACTGTGACTACTATTGTTACTGCTACTGCTACTATGACTGCGACGACGACATTACAGAGATCCTGTGTGGATTCGATGATGACTACAACACTCAGCGATCCTGGATCAGTGCTACAGGTCCTGTGTGGGCCCGATCCTGTGTGGGTCTTTGCGCTCAGCGGTCCTATGTGAACCAGCGCCTACAGGTCCTGTGTGGGCCCGATCCTGTGTGGGTCTTTGCGGGGGTTAGTTACCTATCGATCCTTCATGGGTCCGACGACTTAGATGGATCAGAGATCATCTTTATCATCCTTTGAAGAAGTATACCTGTGTGAGCTGAATCCTATTGCTTTCCTGTGTGGATTTCATTTTGCTTCCTGTGTGGAATACGTTACTTTCCTGTGTGGACTGAGTTGTACTTGGGATCGGAGGTTGGAGCGTATTGGAATTGATGACTTAGGTATATGTATGGGCATATACCTAAGCAGTGTCGGTTGTTACTTCGTGATTGTACGTTTCTTTGTGGTTTATCCTTTGTGGATTTTGAGAGACCTTCAGGGGTCTCAGGGTCCCTACTGAGTAGCTTATACTCACCCCTGCACGGGCTTTGCCCGCACTACGTTGTGTTGGTTGCAGACGACGGACAACGTTGATCTTGGCTGAGGCTTGCAGAGCAGGACGGTACCTGGAGGTGGACCACTGGGCGGGACGTGTTCGGAGCGGACGACGGGACCCGTGGAGCAGTGGAGCTATCTGTACCCACCCTTCAGGTGGGATATCCAGTGGACAACTCGGAGTAGCGGTTTTTACTTTACAGTTGCTGTTTTCCCTTTCGAGTTGTAATTTACTTTTAGTTTGGGTTTGTATACTGGCCCATTTACTTTTCCGCACTTTCAGTTGTACTCTGTTTTTACTTAGTGTTTACTTTCCGCTTGCTTACTCTGTGGTGTTTGTTTACTTTACAAAGGCAATGCCTTCCCTTTTTACCGGGATTTACGCCTTGGTGCTAGTCACCAGCCCCTGGCCTATGGAAGGCGGGCTTGGGGTAGTCACAGCACGGACCCCGAGGGCGGGTCGTGACAAATTGGTATTAGAGGAGTTCGGTTCTACGGCGAACTCATATCTTTTCTATGTGAAGCAATAATGTTTAGCGTATTGAGTGTGGTTCTCAGTCCAGGGAGTCCAGTGTTGGTGCGGCGGTCGACATATCCGTACACCAGGACCCTGACTTCTGATTTCCGACATAATGCACGAAAACATTGATTGCATGTGTGATTCAACGTTTTCTTTGTGACTACTTATATCAGCTCACCAGGTATACTGTTCTGACCGTGGTGCACCTGTTTCCTTTTCAGGATGGCCCCACGACGACAGCCAGCTAGGGTTCCGAGAGTCGAGTGTGACGACAGCCCACCGAGCGACGAGGCCTCGGTGCATGGCCCTTTGTCAGCAGTGGCACCGGCGGTAGCTCTACCCGTCGAGCCACCGATACTTCCAGCACCAGCCACTGACGATGCACGTCGCCTCAGCACACTGCATGAGTTTCAGCGCCAGCGACCTCCCAGGTTTCACGGGGAGACGGATCCCCAGGCAGCCGAGGACTGGCTGGAGGCAGTGGTACGTGTGTTTAGGCTAGTGAGGACACCAGCAGACCTCATGGTGATCCTCACTGCGAGCCTACTACACGCAGCAGCAGGACGATGGTGGAGCTTGATGCTCCAGGTGCACGATGAGGCATCTCTTCTATGGACGGACTTTGAGAGCCTCTTCCGCTCGGAGTTCGTCCCAGCCACCCTTCGTGCGGTGCGTATCCAGGAGCTTCTTCAGCTGCGGCAGGGCAGCATGACGGTCGCTCAGTACTCGGCGAGATTTACCGATCTCTCGCGCTACTCGACCGACATGGTACGAGACCCATTCTTCCGGGCCCGGACCTTCGAGCAGGGTTTGAGACATGAGATCAGGGCATTGCTGATCTCCCTCAGCATACCGACTCAGACAAGAGTACTGGAGCGGGCCCTTCTGATCGAGAGCTTCCTTGCTGAGTCTACACCAGCGCAGCGACCCACCACAGGGCGGCACGTGGCAGAGTCATCTGCAGCAGGTAGTCGACGGATGAATCAGGGGTTCAGGCAGACCAGAACTTCGGGTAGACGACCTCAGGACACTGGCTCAGCAGTGCGGGGCACACAGCGAGGAGCCAGTCTTTCGAGAGGCAGACAGTGCTACTCGTGCGGCGGGCAGGGCCACATGGCTCGTGACTGCCCGACCCGCCGTGCTGAGGAGCATCAGGCAGTTGAGGGACCATCGAGGAAGAGGCAGAGGGTCGACCGTGGCGCTCCGCAGGGAGGAGGCAGACGAGGTAGGGGAGCTGGCCGAGCAGCAGGTGGTGGGAGACGCTTTGAGGCTCTGCCACCACCACCACCAGGAGGTCCACCCCGACCACAGGGAGATGGCGGGCAGAGACAGGCACAGCTCCAGGCAGCAGAGGCCTACGACCACGGGGCACCCGAGATGATTCTAGGTACTATCTGTGTCTATTCCACCCTTGCTTCAGTTCTTATAGACACAGGAGCGAGTCACTCTTTCATAGCCACTGCCCTTGTTCGGAGCTCGGAGATTCCGACAGAGCCGTTAGCTCGATCCTTACGTCTAGAGACTCCTACGGGAGCAGACTCGATGATTACGCACTGGTGCCGGTAGTGTGAGCTTACTCTAGGAGGTGGGAACTTCGGCTGGGATCTTCTTGTAGCAGCGTCGAGGCCTTACGACGTCATCTTGGGCATGGATTGGCTATCTACGGTCCATGAACAGATTGACTGTTTTAGGCACAAGGTGCATTGTGTACGCACCGACGGGAGCAGGTTCACCTTCACCGGCGAGAAGGGAGCCTTGGCAGCACAGGATGGACTTCTGCGGAGGAGAGGACATCCCATTACTCATCAGTTGGCTAGCCTCATCCTTGGAGCAGTTGACGTGCAGAGTCCTGGTTTTCTTGCAGTGGTGGATCAGTTTGCGGACGTTTTTCCCAACGACATTACAGGGCTACCTCCTCGAAGAGAGGTAGACTTTTATATTGACTTGTACCCCGGGACAGCCCCGATATCCACTCCAGCATATCGGATGGCCCCCGCCGAGCTTCGAGAGCTACGAGTACAGTTGGAGGACTTGCAGGGCAAGGGGTTCATCCGACCCAGTGTTTCACCCTGGGCTTCCCCGATATTGTTCGCCAAGAAGGTGGACGGGAGCTTGCGACTTTGTGTTGACTATCGTCGCCTGAACCAGGTGACAGTGAGGAACAAGTATCCGCTACCGAGGATTGATGACCTCTTTGATCAGCTCAAGGGAGCACGGTGGTTCTCGAAGATAGACCTCAGGTCAAGCTATCATCAGCTCAGAGTCAGAGACGAGGACATGCAGAAGACGGACTTCAGATGTCGGTATGGCCATTATGAGTTCTTGGTTATGCCTTTCGGCGTAACCAATGCTCCAGCAGTGTTCATGGCCCTCATGAATAGGATCTTTCAGCCATACCTCGATCGATTTGTCGTAGTCTTCATCGACGACATTCTGATTTACTCTACGACTGAGGAGGAGCACGCCTATCACTTGCGAGTTGTACTAGACACACTCCGAGAGCACCAGCTTTATGGTAAGCTCTCGAAGTGCCAGTTCTGGATACGTGAGGTCCACTTATTGGGACACGTCATCTCTGAAGTGGGAGTTGCAGAGGATCCTGCGAAGATCGAGGCTGTGTTAGCATGGGAGCCACCCAGGAGTGTGACTGAGGTTCAGAGTTTCTTGGGACTAGCTGGTTACTATTGGAGATTCGTGCCAGACTTCTCTAGAGTTGCGGCACCACTCACAGCTTTGACGAAGAAGGGTAAACCCTTCGTATGGTCAGACAGATGTCAGCAGAGCTTCCAGGAGCTGAGACAGAGATTGACCAGCGCACCTATCTTGAGGATGCCTGAGGAGGGAGTAGGGTACGTAGTCTACTGCGATGCATCAGGGACCGGACTCGAATGTGTTCTGATGTAGGATCGGGCCGTGATCGCCTATGGATCACGTCAGTTGAGGCCGCATGAGTAGAACTACGCTACCCATGACCTGGAGTTAGCAGCAGTGGTCTTCGCTCTGAAGACATGACGACACTATCTAATGGGCGAGCGCTTTACAGTCTTTTCCGATCATCAGAGTCTCAGGTATATCTTCTCGCAGAAGGAACTGAACCTGAGACAGCGGCGATGGCTCGAGTTCCTCCAGGACTATGACTTTGAGATAGTCTATACTCCTGGGAAGGGGAACATAGTAGCTGATGCCCTTAGCAGGAGGACGGGCATTCAGCTACTTGAGGAGGCGACGGAGCAACTAGCCTCTTTGCAGATATCCTTCGTGGATAGAGATGGAGCAGCCTTCCTCCAGTCTCTCACAGTCACCCCTCCACTACTGCAGTGGGTCAGAGAGGCACAGTGTGAGGACGCTGACTATAAGACACGACGTGTACTGATATCCTCGGGACAGGCACCTGATGGTTTCTCCCTTTGAGCAGAGCACGACATCCTTTTCAGAGGACGTACCATGGTACCAGTCACTTTGCGAGAGGAAGTGCTGAGAGAGTTTCATACTACTCATTTGGCGGTACATCCTGGAGTGGAGAAGATGTACCAGGACCTCAGACGACAGCACTGGTGGCCGGACATGAAGAAGGCAGTAGCAGAGTTCGTTTCTCGATGCCTCACCTGCCAGCAGGTGAAGGCAGAGCATCAGGTACCAGCAGGCTTGGTACAACCCTTGGAGGTTCCGGAGTGGAAGTGGGATGGCATATCTATGGACTTCGTGACTGGACTTCCATGCACTTCCAGAGGTCACGACTCCTTCTGGGTGATTGTTGACCGACTCACCAAGTCGGCACACTTCTTACCCATCAGAGAGCAGGGCTCAGTGGAGAGCTTGGGACGTCTCTACGTTCAGGAGATTGTGCGGCTCCACGGCCTGCCATCATCTATCGTCTCCGATCGAGATGCTCGCTTTACTTCCCGACTTTGGAAGGGGTTACAGGAGGCGTTCGGGACGCAGCTACGTCTGAGCACAGCCTTTCACCCTCAGACGGATGGTCAGACGGAGAGGACCATTCAGACTCTCGAGGACATGCTCCGCGCATGTGTCCTCGATTTTGGTCATAGCTGGGAGGACCACTTACCCTTGGTGGAGTTTGCGTACAACAACAGCTACCACTCCACCATCGGTATGGCACCGTACGAGGCGTTGTACGGCCGACCTTGTAGATCTCCTTTGTGCTGGACAGACCCTGGGGAGTTAGCACTTGTGGGACCGGAGATGATCTAGGCCACGACAGAGAAAGTCCAGGTCATCCAGGAGCGGATGAGGATAGCACAGAGCCGGCAGAAGTCATATGCTGAAAGGAGGCGGAGGCCACTGGAGTTCGAGGATGGCGACCACGTCTTCTTGCGGGTCTCACCTCGACGTGGTATACAGAGATTTGGCCGTGGCGGCAAGTTATCTCCGCGCTTCATTGGACCCTTTCAAGTCCTCAGCAAGGTTGGAAAGGTGGCTTATCGCCTGGCTCTACCACCTCAGTTGCACCGGGTGCACGACGTCTTCCACGTGTCTCAGCTGAGGAGATACGTTCACGACCCGACGCACATCATTGACCATGGGGAGCTTGACGTTGACGATGGGGTGACTTTTACGGAGGTCCTGGTGGAGATAGAGGATCGACAGGAGAGGGTCCTACGTGGGCGATCGATTCCTCTTGTGCGCATCAGATGGAAGCACGGGAACCTCCAGGAGAGCACATGGGAGCGGGAGGCTCAGATGCGTGCTCAGTACCCTGATTTGTTTCCCTAGTTTTGATGTATCTTTACGGGGACGTAAAGCCCTGAGGTGGGAGTAATGTAAAGACCCGTAAAATTCAAGGGAAAGTTTTTTCTTAATTTTCTTTAGAATTTTACAAGAGCGCGGTTTCTGACGGCACCTGATTTCGATGCCCGGAGTGCCTGGAATCAATTTCCGAAGTTCGGCTCGGGTACATTCAGTGAACGAACGAGCGGGAATTTCTATCTTTTGATCTGGTGCTCGGAATTGAAATCCAAGGACACCGATGAACTCGCAGCGCCGATATTCTCTTAAGGAGACCTTTTCCGAAGTTGCGTTTATTGCGGGACGAAAGTTAGTTTTTGGGAGAATTATAAGAAGTTAAATAAAAATGTGAAACACTTTTTATTTTTCTTACTTGTTGGTTAACTCCTCTCCAAGGAAGTTAGGTGTGGGACCCACACCCACTTAACCTCCCTTGAGAGGATTAAGTGTGGTGGGGCCCACACGAACCCCAACTTTTCATCTCCTCTCAAAACTCCCTTAACTCCCCTTTTAAATGAACTTGACAACTTAGCTTATTAATTGGGTTGAGTTGTTTAATCTTTTTCAAACCTTTGAATTTCAAAAGATTTGGTTGAGTAAATAAAATAAGCTCTTAGCTTATTTTATTTGGTTAGAATTCTCTAGCCTCTTGAGAGACTTGAAGCCTTCTCCTTCTTTTTCTTCTTCTTCTTCAAGCTTGACGAAGAACGCGAAGAACCTTCGAGCTCCGACGAAGAACGCCGCTCCTCTCTTCTTCGTAGCCGGTTGTTTCCGAAGATCGACGACGCCTTCCGTGTCAAGAAAAGGGAACACCGGTTCCTCCTCGGACTTCCTTTGTCGGCTTACGAAGATTCTCCAACGACGTACCTCTTCGGACGTACCTCTTCGTCAACGGATTTGACGAACGATTACCGCGACGCCCGACCTCCGCGACGTTGTCTTCCGCGGGTCGTTGACGATCATCGATCTTGAAACCAAGGTAGGGGTTGGTTGTGGATTATTTATTTACTCTCGTTCTTGGTTCTAGCATGATATTCTTGTGGTTAATATTTAAGAGTTTTTATCTAACGAGAGGGGGGTCGGACCGCACAAACACGACCGAATTCCCCCTCCTTTGTTCTTGATTATTATTTTCTTGTGGATGAACGAGATGGCGTGGTGCCGTCGCACCACGCGGGAATTCGCACGGTTGTATTGCGCGGCGCCGTCGCGCCGCGCCGCGAAAGGATTATCATGAACGCGACGCCGTCGCGCAGCGTCGAAGGGAACCGAAGGCGCCGCGGCCGGAGCGGGGCCGCGGCGGAGGGGCGTGGTGCCGTCGCACCGCGCCGGACGACGAAGGCCGCGGCCGATTCCGGGCCACGGCGGAACGAGAAGACCGGCGGCCGGGCTGCCGGTGTCGGAAGCCGGAAGGGGGCCGACTTTTTTCCGGACCCGTTGAAGAAAAACCGGCCGGCCAGGTGGGCCGGCCGGAAGGGGAAGAAACCGGGGGAATTTAATTCCCCCGGCCAGCAAACATGCCCCCCCATTTAAGAGGGGGGGCAGGTTTCATTAAGGGGGGCAGGCGGCCCCCCCGTTTCCCTCATGGCAGGCCCCCACGAGGGGGGACGGTTCTCCAAAGGCGCGGCTCTTAAGCTGCGCCGCCAGGCAAACAAAAGCGGGGGCCTTGCCCCCCGCACGTGGCGCCGAGCGGCCCCAGGCCGCGCCGCCGCGCCGGACCGCGCCGGCCCGCGCCGCCGCGCCGGACCGTCGCCGTCCAGGCCGGGTCGGACCCGGGTCGGGTTGACCCGGTTCGGGCCGACCCAGGGGGGGGGGGGGGGTCGGGCCGGGTCGGCCCGGACCCAGACCCCCCGTTTTCGAGACGATTTCGGTCTTATGGCCATAACTTGAGCTACGGACCTCCGATTGACGAGCCGTCAGTGGCGATGCGATCCTTGGATCGGGACGGTCGATTCGGTATATTGCACTCAATGTTTCGGAATACTTTGAGTTTGGCCGGGTTGGTTCGTTCATGAAACCAACCGGGCCTTCGGAGCGGAAACGCTCATATCTTGAGCTACGGACGTCCGATTGACGTGCCGTCAGCTTTTTTGTGTTCCTCTTAGTGAGACGGTTCATTTGGCATACTCCGCCCG
Organism: Viscum album; assembly: GCA_963277665.1. Lineage (NCBI taxonomy): Eukaryota > Viridiplantae > Streptophyta > Magnoliopsida > Santalales > Viscaceae > Viscum > Viscum album. The sequence continues at coordinate 378,194,478 of OY728132.1, forward strand.
AGGTTTGGACGCAGGTGGAGTACGGTCGGGTTGGTTTTGCCTTAAAAACCAACCGGGCCCCTGGGACGAAAAAGCCAATAACTCTCAGACCGGGCGTCCGATCGACGCGCCGTCTGTTGCGTTGAGTTCCTGTTGACGATATGGAACTTTTGGATACATCAACTCTGGACTTTGTGACAGTTGATGTATCAGCCTCTCGGCTCGTGGAGCGGACCCTCCTGAACGAGCTTGCTGTGTGCGGGAACCCTAGTGCTGGCTGCGACTGTTACTGCGACTGTTACTGCGACTGTTACTGTGACTGCTACTGCTACTGCTACTGCTACTGTGACTGCGACGACGACAGTACAGAGATCCTGTGTGGATTCGACGAAGACTACAGCACTCAGCGATCCTACGTGGATCAGTGCTACAGGTCCTGTGTGGGCCCGATCCTGTGTGGGTCTTTGCGCTCAGCGGTCCTGTGTGAACCAGCGCCTACAGGTCTTGTGTGGGCCCGATCCTGTGTGGGTCTTTGTGGGGGTTAGTTACCTATCGATCCTTCGTGGGTTCGACGACTTAGATGGATCAGAGATCATCTTTATTGTCCTTTGAAGAAGCATACCTGTGTGAGCTGAATCCTATTGCTTTCCTGTGTGGATTGAGTTGAGCTATCCTGTGTGGATTTCGTTTTGCTTCCTGTGTGGAATACGTTACTTTCCTGTGTGGACTGAGTTGTACTTGGGCTCGGAGGTTGGAGCGTATTGGAATTGATGACTTAGGTATATGTATGGGCATATAACTAAGCAGTGTCGGTTGTTACTTCGTGATTGTACCTTTCTTTGTGGTTTATCCTTTGTGGATTTTGAGAGTCCTTCAGGGGTCTCGGGGTCCCTACTGAGTAGCTTATACTCATCCCTGCACGGGCTATGCCCGCACTACGTTGTGTTGGTTGCAGACGACGGACAGCGTTGATCTTGACTGAGGCTTGCAGAGCAGGACGGTACATGGAGGTGGACCACTGGGCGGGTCATGTTCGGAGCGGACGACGGGACCCGTGGAGCAGTGGAGCTATCTGTACCCACCCTTCAGGTGGGATATCCAGTGGACAGCTCGGAGTAGTGGCTTTTACTTTACAGTTGTTGTTTTCCCTTTCGATTTGTACTTTACTTTCAGTTTGGGTTTGTATACTGGCCCATTTACTTTTCCGCACTTTCAGTTGTACTCTGTTTTTACTTAGTGTTTACTTTCCGCTTGCTTACTCTGTGGTGTTTGTTTACTTTACAAAGGCAATGCCTTCCCTTTTTACCGGGATTTACGCCTTGGTGCTAGTCGCCAGCCCCTGGCCTATGGAAGGCGGGCTTGGGGTAGTCACGGCATGGACCCCGAGGGCGGGTCGTGACATATCTCATAGAATTTTATAACAATTATTTAACCATTTAAGTTTACTTCACAGGTTTTGATGGTATTCAGCATATGTGTCAAAAATGACATTGGTAGGTTGACTATGGTCAAAGAGGTCATTATTCCATGATATCTAGAATAATAATAATGAAATAATTATAATTTTTATTCATAATTTATACTTTTAAATCCAAATTATAAATATTTTTATAAAAATTAACAATATTAAAATCATGAAGACAAAATGACATACATATACATATGTAACATTTCCATTTTTCTATTATCATTATAAATAGAAGGTAAGTATTATTTTATGTTTAAATAATGATAATAATATCATAAATAAAATAATATTTCTTTAAATATAATCACATATATCTTCTTATTGATGTGGTTATGAAAATAATAGTCACATCGCTTCATCAAGGCAGTAGTCCACATGTACGCTCGAACGAAATTACCATTTTTCAGTGATAAAAAATGTAAGAAATAAAATGATATATTATAATTTTATAAATATATATACATAATTAATATCATAATTATTTCATATATATCACATATATTCATTAAAATTATCATTAGTTCCTTCCATGTATATTGTTAGTGAAGAACCAATCACATCCCTTTGTGAGGTGGTTTTCCGACAAACACACAAACTCTGTTATAATGTCCCCCACAAAGTGCAAATTAATAAGTAATATGTGTTATAATGATTTTAGAATTATAATTTTGTTAAAATTAAAATATATATACATTAAATCTGTCCTTATAACTATCCTTAAGAGACGATGATGGAAAAATAATTACATCGGTTCATGAGACGATTGTCCATCTTATACACAAATGATGGATTCATTTCCCATTTGATGGAAGAGGAGATTGATTTACATTATATCATTAATGTAATAACATATAAGTTTATGATATATAATGGTGTTATTATATCACCATAAGTGAATGATATTTTAAGGTAGAATATAAATAATATAAAAACACTTTATTGTGCACGATACCTCTTCTTCAGACAACCTACTTCGTTAGAAAAAAATCTTTTTTATATAGGTATTATGATCAAACCAAGGACTCTAGGATGTGGGGAGGAATGTAATTAATAGAAATTTGATATGTATTTTCTAAAACAAAAGGATTTGTATGTGTGAATTGGAGGGGAGAGTGGTGGTCTTTTATAAGTGAGGTGTGTGGTGCGCTTATAATTTTTTAAATGAAAAAGTGATGCACATGTTTTTAACATTAAAATGGACCCAAAATGGGCCATTCTTTAAGATTAAGTAATATAAGGTCTAAATATAGAAATAAAATGAATTTATACTAGTTTTTTGGCCATTTTAAAAATTATCTTCTTAGTTTAATCCCCAGTTAAGTATGTTTTTTACATTAGCTATGGTAAAAGATTTTTTTAATCACTATTAATTATAGAAAACAACAATTCTACCATATTATATAATATTAATTATTTTTGTTCCTAATATGGAATTAATTTTTTAAAATTAAATTCACATAGGTTTAAAAATATAATTTAAAATAAAATCCACAAACATGACCCTACAACAAATCTTTCCTTTAACAACGCTAGTAAAAGGGAATTATCAGCACTATAAAAGTGCTGATAATGTGAGTGATGTTAAACGATTGGATTTAACAATACTAATAAAAAATGTTGATAAAGGCCCTACTAATAATAGGGGATAAACTTTTTTTTTGTTGGAACATCTTCCTGCCCCACATTTTATCAGTGCTTCTCACCCCCTTTATCAGCGATTTTCCCCCCATATCAGCACTTTAGATAATTCCACCCTCTCGTATGCACCCCTTTTTACAGCGAGTTTTGAACCTAAGGCCTCCATCTAATACGCCATCACCTTTTACACTCCCCTATAATGTTTTAATTTCCATTTTATGATATATCTATATATTTATATATATTTCATTATAATTTTTTATCTATATTTTTATAAATATTTTTATGTATATTATAAAATACATATATAAAATATGTATCTGTGTGTATGTGTGTGTTTATAAATATATATACACACACATATATATATGTTCATTAATAAATATAATTATGCATATTTATATTTATTTAAATATATTATATATTAATATTCATATACATATATTAAAATATATAGATAATATATCTATGTTTTTTAATACAAAAACAAATATAAAATTATATATACATTAATTGTATAGGTATATAAATATTAATAAAATTTTATTTTAAATAAAATGGATATAATTTTTTATTTAGATATAATTTATATATTGAGAAATATATTTTATATGTAAATATGTTTAAATATTTATTTACAAAATTAAATTTTTATTTGTGAATATATAAAAAAATATGTATATTTTTCATATATTCGATTATAAATAATAGAAAAATATGAAAAATGATAAAATTTTAAAAAATAATATCAATAAGAACATAATACTTGGAAATAAATTCAGTCCTCACTGAAAATGGGAAAAGAAACCCTTAAACGAGGCTAAAATTCCATAAACTGTTGAAAAATTAGGGTACCCTAAATAAAAAATCAATTTTAGAGGCCTTATGGACATTTTGTGGCCTAAAAAATGTAACTTGGGATTACCTTATGTCACGAGGTTATATATATCATTTCAGGTTTCAATTTGATATGTGGTAGAGCCCAAACAGACACCTAGATCAAAAGTTATTATTGTTTGAAGTTTGAGTTACATTTTAAACATGTTTTAGATCTTTTATAAATATTTTGTTTTTTATCTTAATTTTGTTGTTAAATGAATATTACTTGATTATAATTAGAAAACTACTAGTTAATTTTTTTTCTAATTATTTTATATGAAATTTTCACTAAATATCTTATATATTAAGTGTAAATACCTATTTAGCATTATCTAAATCATATTTAAAAAATATATATTATATTTGTAACACCCTATAATTTTGAAAGTAAATTCAAATGCATGAAAAATTGTTTTAATCAGACAGTTATAATTAGCACCAAACTTAATTTTCCTACTTCTGTGTTTTGAATTTCGAAAAATAGACATACACTATTGAAATCAATAAGTTATATAGAGTCTATAAGAACAACTAAATTTTTGGTGAATAGTAATATACCCTTATGAATAGTAATGTTACCCTTATGAATAGTAACATACTATTATGAAAAGTAACTTCATCTAAGTGTACATATAATATTTAATTGAAGTTATTATATACCTATATCTTTGAATAAGTAAATAAATGTTTCAAAATTGTTGTTTCGGAATAAAATATTGTATTATTTAAAAATTCAATTAATCATATTTAGAAACTTAATTTTAAAAAATGGATTTTATTTTTTAATTATACACATCAAAAAATGATTAGGGTGAATTTTTCATATTTTTTTGAAATACTAGAATTTTTTATTAATATTGAAATACGATAAAATACTGTATATATAAATTATCAGTTAAATAAAATATTCCCTACATCATAGCTGATGTAAGAAAACATTAGTTATAAATCACATTCGCTTACTAATATTTTTTATTGGAATCACAACTATTACTTGTCTTGTGGAAAAATATTTAAATAATTATAAAAAAATGTAAAACTCATCTCCTCCACTATAAATACCACCCACTCCCCCTCTTCATCCCACACCTATCAAGACTTGATTCTTGCCTATGTTCTAGAAAATACTACTCCCAATATATTTTCCCATGTCCAAGACCTACTGGTCTCACCAAAAGGCCAAAACCAAGGGCCTTAAGAAGGATCTGAAGGAGAAGAGATCAAGAGGTAAACATCCGCTTTTGTTTTCTTTCTTTTTCTTTTTCATTTTCTTTTCTATTCTTCTTTTTTCATAAACTACCCTTATACAAGAGTAATTAATGATCCAATATCTTAAATATTCTGGATCTCATCATGTTTTTGGAATATTCACCATTATACTTATTCTCCACTCCCACCGATTCATGAAATTAAAACACCGTCTGTGATGTGTCAATTAATTGACATCATGGATGATGTGATTTCAATTTTTTTTACTTCCTTAAAGACTAGTCATGAAAACATTTTTATGGTTTAAAAAGATTATAATTTATGTATTATATCTTATTTAAGGTTCTGGAATCATTTTTTTCACATGTTATTAACTTATAAAACAATTTGAGTTCATTATGACCGAAGAATCCCCAAAATGACCTAAAAAAGCATCAATAATGTTTTAACTTATGAATCATACTCATGTCAGAATTAAAAATGATAAATGTTATAATTTATGATTCTAGAAATATTAAAATACCATTCTATTCTAATTCTTCAGTATCACTTCCAATCGACTAGAATATTCATCATGAACCAATCATGAAAACCATGTGAAGAACGCACCTGAAAGCAATGGAATTAACAAAATATTATTAATGAATGGGTGAAAAAATGTTATAAAATGATCATGAAAGGTTTTATAAACATGAATATGTTTATTTAAAATATTCATAACACTATTTCAACCTTTAGAAAAGAGTTTTAAACACGTTTTAAGGAATTCAAACCTGAGGTAAGGGATTCTCTCTTTCTCAATTTTATTCAAGAATCTAAACTATGTTATTCCCTTTAAATTTTAATTCATAATGATGGTGTATGTTTTATCACATTAAAAATAATTCCATTATGATATATTAATGATGATATACGCCATTTCTATCTCATTAATCTCTCCCATGTACAGCCGTTACCACGTCGAAATTTCGCAAGTGAATTCTAAACCTAATCTCCATTAATTGGGTTAACCTTCAACTTCAAGGATTTTTATCATGGTAAGATGTATTATGAAATTTATTTTTTTATATTATTTTTTATTATGTTTATTTATAGTATATATACATATTCCCATAATTTTATTAATTCTCTCTTCAATGTTATGGTATTTGTAAAGGACTCTCATCTTAAAATCCTTTTAAATGGTCCCTTTATGAAATCCAAAGAGATTATTCTTTTTTTTGACATGAGTGTACTATTCTGATTTCATTATATTCTATTAAAATAATTTCTCCATTATATGTTTTTTTGAATAATAATATTATATTATCTTTTTTCCAATAGTTATGTTTTAAGAGTGATTTTTACAAAAAAGGGGATTTTCAAATGTGAATGTGTTTTTCTCATGGGTGTAAATGAGTTATGAAGTGATTTATTCATGATATATTCCATGAAAATTATTTATGTTAGTTTGAGCCCATTTTAGCTTAAGATATGAAGGCTTATCTCCATTATAGATAAGCTATGTTTAGTTGATCCTATTATAGCTTAAGATATGTTGGGTTGAGCCCATTATACTCAAGATATGATGGGTGATCCCCATTATAGCTCTCCAATAAATTGGTTACTCCGAAGATGGAAGTTGAAAAAAATGCTATTACATGTGTAAGGGTGAATGTAAGATTGATATGGTAAATATTTACCAAGGAAACTACATGATGTTTTAATGCATATGAGTTTTTATGATTATGGGTTTTATTGGTTTTTATGTTATCACTAGACTAACAATTTCTTTATTTATATCCCTTATTGAGTTTTATACTCATACCAACATTTAAAAATGTTTTTTTCATAGGAAATAAGGATGGTTAAGATAAATAATAGAGTTATGATGAATTATATGGAGTGTTGTCAAAGAAATCATGTTTTAAGTTTTAGTGTTTTTTTATTTTGAAAAAAAATATATAATGGTTTTAGCAGTATCCTATTTTTATGAACGTTTTATGTTATATGATTTTCTAATTATATAAAACTATAAACCCTAAAAGATCCTCAATGTGTAATAATGTATGTTCTTGACTAAAATTCATGATTAAGTAACATTTTAAGGCTAGGTCCTTATAGTTGCTATTAGAGGATGATTTAGACATTTTTAGGGTTTAGGATGATATTAACAGAATACCAAAAATGATTTTCACTTTATGGTTAAATATAAATGTGATATAATTTAAATATTGCGATGTTTCTTCATATATGATATGTCTATTCAGAATGGTTTTCCATAGAAGAAATAGGGATGCTGAAGTAAGAAGGCACTAAGAGGCTGATGGCTATATGAATCTGTATCCTGAAATTGTGGGAATTGAAACCACGTAGTTTGTGATAGAAATGGATCAGTTTAATCAAGAAATAAATTGTGGTGGTATCCATTTTATAGAGGAACATTATATTCCATGAAAAAAATGTATTTTATGGTAAATTTTATGAGGCATAATCCTCCATCATTCATTGGAACTGCAGATCTAATGATAGCTGAAGGATGGATCAATGCTCTAGAAAATATATTTAATGTCATTGTATGTTCAAAATTTCAAAAGGTAATTCTATCCATTTATCATTTGGAAGGTGAATCCAATCAATGGTGGTCTCTGGTTAAGAATATGAGAGAAAGAGATGATCTTGACAGTCTATAATGGGATGATTTTAAGAGCCTTTTTCTGGAAAAATATTTTCCTAAAACTGTTTGAATTAGAAGAGAGAAACAATTCTTGGAATTGAAGTAGAAAGATGATGATTCTATGGTGGCATATAAAGATCCTTTTAAAAGACTGGCTAGGTACATTCCAGATTTTACTTGGGATTTTGATAGTAAAATTAATAGATTTTACTCTGGTTTGAAACAATTTTTGCGAAGAGCTTTGAATTCACTAGAGTTTAAAATCTATGATAAACTTGTTTATTGTGATGAAAATGTAGAGATTTAGTTTTCTGACACATATGTCCCTTGTGATGATAAGAATAAGAAGCGGTTATATTGGCAGGAATTGGGGAATAATTTTTCAAAGAAGTATGGAGGTAAGAAAATAAATTTCCCTTCTTGTGAAAAGTGTGGTAAAAGGCATCTTGGTGAATTCCTGCTAAATTTCGGGAAGTGATATTGATGTGGAATGTTTGGAAACACGTCATGTGAGTGCAAGTAAAATGATCCAAAATTGAATGAGAAGCCTATAGTGTGATGCCTTAACTATAAGTAATTGGGCCATTTAACTAATGTTTGTCTAAAGCTAGTCACTCAGGTAGGAAATAAACAATATTTGAAGAAGAAGGTTATGGAAAAAATCCTTTTCAACCACCTCAATAGATGGTGATCCATCAAATAATGGGGTATCATGTACATTTCTTGTTTTTACAGATTTCACAAATGAGTTGTTTGATTGGGGGTCTACACATTCCTTAATTTTTGAGAATTTTTTTATAAAAATGGGAATTCAACCTCATGAAATGGAACCATAAATCATGGTAAAAACACCTGGAGGAAATATTGTGGTAAAAAAAAGTTATAAGACTCTACTTATCTTTTTTCTGTGGAAATATTTTACTTAAAAACCTTTTTGTTTTGCCTCTAGTATAGTTTGATGTTATTCTAAGTATGGACTGGCTTTCTTTTTATCATGATAAGATAGATTGAAAAGAAAAAGAAGTTGTTTTTTAGAATAAATTTTAGTTTTTGTATAATAATGAACCCATACCATTGATAATATATTAGGAAGCTTAGAAACTGATAAAAGATAGAAATTAAAGTTATTTTACTCATATTTTTGAAGATAAGGGAACAATCCAAATTAATGATGTATTAGTGGTAAATTAATACCTAGATGTTTTTATTAATGATTTTCTCGGTGTTATTCCTAACTGAGAGGTTGATTTTACCATTGAATTAGTTCTTGATTCTAATCTAATTTCTAAACCCCCTTATCGAATGGATCAAATGGAACTTTTGGAATTAAAAAAGTAGTTGCAATAATTATTAGATAAAGGCTTCATACGACCTAGAACTTCACAATGGGGTGCTCCTATATTGTTTGTTATGAAGAAAGATGGTTCAATGAGACTTTTCATTGATTATATAGCCTTGAATAAAATTACTGTTAAAAAAAGTATCTTTTTTCTCATATCGATGATTTGTTTGATCAACTCCAGGGTGAACAATATTTTTTGAAGGTTAACCTGAGGTTAGGGTACCATCAGTTGAAAGTAAAATATATATACATCTCAAAGACGATGTTCTATACTAGATACAGTCATTACGAATTTTTATTTATTTATTTTGGGTTAACTAATGAACCCATTGTATTCATGGATCTTATGAGTATAATATTTCAGGAGTTCTTTGATAAGTTTGTGGTTGTGTTTATTTATGACATTCTAGTATATTATAGAAGTAAAGAGGAGCATGAAAAACATATAAGGGTTGTTTTCCAAACATTAAAATAAGAGAAATTATATGGAAAATTTATCAAGTGTGATTTTTGGTTGAAAATGATTTATTTTCTTGGGAAAATTGTAAATAAATATGGAATAATAGTTGATCCTACCAAACCAAAAGTGGTTGATGAATGGAAAAGACCTAAAAATTTTATCGATATCGCTAGTTTTCTTATATTAGTAGGTTATTACCAATGGTTTGTTAAAAAATTTTCATGGTTATCTAGCTCTATAACTATGTCAACACGAAATGGGGTAAAATTTGTTTGGACAGAAGAATGTGATGTTTGTTTTCAGAAATTTAAAAGAAGATTGGCGAGTATTCCAGTTCTGACTCTACCTTCTAGAAATGTTGAATTTTTTATCAACAATGATTCTTTTTGAAGGGAATTGGTGATGTTCTAATGTAGAATAATCAGGTAATTTCTTATGATTCATGTTAGTTGAAACCCCATGATACAAATTACCCTACACATTATTTAGAATTAGAAGATGTGGTATTTTTTTTAAAAAATTTAGAGGAATAATTTATATGAATCAAAATGTGAAATATATACTGAGCATAAATGTTTTAAGTATAAATTCACTCAGAAGGAATTAAAAATGAGCCAAAGAATATAGATATAACTAATCAACGATTATGATTTCATGATTTATTACCATCCTGGGAAAGAAAACAAAGTGACTGATGCATTGATTCAGAAAAGTAATGCTATATTAACCATGATATGTTTGGAACATGATCCTTTGATAAATAATTTGATTAATTTTGTCCTAGTAGTTGTTGGATTAGGAAATACATATGTTTTGTTTTGGGTTTTAGTGCAGTCATCTTTGTGAGATAGAATAATGAAAGCACAAAAGGCAGACAGAGAGCTGTAGAAAAGGTTGAATTGGTTAAAATGGGTAAGTTTTCAGAATTTATCCATGATAATATTGGGTTTTATGATTTTTAAAAAGACTGTGCGTGCCTTGTAATTATCAGTTGAAGAGATAATTGTTATGCAAAGCTCACAGTTCTCTGTTTTCAGTTCATTCTGTCAGCACTAATATGTATAGAGACCTTTGGGAGTATTACTAGTGGGATGGAATGAAAAGAAATACTGCTGATTTTACCATGAAATGTATGAAATGTCAATAAGTTAAGGTATATTAGTAGTTAACAAAGGGGATGATTCAGCCTTTTCCAGTGCCATGGTGGAAATGGGAGAATATATCCATAGAATTCTTTGTGGTACTACCAAAGAATTATTGAGGTAATAATGCAATCTCGATTATTGTTGATTGACTAACTAAATCTGCACATTTTATCCCTATTCAGGATATAATGACTTTGGATCTATTTTCTCATTTATACCTCAAAGATACTGCCAGGTTACATGGAGTACCTCTTTCCATTGTATCTAACTAGGATCCCAGGTTCACTTCTAACTTTTGGAAGGGCCTTCAGAAGTCATTGTGCACAAAATTAAATTTTAGTGCAACATTCCATCCTCAATCAGATGGGCATTCAAAATGAATGATTCAGAATTTAGAAGATATGATTCGAGCTTGTTTAATTGATTACCATCAAAGTTGGTATCAACATCTTTCTTTAGTTGAGTTTTCTTATAATAACATTTTTCATTTTAGTATACACATTGCATCTTTTGTGGCATCGTATGGGAAGAGGTGTTGAACTCTAGTGTTTTGGGATGAAGTTAGTGAAGAAAAGTTTATGGGGCTAGAATTAGTAGAGGAAGTGGTTGAGAAAGTTAATATTATCTAGTATCACATGAGGATATCTTAGAGAAGGAAAAAAAGTTATGTAGATAACATAAGGAAATACTTCTCTTTCAAGGTAGGTGACCATGTTTTCCTTAAAATATCTCCTTGGAGAAGTGGTATGTGTTTTGGTAAGAAAGGGAATCTGAGTCCAAGGTTCATTGGACCTTATGAAATCCTAGAAAAATCTGGACCAGTTTCATACCGAGTAGCATTGCCTCTGAGTTTGTCTCAGGTACACAATGTTTTTCATATTTTGATGTTGAGAAAGTATGTTCCAGATTTATTTCATGTTTTGAGCCCAGAAGCAGTTCAGATGGAAGAGAACCATACTTATGAAGAGAGACCAATTAGGATTCTTGATCATAGAGAGAAAGTATTGAGGAATAAGGTAATCTACCAGGTAAAGGTTTTGAGGAGAAACCACATGGTAGAAGAGGCAACATGAGAATCTAAAAATGATAAGAGGGAAAGGTACCCACACTCATTTAATAAATAAATAAAATTACAAGGACACAATTTCCATAAGGTGGGGATAATGTAACACCCAAATGTTTGAAAAGTAAATTGAAATGCATAAAACATTATTTTAAGTAGATTGTTATAATTAGAATTAAACTTAATTTTTCCTCTTCTCTGTTTTGAATTTTAAAAAACAGTCATACAAGGTTGCAATCGGTATGTTATTTAGAGTCTGATAAGACCTACTTAATTTTTGGTAAATAGTAACATACCCTTATAAATAGTAATGTTATACTTATGAATAATAATCTCACCTTGGATACTATACATATAACATTTAATTGATGTTATGATATACCCATATTTTATAATAATTAAATAAATGTTTTAAAATTGTTGTTTTGAAATAAAATATTATTTTATTTGAAAAATAAATTAATAATATTTAGAAAATTATTTTCAAAAAATAGAGTTCATTTTTGAATTATACACATCAAAAAATGTTTAGGGTGATTTTTTGGTATTTTTCAGAAATACTTGAATTTTTGATGAATAGTGAAATATAGTAAAATACCGTATATATAAATTATCGGTTAAATAAACTATTCCCTACACTATTTCTGATGTAAGAAACCATTATTTTGAAATCACATGAACTTATTAATATTTTTTCTTTAAATCATAACTATTTCTTGTTTTTTGGAAAAATAATTAAATAATGATTAAAATAATATAAAACTCCTCATCTCCTCCACTATAAATACCAACCACTCCCCCCTCTTCCTTCCACACCTCTCAATCCTTGAGCCTTACCTAAGTTCTGAACAATAATCCTCCCAATACCCTTCCACACTTCCAAGTCCTACTGGTCTCACAAAAAGGACAAAACCAAGGGCCTTAGGAAGGATCTTAAGGAGAAGCAATCAAGAGGTAAACATCCTCTTTTGTTTTCTTTCTTTTTATTTTCATTTTATTTTCTATTTATCTTTTTTCCTAACCACCCCTTATACAAGAGGAATTAATGATCCATTATCTTACGTATTCTGGATTTCATCATGTTTATGGAAGATTCACCATTATACTTCTTCTCCTCTCCCACTTATTCAAGAAATTAAAACACCATCCATGATGGGTCAATTTACCAACATTGTGGACGATGTGATTTAAATTTCTTTTACTTCCTTCAAGAATAGACATGAAACCATTTTTATCATTGATACAGATTATAATTTATGTATTATATATTATGTAAGGTTTGAGAATCATTTTTTACACATATTATTAAATTATAAAACAAAATGAGTTCATTACGATCGCAAAATCACCAAAACGTCCTAAACAAGTATCAATAATATCCCCTTTATGAAATCCAAAGAGATTGTTATTTTTTTATGAAATGAGTGTAATCTTCTGATTTCATTATGTTTTATTACCATAATGTCTCCATTATATGTTTTTTTGAATAATAAGATTATATTTTCTTTTGTCTAGTGGTTATGTTCTAAGAGCAATTTTTTCAAAAAATGGGATTTTGAAATGTGAATGTGTTTTTTCAAGGGTGTAAATGAGTTATGAAGTGATTTATTTATGATATTTTCTATGGAAATTTTTTATGTTGGGTTAATCCCATTATAGCACAAGATATCATGGGTGAGCACCATTATAGCTCAAGATGTGTTGTGTTGAGACCATTACAGCTCAATATATGTTGGGTTGAGCCCAATATTGCTCAAGATATGATGGGTGAGCCCCATTATAGATATCCAATGTATTGGTTACTATGGAGATGGAAGTTTACTAAAAGGTTATTTCATTTGGATTAGTGAATATAAGAATTATATGGTAAATATGACCAAGGGAACTACATGATGTTTCTATTCATGTGATTTTTTATGATTATGGGTTTTATTAGTTTTTATGTTATCACTTGACTAAAAATTTCTTTCCTTATATCCCTTACTGGGTTTTCTACTCATACCTAAATTTTAAAATATTTTTCACAGGATATAAGGATGGGTATGAGAAAAAAGGGAGTCCTGATGAATGATATTAAGTGTTGTGGAAGAAATCATGTTTTAAGTTTTAATGTATTTTTATTTTGGAAAAATGGATACTGTTTTTAGTAGTATCCTCTTAATATTATTGTGGTATGTTATAAGATATCCTAATTCTCTAAAACTCTAAACCCAAAAAGATCCTCAGTGTGTAATAATTAATGTTCTTGACTAAAATTCAATATTAAGTAACATTTTAAGGTTGGTTCTATATAATATGTATATCAATATCAATACATTTATATATTAATACATAAATTTTAATGAAATATATATATTTTTTGAGATATACATGTTATCAGTATTAGTAAAAAGTTCTGATAAAGCCCCCCCTTTATCCGTTCTTTTTTAGTGCTGCTAGATACCCCCTTTAACAGTGCTAAAAAAAGAATTGTTAAACCCCCCATTAATAGAGCTGAAAAAGGCATCTTTAATATTGCTTTTAGCTAGTTCTATTAAATCCCTAATGCTAGATAAAACCGATTTTGAAGTAGTGTGATGAAAAAATGATTTTTCATGAAATATATTTTTCATGTGTAAGATGATTTTATATTATCTCAATGATTATTAATCAGAATTTTAATAATTTAAAAATAATATTTACTGATATATAATATATAAATTTCTTTTAATCATTCCACTTTAAGTGTTGTTTTAATTAATTAAAAAAGAGAAACATTGTGTACTTTAAAACAGTTTTTTTTGAAAAAACCTGTTTTTAAACCCAAAAATAAACTTTTATTAAAATCCAATTTTATGATTATTAAAATGTAATTAATTGGACTTTAAAGTATACTTATGTTACACGAAATCATATTAAAAATTAAATGGGACTTTGAAATTACTTAATTTATAAAAAATAATTGACATTCTTACAGAAATCAGTATTTTTAACTATTTACTGAAAAAAATATTTTTCTAAAAATCTAAAAATTTCACCCTAATTAATTTTTGTATGTTTATTTAATAAATAAATTCATTTTTTAAAATTGGAAATCTATAATTTTTAAAATTAATATTTTTATTAAAACCTTATAATAACATATTTTTATTAAAACAAATTATTTTTTTATTTAAAAATTACTTAATATTTTCTTAATTAATATAACTATCTAATTAATAAATGTTAATAAACCTCAAAATGATTTATTATATAATTATCTAGGTTTCTATAATGTGGTATTTTAAATATTTGAAGTAAAAATGTTGTTTTCAAAAAAAATATTAGTATTTTTTTTGATTCAATGAAAAGTAAAAAATTTCAGAAAATTTTCAAGCATTCTTCCCAATATAATTTTGAAATATTGAATTCTAAATTAATTTAATTTTTATAAATAAAAATTTATAATTTTTAAATAAATCTATTAGATAAAAAAATTTAATTCATTAAAACAAATTTTGGTTAGAAATAATCCATTTAACTTTTGGCTAAAAAATCACCTAATGTTATTATAATGAATATAAAATAATAAAATCAAATTAATCAATATTAATATGGAATGTAAGTGGTTTATCTCAACATCACCTTTGTTATTACAATAACTATATTCTATAAACATATTCATATATATCATAACAAATATTTATCACATATAACATCTTATCAGCCATTTATTAATCATTATTTTTGAAAATCACTATCCTAGGTGATAATTGTGTCATTTTTCTTATATTCTTCATTTAGATAGTTTTGGTAAAATCAACATGGTCATGGGTTGATCATCTCAATAATATTTATCATGGAATAATTATCATATCTATTCATGAAATATAATTATATAATTATATAATTATTCATATAATGAGGTGAAGAAAAATGTATTACATCACTTCATGAAGATGCGATTCCATATGTATACATGAGTGATTTTTACACTTTAAGATGGCTGGAAAGAAAGATGGGTAAAAAATAAATAACCTTTAAAGAATCATTATTATATAATATATATCATACATGTTTATTTAATCTATCCTTATTACCGACCATGTAAAGCCAAAATAAAAAAGAAATCACATCGCTTCGTGGGGATGGTTGTCCACATGTACACAAAGATGATACTGTCATGTCCAATTTGTAAGAAAAGAGAGTGGATAATATTATTTTTCATAATAATAGTCACATTTTAGTATATTTTGGATAATAAATTTATTATTTTATGATTAATACCATATATTTTGAGGAGGGAGAAGAAGAAATAAATTGAGAGAGATCGAGTAGGATGATTACCTCTTCTTTAGTAGAGTTCTTTTATATCCCTTCTCAAAAACAATTTTAAAGGAAATTTTCGAATAATATATCTTCTAATTCATTTATATGATTGTTTATAATACTATTATAAAGGGTTTGTTTGATACATGGTTCTCAAAGTGGTGTAAAGAAGAGAGATGAGGTGTGTCCTTTTATATAGGAGGGAAGGGGCACTCCTGTAATTTTAAAGAACAATAAAATATTATAACGACACATTCATGTAAAATTAGTTCCAACTTTCATTAATTTATATTTAAAGATGATAATATATTTAAATAAACTCTTCCATTGGATTTTGACATGTTTTTACTTCATTTAAACCCTAATCAATTTAGGTCAACCCCCATTAACCCTTTTTATCCTTAAATGTGTCAAAACATTATTCAATCATTAGGGGTCCTAAATCTACTTATAATGTGAAAATTGGGAAAAATGGTCAAAATATGGAATTTTAGAGCATATCACGTCCCTCTTGCCCTATTTCAATTTATTTTTCTTTTTTTAATAATTATTATATAAATTATTATATAACCTAAAATATCATTAATGAAAAGTTTTGGAATATTTATTTAATTTGACTTTAAAGTTGGGAAGAATAATATATTTTAAATATAGTCTATTTAACCATCACACATACATTATAATACACATAATATTCTTGGTACACCACAATTCACCCAAACTAGTTTATTTTATGGGTTTTAAAATTATTTAGTATATTTTTCTAATGTTTGCACAAGAAATGTGTCAACATTACGTAGGAATTAAAGGTAATTATACCATTAGTAAAAATTAAAATAAATTAATACCATAAAATTAATTTATTTATATTTAAAATAATCATTTATAACTAACCATAACATCTGTTTCCAAATGACAATGTCTTATACTTTTTAAAAGAAAAGTGCATCACATTTTGTATTTTTCATTACTTAAAATAATGTATAAGTCATTATCAAAAAAAAATTGAATGAAATTTACATAAAATAAAATAGAGGACCATAATGGTTAATACCTACTAATAAAATATGTTAAGGTAAATTGTTAGGGATATATTATTTTCTAATACCATAGTTTAACCCTCTTTTATTTATTTTACCCTTACTGAGATTACTAATATTTATCATTATTACTATTAATAATCACAAAAAATAAAAGTGGCCTATTTACCAAATTTTAAAATAATTATTAGAAATATGGTGTATTTTTTTCAATATTAAATTTATATAAGTGGTATAATAAATATTAATATAAATTCATAAAGAGCAATGATTTAAAAAAAACTTTTTATGCCTAAATATTAGCTTATATCAAATTCATGAATATTACTGATTAAAATGGAATTAATTAGATTAATATAAGTAAAATTGATCATATTTAAATTTAACAAAAAATATAAAATGTAAATAAAATTTTAAATCAATTTATTTAATGAAAATAAATTACAATATTAGAAAAATTAGTATTTTCAATATTCACTAAAAAATAAATCATTCCAAAAAAAAATCAGAAGATATAACCCCAAGATAATTTTTTATATGAAGGTTTTAAAAATGTTGTTAATTTTATAAAATAAAATTTCATTAATTTTCAGAAATGATTATAATATTTTCCCATAATAAGCAATAAAAAATATATCTTTTAAGAAAAATTATTTCTAATGCACAAACTGACTTTACTAAAAATTGAAAAAGTATTTACTAATAATTAATGAACACATTTCTTTTGATTAAAAAAATTATATATATATATATCAAAATTTTTTCATTCATATTTGTACACACTAATTCAACAACTAAGTCATAATAGCCATATTTAAATAATAATATTTCAATAGTATATGATGATTCAATTAATACTCAATGTTATGTGTTTTGAAACATATTGATCTTATTATTATTTTAAAATAAATTTATGGGGTGCTACATTCTTCCCCCTAAAATAAATTAAATTCATTAAATTTTATCTGATTCATCTTTGCTTTAATATATTAAAATATATTTGTTTAACCCCAACATCTTACAAAGCTATAATAAAACATCCTTTAAAAAAAGGAAGTAGAAAACATATAGGATACCTAAAATAGCACATAATCAAGTTTCAAGATAATGAGAACATTAGAAGGATGGTAAAAAATATATATATAATAGAAAAATGACATCCAAGGACTAATAGAGAGTGATAGTGATTATGGCCATGAGAAAGTTAATGAACACAAAACCATACATCAATGAGGGGTTAAAAGACAATAAATTATTCACAAATGAAGGTAAAATAATAACATTTCTATTTCAATATCTTTTCACTAATGTTTAGATATTATTTTACAATGATGATATAGAACATGATAAAATTAACTAACTTGATATATTTTTATTTTATAAGCACAATTAAATCTTTTGGTCATGATTCGATGAAATTCCACTTAGTATCTTACTCTATGAAATGAATATTCAAGACGAATTATTTAGGCCCAAAGCATAAAATTTAACATTTAAAGGATCTTAAGATCTATAAAAGAATGAAAATTCATCCCTTCAATCTCGGAATAATTACCAAAAAATGGTATTCCCATTTTATCAAATATAGTTAAATACATAACATTAAAATCTTAAACCCCAATAGTAATACCCCAAGTTCAAATTTATCCAATACATAAATTCTTAACCTTAAAAATACTCTATAATATATATGACCAAATTCAAAACCCAAAAATTCAATAGTTTTTATCATATAATTATTTACAAAGATCAATATTAAAATTTATTCCAAGACAATATGAAGTATATAATAATGTAACATATCAAACATGTTAATACCCTGATCATTTATTCTCTTAAAACATGCTAATCATTTATCAAAATAAACTGAATCACCATAAAACCTCAACGAAGACATAAATGATTCCAAAAATTAACTAAAAAAAAATCCAATTCAGACTATCAATATTAATCAATCATTATCCCAACTAAAAGTTGTTATCTCAACATTATACATATATTAAGGAATATCTATGCCTACTCACATGTTCTACCAAAATTTCACCTCACCAATAATCCGCCTTTCTATATTATCCACACTATTTAATATATGATTGAAAATCCTTAAGGAAAACTACAAAAAAAGAACTTTAGATGATTTATGATTCTTATATCGATAATATCCTTGATCAAAACCCTATAAAAAACAATTCTCAAATACTTGTACATAGACATTCAATCATTAACATTATATGATTATAATAGAATAATTCCTTCCTTAGTCTAGGAGTTAACCCTTGGATTAGGGAATTGCCTTAGATAATTACCATGTTACCCACACATAATATATTGAACTAAAAATGGTACTATAGGATCTATTTTATTTCTCTCCATTAAAACCTTCATTTTTCCTAAAAAATTACTCGATATATGCACTTATTTTTTCCACATTAAACATATTACCATTGTATTGAGACATTTACCAGGGTTCTTTTTCCTATATTAATGACATGTAGGAAGCAAAATTTTCTTTAATTTATGGTCTTCATCTACTAAAATCCCATGATACACCATTTTTATCTTATTATGTGTTTCAAAATCTCACCAAAGTTGATATTTTTGATCATATAACATGACAGTTGATTGGGTACAATCCCATGGATTCACATTCCAACTACCATTCCATTTTAATTATCATGAGAACAATAATTTCATTTTCTATAACATTTATCATTAACACAGTTCATTTATATTCCATCCATTGACTAAAAAATCATATTATGAGAAACAATAATCATAGTGAATAATCATTGAATCCTGAAAAATCATTCAATATATGACTAAATCATGACACCTTATTTTCAATTTATGACACCTTAGAGTTAACCTAGGTCATGAATGGTGTAACTATTGAAATAATTCATAATTATTTATAAATAAAATGTGAACTAACCTAATAATATCCCCCAAGTGTTTTAAATTTGGTGTAAAGTAAGGGACCATTAACTATTAACCAGAAATGGACAATATATACTTGATAAACTACTTTTGGATTTATTAACCCTAGATGAATCTGTTCCAAAACCACATCCAATTGTAGTATCCAAATAGGGATTCATTTAATGAAAAAACACATATTTTAAATCATAATAAAGCTTTAGGATGTTATCCTATAATTATGTTTATACTACGTGTTCTCATTATAGCTTCCTCATCATATTTTATTAGAAAAAAGTTGTCTTGAGGTTATTTTTGGATGCTGTAAGAAGTTTTTGATGATTGTTTTGTATTTTTTTTCATTATGAAAAAATTATTTCACTTTGAATGTTTTATGATTGGAAGTTAGGGATGAAAGGGAGAATCATAATCATAAGATCATATGAAAATTTGATAATAAGTTCTCTTTGATTCATTTTTCTATTTAAAATAAGGTTTGTGGAAGATGTTGGTTTTCAGACTCACCTTGGGTATAGAATGAAAGTCTAAATTAGTAAGAGATATGAGAGTTTTAATGAATCTATATTAATTTAGATGATTCTATACTAGGCCTTATGTTTTAAACATCAGGATTAGATAATGATACATGTGAGGGTTTGTAAAAAATAAAAGTTACTTATGTCAAAGTGTTGTTGAAGCACTGATTTACCTATCCATCAGATAAGCTAATCCATCGGATTTTCTAATCCCCCAAATGAATAAAGTCACAATATTATTCATCAGTTTTGAATTTTGGAATAAAATAAGTCATGGATAACACTAGTACATCAAAAATGGATTTACACCGATTGATCATAGGTAGAGAAGTTTTATGATGAAAATTTTAGTAGTGGGGACTCTTGGGACCAATGAATTAAATAATTCAGAGTTTTTGGGACAACTATTGATATTGATAAATTATATGATGTTCAAGAATGTAGTTAACCATTTTCATCAAGTTTTTTTTTCACATATAGGTCAATAATCAATGAATAATAAGTTATATCGATGCATTGGATTGAACCTCACACCAATTTATCATAGTGAATCAAAGACCAATCCATTAGATGCATGATGACACCGATACTTCATCAGACCCTAGATAACCGGTCTGAGGAAAAGAAGAAAAGGAGTTTATTTGAAGATGTTTTCAGAAGTATTTTTCAATGGGGGTTTCTAAGATGTTGAAAAATTATTATTAATGAATTCTTGATTTTATTTCTGAAGTGTATTATAGGGGGTGAAATAATCTTTATAAGCTAAAACTATATTTATGGTAGAATAGTTTCATTCATCACTATCAATATGGTGCATCAGAATCAATTATGTATTTTAGTTGGTATGAAGCTTAATAATGAGTGTTTTTTCTTTAAGTGGAACAAATCATTGTAATGTAGGATTTCAGTCTTACATATGTTTTCATCATAATGACTTTGGTATCTAACTTAAAAGTTTTATGAACGTTTAAAGAAGGATGGAGTTTTGAGAATATTTGAGAATGTTTGAGAAGAATCGATAAGAGTTGAGATGTGTTATGTGAGTCAAAGATGAGTTTAAATGGAAATGAAATTTAAGTTTCCAAAATTTGGTTGAGTAATTTTTTTTTCAGATTCCCACCCAAACCAATTTTGGATCTCTAATAAATAGTATAAAGTAAATTGTATCTCTGACACTTGTATTATTTATATGTTAATTTAGAGAGAGAACACATTTTGTTTGAAAGAGATAATAATTTTCTAGACATATATTTCCTAAGGAGGTTTACTAAATAGAGTAAGTACATGAAATAATAGTGGCTAGAGTCACAGAATCAGACTGATACATCAGACATAGCTTTTCATTGAAGATTTTAAGTGGTTTAGAATTGTTTCCAGAGTATTATTTATTATCTAATTTTCGGAATGAGGTATCAGATATAGGAATCAAATTGAGACATTAAATAGAGTTTTCTTAAAAAATTATGGAAATTTGGTTTGTACCTGCTACTCGGTAGGAATGTGAAGAAGTTTTTTTGAAGAAATAAAAAATTAGAAGTTGATAAGGAATAATAATAATTTTTTTAACCAACTAGATAAGGATTAAATATTTTTTATAAAAAAATTTATTACATCATTCATTCTATAAAAAGCACATCAACTTTTGTATTGATCATAGTACTACACTATCCTATTTTTTGTATCCACACAAAAGGATTGTTTTTAAGTGGATTGTGTGGTATTTTATTGTTTACAAACCATGCCAAGGATATAGATACTATTGTTGAGTAGTTAACTATATAAATACTTATATTTCTATTGATGTGTGGGTTTTTTGTCTTCAATAAAGTTATAAATATTTAATATAATAAGAAGGTTATTTCAAAAGAAAATAAAATTTAAAGGAAAAGATATTAATGATTCACCCCTCCCCTTATAAGTGAAAAATCCATCCTGGTTATGCCTTTACATAGTTTTTAAAAATAACTAATCCTCTATATGATACTAATTATAATGATTAAAACATTTCATATGTAAATATTACATCTTATTCGAGGAATATTCGATACAAAGCATCATGATTCATGCTAGAACTGTAATTGTTTAATGTATTTGGAAACATGTATACAAAAAAATATAGTAAATAAAATATTTACATAATCTCCCATTATTATTATTTTACAATAATAATAGTTCTTAGACATACCCTAATTAATTTCTTTTCAAAACCTATGGAAATGAAACAAAAGAAATGGTGAACTTAGATGCCTAATAAGGGTAAACATAAGAGATATCAATCAATGATAACAAGTGATCATAAGATACACACAATGGTTTAAGAACATTATTATAATATACAATAATCATACTCATTCACTCAATTATCATTAATTATAAATCATGGCACAAGTATTTTTTATAAAAATCATCATAAGTCATTTATGCGCAGAATCATCAATATTCAATATTGATCCATGAGAATATATTCAAATCATAAAATATAATATTTTGGAATATAAAAAACCATAAAAAATAATTTCCTTAGTTAAGTATCACTAAAAATACTACCCGATTAGATTGAGTTCACTCCACACTCCATCAAATCCTTTATTAATGTTCACTCCCAAGACCATAAGAAAGGAAAAATAACTTACTAAACTATTTTTACTGCCCATTTTAATCCTTATTATTTCAAGAGATATTCATAATTAATAAATTTATTAGAGGAATATATAAATCTAGGCATAAACATCACATAATGAAAAATATAAACAGGTGTTTGAAAAGATCATAAAATATTAATCATATTCTCATATCATAACCCATGGAAAGGAAAGAGGCTTCATAAACATTTAATTATAGTATAAACCATGGAAAATAAATTTGTTTCACATAAATAACATCACAATAATAATAAACCATCCAAATAAGGAATAAGAATAGTTTCATTAGATCATAGCCAATATAAGGAATAATTGACATCAAAGGAAGTTATCATATATGAAAAAATTATTTATATGATCATTGGAATATTTCCTTATGATAATAAGTTTTTAATTTTCAAATCAGTAATTTAAAGTAATAATATTTTAAAAATATAATGGAAAATTTTTCTTTGAAAAGAACCACGGAAAAATATAATTGAAGCTTCTAAACATTGAGTGTTCATGACGGTGTAAATTTAATTAATGTTATAATTATTAAAAAAATGATTATGTTCACACCATTGGTAATATAAACTTACTCTAAAAAAGACAAGAAGATTCATTTTTAATCATTTTAATAAATTAAAAATGGATAAACATTACTGTAAAAAAATATAATAATAGTTAAAAACATTTTTTAAATCATTTTAGAAAAAATGGATATAGATGAAAAAGGATCTTCAGTTGAAAGAGGAGAAATGAGTTCTGTTTTTATAATTTTTTTTGAAATATATTTATTA
The DNA here is from genome assembly GCA_963277665.1 of Viscum album. Classification (NCBI taxonomy): domain Eukaryota; kingdom Viridiplantae; phylum Streptophyta; class Magnoliopsida; order Santalales; family Viscaceae; genus Viscum; species Viscum album. The sequence goes on from OY728132.1 coordinate 378,218,520, forward strand.
TCAAAGAAAAAATAATGGTATAAAAACTTTGAAAATTTTGAAATAAATAGAGGATAATAAAAATTAAATGGATTTATTAGATAATTATAATATAATTTTCTCAATGAAAATTCAATCATAAAAAATATTAATAAAAATCAGATTGAAGCATAAATATGTTACATCATGTCTCTTATTTCTTCATATACATTCAAATATCTGGTATAATAAATATATATTTTTATAAATATATTCCATAACCATATTAATACATATCAAATGAAGTATTATTTAATTATAACATTTTATTACCCATCTATTAATTTTTTTTATTAAAATTAGTGTTCTGGGTGACAACTACATCATTTTTCATGCATGTTTCATTAAAATGGTTCTGGTACATTCACCATAGTCATTATTTCACCATATAAAAAATATGAATCATGAAATATGTATCATATTTACTCATCATATATTCTTTTATAATTATTCGTATAAATCGATGATGAAAAATGAATTACATCATTTCATGGAGATGGTGGTCCGTACAAATGCACGAGTGATGTTTCAACTTTTTAATGGTTGGAAATAAATAAATCTAAATCATAATACAACTTTAAGGAATAAATGTTATATAATAAATTTAATATATTTTCAATATATTTATGATTTTGAATTTCCATGTAATGAATAATTAAAAAACGAATCACATTGTTTTGTGGAGGTGGTAGTTCACAATTACAGATGAGTTATAATTTCAACTCTCATTTATTAGAAAAGGGGTTGAATATTTATATCCTCATAATATAAGATGTATATTTATGATAATTAAATTATTAATTTATGGTTAATATCATATTTTTGAGGTGTTTGAATAAATAACCAATTTAAATTGGTCGGTTCGGACGATTAACTCTTCTTCAAAAGACATCATTCAGATACATTATTAAAGACATAATGGAAATTTTAGAAGAATAAAAAATTTAATTCATTTATATGGAAGTTTAAAATATAATTTATCAGTTATTTATTGATTTAGATGGCACAAATTGGTGTGAATAAGAGAGAGGATGGGTTTCTTTTTTTAAGAGAGGGAAGGGGTACACTTGTAATTTTTCAAAAATTTAAAATATTATAAAGTCACATTCATGAAAACATTTTTCGAAATTGGAATAATTTTTATTTCAAGATGATATAAGATCAATATATAATAATAAAATATGATTTAGTCAAAATATTAGGTCATTTTAACCCTAATATCTTTAGTTTAACCCCCATTAACACTTTTTATCCTTAATCGTGATAAATAGTTTCAATCATTAAGGGCTATAAATTTACATCTAATGTGAAAATTTGAATAGAAATTGTCAATTAATGAAATTTTAGATCATATCCTATCCCCATTTTATCATTTTATCATTTTTATTTTTATTAAATAATTTAATAACTTATTTTATATAAAAAATTATCATTAGTGGTATTTCAAGGACTATACATTTAATTTAATTTAAAGTTTATAAGGAAAAATTCATTTCAAATATAAAAAATTTAACCATCAATTATTCCTTATAATTACTCAAGAAATTTTTAAAAGACCAAAATTCAACATGAATTTTTTAATTTTAATTTTTTAATATTTTTTAGTAAATTTTTCTCATTCTTTCATAAAAACTCTATCAAAAATGGATAAGCATTCAAGGTAATTACACAAAAATTAAAAATTAAAAATTTATTTTAATCATAATGATAATATATAAATATTTAAATAACCATTTATAACTAACTATACCTTCTTTTGATTCCTATGATAAAATATTAGTGTCTTTTAAATGAATAGAGAGTAACATTTTGTATTTTCTTTTGCATAAAAAATATATAAGTCATTATCAAAGGAAAATGAAAAAATATTTGTAATATAAAATATTAGATACGTATAATCTAAAAACACTCAAAATATATATTAATGATTTTTTTATTTTAATTTCTTATATTATAGTTTTAACACCGTTTTAATTGATTTACCATTACTGAGATGACAAATATTTACCATGGTTACTATTCAAAATAAAAAAAGATACTTATTTAATTTTTTTTAATTCTAATTAAAAATATAGAGTAAAATTTTCTTTATTCAAATACTATAAGTTGAAGAATTAATATTAATATATATATTTTTAAACATAATTAAAAAATAATTTTTAGAAAATTTTGTTTTTAAGGATAATAAATAAATTATAACAAATTCATGAATGTTTCCTATTAAAATGGAATTAATTAGAATATTACTAATAAAATGGATCATATTTCACTTTAAGACCAAATAAAAAATATATTTGGACTTTTAAATTTATTTATTTAATTCAAATATATGACTATATTGGAAAAATTGGTATTTTTCCATATTCATTGAAAAATATGTAATTTCATAAAAATATAAAAATTTTACAGTAATTCAATTATGATATTATTATTTCAAAAATTAGTTTAAGTTGATAATTTTGTTTAGAAAATTCTCAAAAATTCATTATAATATTTACTTACAAAAAAAAGAAAAAAATATTTTTTGGAATAAAGTATTTTTGATGTAAAAAGAGACTTTACATAAAATTGAGTACTTATTTTCTATGGGTTACTCGTACATTAGTATTTATTAAGACCATTATAGATATATTTAATAATAGTGTTACTCATATTCATATGTATAAATTCAATGACTAGGTTATAATAGTTACATTTAAATAATAATATTTCTATAGTATATCCATATTTTTAATGATCAGTGTTCCATGTTAAGTAAGATATTTATATTATAATTCTTATAAACAAAAATTTTTGGGTGTTATGTTAGATGCCTTTGGGAGTTAATTATTTTGGATTAGGAAACATGATTGTGTGTTAGTGGTTGTGGCCAATAATTCTTGTAAATGATCAAGAATTTGAATACCAATCAATGTTTTTATATATAATTGGGTTTAGTGTAACACCCCAAGCTTCAACGGAACACTTCTCTTTGAATAATACAGTAGCGTGTGTTGTACATAAATTAGAGTTCTAACACACCACAACCAATAAAACTAGCCGTTATGAATATTAATACCCACCTTTTGAAATTTTATAAATTTTATATTTCAAAATGGACTTCATTTTTGGATTCAGAATATCGAAATTAGCTTAGGGTGAAGTTTTGGTATTTTTATGAAAACATTCAATTTTTGAGGAATAGTGGAAAACACTGAGTTATAGTTTAAAACTAATTTATTATTTAAATAATTATTTATATTATTTAAATTTATTTTAGGTCAAAATAGATACATAATAAATATATAAGTTCAATGTAATTCATTGGATTCAGTTTTTAATAATTTAAGATATATAAAGATTTTATTGAACTTTTTACCGTCTTTTACCCACCTCCTAGGAGCATTTTCAAATTTGCATAAAAGATAATTTTACAGCTTCTATGAGTTGAATTTTGAAAATCCAAGAGACATGTTCGATATTAGTAAGTAAAATTTTGTTTAATAGGATGAAAATAATTTTTGGTGAATAGTACCTTTTTACTTTTATTTACCACAGTTAAAAGTAAATACGGCAATTAAGGGTAAAAATGATATTATTATTACCCTAAAACATGTCCTAATTATATTGGATAAGTTAAATTCGTCGAAAAATAACCTTTTAAATAAAATATTATTTTTTAGGTTCACTTGGATTAGATTAGGACATTTATTATTATTTAATTCAAAGAAGAGTTAAAATAGTTAAAATCAAAGTTTAATAACTAAAACATTTTTAATATAGGGTTACACACAATATAAATTAGACTATAAATATTCATTAGAAATATAAAAGGATTTAATACATAATGGTATTTTATTTATAATTTTTTATACATTAAATAATTTAATTTTTTATGACACAATGATGATGAAGTAATTACCTAATTAATGAAATATTAAAATAATTGATATTATAAATATATAAATAAATGTATTTGAGACTTTTTATGAATTAAACTAATTTTATAGGTTAATATAACATATTATGGTTGGTTATAAGAGTTTTTTTCTAAGTAATAATGCTGTTAAGAATTTAGCAAAAAAAAAAAACAAATACTGTCAAAATTGACATAAAAGAGTTTTTAAAACAAATATTATATTATTAATTGATATTATATTCCTAAAAATCCAAGTTTTGGCAAAAAGACTTATATAATGATATGTCTATCCTTAATGGCCAACTTGGGGTTCGCTTGTAAGTATATAGTAAGTTTATTATCCATATAATATAAAAATACAAAGAGACATGGTAAATGTCAAACTATCTAACTAAGAGTTAAATCTAAAAGATATGGTTAATATAGTGATCCAAACCTATCTAAAACCTATTGGTTGGGTGTTTTTAGACCCATAACCACATTATCCTTTAAATAATTCATTTTTGACCCATTAGAAATTGAAAATGATTTTATTATAAAATAATATTTCATACTTTTCCTAAGGTGCCCCTCACCCCTCTTATAAAAGGGCACTCCCCATCTCTCTAATTCACACTTTCTAAGCCATTTGGATCAGAAAAAAGCTACCCAAATAATCTATCAATTGTCCTCCCTTAATCCTAGAGGCCTTCATTTAGTCAAAAAGCAAACCTAAGGAGCCCTTTTAATCAAATCAAATGGAAGAACCTGAAGAAGAGGTAAATATTTCATCACCTCTTTCATGTTCCTTTCTTCTTCCACATCCTCTTTATTTGTTGTTTCCATTATAAAATAATAAATCTAGTATCTTCTATATACTGTGATGTTATTATAAATATGGTACAACCATATTAATTATTCTATTCATCCTTTGAATGACATGTCACCATACGTGCGTACATACGGCTTACCATCTCCACGTCGTGGTGTAATTGTTATTCAATACATTATTATTTGGTTGAGTATAATAATGATGTGTAATTGATGTAAATAATAAATATAACATGATAAATATTCTTTATATATGATATACCATCCAATTATATATTATTTTAATATCAAAATAATGATATTGTTTCTCGTACGTACGTACAAATTACAGTCTCCACGAACGTGATGAGATTCATTCCCCATCGTATCCATTCAAGACCAATTTTCATTAGATGATTAATAATAACATATAAAGACTTAATATAATTCTGAATATGAATAAGATATATCCTATCCATAACAAACATTACTTATGTAACAAACCATATAAAGGAAAATGAATCTGTTAACACCCAAAATGACGATAATACTAAGATATTATTAACAAAGCAATGTTAAAAGATCATATATGATATAATTTTAATGAATATGGTTCTTGTATAATTTAATAACAATTATTTAACCATTATAAATGAGTTTAAACTAACCTCAACCAAGGAAAAGTACAAGGTAAGGGTTAATTTCACAATCTCTTTATTATTCAAGGTTGTTTTTACGTAAGTATCTATTGGGACCCCCTTATCTCCACATCCATGTTTCTTAAAAATGAATTTGAAAACATTATTACTATTTTATAGAATATGGTTTAAATTAATTTATACCCATATTTTACTTTTTATAAGATGTTTATAAAGGAATCATTCCATCATTTTCCTAACAAGGTCCTTTATAATCTTTTCGACAAAATTAAGGTAAGAATGTTTTTTAACCTATACGGTGGGTGCATATATTTTCTACCATTATAACAAAATTTAAGCTTCCCTTACAATATTATAAGAATATTTTCAAAATATATGTTTTCTTTATAATTATGTGACTCTTAAATTATTTCAAAATAAAAAGAGATATTTCTCTAAAAAAGGTTTTGATTTCATCTATGTCAACATCCTTTGATGAATTTTAAGCTTATTTGAAGTTGATTTATTATGATACAAAACATCCATATTGTATTGAAGGTTTTGTGATATGTTTGACTGTGGATGTGTTATTTCATACCATTCATGGTTTATAGATAAATTATTGACATTTCGTATGCCAGTTTTAATACGAATGTTTATGTTATGTTTAATCCTTTTCATAGGAGGAATGTATTTGACTTAATAAGTGAAGGGTGGAGCCCACTATAGATCCTTGATGAATTGGTAGGTCTCATGAGACAAACCAGTGTCTTGGAACAAGGTTGTGACAGAATATAATTTGTAGTCTTGGCACAAGGCCTTGACTATGTGGTTATGGAAGTCTGGAATTATGCATACCATCATTATGAAAGTGGCTATTGATATTGAATGTGATTATTTGACTAGTAGAATATCCATGTGATTAATTAAATGGAATGATTTTGATTTTATCTTTGCCATATTATGCTTAAGATCAAGTTTAAAAGGATTTTGTTTTAGTCTTATACACTGCCTTAAATGTTTATGCTTATTTATAAAAGTTTACACTATATTGTTATCCTTACTGAGCATCTGAGCTCACTCCTTTATATGTTTTATTTTTCCTAGGATGCCAAGAAGTAAAGTATAACTGACCTACATAGATAGTCTATGGAATCTTAGTGTTGTCTATGGAAACAATGTTGTTTTATTTTTTCATTTTATGATGTAATGTAAACCGTATGAATGTATCTGGTACTTCTAAGGCAACTAAACTAATCAGTCATTCAAGACTTGAACTTTTGTGATCATGAAAATGATACGTAATAATGAACCGACTCTAGGCTTCAAGGGTCAGGGAATTATAGTTGGTATCATAGGAAGTTTATTACAAACATTGGAAACTAGATTTAAATAAACTCTAATTAGAGCTCATTGCCCTAAAATAGACTTTTAGGATTAGTATAGAAGAACTTCCAAGAATTTTGGTATTATAGAGATTTTGTTATTTTTCCAAGAAATACATCTCTGTATGGGTACGATCCAGTAGATGTTTCTCTGACACAGATGTACCTAGTGGTAAAACTTGAAAACACTGCTTTGAGCTAGACTCGAACGAGAATTGGTGCACGACAACGGGCCTTGCTGTACTCTTGGTTATGACACTCTTGGGGGATATGCTTAGGATAATTCTCATTTTCATTACAAACCATTATGAAGGGTTTATTAGTATATATTTCCTAAAAGATTTTTTTATGATTATAGATTATATCAATAAACTGTTCAATTTATGTTAAGTGTTTTAAAAGTTTGGATTTTTGTATTGTGATTCATAAACTAATCTAGTTTATGCCATTGTTTAGAAATGGAACCAAGTGGAAGTAATGGAAACTATATCAATGCACACACTCTATATAGGGACTATCCTCCTACTCAAGATAATTATAGTGGAGCTGGTGATACAACTGTTGATGATAAGATAATCAATATACTGGGACAACTCACTCAGGTTATGAATAATAACTTTACCCATATAGAGCACCCTGATCCGCAGTGTGGAGGATAAATGTTAGATCGCTTCATTAGGAAACAACCACTATCATTCAATGGGGGTAAAAATACACTAGTAGATGAGCAATAGATAAATTCCTTAGAGGAAATATTCCACACCTTGGGGAGTAGTGAAAGGGAAAAAATTTTCATGGCAGTTTACCGCCTCACTAGAGACACTGTTCAATGGTAGTCATTGATTCAAAACACAATGGAAGATGATGAAGTATCAAATATAGAATGGAGGGAGTTTAAAGAAATTTTCTTAGAAAAACACTTTCCTCATGACCATCGAGCAGATATAGAAAGACAATTTCTGAGTCTAAGGAAAAAGAAGGATGATAATGTCGCAAAGTATGAAGCCGAATTTACAAGGTTAGCGATGCATGCTGAAGATTATATACGTAACCCAAGAACTAATATTGATCATTTATTTTATGGGTTAAAACCATTTCTTCTGTCGATCACTAGTCTCACAATCCTTCTTGTCATATGAAGATATTATCTCATGTGCTATCAAGACCGAAAAAGAATTCTCTAAGTCATACGACTTTAAAGAAAAGAAAGAGAATAAGCGGTCTGCTGAACACTCGAGAAATGGAAATTATGGGAAGAAGGGAAAAGTTGAATATCCATCCTATAGTAAATGTGGGAAGAAACACCCAGGTACTTGCCTGAGGGAGATGAGAGTCTGTTATAAGTGTGGTGAAAAAGGCCACCAAGCTCATGATTGCAAGGGGAAGAAAGAGGCTATCGATGTTGAATGCTAAAATTGTAGAGAAAGGGGGCATTATGTGAATGAATGTCCTACGAGTCAGGGGAACATACCTTAGAAAATTCCAAGGGATCAAGTCCAAGCTTATGTTATCACTACTACTGAGGTTGAAGCTCCGAAATATGTGATGACATGTTATTTAATGGTTTCCTCAAGTTTAAAAAATTCTTTATTTGATTATGGATCATTGCATTATTTCATATCTTCCCAATTTGCTTATAAAATTAGATATTTCCAATTTGATTTAACAAGGGAGTTTTCAGTCAAAACTTCTAAGGGAAGTATCATCGCAACAAGGTTTTGTGAATCAGTTCCCATTAAAGCATATAAATGTTCTATATCAGCTGATCTCATCGTCATAACCATGATTGAATTTAATATAATCCTCAGTATGGATTGGATTTTAGACCATGATGTAAATATTTATTGTAAGAATAATGAGGTTACAATTTTTTATGATGATGACAAAGAACACCTTATCTTTAGAGTAGAAACATCACCACCTAATTCTTATCTAGATGCACCCCCAATAGCTTAACTAAATTCAATTATTGGGGAGGAAGATAATTAAATAACTATGGGTGAGGAAAGGAATGTTCAAATAGTGGATGTACCTATATTGAAAGAATATTTTTATGTGTTTCTAGAAGATTTACCTGGACATCCTCTAGAACAATAAATTGAGTTTTCCATTGACATAACTTCTGGTTCAAGGCCCATATCGAAGACCCCTTATAGAATGACCACTTTGGAATTAGTGGAACTAAAGAAACAGCTAGAAGAATTGAGTAATAAGGTATTTATTTTCCCTAGTGTTTCTCCATGGGGAGCCCCTATTCTTTTTGTTAAGAAGAAAGATGGATATATGAGGTTGTGCATTGACTACAGGGAGATCAATGCTATAATAATAAAGAACAAGTATCCCCTACCTCACATTGATGATTTATTCGACCAAATTCAGGGAGCTCAACACTTTTCAAAGATTGACCTTCGATCTGGATATCATCAATTGTGTGTGAAGAAGGAAGACATTCCAAAAATAGCATTTTGAACTAGGTATGGGCATTTCGAGTTTACAGTAATGCCTTTTGTATTGACTAATGAACACTCTGTCTTCATGGATATAATGAATAATGTTTTCATAGAAAATATTGATGAATTTGTAGTGGTATTTATTGATGATATCTTGGAATACTCCAAAAGAGACGAAGACCCTAAAAATCACTTTCACATTATCCTGAAGAATCTTAGAAGACATGAATTATATGGGAAGTTCAGCAAGTGTGAAATATGGCTTCAGGAGATTTATTTTCTTGGCCATATTGTCTCTAAGGATGGAATCTCTGTTGATCCTTCTAAAACCAAGGCAATCCAAGAATGGCCAAAACCGATGAGTATAATTGAGGTACGCAGTTTTATTGGTTTAGCAGGTTATTATTGACATTTCGTCCAAAATTTTGCCCAGTTGGCTAACCCATTAATAAAGATCACATGAAAAGGGGTTAAATTTGTTTGGAAAAAAGAGTGTGAAGAATGTTTTGAAGAATTGAAGAGAATATTATTCAATGCTTCTATATTGACTCTTCCATTGGGGAATGATGGGTTTGTTATTTATAGTGATGCATAGAAGAAAGGACTTGGTTGTGTCCTTATACAGAATGATAGGGTTATTCCCTATGCATCACGACATCTAAAAATTCATGAGCAAAACTATCTTACTCATGATCTTGAGTTAGCATCTGTAATATTTACTTTGAATATTTGGAGACACTATCTCTATGGTGAAAAATGTGAGATATATACCGATCAAAAGAGTTTGAAGTATATTTTCTCACGAAAAGAAATCAATATGAGGCAAATGCGATGGCTTGAACTACTCAAGGATTATGATTTCACTATACACTACCACCCAGGGAAGGCAAATAAGGTGGCAGATGATTTGAGTATAAAGGATCATGGAGTTTTGAACAAGATTAGAGTTGAAAAGGATCCTATATACATGGATCCAGTAAAGATGGATATGGGAATCGCCATGGAAGGTGAAACATTGATACTTTTTTAAATATTTTCCAAACCATCTTTACTAGAAATGATAAAGAGTTATCAGACCAGTGATGAAGAGTTTCAAAATAAGATTAAAACTATGAATGATGGGAGATTGAGTGAATTTTTGTATGAATATGGAATTTTGATATTTGTTAAGAGACTTTGTGTTCCCGATATACCTGATCTAAAAAGGGAATTATTGGATTATGCTCATAGTTCCAATTTCTCTATACACCCTAGGAGCACCAAAATGTATAGAGATTTGGAGGAACATTTTTTTTGGGACAACATGAAGAGGGAGAATTCTGATTTTGTGTCAAGATGTATGGTTTTTCAACAAGTGAAAGATGGAAGGCAACAACCTAGAGGAGTCATGCAACCTCTTCCCATAACTTAGTGGAAGTGGGATAATATTATGATGGACTTGATATGGGACTACCAAGGACTCCTAGAAAGAACGATGCAATATGGTTCATTGTTGATCGTCTTACCAAGTCAGCACATTTTCTTACTATAAGGGAAGATTTACCACTCGAAAGTTTAGCAATACTATATATTAATTTTTTTAAAAGGGTGAGTTCTGGTAAAAAGACCAGAACTTAGAGATTTATTCAAAAGAAAAGATAAGCATACAAGTTACATGAGACAGAAAGAGGGAAATTTTCTAGAGTCCTTAATAAAAAAGGTGTCAACTCTGGAGGGAGGTCATTCCTCCAAGTGATATCATGTGAGACACCCATGCTGGAAAGCCCATCAACGATCGTATTAGCCTCATGATAGGTATGAGTGGCAATAAATTTGAGGCCATTGAGCGTAGTGAGGCAGTCTATCCAACAGGGGGTGAGAGACCAAGCAAGATGAGCATCACCCTTCTAGATGGCTTTCACAATAGTAGTGAAGTCTCTCTTGATCTAGATATTATTTCAGTTGAAAAGATTTTTATAGGATATGGCATGAATGGTAGAAATAATTTCTGTCTCCAACGTAGAAGTAATGCCGCAACTTCCATAAAAGCATCTGAGGATCCGATCCTGATGGTCTCTGAGAATTCCTCTGTATCCCGAAAGACCAAGGTTGCCTTTTGAGGCTCCTTCCACATTAACTTTATTCCATCCAGGTGGAGGTGCCTTCCAGAAGACTTCAATAGTGTAGTGTGGCTTCGGAAAATTACCTTTGACACCAATTCGGTGAAGGGTTTCAAGATCTATGACAGAATTGTCACAATATACTTTTTGGATTGTAGCCACCTCTTTTATAGCAAGAAGAATCCTCATTTTACCTGAATTAATATTAAAATAGTTATTGTTGAAAAGATAATCATTTCTACCATACCATAGAATATGCATAAGCTCCACAACAGCAGTAAGAAAGAGATTATTGATTTGGGGAGACCTCGGAAACTCCAACGTTCTTTTCAATTGTGAGAAAATAAATGTGTCCAAAATCCATCTGCACTCAAAAAGGTCAAAGATGTAATGCCAAAGGGCCATAGCAGTATTGAAAGATAAAAAAAGATGATTAATGTCCTCTCGATTTTGATTGCACAATTGATATTTAGAACAAAGATAAAATACATAAGATTGCAGGCAAACTTCTGTTGGGATTTTTTGATGATAAATACGCCACATGAGTGTAAGACGAGAGGGCTTGATCCAGGCCTTATTGAATTTGGAAATCCAATTAAAATTTTCATCCTCATTTGAGAAATGATGGTAATAATATTTTTTAGAATCCAACAGGCCATTATGAGCAGGTTCCCAAACCAGAAAATCCTCATTGGAAGTGAAATAATAATTATCAACAATCTCCTTGATAGGATCCGGGAGTTGAGAACCAGAGGAATTGATCATATCCCTGATAGGGTAGTTCGTGGTATTAGGGGAGAAAGTATTAGGAATCTCCGATATGAGGGGAGAGCCAGTCCAGTTATCAAACTAGAAATTTAAAGAATAATTCTTATTAACAAGCCATCTAGAATTTTCCTAGATAGAGTGAAAAGAAGCTTTGATCGATGGCCAGATAGAAGAAGTCATGTAATGAAAAGAACCAGATTTAAGCTTATCAAGGAAATGAGTTTTGAGGAATCTCTTGGAAAGAGAGTTATTATATATGAGAGACCATGTGAGTTTGGCTTGAAGGGCCTAATTAAAGGTTTTAAGATTCTTAATACCGATGCCTCCGTTTTCAATGGGTTTACAACAAGTGGCCCAAGAGATCGTAACCAATTTTCTATCCAGAGTACTTCCACTCCAGATGAAGTTTCTTATAGTAGTATTTAACTATTTAATCATGCCCAAAGGCCATTTTTAGACCATCATAGACTAAACCAGCTTAGAGACAATGGTGGATTTGACAGGGAAAATTCTTCCAGCCATTGAAAGAGATTTTACTTTCTAGGAAGAAAATTTCTTTTGTATTTGATCTATAATGTGTTTAAAATAATAAGCTTTGGGATGACCCCAGAAGATGGGGAAACCAAGGTAAGTGAAAGGTTATGTTCCTTCCTTAACCCCTATGACATCAGTGATAAGAGTTTTCCTATTAGAGGGGAAATTTTTACCAAAGTAAATAAAATATTTTTTCCTGTTAATACACTGGCCAGAGAGATCCTCATAGTGTGAAATGAAGGATTTAAGTTTATTGATATTTCTTTTATCTCCTTGGAGGAATAGAATAATATCATCGGCATAGAGAAGATGTGAGGGAGCATGAAGATTTCTGGATGCAACAATAGGTTTGATTCTGCCTTGCTCAACATTGAGGGAGAGCAGTCTGCTAAGGTAGTCTTCAGCAATAGAAAAAATGATAGTAGAGAGCGAGTCACCTTTTCTGACTCCTTTGGATAATTTGAAGTATACCCTAGGAGAACCATTAATAAGGATAGAGATATTGGTTGAGTTTATGTTGTTTTTCATTTTACTGACAAAGGAATCATTAAATACAAAACTAGAGAGGACTTTAAAGATGAAGGTCCGGTCAATCGTGTCAAAGGATTTAGTGATGTCCAGTTTAAGAGCAACATTTCCACATCTAGTGTTTCTATTCAATAAATTAGTGGATTTTGAGGCAAGGCAAATGCAATATTGTATAGATATTCCTTTAATAAAGCCGAACTGGTTCCAGGAAACAATTTTGTTACTGATATTAGAGTGCCTATTAGCAAGGATCTTAGTGATAATTTTAAAGAGATAATTTAAGAGGGCACTGGGTCGAAAAAGGTGAATTTCGTCTTCATTTTCAACTTTAGGAATTAACATGAGGAACTGAGAGTTGAGGGAATGGGGGAGAACCCCTTTTTCAAAGAAAGATTTAACTAAATTACAGACATCGTTTTGAAGGACATACTAGTGTTTTCGATAAAATCCATTGTTAAAACCATCAGGACCTGGAGCACAATCTGGATTAAGACTGAAGATAGTGTCTTTAATTTCCGAATCAAGGGGGATACTATTGAGGAAACGATTATCCTATGAAGTAACCATGCATGGGATAATGTTCGGTAGAATGTCTTTGTTAATGTTGGGATCGTTGAAAATGTCAGTGAATTAGGAAACAACATGATTAGAAATTTGTTCCTCATATTCGATGAGTTTACCCTCAACTCTTAGGCAAGAGAGAGGCTTACAAGCTTTCCTAACACTCTGAAGAGAGTTGTAAAATTTGGTGTTTCTATCACCATCATTGAGGCATTTTGTTTTGAAGATTTTCTTCTTTAATTTATCTTTAAAGTTAAGTAGAGAGATTAATTTATTAGAGATGTTGATTTCTTCCTAGGGAAATTAAAGCAGATTTAGCAGTGCACCACTTTTTGAGAATGCTTTTATGGTTTTCAACTCAGTGGTGCATGAAAAGGCATCATTGTGGTTACCCATATTAGTCCAGGAAGAATTGATAAGAGAAACACAATCCGGGTCCAAAGACCACGCCAAATACCCCTATCAATTGTTTCTGATTGTGATCCCTGTTTTACATCAAGATTTTGGAAAAGTCTTCAAAAATCCCTGGATACTAAACTTCGTTTGAGCACTGCCAACCACCCCCAAACTAATGGGAAATCAGAACGTACTATTGAAATATTATAAAACATGTTGAGATCATGATCACTTGACTTTCAAGGTATGTGGGATCAATATTTAACTCTGGTAGAATTTTCCTACAACAATAGCTTCCATTCAAATATTCAGATGGCACCATATGATGCGTTATACAAAATGAGATGTCACACACCAACCTGTTGGGATGATGTTGGTAAAAGAAAACTCGTAGGCCCAGAACTTGTGGAGGAAACAATAGAAAAGGTAAAGGTAATCCAAAACCACATCAAGGCAGCTCAAAGTAGACAGAAGAGCTATGCTAATAACCAAAGGAAGGATTTGGAATTTCAGGTAAGAGATCATGTTTTCTTGAAGATATCTCCATGGAAGGGTGTTATACATTTTGGTAAGAAGGGAAAATTAAGTCCTAGGTACATAGGACCTTTATAAATTCTATAATGAATTGGGGTTGTAGGTTACCATTTGGCAATGCCGTAAAGTCTCTCCAAATTTCATGATGTAATCTACGTATCACTGTTGAGAAAATACATGCTTGACACAATGCATGTACTCACCTATGAAAAATTAGAAGTGGAACCCAATCTATCTTATTACGGAGACGATATCAAGGTTATTGATACAAGAGAACAAGTGTTGAGAAACCGGACGACTCATCTAGTAAAAGTTCTATGGAGAAACAATAATATGGAAGAGGCAATGTGGGAACCTGAGGAACTTATGATGAAGAACCACCTGAGTCTTTTTATGCAGTAATATTCTAGAAATTTCGAGGATGGAATTATTTGAAGGAGGGGAGAATATAACACCCCAAGCTTCCACGGTACGCTTCTCTTTGAATAATACAATAGCGTGTATTGTATGAAACTTCGAGTTCTAACACACCTCAACCAATCAAACTAGCCGTTATGAATAGTAATACATACTTTTTGAAATTTTATAAATTTTATCTTTTAAAATGGACTTCATTTTTGGATTCTGAGTATTGAAATTAGCTTAGGGTGAACTTTTGGAATTTTTCTGAAAACATTCAATTTTTTATGAATAGTGAAAAACACTGAGTTATAGTTTAAAACTAAATTTTTATTTAAATAATTATTTATTTTATTTAAATTTATTTTAGGTAAAAATAGATAAATAATACCTATATAAGTTCAATGTAATTCATTGGAGTCCGTTTATAATAATTTTAGATATATAAAAATTTTATTGAACTTTTTACCATCTTTTACCCACCTCTTAGGAGCATTTGCAAATTTACATAAAACTTAATTTTACCACTTCTGTGAGTTGAATTTTGAAAATCTAAGAGACAAGGTTGATATCAGTAAGTAAAATCTAGTTCAATGAGATGAAAATAATTTCTAGTGAATAGTAACTTTTTACTTTTATTTACCACAGTTAAAAGTAAATAGGGTAATTAAGGTTAAAAATGTTATTACTATTACCTTAACACATGTCCTAACTTAATTGGATAAGTGAAATTCGACCAAGAACAACCTTATGAATAAAATCTGATCCTTTAGGTCCACTTGGATTAGATTAGGACATTTATTATTATTTAATTCAAAGAATAGTTAAAAGAGTTAGTTTCCCCATGAATCGCGACCCACCTTCAGCAGCGGTATGGGTTAGTTTCCCCAAGCTTCCCTTAACTTTTCAAAACCCCGCTATTATTAGAATGTTGGGTAATCTAGTGGGTAGATTTTTGTGTTCAGACTCTCGGACTGAAGCAGTTTTCCATCCGATCAATCCTAGGTTCTGCGTTGAAATTGACCCCTCTAGGGCCCCTTTCGATTTTGTCTCGATTACAATTGGAGAGGATTATAGGTGTAAACAACAGGTGATCTATGAAACATGGCCTGTTTTTTGTTCGAATTGTAATCGGTTTGGACACAATTCTGAGAGATGTCGGCGTGCCTCACCTCAGGAGATGATGTCTCGGCGTCAGGAGCCCCAGCACTCAACCCAAAGGAAGTCTTCTATTCCTGTGGAGAAGAGTACAAAGGGAAAGGAGAAGTTTGTTCAATCTTCAGTGATGGACAACAATTTGGTTGGTCCTAAAAAGACTCTGGATGCGGATGGTCAAGGTGGTAAGAACTTATATAATAGGGTGAGGGCTGAGGAAGCACCTGCTTTGGTTCACTCACTGGGGGTTGCGGAAATTAGTCCATCTCAGAACTGTACAGAAGAGAATGGAGGCCTGAATCCTAAGGCCAGACCCTTTGTGTCTTTAAGCAATAGGTTTGATTGCCTTGGTAACGTTGATTCTGATCCTATTTTGCGTGATGTCTCAGAAGATGGGGGTCCTAGTTTGGGGGCCTCCAGAAGTGTCCAGGTCGAGGGTAGTGTGAAGGAGCTTCCCGCGGTGCCTATGAGTGAGACGATTGCAGAGGGTGTGCCACCCCATTTGGTGCTGAATCATGCGGTGACTGAGGACGTGGCTGAGGGTGTACCATTGCCTCTGCTGGTGGATGAGACTGTTGAGGGGGCTGTGTCTCTTGAAAGGGTACATTCTGCATGTTCTCCTGTATTGGGCTCGGGGGAACAGGCTGGTAAAGGAGGGGAGAAACGTTCCTTCAGTGAAGTGCTTCAATGTGGGAAGCAGGGGTCCGCTTCAGGGGAAGGACCTTTTCCTATCATTTCTAAGCGTCGACAAAGGAAGGATTACTCGGGTCTCCCGCAGCCGATGCGAACTCGCTCCGCCTCAAAGAAGAAGGAAGTGTTGTATTTAAAGTGTGCAAAGAATAGTGAGATTAAGGAGTCAGCATCAGATTATCATGTCTTAGATCAGCTCAGGAACCGTGTCAATAGTGTTCACTACTGGAGGGATCCAGGATGGGAAACAGCCACGGCTACCGGAGAAGAGGAGTCAGGATGGAGAAGCGGTGACGACTTTGACTTGGATGATATGTAAGTTTGTGTTGTTAAGTTGCCTTATCCTGGTATGTCTGTTTTTGGTTTAATTTTTTTGTTGTACCTTGGGTACC
The DNA here is from genome assembly GCA_963277665.1 of Viscum album. NCBI lineage: Eukaryota > Viridiplantae > Streptophyta > Magnoliopsida > Santalales > Viscaceae > Viscum > Viscum album. Next base: position 378,235,754 of record OY728132.1, read on the forward strand.
GGAAACCCCTTAAAACGGCTGTAGAAAATGAAAAAAATGATTTTCAGTCAGTCAAGGTTCGTTAGATTAATTTTTTTCAAAGTAATAATGCTGTTATGAATTTAGCAAAAACAAAATACCAAATAGTTTCGAAATTGACATAAAAGAGTTCTTAAAAAAATATTATTTTATTAATTTATACTCTATTCCTAAAAATCTACTGTTCAGAAAAAATACTTATATAATTATAGGTGTATCATTAATGAACCACTTGGGGTTTTCTTGGAAGTATATAGTAAGTTTATTAACCATATAATATAAAAATACAAAGAGACATGGTAAATGTCAAACTATTTAACTAAGAGTTAAATCTAAAATATAAGGTTAATAAAGTGACCCAAACCTATCTAAAACCAATTGGTTGAGTGGGTTTATACCCATCCTCACCTTATCTTTTAAATAATTTATTTTTGAGCTATTATAAATCAAAAATGATTTTTATTATAAAATAATATTTCTAGCTTTTCCTAAGGTGCCCCTCACCCCTCTTATAAAAGGGCACTCCCCCTTCTCTCTAATTCACACCATAGAAGCAATTTGTCTCAGCCAAACCCAGACAAATACCCTCTCAACTATCCTATCTTCATCTTAGAGGCCTTCATTTAGTCAAAAATCCAACCTAAGGATCCCTTTTGATTAAATCAAAAGGAAGAACCTGAAGAAGAGGTAAATATTTCATCACCTATTTCAAGTTCCTTTTTTCTTCTACTTACTCTTTCTTTGTTGTTTACAATATAAAATAATAAATCCAGTATCTTCTATATACTGTGATGTTATTATAAATATGGTACAAGCATATTCATTATTCTATCCATCCTTTTAATGATATTTCACCATACGTGCGTACGTACGACTTACCATCTCCACATCATGGGGTAATTGTTATTCAATACATTATTATTTGTATGGGTATAATAATGATGTGTAATTGATGTAAATAACAAATATAACATGATAAAAATTCTGTATATATGATATAACATACATTTATATATTATTTTAATATCAAAATAATGATATTGTCGTTCGTGCGTATGTACAGATTACCGTCTCCACGAATGCGATGAGATTCATTCCCCATCGTATCCATTCAAAACTAATTTTCATTAGATGATTAAAGATAATGTTTAAATACTTAATATAATTCTGAATATTAATAAGATACATCATATCCATAACAAACATTACGTACGTAACAAAGCATATAAAGGAAAATGAATCAGTTAACACCCGAAATGACGATAATACTAAGATATTATTAACAAAGCAATGTTAAAAGATCATATATGATATCATATTAATGTATATGATTCTTTTATAATTTAATAACAATTATTTCACCATTATGAAGGAGGTTAACCTACCATCTACCAAGCAATAGTAAAAGGTAAGGGTTAATTTCACAATCTCTTTATTATCCGAGGTTGTTTTTACGTAAGCATCTACTGGGACCTCTTTATCATCCACATCCATGTTTCTTAAAAATGTATTTCAAAAAATCCTTACCATTTCATAGAATATTGGTTAAATTCATTTATACCCTTCTTTGAATTTTTATAAAATGTTTATAAAGGAATCTTTCCATCGTTTTCCAAACAAGGTCCTTTATAACCTTTTCGACAAAATTATGGTAAGAATGTTTTTTAACTTATACGGTGGGTGCAACTATTTTCTACCATTATAACATCATCAAATATTCCCTTACATGATTATAAGAATATTTTCAGAATAAATGTTTTCTTTATAATTATTTTACTCTTAAATGATTTCAAAATTGAAAGAGATATTTCTCTAAAAAAGGTTTTGATTTAATCTATGTCAACATCCTTTGATAGATTTTAGGATTATTTGAAGTTGATTTATTATGATACAAAAAATCCATATTATATTGAAGGTTTTGTGATATGTTTGACTACGTATGTGTTATTTTATACCATTCATGGTTTATGGATAATGTATTGACATTTCATATGCTAGTTTTAATACGAATATTTATGTTATGTTTAAAACTTTTCATATGAGGAATGCATTGTACTTAGTAAGTGATGGGTGGAGCACGCTATAGATCCTTGATGCATCGGTATGTCTAATGAGACAAACTAGTGTCTTGGAACAAGGCCTTGACAAAATCTTATTTGTAGTCTTGGCATAAGGCCTTGACTATATGGTTATGAAAGTCTGGCATTATGCATTACATTATTATGAAAGTAAATATTGATATTGAATGTGATTATTTGACTCGTAGAATATCCATGTGAGTAAGTAAATAAAATTATTTTAATTTTATCTTTTCCATATTATGCTGAATTTCACTTTTAAAAGGATTTTGTTTTAGTCTTACACATTGCCTTAAATGTTTATGCTTATTTATAAAAGTTTTTGCTATATTGTTCTCCTTATTGAGAATATGAGCTCACCCCTTTCTATGTTTTATTTTGCCTAGGATGTGAAGTAGTATATTATGATTGACCTGTAGAGATAGTTTATAGGATCTCAGTGTTGTCTATAGAAAAAATGTTGTTTTATTTTTTCATTTTATGATGTAATGTAAACCTTATGAATGTATCTAGTACTTCTAAGGCAACTAAACTAATCGGTATTTCAAGACTTGATCTTTTGTGATCATGGCAATGATACATAATAATGCACCGAATCTGGGCTCTGGGGTTAGGGCGTTACATTTAGTGAGATGGAAACCACACAAGGTGGGTCATTGGACCATAAATAATGTGTTATTAGTAGGATATTATAATGGTGGGGAGAACCATGGCCTATAATCAACCCTTTATAAGCTATGTATTATGGTGGGGGATTTACATAATACTTTATATTATTTGATTAATGATACCATTGTTTGTTTATATGGATGGGTTACATTTTTTATCATATCATATTCCTTGATGGTGATGAGTGGAACCTCTATGTTTTAAGAATAATTATCTTCATGTTGGGTTTTTAATAGTTTAATATTTCTTATTGTTTAAGATTAGAATGAATTGATTTTTTTATGAAATAGAAATAGAGATAGGTCATGTTAATGTTTTATAGACTAAAGAGGATTCTCATGGATGAGAAGTGTTATGGTAGGGAGGTTATAAAACCCCATATTTTTTTCTAGGTAGTTAAATAGGTAAAAATTTAAAATGTTTTCCCAAGAGTTGGAGTCTTTTAAAAATATTGTGTTAATATTAGAATTTTGAGAGTTTGAATATTTTGAGAAGATGTTTTTTTGATGTATAAAAAGGACCAAGAGGTGTTCAGTTGAACATGTCTATGGTATAGTAAAGTTAGGTGGACCTATAGTTTAATTTCATTATAGGTGCACAACCAAGGGGAAGACCAAGGTGTGGTGCACCTCATGGTGGAGGGAGAAACACTCAGGTGAAGGGTGTGATTTACTTTGCAGGAATGGGTCATGGGGAGCCTCACCATGAGAAAAATGAAATGAAAAATGCCTAGGGTGGTCCTTTCATAGAGTATGTTGGTTAAGAGGTCTCCATAGTGGGAAACTATAAGGGTGAAACACTGAGGTTGGGTGTTTTTTAGGACAACTTATCAAGGGTGTCTGGGTGTGTTTTATGGGATGCCAAAACACCAAAGAGTTAGGTATTTTAGGTGAAAATGGAGGCCTTATATCCTTAGTGCTTCACTATGGGGGGATGGGGAATGAACAAAACCTAGAACAACACTATTGTGCAACCTTTATGGGTGTTTTTAATGGTACCTGATGAGTCCCTCCATGTTGTGATTTTCTTGTTTTGAGGGATAGGAATCATAGGGTAAATGATCAGAAATGAGGAGGGACTCTTCATTCCCCTGGTTATATTGGGGGTTCATTATTGGCTACCCAGGGGTGTACCAATTCATATTACATTCCATGGTGGTGGTCAACCTGCTTAATGTTTTTGTGGTTTTCCAATTATGAAGCTATTTTATTATAAATGGGTTAACATTATTTCCACTTCCATTCATCTATATAAACATAATGAATATCCCTAGGTGTCCCTATTTAACCCCATGTATTAATGGTATCCCTCATTCCATTAAAAAAGTTTTATCATGTTTAATCTATCTATATCCATGGTTTATTACTCATTCCTTCTTCCCATTTAATGCTTTCTAGTTTCATGAATACCAGATAGGGTTTTCCAATTATTATAATTAAATAATGGTGGAAATAATTTTAGAATATAAGGATTATTTTAGTGTGTCTTGAGGATGTTCTAAGAAGATGATCTCACACCACTGCATATTGTTTCATTGAAGGTAAATCACTAGGACTTATTCATTGTTTTTTTTAAAATTAATTTATATTTTTTTGAATAAACAACAAGTGTTAGGGACATATATTTAGAAGGTGATTAGGGTATTCTATGGAACATTCATATATGGTTATATGTGATTTCTACAAGAGGATGTTATATAGTAAAATTTTAGTCTTTATCCTAATTTAAATTAAAATTTACAATACTTGTAAATTTTGAAATAATGTTAAATTATAATAATTAATTATTTTTGATGATTTCACATGATTTAGGGCCTCATGTTGGTTGATGATGGCTAGTTGGACTTGGATGAGATTAGGTGTTTGTTTTCATGATTTGATTTACGGGTATAACTCTATGAATGGGGTATGTTATCCCTTGATCATACCCCTATGATAACCATAATATATATATAATTCATGAGATATGTAATCTCACCACCTGCATGTGATTGAACATAAAATTAAATTAATTGTTTAATTGAAATGAAATTCTTATGAATGAAATGAACAAGGTACCATGGGAAATAATTAAACATTATTCACTGGATAGACATCTCAGTCTCCAATGATCAAGAGTATTATTGTGGATATATTCCTTGGGATGCGTGAACCCCATGAGGATTGTGAATTTTGTAAAGTTAGTGAGTTATAGTGCACCTTCAAGTAGGTTTGTCTTATTTATCCTAGAATAGGTGATCATTATATTAACAGTGGCTGGGCCTAGAAAGCCATAACAGATCCATGAGATTCCTTAGAGCCATTGGGAAGATTGATGAGGTAGCGGGGTGAGTGTTTCTTCCCCTTGTATGTAGTAGCCAAGATGGTATGGAATGATTAAGATTTTTATTTTTGTATAATTTAGGTGTGTGAGGGATGACCTAGGGTTAACATCATAATTAATATGGGTCTTGTTCTATCTCTATAGATTAATGTTATCTGAAATTACTTATTGGGCCAATGAGGCCATGTCAAATTTATGATGACATTAGGGGATTCTATTTCCTATAAGTGACATTCTTGACCTAAGAGTTGAGTTTACGATTGAAGAACCCATATGGGGTGTCTAGAAGGTGATGTGTAAAATGAGACACTGATGGGTGTCCAAGTGATATGTTCACCCTAGAGAGGGTGCATACATTAGTGGGTATAGATGATTGCTGATGTTAATTTAAAACCCAAATAATTTTTTGAACATGATATTTATGTAGTGATGATGATATGTCACACTATTTATAGGAATATACCTATTACATTTTATGGGTTTAGGTGGACAGATAACCCATTTTTATGTTTATATGAGGTACTATAAGAGGGATTCACTACCCTCAAGAATCTAAGTGGAATGCCCTATTAGTTACCTAGGATTCTACCATTTTCTCTAAGTAAAATGCTTATGAGTGGTCACCTAGGATTCAACCATTGAGCTTGATACTCTTACATTCCTAGGATGTGATCCTAGTATCCAACTATTTATCTAGGAATAATATTAATTCCTTGTCAAATCCTATGGTATTTGGCCTTTGGGTCTATATAGAATTCCCTAGATGTTGGAAATCCACCTCTTGGTATATGCGATTAATTATAGTAATCTCCTAATGAATAGTCTATATGAATTATTTATACAGATTTCCAAGGATCATCCTCGAGGGAATCAATTGTATGCCAGATACTACTATTACATGTCATAGGTTCATCCAACTTGGAATTGGTTGTATACATACGATCATAAGAATTCCTAGAATTATATCATGTGGATTCAACTATTGTGATTAATATTTTTGGGACACCTTTATATACTTACATGGATCCAGTTCTTACAACTACCAATATATATTCATTATAACCAATATTAGTCATCCTAGTTACGTGATTTTGTTAAAGAAACATCAGAATTTTCTAATATAGGTATAGTTGATCTCTAGGGTCACATTAGAACCTATGGTTTGATGGTTATAATTTTTTATGATTATGCACTATATTTATTTATCTAGTTGAGAACATCACATTGGCATACATTTGTTGATTAATTGTGTATGGATCCCTATTGGTGTTTTATTAATGAGTTGTTCTCATACCCTACTTGGGTGACCACAAAACATAGATTCCAAAGCTGATCTTCATTGTTTATCAGTTTAGTCTAGGTAGAGGATCGAGTTTGAATAGATTAGTTTGATATCAATGATATATCAATAAGATGTATACAATATGGATTAGGGATATAATGGAGATTCATATCATTATTATTTATTTACCTCAATTATGTGATCGACCCAATTGGAAAAAAGTCTAAGTGTGTTGGCATGACCAGGAGTATGTATGACTGTTTTCATCTACATTACATTTTTTATAACATTGTATGTTTTATTTACTTTGTGTACTCTGATGATTATTTAATTTGGTTGATGTTTTGTTTATTTTACATTTATATTTCTACATTGATATAATAGTATAACATCCCTATAATATGTCGCTTGATCCCCATAAGTAGTTGGTAGCCTCTGGAATATAGGGAAGCATGCCATAGATCCTAGTAGCCACTACCCCAGTCCAAGAACCAGCCATTGGTTGTAGAATAGGGGAAGACACAACAAAGTCATGTCAAGTATTTTATTTTGTCTTACTATTTTTGGAGATGATAGACAAAGAATATGAATGTGTCATATTTTGTTATGGACTTAGACTGGTACATCAGAGATACATTTTTCTGAAGGAATGTCCATGTTACCAGAGATATGGGATTACAATTACTGGTTTCTTTTTCTACTATTGTACGATTTTAATGATAGTGATAGACATGATTTTGGGATTTATGATGTATTATTTTTTATGGGATACTAGATTCACATAACACATATATTTTTATGTGTGATTGATATCACTAACAACGAGGGTTAAATTGTTTAAAGTGTAAATAAACAATCATGATGTTTTCTACTATAAATATTTGGTGTAATTTTACATTGATAAAAAAATTATATTTTATTTAATGACAGATAATGTTGATGTACGGTGATATGATCCCTAATGTCTATATAATATCTATGTGTATTGGTGTATAATGATGCTTAGAAGGTTGGTAAAGGAATTTGATTCCCTAGTGATAGACCTAGTATGGGTGATCATGGTGCTGGTTCTAGATATAGAAATTGGTTCAGTTATTTAAAATTTCAACAACAACCAATATAGTGTTTCACTTTATTTCTTATTAGTGACATTCTTCCTAATTAAAAATTGTAACTATTATATGCCCAATACAAATCCTCACGAAAAAATGCTGTTATATATGTGTATATTCCCATATGAGATAATGGTTCTTGAGGGGTGATCTTATTTATAGATGCTCAGTGAGGACTTATTTTCTAGTAGGCTGATGACATGACATGTGATTCTTGATATGTAGAAATATATATGAGACCCTAAAATGGGTGTTTTGGGTTTATGCATTTCATATAGAATTTTAGATGGGAATGGAGAAGTGGTTCCAATGAGTTGTGGTTTATATGAGACATGGTTTATAGTATAGGTTAGAGGTCCTAGTGACCTATAGATTTGGTTAATGGTATTAGTGATCTAGGTTTTATAGATGATATGGTTGAATTTTCTCCTTGATGATAAGTATGTTTTAATATTTTTTATAATTTTAAAAATAATAATTTCTCATATATTGTAAGATTTGAATCAATTTTTCGCATGAAAAAAAGAAGTGACCACATGAACAAAAATAAAGTGACCACATGAATAAAAATAAATTAACTAGATAAACAAAAATAAACTATCCTCATGAATAAAACTAGAGTGACCAAATGAGAAAAATGAAGTGACCATATGAATAAAAATTATGTGACTAAAAAAGTGATAAACCTAATTTCGAAATTTGAAAATTTCAAAACTATTGAACCGACCATGTAAACTTGTTCAAAAAATTATTTTTTCATAATTTTGTTCAAAAAATGAACTATTTTATTTATACTTATATATTTATAATTACTGCAAGTTTATTTCACATGTATATCATGATTTAATTATTACTTAAAAAATTTATAAACATTTCCAAAATATGTAATTTTATATGGTAGAATTATATATAGGATTAAATTATTATCATGAGGGTTGATTTATATAGATGATTTCATAGGAAAATGTGAATTTTAACTTTAAAGTGTTTGTAATTTTAAAAGTTTATCTTGTATATTCATTGGAAGTGTTCCAAAGGAAATAATTGTTGATTATTTTTTTTTGTTTGTACTATATTAATAATACTAACATTCCATCATTTTACATCATTTTTTTAATATTATACATTATCAAATTTACCCATGTGGGTATGTTTTTCATGAAAATTCAATGATGAAACCATAAGTTTCTTTAGTAATGATTAAATGAAATGAGATTTATGTTTTAAATATTTTAGTTATTTAAGAACTCTATATAAAGAGTTTGATAGATCTAGAAAAATACACATGAGGTCTAGGAAATTATTTAATTTTACAAGTGCTAAATAATTTGATGATCGATTACTGCTCTCAACTAAAGTATAATTTTTTGGTCCTTTGTTATAAGAAAAAATAAATGATGACTCAACACTCAGATCCTAAATTGTCTATCTAGTTATATGGTTTTAATTATTTATATTCTTTTCTATTTTCATAATTTTATTGAGAACTATTACCCTTAGAATATATGATAGTGGTTTGTGACTCCCATTTATAATTTGAGCTTTGGGTTATGCTTCGAGGTGAGAAAAAGGTAGGGTAATTCGAGTTCTTCCATTACTAAAAAATCCTTTGGATTTAGTTGTTACATGGAATAGATAAGATGATGTTTTGTAATCTTCCACTACTGAAAATGTTAAATTCTAAGTTGTTCATATTAGGGTTGAAAAGGTGGGATTACTAGGTTAAGAAACCATGTGTGAAAATAATTTAATATTTGGTTTTGTCTATATGGGTTAAAAAGGTAGTTGTAAAAGGGTTTTCCTCACCCATAAAATGATAGAGATTCCATTATAGTGTTTTCTATCTCTCCTAGATTGTGATAGGGATGAATATTTGAGTATGATCATTTAGATCCAGACTACTATAAAAATAAATGTCTTCAATTCAATTTATTTTTCAAATGTGTTAAGTTAACATTGATAAGTGTTTAAAATTAGTTTAAAATGTCAATTTACCCCCTATTGACCATTCACACAGTATCATTAGGACCTTACAATTGGTATCAAAGGGGGTTCTATATATTTCTAACTTATTTTTATATTATTTATGAAAAAAATAACCTAACTTAAATAGTCATGGGGAAAATATATATTTTGAAATGGTAATAATAAATTTTATTTATGGATTGATAGGTCAAAGATGTCCAATATTTGATGGAACTAATTATGGATACTGCGTGTCTCTCCTGGATTATTTTCTTAAACACTTGAGTATGGAAAATTGGATAGTCATTGTGAAACCATATAAACTTCCCAAAGTTTAGCCTAAAATAATAGATGCAAATTATGTGGTCAATTATGAGAAATATTAAAAGATTATTAATAATATATATTATCAATTCAATAGGAATGTGTATAGTCATATTTATGTATAAAAATAAAATTAAAAAATTAAAAAATTCTATAAGTTACTTATCAAGATTATGATAAGATTATAAGAACTAAACTAGGCCAATTAAGAGTTGAGTATCAGGAATTAAAAATTGGAGAATAAGAAAAAGTTAACTAATGGTTTATATAATCACGAGTATTTTAAATGGAATGATTGATTTGGGATAAATCATATATAATTTTATTCTGGATAAAAGGATTTTAAATGTTTTATAGAATAAATAAAATGCTAAAAAGGTAGAAACTGGTGAAGTAATAAGTTCAAGGGATATATATTATATGATAATATGGGATATTTAGGACAATATTAGTAATAATAGAACAATATTATTTAAGATGAAAATTAAAAAATAAGGGTACTGTATTTAAACAAAAAATTCATATTAAAACTCTATCTTCTGATTCTGAATTGAAAAGAGGTTAAAATGAAAAAGTTTTATAGGTTCCCATAGGGAGAAGAAAGAAATTTTACTAAAGAAGGAACCAAAAATATTACACAGGATATAAAGGAAACAAAAAGGGTTATGATGATAATGAAGTTATATGTTATGAGTGAAGAAAAAGAGAGAACCTGATAACTAATTACCCAAGGTTCAATAATTTAAAAATAAATAAAGATAAATACAAAAAGGATAGAAAATAAATGGAAGTTGGTTGGATTTACACATTGTATTCATATTCTAGTAATGAATATAGTATATAAAAAGGGAAAATAATAATTTACATGTGGTATCTATAATGTAGGTAAGTGAATCTTATTTTTCATATACTTATGAATCTAATTATTCTATTGATGAGTTGTATGAAGAGATTCATAAAATTAATCCAAAATCTTACATGATTACTAAATTATTCCAAAAATTGTAAGAGAAAATAAAATGATGTTCTTACTGAAAATGATAAATTAGAAAATAGTAATTTGAGCTCAAATAATTAATTATATATAGTTCTCAAAAGTGTTAATGTTAAAATTCTCAAACTTAAATATATTCAGTATACATGTGAATAAGCTCAAAGAGTTGTTTTTAATTATTTTTTAGAAGACATTTATTGGTAAATAAATGAAGATGAAAGGTTAAAAACGTATATATCTAGTTTACTTCAAGGAAGAAAATTTTATGATAATATTGTAATAATGACCAAATTGAATAAATTAAAGATGATTATTTTTTAAGAAAATAAATTACCCAAAATGGAAAAGACCATATTTTCCAAAGGATTATGTGAAAAAATATCTACTATTATATATTTTATATATCACAATAAGGTCCATTAAGAGAATGAATGTTACATGATATTTCCATAGTCTATTGATTAAACCAAGGCCTTATTCTCAAAACATTTTCTTCAAGATTTCCTATGAACTCTTTCTTTAAATAAATTTGGGTTTAATATATTTATTTTCCTTACCCAATTGGATCCAAATTTTTATATTTTCCAAAGACTTCTTAAATATATTTACATTGGTAATTTTATTGGATGAATCAAAAATGATTTGTGGTATATGGATAGTTGATGTTCATGAAATATCCCTAGTGACATTTCAAAATTTATATTATTTAATATATGTGATGGTGGTAGTGTTACTTTAAATGACAATTTAATGGAAAAATTTAATGTTTTAGTGAAATTTGAATATAAAATAAAATTATTATTTCATATATTTTTTTGGTGGTTTAAAACATAATTTAATAAGTATCTATTAGATTTATAATTATATAATGAATTTCAATTATATAATGAAAAATGAATTGTTTTAAATGATTGGTCTATCATGTTTTATGAATAAAATTGAGGTTGATAAATATTCAGTTAATTTTTTTTGAGTTAATTAAAAAAATTTCAAATGCTTACTTGTTTTTAAATATTTTTTTTGGAATATAATATTGGTCTATAAAAATTTCATGTTTTTATAAAAGCTTTCCAAAAGAAATATGGTGTTGGAAATTTCTAGTTTGAAACAAGACAACTCATATGTATATGATTCATGATTAAAAGGTAAAAAATATAATGAGTCATAAAATTCTTTTTAAGAGGTAAAAACATCTACATTAACTCAATGTTTACATTTAAACATATTTGTACTAATGAAGACAACTAGTTATGGAGAAAAAAGGTATGGATTCTTTATTATAGATGACTATAATAGATTTATCTGTACTTTCCTTCTTACACATAAATCAGACACTTTGTATAAATATATTTCATATTTAAAATTGGTTTTAAATGAATCAATTTATCTAATTTTATCAATTAGAAGTGAGATATGAGGTGTGTTTTTAAATCTACAATTTAATAAATTATGTGTTGATAATGGTTATTCTTTACCAAAATATTTCTGGGTAGACACTGTTAACTCAACATTTCATGTTTATATTTGAATTATACTTTTGAAAATTTTAAATAAGACTCTGTATGTAATATAAAATTGAAGGAATCATATAATTTGATATCTAAAATATTTTGGTTCCAATGTTTACATTCTTAAAACCAATGAATAACTATAAAAAATTTATTCAAAATATGATGAAATCATTTTTATAGGCTATTCTAGTTCACATGAGGTATATAGAGTTTATAAAAAATATTAGTGGTTGAAGAATCAATCCAAGTTAAATATGATTAATTTTATTTAAATGAAAGAAAATATTATTTATAATAAGTTGACGAAGTGTTTAAAGATTTCTAATTCTGTGAACATAAAAATTCATGGATGGATAGTCTTATTAAGACAGAGATTAATTTTCATGAACAAACATTAAAATTTCAAAACATTTTATGTATATGATAAAGAAATTATTCAGATAAATATACGTGTAAAAACTGAAAATTACTATATAAATATTTGTGATTTCAAGAATTTATTTATGATTTTACATTAAAATATTGATGAATCTTTGTATAATTCAAAATAGATTATGAAAATTAATGAATAATTAAATAAATATGACAGGAATTGATTCTTAACCATAGTTAAATTTCTTAACAAAAAAATTATTATTGGTACCAAATGGTTCCTCCAAAATAAGTTAGATGATTATGGTAAATTTATTAGAAACATCGCTTGGTTATTGTATCGAGGATATAATTAGGAATAAAGAACTTATTTTTTAAAAATAAATTTCCCATACCACTTGATTATAATCTATAAGAATTATTTTTGAATATTCATCTCATTGTGGAATAATGTTTTTTTTCAAATTTATGTCTAAAGTGTATTTTTTGAATAAATATATTTATGAAAATGTTTATTTAAAGAAGGATCGTGATTTTTAGAATCAATATAAATATGTTCATATTTTTAAACTCTATAAATATCTTTGTGTACTAAAACTAGATCATAGATCTTGGTTTGAGAGTTTGTATTTGTTTCTTTTTAAATAGTGGGTTTGAAGAGGGAAATTTTAATACAACCTTATTCATAAAAAGAGCTCAATTTTTTTAGTCTATATATATATGATATTATATTCTGTTATTCATATGATTTGATATGTTATTAATTTTCAAATTTAATATTTTCAAAACTTGACATGATCCTTAAATTTGAATTTAATATCATTGTGGGTATTCAAAATGTTTAAAAAAATATGGTATCATTCATAACTAATCAAAGTACACTAATAAATAAATTATTGTGTATGGTATTTATGGTTGTGAAAGATCAAATTTGAGCATCATATATAAATTATATTATGATAATGCATGAAAATATATTAATAATAAAGTGTTTAGAGATATGATTGGTAGATTGTTTTATTTGATAGTATGTAGAACATATGTTATGTTTTTATTATGTATATTTTATTAATTTATACCTAACTCTAAAGAAATTCATTTTAATGAATTCAAAATAGTAATTAACTATATCAAATGAGATATTAATATTGTATTAATTTTTCTCACAAATATTTCATTTAAGATAACTGGTATTTTCAAAATCTTATTTTAGTGGTCAAAAAATAGATAGAAAGAGAATAATAGGTATGTGTCACTTTATTTCTAAATTTTTAGTTTAATGGATTTATAAGAAAAAATTGGATCTATCAACTTCTAAAAGTGATAATGTTTGTAATATATTTTGTGGTTTATATTCATTATGTAATAAATAAGCAATTTCTAATTTCATTTTAATTATGATAAGATACATATTTATTATCATATAAAATATTCAATTTCTATCACTAAAAATTAGTTACAACTTTCTAGGAGTAAACTCTTTAATGTCATGTATCTTATTCTCTAAGATCATTTTTAAAAAGGAAATATTATTTTAGAATCTATTCCTATAACAAATCAATATTATTGGGTTTTTACTAAATATCTGGACCTACATAAATTTTATAGAATCAAATTTTAACTTGTAATGATGGAAATTTTATCATAAAATATATATTTAGGGTAGTTTGACTCATATTTTATTCCAAAACATTAAATTTTTAGAATTTGGATAGTGTTTATATTTTATCTATTTGATTTGTTTCTCACTAGAATGTAATTATGTATTTTTATACTATATAAATCATTGGAAGTCATTAAATCATTCATTTAAAATCTTGACATGTTTTCATGGTTTTTTTTAACAAAATATAATTTCAAATGAATTTATACTATTATACATAATATTATTTTTATTTATTCACATAATTTTTAAATATATATAAATTTAGGGGAAGGATAATTATGTTTTTATTGTAACTATTAAGGTTAGTTTCTTTTCCATTAATTATTGGGGGGGGGGGGGGGTTCTCTGATGATAACATTATATGGGTAAGTTTGTTTCCTTGTAAACATTTAGGTGGACCTTTCCATATTCAATTCTAAATAGGAGGGACATATTTTTTCATAAAAAATTGCCACATTTAAGAAAAACAATATATAATATTTTTTTTTAATTTTTAAAAGGGGGATAAAATTTTAGTTGACTTGTATTTTGTAATTATAAATACTAGGGAGAATGTTCAATTGGATCCTTGATCCAATTTATTAATTATAATTTTAATTAATTTAAATAATTATAATTTCTTAAAAAATATTATATTTTTATCAAGTGACCACCTGAACAAACATGAAGTGACTGTCTAAAAAAATAAACTGACCGTCTGAACAAAAATGAAGTGACCTCATGAACAAATATGAAGTGACTACATGAACAAAAAACAAGTAACTACCTGAACAAAGATTAAGTGAGTACATGAAAAAGAATTAAGTGACCAAAAAAGTATTGAACCTACCTTATAAAGTTAGAAATTTGTTTAATCTAACTTATGATATATAAACACTAAATTACTTTGTCATATTTTAGTTCAGAACAAGATTTTTGTTATTTACAACTTTATATTTCAAATTAATACATGATTTTTTAACATGTTTACATTAATTTTATTATTCATTAAATACTTATTAATAATTTCCATGATAAATAATTTAATTTTGGATAATTATATGTCAGATTAAATGCTCATCATGTGAGTTGATGTCTCATGCTGATTTTATCAGAAAAGGGAGTTTTAAATTTCATGTTTTTTTTAATTTAAATAGATTATCTTGCATAATTTATGGGAGTGTCCCAAGGGACATTAATCATGATGATGATTATTATTTTTGTACCGTATTAAATATTTTAACATATTATCACTATAGAACATGTTTTTAATATTATAGATTATCAATGAAACCCACATTGGTATGTTTTCCAAGCACATTCAATGAATTAACTATATGTTAATTTAGGAAGGATGAAATATCATGGGATTCATGTTTTATATTTACTATTAATATAATAATGTTATTTATTGAGTTTAATATATCAATATTAATACATAATAGGTCAAGGATATTCTTGAACTATATAAGTGCTACATACTTTTAGAACCAACTACTACTCTCAACTGAAGTATAATCATTTGATTCTTTATTATAGGAAGAGAGATTTTTTCCATGGAACTCATATCCTAAACATTATTTCTTGTTTTTTAGTTTCTATTAATTATATTATTTTCATTATGAATAAATATACTAGGTTATACTACTCATTAAAAGGTAGGTTAGTAGGTTTTTACTCCCATTCAAAAGTCATGATTTTGGTTGTGCCTATATATAAGAAAAAGGAATGGTAATTTAGGCTCTTCCATACCCATAAAAAGTATTAGTATTCAATTATTCACTACAATAGATAAAATAAAATATTAGTTTCTACAAAAACATAAAAATTTATCTTCTGGGTTGCGCCTCCTAGCATGATAGAGGAAAGGTGATTGGGTTAAGACACCATGTGTGAAAAAGGCTACTATGTTGGGTTGTGTCTAAATGGGTTATAAAGGACTTTTCAAAAGGTTTTTTTATCTCCCTTACAAACTTAGAGAGTCTATAACATCTAGTTCCATCTCTATCAGTTTGTGGTAGGGGAAAAGAGCATGGTTTGATCATTTAGATCTATGCTTTATAAAAAGTATTATTTTATCTTATTTATTTTTTCCATGTATTTACATAAATTTGATAAGTGGTTAAAATTATTTTAAAATTTAAATTCTCCCCTACCCAAACATTACCATTCATCCATTATTATTAGGACCTATCAGATATGAGATTTGATATGTGAGGGTTACCTGGGTGAGGGGTTAGCCTATGTTTTGAGTTCCTTTTATATAAGGAAACATTAATAGATGATTAGATTTATGTGAAAGGTGAACATGAGGGAATATTAGGTATATGTTATAGGTAACATATGTGATTTAGGCATTCATGGTGTGAAAAATATAGATTTCATTTGGTATTAAGGATGATTTTAAGGGTATGATTAAATTTTTTCCAAACCATATTGATTCTGGATTCACTTATAGTGTTACTATGAGAGTACAGTAAAATATTCTAGTTTTAGAAGGATACCCAGGCCAATGAGTAGTAATTATGAACAATATAGAATATGTAAAATACATGATTCAAAATAGGGGAATCGATTGTTATTTTAGCTAGACAAGATTCAAATTCCATGGAGTATATCTAGTTGTTCTGGCAAGTGAGTGTTCAAATTTATATGATGTGTGAATCATGGGATTATGAGTTAGATAAATTCATTGGGTTATACCATATCTTACACCTATTGGGTTAGACAATATTGATATGGTATTAACTAGTTACACAAAATTATATTTAAATTATGGATCAATCTATTACTATGTGTGATATAAAGAAATATGGTTTTAGTGGAATGATAATGGGAAGTGTTTCTTGATTTTTTAATGAAATAGTACTTGTAACTCTTTGGTGATAGGTGACATAAGATATTTATTAGAGTTTTGTGATGTGGTTGATGCAAGGGTGTGCCTTGACTATAATTTTCTAGTAGGCATGAGTATGGAATAATATGAGGTTATACTCAAGGAGTAGTATAAGAAGTCCATAATGTGGGGAGTGCACCATAGGATGATGGAGGGTGTGGAATTTTTAATAATTGTATTTTTAATAGGTTTTGAGGATGACACACTTGATGATTATTTAATACTTGAGACTCATGTTTCATGATGGGAACTTGGGTATGACCATGACAACCACATCCAAATATTACATGTGGTAATAGAAGGAGCATGGGCTGTAGAGGTATGAACCTGAGTTGTTTCGGTTTTGGGTGTGGTGAGACTAAACAATGGGTGATAAAGATGGATTTTAGATCATAGTGAGTATGTAAATATGATTTTTCAGGTTCCGTGGTGGACACCATACTTGGGTTCACATGTGATATTTGATGAAGTCTGTGTATTTGAAAAAAGATCAGAATAGTTATGATGTGATCCATGAGTGAGTGGGATAGAAGATATGTCACTTATCAAGGTGATATCATGAAAACAAGTTTTTTGTGAAACCAACTGTGAAATTACACCAAATTTTAGGTTCAAAGATTGATGTGGATGTTTGAATGATCTTGATATTCCTTTAGAAGTTAAGGCACTGATCTAAAGTGACATGAAATTTCATTGGTAGGTGCGAATGAGGATCAATGGAAATGGTAAAATAAAATAGTTTTTAATGGTGAAATCATATGTAATTGGATGTGGTCAGATTGAAACTGCATTGAGCGGGTGGTTGGACAATTGAGAAAGTGTTTTTGGTAGATGATTTTGATGGTGAGAACACTGTGGATTAGAATCATCCCTTTATATACTGTGTTTTTTAGTGGGGAGTCCCATTATAATGGATATGAGTTGATAAAGGAAACCATATTGTATCAATGTAGATATGTTTTTTTTAATCACTCAGTTTTGATGATGGATAGGAGTGATAGCTCAGTTTTATGAATAGTTTACCCCATGTTGGAAGTTGTGCAACCAAATCATAGTTAACAACCCAAAGTTGAATGCATTAAGTTTTTTATGAATTAGTTAATAGGATTGGTAATATTAATAGTTAAAATACTAATGAGGCTTCTCTGGGATGAGATTTTATATACTGGGAATGTCATAAAACCTATTCCCTTTTCAAGTTTTGTAATTGGTGGGAATTTAAGTTTATGACATTGAGGTGTGAGTTGTTTAAAAAATGGAAGTTATAATTATAATTATAAGAGGTTGAATAACTTTAGTACATTTTTCTTGATAGGTAAATGAGGCCTTAGAGTTTTTTGGGTGCTTGAGTTCCCAGTAGAGTGATGTTGGGTACACATATTGCTGAATTTCCCTATAGATGTTCTACCTTGGGTAGGAATATAGAATAGTGGACCTTGTGGTGTATGGTGAAACACCTAGGTCAAGGGCATGGTTTCCTTTTTAGGAATGGATCCTATGGATTATCTCTATGTGAATTGGTAGAGTGAAATTATAAATTTTGGCATTTCCATGATCGTGTTGGCTAAGAGGTATCTTTTATGGGAAATATGAGGATAAAATTCCATGTTTTGGAGTTTTATTGGGAATTTCTTCAAGTTTATCTTTCTATATGAATTAGGAAGCAGAAAATCTAAATCACTATGGGTTTTCTGTGATCATGGAGGTATATATACATTATTTCTTTGTTCCTGGGAGATATAGAGGTGAAATGCCAAGGCACACATCATGGTGGGACTTGGTTGGTCACCCTGAAAGGGAAATAGAGAGTCCCTAATCATGGTTCTAATCATTTTTTAAGGGAGGTGATGTCAATGATAAAAAGATAGTAGTGGTGGGAGGTCCTCACTATATCCCTCTGTGTTCTAGTAGTTCCCAGTGGTTTGTCTCGGGGTACACTACTAGCTTTTATTTTTCTTGTCTTTTCAATTATTTCCCTATTTTGTTTTGATGTATATTAGGATTATTTTCCCCTATATTCATTCATTCTAAAATAATGATTAACTCTAGGTGTATCCCTTAATTAAACATGGATTTAATGTTATCAACTAGTTTTTTATAAGTGTTTTCTCAAGGAAAATCCTTCCATATCCATGGTTTCTTAATCCTTGATTCTTCCCATTTCTTTCTTTCTAATTTTGTGAATATAAGATAGTTTTTTGTGACTATTACCATTGAATCATTATGGAAATCATAAAAGATAAAATTTTATTCTCTTTTTGGAGATTTTTGATGTCCTGAGAGGATGATTTCATGTCATTGTATTTTATTTTGTTGAAGTTACTTCAATGGGAGTATTTATCTATGATTATTATTTAAAGTAAATGATATTTTCTATTGAATCGGAATTTCATTTTAAGGATTTTTTTAATAATGTTTTTGAGTGCATGATATGGATCTTTTTCATGTGTTTTATTATCATTTCAATTATTGGAAGTTTCTTAGTGATATTTTATACATTATGCCAATTTAAATTTAATTGTATAATTAATTTTATATATTTTAGTAAATTATTAATGATTATAATTAATTTATTTGGATTCAATGGATTGAGTTAGTGCATCATGTGGGATGAATGTGGTTGATTGGTCTTGGAAAATCTCAGGATAGAATTATCGAACACAGATCAAAGTTAATAACTTCATGAATACTATAGGTGGTCCCTTGATCATACCCATGTGGTAAATTTATTTTATTTATATTCATGTGATTTATGGTCACACCACATACATGGGATGGAATTTTAAATAAATTTAATTAAACTGAAACACTTATTTATTGAATGAATAATGTATCAAGGGTCACAATGCAACCATGGACATTTGATGTAAGTCTCAGACATCGATGCCTAAGGGTATAATTTTGAATGTATACATTGTGATAAAGATTCCCATGATTATTTTTAATTAAATAAAGTGATTGTGACATAGTGGCCCTTAGCATAGTAACCTTTCATGCATGCCAGTAGATGTGACAGTTAGACTAGGGTTGATTGTTATTATTCATCAATGATAGAACCATGATGTGTGTTTATTTCACTATAATATGAGCACTTGAGATGGTATTACTTGGGTATAATTTTTATTTATGTGTAGGGATGGAATATTATGGGTGAACTAAGGACAACTTGGGAATTAAGATGGATATTGTGCTATCTATTTTGAGTAATTATTTGTGACATTACCTATGAGGCCAATGAGGTAATGCAATTTTTATAATAATGCCATGGGATTTTTTACCCTATGATTGATGAGAATGTCCTATGATATGTGTTTTAGTTTGGGGATCCCAATAAGGGTTTCAAGATTTTATTGTGATGTGGTGGACCGTAGTGGGATTTTTAATGATATGTTAACCCCAGATACAACGTGTGTGATGGGTATATATAATTGCATGTGTAACTTTAGAACCTAAATATTTTTTTTTGAGATTGTTAGGGATATAGTAATGATGATATGAGATGTTCTTCATAGGATGAACCTTGTTATTTTTGATCATTTTAGGATTATATACAACCTATGTTATGTTAATATATGGTATTATAAGAGGGATTCACTTCACTTAAAAAATTATGTTGAATACCTTTAAGATTTTCTAGGATTCAACCATTTGGTTTAAATAGAATAACTATGGTTTTTTACCTAGGAATTTATGATTGATCATGATACTATTGGATATACAAGAAGAGATCCTAGGATCCAACAATTGAACTAGATTCCATATTAATGCCTTGGAAAATCCCCATAGATTCAGCCTTTAGGTCTCTATGGAATCCCCGTGATGTTGGGATTCATTCTATGAGGCATGATGATTGCCTAGGGTAATCCCCATATTAATTGAATCTATTAATTAACTATATAAAGTTCCTATATTAATCCCCATAGGAATAATTTTTATGATTGAAGTTTCTATAAGATTACCTATAGAAACCCTTGAGAAATTAGGTGTATTCCTATTACCTAAGAAATTGAAAGGACTACCTCCCTTGAATTTTGATATTATTCCTAATAATATTAGGATAATGTTGGATAATTATAGGGATCTAGTTATTTCACTACTAACTTATGTCAATCTGGTCAGACACTAATGAGAATTTTTACTTAACATTCTTTGATAGACTCTAGCATTAAGTGGATCAAGTATAATTGATCCTAAGGGTCATGTCATAATCTATGGATTGATGTTTTTTTATTAATTTATATATCAAAATATATTTATTTATTATCCAGAGTAGGTCACCTATATATACATTTAATTAATGGTTTTTTATGGTAGCCTATTAGTGCTTTCATACTAAGTGTTTCTCACACCCTACTTGGGTAGCCATAGAACATGGGTACCCAATCAGATCATTACTATTTACACGTTCTAGTTGGGAAGGTCCAGGTTTGGATCATTCATCTTGATTGTTGGGATGATATTATTAGATGGATAAAGAATGGATCGAGGATATATTAGATCCTCATGTTTGTATTCATTATTTATCTCATTTATGTGATCGATATTATGGGAAATCATTTTGTGTGTATTATAATGACAATGAGTCTATGTGATTATTTTCTTCCATATTACTTTTGATATTTCATGTAATGTTTCATTTCTACCATGTAATTTGATGATTATTTTATGTTGATGATGTTTAATTTATTTATTATTAATATTTATACTCTTGTAAAATGGAATAGTCTCCCCATAACACAAATTTAGACCCCCACTACTAGTATGAATCCTTTAGCATGGAAGGAGGCACACCCAAGGTCTCAATGGAGGATATTTTAGTATGATCACCACTCGATGGACACATAACAGGGGGGATGTTTAGTTAGAGTATTTTTTCCCTAAAACATGTATATTAATCATATATTGGATAATATTTACTCTAGTGTCAACTGAAAATTAGGTGTACATTTTTCAAAATCATGCATCCAAGACATGAAACTCACCATGAATTCTAAAATTTTATATATATCCACATAGCTCTGATGAATTATAACCACATCCCATCATCCATCGCATTTAAAAACTCTATGTTACTTTCCAAACAATGCAACCCATTCTATAACATTCCATATTGAATTTCATTTGATTATTGTAGATATTATTAAGTCAAACTCTTTCTTTTTCATTGTTTCCATCTCTTTTCTTCTTATATTCCCTTCATTTTTAATTTTCCCTTTGATTTTTTACCCCAATTAGACATTGTGTACAAGTATATAACTTTAGATGGTTCTAAAATTGAGTCTCTTAGATCTTACTATTCATGAGAATCCTTTTCTTTCCCAACTCTTGGTTTTTGAAGAATTCTATAAGGTTATATTGAATTTGATGCATGTGCCTTTAAATAATGACCTTTATCTTTGTAGAATATTAGATCTTGAGTTTTATAATGGTTCCATAAACCTTTTTATTATTTCAGTGAATTATTAAGGATTGATCACTATTTTTTGCTTTTTAACATCACTTTATATTGTATAAAGTGAGTGTTTTCAATGGATTTTAAATGACATTCTTTCTAAAACATGTTTTATGACTATATAGTTTCACATAAAATGTATCCATTATCATTTTTATTTCAATGGGATTTTATTTTGATTTATTGGAAGAGAATTATTATATGAAATATGTTTAATTGATTGTTGATCCTTGGTTTCATATAAATGATCATTTTATAATGTTATTACATGAAAATTTTGTTTTTAATTTTCTTGATCACTCAAATTAGTGATTGAGGTGATTATTAAGATGTTTATATATTTTTAGTCATTTTATGAGAATTTATTATTATTTATTTAGGAATAAGAAACCTTTGGTATGTTTGGGGTAATATAGATTAGTGATACAATCACTAAGATTATTACACTAGCTATCTACTCTAGTTAATTTCATACACTTCCTTAGGGATGTGTAATGACCCAAATTTTATAGATAGAAATTTACCTCTAAATAAATTATCTGTTTCATTTTCATTAAAAACAAAAAAAAATTGTTATAGAAGTAGATAATTTTAGGGACATAATTTTACCACTAAGAATTATATCCATAGGCGAAGTATCCATTATACTTTAATTGTTAAAATTAGTATATATTAAAGGATATAATGAGAGTGAATTTAATCATAATGGAGATAAAATAGAATAAAATTGTATCATCATTCCTTTTGAAGATCATTTATCTAATATTGGGGAGTATTTAGCATCACTAGGGTTCTCTATTGACCAATCCAAAATAGAGCCTCAATAAGTTGTACTTGAGTGGAATCATATATGAGAGACGTTAAAGTTATTAGAGGTCACTACTAGATTAGTATTGGTGAAATCACCCCATAATTGTACCTCAAAACACAACTAAAATTAATGTTTCATCTTAGTGTAATAAAAGTATAATTATATATAGGATAAGAATTATTTATGTGTGAATTATTTTAGAAATTAAATAGATTTTAATCTGATAGCATTTTGAAATATTTTTGCATATATATTTATAAGGGTGAAATTTAGTATTTTTGGCATCTTAAGAATTAAAAATATAAGGAATTTATAGATTAATATAATTAAATAATAGTTTTAACATGATAAAAAATGTTTGAAAAAATTAAGCATAATTTTAATTTTTAGTAATGTATATATGTTTTATTTTTTAAAACTAATTTTCATAATATTTTTTTTAAATAGAATATATTTCCTTAAAATAGTATAATAAATAAATATATATTTATATATAAATTAAAATATTATTTTATGAATCATGATGAAAAATTTCAAAGGGTTGTAACATTGGTTATGTCAAAAAAATAAAGTATTTTCCAATAAATATGACATTTAATTAAAAATTAAATTTAACAAGTTTATAATTTTTTTTGTCAAAATGGTTTTAATTTTTTAATTTATAAAAATAAAAAATGGTTTGGGTGTTTTTTTAGTATTTTTTCATTGAAAATAAAACATGGAGGTTAAATAGTAAAATAAAGTATAATTATTATATAAGTATTATATTTTGTAATAGTGGATATAAACAAATAATGATGATTCTAGAAGTTATTTGATTATTTTAGTGTCACATTTAGTGTATAATAATAATTCCACTTCTATGTTTTCACTTATTATTTCACTATTTGATGATATAATATTTTATTATTATATTTTATCATGAAACACCCTCCACTAAACCTATAAATACTATCCTTCCCCACCTGATTTCTTTATTAATTTTTATTATTAACAACCAAAAAACTACCCCTAATATATCCTAAACTCTCCTTCTTATGAAATAGTATCCTTGGTATTAATAAAATACCAAAAGAAGGAGTATTGTAGTAGTAAATTGATAGAAATAATTCCGGGGACTGTCGCAGTACTGTAGCAGGTACTGAAGCAGTATTGTAGTAGTACTTTGAGAGTACTGTAGTAGGTAGTGTAGTAGTTACTATAGGAGGTACTGTTCGGTACCGTAGTAGCCAGAACTATTCACCTTGGGCCACCAGTTTGGTCTTGGAGTCCTTAAGGCCTTTGAGACACCCAGGCCTTCAGGTCAGTTAGGATTTTGGGCCACCTCAAGGCCTTAAGTCCCCTCAAGGCCTTTTGGGCCACCTGATATACAGATGCAAAAACAAATTCTAAAAGGAACCAGCTCTAGCGGAGGATTCAAGAGTAGGGCACATTCACCAAAGAAGGGCTAATAGATTTGGAAGAATGAGAGGGTTTGAAATTTCCATTGGTATTAGTCTTGTGCATCTCTAAACATGAAATCTAGCTGAACAACCATGCAAAGGTGGAGAGATGATCATGATGCAGATACCGAGGAGGGGTGGTTTTATGTAGTCAAAGTCTGTATGATTTCTTTAAGACCTACAGACCCTGTAATGTCCCCAAGGATACATGAAATGTAATCTCTAAGCCTATGGTCCTTGTAAGGGTTCCCCCTCAACCCTTGAAAGAGGGGTTATCAAAAATCAATAAAAAAGAAGGCCTTTAGGCCATTCATGTTAGGTAAGGAGCTTTAAAATATAGCATAAGAGTGATCATCCAAGGGGAGATGGAACATTCTCTATAAAAAAATCTTCAATTATTTTCTTATTAAACCTCATAAAATAAATGATAATATAATTATTATCAATAATAGTAAATGTAATTATACTAATTTAATATCCTTTATCTATCCCCTATCATTGTAATTAAAATGAAAATTTTGTTCATATTATGGTCGGGTCACCGAATCCATGAGAAACATGTTTTATTTTCCACCACAACCTTTATGGATGGATGAAATTCACATATTATGGTTCAAAAGGATAAAAAGTATATTATTTGTTGTTTTATATTCAATAATAGAAAAATAGGTAAAAGGTTAAATATAAACAAATAATTTATTCATGTTCTGAAAAACCACCAAAATGAACTAATAATATAACGATAACATTTACAATAAAATAATCATATCAATATCAGAAAATATTGGTATAATTGGAATAATATATACCATTGTAATGGAATTAGTATCATTAAATTACAACTCTTATGTTTCAATCTCATTATAAAATCATACTAAATTTTTTTTATAAAAAGATGCGACTTTCAAACCTTGTAACATATATATATGGGAAGGTGAACATAATCAAAATATCATAATAAAATTATTATAAAATAAACTAATGGAGAAATAAGAAATTAAATATTTATAAAAAATATTCTAAATAAAATATTAAATAAATTTAAGTTGATTATTCAAGAAATTATGCGAACATTATGAGAGAATATGGTCACAACATAAGGGATATGTTAGACCACCCTATTTAATTTTTCATTATGTGATATCTTTATTTTTAAAAATTTTCATATATATTATTATAATTTAGTTCTTCTATATTTTTCTATATGTTCCATACATATATAACTAGTTTAATTTACATTTATTTATTAGGAATAATACATGTTCTTAAAATTCCTATCTTAATTCAGTATTTTTTGAAAACTTATTTAAATAAAATTATTCCAATTTTTATATATTTTAATGTAGCAATAAATACAATTATTTTAACTTAATATGGTTTATAAAAATAGAAATTATTTTTTTGAGAATCCATTTGGGTTGATTTCTAGTTTTATGAAAAATATTATGCTATTTACTTCTTTAATGATTATTTAACCTTATTCTTAAAACTCCACTTTAGAGGTTTATTTCCATGCATAATTCCCCACTCTAGTTTAATAATTAAATTCACTTGAACATAATTTTCATTATATATTTCAAATTATATATTTATGAATGTTGAATAATGATCTAATACCTTATTTCATGTGAATATTTATGATATTATATTTTATTATGCTCTAGGAAAAGATTATGAAATATAGTTACTTCTAATTATGTATTTATATTCTTATGACTTATGTATGATTTGATTATGTGGACTATATATTAAATTACATGTTATGAATTTGAATGGTTTGAATAAAATTATATATTCCCACACTATATTGTTTAATGTTTTTATCTCATGATATAACATGTATGGTGCACAAGCAGTTATCCTAGAGCACTATGTAATGACGTATTGGATGTGTGACTTACTTGTTGTTATGATGTCATTATTTTTTTAGTTTAAGAATATTTATGATTCCATAACCATATGAAATTATTTCCATTATTCATTTATCTAATTCTTATTATCCTTTTCATTACAATATCACAATATATATCTTAAATCATATGTGTTATTTAATCTTCATGATTTACTTAGATTATTCCCCTAATAGATTTACAAATAAACCTTTTTTTTATTTATTACCCCCATATATCCTATGTTATAAAATAATTCCAAAGGATATATTTTTGATCTTGAAATAAGGATGATATATCCCATGTTTAAGTTTTTTTATTATGTTTTTAATGTCTAAAATACACTAGAATAATATATTTATGGGTTGTATTTTATTAAAAATTTTGTCACAAAATAAAATATTAAATATATTAAAATTGATATTGTTTATATTGGAGAAAGGTAGAATTATTTTTAGGGATTAGTACGCGAAAACATTAGTGAAAACCTAAATGAAATGTTTAAGGAAAACATTTCAAAATTTTAGTAATATATAAAACATGTGGTTTCCTAGAAATGATATCCAATTCAAGATACAAAATGTATATATTTGATTTGAAATAGATGTAAATAGGGGTAATAAACTTGAAATGGTTGGCTGAGTATTAATTCAACCATCAGTCAATGTATAAAAAGCGGGAATAATTACACACTGAGTTTGAAACTCTTGGGGGATATGATTTAGTTAATTAAAAAACACTCTATGAATAAATATAAATGATTTAATATAATTTTATAAAATTTATGATGTAATATATAACTTGTTAGGTTATAAAAACTAAATAAAAAATGACCATAGATAGACTTGATCGAATCATAGAAATTTATAAGTTACTGTGTACTCATCATTTTTGAGTTATTCCTTATATGTTTATAGTCTCTCTTTTATAGTTATGTTTGTTTGATTATTCTTGTCCCTAATTTTATTTTATATTATTTAATGGCTTGAAATAGGAGGAATTTTATGAGTAATTAATGTGATACTAAATGTGATGATTTCCCAAATAAAATTTCAATCCTGATGGGAGTGGGGTCCAAGAACTTTATAATACTACTTTCTCAAATGACTCAAGATATAAATATTAACATGAATCATGTTGAAATACCCCTATTAAAAATAAAGATAAAGTTGTGGTTGAGTCTTTTTTTTTTGAAAAAGGAATTCAAATTTTAGTTGATAATCTGATCCCCTAATCATAGAACATTGGATTAATTTAATTGAAAAGATATTCTCTATCTTTTAATGTTCTAAAAATGAAAGAGAAATAGTATTAATTCATCACAATGAGGGAGAATCCAATCGGTGGTAGGAAATGATTAATAATATGAACCCAATGAGGAAATAAAATCTTTAGTGTTTGAAAGAATAAATAAAATAAAATTCAATAAATATTTTCCCCACAATATCCATTATAATATTATGAGGGAGTTTATTGGACACATTCAATAGGAAGATTAATGTATCAGGTCTAATAAATAAAATAATAAAAAGATCTCATGGTATGAATATGAATTTTTTATTGACTCTAAAATTAATATTTTCTACTTATTTTTTATACTAAGGCCATGAATTTTAAAATTTTTAGCGATTTGTAACTTTGAGAGCTATGTAGAAATTGTATGATGTGACCTAAAAGTCAAGATGAAGTTTAGTGATTATTAGTGGTATCATGGGGCTGGAGATAAGAACTATATAATGTAGATTAATTATTTAAGATCAATTAATAAATATTTTAGAGGAAATAAAATCTAATTATCTACTTGAAATATATGTGGAAAGACGCATCTATATTTCTACCTCTAGGGAACCAGGAGATCCTTTATATGTAAATATTAGGGATTTAAAGGTAAAGATTTTTGAATAGAGATGATGAATACCACAAATTAGATATAATAAAATAATGTTTGGAAAAATCCTTAGCCTAAGGTATAATGTTTCAACATCACGAGACAATAAAACTATGATAAACAATTCCATAAGATAATATTTTGTAGATATAATTGATGACAACAACCTATTGGGCCAAAAATAAGAGAAAAATATTACTATTGAGATGGATCCTAACAAATAAGTGATAAAAATTATATTAGTTATTCATTCAAAAATAGAGAACATACACATTTATTCTGGTTCTACTCATTCTTTCACATCATGCAAGTTTATTAGAACAATTCATGCACCACCTCAAAACATGTATCTTGAGTTTGTAGTTAAAAAAACGAAAATGTTCATTATTTTATCTCAAGAGTATTTCTATTGAATATTCAATATTTTATTATTAATGTGTTTATCTAGCAATTTAATTATTTTATTGTTGATTTTGATTCTCACAAACACACACATTTTTGTTACTGATAACGTTACATTAAACTGACTTCAGGAAAATGTTTATTGGAATAATATTTTTTATGGATGTATTTTATATTTTAATACCATTTATTTTTATTCAATTTATTATATATTATATATGTTTCATAGGAGTCTATAAACACAATTTATACTCTACATTTTATGTATAATATAAGGTTTTTGAAACCTAATTTTGGTATGAAATCATAATTTGGTACCATAAGTTTAGAATGAATGTATAGATGAATAACCATACTTTTTGAATCAAACCTACATTTTAAAAATAATAATATGGTTTATTAATCCTGAATATAGAATCAACCATATGTTTTCAACCATAATTTTTAGTTTAATCACTATATAGAGGAACCCTACATTTGACTTGGTCAAACTATGAGATTTAAATAATGGATTATTTCCATGTTTTTTGCATAAAACTTCATCGAATTAAATATCTATTTAAATATATTTATAGAACTATTAAAATTATATTATTCAATGGATTAAATCATTACTACTTTTAAGAGAAGTTATAGTTTTTCTTAGTGTGTTAAAATTTAAATTATCATGATTTATCAGACTATTTTTATAGTTCTATTTGACCTGAAGTGATTCAAAATACTTGTTAAATATTGAGAGTTTATTCTTATAAATATGATAATTAGAATTCAAAAATAATATTGCGACGTTGTCTCTTGTTCTATATAAGAGATACACTTTGGATACATACATGTTTTGATTCTTTTTTTGTATGATCGATATACTGCTTTTACTATTGTATCTATTTGTAAATAATTTTTTTCATCTAAAAAAATCATCAATCAGAGAAAAACTTTAGATACAAGCATGTTTGTCATCTGAATAGTGTTTTCTCTACTTCTATTGAAATACAATTCAATTATTATCAATTTTTAATTTCTTCTACATCTGTCAGTTTCTATTATAACTATATGCTGGCCAGTACTCACCATCTACATTTACATTATTCTGTTGTTTATTAAAGTTTTTTCTGCTCGTACTCAGTCATGGTGGATTATTAGCTTCTCGTACTAAGATATATTTATTTTGGTTCTGTAACAACCCAAACTTTTATCAATGAAAATTCCTCTTGATCAAATTGAATGTCTTATTATGAAAAATGGTTATATAAAATATACACTTCCTTGGTTTAATGTTTTTGGATTTCAAAATACTGTTAAGAATGGTTACCATTGCTAATATTTCTGTTGAACAATGATCACATGATTAGTATAAATATAGGGCATTAAAAAAATCCAATTTACTCAGACAAAGGAAACAATGGCCTCATCCAGTAGACTTTCCCCATAAAAATCCCATTTTTTACATCTCTGAAAGGAGGTGGCATCGTTGAGCTTCAATATTGACCAAGTTTAAGCCGAGCTTCAACAAGTTAAGCTCGAGTGGAACCGTCTACGGGAGAAGTGAAAGTTGATAGAGATTACCACCCAAGTGATGTTATCCGAGTGACTCCAAGAGTCCATCACTATCACACACCTTACCCTTAGGTCTTATGTGGGTGTTATAAGGGGTTATGTAACATGACCTTATCACTATGATTATGTATATTATTTTTTTATATAATTAAGAATATACATTCATTTTATTATTGTTATATTGTAATTAGTTTTTAAAGAACAAATAATATTTTTAGTTAATATTCAATTAAGAAATCTATTTGATGAGTTAATATATTTTTGAATTAAATAATATTTTAATTAAATATTATTACTAAATTAATTATTTATATAATATAAATGACCGTATAATTATTATGAATATGATTGTGATTTTTATTAAGGTTTGAAAGACATTTTTATCAAAACCCATGAATTTTCAATAAATGTGAGTTTTTATTTTAAAAGTAAAAAATCTCATATTTATAACATTATTTATATTAAATGAATATTATTTTGGGAATAAGGATTTTAAAATTATCCAATGGTTAATTTTTCATAATTTTCTGAGACAGTCGAATTTTTGGGTAAAATTTAAATACCGTTTAAATATAAAATATGTTTTATGACATCATAATGATCCAATAGTGATGTAATAAAATACTATAAACATTATGTTTGGAATATATATGTTTTACCATTAAAATAATGTAATTTTAGTTTAGTTTTATTTATTTTACAATGATTTAGTGGACCCTTCAAGACTTATAAAATATTTTACCGTTTCAAATTGATTTCCTTGAGAGTGTGACTCACCTCCACATAATGAAACCTCTTATATTATTAAATTCTACCATTGGACTTATAAAATATTGTTTTTCACTCCCCTTTGGAAAAAACAACGGGCAAATACTATGGGATGGTTTGTGGTTTCGATTAGTTTAATGTGTGGTGACCCAAACCTAAATAATAAAGATTTCCTTCTCCTTTACTATATAAACCCACCCAAGTTCCCACTTCATCTTAACTCAAAGCATTTAGAGCATGACCAACCCACGAACTAATCTCTCTATAATCCTCCCAAGGTTCCCCAAGCTCTTAATAAGCCTATCTCAAGCCCCTCCCAAGCCTTTGGGATCACACTTCCAAGTAGTGGATTTCTTCCTTATTTTTATCCAAGTTTCTTTATCTTGTAATACCCTTTTAATTTAAATTCAAATTTTTGGGGTATGATTTCCCAACTCCCTTATACTCCTCCCATTATGTTTTAAATTATTAGATACCTCTTTATCTCTCATTAATGCCTCCTATTTACACCCATTACTATTCCAAAATTCCGTAAAGAATTTTTCTCTCTTCATTTACAATCAAGCAATTATTTTGTATTATGAATATAAATATCATTACATATATTGAGACATGTATCTATATGAAACCCTTAATTTCAATTTCATGTATATATGATAATAAACCCATTTCTCTCTCATCAACCATTTTTTATGAATTCTTATGTCTTGTCGTTACGCTACTGAAATTGCACCACGATCTTCCAAGACAATGTCATTGTGTAGTGAATACCATAACCATTTATCTATCAAGCATATTAAAATTTATGCACATTTAATTATTGATTATAAAGCTTCATGTATGTATTCCAAATCCCTTTATCATGGAATAAATTATGATGAATTATTCCATGATTTATGATCCATGTGGCACACTTATGCATGAAATGAAATGTTTATGAAGGGTGTGCCCTAATAGCACTCCAATGGATTGGGTAAAGATTAGTATCATGATACGTCAAGTGAAATGAGGGGTTACTCATGATAATTCAAGTAAAATAAGGATTTAATCATGATAATTCAAGTGCAATGAGGGTTTACTCATTATCCATGTGCAACGGGCCTTGGCTCATGCTAATACCATGTTAAGTGTTGTTGCCACATTTACATGTTGTGATAATCATGATTTATAATGCCTCTATTTTCATGTTTCCCTTATGCTTAATTGATATTTCTATTTCCTAACATGTATTGTTTTATTCATGTTATTCCTTGTTTACTCCCTTATTAGGATTTATAGCTCACACTTTTCTTATGCATATCATCAGGTTATCCCATGCAATGATAAGTACGATGCAATGTTATGGTTATGTAAAGGAAGTTTTCAATAAATATGTTTTGTGTTTTATGCTATAAGTTGTTATATAATGTTCCTCAGCACCAATGAAACTTGACCTATCGATCATATATGTTTTATCAAGTGAATTTTATGTAATAAATCATGTTTAAGTGTGTAATAAAGAGAAGGGTTATTATAGTTGGTATCAGAGGATAAGTTTATTTATTTTTGGAATTAGGATTAGAAAACCCTAGTGAAATAATTAGAAAGAAGACTAAGTATAATAATAACATCCCTAAAATTTGGTGAGTATTGAGTAAGTGGTTTATCAAGAAAATACATCCCTGTCACGATCAGGTAGAGGCAGATCTGGAATAAATGTACCTAGGTGTCAAAAATTCGACAAGGAGTTTCAGGCTTGACCCAGGGTATCCTGGTACATGACCATGGGCCTTGATGTACTCTTGGTTACGACACTCATGGGTTATATGATTTGGTAAACTCACAAGCTTAGCATGAACCATTATTAATGGAATTAAAAAAATTCCCCTAAGAATATATGTTAGAAAGTAGATCATGGGTAACATAGATTGAACCCTATAGATTCATATGTTAAGGAAATAAAAGTTATTTATATGTCATATATTTTTGTCCTTATATTGCCCTTTATGTGTTACCCCTAACATTCCTTTTATTCCAGCCAATGGCCAGTAATAGGAGGACTCAGGCTAACAACTGATGTGAAGATCAATGTGATGATTGTTATAATGAGATACTCAATCTGATGGGAGTGAGAATCAAGAACTTTTTCACAATACTTTCTTAGTTAAGTCAAGATTTGAATAAAAATATTGGTTAATAAGAATGTTCAACCCCCCTAAGAAATAAAAAGTTACAATCGAGAGCTTCATGGGACAATGACCTCCTACTCTTAATGGATCATCTAATCCCTCAATTGCCGAACAATGGATCAAATCATTTGAAAAGATCTTCTCCATCCTTCAATGTTCCAAACAAGAGAAGGTTCTTCTAGCTTCTTATCATATAGATGGTAAAGCTAATCAATGATAGTCATTGATAAAAAATATGATGCATGAGGAGGAGATCAAGGCATTGGAATGAAAGGATTTCCAGAAAATGTTTTTCAATAAATACTTTCCACGCACCCTCCAACTTAT
Source organism: Viscum album (assembly GCA_963277665.1). Taxonomy (NCBI): domain Eukaryota; kingdom Viridiplantae; phylum Streptophyta; class Magnoliopsida; order Santalales; family Viscaceae; genus Viscum; species Viscum album. Next base: position 378,269,643 of record OY728132.1, read on the forward strand.
GATGGAAAGGGTCTTCCTTGCCCTCAAGAAAAAATATGACAAATACATCCAAGCGCATGAGTCAAACTGTACAAGTCTTACATGATAAATCTCTGGATTTTTTGTTACCCCCAAATGTAAGGTTGATCGCTTTTTTGGTGGGCTAAAACCTAGTTTACAGAAATCCCTGGTGATCTGTTAATTCGATAGCTATGAAGAAATTTTCCGATGTGCCCTCAAGGTCAAAATAGAGATTGGATAATCTTTGGAGTATCAAGGGGATCAGAATTAGAAGGAGGACTTCAATTTTGGTGATCCTATGGATAAATCCAACGGTGCTAAGAAAACCCATCACCCCACTTGCCAAAGATGAGGAAAGAAGCACCCCAGAGAATTCATGAAGGGGATGAGGAAATGCTTTAGGTGTGGAAGAGAAGGGCACCTAGCCATTAACTGTTGACAAGAAAAACCCATGGCTGTGATAGAGGATAGAAACACTCAGTTTAAACCTCAATTATTTGTTCTTTTCTTCAGTTTCAAATAACTAGGGAAGCTTGAAAATTAGTGCCCTAAGCCAAGGGTTTTTGGAGGCAACCAACAACCTCTAAGGCAGCATGGGTAATATTTTTCCATCACTACCACCGAAGTGAGCCCTGACAATGAAGTGGTAAATGGTACACTTGTTATTCATTCAAGAATACCTAACATACTTTTTGATTCTAGTTCTACACATTATTTTATATACCAATGTTTAGTAGAACAATTCTAGCCCCATGAAAAATCATGGAAGTAAAGGTATCAGTGAGTATGGAAAATGGGGAAATCATTGCATTCCATGAATATAACTCCTCCCCTATCATAATTTGTGGAGTGAAATTCCTGGAGAACCTCATTAAACTCCCTCTGGTTTAATTATATGCAATTATTGGAAAGGATTGTCTTTCCTTATATATAAAAAACATAAATTGCTATGAGAGGGAAATCACTCTCCCTTTGGAGAATTGAAACCCCCGATTCTATACAAGTGTAAGGAGGAAGATGAATTTTCTTTAGCACTATCATCACAAGAATGGATATTAATACCCTATGAGAATGCGTATCTGGATCATATGATTGATTCCATTGAAGAAACCATCCTTGAAGACATGAATATTGTGAGGGAATTCACTAAATTTTTTCCCAATGAATTTCCTGGTCTTCCTCCTAGAAGAGATATTAAATTCTCAATTGACCTTATACCTAGGGAGTTTCCAATATCCAAGATTCCATATAGAATGGATTGTGTGGAGCTTGAGGAGCTGAAGAAAAAACTACAGGAGAATTTGGATAAAGGGTTTATACGCCCAAGTGTTTCACCATGGGGTGAACCGGTCCTCTTAATCAAGAAGAAGGATGGTTCAATGCACCTTTGCATTGATTATCATGAGCTCAAAAAAATCACGATAAATAACAAGTATCCTATTACTTGAATTGATGACTTGTTTGATCAACTATGTGGAGAAAAATACATCTCCAAGGTGGATTTGTGGTCGGGATATTACCAAGTATGGGTGAATAAGGAGGATATCCCCAAGACTATTTTTCGTACAAGGTACGGGCATTACGAATTCATAGTAATTCTTTTAGGACTCACTAATTCTCCAGAAATCGTCATGGAATTAATGAATAGAGTCTTTATACATTACCTCAACAAATTTTTGGTATTCATTATAAATGAAATTATAATATACTACAAGACCAAGGAGGAGCATGAGGTGCATATAAGAACTGTATTAGAGACCTTGAGAAAGAAGAAAATCTATGCAAAGTTCAATAATTGTGAGTTCTAGTTGAAGGAAGTCTAATTCTTGGGGAATATCATCATAAGAAATGGGATATCTATGGATACCTCCAAGACAACCGCAATTGAGGGATGACTGAGGCCAATATCGATAATGGATATCCGTAGCTTCCTAAGGTTAGCTGGATATTATCACTAATTTGTGAAACATTTATCATGATTGTCTAACCCTCTTACCAAGCTAACTCAGAAGGGAGTAATGATTTCTTAGAGTGATGAATGCGAAGAGAGTTTCAAAGAGTTGAAAAGGATGTTTATCACTACACCCGTACTTACACTGCAAATAAGTAGAGAACTCTTTGTGGTGTACAGTGATTCTTCAAAGAAAGGTATAGGCTACGTACTAATGAAAAATGTTATTTTTATATCCTACGCCTCAAGGAATCTAAAAATACCTGATCAAAACTATCCCACACATGATCTGGAGTTAGCGGCTATGATCTTTGTATTGAAAATCTTGCAGCATTATCTCTATGGGGAGAAGTGTGAGATATATACTGATTACAAGAGCCTCAAATATATATTCACACAAAAAGAGCTTAATATGTGCCAATGAAGATGGATAGAGCTCATCAAGGATTATGACTAGTCAATACACTACCATACTAGAAAGGAAAAAAAGGTGGTAGATGCTCTAAGTAGAAAGGATCCCGTATCTTTATCAATGATGAGAATGAAAAGGATCCAATCTTCTTATATTTTTAGAGGATGGACATGTGAATCATGAAGAATAGAACATCATCAATCCTTTATTAAATAATTTCTCAACCATCCCTCATGGAGAAAATAAAGGATGCTCAAAGAAAGGAAGTGGAAATTCTAAAAAGGGTAGAAGATATAAGAAATGGAAAATCCTTAGAGTTCATGTTTGACAAGGATAGAATTATGAGATTTGGGTCACGATTATGTGTACTATCTGATCCATAGGTATAGAAGGAGCTTTTGGATGATGCGCATAGATCAACCTTCTCTATTCATCCATGGATCAAAAAGATGTATCGGGATCTCTGAGAAAAAATTGGGTGGGAAAATATGAAAAGGATGATTGTTGAATATACATCAAAGTGCTCAGTATGTCAGAAAGTGAAGGCTGAGAGGAATAAGTCTAAGGGTATGATGCAACCACTACCCATAACAACATGGAAGTGAGAAAACATTACCATGGAATTTGTCACTAGACTTCCAAGGACATCCATAGGAGACAATGCTATATGGATCATTGTGGTTCATCTAACCAAGATATCTCACTTTATTGAAATTCGAGAGGACTTCTCATTGAATCAACTTGCACATATTTACATCAAAGAAGTGGTAAGGTTTCATGAAGTACCACTATCTATTGTATACGATTGTGATCCAAGATTCACCTCGATGTTCTGGAAAAGTCTCCAACATGCTCTAAGAACTGAACTGAACTTTAGTATGACCTATCATCCTAAAACTGATGACCAATCTAAGAGAACTATTCAGACAATGGGAGATATGTTAAGATCATGTTCTATGGAATTCAAAGGAGTATGAGACCAACATATTCCCCCAGTTGAATTCTTCTACAATAACAGTTTCCACTCAAGCATCTGAATGACACTATATTAATCCCATTATGGGAAAAGGCACATAACACCGGTGTATTGGGATGAATTTGGTGAGTGTAAGCTGTTAGGACTTGAAATGGTCGAAGAAATGGTGGAGAAGGTAAAAACTATTCAGCAACATATCAAGGCATCCCAAAGTCGACATAAGAGTTATGAAGATAACTGTCGATGAGACCTTGAGTTAAAAGTTGTATACATGGTATTTATATGCATATCTCCATGGAAGAAGGTCATGAGATTTGGAAAGAAAGTGAAGTTAAGTCCTAGGTACATCGGCCCCTTCGAGATTCTTGATCGTGTATGGGAAGTGGCCTATCGACTAGAACTTCCACATAACATGGCCTAAGTACATGATGTTTTTCATGTATCCCTCTTAAGTAAGTACATACCAGACCCTTCACATGTATTCTCTTCAGAGGTTGTATAGTTATATGATGATCTTTCTTACGAGGAGTATCTTGTGAAGATCTTAGATCATAGAGAAAAAATTCTACAAAATAATACAATGTCCCTCATCAAGGTATTGTGGAGAAACCTAAAGTTTAAAGAAGCAATGTGGGAATTAGAGGAAGTGATGAAAATAGTTACCCATATCTGTTTTAGTGTGGGATAAGGAAATTTTGTGGGAGAAATTTCGTAAAGGGGGAATATTGTAACGACCCTAAATTTTATCAATGAATATTCTTTTTAATCTAATAAAACATCTTATTATGAAAAATGGTTATATAAAATATTCACTTCCTTGGTTTTCTGTTTTTGGATTTCAAAATACCATTGATAACTTTTACCCTTTCTAATATAGATGTTGATCAGTGATCACATGCTTTGTATAAATATAGGGAATTATCAAATCCAATTTACTTAGACAAAGGAAGCGATGGCCTCATCCAATAGAATTTCCCCATATGAAGCCCATTTTTCAGAGCTTGGAAAGGAGGTTTCATTGTTGGTATTCTCTATTTACCATGCCAAGTTGAGCTTCAACATATTAAGCTCAAGCGGAACTGCCTATGAGAGAAGTGGAAGTTGATAGAGATTACCACCCGAGCGATGTTATCCAAGCCACCCCAAGAGTCTGTCACCATCACACACCTTGACCTTCAGTCTTATGCGGGTGTTATAAGGGGTTATGTTACAAGACTTTAACACTATGATTATGTGCATTATTTTTTTATATAATAAAGAATATACATTCATTTTGTTATTGTTATGTTGTAAATACTTTTTAAATCATAAATAATATTTTTAGTTAATATTCAATTAAGAAATATACTTTGATGAATTAATGGATTTTTGAATTAAATAATATTTTAATTCAATATTCTTACTAAATTAATTTTTTATATAATATAAATGATTGTATAATTATTATGAATATGATTGTGATATCTGTTAAGGTATGAAAACTATTTTTGTCAAAACCCATGAATTTTTGATAAATATCAGTTTTTATTTTAAAATTAAAAATTAACTTATTTAAAAAACTATTTAGATAAAATTAATATTATTTTTGGAATCAGGACTTTGAAATTATCCAATGGTGAATTTTTTATAATTTTCTGAGATAGTCGAATTTTTTTGTAAAAATTAAATACTGTTTAAATATATAATCTATTTTATGATATCATAATGGCCTAATAGTGATGTAATAAAATACTATAAACATTATGTTAGGACAATATATGTTTTACCATTAAAATAATGTGATTTTAGTTTTGTTTGATTTATTTTACAATGCTTTAGTGGACCCTTCAAGACTTATAAAACATTTTATCTTTTTAAATTGATTTCCTTGAGAATGTGACTCACCCCCACATAAGAAACCCTATTATTTAAAGAAGTTTGGACATTGGAATTATAAAATATTGTTTTACACTCCCCTTTGGAAAAATCCATTGGAAAAAACATTGTCTGGTTTTGGTTTGGATTAGTTTAATGTGTTGTGACCCAAACCAAAATAATAAATAATTATCTCTCCTTTCCTATATAAACCCTCCCAAGATCCCACTTAGTCTCCACTAAATTCCTTTTAATCTAGACCAAACCCTGAACTCCTCTTTCTACAATCCTCCCATGTCACCCCAAGCTCTCAATAAGCCTCTCTCAAGCCCCTCCCAATCCTCTGGGATCACACTTCCAAGTAAGGGATTCCTTTCTTTCTTATTTTTATCCAAGTTTCTTTATGTTGTATTACCATTTTAATTTCAATTAAATATGTTGGGATATGATTTTTTACCTCCCTTATAGTCCCCTAATTATGTTTGAAATGATGATAGACATCTTTATCTCTCATTAATTCCTCCTATGTACACCCATTACTATGCCGCAATTCAGTAAGAAATTTCTCTCTCCTCATTTACAATCAAGGAATTATTTTGTATTATGAATCTATATTCCATTAAATATTTTGGGAAATGTATATATATAACCCCATTACTGTAAATTTCATGTAAATATGATGAGACTCCCCTTTCTCTCTCATCAACCATTTTTTATGAATTCTTATAGCTCGTCGTTACGCTGCTAAAATTGCACCATGATTTTCCAAGACAATGTCATTGTGTAATGAATACCATACCCATTTACCTATTAAGGGTATTAACCTTTATGAAAATTTACTTATTTATTATAAAGCTCCATGGAATTATTACACATCCCTTTATCATAGAATAAATAACGATGAATGATTCCTTATTGTATGATCCATGTGGAACACTTATACATGAAATGAAATGTTTATGAAGGGTACACCTTGATAGTGCTCCAATGCATTGGGTAAAGATTAGTATCATGATACATCAAGTGAAATAATGGTTTACTCATGATAATTAAAGTGAAATGAGGATTTACTCATTCTAAATCATGTGCAATGAGGGTTTACTCATGCTCCATGTGAAATGAGCCTTGGATCATGCTAATACCAAGTTATGTTTTGTTTCCACATTTCCATGTTGTGATAATCATGCTTTATCATGCCTTTATGTCCATGTTTTCCTTATGCTCTATTGATATTCCTATTTCCTAACTTGTATTGTATTATTCATTTTATGCCTTGTTTACTCCCTTACTAGTCTTTATAGCTCACCCTTTTCTTATTCCTATCCTCAGGTTATTCCATTCAATGCTAAGTATGAGTAAATGTTGTGGTTATGTAAAGGAAGTTTTCAAAAAAGATTTTGCGTGTTTAATGTTTTAAGTTGTTATGTAATGTTCTTAAGCCCCAAAGACACTATAACTCTCGATCTCCTATATTGAATGAAGTGAATTTTATGTAATGAATCATGTTTAAGTGTGTAATAAATATGAGGGTTGTTATAGGTTCCTTTTAAAAGAACCATAATTCCCTGTAAAATATGTTTTGTAAGGTTCCAAAAACCTGCACGTAGTTGTAGAGGTCCCTAGAAAAATGACATACTAGTAAAAATAAAAAATATTTTTTATAGGGAATTGGTTGAGTGGTCTTGGATATTTTTTTCCCTTAATCACTTTACATCGATGTTTTTTTCTATTTCCTATATTAATTTAATGATTTTTACTCATATTTAAGAAATAATGAAATTATTTATTTAAATTAATAGGTATGTTTTGATTCAATCAAATTTTTGAGGACACAGTTCACCCATATTATTTATTCATCTTGTTCATTTAGATACAACAATTGGTATCAAAGGAAGGTATCCATTTGATATATATTTATCTTTTATAAATCCTTGAATATTATTATCTTTATATAAAATACCAGAAATTGATATTAGAACCTAGAATCTATTGGAATTCATGTTGTTTCTACTTGAAAATATCAATTGGTATATGATTTTAGACTCTAAAAGATATATTTAATTTGGCTCTAAAAAGTTAGAGTTAAAGATATAGATTTTGACAAATCACAATGGATAATATTAGAGAAGGTATGTCGATGATGTTTACTCTTTATTTTAATAGTGATAATTATGGATGCTGGAAAGCACACCTGGTAATTTATTTTATAAACTAAGAATAAGAGTTTATTTAAAATTTGAAAAACCATATTGAATTCCTAAAGAATATATAGAGAAGTGGAATGATACTTATGAGAAAGATTATGAACCTAATATTTAAACTCTGAATTATATTTATTGTATATTAATATTTGATGAATTCAATGAAGTTTCACAGTGAGCCACCATATATGAGATGTGGAAGACTATTTATTTTTCCTATAAAGGAATTTATAATTAAAAAAACTATGGTAAAAATTTAAATTTAAAATTTGAAACATTTAGGGTGAATGAATATAAAAGAATCACTTATATAAATGGGATATTGACAGAATTTATCAATGATGTTGCTACATTCAGAGAACCTATTCTAAGTCTAGATTATTTGTTAAAATAACAAAGGTTTTAACCTCCTATATGAAATGTAATATCTTTCACTAATCACCAATCCACCCTATTTAAATAATTAAATATAAAAGAGTTGATAAAAACTTTAATGAAGTAAAAAGATGAGATGAATTCACATACTAAAAAACATATTCCTATAAAAAAAGAAAAATATTACCTCAAAGTTACTATGGAATAATATAATGATTCATGTTATTTTGGTTCATGTAAAGAGATATGAAATCTTCCTATAAAATTTGTAATTCTATACAAAAATAGAATGTAGAAAATAAGGGATAATGAAGAAAAAGAAATTATATTCTTTGAATGAAAGAAAAATGGTTATATAAGATATAACAATCCTATGAATTAATATTAATGTAAAACTAATTATAAACAGAAATGATATAATTTCATAAAGGATAGATATAGTGCTTATGATAATTAAAGCAAGGAATCCAAAATAAATGTTGAAGTTGAGAATGAAAATTAAATAGTAAATCTATGTTTTATATCTCATGTTAATGAAGTACAATATACTTAATATTAAAGTTATAAATCTAAAAATATTTCCTGTGATGATGTAAATAATTGTTTTTTATTATTCATGATAAATCTGAATATTTAATGAACAATCATAGAAAATATAGAAAATTTTATAACTATTATTACATTTATAAATAAAATTTTTCAAAAAATATTCGATATTTAAGATCTAATAATTCCAAATTTTTTTTATTTGCATGAAAAAATTAATGAAACATTAGATTATATTAATAATTTAAATAAATCCTATATCATATATATTAATGGATAAAATTATTTGAATAAAACTATTGGTAAAAAAAATTCATAAAGTCAATCTAGGTATTGGTAGTAATAGAGAATATCCCAAACTATATAGGAATTATTTTGTTCCTAGTTAAACAAGTAAGAACATATCTACTGTTATTTTATTATTATAGTATAAATATAAATTATGTTAATGATAATTATTTTAGAAAGCATCACTTTTTCTATAATAATCATATTAATTATTCAAAAATTTTCCAAAATCTATTTATGAAAAATCTTCTAAAAAATAGATTTGTTTACCTAAAGTATTAGATGCTAACAATGACTAAACCAAATGAATATGGGTACCAAAATACACCTAAAAATGATATTTTTCAAATATATTGAACTAAACTCCATTAATATATTTAAGAGTAGTTATTTTGAAAATGAAGTATTATTCTAGTATTGATCACCTCTGAAGTAGTTTTTTATCAAAAAGAAAATATTAAAAAATATAGGACTATTAAAATTTAGTAATTATTTCTTTTATATTCTTAAATGAACTAATTGTTATATATTGGGAGATAAATACTTTTAAATGTTTTATATATCATCTTTGTACTAATTTTCTAGAATAATATATAATTAAGGGGGGGGGGGTTGTATTATTTCATGTTTTTATCATATAAGGCAAGTTAGGTTTATTCAATTTCAATGTAAATCTATTTTATTTTCTTAAATAAACATTTTTTTCATTAAACATGTTATTTTTTAAATATTTAATTTTATTAAAAAAATATTATTAGATTATTTAAACTTATTATTATGAAATTTTTTCTTATTAAAAACTTTCTTTAAATTATAAAATATGAAATTATTTCACTACAATTTTTGGCTAAAATTGAAATGTTGATAGAAACCGTAAAAAATAAGTCATTACTTTTTCTTCCTTCAAACATGAATTAGTTCTCAAAACCCTTGAAACCATTCATATTCCATCCTTTATATGTAAAATTCAAAGACCTATGATAAATCTAGTAAAAAATTCCTAAGAAGACTAAATATCTCATGTTCATAAAATGTTATACTTAAATGCTAAGAGTTCAAGGTTTGGAACATTTTTTTGATATTAGTTATCCAGATTATGTTGATAAAAAGGGGATAAAAGAAATATTTATGAAAGATATCTATGTTCTAGGGCATTTTAATAATCTATTTAGATAACATTAAGTTTCATTTTATGAGTATTTTATAAAAATACTCTAGAAAAGGTATTAAAATCCTTGGTTGTGAATAACCAAAAGTACAATCTCTTCACATAGTTAAAGGTGAAATTCCCTATGTAATGTAAGAACCCAATTCTTCTTTGAGGTAACGATCCATTATGTTTTATTAATTTTTACTTTTGATGTTTAAATATAGACTAATATGAATGAAATTTGAGTTCATGGAGGTATTTAGACTATCCAGGGACAGTTCAGATCCCAAAACCCAATTTTTGGGGTGAAATAAGCCTGATGCACGATTAGTTTAAATTATGCACGGAAGGATGAATAGTTAGTTAAAATCATGTGAGGATAGATAATGATCAGGGGAAGGCCACATAGTTATAAAAAACCATGTGATTTAGGGAGCATGGACATGTGACTATGTTTTCAATTTTTATAATAGTTTTTTGCATAGTTTTCACATGGTTAGTCAAACCATGGAAACTAACTGTGCGAGGTGCCCTTCACTACTGCTAACCATTCAAGGATGGCCCAAAGTTATTCAAACTGTGCACCTAAACCATGGAACCCTATTATTTTAGGTAATTTTCTAATTTTAAATCAACTAAAAATTCAAATTTAACATGAGTTTTATTTCCTCCTCCCATACATGATCTCACCTCCCATTTTGAGAGCTTCCTTGAGTTTCTATACCTAGAATCAAGAGATAATCTCCGTTAAAACTCCAATTTAAGAACCAATAATCTCATTGGATCCACATCAGTAGGTAATAAATTCCTTTTTCTCCATTATTAATTCTTATAGGTATCAATTACTCTATTTAGGTGCAAGCCAATATGCCCTATTATTAGATTTTGAATTCATTCTTCTAATTTCTATTTATTAGAGCCAAAACAAGAGTTTATACTAAATTAGATATCAAATAAGAACCTAAGGTAGGTGGTCTAGTTACTTTCATGAAATTTCTAAGTGTTTATATATTTTCATTGTTCTATGTTCCCAATTCTTGAAGTGTCACCCTTGAAATGTGTTTAATTCCATAAATTGAATTAATATGTATAGCCTATTCAATTAAAGATTACTTTTAATGTATGGTTATAGGTTGATACACATGATTTAAAACAACCCCTTGGGTGTGTCCTATATTAAAATGGACATTACAATGGAATATGAAATTGGACCATTTTTGGTGTTCCCTTTGCCCCTTTTCATGGGATATCAATAATTATTTGCCAATTGCCGATTGAAAGTATGAATTGATGTGTAATTGAATTGTGATATCAAATTTTAATTCATTTTTTAAAGAGAAGGGATTGAATGACCACTACCCTTGTATCTTGCTATGGAATTTCTTGTTAATATTGAGTTTCCCTTTTTAAATTAAATTCTTATGTGTGATAAATAGAGGTTGTGACATGTGATATTTTTTTAACCGTGAGGTGATTATTATGATGAATTGACCATGTGAGTGTCTGAGTGGAAAGTCTTCTAATCTTGTCTAATGATTTTATCCAGCTTCTGAGGCGAGTTTCAAATTTAATATTCTTTGTTTTGAACTAGAAATAGTTAAATGATATTGATATTGATATTGGATTGCTTAAATTCCTTGGGTGACACATGGATCCATATGAGAATTCCCGGAACATACTCAATTAAATTGAACCTTTCATAAGCCTGAGTGATACTTGGAACCCCTAGTAGACTTCCATGGATGGAATATGAGGCTTGATATATGACTAGTGATACATGCATTCATATGAGAATGACATGGATGGAATAAAAGGGAATGAATCATTTTTCCATGGGTGATACTTTGGCTCCCTTATTGTACTGTCAAAGATGGACTCGAATGGGAGATATATTACACTACACTAAGAGAGATACCTGGGTTCTTAAGGATCACCATGGATAGGATTGTAGGGTATTGGTTTATGTTACACCTGGAGTGAGACTTGGATTCCATCTTAGGACTGCCAAGTACAGGCTCAGGTTCAAAATTGAATATTGAATTAAGTGAGTTTTATGACGCATCTGCCAAGCCAAAGTTGAAGCTTGGATTTGATATTTTCTTATACTCACTAGATGACCTATTGAGGCATCCTTGATCATGTTATCTAGGGGTATTACATTCTACATGCTAGTTCTTGAGACATATTAATGAAATAGAATTTAATCATTAATTGAACATGTTGATAAATGACATATGACCGACTATTAATTTTGAGACTTAGGTTCTAAATGAAATTAATTAAATAAAATTTATTATAAATGATAACATGGACTTATAAAATGTTTAATTTTGAGTAATTCCTTTACTAGTTATATTCATTCTGCACACTATTTTTAAATATATTCACTGACTAGATGGCACATAACATAGGTGGTTGGCTACTGGGATTATATCTCACACCCTATTCGGGCCGCCTTTGGGTACCCGAACAGACTATATGATTGTAGGTATTGATAAGGTAAATCACCCTACTATAGGTTCTTAATTGCCTCTTGGGAGCACAATATTATGGGATCGAGTTGAGACTCATGATGTTAGATTAGATACTTTTAAATTATTTTACTTTTATTAAATGTTTTGTATGTCTTCCTTGTATACTTGTTTTGGATATTTAATAGAGACATATGAAATGTATCATCATTTTTTTATGAGATGAATTTTCTAATTGTTTATTGAAAATCCTTATATTATTTACTTCTTGTCTAGTTATTATACTTCTTCCACTACTTGTATGTAATTTATATTCTACTATGCTACACTCTAGTGATGAGGGAATAATATCCCCACTAACATGCCTAAGACCTTGCTTCTAGTCGACATCCTTTAGAATTTGGGGAGACGCACTTGAGGCCATGTGGCCAACCAAACCTGGTGAACTGGTGAGTGGCATTAGAGTCTAGGAAATTACAAAGTGGAATCATAGGGATTCTTTTCTGATTCACTTTATTGTTTTGTGACAATTGAAAGGGATAGGAAGGAAATAGATTTTCTTAATGAGCTGTGCCTAGGAGTAGCTACCTCACGTATTGGGAAAAGCCAAATTTCCTTGAATTAAATTAATTTTTTTCTAGATTTTGACTATTATAGTTGATTTGATTCCACCGTTGGGTGTTTCACTCGATTTGTGATGTTATTATTACTGTTATTATGGGTTCTATTTTTCTGCAACACAGTGAGATAAGGGTATTCCATCTCATGCATCATATAGGAACCTATTATAAATCAGATTCCATACATTATGCCATGCCATTTAGGATTCAATACTGGTTTCATGCTCTTGTGATAGTTACCATGATGGATCTACCTGCTATTGTGATAGGTATTTTGGAATGTTTTATGGTATGGAATAGTTGGATGAAAAACTTCGGTTCTTGATGAGTATAGGCCCTCGTGGATTAGAATTTGGAGAACAACTTGGTCCAACATATTTAATGTGAATATTGATTATTGTGAAAAGGGAATGATTTTGAACTAAAATGAATATGTGAATTCAAGTGAAAATATATTGGAAAATTAAACTATTATTGTAGATAACTTGACCCAGAATCGACCTTAGTAGTGGGAAGTAGGTGACATCTCTATCATGTGTGAGATCTGTATGTTGCCCAGAACTGACTGTAGGAGTAAGAAGAGGGGTTTGTTATTATATAGGATGTCTAGTACCTATAATATTTATTTATATTACCTTTTGAGTTATGAACTTTATATGATCTTGAATTGAGGTGTTTGTTTAGCATTGTAGAGGCATGCCACCATGATGACCTCCAATCGTACACCTAGAGGTTGGCAATGATCATACTCCAGAGGTGGTGGGAAATGTTCTACCAATAGACCCTCTAGTAGTACTAGTTATAGAACTAGTATATTTACAAAAAATAGGTTTTGAGGCACACTTCCTTGATGGGTTCTTTTCCTTCATACAGACAATTTAGGGAGCACCACAACCTATCCCAACTATGGAAGAGTTGAAGTGTGAGTTCCAGCAATAGCATTTAACCATGTTTTCAAGCTATAGAGGATAAAAGGCTATTGAGTCATGGATAAAGGTCACTCTTTATATATTTTAGCATCTAGAGATTCATATTGAGAAGAGGGTAAATCATGCTACATATATTCTGCATGATTTTGCTAAGAGATAGTGGGAAGTTATCACAATGATGGATCGTCACTCGGAAATGGATTGGATTTATTTTCATACAGCCTTATATGATTACATTTATATAGATATTTTGAGGGCTGATAGATCCTGAGAGTTCTTTAACCTACAGTAGGGAACATTATTAGTGATGGAATACTTAGGCCACTTTATGGAGCTCCAGTGCTTCGTACCTATTCTGATGAGTGATGAGTTATCTAAATCCAACCGATTCTAAGATGGTCTGAGGTAAAAAAAATCCAATCATAGGTGAATTTATTTTTATGAATAACATTTTAGGAATAGAAAATCACATTCTTATCACAGAGCATAACCTAAGAGAGGATGTAGGTGTGAGCTAGGGTGGTTCGACATATCAATCTGGTACTACATCAACTGCAATTAGGAAGTTTTGTCTAGAGCATCCACATTCTGATACTAGTAGCCATAGCATATAATCAGGTATCTATGCGAGGTGCTACCAATACAGAAGGATGAAACATATGAGGCCATAGTGTACATGGTACCCAATTGAGTGCTGATACTGCAACAAGATTGGTCATCTACCACGCTTTTGAAGAACATTTTCTCTAGAATCCATTGAGACGGGATCTACAAAGACTCCATGCTCAAGAGTAGGGTCAAAAACTTCTAATTAGGCAGGGATCTGGAGTATAGTTGGTTGACCAAGATGAGGTGGTGGTCATGTCCATGGTAGTTTTACCCCAATTTTATAGTGATGTAAGGGAGAATTTTCTTAGGGTAGGCAGGATATATCACATGGCCACAGTTCAGGCCAAATATATGTAGTGAAACAGACCCTTGAAGAGAAGGATCCCAAATATTCAATGATAATAGGTACAATTCTTGAAGCTTATACTTTATCTTCTTCAATTTTTGATATAGGGGCTTCCCATATCTTAATATATATTCTTGTTGTGGAGAGACTTGGGTTAAGTGTTTTGATGGTGTTATAATGATTGAAAAACTATTGAGGATTAGAACAAAGGGTGTTCATAAATTCAAGGAGTTCCCCTTTGAGATTGGTTGGTGTCACTTTGTATGGACATCTTTTCCTTGAGATGACAGGTTTTGACATCATTCTCAGAATGTAATGGTTAATTCCATTTTATTCTTTTATTGATTTATATCACTTAAGGGTGACCTTCACATCACCAGAGGGTAGAGAGTTTATTTAAGAGGGTGAATGGGATGTCTAGGTGAGTTAAGATGGACCTAAGCATTGTCTAATGGATGAGATGATATCCCAGAATGTGAAGATACAAGCAAAAGAAAAGAACATGAAAGAGTGTAAGAAACACAGCTCGAGGTTGATCAGAAACTCTTTCATGAAAAATTGATTCCCTCTGTGAATCGAAAAGGTAAACAAACTTTAGATTATGACTCCCCAGTCATCTCTAAGGGTTGTTACTCTTCCACAAAATGTTTTGTGGATAATGAAGGATTTTAGCTTGTTTCTCAAAGAAGACACCTACCCAGGTTGCTTCCACAACGGCAGTTGATAAGACTTTTACAGAGGAAATGATGACGCCAGTTAAAAAAATGCTTCTTCTGACAATGAAATAGAGGATATCTCGGGTTCTAATAGAACTGATGCTGAGACACTGCAAGAAAGGCTTCAAGTTCTTGCGAATAGGGAAAGTGCTAACAGAGGGTGACCAAGAGGTCGGAGAAGAGGACGTGAAAATGCGGAGCTAATTTCTCTTAAGAAAGAAGAACGAATGCTAACCTAGTGTTTGTTGAAAAATGTTAAGAATTAGTCCTTGTTTTGGGGTTTCCATGTTTTTCCTGTACTCTTTACTTATTTTCTTCTTTCTCTTGCTTTTAATAAAAGAGGCATTGCCTTTTTAAAAAAAAATAGGGATGTTTTCCCTGATGGATTTTGAGGATTACGTCTAGATAGATAGTTGGAGTTATCTATCGATATAGTGCTTGGTGCTACACCTATATCCATTCCTCCTTACATGAGGGATATTATTGATATGAAAGAGCTCAATAGGCAACTATAAGATCTAGATACGACTGAGTTTATTTTACCCAGTACTTCTCCATGGGGCTCGTTGGTCCTTTTTGTGAAAAGGATGGATGAAAATCTTAGGATATATGTGGATTAATAGAAACGAAACTAGCTAATGGATAAGAACTGGTATCCTCTGCAACATATAGATGATCTTTTTGACCAGCTCTGTGGAGTTCAGGTCTTCTAAAATATTTATTTGAGATACAATTATCTTTAGGTTCATGTTAGACCATCAAGAATACCTCACACAACCTTTTAATAGCAGGTATGGTCTATATGAAATTTTTTATATTCTATTCGGTCTCATGAATGATCCAATGGTCTTCATGGAACTGACGAATTGATACTTCCATCCTTATCTTGATTTGTTTTTGGTGGTTTTCAGGGATGATATCTTGGTTCATTCTTACAATTGACATGACCATGACAAACATCTTGATATCGTATTGGAAACACTGAGAGATCATTAGTTATATGTTAATATCACAAAGTGCCACTACTAGATTGATCAGACTCACTTCCTAGGTCACATTATCTCATAGGCAGTAGTATCAGTTGATATAGATAAGGAGAGAACTATAGTTTATTTGGAGTATCCCAATAATGTATTTTAGGTACAGAGTTTTTTGGGGATATTAGGTTACTATAGGCATTTCACATATGAATTTTCATGCTCAACAGTTCCTCATATGGGTTTGACTAAGATGGGTGTGAAGTTTTTATGGTTAGATTACTTTGATAAGGACTTTTAGGAGCTAAAAGGGAGTTTGTATTTAGTGTCGATACTAATTTTTCTGGATCCAGGTATGAGTTACACTATTTACTGTGATGCATCATGTATCGGGATATGAGATGGGCTTATACAGGGAGATAGAGTCATGGAATACATGTCTCGAAAGCTGAGGCCACACAAGTGGAATTACCCAATGCACGATATTGAGTTGGATATAGTAGTTTACAAATTACACTTTTTGAGACATTATTTACTTGGATAGAGTTTTTTTGGTGTACACAGACCACTAAATCCTTAAGTACATATTTACACATCATGATATGAATTTGAGATAGAAGAGGTGGATAGAATACCTAAATTATTTTGACTTCGAGCTTACTAAAATTCTTGGTAAAGGAAATACAGTGGCTGATGCACTGGGCATAAGGAATTAGATACAAGAAGTTTATTTGGCCAATAGAAAGTGGATGATTATAGTTTTTTTCTCTTAGATGCACCTGGAAAGTCAAGGGAAGACTTTTCCATGAACAATATTTATTACCTCTACTATTTTGGATAAAGTCAGGATATGGAATCTATTGGACTCAAAAGAAGTAGTCTTATGAGAGACTGTGTTAGGTGTGGACCCTACTCCTAGTTAGACCATAGGTGAGGTTGAAATTCTCTGTGCACTTGGTCATGTATGGGTCTCTTCACACATGCGTGAGGTGATGATGTGGTATTTTTAGGATTCAGCTTAGGAAATATACCCCAGTGTCACCAAATTTTATTGGGATTTATATCATCAGTACTGGTGCCCAAGTATAAAAGGATATGTATCTAGTTTTTCATGAGGTGGTCCACCTGTCAGCGGGTGAAGGCAAAAAACCAATGACCACCCGATCATTTTACAACAGCTAGCCATCCTTAAGTGGATGTGGGTTTACATTAAAATATATTTCATGACATGATTACTATGGTCTCCCCAAGGTAATGATGATGTATGGGTAGTTATTGAAAATCTCATGAAGGTTGAAAATTTCTTTTTGATCAGGGAAACTTTTAGTATGGATGATCTTGGAAGGTTGTATATTTGTCAGATAATATGACTTCAAAGGGTCCCAAACACTACCATTTCAGATAGGGATTCATACTTTACTTTATAGTTTTGGCAAGGGATATAGAGTGAGTTAGGTAAATAGGTTCTTCTTAGAACAACATACCACACCCGATAGATAGATAGTTAGAGTGAATGATTCTTGTGCTTTAGGACATGCTGTGAGCATGATTCCTGGATTTTCGGTGCTCTTGGGAGAGGCATATACTCCTAGATGAATTTTCCCACAACAATAGATTTCAGGCTACTATTCAGATGGTGCATTATGAGGCTTTTTATGGTACGACATTTTGACCAACCCTGTGTTGGTTAGAGATAGAAGATGCATCTATACATGGACTTAATCTTATTTAGGATACCCAAGAGTATGTGAAGTTGATACAGAACCATATGGATACTGCATGGTCTCAAAAAAATCATACATTAATTGCTATAGATGACCTCCAAAATTTGAGGTTGGGGATGAGGTTTTGTTATTTGTTTCACTGAGGTTGGGACACAAGATAATTAGTAGACATGGTAATATTTCACCATGGTATTTCTGGCCATTCAAAATTCTAGAGGGAGTTGGGCTGGTAGCCTATCAGTTGTAGTTACCTCAGAGGTACCCAACCATGCATGACGTCTGCCATGTATCTTAGTTTCAACATTACTATTCCGAAATATCTCATGCCTTTTATCCCTAGGAGGTTAAGTTACAAGTACATGCATCCTTTGATGATCATCAAATATGCATTGTGGATCATAACACGAAGGTTCTTAGAGGTTGGTTCATTCCTTTAATATGAGTTCTATGGTATCAAAACTGAGTATATGATGATACCTAGGAGAGGGAGGCCAATTTATGATCATAGTGGCTAGAGTTATTCATGGAAACTCTTGACCACCCTTGATTAAAAAATTTGGGGATGAATTTCTTTAAGGGGATAAGTTCGTAAGAACCCAATTCTTCTTTGAGGTATGAATCCGTTAATTTCCATTAATTTTAAGTTTTAATGTTTAAATGTAGAATAATATGAATGAACTTTCAGGTTATGGGGTTTCTAGGGGCGTCTGAGTCTGGTTTAGAGCCCAAAACCCATATTTTGGGGTAAAATATTCTTGGAACATGGTTAGTTTAAGCCATGAGTGGAAATTCACATAGTTAGATAAATCCTTGATAGGCTAGAAAATGAGAAGGAGAAGTCTAAATGGTTAGACCAAATCATGTGAGTTGGGGTGCATGACCATGGATCCATGTTATTAATTTTGATAGTGGGATTTTTTCATAACTTGCGCATGGTTATTCAAACCGTGTAGACAAACCACATGAGGTTCCCTTGTCTATAGATAACCATGCACAATTGGCACACAGTTATTCAAACCATATTCCTAGAACATGAAATACTAATTTTTTAGGTAAATTTTCAATTTCAAATCAAATTAAAATTCTAATTGAACCTAAGATTCATTTCCTCCTCCCGCACAATAGACCACCTCCCATTGTGATAGCTTCCTTCAGTGGATATTCCTAGAATGAGGAGATCATCTCCATTTGGACTCTAGTTCAAGTGCATCTCATCTCATTGTATATTTATCATTGAGTAATCAATTATATTTTCATGATTATTTGTTCTTATGGATATCAGATACATAATTTAGGTGAAAGATAATATGCCCTATTATTAGGTTCTTTTTCCATTCTTCGATTTTCTCCGGATCCGTGATGAATTAAAATCTAATATTGGAAGAGATATAAAATAAGGACCAAAGGTATGTGGTCTCATGACTTTCATTAATATTTGAAGTGTTTATATATTTTCGTTGTGTCGTGCGCTCAATTCTCGGAGCATCTCCCTTGAAATGAGTTTAATACTTTAAATTGAATTGATAGGTATAGCCTATTAAATTAAAGAGACCCATTAATTAATGGCTATAGGTTGAAAGCCATGATTTTAAACCACCCCTTGTGGGTGTTATATATTTAAATGGCCATTATAATGGCATATGAAATTATTCCATTTTGGTGTTCCCTTTACCCCTTGTCATGGGGTGTCAATAATTATTTGTCAATTGATGATTGAAACAATGAATTGATGTGTAATTGAATTGTAATATCAACTGTTAATTTATTTGTTAAATAAAGGGGATAGAATGACCATGACCCTTGTCCCTTTCTATGAAATTACTACTTAAACTTGAGTTTCCCTTTTTAAATGAAATGACTATGTGTAATAAATAGATGTTATTACAGGTGATAGTTTGTTTAAGAATGAGTTTCTTGTTATGATGAATTTCCCATGTGAGTATTTGATCGAAAAACTTTCAATTTTTTAAAATTATTTTAGGAACCTTCTAAGGTGAGTTTTAGATGTATTGTTCTTGGTTTTGACTTTGTCATAGTTAAATGATATTTATATTGATATTGGATTGCTTATATTCCTTGGGTGACACATGGATCCATATGAGAATGCCATGGATGTAGTCAATTGTCTTGAACATTTCTTATTCCTGAGTGATACTGGGACTCCCTTGAAGACTTCCATGGATAGACTACGAGGCCCGACTTATGATGAGAGATACATGGATTCATCTAAGAATTATATGGATGGACTTAAATGTAATTAATCATTTTTCCAAGGGTGATACTTGAGATCCCTTAGAGGACCACCAAGGATGGAATCTAATGGAATATATGTTACACCACACCTAAAGCGATACTTGGGTTGTTGAGGATCACCATGGATGGACTTGTGGGGTGTTGGTTTATATTACACCTGGAGTGAGACTTGGATTCCAACATAGGAATTCCAACTACGAGCTCATGTTCTAAATTAAATAATGAATGAAATGAGTTTTATGACACATCTACCAAGCCAAAACACAAGCTTGGAATTAATGTGTAATTTTACTCATTGGATGGACTATTCAAGAAACCTTGATCATGTTATCATGGGGGATGCCAGGATATGTACCAGATCTCGATTCTTATTGATTAAATGTAATTGAATCATTAATTGAACATTATTATAAATTATATAGGCATGAATATTAAATTAGATACTTATCTTCTAAATGAAATTCATTAAATGAACTAGATTATAACTAAGAACCTTTACTTTGAAGATGTTTAATTTTGAGTATTTATTTTACTTGTTATATTTTTCCTACACACTATTGTTCTACATATATATTCACTGATTAGATGGAACATACCTTGGTTGGTTTATTATTGGGATTATGTCTCGCCCCCAGTTTAGGACACATTTGGGTACCCAAAAATACTATATGATTTGAGGAATTGATAAGGGAATGTTCTCTACTAAAGGTTCTTGATTTCTATTTAAGAGTATATTAGTATGAGACTGAGATGAGGCTTATGATGCTAGATGGGATACTTTTGGCCTTTTTTACTATTGTTACATGTTCTGTATGTCTGCCTTGTATACCTATTTTAGATATTTTGTAGAGACACATGACTTGTATCATCATTTTTTATACGAGATGATTTCTATGATTACTTATTGATTAGTATCCCATTGTTTAATTATTTTCTTGTTGTCATACTAATTGTGATACTTGTATGTTATTGATATTATACTATACTACACTCTAGTGACAAGGGTATAGTCTCCCCACTGACACACCTAGGCCCTTACTGCAATTCTGCAGCCTTTGGAATTTGTGGAGATGATTTTGAGGCCATGTGGACAATTAGTCTTTGGGAACTATTGAGTGGTATCAAGTTCTAGGATGTTACATGTAAAATCTCATAATACATTATCTGATGTTGATGAAATGTTCAATAAAAACATTTCTATATTTAGTGTTATTGAATTTGTGTCTATGTTTACTCTTCTAAAAGGATAAGTAGTGAGGATATTTGAAGATATTAAAATATCTAGGAGATATTTTGATAAGATAAAAAATCTTCTGTTCCAAGAATATAATTTGAATCTCTTCAAAGGAAGTATCAAAGTCTGTTTGAACGATCAATCTCAAGAGAATATTTTGATTCTTTTAATGTTTAGATAGTAAGTCTGTAAGATTAGATATGAAAAGAAACTATTTCTAAACCTGTTCTAAATAAAATGAAATAATTTTTAGTTAAATAACACTCTTCTTCTTAGAAATAATGAAGATCCATATATATTAAAATAAGGGTAGGTCTGTCTTTATAATTTTTAGCTATTAAGTTTGAACTTTTATTGCGTATCTAATGCGAATATGAACACTTTAACCTTCATAATAGGCACAATCCATAACCATACTTCAACATTCCCTATAAAAAATAAGATTCAAAGTATCTTTGAAAATATTTTATGTTTAAAATAAATAAATGTTCTATTGTTTTTATTTACTATTTTATCAGTTTAATATATTTATATTTATATTTTTTACTATTTAAGAGAAAAAAATATGTACAATTTTTCATGGAATAAATTTGATAAAAACTAAAATTTTATTTTATACTATTTTAAATTCTTTGTGTGTTTTGGATATTTTTTTTGTAATTTATTAAACAATTTATATGAGAAATTTCAAAAATACATTTATTTATTTAGGGAGAAATATATTTATTTGTTTTAAATCATTTATATCTCTGAAATATTGATTATTTAGTTCAAACCTATATATATTTTTTATATTTATATGGGATTTGTTATCATAAGAAGGGATATTATTGGGCCTGTGTTGTTCCAACAATTTTAGTAAGTTCTTAGTGACATTGATTCTCATAAACACCCTAATTTGTGTTACTAATAATGTTACATTATGTGGATTATATGATAATGGATATTTTTATTATATAACCATTTTATATATTAATCCAGTGGAAGTTTATTTTATTTCTTAAGTGTTATGGTTTTTTCAAAGGAGTTTGAAATACTATTTATCCCATACTTTTTATACATAACATAAGGTATGTGGACCCTAATTTTTTTAAGGAGCCATAATTTTTTACCTAATGTTAGGAGTGAATGTATGGGTCCAGAACCCTAGATTTGGAATCAATCCTATGTTTGAGGAATTAGAATATGGTTTATCAACCATACCTTTGAAACCAATCATATGTTATCAAATTTACTTTTGAATTTTATGACAACATAAAGAAACCCTATGTTTAACATGGTCAAACTATGAGTTTTACAGTTTTTATTATTTTCATGATGTCTATAATGATATTCATTAGATTAAATATCTCATTAAATATATTTAAAGACCTATTTTAGGGATCGTTTTCAAAAAATTAAAATTTCCTTATATATAGGTAAATTGATGATTTTATTGGTATATTTAAATTAAAATTATCATAATTTATTAGGATATTTATATATATCTTCTTGACCTCAAGAGATTCAAGATCCTTATTAAATACCATGTGTTCCTTATTTTCAATTTAAAGTTTAGTATTATAAAATAATATTTGTAAAGTTGTTTCTATTTCTATATCAGAGCTACAATTTAGAGGCATACATGTTTTGATCCATTTATATTTGATTTTTGTGCTATTGGTATAATTTTATATATTTGTAAATCATTTATTATAGCTTGAAAAATAATTGATCAAAGCTACACTTTGGAGATGTACATGTTTTATCAGCTGACACATGTTCTCTATAATGCTGTTTAAAAAAATGAATCTAGCTCAACCTTGAAGATATTTTACATTTATAATTTTCTACTACAACTATAAGATGATACAATACTCAAAATCTATATCTATATCCTTCTATTTTCTATTTAGGTGTTGAATTATTGTACTCAATCATGGTAAAGTGTCAGTTTCTCATACTATTATGTGGGGTTTTTACTATAAAATTACCATAAGCCTCTATAAAATACTTCTTTTATGATGTAGAAATGTTAAACTTAGTTGTATAGGTCATCGAAAAAATGACATGCTAGTGAAAATATCTAAGCTCAATAAGAGAGAATTATTAGAGTAGACTAGAGGATTTTTATTCTAAGAACCACTATACATATCGATGTATTTTTATTTTCCTTTTTTTTATTTTACACTTATTACTCATCTTTAAGAGAGAAGGAATGGTTCTCTTTAAATCAAGAGGGAATTTTTGATTATGTCATTTTTTAGGGAACAATTCACCCCCATCTTATGTATTCAAATTTTTTATTTCAACACAACATATTTATGGGATTAACCTCTATTAATACCTTGTTATTCTCTATTTAGTAGAATTCAATAATATATTGGGAATGGATTTATTTTCATTATATAGATCTAATGTCAACTTCTCAGAGAAGAAAAAAACTTTCCATATCCCATATCTTCATTAAATTTTATACAAGTGAAAGGATGAGGATGAATCTTTATTGGGAACTTTTACTCAGTCATGAAAATTATTTACCTATGATTAAGAATATCTAGCTCAATCGATTAAGAAAAAGGAGAGGAATATCCTTTAATAAATTACCATTGTGAGGGAATATGATGATGCATTCCCCGAATATTTTCATAGGTTGAGTCCACGATTGGAATTATACATGGAGATATAAATATATGTATGAATCCCTATAGAATACCCCCCATTAAACATGAATAAATAATGGAGAAAATAAAACGGAATCTTGAAAATGGATTCATACACCCATGTAATTTACTATTTAATATTTGGATCATCTTTTTTAAAAAATATGGATGGGTTAATTCATATCTACATTGATTATCAGGGACTAAACAAAGCCATGATAAAGAAAATATAACTTATAATATATATTTATTATGTGTTTAATCAACTATTTGGATACCAATTCTTATATAAAGTATATTTATGAATAGGCTATCATCTATAAATGCTGAATAAGGAAGATATCCCTAGTACTTATTTTCAAATAAGATATTAACATTATATTCCCTTTGTAATTCCCTTTGGACTCAGTAACACTCAAATAATATTTACATACATGAATGAATACATTATTTGGAGAATAACATTACATTTTTTGATATTATTTATAGATTATACACTAATATACACTAAAATCAAGGGTCCATGGAGATAATTTCAACATTGTAATGAATAATTTTTATAAAGGATAAGTTATATGAAATTTATAGTAAATGTGAGTCTTGGATAGAGAACGTATCATTAATAGGGAATTTTATCACAAGAATAATGATATATTTTGACCCTTTGAAGGAATGGGTGGTTGAGAAATATACTGGACCAAATTCTGTAATAGAGATCCATAATTTCCTCACATTTTCTGGGTATTATTTGTGATTTTTAATAAACTTATATATATTTATAAACCCATTAATAAATATAAATTATAAGGGTGTAATTTTTTATGGTATGATGATTGTGAAGAGATATTTAATTGTTTAACTAAGATTATAATCACTAAACATGTTCTCACATTGCCGATGTGTGTGGAGAGATTTTTGATATGCAATGATTATCCAATTAATGGTTAAGAAGTATCCTCATGACAAATGATAAAGTAATATATTACTAATAACTGAATTAATGATCCATAAGAAAAATCATTCTATACATGACTGGGATTTTTGTGTTGATATATTCAAATTCATGATTTGGTGGGGTTATTTCTATAGAGAGAGGTATGAAATATATGTGGATTTCATGAGTCTCTACAATATATTCACATAGTACGAGCTCAATATAATAAAAAAGGTTGTTATTATTAATGAAGGATTATGATTCATTAAACCATTACCATATGAGGAAGAAAAATAAATTTTTATATTATTTAAGTAGATATAATCCTACAACATTATATATTATGAGTATTAAGAAGGATCCAATTTCATATACATGCAAAGGAGATACATGGGCATCTTTATGGAAGAAAAAATATCATACCTTACTCAAATGATGGATCAATAATCTATTCTATAGATGATTACGGTAGAACAAGGGGAATATTACAAGATAATAATGATGTTTTATTATATAATAATGGGTAAAGAGGAAAAGTCAAACATTTATGAAGAAGGAGTTGTAATATTTGGGTGACGAGTATGTGCACCATCAAAAACTTAGATAAAAGAGTTATTGAATAATGAATAAAGTTCTATATTATCTATCCAAATTTAGAGGAAAAAGATATATATATATATATACCTATTAGATAAAATATTATTAGATAATATAAATATAGATATTGTGGAATATACATAAATGTTCTTGGTATGTTTACAAGTAAAGGGAAAAAAGAAAAATTGTAAAAGGATAATGAAACCATTAACTATACTTATTTAGAAATATGATAATACAACTATGGATTTTTTTACAAGTCATTCAAAGAAATTCAATATACTAATACCATATTTGTTTAGTGAATCATCTCATAGAAAATTAAAAATTCATCCCCATTTAATAGGACTTCTCGTTCGATCGTTTTTTGAAAATACACACCAAAGAAGTGTTGAGGTTTCTTGTAACACCACTATCTATTTTATTTGATTAGGATCATAGGTTCACATCAAACGTATAGAAAATTTTTAAACATAAATAGAACATAGATTTAAACTTAAATAAAACCAATCAATTATTAAATAATGACCAATATGAAATAAATATACAAAAACATTTAGATTTATTGATATTTTCTCTATTAATTTCAAAGGTGGTTGGGACTAATATCTTTATATGGTTGAGTTATCTTATAAAAATATCATCCAATTGATCATTAATATGGTTATTTATGAACCTCTCTATGGTATGTGATTTAAAACACTCACATATTTGGATGAATTTGGTGTACAGAACCAGTTGGGACCTTAATTTTTTGAAGAAAAAACAGAGAAGGTCAAGCCCTTTCAATGATACAACATAGAAACGTAGAGTCAATAGAAGAGAAATTACAATAATTATTGAAGATATCTAGAGTTTGAGGTTACAAATTAATAGTTTATCAATTTATATATATGGAATAGATTCATGAGTTTTGGAAATAAGGAAATGTTATTTCCTATATACATCACAATCTATGAGATTTATGATAACATTAGACTAGTGGTCTATTAACTAGAAATCCCACAAAACATGTATCATGTTCATGTATTTTTCCATGTTTCCATTTTGAGGATGCTTATAAAAGATCCCTAAAATGTACTAAATCCAATGGTGGTATGGTTAGATAATGATCATTGGGTATTATAATCAATGGTTAAGTAACTACTATAATTTTAATATAAGAATTAGTTAATATTTAGGGAAAAGATTAGTGCTAATTTATGTATATGGGATAAATTATTGACATAAATAGTAGGATCATAACTTTTAAGGCCCGTTTATATGATATTGCTAGTGATATATCATAACTGGGGTTCTCCCTTAACCAATCCCTTGAAAAATTTCAATGATTGAGGCGGCTGTGCAATTCCCTATGAGAGAATTTTATGTTATAGTGGTGATCAAAACTAGATCAATGTTGGCCAAATCACCTCATGAAAGTTACACCATCACACAAAAGTCATTGAGGGACTATGTTAGTGTAATAAGGGTATATATATCTATGGTATATTTAGTAAAATTGTGTAAATTTTATTTGAAATCAAATGGAATTTACTTTGATACAATTCTATTTCAATATTTATGAACAATGTTGGAAAATTGTAATATTTATTAATTTTGGTATATTAATAAGTATAAATTTATATAAATTATATTATAATAAATTTATATAAATGTTTTAATTTCATTATATATGTGTTTGACATAAATAAAGAATAATGGTAATTTTTTAGAAAAACATATATTTTTTATTTTAATTGAAAACATTTTTATAATAAATTTAAAATTTTGAAATAATATTTTTTTCCTATAAATGGTCTTATAATACAATTTTTAATTTAATATAAGTTATAATATTATATTATAAAGTCCAATTTAATTATTCAAAGAGTTGGAAAATTAGTTGTGTAATAAAAACTAGTTTTTTTCAATAAACATAACATCTATTTAAAAATTAAAATTTTAATTTTTATAAAAATAATTTTCTAAAATGGATTTCATTTTTAGATTCATAAAAATGAAAAATTTATGGGATTTAGTTATTTTTGTTTTTTCATAAAAACAAAATATGGTGGTGAAATTTTAAAATAATGTATAAGTAACATATATTTTAATAGTATATATGAACAAAATATTGAGGTTTTGGGAAGTTATTTGATTATTTTAATGTCCCCTATATTATAGAATCAATATACCCTTAATAAATTTTTACGTGGTTTGTAACTATGTGATGAAATAATATTTTAGTCTAATATTTTATCATAGAACACCATCTTCCTCCCTTATAAATACCACCCATGACCATCCCATTTATTCACTCATTATTAGAGTTTTACCACCCAAAATCTACCCTAATATCTCCCAAAATATATCCCCAAATAATAGAAACCTTTTTATCACAAAAATAAAAACATAAAGTGCCTTAATTTTTATTCTACGAGTGAGCATACATGGAAAGATGTACTATTCTACACCAAAAAATCTTATATAATTTCCTTCTTATACCACCAAAAATATAATTTATACAGGAATGTATAATAAAATAAATATTATTAATATTTTGAAATTTTATTATAATAAATGAATATCCATTATCCAACCAAAAACAATCGAATTCAAATTAAAATGATGTTCATATTATGGATAACTCACCGTAACCATGAACAATGTGCTTTAAATTTCACCACCACCATCATGGATGGTTAAAATTAACATATTATGGTTTAAAAGGATAAAATTAAGTATTTTTGATATTTTTTATTCATAATCTAGAATGGATAAATATCTATAAGGTAAAATAAAACCAAATAAGTTCAACGTGGTCATAAAAACTGTCTAAATGAACCAAGTGTATAATAATAAAATTTACACTAAATTAATCATCATTATCTCAAAAAATATAAAGATATTTGGGACCACATATATCATTTTAATAAAATAATGACAATTCCATTACTCCTATGGAGTTACAGACTAATTATAAAATAACTCTTATAATTTTTGATAAAACCAATATAATTTCAAACCTTGTAACAAATATCGATGGGAAGGTGAACATAATCATAATAGTGCAGTAAACTGATTATAATCTAAAATAGAAGAGTAATAATAAATAAAAAAATTAAAAAAATGTTTCTAAATAAACTATTTAAATAATTTAATTTGATTATTTAATAATTTAGGTGAATGTATTAAGAAAATCCAGATATGAGGTAAGAGATATTTTGAACCACCTTCATTACATTTGAGTTATGGATTTCATTTCCTTTTATATATTTACCTCAATGATTTTATCACATATTTATTCCATATTATATATATATTTACCATATATATATACCATGATTATGTTTCCTTTATTTTTTGGGAATGATAATGTTCATAAAGTTCCCTTCCCAAATACTTATTTTAAGAAAACACCTTTAAAAGGAATTAGTCCAACTATTACCTCTTTTAATTTCCATATCAATAAACTTATGTTAACCTGACACTATTTATAACAATATTCATTATTATATAGAAAACCACATTGGTAAATTTTATGTTTAATGGAAAATATTATGCTATTACCTTCCTTAAAGATTATTTACCCTATTACATAAAATAACACATAAAAGGTTTATTTCCAAACTCACTTCCCCACTCTATATTATGTATTCACATCAACTTAATTTTTTTCCAGGATCTATGAATCTTTATTCAATTATTAATGACCAATACTTATTTAATATATTATTTCATTAGAGTATTTACAATATGTCATTTGATTATAATCTATTATATAAATATATAATCTATTTATTTATTATTGGTTTTTATTATTATTATGTATTATGTTTTATTTTTTTAAACGATATATAAATTCATATACATGATTTGAATTTTATGGGTGGGATCATAATTATATATCCCCCAATGAATTGGGCAAATTTTTAATTTAACGAGATACCATGTATGGTGAAAAAGTAGTTATCCAAGTACACTATGTTTTGAAGACTTGTATGTGAGCCTAGAATTATGATTCTGATGTCATTTTATATGTTGTTTCTTCATATTTATGATGCCATGATCTTTTTATATTATTTATATTATTCCATGATATCATACTTATGATCAGTTTCATTATGATATAATAATTTGTCTCTTTAATAATATTTATTACTTAATGATTAAGATTTACTCTAATTATACCCTTATTGGGATTTATAAATCATCATTTTCCTTTATGTATATCCCCAAGATGACTTATAATGCATAATAAGATCAAATAGTACATAATGAAGATTTAAATAAAGGTTATGTAGACTATTTTTATGTTGTTTTATTATGTTTATAATCTACCAAAGACACCAGACCTCTATATTTATAAGTATCATTTTATGGAGAATTATATTTAAATCATGAAATAAAATATATAAGGGACTAATGTTGATATAGGATATCTCTTAGAGAGCCCGAGTGGATAAGTCAGTGTTTTTTTCTATCAGGTTCACATATGTTGGCCATTGTTCCTTGGCCAATTTATTTGGTTACCCCATTTATTTTATTTACATTA
Organism: Viscum album; assembly: GCA_963277665.1. Classification (NCBI taxonomy): domain Eukaryota; kingdom Viridiplantae; phylum Streptophyta; class Magnoliopsida; order Santalales; family Viscaceae; genus Viscum; species Viscum album. The sequence continues at coordinate 378,299,985 of OY728132.1, forward strand.
CCCAAAGGTATGATCCCATGTTGTACTTGGTTAAATCATGCTTTAATTTCAGGTTTTAACATTATATTCTACTTAATTAATTTGGTTTTAGTGATTCTTATATTATATTTAATTTTATTATAATTTTATTTTCTTGGTACTTACACACCTCTAATTTTTTATATAATACTAAACAAACTTGGTTTGAATTCGAAATTTTTTTTTTATAAAAGAAATTGGTATTTTTCAATTGAATTTATAACTTTTGCTAACTGTTTTCATTATTAAAGGTATTATATTGATTCTTGGTGGTATTTTATTAGAATCTTGAATCACTCCATGTACACACCCATTGGGGTATATAAACTTGGTATTATATTATTCAATAAAAGGTAATGTAGGTACTTCCATTTATAGAAAATATTGATACCTTAAGATTTTATTCTATGTTTATTGTTGGTGATTCTGGATCATGAGGTGGTGAATAATGTGGTTTATTTTATTGATACTAAAAAGGATATTTGTTTCTGGGATGTTTATTTATCAAAAACTCAATCCTTATCTTTATTTCGATACTCTTGTATATGATACTTAATATATAACATTTATTTAATTTTTATAATTTGATAGTTATTATTTTTTGTTATTTTTAGCATCTTATTGCCTATTTGGTTTTGATCTTATATTTTAAAAACTTTATTATTTTATGCAAGGTCAACGAATATATAGACACATCATGATAGATTTATAAATGATATATATTTTTGTTTATTTTTTTCAATGATGTTATCATTCTTAATGGTTATATTTGATAGACTCGATGCTTATCACCAGCCAATGGTGACTTGGAAGGCATTTAATGTGTTTTTGGAGGCTATATGATGGCCCCAAAGGGCATCATTAAATACTATGGGGCTAGTAAAATTTAATAATTTATATTTAACTCAAAAAATGATACTAAATAATTAAGTATAGAAAGCATCAAATTAGTGGTTGAACCCATGAGATAGTGGAAGTAATTTTTTATGAATTTTTATATTATTGATTGAATTGTTTTTAAGAGAGAGTGGAAAGTAAGAAAGTATGGTTTTGAAATTAGTTGCAGAAATCATGCCAGATTTTTGTAAATATGGATTAAATTTTCCCTTTTTTCTCATTTCCATAAATCTTTGTATCCTTCCATAAGTGAATCAAAAAATGAAATATCAGCAAGTATGGTCAATTAAATGAAAAAAAAAATAATTATTTTAAATAATAAAAAGTGTATTCATCTAACTTAAACATAAAATCCACCTATACTTGAATACAAGATTTCCCTAAAGAATAAAATCTCGACATACATAAAAAATGATCACCTTACCATGATATAAATTCAATTATAATAAAATAAATTGAAAATGTCTGGTATTAAATGTTTAAGAATCACATGGAAAAATTTCATCAACTCCTAATCTTTTAGAGAAACAATTCAATCATATGTTTCACCTTTTCTCTTATTAAATGACTATAACTCTTTATTATTTCACTTTTTATATTCAAATTCATTATCAATATAAATTATAATTTTAATTTACCTTAATTTAAATATTTTCACCCATAATCAACATAAAAATGTAAATTAATTTTCTATATATACCTCAAATCATTTTCCTTACTAGGAAAGAAACGAATCTACTTTCAACAGCCTATATAAAAGAAATCATGAATAATCACAAGGGCTTCATCATTAGGTTCAAATGAATCAAAGTATTTTTTGTAAGTTGGTAAACGATGTAAAATAAGTAAATACCAAAATTCATTTAATCTATGAAGTAATTTTCATGATAATAAAAAATATGTTCAATGAAAAGTTCCCCTATTATAAAAAATCATTAACATTTATCCCAATAACACAAAGTAGGGTCATGAAGTAGTGAAGTACTATCAATAAAACACCATATTTTATTATATATTATTTTGCTTATTTTTTATGTTTTTCTTAGGGAAAATATCTCATCAACCACCCAATACAAAATAAACTCCTCAAAAAACTATTTTTATTAAAAAAACATCACTAATTACATAATGGGGATTTTTTAATATCCCCTAACATAACCCAATTTTCATTTTTTTTTCAAGAGGGTGAGTAATGAGTACAATGAATGAAATTCATGATACATTCCGAAGTTCAACTCAAAATCAACCCCACACATATTTATTTTGATACGTACATCTCTTCCACCATGATATCATCTCCCCATACTCATTTTTGATAATCAAGAATTATATGTAATGTGTGATAGGAAAGTATAAAGTACTATTTTAATGAAACACTTCTCAAACAATAAGATTAAAAGCTTCTATAGGATTAATAATTTTTAATGTACTTCTATGTATCAGGACAAGGTATAATAAAAATATTCCTCAATAATATTATTTTTGACTATATACAATCATATCTCTGATAATATGCAAAGCACATTATTGAAGGAATCATTCCTTAGAACCACTTAAGAAATATGATCCAAAAAATAGTGGAAATATCAGGCTTATAAAAATTCACAAGAATAAGGATAAATGTTTGTGAAAATAAATCAATGAAATTCATATAAATAATAATATCAATTAAAAAAAATATAAAAAATTCAAATCCTATAAAATCAAAAAAAAAATTACAATTAGAAAAGTTAAATCATATTTATAAATAATGAATTTTAAAATATAAATCACCATTTTTATCTCAACAAAAATACTCTCTCTATTTTATGACTAAAATTTATTGGAAAATAAATTTAAAAAATAGACTGATGGTTTTACTAAGTATTTTTTGTCTCCTAGATTAGTGATTAAATAAAGATCAAAGTAAGGGCATGCAATTAATAGTTAAAAGCTCTATTTTTTAAAACAATTGTAGGCGAAAATAAAATAATAAATTGATAATCATTTAACCTTTAATTTAATGCTTTAGAATGGGCAGTGTGTATTTTTTCTTGTAAGAACCTGACTTTTCTTAAAGGTATAGAACCTTTTAATTTCAGTTTTATTCTGTGGTTTTATCCTCTTATGAATTCCTAATGAGGTTATGGAGGAAAAATAGTTTCCATGGCCATTTTAGAGTCCAGATCCCTAAATATTTGAGGAAAAAACTAGGCCACATGATTAGTATAAACCATGTCTCCCAGTTTTCATAGTTATACATACCATATGAGGTGATGTAGAACTCCATAGATGGGAGATCACAGAATATGAATGATTTTTCTAACCATCCAATGCAGCCTATGTGGGGTGTGTTCCCTAGGAAGAGGGAGATACATGTGTAAAGTATGGTTATAAAAAATATACTCCCCAACCATGTGGTATATTTTCCTTGGATAGTACCTGGCACATTGTTGGTGAAGGGGTTGGAAAAAAGTGCAGCCAAATTGTACACCTATTTAAATTTTTATAAAAATATATAATTTTATCTCCCTCTTTATAACTCACCCCTCCTTCTTTATTTTACCCTCTAGTGGACAACACCTCTCCTCCTCTCTTTTTATAATTTTCACAACTAAAGATATTCCTTAGGATTTCCTCTCCATATGATGTCTGATAAAGCCATCTTCTATCTTATTGGATCCCTCTCGGTAATAGCTTCAATACACTTCCTTATTTATCTATTTTATCTCACTTTCTTTAGTGAAAAATCTTATACTATATTTTTGGAATGTTTTTGTATTCCTCTATTTTTTTATTATCTAAGAAAAACTAAGGGCCAATACTGGATGAGGAACTTTTTTCCAGGCCTAAGGTAGTTGGTATGTGACTTATCCCTCAAATTCTAGTAGTTTATAAATTTTTTGTGCTGTTCTCACACTAGTTTCACCATGTGTTGCTCCGTAAAGTAATATTCCTTAAAATAAATCATCTAAACTGCAAACTAAGTCCCTAGAATAACCTTTAGATATTATTATATGTTGATACCTCAATGAAAACCACCTAATTAGGATGAGTTCTTCATTATGAAACTAGTAACCCATATTGTGATTACCTGAGACACTGTTCAGGTGTGATTGACTTGAAATTTAACATGGTAAGTCCTAATTTTAATTAAATAAATTCATAAATCATTAAATGGAATGTATACATATTTATATAGAGAAATCACTTGGCATTGATAAATTATTATTGAATTGGAAAATTGTATCATTTTCTTTTTCGACCCCATCACTTATAATGAAAGGTGTTGGGATGAACCTAAGTAATTTATAAATGGAATGAATATGAAAAGTTCTATAATGACTTATGAAATATATGAAATGAGTATACATTTCCTATTTCATAAAAATCTTTTTAATCTTTATAGGAATGTTCAGACTTGAGTCTGACTTGGATTCCGAATGGAATGCCTTAAGCAATCAGAGGACACCATTCAGATTCATTGACCTAGTTTCCAATGCAGATACCCACCTTTGAACTCATTTATTATCTTATTACATGAATGAATCAACAGTTTACTGACTATTAAATTTACACTCCTTCCAGATATTAGAATTCCTTGGATGCACTCCTTGGATTCAGTGTGATGTCTCAAGACATGCAACACATTGGATAATTCTCCTTGAGATACAATCATTCTTAGTCCAGGAATTACTTTGGACTTGATCCATGGACTCAGTTAGATATATTACTAGCAAAATTCATTAGGTATAACTGTCACGACCCGTCCTCAGGGCCTGTGCTGTGACTACCCCAAGCCCGCCTTCCATAGGCCAGGGGCTGGAGACTAGCACCAAGGATTAATTACCGATAAAAAGGGAAGGAATTGCCTTTGTAAAGAAAACAAACACGACAGAGAAAGCAAGCAGTAGAAGTAAACACTATGTAAATACTGGGTACAACAGTAAGTGTAGAAAAGTAAGTGGGCCAGAATACAAACCCAAACTGAAAGTAAAGTACAACTGGAAAGGGAAAACAACAACTAAAAGTAAATCCGCAATGTCGAGCCATCTACTAGAAGTCCCACATGAAGGGTGGGTACAGATAGCCTCCACAGCTCCTCGGTCCAGCCATCCGCTCCGGGTACGTCCCGCCCAGTGGTCCACCTCTTGGTACCCTCCTGCTCCACAAGCCTCAACCACGGTCAGCGCTGTCTGTCGTCTGCAACCAACACAACGTAGTGCGGGCATAGCCCGTGCAGGGGTGAGTATAAGCTACTCAGTAGGGACCCCGAGACCCCCGATGGATTCCCAGAATCCACAAAGGATAATCCACAAAGGAAAGATACAATCATGAAGTAACATCCGACACTACTTAGGTATATGCCCATACATATACCTAAGTCATCAATTCCAGTTTTCTCCTACCTCCGAGACCAAGCACAACCCAGTCCACACAGGAAAAAACAACCCAGTCCACACAGGAAAGCAAAACGTAATCCACACAGAATAGCACAAAACAATCCACAAAGGAAAGAAAAACAGGATTCATCTCATATAGGAATACTTCTTCGTATGATGATAGAGATGATCAGATATATCCACTGATTCATCTAAGTCATCGAACCCACAAAGTATTGATAGGTACTAACCCCCTCAATGACCCACAAAGGATCTGACCCACATAGGATCGATAGGTAACTAACCCCCGCAATGACCCACACAGGATCAGACCCACACTGGATCTGTAGGTGCTAGCCCACACAGGACCGCTGAGCGCTGACCCACACAGGATCAGACCCACACAAGATCTGTAGCACTGATCCATGTAGGATCGCTAAGTGCTGTAGTCGTCACCGTCGAATCCACTGAGGATCTCTGCATAGTCTTCGTCGTCGTCGTCGCAGCCAGCTCTAGGGTTCCCTTACACAGCAAGCTCGTTCGGGAGGGTCCGCTCCACGAGCTGAGGGCTAATACATAAACTGACACAAAGTCTGGAGTTGATGTATCCAAAAGTTCCGTATCGCCAACAGGAACTCAACGTCACAGACGGTGCGTCAATCAGACGCCCGGTCTGAAAGTTATTGGCCTTTCGTCTCAGGGGCCCGGTTGGTTTTAAAGTCAAAACCACCCCGACCGTACTCCAGCTATGTCCAAACCTTGAGCTAAGTAAGCTAAAAGGTTCGTCTCACTTAGAGGAATCCACCAAAGTCGATGGTACGTCAATCGGACGTCCGAAGCTCAAGTTATGAGCGTTTCCGCTCCGAGGGCCCGGTTGGTTTCGTGTACAAACCAACCTGGCCGAACCCAAAGTACTCCGAAACCTTGAGTGTAATATATCTAAACTACTGTATCGATCCAAAGATCGCATCGCTACTGACGGTGCATCAATCGGAGGTCCATAGCCCAAGATATGGTCAAAAGACCGAAAGGGGTCTGAAAACAGCGGGTCTGGGCCCAGGTCGACCCGGCCCAACCCCCTGGGTCGGCCCGAACCAGGTCGACCCGACCCGGGTCCGGGTCTGACCTGGATGAGCACGAACCGGCCCGGCCGGCGCAGCCCGGCCCGGCCTAGGTGCGACCCAACTGGCACTGGCCGGGTGGCCAGCGGGTCGGCTCGACCGTTACGGCCGAGCGAAGCGGGGGGCGCACTGCCCCCATGTGGAGAGACCGCTTCCCCGCGTGGGGCCGCCCTTGCCAGCGGATGCAGTCAGTTTCCGCATCTCGCTTCCTCTAGTCCCACGCGGTCACAGGACCATGGCCTGCCACTGCGGCTTCAGACGTGACGGCTCCTCCTGGAGGCGCGCCGGGCGCTGCCGCCACCTGCCGCCGGCGCCACCGTGCCGGGGAGGCGTGCTGGCGGGCCGCTCCGCGGACCACCGGACGAGTTTTGGTGTTTGGAATTGAGTGCCATATTTTCCAATGGCCCTACCAGGGCCCGTCCTTCACTGTGAGGACCTCACATCGCCCATACGACCTACTTTGTCATCGCCCGCTAATCCGCTCACCAAGAACGAAGAGACGATGGGTTCGGACTTTTTCGTTGGTCCGCACCCACCGTGTTAGTGGTTTTAAAAAGTCTTCCGACAAATATTTAAACAAAACTCGGATATAATCACATAGATTAAAATGAACAAAAACCCCTACCACAACTTTTTCGTCGAACGTGAGTTCGTCGCGGAATTAACCGTCACGGATGAAGAGGATCGTCGCGTCGTGGAAGGGGCGTCGCTGTCGTCGCGGTACACGGCATTGATTAGTAAATCTCAATCGGTTGTTGATTGAAGATTGTCGTGGGGAAGGAAGGTCATGGAAGAAACGTCACGGAAGGGGGATCGTTGGCGTCGTGGTACACGACGTCACGTCGTCGATCTCCGAGGGTTCGGTGTTCTTCGTCGCCCTTCGTCGGAGGCCGGCGTTCTTCGTCGGTGAAGATGCGTTCTTCGTGTTCTTCAACGAAGGAGGATGAAGATCTTCATGCTTTATAGTTTCTCCAAATCCTCTCAACAAGCAACCCCTCAACAAACTAGTGTTGGTCTTATTTTATTCCCCATGCCAACAATTTGAAAATCAAAGGCAAGAAAAGTACAATTAATTCAATGAATTAATTGTAACGACTTAACTGCCCAATTAATGTGGCGTTTCTTAACCCAAATAAATACACGGTTGAATTTAATTAAAAAGGGGAGGTGCGGGTGCGTTACTTAGAGGGAAAGAAACGGTGGGGCTCGTGCGGGCCCCACCACACAAATATCCTACCAAGTGGGTAGGATATTGTGGGTCCCATCTTATCCGCTTAACTTAGGTTTAGCCACATTAAGCAGAATAAAATAAAATGTCGCACCACTTTTATTTTATTCTTTAACTTAACCCCAAAAAATAAAAACCACACCCGAGAAAATGCAACTCCGGAAAATGTGTTTCTAAGCAATTATCGGCGCTGTGATTCCATCGGTGCCCTCAGAATTCGATTCCGAGCACTGGTTCAAAAATTAGAAAAACTCACTCGTTCGTTCACTGAACGTACCCGAGCTAAACTTCAGAAATTGATTCAGGGCACACCAGGCCTCAGAATCAGGTGCCGTTAAAAACTGCATTCTTGTAAAATTTCAAAGAAAATTAGGAAAAATAAATTTCCTTGAATTTTACGGGTCTTTACATTACTCCCACCTCCGGGATTTACATCTCCATAAAGATACATCATAATCTAGGGAAACAAATGTGGGTATTGAGCACGCATCTGAGCCTCCCGCTTCCAAGTTCTCTCCTGGTGGTTCTCGTGCTGCCATCTGATGCGCACTAGAGGAATCGACCATCCACGTAGGACCCGCTCTTGTTGATCCTAGATCTCCATCGAGACCTCCTCAAAAGTCGCCCCATCATCAATGTCTAGCTTCCCATGGTCAATGATATGCGTTGGGTCATGCACGTACCTCCTCAGATGAGATACGTGGAAGACGTCGTGCACCTGGTACAACGAGGTGGTAGAGCCAGACGATAAGACACCTCGCCAATCCTGCTGAGGACCTGGAACGGTCCGATGAAGCGAGGAGATAACTTGTCGCCTCGACCAAATCTTCGTAATCCATGTTGAGGTGAGACCCGCAAGAAGACGTGATCGCCATCCTCGAACTCTAGTGGCCTCCGCCTCCAGTCAGCATAAGACTTCTTCCAGCTCTGAGCTGTCCTCATCTGCTCTTGGATGACCTGGACCTTCTCTGTCGTGGCCTGGACCATCTCTAGTCCCACAAGTGCGGACTCCCCAGGGTCTGTCCAGCACAGCGGTGATCTGCAAGGCCGGCCGTACAACGCCTCGTATGGTGCCATCCCGATGGTGGAGTGGTAGCTGTTGTTGTCCGTGAACTCCACCAAGGGTAGGTGGTCCTCCCAACTGTGACCAAATTCGAGGACACATGCGCGGAGCATGTCCTCGAGAGTCTAAATGGTCCTCTCTGTCTGACCATCCGTCTGATGGTGGAAGGTGGTGCTCAGACATAGCTGCATCTCGAATGCCTCCTGCAACCCCTTCCAAAGCCGGGAAGTAAAGGGAGCATCTTGATAGGAGATGATAGATGATGGCACACCGTGAAGCCGTACAATCTCCTGAATGTAGAGACGTCCCATGATCTCCACTGGGCCCTGCTCTCTGATGGGTAAGAAATGAGCCGACTTGGTGAGTCGGTCGATAATCACCCAAATGGAGTTGTGACCTCTGGAAGTGCATGTAAGTATAGTCACTAAGTCCATAGATATGCCGTCCCACTTCCACTCTGGAACCTCCACGTGTTGTACCAAGCCTGCTGGAACCTGGTGCTCTGCCTTCACCTGCTGGCAGGTGAGGCATCGAGAAACGAACTCCGCCATAGCCTTCTTCATGCCCGTCCACCAGCACTGTAGCCTGAGATCCTAGTACATCTTCTCCACTCCAGGATGTACCGCCAAAGGGGAAGTGTGAAACTCCATCAGCACCTCCTCCCGTAAAGCAACTTGTACCAAGGTACGTCCTCTGAAAATCACGTTGTGCTCTCCTCCTATGGAGAATCCATCAGGCGCCTGTCCTGAGGATATCTGTGCACGCCCCATCTCACAGTCAGTGTCCCCATGTTTTGCCTCTCTGACCTGCTGCAGTAGTGGAGGAGTGACTGTGAGTGACTGGAGGAGGGCTGCTCCATCTCTATCCACAAAGGATATCTGCAAAGCGGCTAGCTGCTCTGTCGCCTCCTCAAATAGTTGAATGCCCGTCCTCCTGCTGAGAGCATCGGCTACTACGTTCCCCTTCCTAGGAGTATAGACTATCTCAAAGTCATAGTTCGGGAGAAACTCGAGCCATCGCCGCTGTCTCATGTTCAGGTCCTTCTGAGAGAAGATGTACCTGAGACTCTGATGGTCATAAAAGACTGTAAAGCGCTCTCCCATCAGATAGTGTCGCCATGTCTTCAGAGCGAAGACCACTGATGCTAACTCTAGGTCATGGGTAGCGTAGTTCTGCTCATTCGGCCTCAACTGACGTGATCCATAGGAGATCACTGCCTGATCCTGTATCAGGACACATCTGAGTCCGGTCCCTAATGCATCGCAGTAGACTACGTACCCTACTCCCTCCTCCGGAAACCTCAAGATAGGTGCGCTGGTCAATCTCTGCCTCAACTCCTGGAAGCTCTGCTGACATCTGTCTGACCACACAAAGGGTTTCCCCTTCTTCGTCAAAGCTGAGAGTGGTTCCGAAACCCTAGAAAAGTCTGGCACAAATCTCCGATAGTATCCAGTTAGTCCCAAGAAACTCCGCACCTCCGTCATGCTCCTGGGTGGCTCCCAAGCTAGCACTGCCTTGATCTTCGCGAGATCCACCGCAACTCCCGCCTCAGAAATGACATGTCCCAAGAAGTGGACCTTGCGTAAGTAGAACTAACACTTCAAGAGCATTCCATAAAGATGGTGCTCTCGGAGTGTGTCTAGTACAACCCGCAAGTGGTAGGCGTGCTCCTCCTCAATGGTCCAGTATATCAAAATGTCGTCGATGAAGACTACGACAAATCGATCGAGGTATGGCTGAAAGATCCTATTCATAAGGCCCATGAACACCACTGGAGCATTGGTTACGCAAAAGGGCATAACCAAGAACTCATAGTGGCTATACCGACATCTGAAGTCCATCTTCTGCACGTCCTCATCCCAAACTCTGAGCTGATGATAGCCTGACCTGAGGTCTATCTTCGAGAACCACTGTGCTCCCTTGAGCTGATCAAAGAGGTCATCAATCCTAAGTAGCGGATACTTGTTCCTCACTGTCACCTGGTTTAGGTGATGATAGTCGACAGAAAGTTGCAAGCTCCCGTCCGCCATCTTGGCGAACAATATCGGGGAAGCCCAGGGTGAAACACTGGGTCGGATGAATCCCTTGACCTGTAAGTACTCTAATTGTACCTGTAGCTCTCGAAGCTCAGTGGGGGCCATCCAATACTTTGGAGTCGATATAGGGGCTATCTCGGGGTACAGGTCAATATAAAAGTCTACCTCTCAGCGAGGAGGTAGTCCTGGAACTTCATCGGGAAAAACGTCTACATACTGATCCACCACTGCAGGAAAACCAGGACTCCGCATATCAACTGCTCCTAGGATGAGGCTAGCCAACTGATGAGTGATGGGATGTCCTCTCTTCTACGAGAGTCCATCCTATGCTGTGAAGGCTCCCTTCTTGCCGGTGAAGGTGAACCTGCTCCCATCGGTGCGTACACATCGCACCTTGTGCCTAATATAGTCAATCTGAGCATGGACTGTAGATAACCAATCAATGCCCAAGATAACGTTGTAAGGCCTCGACACCGCTACAAGAAGATCCCAGCCGAAGCTCTCTCCTCCTAGAGTAAGCTCACACTACTGGCACCAGTGCGTAATCTTCGAGTCTGCTCCCGTAGGAGTCTCTATCCGCAAGGATCGAGCCAAAGGCTCCGTCGGAATCTCTGAGCTCCGAACAAGGGTAGCGGCTATGAATGAATGACTCGATCATGTGCCTATAAGAACTACAGCAAGGGTGGGATAGACACAGATAGTACCTCGAATCATCTCGAACACGCCGTGGTCATAGGCCTCCACTGCCTGGAGTTGTGCCTGTCTCTGCCCGCCCGCTCCCTGTGGTCGGGGTGGACCTCCTGGTGGTGGTGGTGGTAGAGCCTCAAAGTATCTCCCACCACCTTCTGCTCTGCCAACTCCTTTGCCTCGTCCGCCTGCTCCCTTTGGACCACCACGGTCGACCCTCTACCTGAGGGTCTGGTCTGCCTGGACCTATGAGTCATCCGTCGATTGCCTGCTGCAGAGGACTCTGCTACATGCCGCCCTACGGTGAGTCTCGCTGCTGATGTAGACTCAGCGAGAAAGCTATCGATCAGAAGGGCTCGCTCCAGAACCCCTGCCTGCGTCGGAATACTGAGGGAGATCAGCGATGACCTGATCTCCTACCTCAATCCCTACTCGAAGGTCCGAGACCGGAAGAATGGGTCCCATACCATGTCTGTCGAGTAGCACGAGAGATCGGTAAATCTCGCCGAGTACTGGGCGACCGTCAAACTGCCCTGCCGCAGCTGTAGAAGCTCCTGGATGTGCACCGCACGGAGGGTGGCTGGGACGCACTCCGAGTGGAAGAGGCTCTCAAAGTCCGTCCAGAGAAGAGATGCCTCATCGTGCACCTAGAGCATCAAGCTCCACCATCTGCCTGCTGCCGCATGCAGTAGGCTTGCTACGAGGATCACCATGAGGTCTGCTAGTGTCCTCACTAACCTGAAAACCCGTACCACTGCCTCCAGCTAGTCTTCGGCTGCCTGGGGGTCCGTCTCCCCGTAGAACCTAGGCGGTCGCTAACGCTAAAACTCGTGAAGTTCACTAAGGCGACATGCATCGTCAGAGGCTGGGGCTGGTAGCCTCGGTGGCTCGGCGGGTAGCGGTACCGCCGGTGCCTCTGCTTTCAAAGGGCCCTGTACCGAGGCCTCGACGCTTGGTTGGCTTTCGTCACGCACAACTCTCGGAACCCTAGTTGGCTGCCATTGTGGGGCCATCCTGAAAAAAAAACAGGTGCGCCACGGTCAAACAATATACCTGGTGAGCTGACATATAGTAATCACAAAGAAAACTAGAAACACACATGCAATCAATGTTTTCGTGCATTAAGTCGGAAATCAGAAGTCAGGGTCCTGGTGTACAGATATGTCGGCCGCCGCACCAACACTGGACTCCCTGGACTGATAACCACACCCAATATGCATAACAGTATTTCATCACATATAAAAAAGATCAGAGTCCAAAGTTCTGCGGTAGAACCGAACCCCTCTGATACCAATTTGTCACGACCCGTCCTCGGGGCCCGTGCCGTGACTACCCCAAGCCCGCCTTCCATAGTCCAGGGGCTGGAGACTAGCACCAAGTCGTAATTCCCATTAAAAAGGGAAGGAATTTCCTTTGTAAAGTAAACAAACACCACATAGCAAACAAGCAGTAGAAGTAAACACTAAGTAAAAATTGGGTACAACAGTAAGTGCAGAAAAGTAAGTGGGCCAGAATACAAACCCAAACTGAAAGTAAAGTACAACTGGAAAGGGAAAAAATCAACTAAAAGTAAAGCCACAATGTCGAGATGTCCACTAGAAGTCCCACCTGAAGGGTGGGTACAGATAGCCTCCACAACTCCTCGGTCCAGCCATCCGCTACGGGTACGTCCCGCCGAGTGGTCCACCTCCAGCTACCGTCCTGCTTCGCAAGCCTCAACCACGATCATTTTTGTCCGTCTTCTGCAACAAACACAACGTAGTGCGGGCATAACTCGTGCAGAGGTGAGTATAATCTACTCAGTAGGGACCCCGAGACCCCCGATGGTCTCCCAGAATCCACAAAGGAAAATCCACAAAGGAAAATCCACAAAGGAAAGAAACAATCATGAAGTAACATCCGACACTACTTAGGTATATGACCATACATATACCTAAGTCATCAATTCTAGTTTGCTCCAACCTCCGAGCCCAAGCACATCCCAGTCCACACAGGAAAAAACAACCCATTCCACACAGGAAAGAAAAACGTAATCCAAACAGGATAGCACAACACAATCCACAAAGGAAAGAAAAACAGGATTCAGCTCACACATGAATACTTCTTAGTATGACGATAGAGATGATCAGATATAACCACTGATTCAACTAAGTCGTTGGACCCATAGAGGATCGATAGGTACTAACCCCCGTAATGACCCACACAGGATCTAACCCACACAAGATCGATAGGTAACTAACCGCCGCAATGACCCACACAGGATCAGACCCACACAAGATCTATAGGCGCTGGCCCACACAAGACCGCTGAGCGCTGACCCACACAGGATCAGACCCACACAGGATATGTAGCACTGATCCACGTAGGATCGCAGAGTGCTGTATTCGTCGCCGTCGAATCCACTGAGGATCTCTGCACAGTCATCGTCGTCGTCGCAGTCGCAGCCAACTCTAGGGTTCCCGCACACAACAAGATCATTCGGGAGGGTCCGCTCCGCGAGCCGAGGGATGATACATCAACTGATACAACGTCCAGAGTTGATGTATCCAAAAGTTTCGTATCGCCAATAGGAACTCAACGTCACAGACGGCGCGTCAATCAGACGCCCGGTCTGGATGTTATTGGCCTTTTCCTCCCAGGGGCCCGATTGGTTTTTAAGTCAAAACCAACCTGACCGTACTCCAACTACATCCAAACCTCAAGTGAGTAAGCCAAAAGGTCCGTCTCCCTTATAGGAATCCACCAAAGTCGACGATACGTCAATCGGACATCCAGAGCTCAAGTTATGAGCGTTTCTGCTCCGAGGGCCCGGTTGGTTTCGTGTACGAACCATCCCGGCCAAACCCAAAGTACTCCGAAACTGTGAGTGTAATATATCGAAACGACCGTCTAGATCCAAAGATCGCATCTACACTGACGGTGCATCAATCGGAGGTACGTAACCCAAGATATGGGCAAAAGAACGAAAGGGGTCCAAAAACGGGGGGTCTGGGCCCGGACCGACCCGGACCAACCCCCCTGGGTCGACCCGACCAGGGTCCGGGTCCAACCCGGTTGGGCGTGTCCTAGCCTGGCCGGCGCAGCCCGGCCCGGCCTGGGTGCGACCTAGCTGGCGATGGCCGGGTGGCCAGCGGGTCGTCTCGGCTGTTACGGCCGAGCGAAGTGGGTGGCGCGCTGCCCCCGCGTGGAGAGACCGCGACCCCGCGTGGGGCCGCCCTTGCCAGCGGACGCGGCCAGTTACCGCGTCCCGCTCCCTCTGGTCCCCCACGGCTGTGGGACCGCGGCCTGCCGTCGTAGCTTCAGCCGCGGCGGCTCCTCCTGGAGGTGTGCCGGGCGCCGCCGCCACCTGTCGCCGACGCCGCCGTGCCGGCGAGGCGCACCGACGAGCCACTCTGCGGACCCCTGAACGAGTTCCGGTGGTCGGAATTTCATTCTGTCTTCGCCAATGGCCCTCCCAGGGCCCGTCCTTCACTACGAGGACCTCACATCGCCTGTGCGACCTGCTTTGTCATCGCCCGCTAATCCGCTCACCAAGAACGAAGAGACGGTGGGTTCAGACTTGTTCGTTGGTCCGCACCCACCGTGTTAGTGGTTTTAAAAAGTATTCTGAAAAATATTTAAACAAACCGCGGATATAATCACATAGATTAAAATAAAAAAAAACCCTACCTCAACGTTGTCGTCGAACGTGAGTTCGTCGTGGAATTAACCATCGCGGAAGAAGAGGATCGTCGCGTCGCGGAAGGGGCGTCGCTGTCGTCGCGGTACACAACATTTCGTAGTCAATCTCAATCGGTTGTTGATCTAAGATTGTCACAGGGAAGGAATGTCGCAGAAGAAACATTGCAGAAGGAGGATCATCGGCGTCGCGGTACACGGCGTCGCGTCGTCGATCTCCGAGGGTTCGGCGTTCTTCGTCGCCCTTCGTCGGAGGCCGGCGTTCTTCGTCATCGACGATGCGTTCTTCACGTTCTTCGCATTCTTCAACGAAGGAGGATGAAGATCTTCAAGCTTTAGAGTTTATGGGTCTTTACATCAACCCTTGGATTACACTTATCCCTTATTTCATGGATGCATGGCTATGTACTATAAGCTAGCCTGTCTTTATAAGGTCAAGGATTCCTAGGATGAAGTAGGTATTATTGGCCAAGTGTCCCATGAGGAACCTAAGATTGAATTGGGTTATATTTATTCCCTATTTTAATTTGATATACTTACACACTATTATAGTTTATATTCACATATAATATTTCTATATAAAATATTGATAACGATATAATGAGTTTATATCACACCCTATATGGGCCATCAATGGTACCTTAACAGATTATATGATTATAGGCGTGGACACAAGGAAGCATTTAGTTATGGATGCATGACTTCTGGTATTTGGATGCGAGCTTGGTAGAAGATGATTCATCCAGTTATCAGTATTATTGAATAGTTTTTGGTCTTTTTGATTCATTCATATTTTCCTACTTTAATGTTTATTTGTTCTTTTGAAGATACATGAAATAATTATTGTATATGGAATTGTTTCATATTTTGAGTTGATTATTTTTGGTTCATATTTTTATGTTTGTTCCATTAATTTATTTGTTATTACTGCTTCAATTGATTATTTATACCTTGTTTACTGTTGTGCTACATTATGATTACGAGGTTATAGTCTCCCCATAGTACCACAATGGACCCTTCCTTCCAGTCACATACTATAGTGTATGGGGAGGTGTTCTTAAGTCCATAAAGACAACTGATTCGACTATTGTTACCTGGTGAGATGAATCAGCATGTCACAAAGTGGTATTAGTGGTTTTTTTCATTGCATTACTATTTTGGTATGGTAGAAAAAAGATTAGTACATGACAGAATTCCGAATGATTCTTTTTATGGGAGTAGCTATCCTATGTATAGGAAAATCCCCAAATTACCAAGGATGGGATATGAATTTCTAGTTTATGCATATTATAGTTGATTTGATTCCATTTTTTTGTGAAACACATGATATGTGATTTCATTATTGTTATTATGATGTTGGATTACATTTTAACATTGTCCTAAGATGGAAATGTAACATTGATCACACATTTTTTAGGAACCTTATTTGATTTATATGTCATGCGTTAGGCTATTCCATATTTGTTTCATTTTCAGACTACTTGATACTTATTGTATGTTCTTTGAGTGATATATTTGTTTTGAAACTAACATTTGTACTTGGAAAAAGATATTAGATAATGGGAAATTAAGGTTTTTGTATAAACCTAAATATTTTTTTCCTATATAATTTTATGATTCCAACTTAATTATCCAATTATAACATGTCTAAGTTATACAGACGAGGTTACATAGAATGAAAAATTATTTAATTTTGAATATATGGATGTCATTTTAGTTTAAAGAGTGGATGTACCTCCATAAATTGGGAATGATGATTAATCTAGTCAAATTGTCTTATATTAACTTTTACATTATCCTATCATATGTAAAGGTTTCGATGTAATTATATGAAATACAAATTTCAATTTCTAAATCATGTACATGTATGAATTGGGAATGGTAGTTTAGTTAACTGGTATATCATGTAAATGAAATACCTATTAAATCATTTATTTAAATATGTTTTTCCTTAAATAGTGTCTCAAATTATAATTTAAATAGAGTCTTCCTCTATAACGTGCAATTTTCAAATTGTACACTAGAACCCTAATAAGAAACAATGAACATGACCCAGACCCAACCTTAGTAGTGGGAAGTAGGTTGTATCTCTAGCGATTTATCTCAGTCTTATATGATTCACATATCTATATTTATGAGCGGTACAAGGGGTGATATTTTCATATATGATGTTTTGCACCTATCCTATTATTGTATTAGTTATGTATAATGCTATGTCATTTCTGAGGATTTTTATTGGAATATGTAGAGCTATTCCACCATGAAATCCTTAAGTTAAACACTAGGAATGTGGTGACGACCCTGATCTGTAGGTGGTGGTCCATGATCTACCTTTGTTACCTCTATTAGTTCCACCCATGTAACCACCTAATATACACAATATTGGTGATTATTCCTAGTTTTGAGATGGATTCAAGTATCCAATGCAGATTATGCAGAGAACTCTGTGACCTACCTCTTCCATACCAGAATTAGTCCAATAGTTTTAGCAGTAGCATCCACCCATGTTATTGGGGGATGATAGAACTTAGGCTGAGGAGTCATGGATGGAGGACTTTCTCTCAATTTTAGTTCACCTTGAGACACCTTCTTACAGGAGAGTGAATATCACCACTTACATGATTTTTGATTCTACCTAACGTTGGTGGGTTGTTCTGAATTAGGAAGATCAACACTGGCGTATGACATGGGGGAATTTCCAATATAGTTCTATGAATTATTATTCCTATAGATTCTAATAGAAAGTAGGGAACCAAACCTAGAAAGGGGCCATTTTTTTCTGGGAATACTTAACTCACTTTACTAAGATTTAACATTTTACACTGACCCTAGCATAAGATGAGATATCTAGGGTGGGGTGCTTCATGTATGGGATTAGGTACACCATATATTATTAGGTAAATTTATTCATGTTTTCTACCATTTTAGAGATTATAAATCAATCTCTTATCCCAGAATCCAATCTAAATAAATTTGATGGTATAAAGAACAATGGATGAATACCATGATAGAGTAGTGATTACTCCAGTAGTAAGAAAAATCATCACGAGAGATCCCAATAGGGAAGTAACAACCAAAGTTTCTACATTAGCAGTTCAATAGTGATTTGTTAGTGTGTGAGGAAGGCCACTTGATGCCTCAGTGTGAGAGGAACCCAGTTGAGTGTAGATCATGTGTTAAAATAGTCCATATTCATAGATTCTTTTAGACCTTCAGATATGTTCCTATTGGGAGGTTATCCATGCAATATCCACCTTTTAGAGAAGGATTAATAGCTCTACATAAGGATGAGAGATGGGGTAGCATTGGACGGTTAGGTTGAGGGGAAGGTCAGGGCCTTGGTATCCATAATTATATTTTCTATCATTAGTAGAGAGGACCCGCTTAGGGTAGTCCAGCTGTAGCTCAAGGACATGGATCAGAACAGTTTCATATGGTACAACTGATGCCTGAGGAGAAGAGCATAATCCTTTATATAATAAAAGGTACTATTCTAGTATCTTATACCATAATATCATCTTTGTTTGATATAGGTGCCTCACACTCATTTATATCTGTATTGATCATGAAAAGTGTTGGGCTTGAAATTCATTACTTATATGGAATAATGATACGTGACACTCCATTGGGATTTCAGTCAGAGAGAATACATTAGTGTAAAGAATTCCCCCTTGAGGTAAGAATTTATCACTTCTTATGGTACCTATTTTTCATTGAGATATCAAACTTTGAATTCAATCTTGGGATGGACTGGTTTGTAACAGCCCAAGATTTTATAAAAAAATATTTTTTTTAATTTTATTAATGTCTTGTGTTGTACGCTACACCAAAAGGAGCTTGCACAACACGCATCCTTGTCTTGCCTTGCATTACACGCAATCGCGACCTTCCTCGATAGCGTGTGTAATACGCAATACCGAGTTTCACTAAACAATGATGTGCTATTAAAATATTATTAAAACTAGCCGTTATGAATAGTAATATCCACTTTTTAAAATTCTGTAAATCTTATTTTTCAAAATGAACTTCATTCTTGGATTCGGAGTATCGAATTTAGCCTAAGGTGAAATTTTGGTACTTTTCGGATAACTTTCATATTCTGATGAATAGTGAAAATTACTAAATTATAATTAAAAACAACTTTTTTAATCGAAATAATTAATAGTGATAAATTATTAATTTGAGTGGTTTTAAAGTATATTTAGAATATATTTTTACAATTTAATACAATGTTGGTCATTGGTTGTAATTTCACATTTAAACCAGACATAATCAAGTGTCAATCTTTTGTTATATATTGTTTCCTAAAAACATGCTATTTATTTTAACAGCGGGATTTAATTATAAAATTAATTAATGCGACTTCTATGTTATGAATTTGGTAAAATAGATTTCATTTTTGAATTCGGAATATGAAATATAGCTTAGGATGAAATTTTGGTATTGTTCTGAAAAACATCAATTTTTGATGAATAGTGAAACTACTAAGTGGTAGTTAAAAAAACTGAATTTTTCATAAAACTTAATTTTGCCGCTTCTGTGAATGGAATTTCAAAAATCCGAGAGACACGGTTAATATCAAGGACTAAAATGTGGTTCAATGAGATGAAAATAATTTTTTGGTGAATAGTAACTTTTTACTTTTTTTACCGCGGTTAATAGTAAATAGTGTAACTAAGGGTAAATATGATATTACTATTATCCTAACACATGTCCTAATTCTATTGGCCAAGTGTAATTCGACCAAAAACAAACTTAGGAATAAAATATGACCATTTAGGCCCACTTGGATTAGATTAGGACATTTATTATTAATTTATTTAAAGAAGGGTTAAAATAGTTAAAATCAAAGTTTAATAAGTAAATCATTTTTAATATGGGGTTATACATAAGATAAATTCGATTGTAAATATTCATTAGAAAGCTAAAAAGATTTCCTACATGATGGTATTTTATTTGTAATTTTTAGACATAAAATAATTTAATTTATTTATGACACAACGATGATGCAGTAATTATCTTATTTATGAAATATTGACATAATTGATGTTATAAACACCAAAATAAATGTAATTTGAGATTTTTTATGAATTCCACTAATTTTCTAGGTTACTATGATATATTAATGTTGATTTAATCAACTTGGTTTGAACATTTAATTCTGTTATTACTTTAAAAAAAATCATATATCAAATAGTGTCAAAATTGACACAAAATAGTTGTTAAATCAAATATTATATTATTAATTGTTATTGTATTCATAAAAATCTAAGGTTAGGCCAAACGACTTAGATAAGGATATATATATTAATAATAAACAATTTGGGATTCGTTTGGCATGTTATAGTAAGTGTATTAACCATATAGTGAAAGAAAACAAAAAGACACTGTAAATGTTAAATTATTTAACTTGGAGTTAAATCTAATTGATAAGGTTAAAATAATATCCTAAACTTGTCTAAATTCTATTGGTTGATAGGATTTCGACCCATCCCCACCTTAGCTTCGAAATAAGACCATTTGGAACCATTATAAACCGATTTTGACTTTAATATAAAATAATATTTTGAGATATTCCTAAGGTGCCCCTCTCCTCCCTTATAAAAGGACACCTCCTCCCCCTCCTCCTCACACCAATTTGAGCTCTCAAGCTCGGCCAAACCCTGCCAAAATCTCCTCTCCACTTCCCTAGCAACATCCTAGAGGTTCTGGTCTTCCTCAAAGACCAATTCTAGTGCCCTAAGAGGAGGTCTCAAAGAGGCACTTCAAAGAAGAGGTAATTACCGTTACCAATTCTTTCATCTTTATTTCTTCTTCCACTTCTTTTTCTTAGGTTGTTTCATTATGAAGTAATAACATCAGTATCACTCATATACTGATATGTTATTATAAGTATGAAACAACCCTATTTCACCATCTATCCATCCTACGGAAAAAGAAATCACCGCGCGTGCGTACGTACGGAATACCGTCTCCACGCCGTGGTGTAATCTATTTTCCACCACCACCTTACATGGATGGGTATAATGGTGTAAAGAATAACTATACATAGTTATTACAACATCATATTGATTCTGATATATTGTATAATCCACTCCAATTCAATTCAATATTTATAGAAATGATATCATCGCTCGTGCGTACGTACGGACTACCGTCTCCACGACGCGATGAGATTCATTCTCCATGTTAACCATTTAAGAATGATTATAATGTATATATAAGAAATAATAATGAAATATATGACATTATAAAGCTACTGGATTTATGTATATATATACATATGTATGTCATCTACTTACTTCCATTTCAAGACAATAAGGAAAGAAAAACAGCGTTCATGCGTACGTACGGACTACCGTCTCCATGGACGGTGTTTTCCATTTTATTTATCTATCTATTATATATATATATACTGAATATATATGATATATAAATCATATTTTATATTCTGGAAGTAAGTAAATCATGATTTATGTAATAATTATGTCAAGAACAACCAGTCAAAACACCTACGATAAATGAAACGATTTTACCCAAAACGCTTCTTTAACATGGAATTTACAAAAGAACGGGTAATATAATGTCATAAGTGAACCATATATGATATCATAACAATGAATATGATTCTGTAATAAGTCAATGACATTATTTAAATCATTATACAGGAGGATCGGACACATACGAAGCAAATTGGACCTAAGGTAAGGGAAATATCACAATCTCATTTTTATCCGAGATTGTTTATTCGTAAGTATTTACTGGGGTGTATTTTATCATCCACATCCATGTTCCCTCAATATGAAACATTGTTTCCATCCACTTGCAATAGTTTAAATCCAATTTTACCCTTAGGTGAGTTTTTAGTAAAGAATATGAAAGGAATCTTTTGTCGTTTTTTCCGTACGAGGTACTTTTTGACTTTTCCGACAAAAGTACGAAGAATGTTTTTTTTAACTTATACGGCATGAATGTATTTTTAAAACATTGTTTCCAAGAAGCTTCCTTTAAAAGTTTTCAAGTTTATTTTTAATCAACTTCTTTTATTTTAAAGTTGTATGACATGTTATGAAAGGAAAAATGTTTTTGAAGAAGAAAGGATATTTTCCTCAAGAATGGAGTTCAAGTGTTTTATCAAAATTATTTTCCATCTAAGATAATAAAGGGTTCTGTTTTTATCCCTATTATTACATTGATTTGACTATGTTGTGATGGAATTATGTTTATGAATTCCTTTATCTTATATGAATGGTTTTATGATGTCATGTTGTTTAAGAATTCCATTTTTATTACATGGGTTATGCAATGATGTATGATTTATGATTTTGTGGAACACATAAGAATGGTATCATTATGAGATGGGTGGGACCTATATCTCCCTCCAATGCATTGGGTAAAGATTTTATATCTCATGAGATAGACATGGCTGGAACGGAAGGTTATTTCGGTTCAGTGATACAGGACTGAAACGAGGAGTGAACTCGGTTCAGAAAGGGACTCTGTCCACTAAGATAGTCTTGGCGATGAGTCATGACTAACAAGAAATGATTTTCCATGATTATGTGTGCATGCCACAAAGTTTCAAGTTTCATGTTATGATTATGGTGATATCATTTTCACTTCTATGATTTATTCCATGTTATGATATTATGCTCTCTTTTGCAGGTTAAGATTTCCAAAAGCTATGTTCTTATGTATATGATGTGATTGATATTTCTTTTGTTTACCCTTACTGAGCATTTGAGCTCACCCTTTTATGTTTTCTTTTCCCCAGGATATAAAGAAAGGTTTTTAGGTAAAAAAAAAGGAAGATCTTTATGGGAGATATTGAAGATCTTTCACCACGATTAGAAGATTACGTTCCGAGTTTCCAAAGACACTAAAATATTACGATCCTTGTGTGTGTGTTTTTGTTATGTACTAAGTATTCCGCAAAAGTAATGTAATGTCCATGTACGATAAGCTTCGGGTCTCTACAGTTGGTATCAGAGGAAAGGTTTAGTCAACCTTTGGAAACTAGGATG
This sequence comes from Viscum album, assembly GCA_963277665.1. NCBI lineage: Eukaryota > Viridiplantae > Streptophyta > Magnoliopsida > Santalales > Viscaceae > Viscum > Viscum album. Next base: position 378,323,098 of record OY728132.1, read on the forward strand.
CGAAAACGTTAGTGAGATCCCTAGAGATATTTCTACGGTATGTCTAGGGATGTCCCTAAGGTTAAGTATACGTATAGGTTATAGTACTAGAACTACGCTAAAGATCATAGAATTAAACCTAAGATGTTAGATATTGAAGGTACTCCCCCTTTATTATGTTGTTTTCCCTAGCAAGATTTTTGCCTCTCACACTATTCTTTTTGGGTTTTAGACAATGGCTGGGACCCGAAGGAACCGTGTTGATCAATGCAATGGACAATGCAATGATTGCCCTCCTGAACAAACAAATGTTATGGGAGATGGATTGAAAAATCTTATTGCTATACTTACACAAGCTATGAATCATTCTGGACTTCCAAATGAGCAGAGAAGGGAACAATATTCTATTGAGTCCTTCATGAGGCAACGTCCACCTTCTTTCAGCGGGTCTTCTGATCCACTTGTGGCTGAACAATGGATCAGTACTACTGAAAAGATATTTTCAGTTCTTCAATGTTCTGAACATGATAAAGTCATCTTAGCAGTATATCGTTTGGAAGGTGAAGCTGATCAATGGTGGAATCTTATCAAGAATACGAGGCCAAGAGATGAAATTGAGTCCATGGAATGGGACGAGTTCAAGAACTTGTTTTTCAGTAAGTACTTCCCTCGTATTATTCGAACAAAGATGGAGAAGGAGTTTCTTGAACTAAAGCAAAAGGATGATGAATCTGTTGGTATATACGAAGCGAATTTTACAAGACTTGCAAGGTATGGATCTGGCATTATCATCCAACCTGAAAGTAAAGTTGATCGATTTTTCAGTGGCTTAAAACCAAGTCTTCGAAGGGCATTAGCTATAAGAGACTTCAGTAGCTATGAAGAAATTGTGCGTTGTGCTATCAAGGTAGAAATGGAAGTTGGTGTTACATATCCATCTCATGGTTTTGAAAAGAAACGAAAGATGGAGTTCAAGGAGAAATCTCAGAATAATGGTGAAAAGAAGATGAATGTTTCCTTATGCACAAAGTGTGGAAAGAAGCATGGTGGAGATTGTCTTAAAGGGACTAGAAAATGTTTTAAGTGTGGAAAAGAAGGTCATCGAGCAGCTGAGTGTCGAAGTAATGGAAAAAGGGTTTCTAATGATGTGAATAAAGAAAACACTGCAGAGAACGCACCGCCAACACTTCAATGCTTCAAGTGCAAGGAAATGGGGCATTATTCTAATAATTTCCCTAATCCAAGGGTTAGTGATGATCAACATGAGCAACCACTGAAGGCAAAGGACAAAGGGAAATTACATGCGATCACTATTGGTAATGTTGAATATGACAACGATGTGGTGGAATGATTAAGTGTTTATGTAATGGGATTCCAAAATAATGTTGTATCATTGAGTATTGCAATATTTATTGATGTGGTATTCAAAGTGATTGAGATATTTTTTGGAAATAAGATGATATGCGCATAATGAAGACGAGAAAATGAAATGTTTAATAGTATTCATGAGCTCATGATTGATATAAGGACTAAGTGATATCATGGTTTTAGTATATAGAATTTTGAGGATTTTGGTATGTGGAAAGTGTTAACTTTTAACTGCACTCATGTTTTCACTAAGGTATTCAAGAGAATACACGATTAAGGACTTTGAATGTTTGGAATGTGACCAACAAGACATATCTTATGATATGTGGGGATCAACGACAGTATTAAATCTCTGGTAATCGTTGTCACTATATTATGAGAGTGGACTACAGTATTATGTATAAGCCTAAAGATTAGACTGGATTATGTTGGACATAAGTTAGTATTGTTTAAGGATAGAAGATTTTCGATATTATTGATGGGATGTTATAGTAACGTAGTTTTAGAAAAAGGACAACCTGCAGGACGGGCGACAGCCCATCGCTTCGGACAAGGCTGTGGGAATCGAACCCACAACCGAAGTGCGACTGGCCTTTATCGCCTACCACTGGCCTCCAGGAAGTCCCTGTTTAGTAGAAACTAGTTTTATTATATTAAGCAGTATGATATATGAAGTATAAGTCCATTTTAGGAACCATATATGATTAAATCTCACTATAGATCGACTTATGCATATAATTTTTGCTAACCTTTTGTTTGAGACAGATGGAATGACCCGTTGTTCTATCACATAATCTGCTAACACTTCACGAATAACAAATTCAACTTCATTTATTTAAGAGATGAAGTGGAAATTGTTCAAGACACGAACAACAATGAGATTGTACCAAAATAAATTAAGTATTTATTCTAATTCAAATTTTCAACTTTAGGGAAATGATCTTGAAAACCAAAAATGTTGTCCTAGTGATCTTATACCTGATGAATCAGATGGTACCTTATATCATCACAAATCTATGGATTTGTGATTACTGGCTTTTCCATAGCCATGTTCTCTACCACTCTCCATCAGAACATGATGGTTAGATTTCTCTTCCATATCCATATTTTTACCTATGTGGAAACCCAGCGATTAGTTTATTTGGGTAATTGTTACATTTCATACTTTAGTTTTTAAAGCCAAGTTTTGGTATTCCTTTTTACGATGTGGGATTCTATTAACGAAACTTTAGAATAGTAAACCATTTATAACCCCGACGAATTTCGAGGGCGAAATTCATTTTAAGGGGGGTAGAATGTAACAGCCCAAGATTTTATAAAAAAATATTTTTTTTAATTTTATTAATGTCTTGTGTTGTACGCTACACCAAAAGGAACTTGCACAACACGCATCCTTGTCTTGCCTTGCATTACACGCAATCGCGACCTTCCTCGATAGCGTGTGTAATACGCAATACCGAGTTTCACTAAACAACGATGTGCTATTAAAATATTATTAAAACTAGCCGTTATGAATAGTAATAACCACTTTTTAAAATTCTGTAAATCTTATTTTTCAAAATGAACTTCATTCTTGGATTCGGAGTATCGAATTTAGCCTAAGGTGAAATTTTGGTACTTTTCGGATAACTTTCATATTCTGATGAATAGTGAAAATTACTAAATTATAATTAAAAACAAATTTTTTAATCGAAATAATTAATAGTGATAAATTATTAATTTGAGTGTTTTTAAAGTATATTTAGAATATATTTTTACAATTTAATACAATGTTGTTCATTGGTTGTAATTTCACATTTAAACCAGACATAATCAAGTGTCAATCTTTTGATATATATTGTTTCCTAAAAACACGCTATTTATTTTAACAGCGGGATTTAATTATAAAATTAATTAATGCGACTTCTATGTTATGAATTTGGTAAAATAGATTTCATTTTTGAATTCGGAATATGAAATATAGCTTAGGATGAAATTTTGGCATTGTTCTGAAAAACATCAATTTTTGATGAATAGTGAAACTACTAAGTGGTAGTTAAAAAAACTGAATTTTTCATAAAAATTAATTTTGCCGCTTCTGTGAATGGAATTTCGAAAATCCGAGAGACACGGTTAATATCAAGGACTAAAATGTGGTTCAATGAGATGAAAATAATTTTTTGGTGAATAGTAACTTTTTACTTTTTTTACCGCGGTTAATAGTAAATAGGGTAACTAAGGGTAAATATGATATTACTATTATCCTAACACATGTCCTAATTCTATTGGGCAAGTGTAATTCGACCAAAAACAAACTTAGGAATAAAATATGACCATTTAGGCCCACTTGGATTAGATTAGGACATTTATTATTAATTTATTTAAAGAAGGGTTAAAATAGTTAAAATCAAAGTTTAATAAGTAAATCATTTTTAATATGGGGTTATACATAAGATAAATTCGATTGTAAATATTCATTAGAAAGCTAAAAAGATTTCCTACATGATGGTATTTTATTTGTAATTTTTAGACATAAAATAATTTAATTTATTTATGACACAACGATGATGCAGTAATTATCTTATTAATGAAATATTGACATAATTGATGTTATAAACACCAAAATAAATGTAATTTGAGATTTTTTATGAATTACACTAATTTTCTAGGTTACTATGATATATTAATATTGATTTAATCAACTTGGTTTGAACATTTAATTCTTTTATTACTTTCACAAAAATCATATATCAAATAGTGTCAAAATTGACACAAAATAGTTGTTAAATCAAATATTATATTATTAATTGTTATTGTATTCCTAAAAATCTAAGGTTAGGCCAAACGACTTAGATAAGGATATATATATTAATAATAAACAATTTGGGGTTCTTTTGGCATGTTTTAGTAAGTGTATTAACCATATAGTGAAAGAAAACAAAAAGACACGGTAAATGTTAAATTATTTAACTTGGAGTTAAATCTAATTGATAAGGTTAAAATAATATCCTAAACTTGTCTAAATTATATTGGTTGATAGGATTTCGACCCATCCCCACCTTAGATTCGAAATAAGACCATTTGGAACCATTATAAACCGATTTTGACTTTAATATAAAATAATATTTTGAGATATTCCTAAGGTGCCCCTCTCCTCCCTTATAAAAGGACACCTCCTCCCCCTCCTCCTCACACCAATTTGAGCTCTCAAGCTCGGCCAAACCCTGCCAAAATCACTTCTCCACTTCCCTAGCAACATCCTAGAGGTTCTGGTCTTCCTCAAAGACCAATTCTAGTGCCCTAAGAGGAGGTCTCAAAGAGGCACTTCAAAGAAGAGGTAATTACCGTTACCAATTCTTTCATCTTTATTTCTTCTTCCACTTCTTCTTCTTAGGTTGTTTCATTATGAAGTAATAACATCAGTATCACTCATATACTGATATGTTATTATAAGTATGAAACAACCCTATTTCACCATCTATCCATCCTACGGAAAAAGAAATCACCGCGCGTGCGTACGTACGGAATACCGTCTCCACGCCGTGGTGTAATCTATTTTCCACCACCACCTTACATGGATGGGTATAATGGTGTAAAGAATAACTATACATAGTTATTACAACATCATATTGATTCTGATATATTGTATAATCCACTCCAATTCAATTCAATATTTATAGAAATGATATCATCGCTCGTGCGTACGTACGGACTACCGTCTCCACGACGCGATGAGATTCATTCTCTATGTTAACCATTTAAGAATGATTATAATGTATATATAAGAAATAATAATGAAATATATGACATTATAAAGCTACTGGATTTATGTATATATATACATATGTATGTCATCTACTTACTTCCATTTCAAGACAATAAGGAAAGAAAAACAGCGTTCATGCGTACGTACGGACTACCGTCTCCATGAACGGTGTTTTCCATTTTATTTATCTATCTATTATATATATATATACTGAATATATATGATATATAAATCATATTTTATATTCTGGAAGTAAGTAAATCATGATTTATGTAATAATGATGTCAAGAACAACAAGTCAAAACACCTACGATAAATGAAACGATTTTACCCAAAACGCTTCTTTAACATGGAATTTACAAAAGAACGGGTAATATAATGTCATAAGTGAACCATACATGATATAATAACAATGAATATGATTCTGTAATAAGTCAATGACATTATTTAAATCATTATACAGGAGGATCGGACACATACGAAGCAAATTGGACCTAAGGTAAGGGAAATATCACAATCTCATTTTTATCCAAGATTGTTTATTCGTAAGTATTTACTGGGGTGTATTTTATCATCCACATCCATGTTCCCTCAATATGAAACATTGTTTCCATCCACTTGCAATAGTTTAAATCCAATTTTACCCTTAGGTGAGTTTTTAGTAAAGAATATGAAAGGAATCTTTTGTCGTTTTTTCCGTACGAGGTACTTTTTGACTTTTCCGACAAAAGTACGAAGAATGTTTTTTTTAACTTATACGGCATGAATGGATTTTTAAAACATTGTTTCCAAGAAGCTTCCTTTACAAGTTTTCAAGTTTATTTTTAATCAACTTCTTTTATTTTAAAGTTGTATGACATGTTATGAAAGGAAAAATGTTTTTGAAGAAGAAAGGATATTTTCCTCAAGAATGGAGTTCAAGTGTTTTATCAAAATTATTTTCCATCTAAGATAATAAAGGGTTCTGTTTTTATCCCTATTATTACATTGATTTGACTATGTTGTGATGGAATTATGTTTATGAATTCCTTTATCTTATATGAATGGTTTTATGATGTCATGTTGTTTAAGAATTCCATTTTTATTACATGGGTTATGCAATGATGTATGATTTATGATTTTGTGGAACACATAAGAATGGTATCATTATGAGATGGGTGGGACCTATATCTCCCTCCAATGCATTGGGTAAAGATTTTATATCTCATGAGATAGACATGGCTGGAACGGAAGGTTATTTCGGTTCAGTGATACAGGACTGAAACGAGGAGTGAACTCGGTTCAGAAAGGGACTCTGTCCACTAAGATAGTCTTGGCGATGAGTCATGACTAACAAGAAATGATTTTCCATGATTATGTGTGCATGCCACAAAGTTTCAAGTTTCATGTTATGATTATGGTGATCTCATTTTCACTTCTATGATTTATTCCATGTTATGATATTATGCTCTCTTTTACAGGTTAAGATTTCCAAAAGCTATGTTCTTATGTATATGATGTGATTGATATTTCTTTTGTTTACCCTTACTGAGCATTTGAGCTCACCCTTTTATGTTTTCTTTTCCCCAGGATATAAAGAAAGGTTTTTAGGTAAAAAAAAAGGAAGATCTTTATGGGAGATATTGAAGATCTTTCACCACGATTAGAAGATTACGTTCCGAGTTTCCAAAGACACTAAACTATTACGATCCTTGTGTGTGTGTTTTTGTTATGTACTAAGTATTCCGCAAAAGTAATGTAATGTCCATGTACGATAAGCTTCGGGTCTCTACATGGTTGGTACCTTATCATGACTATATGGAATTCTATCAATATAGTGTATCATTTCTATCATCAAAAGGCAATATTTATTTTCACAAGGGTGAATGGGATGTCTAGGAAAGTAGAGTTGGACCAAAGAATCATGGGATAGGTAGAGTGACATCCCAAATTGATATCCTTTATATGAAGGAATTGAGGATACATGAGGTTGAATTTCCACTTATAGTAGATCATTTTAGGGATTTATTTCCAAAATATTTTGATGGATTACCTCATGATAGTGAGAGGTGGAGTTCTCATTAATTATAGTTTTAAGAGATTCAATGTTATCAATTTATCCTTATATGATGGGAACTACTAAGTTATAAGAGATCAATAGGGAGCTAGAGGACTTGAAATTTAAGGCTTTTATACAACCCAATTCTACAACATGGGTGCTTCTTATTCTTTTTTCCAGGAAGGCAGAAGAGACCTTAGGATATTTATGGATTACTTGTTGGTTTTGAGCACAAAAAAAGTATTTATAGGTTAGTGATATATTTAAATTTCTTTAAAAATAATTGATCGAAACCTAAAGTGAGGATCTTTCTCATCAAATTTATATTTAATTTATTTAATATTTGATGAAATAAATACCCAAGTTTAGGAAAATTATTTTTTAGTTAATGTGATCATATGAAATGACCCTTTACTAATTAATTTTTTTGCACTATGAGGATCCAAGGATAGAATATCTCTAGTGGTTATCCACACATGCTCCTAAGTCTCCAAGAAACACAACTCAATCTTCCAGTGCTATAACAGAGAGTCAAATGTATTTTTTTAATTATTGATCACTCATTCTTTAATCTTGAATAAATATCTCCTACACTTCTCATTATTGAGAGGGATAGAGAAAAAGGAGTTGATAGATAATTCTTTATGTGCAACAATTATCAATTCTAATTTTTTTTATTCTCTACACAATAGACATAATTTTCTATTTAGAAAGCTAGGATTTATATTAAAATATTATTTAATTGGAAACCATACATTAAATAACATTTATTATCTTTAATAAACCCCATGACACATAATAATAATTATATTATTTTTGTTTTGTGGTGTGCACCAACTTGTGAGATAATAAATATTATGTAAATGTTTTGTTAATTAATATTTTTCATCAGACTCGGTCTTCATCTATTGAAACTCTTCTAGAATTTATCAAACAACCGAATAAATATTTTATTCATAAATACATATTTAATAAAAATCTATCAAATAAATATTTATTAAATTATTAAATAATAAAATAAATATTTTATTCACAATATGGTGAATCAATATTTATTTACTCTATGAAATCAATATAACCTAAATAAAATCATTCCTCAAACTTTACAATAGTATTTATTCCACATATTAAACTCAAGTAGAATTTAATCAAGATCAAAGGAAACAATTAGTGTGCTACCCTCTTGGATTCTTTCTCCTTGCCATTAGGTTGTATTTCCTAAAGTCTTTGATTACTATCTAGAAATGGGTCAAAGAACCCAAGAGAAATAACTTAATGTCTTAATGTTGATAACCATATACAAACACACACTATGTAATATAATATCTTTGTCACAATATCTCTTCAAGTAGGATTTACAACCATTTCACCAACCTATATGCTGAATATGTATTTCTATGAATATCTAAGATAAACATTTCATTACATCATGACCATAGAATTTAATGTAATGGTTCTATTCCAATAAAATGGTTGAGTTATCAGTTTCTATAAATATGGAGGGGGACAAATCCTTCCTCAAATTATTCATTTATGACATGTTACTTGTGACACACCCAATGTATCCAACTTCGCTATGAACTATTATGCTCATGGTCTATGAAATATATCTAAGTACATGAGTTTAAACACACATTAATAACATTATTAAAGTCTAAGTACTATCAAACACACTCATGGATTGGGATATACCACGAAAAAAACATGTGTAATTCCTACTGGAAAGCCTATTCTCATAATCTTCTGTCTTGGAGATTACCAAGTAGGAACATCATGAGAAGAAGCTTCATCTACTTATAAGTAATTTCACCTGAAATTCTATGTATCATGTTTCCTATCATAGTTTTTTATCCCGTCAAAATACATTATTTGAGAATATCTTCATATAACATCAAGGTTATCATCATAGTAGGAAACTACTATGAATTTATCAATGCGATGTATAATGTTGGACATTATTACATTAGATTCAAACAGAACAAAAAAAATATATAATTAGATGTTTTATTAATATTCAATACATCAAACATATGTGTAATAAAAGAAAAAATAGTTGGTCCTTAGACACTAACTCCAGAAAACTCCAACTTGGACTAGAACCAACTACCTACAGCTTTCAGTCTGCTAGTCCTCACATGATAGTCATGTTTATATGGAGTCAATAATTTTTAAAGGGGTCCAACACAATGTCTTCTATGTAAATACTTCTCACTAAAACTTTACATCTCTAGGAAAATACCTTAAGATATGATACTTTTGAGTTATGTGCTTCATCCGTTGATGCAACCATGGATCTTTTAGAAGAGACACCACTGTAGTATTTTCATAATTGAATGTGATTGGATCTTTACTACTAGATATCACATCAAGATCTTGGAAGAATTTCCATATCCATACTACTTATTTAGCTATATCAGAAGACTTAATATGCTCGGACTCTATAGTATAATCTGCAACCACAACCTTCTTTGACATCATCCAGCACACAACACCTATATTCAAAGTGAATATGTATCCCATTTTTGACTTCATGTCATCTTGATCAGTTTGGAAATTATAATATGCATATCCTATGATGACTAGTTCCTCGTATCCTCTATAAAATAGGAATATATACATAGTAAGCCTCAGATACTTATGGATAGTATTGAATGACATCCAATGTAGGTCACCTAGATCATATTGATATCTTCCCACCACACTTAATGTGTAAGAGACATGTAGCCAAGTTCATAGTATAACATACATGACTGACCCAATCACTGATGCCTATGGAATACTATCTTTATGTTACATTCTTCATGAGTCTGAGGACATATTTTCCTAGAAAGATAAATTCTATTTGATGTTGGAAACAAACCCCTCTTGGATTATTCCATACTGAATCACTTCTGTATCTTATCAATGTATGTAATTTGACTTAGGCTGAGAAACCTCTTGGATCTGTCATGATGGATATTGATCCTAAGAATATATGATGCCTCTCCCAATTCCTTCATAGAGAATCATTTATTCAACCAAGAATTAACGAACTGTAAGACTGGTATTTATTTTTCCAATGGGTAATATTTCATTAAAATAAACAATTAATAAAATGACTACACTCTCACTAAACATTTTAAAGATACATGACTCACATTTGTTCTTTATAATACATAATTTCATTATGGACTCATAGAAACAAATTTTACATGACTTGGATGCTTTCTTTAATCCATAAATGGATCTTTGAAACTTTAATACCTTGTTGGAATTCTTTGGAGTCAGAAAACTTTCAGGACGTGTCATGTAGAAATCTTCCTGAAGGTTCCCTTTAAGGAATGCTGTTTTGACACCCACTTTTCAAATATCATAATTTGGGAAAGCCTTAATGTCAAGTATAATTCTAATGGATTTCATCATTGAAACTGGTGAAAATGTTTCATCATATTCAATGACATGGTACTATTGAAACCCTTTAGCAAACAGTCATTCTTTATAGGTACTGACTTGAGCTTCCATGTACATTTTCTTCTTGAATAAACATTTGAATATAACATGATTTAAATCCACTAAAAGGTCTACCAAAACCTAGAATTGGTTTTTTTAGATGAAATCCAATTTAGAATTCATGGGTTTTTGCCACATAGAATCATCTGTGCCACTTAGTGCTTCCTTGTTGGTTAGAGGGTCATTATTATCAACTAATAATGAGTCACTATAATTGATTACTAGAAAAACATACCATTATGGTTCTATAAACCCTATAATACTCCTATATAGTAATTTTGTCTCTAGAAGAATTTCTTCTTCCATGGGGCTTTGTGAATTTTTTCCTATGCCAATTCTTTTATATCTTGAGCATGCAATTCATCAAAGTCTATCTCACTCACACTATATATTTTAGAGATAATATCCTCCATAATAAATTTGGCATTCTTACCAACCAAAACCTTTTTTTTATGAAGTATTATACAGTTAGTATCGATTTGATTCTTTGGGAAATACTATGAAGAGGGAATTTTTTCCTTGGAGTGCAAGATTGTTACGTGAAGAGACCTTAACAAATGCTTCACCACCCCACACTTATAATTAATAAAATATATGTCTCTTTATATTAAATAATTGGTATTGTATAATATCCATTTATTTAGTTTTAACTCATCTTATTAATTATTCTACTATTTGTAATGCGTATCCCCAAAAGGATAATAGAAGAATCAAATGATTCATCATTGATATAACCATGTCGAACAAGGTTCAGTTCATCCTTTTACTTATACCATTCTACTAAGGCATATTAGGATGACTGAGTTGAGATAAAATCATGAAATCTTATAGATAATCAATGAAGTCTCGATTAAGATATTCTCCATTATGGTCTGAGAAAATTTTCCTAATCTTCTTACATATATGGTTCTCAACTTCATTATTTTATTCCTAGAATTTACCAATATAATCCGACTTATACCTCATTAGGTAGACGTATCCATATATATTAAAATCATTAGTAAAAAATATGAAGTATGGTATCCACCACTTTCTTCAATAGTAAATGGTCCACACACATCGATATGAACTAATTTAAGGATCTCTTAATCCCTTTAACCATTCCTAATTAATGGTTCTTTAGTCATTTTCCTTATAAAAATGAATGACATACACCAAGTGGTTTTAATTCAAAAGTATCTAAATATCCATCTTAATTTAATTTAGTTAATAAATTTTCACTTACACGACCTAGATGGTGATGCCAAAGTTGGGTGCGGTATGAGTCATATGAAGTAACTTTGTTATCTATTTACATTATTTGGTTCACATAATCAAACACATAAAGACTATTAATTAAATGCGACTTACCATAAAAAATGCTATCTTTATAAAAGAATAAACATTTATTCCCAAATTTGAAAATAAATCCATTTGTATCAAGTCTAGAAACAGAAATAATTCTTTTTATAACTGAAGGAACATAATAAAAACCCTTTTAAACCATGATCATTTTAGCTGGAAAGGTGCGGTGGTTGTACCCAATAGCTATAATAGTAAGTTTAGCTCTATTGGCTACTTGAATATGTACCTCTATATGGCCAATCATTCCAAATCTACTTGGTTCTTGTTTTTTAATACATATGTGATCACCACAAGCTATATCTAATACCAAATTTGTTGAAACACATGAATTACACAAAAAAAAATACAATTGATGCTTCCCATTTTTTATTTATCTGGGTACATGTTTTCTTCTAGTAGCCTCTCTTTACACATGATAAACATACACCATCTTATTCCCTTAATTTTACCTTGATATTTCACTATTTGTAAGGGTTTGAATAATCTTTAGGCTTAAAGATATTCATTTTTCCTTTCTATTTTTTCTCTATAAGGAAGGAATATTTTTCACCCTTCATATCCTTATCTACTAAGTGAAGAAGAGTAAGAAGATCTGTTGGGGACTGCTCAATGTTGTTCACATTAACATTCAATAGAAATATAGAGAATCTCCGAGGGAGTGATTCTAGAATGAGGTAAGTGCCCATTTATTCAGGGAGTTTAAAACATATAACCTCTAAGTTCTCAATATAGAAAATGATATTGGCTACATGAGGCCCATATAGGCTCCCTCCCCAAGCTTTATTTGAAAGAGAACCTCGTAAATCTAAAACCATTCCTTTCTATCTCTCTCGCAATAAAGACCACATAGTTGATGAAGCATGATATACACATCCATGTTTTCATGAGCATACATTATTTCACTAGAAATTGATTAAATTATCAAAAATTGAATGTCAAACACATTGCTCAAATGTTTTTCATAGACAATGAACTCTTCATCACACACTTCATTTGTAGGTGGGTCAGGAATTGATGATTCATACATGTAATATTTTTGTTGAGAGTGTAGCACAACCTGGAGGAATCTAAACCACTCTTGGAATTTACAACCTATTATAAGGTCATATTTTTCATATATTGATCATAGTGATAGTTTGGATGATGAACTTGTATATTTATTTAACAATTGAATAGATCAAATTATTAATGTATTTATTGATTTCAAAATTTGTGATAATTAATAAATTTAATTCCATTTTATTTATTTAATAACACACTATTTTGTCAAATTTCAATATCCCTCACCATTGAACTCATAATTTCTAGTTGCTTTGACATTCTAGTGGAAATGATCCCCTTTAATTTTCCAAAAGATCAAAACTTCAGAAATAAAAACCATAGTAATGTTTTTTGGTAGGTTCTCTTGTCAATTGCGGCCTTGCAACTCCTTGATATATTGAGCGGATTCCCCTATCTTGAAATCATGACTTGACTATTTACAACACACACCTCCAAATTTTTATTGAATATACTTTATCCGTTAAACACAATAAATTTTTGGTTAAGTCAACACAACACTATCTTGTGAACTCCCTGATAAAATTATGTTTCCCTAATTTGGGAATGTACTACACTTAATTATATGGTTTCATTCCAAATTAAGTAAGAGAAGGATTAGTCTGACTTAATATTTAATTGAGTTATTTTAATTTAATATTAATACATTTTATTTGGTTTTATCCTTTACATGACTTTTTAATATTAAGGGGATGTTACTTAATTAATTAACCATGTTGGATAAAACATTTTTGCATAATTAAATTATTTAATTTTTTCTTTGCACATTAATTCATTTATTTATGTGATCATGAACTTGTATCGATAAAATAAATAATTTCATAGGCAGAAATAAATAAATAATTAATTTAACAATTCACAAGACTTTCCAAATGGTTTATTTAATAAGGAGACATTAAATCTACTTTTAACCTAGGGGAAATAACTCTTATGGTATGTCTTTTCATGAGTTATAACATTCCACCTGTCCACTAATATGTAACATGGGTTGACATTATTATGGTTCCATCTTGAACCTCTTCCACAATCCTTGGGTTTCTCTATTAATTACAAATATTTATTACTCATACACATGTGAGGGGAACCAAATGAATTGTTAGAGGTGATTATATAGATATCTTTGGACATGAAAGTACTACAAAATAATGGAGGGAGGTATAACTCATTGGACATCATTTAATTTAATTTTAAATAATTTAAAACTCATTAAATAAATAAATTAAAACTTCCAACAGATACATATGTTTTGGTAATGCTCACAAATGGTCAAACATGCAATGAATACATGAAAGTAAATGGATATCAATCATTTAATTATGTGCTATTTTATCATTTAAGATAAAAAACATGAATTAATTAATGAATATATTCCCTTTTATCATAATAATCATATGATCATATTTAGTGATAACCATCATTAATGGAATTCATTGAAAATAAACAGATGAACCAATAATGATATATTAATTAAAACAAATTAATTAAGAATTAAAAATTATTTAAAACCATTATTAAATTATCAAACACACAACAATGCTCTAATCAATAAAATATGATTTTAATGCTAAAAATTTCAAATTTAATGAAATTTTAATTTTTTTCCTTAACGGGAGACTACACGACGTGTATATCCACCTATACTCTATGTAACTTGATTTTCATATATCCAAGTCGCATTCTTGGGGCTTCAGTGTGTTAACTCATCCCCACTACAGGTGTGTGCTTTCTTGCTATACACCATGTATCCACTTTCCTTGTGTCATGTTGTCTTGGTTAACACATGATGTTCAATAAAAGCACTGTGTGTAATTAATTGTTCAGTACATCTAGACATAATAAGCATGGGTATGTAGTGTGTTCTCCGGAAACACGCCATATTACTCGAGCATATAGGCTAATGATTTGGAACTTGTTGATATAATCTCTGATCATTCTTCAATTGTTCTTAAACCTCTAAGAAAATGAAGCACTTAATTAACATTACTAATATGCTGATAATATGTTAATTCAAATCATATTAAGGAACAAATTAAATGAAATTAAAAATCAAGGCATAATTGTGAATAGATAAAAAATAAAATAAATAATAATAAATTTAAACGTGATAACTATAATACCACTTATCACTTCAAGGAAAAGAAAAATCAAGTGGAGGTTAGCGATATATTAAAATTTATTTTTATAATAATTTCCTAAAACCAAGTGCGATGATATTGCATGTAAAATTTATAATTAATTTATTTAATATTTTAAGAAATAAATAGCTAGGATTAGGAATTTTCTTCATTAGTGAATGTTGATCATCTAAAAATACACATTCAGATTACATTTGTTGCACTGTGAAGATCCTAGGATAGAATCCCTCTAGCAGTGATCCACACATTCTCTTATGATCTCCAAGAAACACCAGTCGATCTCTGGGTGATAGCCCACCAATTCGAATGTATTGTGTTGTTCGTTCTTGATTTCTCGTTCTTGGGTATTGAAGAAATATATCTTTCACTTCTTGTTCTTGAGAGGGAGAGAGGAGGAGGAATTGAGAGAGAATTTATTGTGCACAAAAATTCTCTATTCTCCATTTTTCATGCTCTATATAATAGACGTAATCATCTATTTATAAAGTTAGGATTTAAGTTAAAATATTATTTAATTACATACCAACCATTAAATAACATTTATTAACTTTAATAAACCCCATTCCACATAATAATAATTATATTATAATTATTTTGTGGCGTGTTCCAACTTGCGCAATAACAAATTTTATGTAATGGTCTTTTTAATTAATATTTGTTACCAGACTCAGTCTTGGACCATTAAAAATCCTCTTTAATTTATTGAACAACCAAATAAATATTTTATTCATAAATTAATATTTTATTCACAATATAGTTAATAAATATTTATAAAATACTCAATAAATAAAATAAATATTTAATCAAAAGCAGGTGGAATGATATTTTTTAATTTATGTGATCAATGTAACTTGAAAAAAATCATTCATTGGACACAAGAATAATATTTTTTACTTTAATTAAACTCAAATAGAATTTAATCAAGATCAATAGAAACACATAGCGTGTGACCCTCTAGGATTATTTCTCATTCACATTAGGTGGACTTTCCTAAATCCCAATATTATTGTCTAGTAATGGGTCAAGTAAACTTAGAGAAATAACTTAATGTCTCAACACTGAAAACCACATACAAAAACATACTATGTAATATAATACATTTTTTCACAATATCTAATCAATAAGGTTTCACATTCATGTCACCAACCAATATTCTTGATATGTATTTTTTTGAATATCTAAAATAAACACGTCATTGCACCATGTCAATGGAATTTACCGTGACGGTTTTATTCCAATCAAAGGGTCAAGATATCAGCTTCTATAAATATGGAAAGGAAAATCCCTTCCTCAACATATTCATTAATGATATGTCACTCATGACACACCAAACATATCCAACTTCACCATGAACTATTATTGTCATGTTTTATAAATGAAATCTAAGTACACAAGTTGAAACAAAAATTAATAATAATATTAAATTCTAAGGACCATCAAACATGCTCATAGATAGGAATATCTGATGACACCAAAACATGGGGAATCTCTATTGGTGGGTCCATTCTTATAATCTCCTTTCGTGGAAATTACTAGGTGAAAACTTCATGAGAATAATCCTCATCTACATATTAGTACTCACACATGACATTCTATGTAATACGTGTCACATCATAGTACCTTATTCAACCGCATAAAATTATTTGACAACATCATCATAGCACATTAGGGTTCTCATCATAACACAGAACTGCTGTTAACTTATCAATGTAATATATAATCTAAGAAATTATTACAATAGTGTCATGCATACCAATGAAAAATATATAATAAGAAGTTTTATTAATATTCAATACATAGAATATACATGTAATCAAAGTAAAAATAGTTAGTCCTAGGACTCAAACTACAACATTATTGATGGTTGAACTAGAATGTATTTGAGAACCTGTATCAATTTCCATGAATAGATGATATTTTTGACCATCTATAAGTAGCTATAGTATTATAAAATATTTATCTAAGGCCATGTTATAACTAGTTTCATTTTATACATTCATACATACCGAATACAACATATCATATTGGGAACAATATTTATAGTATTTAGTTATTCAATTCATTATGACGAACAAGCTAACCCTCTTTATTGCCTTGATGAATTGTGTTTTCCAATCGTACCTAGATTACATTATTGTGGTTCTTGTGGAAGAAATCATTATATACTCACAGAATCAACACAATATTTATAAACACCATGATATCATTTTAAGTACACTGATAGAGAATAGGTTGTATTCAAAACTAATGAAATTCCACTTCTTGATTAACATGGTTCACTTCTTGGGTCATATTATATCATAATGATATGTATCTGTTGAACTAGAGAAGGTGAGGTCTATATTTTCTAGGTAACATCCCAAGAAAATTTTTGATGCATGCTGTTTCATGGGATGGATATATATTTTAGGAATTTTATACACTATTTATACAGTATTTCAGCACTTATTACAAGATTTACCAAGAAGGGTGACACGTTTATCTGGTGTTAATCATAAGAGAATTATTTTCTATATTTTGAGGGGAAACTTACCACCTCCCCTATCCTAAACCCACTTGATCCTGGAAGAGTTTATACCATGTTTTTTTATTCACTAGGCATTAGAATAGTTGTAGTTATGATGTAGGAAGACCAATTTTTTCTATATAGGTATCAATAGTTAATTATCCATATGTATAAGTACATGATTCAAGATCTAAAATTAGCAAAAATTGTCAATGAATTATGTTTATAGAGACACTATTTTCGGTAAGAGTTTTTATGTGTTTATATGGATCACAAAAAGCCTCAAATATATATTTACATATCATGATTTGAACCTCAGACAATGGAAACAAGTCAAATACCTTCAGTCCTTCAATGTTGATCTTGTATATACATATGGAAATAGAAATGTAGTTTCCAATTTTCCGATCTGAAAAAAAAAGACACAAGATATTTAAGATTCTAGTGATGAATGTGGGTTAATTAATATTCTTTCTGAGATGAATCTAGAGGTTTTGGAGAGTCAAGAGTGGCATTTTCTTATATCCTTGGTGGTAGCCTCATCACTTATGTATAGAATTAAGAGTATGTAGTTTTTATATCCAAAAGTTTTAGTCCTATGGGATAGTATTTCAAGTCCGTAACCACTGCCAATTTGGCCAGTTGATGGAATGATATATCAATTATACATGGCTATATCTTGGATCATACAGATATGTTAGAGGAATTGGATGTGAGAATACCATGATTCATAATGGGAAGTGCACCCAGGGATTTCAAATAAGTATAGTGATATGCGCTACTATAATTGGTGGCCTGGGATGACAGATAGGATTGTTAGTTTTATCACCAGGTGTTCCACCTATCACTAGGTAAAGGCAGAACATCAGAAACCAGATTGGATGATACATCCATTACTAGTTAATGAGATGAAGTTTCAATGTATTTTGGTATTGGTTTACTGAGGTCTCCTCAAGGTAGTGACATAGTTTGGGCAGTCATGGATATACAAAGAAAAGTAGCCCACTTTCTTTCTATATAAGGTAATTTCTCAATTGATGAGCTGGAAAGACTATACCTCCATGAGATTATATGCCTATATGGGGTCCCTCATAATATCATATATGATAGGTATTATCAAGTTTTTTCAGTGTTTTGGAAGGGTTTATAGAAATTTCTTTGTACACAGGTACATCTGAGTACAAATTACCACACTCAGACCAACAGTTAGTTATAATGGATGATATAAGTTTTATAGGACATTCTTTAAGAAAATTTCCATGATTTCGAGGGTTTGTGGGAAAATATATCTAGCTTTTAGAGTTCTCATACAATTAAAGATATCAATAGACCATACAGATGGATCCTTAATAGGCCTTATATGGTAGGCCATGACGATCCCATTTGTGGTGGCTAGAGGTAAGAGAGGCAACATTTCACAGAACTCATATAATTTAGTAGACTTTAATGTACCGATATATTATCAGGAAGTGTATGACAACTGATCAGAATAAAAAAGAAATTTTATGTTGGTCACCATAAATGATCTCTAGATTTTGACAACGTGGATCATTTTTTCATGCATATTTCCCGTTGAATGGGTTATAAATGGATAAAGAGGCAAGGGAAGCTGGCTCCTAGGTTCGTAAGACATTTCACGATCATGGAGAGAGTCAGACTGATAGCCTGTAATTTACTATTACCTGAAATGTACCATGAAATAGATGACATCTTCCATGTTTCACATCTTCTCCATCCCCATTCCGACTCATCACATACTTTTTATCCAAAGGATTTAGAATTAGAAGAAGATGATTATTTTAATGAGCATACCATTAAAAATGTTGATCAAAGAATGGAAAATTATTGAGGTAGTTCTATCCCTTTCATATAGGTACAATGGAAATAATGTCAAGTACATGATAGCATTTGGGAGTGGGAGTCCGATGTATGTGCCCAGTGGATGGTGTAATTATCAGATGATATTTTACCACCCTTGGAAAGAAAAACTGCGGAAAATTTCTTTCAAGGGGGAAGACTATAATAGCTCATGTTTTGTTTGATGTATGAAAACATTTAATTTCAGTTTTATTCTTTGTTTTTATCCTTTTATGAATGACTAATAATATTATAAATGGAAAAAGGGTTCCTAGGGAATGTTTAGAGACATGAATTTTGGAGGAAATTACTGGTCAACACAGTTCTTAAAAACCATGCAACTTAGTTTGAAGAGTTAGACAAACCATGTGGGTTAGTGCATGACTCTTTAAAGGGGAGCATATGGTCTACACACAGTTTTTCTAATTGCACACTATAGACTATTTGGGGAGTCTTCCTTGGGTTGAGGAGGATGGAGGGGAAGATCATGGTTAGATAAATCGTCCTCCCTAACTAGTGAGACTTTTTGATATCCCTAGTGGATGATACCTCAAAACCAACCACCCAATTAGGGTTTGTTCATCATTATAATATTATTGAATTATACTATTATTAAATAAGACACCATTATGTTGTGATTTACATGACCTTTACCAAGGGAAGACACTATTTTAATTAAGTGAATTCATAAACCATTAAATGGAAAGTATATATATTTATATATAAATATCACATGGTGTTGATAAATTATTATTTAATTAGAAATTGGTTTCATGTCCTTATAGTCCTTGTCACTTTTTATGAAAGGTGTTGGAATGAACCTAAGTAAATTGTATATGGAATAATTATGAAATGACCTATGATGAATTAAGAAATATATGAAATGAGTGTATGATTCCTATTATATATTGAACTTTTTTATATTTATATGAATGTTCATACTTGATCCTACCTTAGATTCCTGATGGAATTACTTGATCAATTAGAGGGTCCATTCGAATTTATTGAGCTATTTGCCAAGGGAGATACCCACCTCTAAACTCGATTCTTTTCTAATTAAGTGACCTACATTTTGTTGTACCAATGATTCAATTAGATGTCCTTATAGATATTTTAATGACTTGAATGCACTCCTTGGATTTATCATGATGCCTTAGGACATGTGCGTCCATGAATTATTCTCCTTGGGCTCCAATCATTCTTAGACCACGATTTAATTTACACTTGATGCATGGAATTAGTTAGAGATATTACTAGTGTTATGAATTTTTTCCACCCCTTGGATTAAAATTATCCATTATTACATGGATTCATGGTTTTGTACCATGATCTATCGTAAACTTATAAATTCATGGTTTACTTGATTCTTCTTGGATCATTTTTACTATAATTTTATCTTTATTACTCCCATGGTCAATTGTGTTATCTTCTCTAATCACATGAATGAATAATTTAATGAACACATTAGAAAAGACACCCAACCTATGTTTAATCATGTATGGTCATCTAGGTTACCCATGAGGATCCTAAGTTCGATATGAGTTATATTTATTCCTTATTTTAATTTGATATACCTACACACTATTATAGTTTATATACATAGGATGGATTTGTATAGGCATCGCTGGTGGTGTCCTACTAAATTTATCAAACACCATATCTAGGACTTTTATAGTACCTAGGAATGTTATATGATTACATGTGTGGACAAGAGGAAGCATCCATTTATGGATGTCTAACTTATTATATTAGGATGGGTGTTTGGTAGTAGACGATTGAGAAGATGCCTGTGAGTTTTGGATAGTTTTTGGTCTTTTTGACTCATTCTAATCTACGTGATGCCATGTATGCATGTTATTTTGTATATACATGACATAATTATTTCATATGGTACTATTTTATCTTGTTATTTGATTATTTATGGATCATATGTTTAGGTTTATTCCATTGTGTTATTTATTATTACTACTTTCATCATTCATTATACCCTATTTACTATTATGTTCCACTCTAATCTGTCACGACCCATCCTCGGGGCCCGTGCCATGACTACCCCAAGCCCGCCTTCCATAGGCCAGGGGCTGGCGACTAGCACCAAGGCGTAAATCCTGAAAAAAAGGGAAGGCATTGCCTTTGAAAAGTAAACAAGCACCACAGAGTAAGCAAGCGGAAAAGTAAACACTAGGTAAAAACGGTACAAGCTGTGCTGAAAGTAAAAGGGGCCGGAAATACAAGCCCAACTGTAAAGTACAACTGAAAGGAAAAACAGTAACTGAAAGGAAAAACTGCAGCGTCGAGCCGTCCTCTGGAAGTCCCACCAGAAGGGTGGGTACAGATAGCCTCCACTGCTCCTCGGGTCCACCTGACCGCTCCGAGTACGTCCCGCCCAGTGGTCCACCTCCAGGTACCGTCCTGCTCCGCACGCCTCCACCACGATCAGCGCTGTTCGTCGTCTGCAACCAACACAATGTAGTGCGGGCATAGCCCGTGCAGGGGTGAGTATAAGCTACTCAGTAAGGACCCCGAGACCCCCGAAGGTCTCCCGAAATCCACAAAGGATAATCCAAAAAGGAAAGATACAATCATGAAGTAACATCTGACACAGCTTAGGTATATACCCATACATATACCTAAGTCATCAACTCCCGTTCGGCTCCAACGTCCGATCCCAAGCACAACCCAGTCCACACAGGAAAGAAAAACGTATACCCACACAGGATAGCTCAACACAATCCACAAAGGATAGTAAACAGTAAATCCACACAGGATAGCTCAACATAATCCACGAAGGAGAGTAAACAGTAAATCCACACAGGATAGCTCAACACAATCCACAAAGGAGAGTAAACAGTAAATCCACACAGGATAGCTCAACACAATCCACAAAGGAGAGTAAACAGTAAATCCACATAGGATAGCTCGACACAAGATTCAGCCCACACAGGTATACTTCTTCGGATGACGATAAAGATGATCACTGATCCATCTAAGTCGTCGGACCCATGAAGGATCGATAGGTAACTAACTCCCGCAATGACCCACACAGGATCGGACCCACACAGGATCGGGCCCACAAAGGACTGGGCCCACGCAGGACCTGTAGGCGCTGGCTCACACAGAACCGCTGAGCGCTGACGCACACAGGATCAGACCCACAGAGGATCGGGCCCACACAGGACCTGTAGAACTGATCCATGTAGGATCGCTGAGTGTCGTAGTCGTCGCAGTCCACTGAGGATCTCTGCACAGTCGTCGCCGTAGTCCACTGAGGATCTCTGCACGGTCGTCGTCGGAGTCCACGGAGGATCTCTGCACAGTCTTCGCTGTCGAGGAAGCAGTCACAGCCAGCACTAGGGTTCCCGCACACAGAAAGCTCGTTCGGGAGGGTCCGCTCCACGAGCCGAGAGGCTGATACATCAACTGACACAAAGTCCGAAGTTGATGTATCCAAAAGTTCTGTGTCGTCAACATGAACTCAACGTCGTAGACGGCGCGTCAATCAGACGCCCGGTCTGAGAGTTATTGGCCTTTTCGTCCCAGGGGCCCGGTTGATTTTTAAGGAAAATCCAACCCGACCGTACTCCACCTGCGTCCAAACCTCGGGCGGAGTGAGCCAAAAGATCCGTCTCGCAAAGAGGAATTCAGCAAAGCTGACGGTACGTCAATCGGACGTCCGTAGCTCAAGATATGAGCGTTTCCGCTTCGAAGGCCCGGTTGGTTTCGTGCACGAACCAACCCGGACAAACTCAAAGTATTCCGAAACCTTGAGTGCGATATACCGAAACGACCGTCTCGATCCAAGGATCGCGTTTCCACTGACGACGAGTGGTTTGGAGGCCCATAGCTCAAGTTACAGGCGTTTGAACAAAAACCGTTCGAAGACGGGGGGTTCGGGCCCGGGCCGACCCGGCCCGACCCCCCTGGGTCGGCCAAACCGGGTCGACCCGAACCGGTCCGGTCCGGCCAGGGCGCGGCCTGGCCGGTTGGACCGGCCAGGCTCGGTTCGGCCGAGCGGCCGAAAGGCCAAGGCGCCGCGGGGCGCTGCCCCCGCGGCCTGGTGGTGCCGCGGCCCCCCGCGTGTGGCCGCGCTGAGTCAAGGACGCGGGTTTGCCGTGTCCGAGTGCACTGAACAAGCGTGGCCGTGGGTCCGTGGGTGACGCTGCCGCCGCGGCATCAGCCGCCGCGGCCTGTCCGGCGGCGCGCCGGGGCGTCGCCGCTCCCGGCTGCCGGCGCCGCCGCGCCGGTGATCCGCGCCGCCGGCGTGTTCCACGGGCCACCGGAATCGCTCCAGTGGTCCGATTTTGTTCCCGTCTGTGCCGATGCTCCTCCCGGGACTCGTTCTTCACTACAGGATAATCAAACTTCCGTTGCGGCACGTTCTGTCGTCGCCCGTCAAATCCGCACAAGAACGAAGAACGGCGGAGGGTTGTCGGGCCGTGTTCATTTGGCCCACACCCTCCGCGTTAGATATAAACAACGGGAGAATTTTTATTCTACACAGGAAACAAAAATTTTAATAAAATTAAAAATTGTTTACAAATACGGTTCTTTAACCTTTTAAAGAAACATTTACGGGAATAATAAAAAGGGGTAATTCCAAAATAATTCCCTACCTCGGAGTCGTCGCGCGTGAGCGTTCTTTGCGGAATTGCTCGTCGCGGAAGAGGAGGATCGTCACGTCATCGCGGGAAGGCATCGCGTCATCGCGGAATCCGGTGTTCAGTTGGTGAACTCAACGGACCGAGAACAACAGATTTAAATTATAAATAATTAAATCTGTGTTTCGTTTTAAACCAAAAAGAACTTTTAGAAGAAACCCGAAATCACTCACCTCAAACGGTTGGTGATCGGAGATCGGGGCGGGGAAGAACATAACGGATTGGGCGTCCACGATTTCCGTGGATGACAGCGTTCTTCGCGTTCTTCGTGTTCTTCGCGTTCTTCACGAAGGAGAAAGAAGATACAAGGATTCTGTCAAATCCTCTCAACGCACAAATAACCAGAGGTCATGCGTTGGCCTTATTTTATTATTACACCAACAAATTGAAAACTGGTTAAGAAACGATTGAATTAATTCCTTGAATTAATTTGACAAAAGAAACTGCCCATTTAATTCACGAAATAAACCACCCAATTAAATGGTCTGTTAAGAAATTAAGAAAACGCATCAGTTGACTTTCATAATGACGGGTTTTTGCGGGTGCGTTACTTAGCGGAAAGAAGCGGCGGGGCTCGTGCAGGCCCCACCTCACAAATATCCTACCGAGGGGGTAGGATATTTCTGGATAGCATCTTATCCGGATCAACTCAGTTTAAGCCGTCTTTAAGTGGCTTCAAGTGGCTTCCAAGTGGCTTAAGTGAAATAAAATAAAGTTGTCGTAAAATTATTTTATTTCTTAACTTTAAGCCCAAAAATTAAAAACCACACCCGAGCAAACGCAACTCCGGAAGAGGCGTTTCTAAGTGAATACCAGCGCTGCAATTTCATCGGTGCCCTCAAAATTCGATTCCGGGCACCGGTTCAAAAGTTAGAAAAACCCGCTCGTCCGTTCACTGAACGTACCCGAGCCAAACTTCAGAAAATGATTCCGGGCACACCGGGCCTCGGAATCAGGTGCCGTCAGAAACTGCGCTCTTGTAAAATTCCAAAAAAAATTAAAGAAAAAATTTCCTTGAAATTTACGGGTCTTTACATTACTCCCACCTCAGGGCTTTACGTCCCCGTAAAGATACATCATAAACTAGGGAAACAAATGTGGGTACTGAACACGCATCTGAGCCTCCCGCTCCCATGTGCTCTCCTGGAGGTTCCCATGCTGCCATCTGATGCACACAAGAGGAATTGATCGCCCACGTAGGACCTGCTCCTGTCGATCCTCTATCTCCACTGGGACCTCCGCAAAAGTCTCCCCATCATCCACGTCTAGCTCCCCATAGTCAATGATGTGCGTCGGGTCGTGCACGTATCTCCTCAGCTGAGATACGTGGAAGACGTCGTGCACCCGGTGCAACTGAGGTGGAAGATCCAGACGATAAGCCTCCCCGCCAATCCTACTGAGGACCTGGAAAGGCCCGATGAAGCGTGGAGAAAACTTGCCACCTCGGCCAAATCTCCGCAAACCACGTCGCGGTGAGACCCACAAGAAGACGTGGTCGCCATCCTCGAACTCTAGTGGCCTACGCCTCCTATTAGCATATGACCTCTGCCGGCTCTGAGCTGTCCTCATCCGCTCCTGGATGACCTGGATCTTCTCTGTCGTGGCCTGGACCATCTCTGGTCCCACAAGTGCTGACTCCCCAGGGTCTGTCCAGAACAAAGGAGATCTGCAAGGCCTGCCGTACAACGCCTCGTATGGTTCCATCCCAATGGTGGAGTGGTAGCTGTTGTTGTACGTGAACTCCACCAAGGGTAGGTGGTTGTCCCAACTACGACCAAAGTCGAGGACACATGCGCGGAGCATGTCCTCGAGAGTCTGAATGGTCCTCTCCGTCTGACCATCCGTCTGAGGGTGAAAGGCGGTGCTCAGACGTAGCCGCGTCCCGAACGCCTCCTGCAACCCCTTCCAAATCCGGGAAGTAAAGCGAGCGTCCTGATCGGAGATGATAGTCGATGGAACACCGTGAAGACATACAATCTCCTGAACGTAGAGACGCCCCAAGCTCTCCACTGAGCCCTGATCTCGGATGGGTAAGAAGTGTGCCGACTTGGTGAGTCGGTCAACAATCACCCAAATGGAGTCGTGACCTCTGGAAGTGTGTGGAAGTCCAGTCACGAAGTCCATAGATATCCCATCCCATTTCCACTCTGGGACCTCCAAGGGTTGTACCAAGCCTGCTGGTACCTGATGCTCTGCCTTCACCTGCTGGCAGGTGAGGCACCATGAAACGAACTCTACCACATCCTTCTTCATTCCCAACCACCAGTGCTGTCGTCTGAGATCGTGGTACATCTTCGCCACTCCAGGATGTACCGCCAGAGGATAAGTGTGAAACTCCCTTAGCACCTCCTCTCGTAAAGCGACTGGTACCAAGTTACGTCCTCTGAAAAGGACGTCGTGCTCTGCTCCAAGGGAGAATCCATCAGGTGCCTGTCCCGAGGATATCTGCGCACGCCGCGTCTCACAGTCAGCATCCTCACGCTGTGCCCCTCTGACCCGCTGCAAAAGTGGGGGAGAGATGGTGAGAGACTGAAGGAAGACTGCTCCGTCTCTATCCACGAAGGATATCTACAAAGCGGCTAGCTGCTCTGTCGCCTCCTCAAGTAGCTGGATGCCCGTCCTCCTGCTGAGGGCATCGGCTACCACGTTCCCCTTCCCAGGAGTATAGACTATCTCAAAGTCATAGTCCTGGAGGAACTCGAGCCATCGCCGATGTCTCAGGTTCAGGTCCTTCTGAGAGAAGATGTACCTGAGACTCTGGTGGTCAGAAAAGACTGTAAAGCGCTCTCCCATCAGATAGTGCCGCCTTGTCTTCAGAGCGAAGACCACTGCTGCTAAATCCAGGTCATGGGTAGCGTAGTTCTGCTCATGCGGCCTCAACTGACATGATCCGTAGGCAATCACGGCCCGATCCTGCATCAGGACACACCTGAGTCCGGTCCTTGATGCATCGTAGTAGACTACGTATCCAACTCCCTCCTCAGGCAACCTCAAGATAGGTGCGCTGGTCAATCTCTGCCTCAGCTCCTGGAAGCTCTGCTGACATCTATCTAACCACATGAAGGGTTTCCCCTTCTTTGTCAACACTGAGAGTGGCGCCGCAACTCTGGAGAAGTCCGGCACAAATATCCGATAGTATCCAGCTAGACCGAAGAAACTCCGCACCTCCGTCATGCTCCTGGGTGGCTCCCAAGCTAGAACTGCCTCGATCTTCGCGGGATCCACTGCAACTCCCGCCTCAGAAATGATGTGCCCCAAGAAGTGGACCTCACGTAACCAGAACTGGAACTTCGAGATCTTTCCATAAAGCTGGTTCTCTCGGAGTGTGTCTAGTACAACCCGCAAGTGGTAGGCGTGCTCCTCCTCCATGGTTGAGTACACCAAAATTTCGTCGATAAAGACCATGACAAATCGATCGAGGTATGGCTGGAAGATCCTGTTCATGAGGATCATGAACACTGCTGGAGCATTGGTTACGCTAAAAGGCGTAACCAAGAACTCATAGTGGCTATACCGACACCTGAAGGTCGTCTTCTTCACATCCTCGTCTCGAACTCTGAGCTGATGATAGCCTGACCTAAGGTCTATCTTCGAGAACCACCATGCTCCCTTGAGCTGGTCGAAGAGATCATCAATCCTGGGTAGCGGATACTTGTTCCTCACTGTCACCTGGTTTAGGCGACGATAGTCGACACACAGTCGCAAGCTCCCGTCCGCCTTCTTGGCGAACAAAATCGGGGAAGCCCAGGGTGAAACACTGGGTCAGATGAACCCCTTGCCCTGCAAGTCCTGCAACTGTACCCGTAGCTCTCGAAGCTCAGCGGGGGCCATTCGATATGCTGGAGTGGATATCGGGGCTATCCCGGGGTACAGATCAATATAAAAGTCTACCTCTCTGCGAGGAGGTCACCCTGGAACGTCGTCGGGGAAGAAGTCCGCATACTGATCCACCACTGCAGGAAAACCGGGACTCTGCACGTCAACTGCTCCAAGGATGAGGCTAGCCAACTGATGAGTGATGGGTTTTCCTCTCCTCTACAGGAGTCTATCCTGTGCTGCTAAGGCTCCCTTCTCACTGGTGAAGGTGAACCTGCTCCCGTCGGTGCGCACACATCGCACCTTGCGCCTAATGCCGTCAATCTGTGCATGGACCGTAGATAACCAATCCATGCCCAAGATGACGTCGTAAGGCCTCGACGCTGCTACAAGAAGATCGCAGCCGAAGCTCTCACCTCCTAGAGTAAGCTCACACTGCCGGCACCAGTGCGTAATCGTCGAGTCTGCTCCCGTAGGAGTCTCTAGCCGTAAGGATCGAGCCAACGGCTCTGTCGGAATCTCCGAGCTCCAAAGAAGGGTAGTGGCTATGAAAGAGTGACTCGCTCATGTGTCTATAAGAACTGCAGCAAGGGTGGAATAGACACAGACCGTACCTCGAATCATCTCTGGCACACTGTGGTCGTAGGCCTCCGCTGCCTGGAGCTGTTCCTGTCTCTACCCGCCAGCTCCCTGTGGTCGGGGCGGACCTCCTGGTGGTGGTGGTGGCAGAGCCTCAAAGCGTCGCCCACCACCTGCTGCTCGTCCAGCTCCTCTTCCTCTTCCGCCTCCTCCCTGCGGACCGACACGGTAGACCCTCTGCCTTTGCCTGGGTGGCCCCTCCACCGTCTGCTGCCCCTTGGTACGACGGGTCGTGCAGTCACGAGCCATGTGGCCCTGCCCGCCGCACTCATAGCACTGTCTGCCTCTCAGAAGACTAGCTCCGCGCTGTGTGCCCTGCACTGCTGAGCCAGTGTCCCGAGGTCGTCTGCCGGAAGCCCTGGTCCGCCTGGAACCCTGAGTCATCCGTCGGCTACATGCTGCCGAAGACTCCCCCACCTGCCGCCCTGCTGTAGGTCTCGCTGTAGACTCATCCAGAAAGCTCTCGATCAGAAGGGCTCGCTCCAGCACTCCTTCCTGGGTCGGGATGCTAGGGAGATCAGCGTTGCCCTGATCTCGTGTCTCAATCCCTGCTCGAAGGTCCAGGCCCAGAAGAAGGGGTCCCGTACCATGTCTGTCGAGTAGCGAGAAAGGTCGGTGAACCTCACCGCGTACTGGGCGACCGTCAAGCTGCCCTGCCGCAGCTGAAGAAGCTCCTGAATGCGCACCGCACGGAGGGTGGCCAGGACGAACTCTGAGTGGAAGAGGCTCTCGAAGTCCGTCCAGATGAGGGAGGCCTCATCGTGTACCTGGAGCATCAATCTCCACCATCGCCCTGCTGCTGCGTGCAGTAGGCTCGCCGCGAGGATCACCATGAGGTCTGCTGGTGTCCTCACTAGCCTGAAAACTCGGACGACCGCCTCCAGCCAGTCCTCGGCGGCCTGGGGGTCCGTCTCCCCATGGAACCTGGGTGTTCTCTGGCGCTGGAACTCGTGCAGAGCTCTAAGGCGTCGTGCATCCTCAGCGGTCGGCGCTGGAAGCATCGGGGTATCGGCGGGTAAAGGTACTGCCGGTGCCTCTACTGTCAACGGGCCCTGTACTGAGGCCTCGTCGCTCGGTGGGCTGTCGTCGCACTCTACTCTCGGAACCCTAGCTGGCTGCCATCGTGGGGCCATCCTGAAAAGGAAACAAGTGCGCTACGGTCAGAACAGTACACCTGGTGAGCTGACACAAGTAATCACAAAGAAAACTTGAAACACACATGCAATCAATGTTTTCATGCATTAAGTCGGAAATCAGAAGTCAGGGTCCTGGTGTACAGATACGTCGGCCGCCGCACCAACACTAGACTCCCTAGACTGATAACCACACTCAATATGCTAAAAACTATCGCTTCACACAGATGAAAGATCAGAGTCTGCGGTAGAACCGACCACCTCTGATACCAATTTTGTCACGACCCGTCCTCGGGGCCCGTGCCGTGACTACCCCAAGCCCGCCTTCCATAGGCCAGGGGCTGGCGACTAGCACCAAGGCATAAATCCCGAAAAAAATAGAAGGCATTTCCTTTGAAAAGTAAACAAGCACCACAGAGTAAGCAAGAGGAAAAGTAAAAACTAGGTAAAAATGGTACAAGCTGTGCTGAAAGTAAAAGGGGCCGAAAATACAAGCCCAATTGTAAAGTACAACTGAAAGGAAAAACAACAACTAAAAGGAAAAACTGCAGCATCGAGCCGTCCTCTGGAAGTCCCACCTGAAGGGTGGGTACAGATAGCCTCCACTGCTCCTTGGGTCCACCTGACCGCTCCGAGTACGTCCCGCCCAGTGGTCCACCTCCAGGTACCGTCCTGCTCCGCACGCCTCCACCACGATCAGCGCTGTCCTTCGTCTGCAACCAACACAACGTAGTGTGGGCATAGCCCATGCAGGGGTGAGTATAAGCTACTCAGTAGGGACCCCGAGACCCCCAAAGGTCTACCGAAATCCACAAAGGATAATCAACAAAGGAAAGATACAATCACGAAGTAACATCTTACACAGCTAAGGTATATGCCCATACATATACCTAAGTCATCAAATCCCGTTCGGATCCAATGTACGAGCCCTAGCACAACCCAGTCCACACAGGAAAGCAAAACGTATACCCACACAGGATAGCTCAACACAATCGACAAAGGAGAGTAAATAGTAAATCCACACAGGATATCTCAACACAATCCACAAAGGAGAGTAAACAGTAAATCCACACAGGATAGCTCAACACAATCCACAAAGGAGAGTAAATAGTAAATCCACACAGGAGAGCTCAACACAATCCACAAAAAAGAGTAAACAGTAAATCCACACAGGATAACTCGACACAAGATTCAGCCCACACAGGTATACTTCTTCGGATGACGATAAAGATGATCACTGATCCATCTAAGTTGTCGGACCCACGAAGGATCGATAGGTAACTACCCCCGAAATGACCCACACAGGATCAGACCCACACAGGATCAGGCCCACACAGGATCGGGCCCACGTAGGACCTGTAGGCGCTGGCTCACACAGAACCGCTGAGCGCTGACCCACACAAGATCGGACCCACACAGGATCGGGCCCACACAGGACCTGTAGCACTGATCCACGTAGGATCGCTGAGTGCCGTAGTCGTCGCAGTCCACTGAGGATCTCTGCACAGTCGTCGCCGCAGTCCACTGAGGATCTCTGCACAGTCGTCGTCGGAGTCCACAGAGGATCTCTGCACAGTCGTCGCTGTCGAGGAAGCAGTCACAGCCAGCACTAGGGTTCCCGCACACAGCAAGCTCGTTCGGGAGGGTCCGCTCCACGAGCCGAGAGGCTGATACATCAACTGACACAAAGTCCGAATTATATGTATCCAAAAGTTTCTGTATCGTCAACAGGAACTCAACGTCACAGACGGCACGTCAATCGGACGCCCGGTCTGAGAGTTATTGGCGTTTTCGTCCCAGGGGCCTGGTTGATTTTTAAGGCAAAACCAACCCTAACGTACTCCACCTGCGTCCAAACCTCGGGCGGAGTGATCCAAAAGATCCGTCTCGCAAAGATGAATTCAACAAAGCTAACGACACGTCAATCGGACGTCCGTAGCTCAAGATATGAGTGTTTCCGCTCCGAAGGCCCGGTTGGTTTTGTGCACGAACCAACCCGGCCGAACTCAAATTATTCCGAAACCTTGAGTGCGATATACCGAAACGACCGCCTCGATCCAAGGATTGCGTTTCCGCTGACGGCGAGTCGTTCGGAGGCCCATAGCTCAAGTTACGGGCGTTTGAACAAAAATCGTCCGAAGACGGGGGGTCCGGGCCAGGGTGTGGCCCGGCCGGTCGGACCGGCCTGGCTCGGTTCGGACGAGCGGCCGAACGGCCAAGGTGCCGCGGGGCGCTGCCCCCGCGGCCTGGTGGTGCCGCGGCCCCCCGCATGGGGCCGCGCTGAGTCAAGGACACGGCTTTTCCGCGTCCGAGTGCACTGGACCGGCGCGGCCGGGGGTCCGCGGGTGCCGCCGCCGCCGCGGCGGCCTGTCCGGCGGCGCGCCGGGGCGCTGCCGCTCCCGGCTGCCAGCGCCGCCGTGCCGGCGACCCGCGCCGCCGGCGTGTTCCGCGGGCCACTAGGATCGCTCCGGTGGTCCGATTTTGTTCCCGTCTGCGCCGTTGCTCCTCCCGGGACTCGTTCTTCACTGCGGGATCATCAAACTTCCGTTGCGGCACGTTCCGTCGTCGCCCGTCAAATCCACACAAGAACGAAGAACGGCGGAGGGTTGTCGGGCCGTGTTCGTTTGGCCCGCACCCTCCGCATTAGATATAAACAACAGGAGAATTTTTATTCCACACAGGAAACAAAAATTTTAATAAAATTAAAAATTGTTTACAAATCCGATTCTTTAACTTTTTAAAAAAACATTTACGGGAATAATAAAAATGGGTAATTCCAAAATAATTCCCTAACTCGGAGTCGTCGCGCGTGAGCGTTCTTCGCGGAATTGCTCGTCGCGGAAGAGGAGGATCGTCGCGTCGTCGCGGGAAGGCATCGCGTCGTCGCGGAATCCGATGTTGAGTCAGCGAACTCAACAGACCAAGAACAACAGATTTAAATTATAAATAATTAAATCTGTGTTTCCTTTTAAACCAAAAATAACTTTTAGAAGAAACCCGAAATCACTCACCTCAAACGGTTGGTGATCGGATATTGGGGCGGGGAAGAACGTCTCGGATTGGGCGTCGACGATTTCCGCGGATGATGGATTTCTTCGCGTTCTTCGTGTTCTTCGCGTTCTTCGAGTTCTTCGTGAATGAGAAAGAATATACAAGGATTCTGTCAAATCCTCTCAACGCGAAAATAACCAGAGGTCATGCGTTGCCCTTATTTTATTATTACGCCAACGAATTGAAAACTGGTTAAGAAACAATTGAATTAATTCGTTGAATTAATTCGACGAAAGAAACTGCCCATTTAATTCACGAAATAAACCGCCCAATTAAATGGTCTGTTAAGAAATTAAGAAAACGCGTCAGTTGAATTTCATAATGATGGGTTTTCACGGGTGCGTTACTTAGCGGAAAGAAACGGTGGGGCTCGTGCGGGCCCCACCTCACAAATATCTTACCAAGGGGGTAGGATATTTCTGGATAGCATCCTATCCGGATCAACTCAGTTTAAGCCGTCTTTAAGTGGCTTCAAGTGGCTTCCACGTGGCTTAAGTGAAATAAAATAAAGTTGTCGTAAAATTATTTTATTTTTTAACTTTAAGCCCAAAAATTAAAAACCACACCCGAGAAAACGCAACTCCGGAAGAGGCGTTTCTAAGCGAATACCGGTGCTGCGATTTCATCGGTGCCCTCAGAATTCGATTCCGGGCACCGGTTCAAAAGTTAGAAAAACCCGCTCATCCGTTCACTGAATGTACCTGAGCCAAACTTCGGAAAATGATTCCGGGAACACCGGGCCTCAGAATCAGGTACCGTCAGAAACTGTGCTCTTGTAAAATTCCAAGAAAATTAAAAAAAAAATTCCGTGAAATTTACAGGTCTTTACATAGTCATTATTGTATATTATCCCCATAATACTACATTGGACCATAACTGTTAGTCGGAATCCATTATCATACGGTGGGGAATGTTTGAGGCTACGTTTCCAACATTTTTGACTAATATTACAAGGTGAGGTGATCCGGGATGTCACATGTCTGTACCATTTCATAACATGAATCAAAATCTCATGACATGAATAATCTAGAGGAATCATCTTCAGTTAATGACCTATTTATTTATTTATTGGGAACTTATTTTGGACCTAAAAACGAAAATATACAAGTCAAAGTATTGCCCTATTTCAAATTGTTTTATACAATTTTGAAGAGTATGCATAATTATAAAAATAGAAAATAAAAAATCCTCCAAAACTCAGGTCTACTCAAGGAATCCCTTTTATTTAACATCATTGGATTGAACGAACCTCTTCTCAACTTATGTGATAAGAGATTTAAAATATTTTACCTCATTTGGATCTAAAAAATATCCTCAACTATGACTTTTCCACATAGGACATCCCCAATCATTCGTCTGAATAATGTAGAACTCTTATTTTGGGTAGCACAAGTTCAACCTAAATCTGGGAAATCAACTAGTATTTATTTAATTCATAAAAAATAAATGGAAGATTTTGCACCATACCAACCTACTGGACCTCATTAAACATGATGGAATCAACTTCTCCTCTGATGTAATTAATTTTTTTATTTATCATTTAATTTCCACCACTTTTTAATTTTCTGTATGATAATAGCCACCTCACACTTTTCTTCAACTAATTTTTTTTCTTATTCAGTCATGTTGTCCTCTTCCAGTTCATTACCATATTTAATATCATATTTCTTTATCATCCAATGAATGTTAAAACTTACATGTTCAATACCAACTCTAAGGCATAGTTCTCAATTTTTTACAAATATTAACGCTCATCTGGTAGCCGTGAAATATATTTTTAAGATAATGGGATTGCTTTACTCTTCTATTTCATTCACTAAAAATTTAACTAGGAAGTTAAATTTATCCTTTTGGACTATAATGTATACAATAATTCCCTTTGGGTATTTTACCATTGAATCTTTCAATTCGAGTGAAACTATGGTTTTATTAATCTTCTCTAGCCCAAGGATATTGAATTTTAATATGAAATAATGTTTACACTAGAATATATATCTCATAGTTCCTTCCAACATTTTATAGACCCAATATTTCTTGGAATTGAAAAGCTAACTCGACCATTCTACTTCTTCACCAATTCTTTTGATAAAATAGCTCAACACTCCCATGTGAGTTGTATGGTGTCGATATCTTCTAGTTTTTTATTGTTGGTCACTAACCCTTTCATGAATTTATCATATTTAAACATGTTAGTGAAGGGTTCTACCAAGTGGATATTAATATGCAATTTCCTAAAATATTCAAAAAAACCATTTTTTGCATTGATATTCCCAAGCACTTATCCCTATAAGAAAGGTAGTGTCATATTATATAATAGATATTCCTATTTTATTTCTACATATTCTATTTTCACATTTTATTAGTCTATCACAACATCAATTCTTCTCTTTCATCTATATATTCTTTCTATTTTCCCCATAATTTAGGGTTTCTTTCAATTGTTTTCCCAGTTCCCAAAGTGTTTTCCTTAATTTCTCCACATGGATGGACATAAATGATTCTTAAAATTATTACTCATATTCTCTAAATTTTTTTCACTATATTTTTTCTAACTTAGAACTCAAGGTTTCATAGTGAATTTTTTCTCAAGAATCATCCTATAGATCCTTGATAGTTTTCCATTCGTACTTTGAATAAACAGTTAGTTCTATGATGGAAGATCTAGTGGTCATCATTTTTTCACAAAGGTATCCTACATTGTATGAACTTGGATCTATAATGATGTCCCTTTATATATTTTAAAAATCATAACCCTCTTTTGATACCCCAAACATTGTTGTTTTTGTGGAAAGAAAACCTAATTTTTTATGGTTATAATCAATGTAATTTACTTCTTATAAACACATACCTTGGGGTTTCTTTCTTTGCCATAAATGAATCAACATTTTTGGTTATAAAATCCATCTTATAAATATTCAGCTACTATTATCAACCATGTGTAAACCTCTTCTCCACATCCTATCTATATTCCTTTGGAAATTATTTATCTCCATATCATATTTTAATTTTTATCTCATTTATGAAGATGTTTTCATCAATGATTCTCTAGTTTCAACATCCACAATTGATCTTTTACGATGTATAATACCTTTATAGAAAATTTGAATTAAAATATTGATCTCAA
The DNA here is from genome assembly GCA_963277665.1 of Viscum album. Taxonomy (NCBI): domain Eukaryota; kingdom Viridiplantae; phylum Streptophyta; class Magnoliopsida; order Santalales; family Viscaceae; genus Viscum; species Viscum album. The sequence continues at coordinate 378,359,039 of OY728132.1, forward strand.
TACCATGATTCTTGGATTTTATAATTATGGAATTGAAATACTATCATGTGTTATATAGATAATTATCATCTTAATTATTGAAATTTGTAAATTTGATGTGAATTTCCATGGATTTAGAGGGATTATTGTATTAAGTTAGAAAATTTCTTTTCAAATCTTCTTAGATTTTTATGGAATGTGTTGGAAATATTTATATCCACTACTAACTGCAGTATCATAATGTAAATTAGAAAAGTAAAAGTTTTATACATATCTTGAAATATTATATAAATAGAAATTATCAATATTTTCATAGAAGTTCCATATATGTATTTTTAGATCATTATATGGTATTCTATATAATTACTCTATGTTTGAGATCATATGATTGATTTCTAACTTTTTATCTAAGTGAATTGTAGCCATTGGTGGTATGGGTATTCTTGTCTGAGATCTAGTTTTAAATTGTCTATTGAAATATAACAGTGATCATAGTCTAGGATATATTAGTCCCACACATCTAGCCATGTGATTTTGTTAAACACTGACAATGTTCATTTATTCTATATTATTCCTTAAACACTGTTTAGTTTTAAAAGAAAACTCAAGGATATCTTTGAATTTAGAATAAGTGTCGCATTCATGAATTTAGAAACTCGAATCGCATAACATGGATAAAATAGTTTATATAAGGAAATCAAAATAAAAGTAATAAAAATTACTAATCAACTTGGTCATTATTGCCGAAAATGGCATAAAAAATTTGATATCACTGAAGGGAATCATAAAATCCTATATGTATAAGACAATTTAATAATTTATATTTTACTAAAAAACAAGACTATATAATTATTATAAAATATAGTGAGTTTAAGTATGGAACCATGAGATGGTGGAAGTAGATTTTTGGGTTTTTAAAATACATTGTTTACTTCTATTAATGAATGAGAAAAAAGAATGGATGTTTAGTTTCGAAATCAGTTGGAAAAAGTGTGTCAGGGTTTTCTAGATTTTGGTATTAGGTGCTAGTAAACATATAAATAAAATGAAAATTTAATGATTGTTATTATAGTTGAGATAGGGAATATCCTTTGTCTTGGTATCCCCTCCTTAACATTAAAATATACTTTTTCCCATGGTCAAATATCAAGAGTTTTTAATTAATTAAGATTCTTTGTAAAATTGTTAAAAACTATTTCCCTAAACTATTAATTGTTCATTCCTAGTTCAAGGTAATTTGTTGAAAAATTTGATAAATATTTAAAATTTCGTATGTAAATTTTCATTATATTGAAAAAGATAATAAAATGATACTGAAATTTTGATTGAAATAACCCAAAACATGAACAAGATACAAAAAATAATAATCCAAAACACCCTCCCACTTCTTCTACATCACCTATATCAAGGGGGGAGTTAAAGTATCATTCAACTCATGAAGGAGTGAGAGGGAAAGGGAAAATAAAATAATTTATAATATAAATAGTAGTGCATAATGGATAAGGACTCTATAATGATGTAACACATTACCCTAGGCTCTGAAATTTGAATGAATTTTCCTCTAAAAAAGATCACTTTTCGAAATTTTTTTAGCATCAAAAGTGCTTTGAAAGAATTTAATCATCAATTAATGTGCCCAACGACTCCCAATTCAATCCTAGTGGTGCATGAATGGTTCTGGTCAAATGGAATGACATGGGGTTTTAAATTTTATTATTGAAGAATATATGGTAGATAAGAGAGAGGATAGTCAGTATTTGGGAGGTTAGTGTATAAGATTATATAGAAATCTCTTGTTTATGTTGAACCATGATTTCCTATTGGTAGTTTAGATATGTGTCACGAATTTGATCTTAATTACATTGTATTATGATGTAATTAATTTAATTAACTATGGTTATGAGATTTAGTGGAATACTATGGTTAATTTATCAAATAAATAATGTTTTCTAGTGCATGTGAGGAAGAAATTAGAGGTGTATGGTTTTGGTTCATGGTTTGGAAAAATATTTTGTGACAAAGTGTCCCTATCTACATACCTTTCTAGTGGAAATTATATGGTTTACACATGGTCCTCCAAACCGTGTGACAGAATCATGTGAAATTATATAATTTTTTTTTAAATTTTTTCACCCCATGGGCATTATAAATATGTTTTATTATTATTATTACCTTTTAATTAGAAATTTAGATAATTTTTGTACTTATTTAGTGTTTCTTGAAGTTTAGTTTTATATTGATTGAGTTATGTGTTTCAGATTTTATATATTATTCCTTCTAGAAGGACTTTAATAATTATGGATTAGGATTAATGAAAAAATATCCATGTTCTATCCCACATAAAGACCCTACTCTCCTCAAGTTAGTTATTAGAATCTTTCAATTGTTGGGATGAGATGTTGATCAAGAATATGATCTAGTGGTTAACCAATGAAAACGATTTTTGTGTGTTAAACCCACTCATATTCTATGGTTACTGAGGATATCAGAAACCTAATGAGTATACGGAGAAAATAAAATATATAATTGGTTTTGTTTTTATTCCTAGGACATATAATGTTTGGTTGTACAAATATGTGTTCGAGGGACCAAACCATAAATGGGGGAATCTTTACTAAACCACGATTTTAGTAAAAAAAGTTTTCATTAAATAAATATCATGATGAGTATCTCAAATATTATGCAATACCAAACTAAATTGAAAAATGAAAAATTAATAAAATAAAACGTTAAAATATGACTAATATATCATAATAGTTAAATTGATGGGTACTAATAGTAGTAACCTCCTTATGAAAACCATGTAAAAATGGTTAAATAATTGAAGATTCATTTTTTTTCATAAAATACTATTTTTTCCTTGTATGAGTTATTTATTATGATTAATTACTCCAATATTGATAAAATAAATTTGATAAAATTAGAATAATTTTTTTATTCTATATATCAAAATTATCCTAAAATAAAATTTTGGGAATTTTTGGAATATTTTAATTTTAGTTAAATTATTTAAAATATAGTTTATAATTAAACATATAGCATCTCTAATAATAAAAATAAGTATAACACAAAAAACTATAAATCATATTTCATGACTATATAATTTATTTATGGACTAAAATTACTCATTTATTTTTTTTAATTTAGAAAAATCATGTTTAACATTTTTGAAATAAATATTTTTTTAATAAAATGATTTTTTAGTCATGCACATTTAATTAAATTTTAACTAGGTGAAATTAGGTTTGTTTATTTCTATTAAATTCGCATAAATACCGTTTGATTAAAAATAAACCTATTTATTTTATTAAAATAAAAAATATTGATATTTTTCCCAAACATAATATTTTTCTTCAGAATATACTTTTTCTAAAGATGGGGTTTTATGCGTTTCATGCTCTAATATTAAAACTATTTTTTCATATAAATACATTTTTTTGATAAAATTTATTTTATATTTTGAATATATAGGTTAAAATTATGTAATAAATCCTATTTTATATTTAATCATTAATGGTAAATTACTTATCTTAAAAATAATTGACAATGTAATAATAAGAAACAGTAAATGTAAAAAATATAGTGTTAAAATACATAAAATCATATTTTAGGCTTGTGTTAAAATGTATTTTTAAAATATTATTGACATTAAACCTTTACCCTATCCATTTTTTCCATTATTAGATCCATTTAACCCTTGAATAGTGACTTTAGCTTTTATATATTACAAAAATGAAGCTCCCTCCACTTATAAAAGGATCCTTCATCACCACACTTCTCTTAAAAGATAAATCCACATAGTTTAACCCAAATTATACCAAAATATATCTAGAATATTAGTAGACACATGCTAGTTATTTTTATCTTCTCAAAAGGACACCATTCAAAGGTATGAACATTTTTACATAATATTTTTTACAACAAGGTAAATGTTCCAAATTACTCTCTTTCCATTTCAATTATTTTATTTCTTCTTACACTTATTTAAGATATTTTAGTCCATTTTATAATAATTATATTATTATTGTTAATATATTAAATTTTTTTATGATGATGTAATAATAATTTACTTCTCTTCCCATTTTAATTAGAAAAATGGATGTACTGTCATACTTACATGCGAACTACCACATCTATAAGCAGTGTGTAAGATTTTTCGACACTTCCTTCCATATATAGTTAAAATAGGTTATTTAATGGATTAATGTTATATCTATAATATTATTAATATCCATAAATTATAAACCATTACCTACCTTCCTTAGTTATACAAAAAAAAATGAATATCTCCCATGTATACATGTGGACTACTACATCAATAAAAGAAACGTATTGCATTCTTCACTCTATTATTTTCTTATGTATCTAATTATATTTAAATCTAGTTCACTATCTTATTGAAATCTATATAATATAATTATGTAACTATAGTAATGAAATTATACCAAAATTATCAACAAAATAACTATATTCACATATTGATTATAACATATTTCTATTTGGGTTAGTTTAAACACTAGTTTAAACAATTCCATAAAATTTTATCATTCATGAATATGGAAACATAATTTTTAACACCTGATGATTCTATATGTATTTAATTTTAAATAAAACTTTAATTATTTGACAACTTACCTTACATACAACCCCAAGTCTATATAAACAATGATATATCAAATAGTTATAATATAGCCGCAAAATTAGCATGATTGAATAGTAAATAAAAATTAATGAAAAAAATTTATTATGTTATTTATTAATGAAAATATATTGATTAATTCATAATTAATAAGTACTCAATTTTTAGTAAAATTATTCTAAACTTCAGAAATATGTCTTCTTCAAAAATGGTTTCTATCTCATTTTACAACAGAACATTAGAATTAATTTCAAACATTTATAAAAAATTTATTTGATTAAATAAATATAATTTTTAAAATAATAATTTCAATATTAATTTAGGGTTAATTTTTAGGATTTTTCTTAAAATTTTCTTTCCAGTGAAAAGTGAAAATAATGATATTTGTAAAATTTTTAATTTCTTATCAAACAAATTTATGATTATAATTTTAAGTTGATCTTAATGTAAAATAAGAATCCTTTAATTATAAATAATATAAATAATTACATATGTTTGATCAATATACTTTACTTTGGTATAAGTAAATTTTTGTGATTAAAAACCTATTTTTCTATGAAAAATTTCGTTAATGAACACAATGGTTTTTTATCATAATTAATTAATTTAATCTCCATTTATTAATCTTTTTAATGAAATGTAAACAATATAAATTTAATATAATATTATAAATTTTATTTTATTTTTTTACAATTTTTAGAATGTTAGTAATTTTTTTATGCTTAAAGATTCATTTTTTTAAAAACATGTTTACTTAGGAGTTTAAACTCTAACATAAGGGTATTATTGCCACCCAAACCAATAAAATTATTATAGGATGAAGATATTTTAATTTTATATGAACCTATCATTGAATACCTAGAAATATGGATCCTGATTACTATTAATGTGACAATAAATTATTGAAATTTTTAATAAATTCAATGTGTGACCCTCCCCCCACCTTTAAAAGGAACCTCTACTACTCCCTTATTAAAACCATTTGATACAACTAACTCATCCCAAACATGCTATAAATTCATAGTATAATCCTTCCCTTCTTCCTAGAGCTTCTAATATTCTTTTAATACCTATCCTTCAGGGATTATGTTTTAAGAAAGTGGAGTTCTCTCAAAGACCATAATTTTAGAGTACATACAAAACAAGATGAGCTATGGACAAGGGTTTATTTGTTTCATTTTTATATTCATGAGAAATGTTTGATATTTTAAACCATTATTAATTTTATTAGGATTTATTAACAACTAATTAATTTCTTTTTTTATATTCATGTAATTCATGGGGTTTCAATATTAATAACTTACTCTTTATATACATTGACCACGATTCAAAAGATACAAAAGTTATAAGGGTTTATTTTTCTTATTTTAAATTATACAAGACATGTTATATATTTTAAATCATATTTTATTTTATGTGATTTGATTAATCCCTAATGATAATATTTTTACATATTCTATAAATTCATGTGTTTTGATGATCCATATCATGTAATTTTTTACATTGACTTTAATTCAAAGGATACAAATGTTTCATGGGTTTCATGATACAATCTCATTTCTATCAAGAGTGTTTATAATTAATTTTTTTATAATGAAATTTCATGATTTATTTCTCCTAAATATTATTTTGATTATTATCCTCTAGTTATTTTATATATTTAATTATTTATTATCATTTTAATCACTTTATGTACTGAATATTCCCAAATGATGTTTTTAAGGAATATTGAAATCATTTCTCACTTTAGTTGGGAATATTTTCTATCACAACCATATTTTCTTTATAATACTTTTAAGAGTGTTTTTACTATTCCAAAAATAATTATTAAAATTCATTTTCAAATAAATTTTACATTAATTACCAAGGTCTAAAATGTTTTTTATTTTATTTTTACAAACATGGTATATTTGAGTTTATATAAAAAATGTGAATGGAATTTATGTTTTAACATAAACCTCATTGATGGATTACCCTATAACCATTAATGATAATTTATTTGATGATTTTTTATAATTTTATATAGTTATTGTAAATGAAATTTTTTTACTCAATATTTTTATTTCTTTGGGTTTCTATGTGATTTCAAAATGAAATGGGTACTTTATTTGAGAAGTTTTAATGTCATATATTAAAGTAATTTTCATCTATAACAACATTCATTGACATTTCTTATGATTTACTATGGGTATGATCCATTGTTTCCATATTTATTCTTTATTAGGATGGTTTATGAATATTATTGTGAAGTGATTATAAAAACTATATCCTTTTAAAAGGTTATTAAATGAGGATATGGTTAATGTTTTATGATCTGATAACACCCATATATATAGTTTTTGTTATGTGTTGGGTGGTTCTATTACAAACCAAGGGAAGGTGGTTAAGTAATAATCCATGGTTGGATGGTTCTATTTTAGTTCTCCATAAAATTGGTTAAAGAAGGACATATCATAAGATAATAAGGACTCTAATGAGATTTTATCCCAATTCAGTAAAGACTTTTCCAATAATATTGTATTGGAGTGAACATTGACATATGAAATATTGGAATAGGGCTTCAAAAAAATCTATTATAACAGTCCTAAAAGTGATCCTTGACTAATAAAATTATTATCTATTATTTTGAGCATTCCATAAACTCATTCCTTATTCTCATTTTATGTTTTTAGGGAACATGATTAATTATTGATGATTCCTCACTCTTATAGCATATGAATTTTTTTTAACAAATCTTTCCAGCTTATTTCATGATTAAAGATATTTAATTTATTGGGTATTATTATTATTATAAGTCCTGATCATGTTTTGTTACCCTTATTCTTATATAATGTTCACTTATGATCATTTATTAATATCACTTACTTTTATGCTTATTGGGCGTCTGAGATACATTTTTTTTGTTTCCATTCCATAGGTTATGGAGAAATTTTTTAGTTATGTTATATCTAAGAATTGTTATCATTGTGAAGAAATAAATTGGAAATGATGTAGATATATCATATACAAATATTTATATATCCATATTTCTAAAGAAACTAAACATCAATAGTTATTAGGTGTGTATTATTATGAAATATATTGATTATTCATCTAAAATGATTTAATATTTATGTATGAAAAGTATGGATAATTATAGTTTGTTTTGAAGACAATATTTAAAATTGTTTGGAAGTTATGATGAGTAATATTAAGTGGGAATTATTTTGATAAGACTATGTATATAAAACATCTTAAGTTGTGGTAAAGAAAAGAGTTTGGTTTACCAATGATATTACATTCCTATCTTGATATTATTAGTGGGTGTGGATTTGTAATAGATACATATAGGGATAATAATACTAAAAAGAGTTGTTTGAGTATATCTCAACCATAATTATTTTGTAAGGTGAATGAGATTTTGAGCACATAGTTTGACTATTTTAAAGGATATTTTAGGTTAATTCAGAATTTCATTTTCATAATTTATCAGGTATTTGGTTAAATAATGATAATTAATGTCCTTTTATAACCCTAAATTTTCATAGGTTGAAGATAAGGTTTCATAGTTTAGACATTCTATGATTTATTTTTCATGATTATATGATTACTCATTACTTTTTCTCATACTATGATTTTTTTTATAGTTAATGGATAGAACTCGGTGGAATAATGCTAATCATATAGAAAAAATAAACATAGTTTATATTCCTAATTGTTAAAATATGTAGAAAATGAAATTTTATAGATGTTTATGTGTCAATGATCATAGAGAACAGAAACTTCAATTTCATTCACGTTCAAAATGTGGGAAGAAACACCCTAAAAAAATTATCAATAGAATGGGAATATCTTTATAGTGTGTGAATAAAGGATATAGAAAAATTAATTGATAAGAAATTTTATTTAATATATATATACGGAATATGATAATTATTTGATTTAATGCCCTATTTCAAAAGTGAAATCCATGACTAAGGAATGGTCTATTATATGCCTATCCCTGAAGTAAGTTAATATGGTTAAGTGAAATAAATCCTATACTCTAGAGATATGGTTTTCATCTTAAATATTGTTATAATTTTCCCATAAAAATATTATTATTCTTTATCTAGTGGAATCTAATGTTATTTTGGGAATGTATTTAATTTCATTACATAAATCACATATTAATTGCTGAGGAAGGGATGTAACATTTGATATTACGAACCATCCTAGGATAGAATATTAGTGTGAGGATAAAACTGAACTTATATTGAAAATTATGTGCATTTAATGGGTCTTGATTCTTATTCAAAGAGGGTATATATCTTATATGGTTGAGGAGAAACTCAACAATGAATATAGGACTATTTTATGGGAGTTTGTTGATATCTATCTTGAATATTTACCTTGTCTTCCCCCAGAGTTTGATGTCGAGTTTTCAATAGAACCCATACCTAGTGATACACCTATTTTACTGAATCTATTTATAATGAACATGATTGAGTGGTAGGAATTAAATAAGTGAATCTAGGAGAATCATGAAAATGGATTCATTCTTCCATGTGTGTCACCAAGGGACACACTTGTACTTTTTATTAAGAAGAAATATGGATCAATGTAGCTTTGAATTGATTATGAATAAATTAACAAGACCAAGATAGAGAATAATTATCATCTACCCGATATTTATGATTTTTTAATGAATTATGAGGAGTTAAATATTATTCCATGACTAATATTTGATATAGATACTATAATTAAAGTCCAATGTTAATACATACCCAATACATTTTTCTATTTGAGGTATTAACACTATTAATTTATAGTGATTCGATTTTTTCGTACTAATAACCATGTTATCTTCATGGATTTAATTAATATAATATTTATATATTACCTTTATATATTTACGGTAGTATTTATAGAATATATTATAATATATTCAATGTGTAAGGAAGATCATTATGATCACATACAGATTTCACTAAAGACTCTACAAAAGTAGAATTTGAATAAAATTTTTACCACAAATTAATTTTGGCTAACAAATGTTTAAATTTTGGGTCTTATAATCTCAATCAAAGGGTTTATATTGGATCCATAAATATTAAATGTTATTGAAAATTTTCTCAGAAACACAATTATGACAGAAATATGTAGTTTTCATAGATTGGATGGATATTTTAAACGATTTGTGAAGGATTTTTCATAGTTTTTAATCCACTCTCCAAGTTAACTCAAGATTGAGTTAAGTTCCTCTGTACTTATGAATGTGATGAAACATTCAAGGAAATAAAGTGAATATTGATCAGTAAACCTATGCTCACACTACCCTGGAATAGAGAAGGGTTTGTGATTTATAGGGATATATTGAAAAAATGTATGGTGAGTGTTATTTATTATAATCATATAGTTATATATTATGCCTCAATTCAATTGAATGTTTATGATAAAAATTACCTAAATCAATATTTTTAGTTATCAGCTGTAATATTTTCATTAAAGATATAGTGGAATTATATTTACAGATAATGGAGTGGCATATATATTGATAAAAAATTATTATATAATATATGACCCTAAATTTTTTTACAAAAATTCTAAATAATATGGGTTTATTTGATTAAATATTATGAATACTCAATACACTACGACCCTGGGAAAGAAAAAAAACTGGATGATGATTTTATTTGAAAGGTTTATGCTAGCTTATCTATGATGAGTATCACAAAAGATCCAATATTTATGGATTTTAAATGGATAAACATTGAAATATTAATATAAGGGGAGAAAGAAAATCTTTCTTGAATGAGTGTTAAACCATCTATCCAATTTACGATTAAAGAGGCTGAAAAGGAGAACATGGAGCTGAAAAAGAAGGTGAGAAATGTTGATGAGTGCAAACATGATTTTGATGGAATGATAAGGTCCAACAACCGAGTATGTGTCTCATAAATGAATGAAATTAAGGGGGAAATATTTTGAGATCAAAAATAATTATGATATGTTGATAACATCTGGGAACCTAGTATATGTCTCATCAATAATAGACATGTGAGAGAAAATATTCTAAGAAGTTAATGTCTCATCGTTATCTATTTATCCTATAATTATGAAGATGTATATATAAATAAAAGAGTATTTATAATTTCAAAACACTAAGAGAGATATTGAGTAGTATGTATCTTGGTTCTTGGTATGTTAAAATGTTATTATTGATAGACATAAGTCTAAGGAGATGTTACAAACATTACCAATACCAGAATAGAAATTGGAAAGCATACCCATGTAATTCATTACCAAACTCTGAATAACTTATAAAGGTCAAATTACTATTTAGGTTTCAATTTATCACCTTAAAAATTCAGGGAACTTAATTTAAATAAGAGTATATTTCACTCTTGATCATCCTTCTAGGATATACATTAAAAAAGTGGTAAGGTTAAATGTGGTTCCATATTATATTGCATCTGACCGGAATCTGAGGATTACCTAAATGTTTTGGATAAGTCTTCAATAAATTCTAGATAAAATGATTTTTTAGTAATTATTATCATACCTAGATTGATGGTTAGTCTAAGTGGACAATTAAAAAACTAGAAGAAATGGTAAGATCTTATTCTATATAGTTCAAAAGAGGTTAGGATCAACACCTTTATCTATTTGTACTTTATTACAACAATAACTTTGCCCAAGAATTCATATGTATACATATGAATACCTCCATTGAAAGAAGTGTATAACTCTGAAATACATAGATAATGTTGGATATGGAAAGATTTTGGGACCTGATATAGTTGAGGAAATGATAGAAAGGGTTAGATCCATTTATTAGGACATTAAGGCAGCTCTGAGTTTACATAAGAGTTATGTTTACTATCATTAGTGAGATATGAAATTTAATGTTAGTGAAAGGGTTTCTAAATGATTTTATCTATGGACTAATGATATGAGATTTGTAAAAAAGGTAATTTATATCTAAAGGTATATTCTTCCCTTTGAAATATATTATTGATTTAGGACTGTAGTTTATAACTTGTCACTCCCACCAAACCACTCTCAAGTTCATGATGTGTTCCATGTATCTCTCCCAAGAAGTACATAAATAATCCTAATCATGTAATAAATTAATAGGTTATATCATTCCAAAATTATCTTCAATATGATGAGATACCAGTATTAATATTGGATCATAGATATAACATTCTACAAACAATAATATTCATCTGGTTAATGTTCTTTTTTGGAATCTAATATTTTAGAAAGTAACATGGGAACCTAGGTATGTGATAAAATAGAGATATACTCATTTTTTGTACTATTGTGTTGTTATTTTGAAGTATAAAATCATTTTATGGGGGGATTATAATTTCGAAACCCCAATAATTTATATGTATTTCCTTTAAAATGTAACTTGATGTGTTCAATATCTTTCCTTACACAGTACCACGAGTCCGTATGTACTACGATATAGTAAACCGTTACAACCGTAAAATTAAATTAAAAAGTATAAATATTAATTGACACTTTTTGAATAATATATAAATATATTTTTAATAATTAAAATGTATTTATTAATTCATAATAACTAAATACTAAAATTTTAGTAAATTTATTTTACACTTGATAAATATATTTAATTCCAAAATAGAATTTATCAAATATTTTAATGTGAAATGTATAATTAATTTCTATTATTTTAATAAATTTTATTTTAGGATATTAATATAATTTTTATAATTATAATCTCAATATTTGATTAAGACTAAGTTTTATGATTTTTCAAATCAAATGTATTTTCCAATGAATTGTAAAAAATAACAATTTTTGAAAAAAGTTTCAATTATTTTCATGAAAATATAAAAATATGTATTTAATATGATATTAATATAACCTAAGAATATTTTAATGATAAATAATATAATTAATTAAAAAGTAATTTTAATTATGAATAATTTTTTATATGTTAATTTTTGTCCTTAAGAACACATTTTTCTAAAAATAAATATATTTATGCATTAAATGTGTTTTTATATTAATAAATATCTATTTATTAATGGTTTTAAAGAGATTAATTCGTTAAATAATTAATATAGTATTTTAAAATTCATTTTATGGTTTTTCCAGGGAAATTAATGGTCTCAACTTATGTTTTATAGTTAAAAATTAATTTTTTAGAACAGGTTAACAAGGGGGTATATACCATGAGTTAAGGGTACAATATATATTACAACTATAAAACTATTTTTAGTTAAAGATATATAAACCTAATATTATCCTAAATTTTAATAATGTTATATTTGGATCCATATTCCCAGGGAAGTAACCTTAAACAATTGAAATCATTTATAAAATTCCTTGTGCGTACCTCTCCTCACTTATAAATCAGAATCTATCTTCCTCTCTCATTCATTTCATTTGAGAATTATAACTCATCCAGGACCAGCTCAAAAGGATAAATAAAAATGCTTACCTTCAACCTAGAGATTTTGGTCATCTCAAAAGACTAATCCTCTAAGGTTAGATGTGTAAGATAAAGGACGACTCTCAAAGAAAAGTATGATAGTGTTCTTACAACGAAAAACATAATTGAGGTAAGTATTTCATTGTCTTATTTTCAAATTCATGATAGAAATTTTATATTTCACACCCTTATTTATTTTATATAGTTCTATCACTTCCTAGAGATTGTATTTTTACATATTTTTGAAATTAATGGGGTTTAAAGATATGTATCATGTTATTTATTTCATGGAATTCAATTCAAATGATATTAATGTTGTAAGAGTTTATTTGTCTCATTTTAAAATTCTTGAGATATGTTATAGTATTGAAAGTTTGTAGAATTATCTATACATGGGGGGTTTATTTTAGTTTTTTAAAAATAACACTAATTTTTTACGAACCTATTTATGAAAGTTATCAGATGATGTTTTTTACTAATAATATTTCTATATAGAGTAATAAATAGTTTAAAATAAACAATATACACTTTTCTTATACCAACAATAGGGAAAAAAACTTGTAAAAAATGTAAAAAAACTTATACAAATTACAAAATAATTCTTTAAAATCATTTTTAAAAAATATACACACTTTAACTTATAGATTTAAGTAGTTTTTTAAATAGAATTATGATATCCAATATATTACTCTTATCAGAACATATTCCTTTCTTACAAAAAATAAGTCCCTCAATCAAATTATTAAATAGAGATTTTATTTCCATAGACATGGGAACCTTGTATCAGACCAATCAGAATAAACTTCTATCTACCTACCTTAAGATCCCTTAATCAAACAAGATCAGACACACCCATTACAAAATCCAAAAATCAAATGAAATTTATAATAACATCCTGATAATGGATACCTTTGGAAAGAAATCTCAAAATACTACAACAATGCACTCTAAAATAAAAAGACCTTAAAAAATGATTCATAGTAACTTCAAATATTCATAGTTGTAAAATATTAATCCTCCTTGAATAAATCTATATATTTAGGAACACTCTGAATGGTTGTATTCCACATTTCTCAAAGGTGGTTTCAAAAAAAATATATAGACTCCTTCATCAATTATAATGTTCATCATATCATATCTATCTAATATTTTCATGGTTTAAAATACTACAGTGTAGGTAGGTTTCGTCTAGTAGTATTAAGATATGTCATATAGTTGAATGTATAAATTTCTTCTTCTATTATATTTAATAAAATCTCAACTGGTAGGCATGTCTTCCTCTATCCGATAAAGTCAATCCGATAGATTTGGTAGAACATCATTTGGGGTAATTCATTGAACTATATCTACTTGACATTATAAAACTCCTTTGGTGAACATGTTATCCTACCTTAAAATATAAAATATATATGTTCATCCAATACACATGAGAAATATCCATTAGATGGAAGTTATATCCTCTGTTCGATAAACATATTAATGTTCCATATGAGGGAAGGAATAATTTTCATTTAGTAAAACATTAAAATTTTCATAAAGATATCTTAATTATATGGGAATTATAAAAGTTATAAATTTATAAACATTTATGGAATTGTATTTCTAATCCCAAAATTATGGTTAAAAAGTGTGAAAAGTGTTCTTTTGACTCAATAATCTCCCAATTTTTGAATGAAAAAACCAAATTTTGTAAAGAGAATAAATAATGATTAAAATTTGTAGATATTACTCCTCTAAAAATTCAAAACTTCATTGATTTTTAACATTTTTTGTAACATACATGGCCCATTTCTCTCTCATGTGAGTGATATGGGTGGGTTAAGTAACCTTAGTTACCCTCCCTATAGGTCAAAGGATGCTAACTTGTAGCGAGGGTGTAAATAACATTGTGGGTAGACTATACCCTCCGGTTCAGAGTAGAAATAACGTTGAAAACCATATATATAATAATAAATTCACCCAATAAGAATAAAAGGGAAATATGAACAATATAATAATAATCAAAACCATGAAATGATTGGATGGATATAGCTATATTACATATTAAAATACAAAAAAATTAAAAAAACTAAACAGACATGATAAAAGATTCCAATTCCACAGTCTCAAACTTGAAGTCAGTCCCTTTTTAAAAATCCAACTTATTCAGTAAGAAATTAATCAACCTAGGGACCCTTTTCCTTGTCCAAAAAAGAATACATGAAATGTTATAGAGTACTAAGAAGTGGCCCAAACAAGGAGTGATTATAAATTATTATGACAACACCCACAATGTCTAAACAATCGATTTTTAAATATATTTAATGAAATAATATGATAAATAATGGTATTAATTAAAAAATTAATAATTCATATAAAATTAAAATTTTTGAACCTTGATCTCAGGGGTGACACCCAGGGTCATTCAAAACAACTTCAACATAATTCCAGATATCTCTGAGCATGTCAAGGGACCATGCCATCTATATCCATGGACATCCCAGGGTATAGAAAACCAAATAATATAAAATAACTTGGATAATCTATATAATCAATACAGCATGATTAGATAGAGACCTATAAGGATTACAAAGTGACTAGGAAGAGACCTATAATCATTATAACATGACATGGTAGAGTCCAATAAGCATAAAACATATCTCAAAAGATACCAATAACAATTACAGGAAAATACATATATCATCACATACACATTGATTAAACAATCATTTATCAGCTATAATCCATTTATTCTATTATTCTATGTTACCAAATACCTTATTATTCCAATTTTATGATATTCCAACCCCATCATTAACAAGCCAATTCATCACAAATTTATTGGTAGGATCACTTCATTGGTGGTGTCAAGTCTAGTCTCAATACAAATGTACCTGACAAGTTCCGTGGGATTCTAAGAATGAAAATTTCATTAAAAAAATAAATTACCCCTTTTGGTAGGTCACATGCATAGAGATATGGAACAATCTCAGTAATTTGATACAATAGAAGAATTGGAAACTAATATTTTGGGATCTTTTACAGACCACACACCTAGAAAGAAGAGAAGATATAGACAACCACTTAATGGATGAGGAAGAGATCAGATTTTCCCTCCCCATTAATGAAGGCTTAATGTTCTATTAAAACAATACCCATGATCTTGATTTTGGTTAGGAAATACTAATCTATGGATTCACTCATATAAAAAATGAGACAAGAAGGATAATATGAACTGAATGTATTATCTTCACTCTCTTAATCCAGAATGTTAAAATCCAATAGTAACAATCTTTTTTAGAGAGTAAGGATTCAAGGTCATCCATAGAAGGACTGAAATCAAGATAAATGAAAACATTTTCAAGACACATGACACTAGAGAATTAAAAATAGGTCAGTAATAGTATATTCACAATGTTAATAGGGGATTCATGTTTTGAATGCTTCAATTCCCATATATTCTATACAATGTAATGCATTGTCTTTGAAACTGATAAAAGTCCCTTTCACATAATGTACCCATAACAATCCATGATTTTTTTGGTTCATGGGGTCCATTCAAGGGATGAATGAAATCATGTTGTTTATCTAGAAATATTTAGGTTTTGAATGAAATTAAAGGGGTCATCCTATAACTATTCAGTGTCTGAATAATGATAATATATTCTTCCAAAAATAATTCAAGGCATGAATGATGTTCATGGGTCTTCCTATAACCATTTAGGTCTTAAATGAAGTTCATGGGGTTTTCCAAGATGAATTAATATAATGAATCAACAATTCATGACATGAAATAACAATATAGCTAGAATCATATCCCTCACTTTCTACACCTCTATAATACTTATCCCAACAAAACCAAGGCACAAAAACCAAGTTTTAAAAGAAAGAAAACCAAAATAAATATGGTCTACTAAATATTAAAGAGGGATATACTTAAAAAAATAAGGGATCTTACAACCTCCTCACCATATAATATCCCATAAGCAAGATTTCCTCCAAATAATATCCATGGGTATTAGTGAAAAAGTATCTCCACTTTATTTTAATGTCTAATTCCCTCTCATAGGTCCCCTCATGAACATACATATTCTACCACAACACCCACTTAAGAGAAATTTTCTTCCAATAAAAATTATTCTCACTATGGTCCATGATATGAATTAGATACTCATTAAAGGACAAGTCAACATCATGATTGAAATAAACATTGTATATCAATTGGGAATGGTCATGACGATATATATGAAGAAGTGAAATATGAAAAATGTATTTCATGGAACTATAGGATTATGGAAGGGAAAAACGGTACACCATTGGACCAACCCATTCCACTACCTCAAAAATCATAACAAACATATGTTCTATATTCCCTTACTTCCTAACATAAAATTTTTCTATCTTTGGATACACCCAAAGAAACATTAAATAACCAAACTTGAACTACAAAGTTCATCTTCAAATTTTAGAATATATTTTCTTCCATCCCTGTACAAAAACCATCTGATTTATGATCAAATGAAATTTTATAAACATATCCTATATGTGCCTAGGCCCAACAAGCACTGAATCACCAACATATAACAGGAAAGGTAAAACAACATGGATTTCTACATCGTGTCTCGAGAGGATCTGTTTGTATCAATGATATAAAGATATTATTATAAGATAACTCCTTGAGTGTCAGATATTACTCATAATAACAACAACAATCTAAAACATAGGATCACAAAATATCCAATAAAATCTAAATAAAACTAGTCAGATTTTCCTTGATCTAATGGATGGTGGGATGTAATTACAAGTAACTACAATCTAAAATCATTTTGAAAACCCTTCACAATCAAGATGTGAAATAGGAATCTCAATTTTAAATGATACTCATTCAAACAACATGCAGTTGAACTATCTATCTCATGTTGATACTACCCAAATAATTAATAATTAAGGTCTCCCTAATAGGAAATTTTTTGGATTCGTTCTCTATATAACCCATAATAACCCATAACACATCATTCTTGCAAGTTTTCATGGGTAATATTAACATGAAATCATAGTGAAATCATTCCATCAACATTTGGGAATAGACATAACATAAAATAGCTAAACATACCACTCATACTCAACCTTCACCTACTGATAGGTGGAATATCTCACCATGATCCCCCATATATCCTTCTTCATACGTATATAACAGTACTGTATACAAATATCACAATATATCTTTGTCTATCCCTGATATACTACCCATATAGAAGCATGAAACTCCCTCTTTATAACCAAAAGTAAACCTATAGAAACCCATATAAAAACATATTTAAAAAGGAAATCGCCAATTCCAAGAGACCACACCTAGAGTGTATCCCCACCATATAAGATGTCCCTAAGAGAAAATCCATTAAAATATGATAAATTATTCATCTTGATCTTGTCCAAAATCATGGGTATAATAGATATTGAAGTCATAGGTCCTCATACATGGGACTCCAATACATTGAGATGAATGTATATAAAGAGTACCTTCATCTGTCACTCATCATAAGACTCCAATAATATATATTTCAGTTTCTTTAGGCTCAAGGAATCAGTGACAATGTTTTCTTTTCCTAGTTTGTAAGCTAGATCAAATTCAAAAGACTAAAGATAATGAATCCACCTCCTTTATTGATGTTTGAGGTCTTGTTGAGATAATATATAGTTGAGGCTCTTTTAGATCATGTACACCACAATCCTCTTTCCAAACAGATAGTTTCTTAACAATATCAGGAAATACACTATAGTAGCTAATTCCATATATTAAATATGTTAATTCATATCATATGGTATTATCTATCTAGATCTAAAAAACAAATCAGTCCTATAACATTAGAACTTCTCCTAGTCCGACTCTGGATGTGTCACAATACCCGGTATAATCATTACCTAACATGGGATAGGAGAGGATCTATGATGAGGTAAGACTACTTGTTAACTAATAGGAGTCCTTCTAGTAAGAATATGGCCAATCAAAATTTAATTCATTCATGGTTCTCTCAAATATTGGCCTGAACAGATGAGATGTTTCTAATATGAAATAATGATAGTAGGCTACTAGACCAAGAATTCTCTAGATATCAATGAAATTATTGGGCCACTCCCAAGATACCAAAGATGAAACCCTCTCTAGGTCCATTGAAACTCTAGACATAGAGATAAAATTAACAAATAACTACACTCTATCAATCAAGAAATATAATTTGGATATATTGGTGTAATGATGATGCTCTCTCAATGTACTGAAGATGATGTTAAGATATTGGGAAATCTTGTCTATGGATTAGTATCACACCACGATATTGTCTACGAATTTCAACAGAAACTGATCCAGGAATGGATGAAAGAGATAATACATTACGGCCATAAATTCTGTCGATGCATTCACTAGATAGAATGGAATCGCCATGAACTCATACAAGGCTTACCTACTCCTCAAATTAGTCTATGATATGTTAATACGGTAACAATATCAATTGGAGATACCCTGACATTAACTCAATGTTAGAAAAAACATAGTCATCTCTTAGATAAAAGAATATATTGTCAATGCACAGAATGTGATATGGTTCTTGACCACCATCAAGTTTAGTCTTGAATAATCCACACATAAGTGAATTGTTCTATACTACATCTTATTGAAAAACATGAGAGAACCCCATGGATATGTATTATGAATTATTAATCCCTTTTTATATTCATAATTCAACTAAGAATTCATCTCATGAAGCTCTACTAGTGACATTATGTTAGGAGGGATAAAAAAAAGTTTAGGTCCTGACAAAAAATGTATAGACGCAAACATCCCGAAAATAAATAATACATCATCAAAGATGAATATTAATTACATAACATAATGATTTATTATATAATTTATTATGTTAGGTGCCTTTGAAAAAATGAAA
This sequence comes from Viscum album, assembly GCA_963277665.1. Taxonomy (NCBI): domain Eukaryota; kingdom Viridiplantae; phylum Streptophyta; class Magnoliopsida; order Santalales; family Viscaceae; genus Viscum; species Viscum album. The sequence goes on from OY728132.1 coordinate 378,379,002, forward strand.
AGAAAAACAAATGGTATATAAGTGAGATTTATAATATCCCACTATGTTCTTCATAACTATCACCCTCTAAGAAATATCATAAATAATAACATTCATCATAATCTTATGAATATAAACCTAAGAAAGGGTGATCTCATATGACCAGTAAGGGGAAAAAGGGATATATAAATATATGATGAGCATAATGGTATGAGAACATGAGAATAAAATTTTAAAATAATTCCCTTAATGTATAATATTATAAAATTGAATCATGGAATAAATCATGGAAGTTCATTAGTCTTTAATCATAATAGAATCACATAACAAGAACCATGGAACATACCACTGGTATAAGATATAGATTTGTCAAATTTGGATAAGTATAGAAAATAATCTCTTTTATATTTCAATGAACATTTAAAGTACTATCATATTAAAATGAGATCACTCCCCAAACCATCATATTAGTTAAGGTTTACTCCTAATACCATCATAATGAAATGTTTCACTTACTGAAATATGTTCACTCCCCATTCTAGTTCTATTTATCTCATGATATATCAATATTTTCCCAATTCATTAGAGGAAAAAATAGGTCCCCCTATTTTATATTATAACGTTTCCACCATCACATAATGAAAACTATACATAGTGTTTCACAAGATCATAAAATAGTCATCAAATAAAAACCTGGTAAAAAATGGTCTTCTTAACACATTTATCATTTTATAACCCATGAAAAGAAATGGTCTTCATAAATCATTCTTTATATCAGAACCCATGAAAGGAAATGGATTTCATAAAACATTTCATAATAGCATAACAAATGAAAATGAAATTTTTTTCATAAAAATATCATCGTCATATACATAAACCATTTATATAAATAATTGGATTAGTATCCTTGGAATATATCCCTAGTAAAACATAAGTTAGATGAAAGGATGTCATCTTTGATGGAAAATTATTTTGAAATATAACATAGAATGTTTTTTATGAAAATAGACATTACACATTGAAATTTTTTTTTAAAAAGAATAAACATTTTCAAAATAGTTTTATTTGAAAATAACCTTAGAAACATATAAATGCATCTTCTAAATTAACTTTAAACATATCTTGATGAAAATAACATTTTCACTTAGAAAAAACTTTTCAAAACAGAAATCATTTTCAATATACTTTTATTGGGAAATAACCTTTTTATCTTATAAATAAATATTCATAATAATGAGTTTCATGATGGTAGAAAGTACCATTCATGATATGAATATTAAAATAATGATACCATTCATATTCTTGGGAAAATACAAAATGGGATTGTTTAGAAGACAACATGAATACTACTTTCAATTTTTTTATAAAAAATAAAAATATGGGTAAAAAGTAAAATATGGGTATTAGTTTCTTTAATAAATACATTTTATAATTTTAAAAACATTTTTTGAAAACATTTTTTGTAAAAATTAATTTTGGAAGAAAATGGATTTTTTTACTGAAAAGAGAAATAATGTCGATTTTATTTGAAAACATTATTCTATAATATTGAATACATAAAGTGAGGAAAATTATGGAAAACCAAGTATTTTTATGACATAACTAGAGGAGAATAAAATTATTGGGTTTTTTATAAGTGGATCATAATATTTCATCGTCGGGAAGCATATCCATAAATAATCCCATAAATGATGATATTGAATCATAAAACAATTTCCACTTTGTTAACATTGAATAATAAGCCCCATGAAATACTAAAATTAAATAAAACCTAATGTATAATGAGAAATAAATTAATTATAATACTTTTTAATAGGTATGTAAATAAACGTCATAAAATAAGGTAGGTGCAGAAAATTACATATATATCAATGAAGTTAAAATTGAGACAAATATACCTCACCTCTTTAAAAATATTAGAACTATAAACCCCATTAAATATAGATAGAAAATGGATATTTAAATCAAAATAATTTTAAGTAGAATCATCATAAAATTAATTAATGGGTATTATATACACAAAATATTAGAAAAACATTGTGAATATGGCATGCGTCTCACATAAAATAAAAGTGAGACAAAAATACCTTACCTTAAGTATTGGATTCATTCATACATGTTCAAACCTAATGTATAATAAATATAAGTTTATTATAAATATCTTTAAAAAAATTAATTTTATGAATACATAAATATAATATTTACTTATGACCTTTTATTTCATGTTTATTACCAATTATTCATTAAAATCATTTTTTGGATAATAACTGTAATGTTTTTTGTGCATGTTTTATTTTTTTATTTTTAGTTATATTAATTTTATCTTGGTAAAATAATATATATAATGTTAAATTTGATATAAATATCATATTTATTAAATATATATAAATGTATTATATTAATAAATAAATGTTATAGATAGAAATTTAAATACACCGTTCATGGAGATGGTAGACCGTACATTCGCATGAATGTTGTTTCCATTTTCTCAAAAGATTGAAAAAAAGAAGGGTAAATAATATATTACCATTAAAGATAATTTTCTTGTAATATATATATATATATAACACATTATTATTCAATCATATTTTTATTTCCTTCCATATATACCATACGTGAAGAATGAATCCCATCACTCTATGAGGCAGTAGTCCTCTATAAACATAAGCAATGTCATCGTACTCTCATGGAATTGAAAGTAAAGATATATAAGTGATTTAATAATTAAAAAGTATAAATATTTTTCTATTATGATATATATATACATACATATATATTTATCTATTCTTATTAAAATCCAAGTAAAATAGAAATTAAAAACAAATAACATCAGTTCATGAGGCGACAATCCGTTGTACATAGAAGCAGTGTTATTATTTTCCAATGAGTTTGGAGGTAAGAAGGTATATGTGGTATTATAATGAAATAGGTATTATATCATAAATATCATATAAAACCACAAAATCCATTGTTATATACATCTATGAGTAGTGGTGATGGAAAAAAATAACATCGGTTCGTAAGGTGGCAATCTTATGTACACAAGAATAATTATATCGTATCCAATTTAGTGGAAGAAGATATTGATTTTGGTCATGTAAATATTATAATGAAATATTAGTATATGATATATATATATATATATTATATTTTTCTTAAAATATTAAATGATGTGTAAGAACAAATAATACAAAAATGAATGTTAATGAATTTTATCTCTTCTTCAGAGAGATTCATTAAGTTTACAAAAAAATCCTTCTTAAAAGGAGTTACTAACCAAAATAAGGACTCTAGGAATAGTTTATGGAACCAAGGAATGTATTTTGGTAGTTATTGGACAATAAAATGGGATTTTTAGGTGTGAAGTGGAGAGGATAGTGGGTGGCCTTTTATATGTGAGTTGAGTGTCCCAATTGTAATTTTTGAAATTAAAAAGTTGTAACAGTATTTTTCACATTCCAAAAGGATTAAAAATGAACCATTATGGATTATAAGAGGTTATAAAGTCAAAATATTCCAATATAATGTGTGTTGTGAAAGTTTCTATTTCATTTTACCTATTCTCTATTTTATTCTGACTCCCATATAAACCCACTTTATCCTTAATCATGGTAATTGATATTTACTATTTTTACACTTCATTATGATAAAAAATTATTTTGAAAATATTTGATAGTATAATTTATAATTATTACTAATATATAATCAGTTTTTTAAATTTTAATTTCCATAAGAGTAAAATATTAATTTAAAATTTATCCCGTAATCACGACGAAAAAGTGGTTTACAATAGAGAAAAGTTTAAAAAGTTTGAAAAGTTATTATATAAAAATTCAATAAAAAATTTATTTAAATAATATAAATTCTATTAACAGATATATAATTGAACTAATTATTCTTTTAAAACCATATTAAAATAATTTTTATTTATTTTAATGGTCTAATAGAAATGAAAATTCTTAAAAAAACAGTTATTTTTCCTTATTCGTTTAAAAATTTATCCTTTCAGAAAATTAAAAAAATTCATTCAAAGAAACTTTTGGAATGGTTATTTAAAAAATTAAAAATATTTTTTAAAATAAATTTCATATAAGTGTAAATTTTTTAATATAATTATTAAAAATGTGATATAACAAATATTAAGAAAAATATAGTTTTAAGCAAAAAATTAGTTTTAGTGTAATCTATTTTCTTGAAAAAACATAATAACAATGCTAATTTTTTTTATTTTTTCTATAACAAATATATATCCTTAAAACGTTTCACACAAAGTGTTTTGTTTAATTTATTTAGTTAAAATGTTTTTTTGCTCATAAAAATAGCTTCTCATAAAATGATTTCAATTTTTTAAAGGTTTTTTTATTTTCATTTATAATTAATTGGTCACCAAATTATTAATTATATATACATGTATAAACCATATATTTTCCTAATTTATTTAATTTTATACATACCCTCAATTCTAATGTCTATATGATAACTATAATATTAAATAATCATATATTAATTGTATGTAACATTTATTTTAAACTCGGTGTAACGTGTAACACAAGATACACTTAATGTTACATGTAAAATAAGATAAAATTAGCATTGAATGTAATTAAATTTAAAAATTGTGTTTAATGTAACAAAAAATATCAAAATGATTAAATATATTTGTAGAAAATATTTTACAAAATCTAAAGTTGTTATATTCTACTCCATGAAATAAAATTTTCCTCATAATTTGAACTTTTGCATGGTGAAAAAGTGTTTATCATTTGAAAATACCTATTTGGGATAACCATATCACAAAAAGGGTTAATAAAACTTCCTCTTTAAAATAGATAAATTTATGTGTAAAGGTTATCTGGAATAAAAAATACAAGGTTTCCAGATAGGATAATGTAGGTAAGAAGAGAATATTTATACATTGAAGAAAAGCATAATGTCAGAGTGATGATGAGGATGGATAGATATAATAGATCATAAAAAAGTGAATGATTATGTGGAAATAAAAAAACAGAAAACCATTAATTAATGTGGTGTGAATAAGGTAATTGATATCATTAGAAATGATTTTAATATATTTCTTTTAAATTTCAAAATCCTTTTCCTAATGAAGGGTATTTTTTATAATAAGATATACTTACTTGATTTCAATCCATTTAATAAAAACTATCTCATCCTTTGGTTTTGATTTCATCAATTTAAACATCACCACTTTAAGAAATAAAGATGAAATTTTCTTATTCTTTAAGAACTAGTGGATCATATGATAAATAAAATAATGATTAGTAATTCCTTCATTCTCAAGTTATTATCAAAAACATATTTATTAGCACAAGTTATCTAATAACTTCCAAAGTTCAACTTAATACATTTACTGAATAATCAAACATAAGGCTCCATCATATCTAACCAAAATTTTAATGAAAAAGGTTTGATATAAGTTCACTATATTTCCAAAAATCAAATTATCCTTAATCCCCAAAATATCAATAAGCAACACTTAATGGTCATATACCAAATATTTGAATACATTCATCATATATTATCTGAAAAAATGGTAATAACCAAAATTACCATAAAAATAAAATGGAAAAAATACATTCTTCCTCATTCCTTAAATAAAACTATATATTATTAAATATATTCCATAAATCCAAAAATGTTGTAAACTCCATAATTGATAATATATGACAAATTTTTGAAAAATAATTAACCATTTATGGGTTTATAAATACTATCCAGTTTGATTTATCCATATCTGTCGTCTCTTTATGAAAAATAAACATCATTTTATTACCATTTGAAATATATTATGGTTTATCTTCTCGCAATCATTTATTTTTTTATAAAATATCACAATTCTCTTAAATAAGATTTCTAGTTCATCACTACTATTAAATATATTCTTCAAAATCCATAATGAAAAACTTCTACAGAAAAACCATATATATTTCTTGAATCATTCAATATAATTATTTAATTCCCATAAAAACATAATAAAATCATTAAAATTCATTCTTAAATCCCTAAATATTATTTCTTTTATTTTATTTCATAGTACTTATTTAATTTTAGTAGTATAATCGTTACTCAATATATATTAATAATTATCTTCATGAAATTTCCTCCTATGCCATTTATTCATATAATTCACATTCTGTCCACATTTATAATAGTTGAACATTGATGATTCCTTAGGGAAAACAATATTCTCATCATTTTCATATACTTTAACATTTTCCTCATAAATCGCTAACTATGTGCCTTTCTATTATACATTCAAAACATCTTATCTTTCCTTTGATACATTACCTGGAGTTCTTCTTCCCACATTATCAAAATATAAGAAACTAATTCTTTTTTTCTCTATGGTCTCCACCACCCAAACTATCTATGAAATCTATCCATTTCTTATTTTTGGAGGCTGAGAGTTGGTTAAGGAGCATACTTTTAATCAAATATATTTATAACTATTTAGGAATAATGATAACATTATTTACTCCATTAATAACCCCATATAGTTTCTCTCATCACATTTTCTATCACATTAAATGTTAATACAGTTAATTCTAGTTCCCTCTATTGAATTAAACAAAAAAACATAGTTTAAGTAACAATATTCAAAGAAAAAACCAAAAAATTATCAAAAACCACCAGTATGATGTCTAAATAATGACATCCACTTTTTAATATATGACACCTTAGGTTTAACCTAGGCCATTCATGGTAATTATTTGAAAACCTAATGATGTGTTTTAAAGAGTTTGTGAATATACATTGAATATCACATAGGATTGTAAAAATAGGTGTATAGAAATTCCAATTATTATGTACTAGGTGATGATTGATTCTAGATCAATGCACCCCATTCAGTGTTGTTAGTCATATATACCTCTATGTTAGAGCTATATTCACATGTAGTATCTAGTCAGGGATGAAATTTCATGGAAACCACTCACCCTATCCTTTAATAGAATCAATGGACAATTTCTCATACTTTTACTCATCATTAGACATATCATTATATCTATCCTAATAAATATCCCTTTAAATATCCCTACGGATCTCACTAATGTTTTCTCACCCAATTTTCCAAAAATTAACTAAACTATGACCTGATACTAACTATAAGTAAAAAATCATATCATACTTAAATATTACATTATAAATGATAAATATTAATTATATAACCTAACAATACATGCTATAATCATTTAGGTCTAGTGAATTTGGAAATATAGACACATAAAAATATAGTGCATAAGCGAGGTACATCATTTCCCACTATGTTCTTCATAACTAGAACCCTTATAAGAAATATTATACATAATACATTTCATTATAACCTGAGAAAAGTAAAATTAAGAAATGGTAATCTAAAATGATCAGTGAAGGTAAAATGGGACACATCAACATATAATGATCATAAGGATATGAAAAAAAAGAGAATAATAATTGAAAAATATACCCTAAATTTCATATATCATAAAATTGTTTTATGGAATAAGTCTTGGCAGTTCATATGACATGAATCATAATAGAATCAATTAACATGAACGATGACAATTTAAAATTGTCATAAGAAAAATATTTTTGGCATACATATAAACATATAAAATAATTTCCTTAATTGGTCACGTCTCATTTCCAAGAATATAGTAGTGGAATGGGGTCACTCTACAAACCATTTTAGTAGTTTAGGTCCACTCCCAAGGATATCATAGTGGGAATAATACCTTACTGTACTGGTATCACTCCCCATTCCAATCCTTTTTATCTCATGAGATATCAATCATTATCTAATGGATTGGAGGTAGATATAGGTCCCAAAAATCATTGTTTATAATGTTACCTCTATCACTTAAAGAAAACCATATATAATTGTTCCAAAATATCATAACAAATTTATCATATTAGAACCCATGATAATAAATGGGCTTCATAACACATTTATCATATATAAAACCTTAAAAATAAATGGGATTGCTAAATCATTCTTCCTATCAGAATGCTTGAAAAGAAATTGGTTTCGTAAAACATTTCATCATAGCATAACTGATGAAAAATAAGTGGGTTTCATAAATATACCTTTATCATAATCATAAACCATTAAAAGAAAGAATGAGATTGGTATCCTTGGATCATATCCCCATTAAAGAATAAGTAACATCAAAAGATGTTATCCTAGATGGAAAATGATTTAAAAAGATCACTTGGAACATTTTTTTAGGAAAATAACATATCCACATTTGAAAACACTTTTTAAAAATTAAAACAATTTCAAAATCCTTTTATTTTAATGTTTCCTTGAAAAAATACAAAGGATGATTTAAAAACATTTTAATAAATTTTTTGAGGAAATAAACTTTTCACATTGAGAAAAACATTTTAAAACAAAATACATTTTCAAAATTAATGTTGTTTAGAAAAACATGGAAAATTATAAATGAATTGTTAAAACAATTAGTTTCTATGATAGTGGAATGTACTATTCATACTATACAATTTAAAATAAATATTCCTTTCACATTTTCAGTAAATTAAAACAAGAATTGTTTGGGAAAAAAATGAAGAATCATTAATTTTTTATAAAAGGGTTATACATTGGTAAAAATATATTTAATAAATCATTTGGATATTATTAAATGTTTTTTTAAAACATTTTTAGAAAACATGATTTTGAAAGAAAAATCATTTTCAACCAAAAAGAGAAATAATGTCTATTTTATATAAAAACATTATTTTTGAATTGTGAGTACATACCAAGAGGGAAATTAATGAAATAAATTTATTTAATAAATTTCAATATTTTCTTGAGAGATGGATCAAAAAATTTCATCATCAGAAGCATAAACATAAAAAATCCTGGTAAACGATGAGATTGAATCATAAAACCATTACAAATTTTGTTACATTGAATCATAAGCCACCTAAAATTATAAAATTAAATGAAACATAAAATATCCTGAGAATAACTATATTCATGAAATTAAATTTCAATGGGTTTGTAAATACACATACTAAAATATGATAGGTTCATAACATGACATATATCTGAAAGAAAGAAAATTAGTACAAAAATCCCATAATGCTTTAGTAACTTTTGAACTGTAAACCCCATGAAAGGGAGATAATCATATGAATATGTAAATCCCTATAATTTTAAGGATGAAAATCATAAAAATAACTTCATGATCATTTTATACAATACAAAAAATAAACACATGGTGAATATTTGTTAGGTGTCTCATAGAAAATAAAAGTGAGATGGAAATCAATTAGCTTAAGTCTTGAATTATTGCATACATGTTCAAAAATGCTATATAATAATATTAAGTTTTCTATAAATCTTTTATATAATCATAATTATAAATATCATACCCTATATTATTTACTTATGACCTTTTATTACCATTTTATTAGCAATTAATTGTTAAAACCAAGTTTTATTTAATAACCGCTTTGTTTTTCATGTTTGTTTTTATTTATTATTTTTGATCAAATTACTTTGATCATGAATAAATAATCTTTTGAATTTAAAAAATGATATAAATATCATATATATTCAATTTAAAATTTTTATTACATTCCATAAAAGTTAGAGATGGAAAATGTAATACACTAGTCATTGTGATGGTAGACCTTACACGCATATAAACAGTGTTTCCATTTTCTTGAATGACTAAAATAAATAAGGATAAATAATACATTACCATTCTAGAATCTTTTTTATTTAATATATATAACATATTTTTATTTAATCATTTCCTTGTTACATTCAATGTATGGAGTACATGAAGAATGAATCACATCGCTTCACGAGGCGGTAATCTGCCGTACACACGAGCGACATTATCATATTCTAAAATTGGAAATTATAGAGGTATATTTTATATAATAAATCTATAAGTATAAATATGTTACCAATATAATATATGTTTATATAATATATCCTTATTAAAAACCAAGTAAAATATAAATTAAAAACAAATTAGATCTGTTCATGGGGCGATAGTTCACCGTACACCTAAGCAGCATTATCGTCTTCCAAATGGATTATATATAAAAATATATATGTGTTATTATAATTACATAGGTATAATAATATAAAAAATATCATATATAAACATTAAATTAATCATTATATATAGTTGTAATATTTGGTGATTAAAATCGAATAAGATTAGTTTGTGAGGTGGTAGTCCACTGTACACAAAAATGATGACTTTGTATCCCATTTGATGTAAGAGGAGATAGATTTGGATGATTACATTAAAAAAATAACAAATTAGTATATGTTATATACTAATGTTATTATTTTAACAAATTTTGGAAAAATTAAAGGGGGTGTAAGAAAAAATAAAACATAAATGAATGTTTAAGAATTTCACATCTTCTTGAGAGAGAGTTATTGGGTTTACACCTAAAGCCTTATTAAGAGGGGTTCCTAACCAAAATATGGCCTCTAATATGATGGGATATAATTAATGAAATTATTTTGACTAATAATTTCCAATAAAAAGGGATTTTGATATGTGAAGAGGAGAGGATAAGGGGTGGCCCTTTGTAAGAGAGGCGAGTGGCACACTTATAATTTTTGAAAAGAAAAAAAGGTGTAGACATGTTATTTACTTTCCAAAAGGCTCCAAAATGGTAAATTATATAAAATTTTAGGTTTTAATGTCAAAATATGGAAATAAAAATGGTTTTGGACCTATTTCTAGGTCATTTTCCCCTTATCATTTTTGTTTAACCCTTGATAAACATGTTTTAACCTTAACTACGATAATTAATTATTAATGTTTTTAATAGTAATTATGGTAAAAAATAAAGTTGAACTAATTAAATAATATAAAATATTTTTATTAAAAATATTGAATCCATTTTTTTAAATTCAATTCATATAAGTGGAAGAATTTATTTTAAAATTTAATCTTACAGAAGTGATACAAAATCGGTTTTCCAATGTGAAAGGTTCCAAAAGATTAAAAAGTTTTTATATCATAATACAATATAAAATTGATTAAAATTACCAAATATGATTAATATATATAATTTAACTAACATTACTTATAAAACTATAACAAAATATTTTGGTCGTTTTAAAATTATTTAAAAAATATGAAAATTCATAACAAAAACTAATATTTTTCACTATTCATAAAAAATTTCTTTTAAAATAATTCTCAAAAAATTTATTTGAAGATAATTTTTAAATTATTATTTAAAAATTATATTTTTTTATCAAATAAATTTTATATAAGTGTAAAAATTAATTTTTAATTATGTGTGCAAAATGAGAAAACATTGCTTTGAAAAAATATAGTTTTTAACAGAAAAATTGGTTTTATTAGTATATATTATCTATAAAACTCATAATATGGATGTTAAATATTTGATTGAATATATAATATATAAATTTCAGTAAATTAATTCTCAATAAGTTATTTGGTTATTTTTTTAAAATATTTTTTTGTGCATAAAAATATTTTTTAAGAAAATGATTTCCTTTGTTTTCAAATGTTTATTTTCATTTCACCTTAATTAGTCACTATATAATTCAATATATATACATGTATAAACCTTATATTTTAATAATATATTTAATCCTATTCATACACTCCATTACAACGGCTAGGTGATAACTATAATATTAAATAACTATTTTTAATAGTACGTCACATTTTCTTTAAACTCAGTCTTGCATAAAACACTAGTGACACTCAGTATTGCATATAACACATACTAATATCATTGTTTCATATAATGTATCATAAAATTAGTGCCTTTTCCCAGATAAATGGATAAAAAAAACTCATGATGGGGGTGAATTGAGTTCTTAATGTTTTTTTACATTAAATGACCCTCTTTAATGTATGTGAGTTTAAAGAATTTCTTTGAACAAAATAGGAAGTATAAATATAAATTTTTAACAGACCTATACTGAACACAAGGGATTTATATTGGTTTAGGGAATATATGTCCCCCATTCCACTCTACCAACACTTAACTCCACCATTTTAGTGATTTTCACTATCACAACCCTTTTCCTAGTGGATCCCAGCTGAGTACAAGTAACTATTACTTATCAAAAAGGTATAAGAGATTTCAACTAGGATCTCCCTTTACAATACCCATTCACAACCTTAACAGACTGAATTATAATTATTTTAAACAAGAATATATAAATAATATAATAACTAACTATTGAAGCACCTAGTTTCAAGTGGAAACTCACATTAGATGATGATACTTCCTAAGAAGATGATAAATTTCAATGTTTAGATATGGAGTATCTTACATTGCCTAGATAGCCTTGTATGCACAACATGTCATATTTTTTAGGAGATTTTATCTATGTAAAAATTATTTTTGTTACTATTATTATAAGTAACCAAACTTAAACATTTTTTAATTTAGTTAATTCAACTAGAATACACTTACTACATTCTCAAAGATCTTTTTGACTTCTAGTTTTAGAGAATTAAATCATAATGACAACCCATAGGAATACAAAGTTGATACTACAAAAATAGTAAACGATTTTTTTAATAATATAAATGTTCGTTATATAACATGAATTCTTCCCATGAAAAATCTTCACAAAATTCATCTTGTATTCTTTTCTATTTTCCATTGTTAAAAAACTATAAAAAAATTATAAAACCTGAGATGAGCACAAAAAGCACAGTATGGGGTATAAAAATAAGGAAAGAAATCATTAGTCTATTAATTCTTATAAACAAATGAAATAATTTTACAAATATTTACTTATCACCATTATATTATCATATAATTTCCTTGTAAAAACATGATACATCCATAAAACATAGAAAACATAAATAAAACCATAAAGGTAACTTGGGGCATTCATTATTAATGATTGTAACCCTCATGATTACCATATGATTTGTAACCCTCATGACTAGCTCACAATGAAACCCTCATAGATACCTTATGATATAACCCTTATGGATACCTTATGGTGTAACCATCATAGTTACATTTGGAGTAACCCTTATAATCAACTTCCAACATAAACATACCCAATGCATTGGAGGGAGATATTAGTCCTAACCTTTATCATAAAAAATACCCGATAACAATAACATAATAATAAAACATGAATACATTCACCATAAAAACATTCGTTTTTAATTTTGTAAAAATGTAAATTTAAAATAGGATTTCTATAGAAAAGTGCCTTACCTCAGGTTCGACTTCCTTCAAACACGTTCAAACCTCATCTTGAATTCTACTCCTTGAGAACCTCCTTAAAAAACTTAGTTTTAGCCTTTTGGTGAGACCAGAAGGTATTGGACATGGGGAAGAGGCTTGATAAGGGAATTGGGTAATAATTAAACAAGATACAGGGTTTTGTAGGTGTGAGGATAAGAGGTAGTGAGGGGAGGTTTTTATAATGGAGGAGAGGGGTGTTTTCTAATTATTTTATTCATTATTTTGTTATCTTGGCTAAATAATATTAATAGTTTGATAATTATCAATAAATATAATAAAAAATGAAGGTGAGTTATATATTATGTTGATTACATCAACAACGGATCAAGGAATAGTATTTTAAAATTATAATGTATATATACTATACATTACCATATTATACTATTGAAAAATAATTCTGGTATTTTAGGAAAATAAAAAATATTTACCCTAACCATTTACTGATGTGTATAATTAAAATATTAACTCTGTTTTATAAAAATAATTTTATGAATATGAGAAATTTAATTTTTAATTAAAATCATTATTTATTAAAGAAATAACAATTTTAAAATTACAAATGATTTAACAAAACATTTAAAAATTAATTAAGGTCTCATAAAATTATCTTATAACCATAAGAAAAAAATATTAATTTACGAATCTATTTTAGTAAGATAAATTTTATTTTAAATCATTATATTAATTATAAATTGTTTAATAAAACATAATGTGTCACAAAAATACCAACTCTTAATTTATCATTTTTGAAAAAAATAAGTTACTTATTCCATTATATAAATATATCATACTTTCAATTAAATTTTATATAAATTTTATTTTCAATTTCATAGGTAAGGTTACTATTTTATTTTTATAGATTTCTTAATTTCTATAAATACTACTAATTTTATTATACATTTATAATGAATTTTAATATTTAATTCTAGAATGAATTAAAATTAAGTTTTATGTTCATAGGTTTTTAGATTCTCTCCAACTTGTGGAAATTTCTTCCTCACAATTTTTATTTACTTATTAATCAAGTGAGAATACCTTTACTTCATATCATCTTTAGATTCCCATATGGATTTTTCAAACATTTGGTTTCTCTAAGAATCATTAACCAGGTGAATTACGTTATTCTTCAATACGTTCTCTCTTCGAACAAGAATATGAATATGTTTCTCTTCATATAAAAGGTTCTCTTCCAGCTGAACTACTTCTGGGCCCAAAACATGAGATGAATCACACACATACTTTCTCAACATTGAAACGTGAAATTAATTATATACTAGAGATAAGCTCAGAGGTAATGATACATGGTAAAAATATGGTCTGACTTTCTCAATAAGTTCAAAATGTACAATTAACGATTGAATTAGCATTCCATTCTTACCAAAATGCATAAAATGTTTCTAAGTAGAGATATTAAGGAAAACATGATCACTTAACTTGAAAGAAAATTCTTTCTTCATATTAGCTACATAACATTTCTTCCTACTCTAAGCTATCCTCATGTGTTTCTAGACCATGTTTACCTTCTCAATTAATTCCCTTATCAATTATAGTCATATCAACTTTCATTCATGAAATTCATCCCAAAATGATGGATTTCAACATTTATTTCCATATAAAGACTCAAATGGTTCAATCTATATACTATAATGAAAAATGTTATTATGAGAAAACATAACTAATTAAATATATTGATCCTAAATTCCTTGGTAATCCATTGAAAAAGAAAGTAACATGTCTTCCAAGATCAGAATTATTTTCTCAGTCTGTCCATTGGATTGAGGATGAAAGGTTGTAATGAAATTTAATTCATTTCCCACTGACTTCTGAAGTCCTTTACAAAATATAGATGTGGAATTAGGATATCGATCAGATGCAATGGATAAAATAACTTCATGAAACAAGAAAATATATTTGAGGTATAGTCGAGAAATTTGATCTAGATAAAGAGTGTCTCTAATATAAAGGAAATATACAGATTTAGGTAGCCATTCAACAATAACCCAAATCACATTATTTCTTCGAGGAGTGTTTGGTAGTCCCACCATGAGGCCTAGGGATATATTTTCTCATTTCCACTCAGGAATTGGAAAAGGCAGTAGCATCCCCTTTGGTAGTTGTCTCTCTACCTCAACCTATTGACAAGTCAAACATTTCATTGTTAAATCAGTAATATCTTTTTTCTTTCCATTCTACCCATAATACTCTCAAAGGTATCTATACATATTAGTAATGCAAGGATGAAATGAAATATGAGAACTATGATATTCACCTAACAATTATTTCTTCATTTGGGAATCACAAGTCACACCTAATATCTTTCTAAATCTCAAGACACAATCTTTATCAAAATTAAATTCAAGAAATTTTGCTTAACCAATTCTACCTTTTTCTGTAACTCATAGTCTTCTATATACACTTGATTAATTCTGTTTAGGAGAGATGAGTGCACTGACACCTGAAACAAAATAGAGGAATTTCATGCACCAAAAAATTCCAAGCCAAATTTAATCTAATCATTAATCAAGGGTTCATGTTTTAAATAAAAAATGGTTAATGTAGTATGATGTTTTCAATTCATGTAATCCTCCGATTTTTTTTCTTTTCTAGGATGGTAATTGATCATGAAATAATAATCCTTTATTAGTACCATCTATATTATATGCCTCATATTAAATTACTTTTGAATGAATATATAATTAAAGATTTTATTTTCAGTATATATTTCACATTTGGTTCTATATAAATGATTAATCCATATTTTTAAAGAAAAAACCACAACTGCTAATTCCATATCATGCATGGGATAATTTAACTCATGATTTTCCCATTGTCTTGAAAAATAAGAAATTACATGATCATTATTTATCAGAACACAAACAAATCCCTTCAATAAAGAATCACTATAGATGACAGAATTACCATTTCTAAAAGGTATATCCAAAACTAGAGCAGTCACCAATATTCTTTTCAGTTCCTAAAAAAACACCACATTTTTCTGTCTAAACAAATATAACCTCTTTTCGTTTTAACTTAGTTAGAAGGATAGATGACCATTAAAAGTTTTTAACAAACCATCTGTAATAACATACTAATTTAATAAAAATTCTAATCTCCTTATAATTTTTATGTCTTGTACATTGATAATTTTTTTGGTAGAATCAACCATTATTCCATCCTTATTTACAATGTTCCCATGACAAGAAATTTGTTGAAAAAAATAATAATTGAAATATTTTATGTAAAACTTATTTTCTTTGAGAGTTTGAAAAACAATCCTTAATTTTTTTTCATGATCCTCATAAATTTTTGATAATACCAAAATGTCATCAATAAATTCAACAACAAACTTATCCAAATATTCACAGAATAATATATTATTCACAATAGGATAATTTTTCAAACCAAAGGGCATAAAAAAACATAATGCACATATCTAGTATGGAAGGAATTTTTGTAATGTCATCCACCTTTAACTTTAGTTGATAGTACTTGGATCTTAATTCTATCTTGACTAAATACTAAGCTCCCTGGAGCTGATCAAACAAGTCATCGTTATGAGGTAATGGATACTTATTCTTAATATTAATATTATTCAAATATATATAGTCAACGAAAAGACTCATGGAACCATATTTATTTTTAACAAACAAAATAGGATCAGCCCATGGTGAAGTGCTTGGATGAATGAAGCCTTTATCAGGAAACTATTGCAACTGGGTTTTCAATTCTAAAAGTTCCACTTGATCAATTATATATGTTGGATTTGAAATTGGATTAGCATTAAGAACAAAGCAATATTATATTCAACTTCACGACTATGTACGAAACTTGGAAACTCATCAGGATAAACATCTAGGGATTCATTTACCACTGTCATATAATTAATATCAATAGTCCCCTAATTTTCAAAAAATGTGAAAGATAAATTTAATTTCCATCTTTTAACAGTTTATAAGATTCCAAATTTGTTATAAATGGTATGAGTTCATTTTTTATACAAACTAAAAATATTTTTAAAAAAAACTTCTTTATCTCTACAATCAATCTTAACATGATAAACAGAAAGCCAATCCATATCCAGAATAACATAAAAACTTTACTCAAGGTGAAACAACAAGGTTTAAAAGTAATGTATTTTCACAAAAAACAAAATAAATATTATTATAATGTATTTTTCCTTATCATTTTCCTCGTTTTTTTACCATAATTTTTGGTTTCATTTATTGAGGTGAAATTCCAATTTTCCAGAATTTTTTTCAGAAATAAAGGAATGTGTAGACCTCCTATCAAAGAATACATTATCAACATACGAGTAATTAATAAATTTATGTCACACCACTTAATTGGATGGCCCAAAAACGTTTAACATAGTCACATAGTATTTCACTTCACCTTTCTTCTTATAATCTAGTTGCTTTCAGTTATTCAGATCTTTATTTGGGTAGGTATTTTCATAATGCCCCATCTCACCACATTTAATACAATTTATAGTTTTCTTATCAGAATTAATCCTAAGGTTATTATCATTTAAATACTAGGATATATGTTCAAGAATAACACATATAAAACATTTCCTAGAATTCTAATGCATTCCTTAGGGTGTTTTTTTACCTCACTCCCCATAAACTAGAAATTAGACTTTCCTACCTTCATATTTATTTGATTGATTCTTTCCCATTTCCTTCTATTTGGATCTTTTCTTTTTATTGTTGTAAAAGTACATGTGATCATAAGAAAACTCCCTTTATACCCTATCATCACATTAGACAAGTTTCTCATAAAATTTTAATTAACGGGAGGTTAATTCCCTTCGATATATTGTTTTCAATCCCCAATAATAATGACTAATTTTACAATCATGATCTTGAATATGATTTGGAGCATAACTATAAAATCACGTAAAGTTTGATTCATACATGGACACCAAAAATTTCTCCATTTTATTTTAATTCAAGGAATTTTCTTTCTATCCTACACCAAAACACCTTATAGAAATACTTTTTCATGGAAAGGATTTCTCAATTCATCCCATTATAAGGCATCAAACTCTTCATTATCCCAGATATTATTGGCCATTGATCACCACTAGTTGGATTCACCTTTAAAATGATAAATATATTGACTAAACATTTGATTTTATGAACACCCCATGAAATTGAATATCTTTTCAAGAGATTTAATCCACCCTTTAGCCACTACTATGTCAGAAAATCAATTGAAAGCTGGAGGGTGTTGCCTCATAAAATGTTACACTATCATCATGTTCCTTTGTGGTAGACATGCTTGTTATCTTTCATGGATTCCACCACCATTTTTAGATTGTATCCAATGATACATTACTATCACCAAATACTTAGTTCCAATTCCTACTATTCTAGGCTATAGATTTAGAAGGATATCATTCTTTTAGTGCCTTTTTTACTTCAACTTCCCCATTCATTTTTTGGAAGACCATTCTTAATGGATATATATTGGACTAATAAACATGGTAATATTCAAATAATATATCAATTAAAATTAACCATAAGGTAAATATAATTTTTGGGTTTTCAATTAACATCATCCTAACCACTAATGTTATCTAAACTGTATTATGATAGTAACTATATGGAAATTTAATTAAAACATTACATAATATAGTTAATTCAACTAGAATACACTTATTAAATTCCCAATGATAATTGTGGAATATAGTTTTAGATAATTTAGCCCAAATGACATCCCAAAGGAATACAAAGTGGTTATCACTAAAATAATATCCATTTTTTTCAAATAAAAAAGTTTTCTTCAATATAACATGAATTCTTCTCATAATGAATCTTCACAATAGTCATCTTGGATTATTTTCTATTATCCATCCTTAAAACCCTCTAAAGATATTTTAATACATGGTACGATATTAAAAAGATTAGTAAGGGGTATATAAATTAATAAATAAATCATTATTCCATGAATAATTATAAACATATGAAATAATTTTAACAAAGATATACTTATCACCCTTAAATTATCATATTATAAATTTGTGAAAACATTAAATTCCCTTAAAACATATAATAAATAAATAAAACCATAAAGATAACTTGGGGAATTAATTATATGAGATTGTAACCCTCATGGATACCATATGATTTTTAACCCACCCAGATACCTTATAATATAATCCTCATGACTACCTTATGATATAATCCTCACAGATACCTTTTGGTGAAACCATCACATTTACACTTGGAATAACCCTTACGGTCAACATCCCAAAAAAACATACCCAAGGTGTTAAAGAGAGATATAGTTCACAACCATCATCATAAAAAATGAACAAGAACCAGAACATAATCATAAAATATAAATAATTTCATCATAGAAACTTTCCTTTTGATTTTTTAAAAAATAGAAATTTAAAATTGGATTTCTAAAGAAAAGTCTCTTACCTCAGGTTCAACTTACTTCAAACTTCTCCAAACCTCCCCTTGAATTCCCATCCTTGAGAATCCCCTTAAGTAAATTAGTTTTGGCATTTTGGTGATACTAGAAGGTATTAGAAATTGGTAAGAGTCTTGGGAATGAAATTGGGTAGAAATTACACAATCTACAAGGATCTATTGGAGTGAGGAGAAGAGGTGGTATTTATAGTAGAGGAGAGGGGTGTTTTCTTATTATTTTATTTATTAGATTATTATTTTGGATAAAGACAATGGATAGTTTAAGAATTACTACTAAATATATTAAAATAATTAAGGTTAGTTCTAGATTATGGTGATTACATCAGCAATGACTCAAGGAATAGGGTACATAACTTATAATATATATATATATACTATAAATTACTATATTTTATTATTCACTAAAATCAAGTATTTTAAAAAAATACCAAAAATTCACCATGACCATTTCCTCATTTTTAGAATTCAAAGATGAATTCCATTTTATAAAAATAGTAATTTATATATGAGAGAATATATTTATGATTAAAATAATCATTTATTCGAAAAATAACAATTTTAAAATTATGACAAATTTTTTAAAAAATTGAAAAATTAATTAAGGTCTCATAAAATTATTTTACAATAATAAGACAAAAAAATATTACTTTATGAACCTATTTTATGAAGATAAATTTTATATTAAATTATTATATTAATTATAATATTATAAATTAAAATTTATATTTCACCAAAATACCGACACTTAATTTATCATTTTCAAATAATTTTTTTACCTATTTTATGATATAAACATATCATATTTTTTACTTATAAGATATATAAATTTTACTTATACTTTCATAGGTGAGATTACTATTATATTTTTATAGATTCATTATTTTTATAAATACCACTTATTTCATTATACATTTCTAATGAATTTTAATATTTAATTCTAGAATGAATGAAAATAATTTTATAAGTACTTAAGTTATTATAATTGTTAGAGTATTCATAAGAGTGTGTGCATTATTGTAAGTCTCTATTTCATGTTCTTTCATGTAGCGACTATGTGTTCCATTTTTATATCATCTTTGAATTTTAACTTAAGTATACAAGATAATTAAAATTGTAATATTGACAATCCATTGATAATACATTCTATTAATGACATATATCCCTTATTTCCAAATATTGAAAATAAGTCTACAATAGCATTGTTAGAAATTTTCTCTTCATTAGATCTTTTTATTCATAGAAAAATGAAATTTTAATCAAATCAGCCTTTGCTTAAACAAGAAATCCCTGCTATGATACAATCCAAAAGCATACAATTGATGATCAAAAGATTGAAAAAGTAATCATAACATTATTCCTAAAATCTAGATACTCGTAAGATATAAAACTATTAGAACTGTTCATAGAAGATAAATTTCTAAAGGACTTCATATTTTAAAACATATCTTTGAATTATACTGTGCGTAAGATAAACTATATTCAATATTGCAAAAGAAAATTCCTCAGCGTAAGATAAATATGTTATAGAGGAGTGATAATTTACTTTAAAAAGTTCATATAACACTCATAAGATAATATTTTACAAATTAACATTTTATAAAATAATTAATTTTAGAGCTCAAATGTAAATAAAATAATAGATTTTGAATGATGCGGTAGCTAGTGTATTTTCTTCCTGAGATATTATCTCAGGTAGTGAGATAAAAGTTTACATGGAGTTTTTATGATTCTGATCAAATAAAAGATAATCTTTTAACACCCATGTTATTATATGATAAAATACTTTTTCATAGATTGATCACTCTACTTGGTGTAAGAAAATCACTTGTTGTCAGCGTCGGATAAATTTTGTATATAAATATATCATTTGAAACACTTGAGATAAATTGATTTAAGTAAAATTAGGGATTGTGGGCATCATCAAAACACATAAAAACTAAGATATGTTGGAATAAAATAAGATTATCAAAAAAATATCCTGATTTTTTATGATCACAGACATCGTTGAATAATAAAAATAAATTTTATAGAAAACAAAAGTTATTTTAATTTAATTTTTTAATTTATTTTTTCCTCTTTAAACAAAAAATTTTGTTTTATTTTTCTTATCCAAATTTTTAGGATATAAAAAATAATTAGAATAATGAAAAGGATTAAAATTATAATTTCACATGAACAAGTATAAAATGTTAACACTATAGAATGTTAATGGACTTCGGCATGATTTTTCTTGATTGAAGAAATAGAAAACAATAAAATTTGAAAAAAGTTAAGATACAACCTAAGGGAATTCAATATAAACAATAATAACCATGAATAAACGAAATAAAAGGACAAGAATAGTTATATTATTCTAAAAATAAGTTAGAAACATATGGAAAACACATTGATCAAAACATTAATATGAAATAGATAAATGAATTAAATAGATGAAAAATAAAATGTAATCATTAAAATGTTATTAAAACACTACTAAAATGTTTTTAAGATTCCCATTAAACTTAGAACAAAATATATAAAAGTTTTATCAGATCTGTAATGTGAAATTATTTTTATTAGGTATTTTTTGGAATGAAAGAGGATGGCTAGAAGGGAGAGATGATTAAGAAATGGATCATCAACCATTTCTAAAACACCACCACCCAAAGTCAATAATGTTGCTCCAAGTCCTACATGATAAATTCAATCAATTATTATAGTGGTGTATTAGATGTTTAGAGTATCTTATTGATCTCCCACTATAAGTAAATTATATGTAGGTACAAAGGATTTCTTAGTATATGGTTTAGATAATGTTTAAGAGACTTTTTTTTTTGAAAACTTGAGATTTTACCTAATTCAGACATAAATAGGTTCGAAGATATCATTATGTATTTAAGAGGTGGATGAATGGAAATTAAAAATATAAGGTCCTGGTATATTTCTCCCTCAAATTTTAAATATATTATTAGCACAAGAATCAATTCTTCTCAACATGTCATTCTTACCATAATCCAAATGAGTTTTGAATCCATTCTAGACCTACTGAGATGAATTTACAATTAAATTTTGTAGATATCCCTTCTTTACACCACCAATGACTAATTTATTCAAACTTCAAATTGATTATCTAACATAATGACTGGGTTATCAATGTAAAAAATTATTTTCCTTTTATACACTTTTCGTTGTTGATTTTTACCAAATTCACATGTCTTTTTTTCTTCATATTCTTCTTCCAAAGAATTTGTAATTAAACTAATTATAACTAACTGATGAAACTCTTAAAAATTATTTTCTAAAACATATAATTTATTTATAAATATATATACATTATTTTTAAATCAATTATAATGAAACTGAAAACCTTTAGCAGTTGAAATATAAGAGGTTGAGCTTTGGTAACATTTTTTATTAACCAGGATGTGACCTAAATTTTTAAATGATTGATGAAAAAATAGATTCTTTTGAAAAAATATAAAACCTTGTGAATTGAATTATTATATCCCATTAATTATCCAAAATCATTTCATTTAATATAGGGTCACGTTTCATTACATCATTGATAGAATTCATTATTACTTTTGTAAGAGAAACTCCTTCAAACCATGAGAGTAAATCCACCTAATTGGTAGATTCTCCTATAGGATTCATTTAGAGTGATTCCAATACAGATTAAAAAATAATATTTACTTCATAAATATCATCTTTAGACACTTTTTTCTCATGAAAAATAATAATATAATTTATAGACTCAACCAATTCAGCTTTCATGGATTCTAATTAAGACATTAACTTAGAGAATCTCTCTTCAGAACACTCAACAACACCTATTTTATCTTCAAGGAATTCTGAACATATGTGCTTTTCCTGGATAAGAGAGTATCAATTATATGATACTTTTATGATTTAGACATTAATTTTTTTTCATTTTCACTAGCATGAGTTACTGCTTTTACACATGGTGGTTCACCATATTCTAAACTAATTCTTCTTTATTCAAAAACAAGATTCAACACCCGAGATAGATAAATTTGAATAAGATTCCCAACACCTAGAACTATTGTAATGGTCCTTTATTAACCAATATTAATCAATCATGAAACCATGAAGGCTAATATTTATTTATTAAAGGAAAAATTAACAAAAGAAGAAAGACTAGGAGAAGGATGTGAACTCTCTTGAGGAGTATTTCTATCTCTTGGTTGAATAATAAACCTGAATTGTATTTTCCATTTAGTAAGCGTCTTATCATTAAGAACATCTCTTACTTAAAAACATTGAACTATTTTTACACCAAAATTTGTTTATGTGTAGCGGTATGAGTAACAAATCCACTTGTGACTACCGGGAGGATTAAATACACCTGATTCAATGCAAGATAAACTGCAATTTTTTTCTTTAGAAGTTATCGGTATCAACTTACATAAAGGTGAATTCCAATAGAAGTTACTTTTATTAAAAAAAATTTAACTCCACATTGTTAGTCTATAATAACGAGTTTTAATATTTTCATCCAGAAAACACCATATTTTTGAAATAATAGGGTTAATATTCTTCATATTGGATTCCAATTTTGGGACTTATTCTAAACTTGATACATATATATCATAATATAACATTCCATATTTTCAAGATTCTTATTTATAAACAAATAAATTAAAGAAACAAATTGAATGAGAAATTTTTTCAAACTAACCATTTCAATATATGATGGAAGACGAAATAAATTTTATAAGAACTTTTCTTTAAGGTTCCAAATCCTTCACTAATTTCTTCTCTTTATTCCCTATGATGAAATGGTATTTCATCATTATCAGTTGAGTCACTTAATCTACTTCTTCAAAAGAGGTAGTTATGTTTATATTGCCTTTATTAGGACATTTGAACATAGAGGCTAGAGAGAGAGAGAGATGTTATCAAAAAGGGTTTTTGGTTCACTATTAGAGTGACCATGTATTTATTATCACCAAAATGAAATATTGAAGTGTCATAGAACTCACAAAATTATTTCATAAATACAAACTTGGATTTTATTTTATGAAAGAAAAATTCCAAGAATTGATTATTGATGAACTTTTTAAGAAACATGTATATTCTATATATAAATATAAAATATGATGGTCATAAATATAAAAATTTCCTTCCCATAATTTTATTATTAATTATATTTTAATATCATCTATATTTTTGTTTGGTTTTCACCATTCCATAAGAGATTGAGAATATTATAGGGTTATGTAAGAGTGGTTAGAACAACATATATATTAGGGTTTGGTGGTTTGAAAATGTTTCATGAATAGAACTAACATATTTACTTTTGTTTTGTGGTGAAATAAGGGCCAAATAGTAAAATTTATAGTAGTAATCATTAAAATTAGGTGACATGTACTATTCTATAAGAATGAAGTTTAAAATAGTTCTGCTAAATCTAAAATAATTAAAATATTTAATAAATTACAAAAAATTATGCTACAGCATACATAAAATTGAATTCAATAAAAATTAATTAAACATAATTTTAATTTAATAAAATTAAATCTATGAGTAGGAAATTATTTATTAAAAACATCTAGAAATTGTTTTTTGTTTCAAAAATATTCTAATGAGATATATCCTTTCTATGGATGATATCTTAAGAAATGATGTCTTAGATAAATGTGCTTTGTTCTAGAATGGATAATTGGATTTTTTAAAATATTGATATCACTTATGTTATAAAATTTAGTAAAATTAAATCGAAAATCCATTAGAGTGGGTTTCGTTCAAAACAATTGTGCACAACACTTGTAAAAACAATTTCCCGCTATAATATATTCTAATTAATCAATTGATAATTCTCTAGAGTTTTGTTTCTTACTCAACCGTGATCCTAGATATTTTTCAAGAAAATGATAGGTTCCTGAGTTGATTTTCATTATAGTCTACATAAAAAAAATTAGTATCCGAATATTAATTTAAATTAAAATAAAAGCTTTTTTGAAATAGAATAGAAAGAGAAAAATATACTTTTAAATATCTTAAAATTTTTATAGAATAATTTAAAAGAAGATATTTTTTATTATATTGAATCCTTTTACAAAGACATACAAAAAACAAATTTTTTTTTGTATATTAGCATTAAGATAAAGAAAACATCCAATGATTCCTCTATGCAACTTATTATATAAATCATACTGTTTTAAAGACACAACTTATTAAGTAAATCTAGTGTGTATTTGACTTTCTTTAAGAAAATTAATTTTTTTTAGTAAATTTGAATTACTATAAAATAATTTCACTCTACCATTATAATAATTTAAAATTATTTTTCCATATGTTTGAAAAATTCATTACATATTTTATTTTACGAATCAAAAAATAACATCATAAACAAGTATTTATAGTAACATGATATCTGTGGATGTTTTTTTTCTAAAATATATTAGTTTCTATCATTACAAATATAAAACCATTTAATAAAATAAAATTGAATAATCCCCCATTTCATGCTCTTGGTTCTTCTTTGAGTCCATAGAGGACCTTGATAAGTTTTAAAATATAATTTGGAAAGTGAGGGTCTTAAAACCCAAGAGGTTGTTCTTCATATACTTCATAAATTAAAATCTATTTAGAAAATTATATTTAAATATATATGGTATAACATAAAATTAATATTATATTCACATAATAGAAGAATTATGATTACTTTTAATCTAGCTATAGGGGAAAAGGTCTCTTCAAAAACTATTCATTATTATTGAATATAATATCTTTCAAATAATATTTATTTAATTATTGTGGTTACACCATAATCATTGTTTGTTTCTAAATTTCTATTTTTTTCTAGTAATGGGATTACCAGAGGGTTCTTAAACTAATTATTATACATTTTTTATTTTTAAATTATTTAATTCAGCATGAATGGATAAAGTCCACCTTACAACTATGAAGGTCTCTTCTACATTTTTTAGTTATATATGGGATAAAAATGAAGTAAATATACTAGGTTTCCTATATTTCTTCTAGTTATAACTCATGCAACTAAGCTTTATATAACAGTTTCTAAGGGATAGTCCCAAATATTTATAGCTAATCTATGAAGCACATGGTCTGGAACACTAGAATGAACCCTTATATTATTTTATTTAAGATAATAAAGTTCCAAATAAAAATCATTTTTGTTGTTAAAGAGGGTTTCAAGTATCATGTACTTAAGAGAGTCATTCAACATAGAAGTTTGAATCATTTTGTGACAAAAAGGATTCCTTAAATAAAACATCAAATGATTTTATTCTTCAACAATCCTTGAACATTTATTGAAAACTCTATAATCTTTGGTAATATTAAAATAACCTAGAAATGTACCTTTATCATCTTTTGGATAAAATTTACCAAGATTATCCTTGGTGTTTAAGATGTAAAATTCTAATCTAAATATGTTAATGTAACCTACCTTTGGTTTTCTATTATTATATAACTCATTTGGTTTTTAGTTTATCATTTTTATATTTGAACTCTACTAATGAAATAACAAAATGTGTTAAAATCCTTAGTCCAAAAATGATTGGGCATGTCATATTCAAAAATAATTTTCCTAAAAATTTATTTCAAAGTTTTATTCCTCCTTTTAACAGCACCATTATGATACATTGTCTTGAGGGTAGAAAAATTATGCTGAATACCTTGCTTTGAGAAATATGAATTAAATCCATGATTCTCAAATTCTCCTCTATGATCACTTCTCGAAGTCAAAATTTTGGAATCTTTTTTATTTTTCACAATATTGATGAAATTAATAAGAAAAAAACAAGCTTCACTCTTAATTCATAAAAAGTAAACACATGTATATATTTAAAAATAATCAACCAACACATATGCAAATGATTTACCATCAAGACATATAGTCCTTGTACATAAAATATTCATATTTATAATATTTAGAGGTCTAGATATGGAAACCACTTTAATTGGATTAAAATATGACTTATTATCTTTTCAATTTGGAATGAATCACATAGTTTCATTTTATCCAATTTATAATTAGTGAAGTTAGAAATCAAATGATTCTTCGGAAAATATTTTATGGAGTGAATAATACAATGTCAAATCCTTCTATACCAAAATCCATGATTCATAAAGTTCATAATTCCAAAAAATAACATTATGTCTACTCAAGGAATTAAGATCTAATGTGTACACATTAGCAGTTATAGGTTCTTTGAACTTGAGATAATTATCTTTGAAAAATAAACATGAATTCTTATAAAAATAAACTGAATGGACAAAATCATAAAGCTGTGAAATACTTATCATGTTTTGATTTAATCCTTCGACTTAGTGATTTTTTATGAGAATTGATTGTGTATTTCCAACTGATCCAACACCAATAATTTTACTTTTAGTTTTATCACCAAATGTGACATAACATTCACCTATTTTGTATAGTGAGTTAATGTTTGACCAATCTCCACTTGTATTCCTTGACCAACCACTCTCCATAAACAAATTTTTATTATTGTTCATGTGGTATGTTCCTTGTAATGAAAAACCAGACAACAAAATTTTTTTAACCAAAATTATCTTGCATTTAGGAATAGTATCTTTAAATGAATTATGGATCCCAATATGTTTGTGTTTTACCAAACAAATAGTAACACATATTGAAAATATTTTTTATGAAAATATTTTTTGATTCTAAAGATTTGAGGATTTTTCTTATTACATATGTTAGAATAATGTCCAATTTCTCCACAATGAAAATAGGAAAATTTATAATGTTTTTTGTTTTTAGAATTATGAATTATATTTTTTTAAAAAATCTGGGCCTTTCACCCACACTTCCTATTCCAAATTTTTCTTTTTTGATTTTATTTTGAAAAATATTTTTTTTAGATAATCTTTTTCATTACTTAAAAAACATAAGAAATCATTAATGTTTTGAACTTCATTAGGTAGGTTCTCTATTTTATTATCTTGTTCATTATGCGAGGCAATAGAATTTTTCAATTATTCATTCAAATAGAAAATTTGATTTATAAGTCCCCCTATTCATTGAAAATTTTATTATAGGAGTACTTGAGAAATTTTTTATCTTTTTAAGCATTCATACTTACTATATAACATGGTATTGTATTCATTAAATTCTTAATATGGGATTTTCTTATTTGTGATTAAAACTCATGATTAAAAGATTAGCAAGAATGTACATCATTGGAATGATCCATAAATCATAAGTTGGCATTTTGATTATGACATTTATCTTCTGATTTTTAGGATATGAATTTAATATAATATTTTGAACCAATCCATGTGGATTTTATATACTTATTTTATTTCTTCTTATATCCCACCTTCATGAATAATTTGTTTCCAAAATTTTTATTTTCATGAAATTGTGCATATTCTATCTTGATTTATCCACGATTTATGAACTCATAATATCTCACTTCCCTATAATTATTACCAATATTATTATACTTGTTTAAGGGTATTCTAAAACTGATTATTTTTTTTATAGAATTTTGTTGGAAATTTTTCACATTCTATGTAAGTTCATCATTTGATCTAGAATAGCCTGAGAAATCTTCTTCTTTAAATGTTTTAGAGATCTATATTACTTTGATCTTCTTATCATCCATATAAGAATAAACCTTAAAGGAAACATTTTCATTGTTTATTATTTTATTTTCTCCATCTTAATATTCTATTTAATCTATGAACATCATATGAGTTCCAATGATATATTTTATTTTGAAATTGTTAACATCGGCTTATTTTATGATGGTAGTTGAGATTCCACTACACTTTGATGGTAAAACACATAGAACATTGAATGGTTTCTCTGGGTTAGTGATTGGTGTTTCTAGAATAAAATAAATATTGACAGTCTCAGTTAGTCTTTGATTCAAATAAGTAATGATTTCTCCTTTATCCATTTTGAATGTATAAAAATTAAGTTTAAAAGTATTATTTTTATGGGACTTCAAATATTTATTACTTAAATATGAATCTTTTAAGTGGTCCATATCTCATGATCCATTTGATATTGAGAAACTATATTGAATTCTTCTATACTAAATCTACAGAATATAGAATTTATATCTTTTGGATTTAGATCATAGTCTTATTTGGTTATATTATCCCTTGTTTTAGGTTATGTACTTAAAATTTCATAAGGATTTACTACTTTATTATAAAATTTTAATCCAAGATTCTTTAAATAGATGGTCATATAAGCCTTCAAATAACTATAATTTTGACCAATAAGGTATCAAGATCTAACCATTGACATACCTTATTAGACATCTATCATAGAAGCTATTTGAAATCATTTATTTGTAATTAAACATTTGATAGATGTGAACAAAATATTCAGGATCACTTATACAAATTATTATCTTGGAGAAATGGCTAAATGGAATCTCAGGAAGGGGTGAATTGCATTCCATATTTGTTTTACATTAAA
This sequence comes from Viscum album, assembly GCA_963277665.1. Lineage (NCBI taxonomy): Eukaryota > Viridiplantae > Streptophyta > Magnoliopsida > Santalales > Viscaceae > Viscum > Viscum album. The sequence continues at coordinate 378,409,083 of OY728132.1, forward strand.
CCAACATCTTCCAGTTATGTGATTTCAAATATTTAATTTGAACAAAATAGGTACCATAAATATAATATTATAACATAATTATGTTTAAAAAACTATATTTATAGTTATTTGTGGAACAAAAGTCACCCATCCCACTCTACTCCATGAGTCTATTAATTTTCACTGTTAAATCCCCTTTCTTAGGGGATACTAGATGATTAAAATTAATTGTTACTTTTTAAAAAGTTACAAGACATCTCAACTAGTATTTTTATATACAAGACCTATTCATGAACATAACACAATAACTTACAATGAGTGTAAAAAATTTTATATAGAAACTTTTTAAAAACTATTATAGAACATAATTTTAAGAAGAAATTGATAGTAGGGGAAGACATGTCCATAGAAGATGATAAAAATCAATGACTATATCTGGATGACATTTTAATACAATGATTGGATTTTAATCTTGACACATGATCATTTTTATGAGATTTTGTCTATATGAACACATATTTTTTGTTACTATTATCAAAGTATCTGTAAGTGTGTGCACATCGCTATCATTATCTATTTTGCATGTCTTCATGTAGTAGATAAATTTTCAGTTTATATCTCTTATTTTATTTTGAAATTAAGAATATGATATAATCACAATTATTAAATTAATAATCCATTGATAAGAATAGATGTAAATTTAATTCACCCATTCTTAACAAATTTAGAAAATACTTCTACATCAATGATTTCAGAAATGTTCTCCTTCTTTTGATCCATCTGTTCCTAAATAATATCATTTTAAACAAATATAACAATCCTTAAATAGGAAATAACTTCTCTAATACACTAATAAATAATATAATGAATTACCATGAGATTATGAAAGTAATCATATCATTATTCATAAAAACTATATATTCATAAGATAAACAACTAATATAACTATTCATCGAAGACAAATTTCTGTAGGAATTCATAAGATAAAACATATATATTAATTATACTATGTCTAAGAAAAACATAATCCAATATTGTGTAATATAATTATTCATCATAAGATAAGTATGTTACATAAGAGTGATACTTAAAATTCAAAAATTCATTTGATTCTTGTAAGATAATCTGTTACAAATAAACTTTTTTGTAAGATAATGACTTTTTATTGATAAACTCTGACTAAAATAAATATCTTTGTATTATGTGATAGCTAATCCATTCTCTTCATAAGATATCATTTTTTACTATATGAAAAACTTTCACATATAGTTTTTCTGATCCTTAAGAGATGAAAGATAGTCTTTAGATACATCAATTCCCATAAGATAAAATAGTTTTTTTAGATTAAACACACTAATTGGCTTAATATAATTTATTATAGTTAGTTTAAGATAAATTTTGTATACACATATTTTATCTAAAATATTATAGATAAACTAATCAGAATAAAAGTACAAATTTTTTTAATCATAAAATTACATCCAAATTAAGATATGTTGGAACAACATAAGTCTATCCAACAAGTTTTAAAGGTACCACAAAATGTCATAAATATTTAATTTATTTGTAAAAAAATATTTCACAGAATCTTAGGGTGTTACAAAAACTCAATCATAAACTCAATCTCCCTATTGGTTGGTAAACTAGATAAATATTCAGAAAAAGCATCCTGAAAATAGTCCATCACTAGATGAAGAGTATCCTACTTCATTTATCTATCTTCCATAATAAGGATTTCTATTTGATCCATTAGAAAATATAATTTAAAATTAATTAGTCCCATGTGAAAAACTTGAATATTCTATTCATGTTGGTGATGGAAAATTCCCTATTATATAGATATAAATTAAACTATTCTATGATAATATTTGATTTGAACCTGGAATATAACTAGCCAATCAATACCCATAATAAAACTAAATCCTTCCATTTACTAAACATAAATATCCCAAAGTAAATGACAACCAACAATTTCAATAGAACACTCCTTATTTCATTTGATATCCTCTTACCACATTCCCAATGACATTTCAATGACGATAATGATATCCAATTATTCCAAAATGAAACCCAAACCATTTTCTATTGGAGTCAATAAAATGGAATGTTATGCTTCTATATCAAAAAATTAATTCAAGGGTAGATGATATAACAATCATACCTATGACTATGGAAGGTATTATATATATTATAGTCCAAAAAAACTATATATTATGTAGCTAACTCACTTCTCTTCCTTAAGATCCATTCTGACTTCCTTGTGCTACTTCTACTGACTGGTACTGCCACTTTTATAGATAAATAGGATCTTTATACATATATATCACTTATTTTTAGTTGAATATTGAATAAAATTAATAAATACACCCCCATATACTATATCATTTTTTTTATTTATATATGAGATACCCAATCTTTTTTTTCATGGATGATCTTGAGAATCTACCATAACGATCCTCAAACATATTACTTTTCATAGACATTCCCAACATAAAACCTTATTAATAAACTAGTGAATGGAAACATAAGAATGGGTGAGATCATATTCATATTAAGGATAAACAAGGATGATATCAATGATCACATAAGCATAATAAGAGCATTATTTTATGAGAACATGAGATTAATATTTGAGATACAAAGAATGTGTAATAAAGACCTTAATACTGAGTCATGGAATAAAAAAATCAATTTATAAGGTAAGAATCAAAATGGAATTCATTGAAAATGAGAAATTATAACATAATATTAAGATAGGAATATTAAAAAAAATCTTATAACATTTTTATCATGTATAAATAGAATTTTGTTAACTCATTATGTTAAAGACATGAAATCAGACCCTCACATAAACTTATTAACATGAACCCAGGTTCATATATAATCATACGAACCTAAAATCTAAGTCTATTAATAAACTTATGGACATGAAAACTAGTTCCATGCATAATCTTGTTGACATGAAAACCAAGTCTATATATAAAATTGTGGACACGTAATCAGGTTTAGGAATAAAAAAATTAACTCATGAGTTACCCATATATACTCGATGCATTAGAGGGATATATAATTTTTGTCCCACACTCCACTTATTGAATATTATACATATGTCTAAAAAAAGATCATAAAAAATTTATTATATTAGAACCCATTAAAATAAATTGGTTTCATAAACATTTAATCATATCACAACTGATGAAAAAACAGTTTCTATAAACATTTCATAACTTCTTCATAGCACAACCCATGAAAAAAGAAATTTTTTCGTAAAATTATAATCATGATAACTATAAAACAGTGATTTAAGTAATAATTATTTAATCATTGGATGATATCCCTAATAAAACATATGTGACACAATTTTGTTTCATCTTATGTGAAAAATTTCTTTAAGAGACTCATTAGAACATTTCATGAAGAAAATACCCTTTTATCATTGATAAAAATATTTTAAATCTAAAAAATTCCATAATATTGGAGAAAATATATTCATTTAAATGATCATTGGAAACATGTAATGGTAGCTTAAAAAAATAAGTGGTTATTATGGCGTTAATTCCATTCATGATGTATAAATTAAAATAAAGCAATACATCCACATTTTTGTAGAAAAATTAAAAATGTACCTCGTTGGAAAACAATATTTCTTTAATTTTTTTTAAAAAAGAAAAAAAGTGTAAAAATTAATTTAAAAAATAATATTATAATAATGAAAACATGTTTTAAAACATTTTATAGGAATAAATTGTTAGGAAAGAAAAAGGGTTTTCAATCGAAGAGAGAAATAATGTTGACTTTCATTAAAAAATAATTTTGGACTGTTGAGTATTTATGATGAGGTAAATGAAAGGGAAACATATATTTTAAATAAATTACAAGTGGATAATGAATTTTATGAGTTTCTTGAGTGGTAGATCATAATATTTCAAAATCAAAAACATAATCATAAACAATCCTGATAAATAATGAGATTGTGAAATAAAACCCTTACTGCTTTGGAAACATTTGAATCATAATACCCATGATGGAAAGAAAACTGGATGTATATGTAAATAACCTTAAAAATTATAAGAGTAGTCATAAAATTATTCATGGTCAGTATATACAAAACATTAAAGAAACAAGTGGTGAGTATATAACACCTCTCATAGAAATAAAAGCGAGGCAAAAATCCCTTAGCACTTTGGTATCATTTGAATAATAAGCCCCATGAAATAAATAAATTAAAATGGAGAATTATATACCATGAATATAAAGATATTAATGATATAAAATTTCAAAGGTTCTATATAATCACCTAATAAAATGATATAGGTTCCCAATATAACATATGTCCCAAAGAAGAGTATTTTAGATGATAAACCCTTAAGTCATGTTTATCCATTCACCCTTCAAATTAAAACATAATTTAATATATATATATTATTAATGATTTAAATAACCACACTAATATATATCATACCATTTATGATTTAGTTATGAAATTATATCACCTGTTTATTAAAATTTTGTTATTAAAATCATAGTTATGGGTGATAACTACATTGTTTTTCTTGTCTGTTTTGGTCCAACGGTCTCGGTCCTTGTACATTAATTTTGGATATATAATCTAATTTTTTTAATCATGATATAAATATAACATATTTTCATTATAATAATAATTATAGTAATCCATAAAAGTTAGATATAGAAAAATGAATTACATCGGTCATGGAGATAATAGGTCGTTCATATGCATGAACACTATTTTAACTTTTCAAAAGATGGAAAAAATAAAAGTAAAAATTAATTAACCTTATAAAATAATTAAAATATAATATAAATCCTATATATTTTTAAAATCCATTCTTATTTACATCCATTTGATGAGTAGATGAAAAACTAATCACATATCTTGATTGATGTGGTATTCCATGCATACACATGAGACACGTTATCATTTTCTAACATTTTTAAGGTAATGAAGGTAGATATGATATTATAATTCAAAAATATAAATTATACCCTGAATATAAATTATAAAAAATAAACCCATCATATTATCCATTCAAAAATCACAATGAATTAAAATAAATTGTATCACTACGAGGAGACTGTAAGTCGTACGTACACATGAGTGATAATTTCATTTTCCATTTGATGTTAAAGAGTCTGTATAATGGTGGTTTAATAATAATAATTAAGTTTAATTACATTAAGGATAGTTAAGTTATTATATAATTATATAAACTAAATATTTATAGTATTTGAAATAATATTTGAAAAGAAAGTGATCAGTTAAGGTGATTACTTCTACTTTGAAAGAACTCTTTTTGATATCCTATTAGAGACACTAAGGATAGTATTTTTGGGATACCTAAACATCAAGAATTTATATAAGGATGTTTATAATAAAAATGGGTTGGCCATGGTAAATATAGGTTTCTCAAAGTGTTGTAATGATGTGATGGAAGGGGTGGGATTTTATAATAGAGGGAAGTTACACACTTAGAATTATCAAAAAGATTAAAATAAAACTACATAATTCTCAAGAGAAATGATTAAAAGTAGACATTTATTAAAGTATAAGGGTTTATATGGTTGATATAAAAATAAAGAAAATAATTGTTTGACAATTTTATGTGGTATTTTAAACCTTATCGTTCATTTTAACCCCAAAGATAACCCATTATTAACTTTACCCATGGTAATGACTTTGTTCACTCTTATGAGGTTATAACATTACCTATAAGGTGAAAATATGTTCATAAATGGATAATTTATTATATTTTAAACCATATAGTATCAAAATTGAACTATTTTATTATTTTAATTGTTTTTAAATAATTTAATAAAATATTATTTTGATAAAATAACATGAATTTCACATTTAACAATTAATATATAATCTGACAGAAAAGGCATGAAAGAAATATTGGATTTATAATATAATAAATTAAATCAACACTATTATGGAATAATAATCATTTAAATTCACAGAACACTAAAACTCACTAAAATTATAATACTTTTAATATTTTTAAAATTACTTATTTTATTTTTCTATTAATCGAACACACACTGCTTCACCATTGAATTAGAATTTAAGGTAATTATATTATTAATAATAATTATAAATAAATTTCTATTAAAAAAATAGATTCATTGTTCTTAATATATACATTTATATTCATTAATATCTTGATTTTTTTCTTTATATTCATACATAAAATATATTTATAATTATGAGAGTGACACTTTGAATATTTCTTTGTATTAAATATTATATAGGTAATTTTCTGGTAGAAGTTTCCATTTAAAAAATAAATTTTTATCCTAAGGTGATATGAGTCAAATTACCTTAATTTTTTTTAATATGACAAATTATTTCCTTACCACTTAGTTTTAACCTTGAATAACTTAATTCACACTTTACCATGAAGATAAATTTTACCATGGTTAGTATTCAAGTTGATAAAAAATGATGAAAAATTAATGGGGCCTATTTACAAATTCTAGAACTATTGATTAAAAACATGTTATCCATTTTTCATTAATCAATTTTTATTAGTGGAAGAAATACATTTTATGTTAAAATGAAAAAAAAATATTTTTCTATGAAAAATTACCTCTTTTACATCTATAAATATATTCAAAAAATATTAAAAAATAATATTTATTCTAATGAAATTAATTGAATTATTTAAAATATAACCAAAATAATTTTACTTTGAAATTATTTTTTAAAAATGGATCCTTTTACATTCTTGAAAAAAAGTTACTCTTTTAATAAAAATAAAATATTTCAATATTCATTTGAAAATAATTTTTTAATAAAATTATTGAAATTCACCCTATAAAAGTTTTGATATTATTATTTCAAAAATTTAGTTAATATTATCAAATATAATTTCAAGAGTTTACTAAAGTTAAATATAAAATTTTCCCAAAAATCAATTTTAAAGGAAATATGTTTTTGAAAAATAAGATGGGTTTACTAAAAAATCAGTGACTAATTAATAGAAATTTATCAATATTTTTATTTTGAGTTTTAAATATATATATATATATATATTTATATATATATATATATCAAAACATAGTTAATCCTATTGATACACTCTAATTTCATTGCTATGTTATAATGATAATATTATAAAATTTCATTATTCATTTTTTACTGGCATTTCTTGTAATAGAATCCAACAAGGAAATTAAATTTAACTGTGTCACATAAAAGACATATTTTAAACGTATTTTTTTCATTTAATCTACATCCTTGCTTTTTTTGGGGTTTCCCTAGGTTTTAGGAAGGAATAGATGAGTATTCATGAATTGGGCCAAACCGTGAGCCCAATTTCAGATTAAAAAACATAAATTTTGTATCTTTTATAAATTTTTCATTTTTTAACATTTTTCATCCATTCAAATTCCTACTTGACATAACCTAACCTATTAACACCACCAAGGTAATTTGGAGCTTTTAGAAATCCCTAAACAGGGTTTATTTGGGTTTTTATCTAAGGGGTTGGGCCTTCCCGAAAGCCCTATTCCTGTTTTAGAAATAAAGTTTGATTATGTTATAACTTATTCAATTTTTGATATTTTTTTTGTGATTAAAAGTGGAGCCCATGCCCACTGAACCCAACCGCGATACCATTCTCTCTCTCCCCTCTTTGGAGCTCTGGTTAATCGAGATTTGGTGCCGAACTTCATAGGCTTCCTCAAATCGTCCATATTTGAAGAGGTAAGTTCATTCCTTCATATATCTACCAATTTTTACTCTTTTTCCCCTATTAAAATTCCTAAATGATCTCCATATCATTTTTTTAACATCCCTTGATGGTTTGATTATTTTTAAAATCAGATACTAGTATTTTTGGGGGAGATTTCTACAAGATATTTTAAGTAAGTTGTTCTCCTTATTTCTTCTTTCAATTTATTTAGGGTTACATCCAATTTACTTAGGGTTTCTTCCCTTATCATTGAGTTTCCTAATGTCCAGAAAGTAGGGTTTAAAAATTAGGGTTTTATATTGTGTTTCATGGTCTGAAATTCTGGTTTCAGGTCTTGTTTACCTTCTTTGAGGTGCGGCGGTGGTGCGTTTTTGTTTTCGCACAAAGGATTCAAGGGTTTCCTTGGTTTTGGTAGGTGATTCCATTGTTCATGAAATATATCTGAATTGGAAACTATTTTTATGGTATTTTCATGCTTAGTTAATGTTATTATTGCTGAAAAAATAGTTTTAGTGGTGTTTGTATTTAGAATGAATCCTAAATTCCAATTTCATGTGAAATTGGGGGTTTCTTCATAGAAATGTTTTCTTAGTTTAATTGGGGATACCCTATAAGTAATTAGTTGATTTTATTTAACTATAATAGGGATAAAAATACTGTTTTTAATGATTATACCTTGTGTTTTTTGGTGCAAAATCAGGTTTTAATGGTGTTTTTGAACCACATGAAATTCTAAGAGTTGTGTTGTGTAAAAATGGAGATTTTGCAATGATGCCGTTTCTTGAACCATATGGGGAGGCCATAAAATGATTCTATATTTACACTAAAATTTAGTAGGCTCCCCTTTCTGTTTTGGAAACTTAAAAAAAAGTTCACATAGTATGCAAGTGAGGTTTATAAGGAGTTTTGTGTCTGAAACACTACGGGATTTTGAGGAATTGTTTTATGAAAAATCTAAGTGTTTTGTTGTGTGTTTTAAGTGGTATAAAATGTTATAGCTACTGTTTTGGTTGTGTTTGACCAGTAATGGTGTTTTATATAAAAATTTATTTATGTTTCATGCTGAAATTGATTGAACACAAAAGGGGAAGCCCGGGTACCTAGGTGGGGCAGATTTGTACTAGTACGGCTAGTGGACCGGATGGGTTTTGTCCCTATTTCACTTAGCATTTGGATAAAAACAACTCTAACTAAACTATGTGGATGTTTATTGGGGACCACTAGGTTATGGGTATGTTCCCTACTAGTGTCTCGTGCATGATAACAGATTTTTCTATGGTTACTTTACACCGAGGTACGAGGTACATAGGGCCCAAGACAACCTAGTGCCTAGGGGTTATCCAAATGTTGTTGGTCATTGGATTTGTAGTATTTACCCATGTCTTAGGGTGTGTTTGGAAGTAAATTATAGTATTTAACATTTCTATTTTAATGTGTTAATTTTCTGAAAATTTTGGATTGAAAACTATTTTCAATTGGAGGTTTCATTTCATGAAATTTTAACACTAATTTTCCAAGCGTTTGAAAACCACTTTCTTTTTCACATTGTATTTCTTAATCTTTGGAATAATTGGGTGGTTTCCTACTGGGCTTAGGCTGACACCCTAATTACACCCCTTGGGTGTAAGTAGACTTGGTTATGATTGATTCAGGTAAAGGAAAGGCTAAGGGTGATGGCGGTTTAGGGTGTTAGTTCCCATCCTTGGTGCGGAGTTGTGGAGATAACTTAGGGGCGATGACCCATAGCCGTGTGGAGTCCTTGGGGATGTCTTGATGCTATAATTATTTTTATTTTGACCACTTGTATTATATTTAAACCAATGTACTCAGTTCTGGTTTTTACTTAAGTCTTGTTTGGCTCAAAAATTTCAGATTTATATTATGGACTGTTTTTAATGTTTTATGCTTTCATACTCGGGTAAATCGTTCCCAAACCTAAATTAATGATACTCGGGCACTTTTTCCAGCCCGTGGGGATAGGGAACGCCCTTTGGGTCCTGTTACGGGCTGGGTTTGGTGCCGGTTTTGGCGGCGACCAGATTCGGTTTGTGAAAAAATGGTATCAGAGCAGGTTCGCTCCTTGGGTCATGTTATTTGGGGAAGAGTCAGCATAGTCTGGAGCTAGGATTTTCGGGACTTGAAATTTCAGTCATGGGTAGTGTTCCTGGCCAGCACACCTCATGATGAGATTCAAGTCGCTGTGGGAAGTATGGATTTATCTGAGACCTTTGTTTTTCTTGGTTTAATGTGACTATGGGAAATGAAAAGAGATTTGGGAGAATAATCTCAGTGAGCTCGCAGGGCCTGGAAAGCCATGTGGAGCCGTGGATATTTCCCTAGAATACTCTCTGTGATGGCGAAGTGATTGGAATATGGCTTCCAACCATATGTCCAAGTCACCCACCGAAACTAGTTTCCTCTCACATTGTCTTGTGTCTCTTTGTTTTGGAATCGTGGAAACTTGGTTTTGCAAAAAAAAAATGACTTCACTTTAAGGAGTGTGAATTTTTGTGAAGTTATTTTCTAGTAAAGTGAAAATGGTATTATTTTTTTAATTCCTATAAATGAAATTTCAGAATTATTTCAAAAGGGTAAATTATGTGTTTACACCTCTTTTGAAAGTATGAACTATGTTAATTGGGGTTTTAAAAATATGTTTCCAGTGGAATTTTTTATAAACCATGGAAAAGTGTTTTGGATTGAATTAAGTGTTCTAGAATTTTTGTGTGGGGGATGAAGATGGATTTTGGGTTTTGTGACTGCTGAACAAAAAAAATTACGAACTTTTAGAACCTTGTCTTGAAATGAGAAGAGTTGAGTTCTTAATTAAATGGAGATTTATGAAATGGTGTTTTTCATGAAATTAGAAGTTTTTTGAAATGGGTTGAAATGTTTTTAAATGATTGTGAAAGGCATGAATATGTGTTTTTATTAAATTATGGATTCTTTTCTAATTTTTTTTGTGAGATGAAATATTGGGCTTTGATATTATGGTTATTGTTTTTGAGAAAGGGAAAGTGTGGTTAATGTTTTGATTTTAAAAAGAGAAAAGGTTTGATTTTTAGTAATTGGTGCTCTCAAGGGTGACCACATGCATAGGTTTATTTGGGAATATAGATGGATATGAGGTGGGTTCCCAGTGTGGCATGTAAACATGCAAGTGTGAGGCTCATGAGATACTATTGGTAAATGCGCAACCCAGCAACACTATTTTTTTTAAATAATTTTTTTGAAGGAAAGTGTTGTGTTTTGATAATATATGGTTGGGAGGTATGGATTATGTGTTTTCAGGATTATTATTGTGGGATGTTTCGAGTTCAGTAACCCCTCTTGTTTGAATGATGTTTTGGGTTTTTGTTTCATTGATAAGTTGGAATGAAGTGTTGGTCAGTGGTTTCTTTTGAGGAAAATTTTGGGAGGCCAATGTGGTGGCTTCCATCATGTGTTCGGTTCAGGTTTGTGGTCTGTTGTGACCAAATAACCAGATTGGTTGGGTCCTTCGATTTTCTTGTAGGCTAGGGTACTCCCCCATAAAGTGTTAATGTATGATTCATGTTTGGCCTATGGTGTTTCACCCAATACTGGAAATAGAGGATATACCAACGGTTCTAAACCATTGATATAGGCTGGAAAACCATCGGTATATTCTATACCAACGGTTGTCTAAACCGTAGGGAAGTAAGGCGTGGGGAAAGATCTATACCAACGGTTTGGAGTAAACCGTTGGGATAGCCCACTCTATGTATTGATTTCCCAACGGTTCAACAAGAACCATTGGTATAGGTTTACCCAATGGTTTAGAACCGTTGGGAATTCTATAATTCTGATCTTATACCAACGGTTCACAACCGTTGGTATAGTTTTTCTCCCAACGGTTTCAATGAAACCGTTGGAAAATGTTTAAGTATAGTTTTTTACCAATGGTTTATTGAACCATTGGTATAATTATTTCTCAAAGTATACCAATGGTTTACGACCATTGGTATTCTGTATTTCCAGAATTGTTGCACAACAACCCCTCCAGTAGCCCCTCCAGTGCATACACCTGTATAAAAAAAACCACTAAAAACACTGACAGACTTAAAACAACAAAAAAACACACCACCTCTTTGATTAGATACATTGTGAATAATTCCCCATTTGAATCTTTATATGACAACAATAATCCAGTATAGTTGAATCAGAGTATCAATAAATCAAATATTATTTACACCCATTTCAATCTTCATATGACAACCACTTTTATAATATATGGTGAAAAGTTATTTTCATAGGAGTATCATCACTTGTGACTCCATAAGTGCCATACCGGGCCTCAAATTGAGGCTGGGTTTACTGGTACACATCACATATTATCCATGGATCATTGTCCTAAAGTTTCAACATAATCAGAATCTGTTTGATCGGTTTGGCATATGTACATAAAATATTATCCATTTTGAACAAAAGAGAGGCAGTTTGGGTGGTCCCTGCCCTACGGTGACTCGGATTGAGGCGGGGTTGAATCTTATACATCACATATGACCCATGGATAGTTTTCCTAAAGTGTCAATAGAATCCAAAGGCATTTGGTCAGTTTCCCATACGTTAGTTGTTGATATCACTTACAATTTAGTCCATTTTGAAGAAAAGAGAGATAGTTTGAGTAGTATTGGCCACACTGTGGCTCAGATTGAGGCGGGGTTGACTCCTACACATCAAATATGACCCATGGATCGTTTTTCTAAAGTTTAAATAGAATCCTAAGGCATTTGGTTGGTTTGGCGTATGTCAACGGTTGTTTTCATTTAAAATTAAGTCCATTTTAAACAAAAGAGAGACACTTTGAGTGGTGTCGGCCACACCAGGCCTCAGATTGAGGCGGGGTTGACTCGAACACGTCACATATGAGCCATGAATCGTTGTCCTAATGTTTCAACACAATCAGAATCCATTTGATCAGTTTGGCATATGTATGAAAAATATTGTCCGTTTTTAACATAAGATAGACAGTTTGGATGGTGTCGGACTCACCACACCACAGATTGAGGCATTATATACTATTACACATCACATATGACCCATGGATTGTTGTCCTAAAGTTTAAACAGAATCCTAAGTCGTTTGGTCAGTTTCCCGTATGACAGTTGTTGATTTCACTTTCAATTTAGTCCATTTTCATCAAAAGAGAGACATTTTTAGTGGTCCCAGCCACAAAGCAGCTCAGATTGAGTCGGGGTTGACTCGTACACGTCACATATGACCCATGGATCCTTTTTCCAAAAGTTTCAACAGAATCCGTAGGCATTTGGTCAGTTTTCCGTATGTCAGTTTTTGTTTTCACTTAAAATTAAGTACATTTTAAAAAAAAGATGCACTTTCAGTGGTTTCGGCCACACCAGGCCTCATATTGAGGTGGGGTTGACTCATACATGTCACATATGAGTCATGAATCATTTTACTAAAGTTTGAACACAATAAGAATCCGTTTGATCGGTTTGGCGTATGTACATAAAATATTGTCCATTTGGAACAAAAGAGACGCAGTTTGGGTGGTCCCAGCCCCGCGGTGCCTCAGATTGAGGTGGGGTTGACTCGTACATGTCACATATGACCCATGTATTGTTTTTATAAAGTTTAAATAGAATCCGAAGGTGTTTGGTCAGTTTCCCGTATGTCAGTTGTTGATATCACTTACAATTTAGTCCATTTTGAACAAAAGAGAGACAGTTTGAGTGGTCCCAGTCACACCGCAGCTCAGATTGAGGCGGGGTTTACTCGTACATGTCATATATGACCCATGGATTGTTTTACTAACGTTTCAAAAGAATAATAAGTCGTTCGGTTGGTTTGGTGTATGCCGGTTGTTGTTTTCACTTAAAATTATGTCCATTTTAGACAAAAGAGAGATAGTTTGAGTGGTTCCGACCACACCGTGGCCCGGATTGAGGAAGTATTGACTCGTACACATCACATATAACCCATGGATCATTTTCCTAAAGTTTCAATAGAATTCTAAGGCGTTTGGTTGGTTTCCCGTATGACAGTTGTTGATTTCACTTACAATTTAGTCCATTTTGAACAAAAGGGAGACAATTTTAGTGGTCCCAGTCACACCGCGGCTCGGATTGAGGCAGGGTTGACTCATACATGTCACATATGACCAATGGATCGTTTTCCTAAAGTTTCAACAGAATCATAAGACTTTTGGTTGGTTTGGCGTATGTCAGTTGTTTTCACTTCAAATTATGCCCATTTTAAACAAAATAGAGACAGTTTGAGTGGTCTCGGACACACTGCGGCTCTGATTGAGGCGGGGTTGAATCGTACACGTCCCATATGACCCATGGATCGTTTTCCTAAAGTTTCAATAGAATCTGAAGGCGTTTGGTTGGTTTGGTGTATGTCAGTTGTTGTTTTCACTTAAAATTAAGTCCATTTTAAACAAAAGAGAGTCACTTTGAGTGGTGTCGGCCACACTGGGCCTTGGATTGAGGAAGGGTTGACTTGTACACGTCACATATGAGCTATGGATTGTTGTTGTAATGTTTCAACACAATCAGAATCCGTTTGATTGGTTTTTCATATGTACATAGAACATTGTCCATTTTTAACATAAGAGAGACATTTTGGGTGGTGTCGGACGCACCGCACCTCGGATTGAGGTGGGATTTACTCTTACACATCACATATGACCCATGGATCATTGTCCTAATGTGTCAACAGAATTCAAAGGCCTTTGGTCGGTTTCCCGTATGATAGTTATTAATTTCATTTACAATTTAGTACATTTTCAACAAAAGAGAGACAGTTTGAGTGGTCCCAGCCACACCATGATTCGGATTCAGTTAGGGCTTACTCTTACACGTCACATATGACCCATGGATCGTTTTCCTAAAGTTTCAATAGAATCTGATGGCGTTTGGTCAGTTTGTCTTATGTCAGTTGTTGTTTTCACTTAAAATTAAGTCCATTTTAAACAAAAGAGAGGCACTTGGAGTGGTGTCAGCCACACCAGGCCTCGTATTGAGTCGGGGTTGACACTTACACATCACATATGGGCCATGGAATATTTTACAAAAGTTTCAACACAATCAGAATCCGTTTGATCAGTTTGGCGTATGTACGTAAAATATTGTCCATTTTGAACAAAAGAGAGACAGTTTGAGTGGTGTCAGCCTCAACGGGCCTCATATTGAGTCGGGTTTACTCGTACACATCAAATATGATCCATGGATCATTTTCGTAAAGTTTCAATAGAATCCGAAGGCATTTGGTCCATTTCCCGTATGTTAGTTGTTGATTTCACTTACAATTTAGTCCATTTTGAACAAAAGAGATACAATTTGAGTATTCCCGGCCACACTGTGGCTCAATTTTTGGTGGGGTTGACTCGTACATGTCACATATGACTCATGGATCATTTTTCTAAAGTTTCAAAATAATTCGTAGGCGTTTGGTCGGTTTCCCGTATGTCAGTTGTTGTTTTCACTTAAAATTAAATACATTTTAAAAAAAGAGAGGAACTTTGAGTGGTGTTGGCCACACTGGGCCTCATATTGAGGTGGGGTCGACTCGTACATATCACATATGAGACATGTATCATTTTCATAAATTTTAAACACAATCAGAATCCCTTTGATCTGTTTGGTGTATGTACGTAATTATTGTCCATTTTTAACAAAAGAGAGGCAGTTTGGGTGGTCCCGGCCCCACGGTGCCTCTGATTGAGGAAGAGTTGACTCATACACATCACATATGACCGATGGATTGTTATCCTAATGTGTCAACAGAATCAGAAGGCATTTGGTCCGTTTCCCGTATGTCAGTTGTTGATTTCACTTACAATTTAGTACATTTTGAACAAAAGAGAGAGAGTTTGAGTGGTCTCGGCCACACCGTGGCTTGGTTTGTGGCGGGGTTGACTCGTACACGTCACATATGACCCATGGATCGTTTTCCTAAAGTTTCAACAGAATCTGTAGGCGTTTGGTCAGTTTAGCGTATGTCAGTTGTTGTTTTCACATAAAATTAAGTCCATTTTAAACAAAAGAGAGGCACTTTGAGTGGTGTCGGGCACAAAAAGCCTCAGATTGAGGCGTGGTTGACTCGTACATGTCACATATGAGCCATGAATCATTTTTCTAATGTTGAAACACAATCAGAATCTGTTTGATCGGTTTGGCGTATGTACGTAAAATATTGCCCATTTTGAACAAAAGAGAGACAGTTTGAGTGGTCCCGGACACACCACGACTCAGATTGAGACGGGGTTGACTTGTACATGTCACATATGACCCATGTATCATTTTACAAAAGTTTCAACAGAATCATAAGGCGTTTGGTTAGTTTCACATATGTCAGTTCTTGTTTTCACATAAAATTAAGTCCATTTTACACAAAAGAGAGGCACTTTGAGTGGTGTCAGCCACAACGGGCCTTGGATTGAGGCGAGGTTGACTCGTACATGTCACATATGTGCCATTAATCATTTTCCAAAAGTTTAAACTCAATCAAGATCCATTTGATCGGTTTGGTGTATGTATGTAAAATATTGTCCATTTTGAACAAAAGAGAGGCAGTTTGGGTGGTCCCGACCCCACGGTGCCTTGAATTGAGGCGGGGTTGACTCGTACACATCACATATAACCCATGGATCGTTTTCCTAATGTTTCAATAGAATCCGAATGCGTTTTTTCTATTTACCATATGACAGTTGTTGATTTCACTTACAATTTAGTCCATTTTGAACAAAAGAGAGACAATTTGAGTGGTCCCGGACATACCGCGGCTTGGATTGAGGCGTGGTTGACTCGTACACGTCACATAAGACCCATGGATCTTTTTACAAATGTTTCAACATAATCCTAAGGCATTTGGTTAGTTTGGCGTATGTCAGTTGTTGTTTTCACTTAAAATTAAGTCCATTTTAAACAAAATAGATGCACTTTGAGTGGTGTCACCCACAACGGGCCTCAGGTTGAGGCAAGGTTGACTCATAAACATCACATATGATCCATGGATCATTTTACTAATGTTTCAACACAATCATAATTCATTTGATTAGTTTGGCGTATGTACGTAAAATATTGTCCATTTGGAACAAAAGAGAGGTAGTTTGAGTTGTCCTGGTCACACCGCGCCTCAGATTGAGGTGGGGTTGACTCATAAAAGTGACATATAACCCTTGTATCATTGTCCTAAAGTTTCAATTGAATCCGTAGGCGTTTGTTCAGTTTCCCATATGACAATTGTTGATTTCACTTACAATTTTGTTCATTTTGAACAAAAGAGAGACAGTTTGAGTGGTCCCGGACACACCACAGCTCGGATTAAGGCGGGGTTGACTCGTACACGTCACATATGACCCATGGATCGTTTTCCTAAAGTTTCAACAGAATCCTAAGGTGTTTGGTCATCTTTCAAGGAACCATTGGTATATAATTGTTGGAAAAAATGTGATTTCCAGTAGTGAATGTTGTCCATTTCAAATAAGCCTAAGACACTTTGAGTGGTGACAACCACACTGGGCCTTAGATTGAGGATGGGATGACTCGTACATATCATGAATGACTCATGGAAAGTTTTTCGAAAGGTTCAACAAAATACGAATGCGTTTGATTGGTTTCCGTATGTCAGTTATTGTTTTCACTTAAAATGAAGTCCATTTTAAACTACAGAGAGACACTTTGAGTGGTGTCGGCCACACCATGCCTCATATTAAAGCTGGGTGGACTCGTACATGTCACATATGACTCATGGATCATTTATCTAAAGTTTCAAAAGAATCCAAATGCGTTTGGTCAGCTTTCCATATGTCAGTTGTTTTTTCACTTAAAATGATATACTTTTGAAACAAAAGAGAGACACTTTGATTGGTTTTAGCCACAACGGGCCTAGGATTGAGATGAATTTGACTCATACACATCACATATGACTCATGGTTCATTTTACTAAAGAAAAAACACATTCCAAATGTGTTTGGTCGGTTTTCCGTATGTCATTTGTTGTTTTCACTTAAAATTAAGTCCATTTTATGCAAAAGAGAGACACTTTGAGTGGTTTCAGCCAAACCGCACCTCATATTGAGGGATGGATGACTCGTACACATCACATATGTTCCATGGATCATTGTTCTAAATTATCAACAAAATAAGAATCCGTTTGGTCAGTTTTTCGTATGCCACGTGTTGTTTTCACTTAAAATGAAGTCCATTTTAAACTATAGAGAGACACTTCAAGGGGTGATGGCCACCCCGCACTTTGTATTGAGGCAGGGTTGACTCATACATGTCACATATGACTCATGGATTGTTTCCCTAATGTTTTAACAGAATCTGAATGCGTTTGGTCAGATTTTCGTATGCCACATGTTGTTTTCACTTAAAATGATGTCCTTTTGAAACAAAAGAGAGACACTTTGAGTGGTGTCGACCACACCACACCTTGTATTGAGGAAGAGTTGACTTGTACACGTCACATATAAACTATGTATCATTGTGATAATGTATCAACATAATCAGAATCCATTTGGTTGGTTTTCTATATGTACTTACAATGTTGTCCATTTTAAACAAAAGAGAGACATTTTGAGTGATCCCGACCACACCGCGGCTTAGATTTAGGCGAGGATTACTCCTATACATTAAATATTACCCATGGATCGTTTTCTAAAGTTTCAATAGAATCTAAATGCATTTGGTCGGTTTTCCATATGTCAACTGTTGTTTTCACTTAAAATGAAGTCCACTTTAAACAAATGAGAGACACTTTGAGTGGTGTCGGCCACACCGTGCTTTGGATTATGGAGGGGTTGACTCGTACACATCACATATGACTCATGTATCATTCTTCCTAAGCATGACAAGTCCATCCATGAGTCCTTAACTTGAAACCCATATCTTATCCTAACAATTAACAAGTAAACCAAATCCAACAAGGCATAATTCACATAACATGGAGAATGTACAACAAGGATTTGTATTCAAATTAAAGAATATCACCACATGAATTTGATGAGAATGAGATAATAATCTTACTAAGAAATTCATATAGTTCAAGACAATAAAATGGAATAATCCTAAATAAAATTTCTTGATCATAGAAATAAAAAATGCAAGTGAAATCAACATGCCTACAAATACATATCATCCATGAGGTATAACATTTAATCAACTTGTAATAGAATTATACATAAGGCATATGAGTCTCATTTACTTGCATACATAGTGGTACAAAAGGAAACTGTTATTCATGTCCGGGGGGGGGGGCTGTCCGGGGTCCAAGGAGGAGGGTGGGGGGCTATCTGGGGTCCAGGGAGGGTGGGGGGCTGTCCGAGGGGCTGTCCAGGGACCAAGTAGGAGGGTGGGGGGCTGTCTGGGGGGTTAATCGGGGTCCAGGAGGAGGGTGGGGGGGGGGGGGGTTTCTGGGGGGCTGTCCGGGGACCAAGGAGGAGGGGGGGGGGGGGGGGCTGTTCAGGGACCAAGGAGGAGGGTGGGGGGGGGGGGCTGTCCGGGGACGAAGGAGGAGGGTGGGGGCTGTCCGAGGGCAGTCCAGTGGGCTATTCGGGGGGTGTCTGGGGGGTTGTCCGGTGTCCAGGGAGGAGGGTGGGGTGGATGTACAGGGGGATGTCCAGGGGACTATTCGGGGACCGAGGAGGAGCGTGGGGGGATGTCCGGGGGGGGGGGGGGCTGTCTGGGGTCCAAGGAAGAGGGTGGGGGCTATCTGGGGGGGGGGGGGTGTCTGGGGGGCTGTTTGGGGACCATGGAGGAGGGTGGAGGGGTTATACAAGGTCCTAGGTGGAGGGTGGAGGAGGGACTATACAAGATCTTGGGTGGAGGGTGGAGGGGGTTTTCCATTGTCCAGGAGGGGGGGGGGGCTATGCAGGATTCAGGAAAGAGGGGGTGGGCTGTCCAAGTTCCAGGAGGGGGGTGTCTAGGGTCCAAGAGGGGGGTGTCCATGGTCCAGGAGAAGGGGGGCTTTGTTAAAGAGAGGAAATCCCCATACGATTCTTTGAAAATTATTTAAACCCAATCCAAACAACATCACAATTCAAATCCATCACCCAACCAACATCCAATTCATCCTCAATATCAGTAACATTTCCATTATTCCTTGAAAAAAAACTATAAATACAAAACACATATCCATTTTTTGAACTAAACTAATGTCCATAGAAACTACCATATCAACCCACCAAAAAAATGGAAAACCACCTATGCCACTACCCCAACCGTCTGCAATCACTTCACATGGAACATCCTTATATCCATTACCTACCTCAAGACAATATGACTAAACAAACTCTTTATCATCTTTGAATGGGGATACATCTGACCAGCACCTCCATTGGTTCATATGGTTCACTAAATACATGGAAGGATTGGCTATGTAGTCTTCAAATAATGTTGATCCATACAATCATGAAACACAAGTATTGAAGGAAAACAAAAAACAAATCAAAGTTCACTTGTTGGGTATTCCATGCCATAAACATCACAAAATGGTTTATACCAAATTAAAATAGAAAACAAAAATAATAGATACAAAACATTTAAACAAAGGTAGTACTTACAGATTTAGAGTGTAGAACTACAAAATTATTTGATTTAAGATGGATCTATCAAGTGGAACGAGTTTCTCAATCTGGGTATAGAGAGACCCCTCACGTTTAGGTCAAATAAAAATATAAAATAAAAAAATAGATGAAGAACATTAGAACTGAGGTAGGACCTACAGATTTGAAGTCTAGAACAGAAAAATTGTTTGATCGAAGAGGATGGATGGATTTTCCAATACTTGTAAGGAGAGAGCATTGGGAAAGAATCAATTTTAGGGATGTAGTCGCACGAAGAGAGAATTGGGGGCTCTCTGTATTTGGAGGGAATTTTTCCCAATGGTTTTTAAAAACCGTTGGGAAAACTATTCTTTACCAACGGTTCATTGAAACCGTTGGTAAAGGTGACTGAATATGAAGTTTTCCCAATGGTTTCATTGAACCGTTGGGAAAAGTGTATGTTTTACCAACATTTTATGTAAACCATTGGTAAAAGTGGTCCAATTTTGAGATATCCCAACGGTTTAATGAAACCGTTGGGAAAGAGGTCTGTAATCCACATATGCCAACTGTTTTCTAAAACCATTGGCACCAAAGTGTTGCTATAGCTCTCCATTCCAGTAGTGACCATTGGATGATCCTCCAGTTGATCAACATAAGGACTTTACTCATGAGGTTTAGAGATTGTGTTTACCCCTCTTCTTTTTCAATTATGTGGATCCCCCTATAGTGGGAGAGTGTTTGTGGGAGGTTGAAATAGACCTCAGCTTCTTATGTTTCCTAAGTTGTCTAAGGTCAATGAAGTTCAGGGTTGTCAGTGTAGAATGATGTCTTGAAGGTCCTCTGGGTCTTTCGTCATTATTATTGAAGCAAGAGTTCATGTTAGGCCACAAGTGTGCAAGATCTATCCAAGAGTGGCTATTATGGATACTTGCTAGAATCATGTGCTGTTTGGGTCTCAGTACAAGGTCCCCCTCATTGTGTTTTATTTTATCCACAATGGTCATGTTCGGTGATGCCTTGTGATGTCATGTCTTCATTTGACTATAAGGGTGAAGATTGTGCAATCTTATGAGAGCTATTTTTTGTTGGATGTGTGTCCCCCTATAGGAAATTCTAAATCCTATGTTCTAGAGGAATGTGTTTCTATATGTTCTTTCATTCCGCTATTTAGCATCCGGAGAAAAAAAGTGGAGATGTGTGTGCATCCTCTAAGTTCTTGTTCTGGTAAAATGATGGGTGGGGGAAAAGCGGGTTTGAAGTGTGTCATGTCTCAATGAGAACATATGAGATTATAGTATAATTGTTTTTGGAACTAGAAGAAGATGTTCAGTTTAGGGGTTTCCAAATCCTAACTGCGAGGCCGAAGATGCTTCAATCCATTGAGCTCCAGCCATAGGCCCCAGAGAGAAGATGGCACGTAGTTAGGGGAAATCCTAGAGTCGTTCAAACTTTTGGTCAAGGTCATATCCTCAATATGAAAGATAGGAATAGTTTAAAACTCTGGTGTCATCTTCTTGTTCCAATTTCACACATTTGGTGGAGAGAGGTGTGAGTACCTTGTTCCCATGTCATACCCTGGGTTGATTTTCCCCCTTTGGGGTCCCTTTTTTTAGAGAAAAGTTTAAAATTTGGGTTAGGAAGGTTGAAGTATATAGTTTGTGCGCAGTTAGCAGCAACCATGTGCCAAACCAGGGGACTGTGTGATAAGAGACAGTAGCTACCGCATGGTCTCTACACATTCATGATCCTTGGCCAAGGAAACTGTGTGAAGTTTCTTCTTTGGACAGAATAATCCGCATAGTTAACTCATGGTTTCCCAAACCGTGTGAACCAACCGTGCGACCATGCCAGCTCCTTAAAATTCTGTTGTTTTTTTGTTGTTCTTATCCCATACTATTTAGTTAATATGCTTGGGTTTTGTTTGGGGTATACCCACAATGGGAATCATGTAAGTTTAATTGGAAGAATTCTGATATTAATCTACCCCTAATGCTGGGAAGTCTGTTCGAGGCCCCCTGTTAGTGTCTTGATTTTGTCTTAAAGAAAGTTGTGTTTGTTATTACGGTGGGGAGACCTGTCATGGGTATCATGTGTGTTCTCTTTGAAAAGGAATAATTTTAGTTTACCACTTATTATGGGGAGACCATTCGTTCCTTCCCCAATTTTTATCCTTATTCTGTCTTGGAAATTGAGTTGTCCCTGGTGGTGGGATGTCCGGATTGGGTCACCCCATACTAGTGACTCAGTTTTCCCCATGGTGTATTCTAGGTAAGAGGTAGTATCATTCAAGTCTATCAATACACAAATTTGTTACTTGGTTAAATTTGGGGTTTGAGAACACCCAATGATTTTGTTTACGTAATGTTGTGGTAGTGTTATTTGAGTTCGTTGTACATTTCAAGTGGATTGCTTGAGCGTCGTCTTGTAGTGTTTAAGGTGTTTTGTTTTGGGATGTGTTTTGAATGTTTTTCATAATTTTAAGTAAGTGGGGTTATTTTTGGTTGGTGAGAGTATTATCTTCCTTTTTTTGATCAACTGGTGATGTTCGTCCTTTTTGAAGTGGGTGAAAACGTGGCAAGGAAGTCTATCTTGGTCTATCGTTTGGGAATTTCTTTTGCATCTTGTCTTGTTGTGGCATTCCGGGGGTAGAATTCTTTATGGTGGGGAGAATTGTCACATACAAGACATATTTTAAAGGTATTTTTTTTCATTTAATATACATAGTTGCTTTGTTTTGGGGGTTTCCCTAGGTTTTAGGGAGGAATAGACGAGTATTCATGAATTGGGCCAAACCGTGAGCCCAATTTCAGATTAAAAAAATAAATTTTGTATCTTTTATAACATTTCCATTTTTCATCATTCTTCATCCATTCAAATTCTTACATGACCTACCCTAACCTATTAACACCCCCAAGGTAATTTGGATCTTTTAGAAATCCATAAACAGGGTTTATTGGGGTTTTTATTTAAGGGATTGGGCCTGCCCGAAAGCCCAATTCCTGTTTTAAAAATAAATTTTGATTATGTTATAACGTATTCAATTTTTGAGATTTTTCGGTGATTCAAAGTGGATCCCAAGACCACTGAAACCAGCCGCGCGACCATTCTCTCTCGCCCCTCTTTGGAGCTCTGGTTAATCGCGATTTGGTGCCGAACCTCATAGGCTTCCTCAAATTGTCCAGATTTGAATAGGTAAGTTCATTCCTTCATATCTCTCTCAATTTTTACTCTTTTCCCCCATTAAAATTCCTAAATTATCTCCTTATCCTTTTTTGAACCTCCCTTGAAGGTTTGAGTATTTTTAAAATCATCTACTAGTATTTTTGGGGGATATTTCTAAAAGATATTTTAAGTAAGTTGTTCTCCTTCTTTCTTCTTTCAATTTATTTAGGGTTACATCCAATTTACTTAGGTTTTCTTCCCTTATCATTGAGGTTCCTAGTGTCCAGAAAGTAGGTTTTAAAAATTAGGGTTTTATCTTGTGTTTCATGGTCTGAAATTCTGGTTTTAGGTCTGGTTTACCTTCCTTGAGGTGCGGCGGTGGTGCGTTTGAGTTTTCGCACAAAGGATTCAAGGGTTTCCTGGGTTTTGGTAGGTGATTCCATTGTGTATGAAATCTTTGTGAATTGGATACTATTTTTATGGTATTTTCATTCTTAGTTAAGTTTATTATGGCTGAAAAAATAGTTTTAGTGGTGTTTGTGTTTAGAATGAATCCTAAATGCCAATTTCATGTGAAATTGGGGGTTTCTTCAAAGAAATGTTTTCTTAGTTTAATTGGGGATACCCTAAAAGTAATTAGTTGATTTTATTTAACTATAATAGTGATAAAAATACTGTTTTTAATGATTATACCTTGTGTTTGTTGCTGTAAAATCTGGTTTTAATGGTGTTTGTGAACCACATGAAATTCTAAGAGTTGTGTTGCGTAAAAATGGAGATTTTGCAATGATGTCGTTTCTTGAACCATATGGGGCTGCCCTAAAAATGATTCTGTGTTTCCACTGAAATTTAGTAGGCTGACCTTTATGTTTTTTAAACTTAAAAAAAGTGCACATAGTATGCAAGTGAGGTTTATAAGAAGTTTTGTGTCTGAAACACTACGAGATTTTGAGGAATTGTTTTATGAAAAATCTAAGTGTTTTGTTGCGTGTTTTAAGTGGTATAAAATGTGATAGCTACTTTTTTGTTTGTGTTTGACCAGTAATGGTGTTTTATATGAAAATTTATTTATGTTGCATGCTGAAATTGATTGAGCACAAAAGGGGAAGCCCGGGTACCGAGGTGGGGCGGATTTGTACTAGTACGGCTAGTGGACCAGATGGGTTTTGTCCCTATTTCACTTAGAATTTGGATAACAACAACTCTAAATAAACTATGTGGATGATTATTGGGGACCACTAGGTTATGGGTATGTTCCCTACTAGTGGATCGTGCATGAGAACAGATTTTTCTATGGTTACTTTACACCGAGATACGAGGTACATAGGGCCCAAGACAACCTAGTGCCTAGGGGTGTTCCCAATGTTGTTGCTCATTGGATTTGTAGTATTTACCCATGTCATTGGGTGTGTTTAGAATTAAATTATAGTATCAAACATTTCTATTTTAATGTGTTAATTTTCTGATAATTTTGTTTGAAAACTATTTTCAATTGGAGGTTTCATTTCTTGAAATTTTAAAACTAATTTTCCATGCGTTTGAAAACTGCTTGCTTTTTCAGATTTTAATTCTTACTCTTTGGAATCATTGGGTGGTATCCTACTAGGCTTAGGCTCACACCCTACTTACACCCCTTGGGTATAAGTATACTTGGTTATGTTTTATTCAGGTGAAGGAAAGGCTATGGGTGATGGAGGTTCAGGGTGTTAGTTCCCATCCTTGGTGCGGAGTTGTCGAGATAGCTTGGGGGTGATGACCCGTAGTCGTGTGGAGTCCTTGGGGATATCTTGATGCTATAATTATTTTTATTTTGACCACTTTTATTATCTTTAAACAAATGTACTCAGTTTAGGTTTTTAATTAAGTCTTGTTTGGCTCAAAAATTTCAGATTTATATTATGGACTGTTTTTAATGTTTTATGCTTTCATACTCGGGTAAATCGTTCCCAAACCTAAATTAACAATACCCGTGCACTTGTGCTAGCCTGTGAGGATAGGGAACACCCTTAGGGTCCTATTACGGGACGAGTTTTGTGCCGGTTTTGGTGGCGACCATATTCAGTTCGTGAAAAATTGAAAGAAAAAACATTTCATAAACTGTCAAGGTTTTAGATTCTTTAACACCTTGAAAAGTTGTGTTCTCGAAATATGAACATGTTCATGGTAATCAAGGAATTTACATTTGAAAATTTCTTTTTGGAAACCCAATATCTAAAAAGGGTAAATAAATATTCATCTTAAAAAAGGTAAAGAGAAATATGAAGGTCATATTAAATAGAAAAAACTATTTTTCAAAATAGGGGAACATTATTGGGAAGTGTAAATACATGCATGTAAGAGAAAAATAAATCCTAATGAACGATAAAGATTGATAGATAGAATTGTAAGGATAAATTTAATGATTGAAAACCATCAATATGTGATAGGTTGAAAGACCATCAATCCATGAGAAATGAAGGTAAAAGTATAAAATTATATTTCACGATCGCATTCCTAAAGTTGAGGGAACAATATAGAGAACATGATAAAATATAGTTACTTGATTTCTTTCCATAATATAAGCATAATTATATCATTTGTATGTGCTTTTATGAGTTTCCAATTTATATCTTACTCCGTGAAATGAATAATCAATATTAATTTTTAATGTATGAAGAAATAACATTTACTTTTAATAGATTATAAGATCCACAAAATAATGTCATTACTTATATATCATTATTTTCGAAAACCAAAATTATTGGCATATGTTATCCAATATGATAAATCATACATTAGCCTCATAAAATAATACCCTAATTTCAACATAATCCATTCCATAAATAGTTACCCATAAGATTCCTTTAAAATAAGTTTGAACATGGTGGGAAGCAAAAAATTAGAATTATTTGATCACATATTATATCATCATCAACTTATCAATAATATAAATCTCTCATAATTTCTAATTATATAATGTATATCCTATGATCATATATTCTTCAATATATACTAATATTTACCCAAAATAAAGTCACAATAAATAAATACATGATTTCAAAATATAAATCACCCTTTATTCTTTAAATAATCTCCTATCATATCCAAAACTATTTCCATTAATGGTTTGGGTTTAACCTTTCACTAGAAGACAATAATAGGTTGGTTCAGAATATCAAATATGATTTTATTATTATTCAAATTTATATATAATATATATAGGGAGGATTAATAAATCCCTATAATCTAATAAAATTTCACTATAGGATATTATTTTTTATAGAACTTTTTAATATAATCATTAACATTGAATATTTAATTATATAGTGGAGGATAAGTGTTACCTAATTATCATGATTCACTTCAATAGTGGTTATTGAAAAAGATTTCCATCTTTCCTTTGACTTTAGAGGTTATTGTGGCTTATTATCATCATTATCCATTGGATTAGAGAATTTATTCGAATAATTCCCAAAATCCATAAATTTATAATAGTAAATTGTGCATGGTTTATTCGATTGAACCACTATTCATTCCTATGATTGACTAGATTCTTCACATTACATTAATAGTTTTTTGCTTGATGGATAGTTTTCCCACAATTAAAGCATTATCTTGTACCTTTTATAAATTCAGTTGAGTGTTCCTTCCCCAATTTTTTTTTCATATATGAGGTTGAATCATTTTCTTTTCTCCATGTGATATTCTACTAGAGATTCCATGAAACACCATCATCATTTTCTAATCACTATAACCACAAGGGTTTTTGGCTTCTATTTCCACTTTGAGTGCACATCCAATGGTTCATTCATAACTTCCAAAGTAATTTATAGAAAATTAATTCTGAATACTTGGATTCAAACTTCTAAATAATCAATCATGTATTATTTCATGTAAAATGATTAAATAAAAAACATACTATTGATGTTTTGTAAAATTTTACTTGTAGGAAATAAATGATTCTTCATCCTTATTCTAAATATCAAATAATTACTTCTATATTTTTTTATAAAAAATAGTGAATTACAAAATGAAAATTTCCTATTAGTATCAACCTATTCCATAGAGTCAATTTTAGTATCTTGCCTCATATTATTATTAATACCCCCAATGATCGACTTCACCTTCTAGAAAATAAAAAACTAGAAAATCATTTTCATGGTCCGAGCATGAAGAAATAAAAATACCTTTTCCATTGCATTGATCAATTCTTAACAAAAAGTGTATTAAATAACTTCTAGAATAAGGGTAGGCATTGTCTTATAAAATATTTAATGGAATGTTTCTCCCTCAGTATTTTCATATATTCAACAATACATGTGTTACCACTTATATCATGAGATAGTTGAGTGAGAATAGTCACAAAATATTACATCCTAGATTCAAATCTATTTGTTTTCTCATGAGTAAAATTTACTAATTTTATATCAAATTCATTTTTTATGTGATTCCTTTGGGTTACAGTCATTTTAATAAAACAAAAAAGCTTATTCTGAGAGAAAATAATCATAGTGGAAACCAACATAATCATGAAAAATCATTTATAGGATTCTCAAATCACGAAACATTCTTTTCAATCTATAAAACCTATGGTTTAATGAAGGTCATTAACTAACATCATCTATTCAAAACATTATAAATGGTTCATAAATAAAATTGTGAATTAGCCCAATCATATCCTCTATAGAGTGTAAGAATAAGTGTGCTATAAGGAAAAAATCATTGTGTAATAGAATGATGTTTGAGATATAATTGACTAGAAATTTTTAAGGTTACTACCTCTAGATGAATATATTCCAAAAACATGTCTACTTATAAAATCTAGATATGGATTTATTTCTATAAAAATCACAAATTCTCTCAATTTCCTAAAAATTATGATGTTATCCTATGCTTAGACATATCCCCATGATTTTATACAGTGTTCTCTTATCATAATATTTAAATATTAACTAATAATTTCATATGATACCAACTATAGTGACCCAAGATCATCATATATGGATATCACATATTCTACATGAACATTCAATATAGTTCTCAAATAAACACCCAAGGACCATAAAGGTTTATTATATTTGAATATGAGATATGCAATATACTTCT
Organism: Viscum album; assembly: GCA_963277665.1. Taxonomy (NCBI): domain Eukaryota; kingdom Viridiplantae; phylum Streptophyta; class Magnoliopsida; order Santalales; family Viscaceae; genus Viscum; species Viscum album. The sequence goes on from OY728132.1 coordinate 378,437,562, forward strand.
TTCATGAGTGATCGTAAACACCAGTAATAATGATCTTTTCAAAAAATATTATACTTAGGAATAAACAACATAAAAACTCTATTATAACTTTGTGAAAGGGAACATAAAAAAGTGTTATCTCAAGGGATCAATAATGGTAAAAAATGGTGATATCAATAGTTACCTAGGAATAAAATGTGCATATGTGTATGAGAACAAGATCTTTACATCTGAAAACCATACCATGCATAACATAGATCATAATCATGAGTAATGGAATAAATATTGGCAGTTCATAAGACTTGAATTATAAAGGAAATCAATGAACCTGATCCATGAGAGAATAACAAAGAAGTTAGAATATGAAGAAAAAAAATATTATAGCATTATGAACATGTATAAATAGAAACACGTTCACTCATAAAGATAAAGAAATGGAATAAATCTCTCACATAAACTTATGGACATAAAAATAGGTCCACCCATAATATTATGGACATGGAATCCAGGTCCATGTATCAACCTATAGACTTGAAACAAAGGTCTATACATAATCTTGTCGACATGAAATGTAGGTAGACACATAAACTTGGGATTACTAAATCATGTTTACAAATAACATATTAAACTCACGAGTTATCCATATTTACCCAATGTATTGGAGGGATATATAATTCCTTTCACCCCAAACACATAATGAAAATAATACTTATGTTTGTAAAAATATCATAAAAAATTATTCATATTATAAACCATTAAAAGAAATGGTTTTCAAAAAAATTTCATCATAGTATAACCTGTTGGTTTTCATAAACATTTAATCACTTAATTATATCATAACTTGTGGAAAAGTAATGAGTTACATAATTTTTTTATTCTTAATCATAAACCATCCATACAAATAATATGGATGGTATCATCTGATAATATCCCTATTGAAACAGAAGTAACCACATATAGTGTCAGTATATATAACAAATGTCTTTAAAAGACTCATTGGAATATATCCTAAAGAAAATGACCTTTTCTATTTGAAATAACTTATATAAAATCTAAATTTTTTAAAATATTAAGTGAGATTTTTTCTTTTAATATAACCTTAAATTAATGTAACACATGCTTCAAGACCATGAGTAAACATGATGGTGGGAAATTTTATTCATGATGTATATGTTAAAATAAAACATTATTTACACATTTTTGTAGAAAAAGTAAAAAATATACTCATTTAATGAGAATATTGTTTTTAAAACATTTTTAAATGCCGTATATGTTTAAAAATGACTCTGAAAATATTCTATAGTAGTATTAAACATCTTTAAAACATTTTTAGAAAACATGGTTATGAAAGAAAAAGGGTTTTCAACCAAATAGAAAAATAAATTCAATTTTATATAAAATCATATTTTCAATATCTTGAGTATCTATGGTGATTAATGTTAATGTAAAACATTTATTTTCAATAAATAACTAAATAATAAGAATATTTATGAGTTTCTTGATAGTTATATTATATGATTTTTTTATCATAAGCTTAATTATACATGACCTTGATAAACAATGTGATTAGGAAATAAAACCCTTAACACTTTGTTAACATTAGAATAGTAGGACCTAGAAATTAAAATTACTTATACAGATATATAAATACCCATAAAATTTATAAGAATAATAATAAAATATACTCATTTAAATTATATACACCATATAAATGAAAGAATTGGTGAATATGGCATGTGTTTCACAAAAATAAAAAATGAGACGTAAATCATTTTCATTTTGATAACTTTTGAATCATAATACCTAGGAATGGAATAAATTTAAGAGAATACTTATTTACCGTGAATACACATATATTAATTAAATAACCTATCAGTGGTTATGTACAAAAACCTCATAAAATAAGATATGTGGATAACATAACATATGTCCCCAAGATGATAATTTGGGATGATAAACCTTTACCTCATGTCTTTCCATTCCTCATTTTCATTAGACCATCCTCTATAATATATATATATATATATTATTCAATTATTAAAGAATCATTATAATATCTTCCATACCATGTATTATTTACTTATTAAATCAATAACCTTTTAATTAATATTTTTTATTAAAATTATTGTTTTCGGTGATAACGATTTAGTTCTTCATGCCTCTTTTGGTTTGGCTGTCCTGGTCCATGTACATTTGTCATGGTTACACCATATCAATAATTTTAATAATGATATTAATATGATATATATTCAATATATATATATATATATATATATATATTTATATTCATTTAGAAAGTTACAAATAGAAAATTAATTTCACAGTTTTTGGAGATGATAGAGTATACATACACATGAACACTATTTTTAATTTTTGATGTATGGAACTAAAGAAATGTAAACTGTAATTACAATTACAAGAATAATTATTATATTATATAAATTCTATATATTTATATAATATAGTGATGAAAAAAGAAATGTATTGCTAAGTGGAGACGGTAAGTCGTACATTCAGCCATGCGATACTTTCAATTTCCATTTTATGGGAAATAAGTTGAATAATTGTGGTTTGATAATCATAATAACAAATATTTATATTTTGGATAATGAATTTATCATCATATGATATATACTATAGATTTTGGGGATGTAAAAGAATAATTCCAAGGAAAGTGATTGAATGACACGATTACCTCTTATTTGAATAAACTCCATTGGATATTCTATTAATGACCATATAGTTTGTGTTTTTTGGATAAAATAACCATTATAACATATATAGTTATGTTTATAAGATAAATGGTCAACTCTTGGTTGAGCTATTTTACTCAATGTTGTTTAAATAATTAATGTTAGATGTTTCCTTTTATAAGGGATAAAAAGGACACAATTGGAATTATTAAAAAGATTAAAATAAAACTAAGTAATTTTCAATAAAAATAAATCAAAATTGACATAAATTAGAATATAAGGTTGGATATAGTTAAAATATCAATAAATAAAATAAATTATAGACTATTTTAGGATGTATTTTAAACCTTATCTTTTGGTACAACCCATATTTCAAACTTTTTAAGCTTACCAGCAGTAACATCTTTTTCAATATTAAGTGGATTATAAAATTAAATATAAGGTGAAAAATGTTTCATAAATATAAAATGGATGCAATTCTAGGCCAAAAAATATCCTCCTATTCCTATTTCAAAATTATAATTATTTTTTATTAAATTAATATAATATAATTTTGATAAAACATCATTAATAATAATTTTAACTCTATTCATTAAATTTGACATAAAAACTAAAATATTTTTTTTTTAATTTTAATATAATCCAATAAATAATCACTATATGTCATAAATATCAATAAAATAAAATAAACACTATAAATCAACTAAATTATTTGACTTTTAATATTCTAAAAAAAGAATTATTTTATTTTTCTATTAACTAATGAAATTCCGCTTTGGCATTGAATAAGGAGTTACAGAAATAATAAATTTAATAAAAACTATGAATAAAATTACATATGGAAAATAATTTTAATATGATAATCATATACTTTATTTCATTAATAAATTTCAATTGTCCCAATTTGGACACATAAAATATATTTAAAACTAAGAGAGTGACCCTTTGTAACTTTCTTTTCTTTCAATATTATATATGTCATTTTCATGGAAAAGTTTCCATTAACAAAAAAATTTAGATCCTAAGATGAAAAGGTTCTAATTAATTTCTTAAAATGTGAATAATGATGAAAAATTATGGCCTTACCACTTATTTTTAACCGAGATTAACCCAATTTACCCATTATAGAGGTGATAAATTTTATGATGATTATTATTCATATCGACCACAAATAAAAGGGGACTATTTAAAAAAGTTCAGCCTCATAATTTGTTGGGCAAAAATCCCTCAAGGTAACATTTCAGTACTTTTGGGTTGATTGTGTTTGTTGACAAAGAAGGTTTTCATGGATATTTGTCGAGTTCCCAAGAAGTTTTTGACAATACTTGTTGACAAAGAACGATGATAAAGGAATGGACAATCTGGAGGTGGTACAAAAAGAGCAGTACAAGGTGGCACCGTTTCCCAGTGTTTGCCAAAGTTTTGGGGTCCAAAATTTGGAGTTTGGTGAGCATCGTGAAAATAGGATTTCCATGAAGAGAATAATTTAATATCGAAAAGGCATGAATTTCGCGAAGATAGGATTCACGGTTTGGAAATCGTGAAGACCAGAAGAATGGAGGCGGTGAGTCTTCGCGATTACGTCAAGCTTCGCGAACGGAAGAGGCTGAAGCGCATCGCGGCAGTGAAGGGCTTTGCGAGGGGGCTTCGCGGCAAAGGCGTGAAGGTATGTTGATGGTGATTATTCGCGATTATGTCGAGCTCCGCGAACAGAAAATTGCCGTGGTGCTTCGCGATTTGGACAAAATTCCGGCTGAAACTTTGGAGCTTCGCGATTTGAAATGACATGGCGTTGACTTCGTGCGGAAAGGTCGAGGGTCGGTGTAATCGCCTATAAATAGAGGCCGACCCCCTCGAGAGTAGAAGAGAGAATTTTCAGAGAAAATCCGTTGCTCTCGGTTCGTAGAGGTGGTTCGTGAAGGCAGTGTGCTTCGCGAAAGGGGAGCTTCGCGGTGGCTATTCTAGCCCCGTGAAAGGCGTGTGCCCCGCGTTGGCTCAGTGAGCTTCGCAGAGAGGCAGGAGCTCCGCGACGGCCTAAGCATTGCGAAGGTCTATGCATCGTGAGAGTGCTTCGCGATAGAGCTTCGTGATAGAGCTTTGCGAAAAGGTAGGAGCTTCATGAAGGCTTGTTTGAGCTTCGTGAAATTGGGAGCCTAGCGAAGTAGGGTGCATTGCAAAGGTGTTTCCAAAGTGAATTGCCCAGTGGTTAAGAGGAAAAGTGGTATTCATCAGTGGATGAAAGTTGTACTTTAATAGAGCATCTATCTACAGTTGAAGATGCATTCTTACATGCAAATGAAGAGACCTACAGGTCTATAAACTGTGATTGGATTCCCTTCTAGAGCAGTGAGCTTAGGAAGAGGAAGAAGGTGATACTCTCCACCAGCAGTGAGCCAGAGAGAGAGAAACAGAGAGTGACCTTTGGGAAAGTAGGGAGCTGACCCTAAACCTTGCAAGGGTAGTGAGCCTGGGCATAGAAATGATCTAGCCCGAACCATTGTATCCACAGCTAGTGAAGTATAGTGGAATTTGGTACGACCGACAACCTGTCGGTGTATGCTCCTTGGATGTAGCCCTTAGCGGTGAACCAAGTAAAATTGCTGTGTCCTGTGCTTGCTTTACCTTATTTTTATATTGTGCAACATGAAAATAGAGAAGAGTGTTTTTCTTAATAGCGAAAGAAGATCAGAACGGGCTTTAATTTTAAATTAGTCATACCCGGATTCACCCCCCCTCTCAGGGTATTCAGCCTTGTGGACCTAACATAATTCCAAATATTGTATCAATTTTTCAGGATTCCAATTCTATAAGTGTTATAAATTAATTTATGATTAAAATTCAAAACATAAAAAAACTTTTTTGTTGAAAATTTACTTTTTACAAATAAAAATATTTTTATATGAATCCAAACATCAAATTGATTACAATGAAGTTAATTGGATTATTTAAAATATTAGAGAACTTGTTTTATATTAGTTTATTTTAAATGTAACCTTGGACATGATTGATACAAAAATATAGATTTCAATAATAATTATTATTTTTCACTATTTACTTGAAAATCAATTTTTAGAAAAATCCTAAAAATTCAACCTGTGATAATTTTGATATGATGATTTCAAAAAATATAGTTAATTTTATAAAATAAATGATTTAAATGTATAAAAAATAAAATTTAATATTTGTTCATAATAAAATAATTTTTTTTATGGAAATGTATTTTTTTTAAAATAAAATGGCTACTAAAAATTGAGTGATTAAAACTAATAATTTATCATCACATTTATTTGAGTATGAACTTTATATATATATATATATTTCATAAATTATTTAATCATATTTATTCCCTTCAATTTCATTGATTTTTCATATCAATATATAATAACATTTCATGCTTCTTTTAGGCTCGATGTTATGTGTAACACAAGCTATTAAAAAATTAAATTTAATTGAAAAACTATATTTTATAAAATATTGTGGTTCTACATCTCATGTGATAGGGAATGACATCCTCTAACTTGTCTTAAATATCTGGTGGAACTCCAACTAATAGTCTGCTAAGTAGTATCAGATTCCCTTCTAGGAATTGGTACCTATCTTGGTCCCCTACCACTGATCTACAGTTATGGGCCACTATAGATTCTTTGCAGGTGAAATATTATGCCATAATAATTACACTCCACAATAATTTGAGGACATAAAGGGTGCTAGTGTAAAACCTTATACATTAAAAAAATTACTAGGAAAATGTTTTTATATAGATTCCCACTTCCCTGGCTTCTCTTCCCACTACTAACCTAGTAGTAACCATAATAGTGACACTTCCTACCACCAGTGGAAGATCTCCCAAATTGACATACTATGGCTAACTAGACACCACTCAGAGAATCTCTAACATTTCCTTCCATGATGAGGGCTTGGTTAATCATGTCTGAAATGATTTTTAAGATCAATTTATTCACCTATGAGTTTATCTGATAATGAATCCCATCCAATAAACATTTCATCATGACAATCTCATCAGTTACCAAGGAAAGAAAAAAGCAATATAGGTCAGTGAAGTGTCCAACATCATCCATCGCTGACATACAATCCTCTGTAAATGGAATGAAATCACAATTCCTATCATCCATAAATATATCTAGATAGAAGTGTCTCATAAACATTACCTTAAATTCACTCTAGGATAACTCCTCATATTTCTCATCTTTATCTATAGTGTCCCACTAATGCACGACCATACCTCACAACATGTAAGTATCAAGATTCACCCTCCTATCAGTGGGTGAATCAAGCTACATAAATATCATCCAGATTGGATCGATATATAATTTGGATTAATAGGGTCCCCCTCTTTAGTGGATGTAGAAAAATTTCATAGTTGGAACTATCTCATTAGACCAGATATCAAAGGAAATCTGTGAAAAGTCTCCCTATCCATGGATCACATAATCGTCAATAATCTATCATGTAGTTGATCATCCATATGATTCTATAGATTAATAGGAATTTTTGACTCAACTATGCTTGGATATTATTGATTAACACTATCCTAATTCTCAATAAAAATATGACAAGGAGGTATTTTCTATAAAAGGATTAACAAACTTCTTAGAACACATTATACAACCAGATCAACCTCAACTGTTTAAAACAATAGAACACCACTGCCTCAAAGTTCATCCATACATTTCTGTAAAAGTAAATGGTAATAAATTAATATTTACTTAATTTCTTTTACCTAGATAAATCAATGGATTAATTTTCTATGATTATACAGGAATATATATTTATCACATGAAATAAAATATCACCTAGGATTATAGATACATGTTAATATTTATCCCTACATTCCTATCATGATGAGTGAATAATCATCTCATTTCATAACAAACCATGAGTAAAATCAAAATAAACTATAGCATCACACTTCAAGTAAAATTTTCCTAACCCTAGATCCACTAAACTGGTTCCCCAAGCCAGGTCATCACATGACCTCTAGCGTGCCTCCCCATACTCTAGAGGGAACCGAATAATACTGAGGGTCTAATAAGACATGCAGGGAGACTATATCCACTGTACCATAGTAACCCAAGACAGTTAACAATATAAATAGCTGAAATAATATGTAATAATACTTAAAAAATCTTTTTCAAACATCTCCCAAAACTGGGTACAACCCACCAATCAACATCAACTATGTCATTTCATGATAATTGTTTCAAAATGAAGGAATCCCCAAAATAAATACAATCATATAAATTCCCAAAAGGTTCTGACATCACATATAGATCCTTATCTATGAGTATACTAATCCCAACTCAACTCCCAAACATTGGGACCTTGACCTTATCTAAACCTAAAAAAATTAAGACTTCTCAAGTACCCAACGGTGGCCTAAATAGTGTGTGATTACAACTCAGTAGTCCACCACCAATGGTGTCTAAAAAATTCAGTCTAAACTGACAGTGTATGAAATTATTAAATAAATGAAAAATTAACAAATAAAAGTTTAGGTTTCATTAGCTTATAATATTTATATTAACCATTCCTTACCTTAGTGATTATTTCCATCATTTGTATCTTCTTCATTACTTAATTCATTATTAACATGTTTTCCATTGGTTAGGAATTTATATCACCATGCATAAGGAATAATGTAAAGTCCCTGAATCACTAGTGATAAATATTTTACAATCAATAAATCCCACTTAATGTTGAGCCTCAGTCTAGGTAGTTTCAGCAAATGAAACCATTCGGGGAATAGAGCATCAGTCAGCCTCCCTAACCTATGAATTCCTGGGTGGGTCTAGAGAATCAGTCCAACCTGCTAATGGGAGGATCCTTAGTCCTTTATCCCACCACTACACTCTGTGAACATGATTATTTATCCATTCACTACACACATATCACATCAAAACCAACTATATAAAATACCAAAATAAATATCACAATCCATAATAATCAATATAGTAATTAATATTATGCCATCTCCTATTTACACATTTTCCATTCTTATTACATATCCATTTAACCCAATTACCATTCTCATTCCTTAAAAATTTATGTATATCCAAAAATTAATATACATTAGAAAATATTCACCAATTAAATTACATTATCTGATTTATTAAAATTATCATTTCACAAAAAATTTTCCACTTATTCATTTCAAGAACAATTATTATATGACAAATCACAAACACTTTATTTCATTCAACCCATTATTTATACCCCATAGTTACCATGTATTAACCCTTTCCACATATTCATAAATTCCATTATACAAACCTATTTATATGTTCTAAAATTACAATCCATTACCAATTTATCATATTCTTCATTTCATATCTTCAAATACTTTTAGGAATTTCAAAACAATTCATAGGCCATTCAAAATAATTTCAACTTACCCAATTAACGCTTTTTCAATCCATGCCAAACAAAACCTTATTCCATTTTAAAAACCTAGAAACAACTATAAATATTGCATTCTCAAATCCACTAAATCTATTAAACAAGTTCAATATGGGCTCTACATTATCAGAAGTCAACTCTACAATTAACATTACTGATTTCTTGGTTTGGGAATGTCGATGCACCCCATGGGTGACCCTACATCATTATAATCATCCTCAACGCATCCCATATGGATCATGAGGGGTCTAAATAGTTAATTATCCAAAATTTTTACTAGATCTTACTCAAGGTAATAAATTCACAACAAGAGAGATTCATGATCTCTACACACATGCACAAATCTATAACCAAACTATGGGATATAACTTGTAAACCACCTTCCTTGAACCCAAAGATGTAATCGTGGCCGTAGATCCAGATTTAAACACCCTATGGATCCCCAAACTAGATTCCACTAGAAAAATTTGGGTTTAGGGCTTCATAAGAACATGAGAGAAAATAAAAACCCTAATATGGAAAAGAGAAGCAGTAGGAGCTTCAGACTTACCTGGGGATTCGATCTACAACTAATGATGCTCCAAACGAACAAGAATCCAAGTTGAACCACACTTGATAAGATTGGGTAAATTTGGGTTATTCCTTAGGGTTTAGAGGGGGATAAATTAGGGAGATATCAAGTGTGGATCTAAATATCCCATAATGAAAAAATTGTAAATTTTCTAACTTTTATTGGGGTGCAAAGTATGTCCGCACGATTTTCTAAATCATGTGCAAACTGCTAGTAGGTTACTATATAAGGGGAAATGGTCACATGTTTACTTGAAAATATCCACACTATTTGACTAACCATTAACTAAACATGTGTAATTATACTATCCATGGTTTGATGGTTTTCTTAGGAAGGGTACATGGTTTACTTAACCATGCATCAACCATGCACACTATACAAGTTGGACTGGTTTTCCTTATTTTTATGTTATAAACCCTCAGAACACCATGGAGGCTCCCCTTACTCCTATGAAACATTTCTTTAACCTGAAATAAGAGATTAAAACCAAAATTTAACCAAGGGTATACCTTCATGAAGACTATGATCTTACAAACTCCCCACCTTATAATGAATCATCCTCGATCTGCATTCCCAAGCATTAATGAGCTTCTAAAACAAATAGATCAAGCCACATGGACCTCTATCCATTCCCATTTTCCATGTTTATCATTGAAAATTACAATGATACCACATTATTTGAACTAAAGATATGGTCTTTCCCTACATGACTTCCTCCCCACAACCCACAATATGGACCAAATACTCATCAAAGGACTCATAAACTTCAACCATACATCAACCACTATAACTTCATAGGGAAAACATAGAAAATAGTACATAATGCACAAAAAAAAGGAAATATAGTATATAACATCATACCATCATGGAGGAACCAATCAACACCTCATCTATCTGATCCTATTCATAACTCATGACCCGAATCACTTGGCATCATTTTACCCTATCTTCAAAATTCTCTTGGTTACCATAACCTGATACCACACAAAATAAAAACACACAGTATTTCCAATCACTTTTTATGAATTATGTAGATCCAACACTCTTGTCCCAATGATCCCATTATATAATCTTACATCCAATATCCACCAATACTCTCAAGGACCTCAACCGATTAATGCCATGAAAACGCACACTATCTGGTCTTACTCACATGAATAATGATCACTTGAGTCCCTCCAACACAAATCTATGATCAAGTCATCACCCAACAACTTTACTGTTATGGTTCTCTCTACTATATTTAGCTATTTTAAAACCAAACTTTCAATGAAAGACCACCTGAATCTCAACTAAACCTTCACCTCGTACTTGATGTGTTCCCAACACATAATACTCGAACATCTATAAGGACATTACCCTGTATCAGTATCTAGCCTCACTGTTGATACAATCTGGGAGGATATACATAAACCATAGATGAGATGGATAATATCCACTTGACCTCAATAAAGTATGAATTCATTTTGAAAGTCCTTTTTACTACACAAACCTAACTAGGGATGGGTCACAACTTACCACATCCATTCCCATTTACCATGTAAGGTCGGACGACCCCAAATGGCTTGTCCCAAAACACCCATATTCCACTACTAGCACAATACCCATTTTTACCTCCCCAATGATATTACTAACTTTAATCCTATAATTATAATCCAATGTGCCTATCGAGTTCATTACCTGACCTCCTGTTGAATTCTACCATCATGACATATCTTCCCTCCAAACCATCATCAAGCTCCACTACCCAATCATGATTTCCAACACAAGAACTCCTACAATTCATAAAATAACTAATGAAATCTAGGTTCTCACTCAAACCCATTAAGAAATGTAAAATGTAATTATCAACCTAAACCATCAACCTAAGGTGATTTAAAACTTTCGACATCTATCCCCCATTCTAAGCCGAGTTGATCTATCCCCAACTGACTCATCTTGGAATTCTTAGTCGCACCATTGGCATGAAACTACATCACATGGACAAGGTGAATTTAACCATAATGACATTCTAATACCACCCAAATACACTTACCCAAGTCTAATTTAGATTTTTTTAGAGTTATATAACCCAACCACTCTTTCCATAAACAGTTGTCATGTCTTACCACCCCCCTTCAATGGATTTGACACAGGTATCTCAAATTTCATTTTGAACTCACTTGATCCCCAAGATACTACTTGGATCAATCAAGAACCATAAATGAGTCCTACCCAGTATCTATGAGAGACCCAATGTGCACCTCATAGGTTTCTAATTGGAATCCTAGTGCCATTAAATCAACTCAGTGTTCTTATTTTCATATCCAGGACTGACACATTACTCCCACCTTAAGAGTGTCATTACTATTTCTCTCCATGAGGGATTCCAGCCACAAGTCTTACACTCAATAATAATCCAAACTCCAAAACATAAACATATACATCTATATTTTCCCAGAACAAGAAAACAAACATCATCCAATGCCCATTCCCAACGTCCGTGAATGATACCCATGACGTTTGTCGACACCTGGTCCATCCTGAGGCCCTCACTAGAAACTTTAGATGGTGTAAATATCATCATCAATCTCCACATATATCACCCCCATGAGAATAATATCCATGATGTACCTAATCCAACCAAAACACCTTCATGTATCTTGGAATAAATCCAGATCCTCTCAATACACCCAGGATGATGTCAATATGTTTGGAATGATCATCACTAGATAAGGTATGATAAGAAGTTTCTAAATAACTGCACTAAACAATTATCCATTATTGATGTCACATATAACTATGGGACACCATGACCTACCAAGGATGTCAGGATTCCCTGCCACACACATCTCATCCATACTTAACCACCACCACTCATGCATGATTGCCAACCAAGACTCACCATCCCTCCATGATCATCATCTAAACAATTGTGAACCAATATTTCATGTGTAACTACATATAAAACACCCCTTTAGTTCCGTTGGTATGCTCCTAATAGTTAAAAATATAAAGAAATGGTCCATCACACTAATCAAACAAACAATATCTCGTATAACCATGCTTTCTGCCTTGGTTTCATAGAGAATGACGACCAATTATCCCAATTGAAATAACACCTTAGAAACACATACCCACATATGGGCTTCATTTTATCCCTTAAGGTTTCATAGTTTCCTGTGACCACTCTTACACTGACTTTTGTTACCACAATCCCACTATAACTTGAGTATAGCCCAATGACTGATTACTCACCTAACCATACCTCTTAGTACATCGGCCTCATCAGACCCCTAGCATTCTCAACATCTCACCCAAAAAAACCATTCGTACAAACAAGATTATCCACATGACCACCCTCACCTTAGGTGTCACCTTAAAAACCACATAATCAATCCATCCTTCAATCACCCTTGGATCTTTCACTAAAAAACAACATCAATACCTCTATTAATCATCACCCAAATAGAAGTCTCAAACATAGATATGATAAAACCCTTTAAAACAAACCATAAAACCTACCACAAGCACACATTTGACCATTTGAAATAACCATGGCACCACTATAACATTTGTCGAAACTTGATGGTACTCATTGTGAATGAATTCCACCTTTGTATAATATCCCATGCTTCATATTTTAAGGCACCTATATCACTGGGATAGCCTCCCACAAGGTCCGCCTTGATTTCCCCAAAACTATCAACATGGAACCACAACTCAATTCACATTATCAAACTATAAACCTTCCACTTATCCCTTAAGGATAAAACAGCACTAGGAAACATTCTATGAGTCCCACAATAAAATTATAACACATCCACCTATGTGAAACACACCCAAAATCAATAGAAACCCATCCAACCTCCCTCATTGGTCACCTTGATGGTTTAATGATACCAGCTCCATAAACTAGAGTCTTAAAAGCAAAAAACATTGACCCTATCTCAAAACCACACAAATCAATTTACGAATGAATCAATGTTTACAAGGCTCACTCTCACCCCCACTTTGATAAACATCGTGCCTAAGACACTCAAAAACCATTTACTCTTGGTCCCACACCAAAGGTAACCAAACACATATACTGGAACAACGAGATGAAAACCCTCCCTGGGATCCAAAAAACAACTCACGAGGCCCTAACTCACATGGTCACTAAAATATAGGCACCATCCATAAGGTCCACTATGTAATTCATACGGTCACTACCCACGAGAGTTCCCACACTCGCATTACCAAAAAAATCCTCAAGAACCAAATTCCAAAACCCTAAAAATTTGCCCAAATAACATCTCTTATGCCATATCATAACAAAAAAGGCCACAGAACCCAAATACAAGGTCTCAAACTAGAGAACTCTCACTAAAAAAAACCACCAATACAACAATCAAATCAACAACACAAAAAATACCCACTACTCAGTTTTCCCAAAAGTTCCATCACCACACATCCTTTCATAACTAACATGTCTACATTTTAAATTATGTAATCACACATTAAACTCCCCATTCACCTGATTATTCAAAATTCCCAACCTTATTCATGACCATAATCCAAAAAAAATCTATAAAAAACACTTAAATTAATGATATATTGTATTTAAACAACATATAGAAATGATATTATACTTCAGCCTTAAACAAAAAACACCATAGGCACTATTACCATAGTCATAATCACAATTAGAAGACTAGCTTATGCTATCCCTACTACCGGCATGGCCAACATGGGCTAAACCAAATTACATAATCACAAGTTTTTCATCAAACACCTATTTAAATAATTTACTCTTTTACAATAGAAATCTATTCTACTAGGCACATTCACTATTTCAAAAAAATTATAAAATCATCAATTTAACTCATGTACTCTAATAAAAAAAAATACTTATTCATTCATAACATTTCTTCCATTTTACCAGTTTTCGTCATCTTTATTAGACACTATTTTTATTCAAATTTCAGGAAATTAAAAAGCATTTCACCCTTCATGTTTCACACACCCGTCTTGTGTGTGCCTATTATGATTCATTCCACCTATATCATTAGGTTCCTAAAATGATGTAGAAATAAAAAACCTCATGCTATGCTAGAAATGATAAAAATATCATAAATCAGTCACATCATAAAACACGTGCATCACCCGATGGAGAAATATCATTAAACTGTAACAATATACATCAAGAACCATAATTATCACCCTAGGTGACATGGGTTTTCCTTGTACATGGGTTAGATACTCCCAATAATGATATAATTACCAAGTCTCGACACATCCTATCCTACTATATACCATAAAAATTATAGGACCCAAGAAAATAACTTCTGTAATACCATTTTATAACATCCTTGACCTGGGAGCCACTAAAATAGTTCCCCGATCCAGGTCATCCCATGATCTCAAGAATGCCTCCCCATACACTAGAGGCTCCCGACTAGTGGTGAGGGTATAGTAAGACATGTGGGGATACTATACGCTCTTTAACAGAGTAAGAAAAAATATTTAACAATATAAATAGGTAAAACAATATATAATAATCTACAAACATTCATTGTAAAACATCTCCCAAAACAGGGTATAAACTGAAAATCTACATCAACCATGTTATGTCATGATAATGGGGCTAAAATGATGGAAAACCCAAAATAAAGACAACCATTTTAATATAAAAACAGTCTTGAATCCATGTCCGTATCCTTATCCATGCATATCCCAATCCCAACTCAACTCCCTTGCACCTAGCCCTTTCCATTATCAGAACCTACACCAATGAATTCTACATGGGAATTCAACGATAGGTCAAGCACGGTGTGAGTACAACTCAGTATCACACCACCAATGGTGTATACATAATATCCTATGTAAATAGATAGTTCATGAAAGTATTGAATATATGACAAGTAAATAAAGAACAATTTGGGTTCCATTTAGATACCAATATTTAATTTAACCATTCTTTACCTTAGTGCTAATTTCCATCATTTGTATCTTATTCATTACTTAATTCATTATCAACATGTTTTCCATGGGTTAGACATTTACATCACTATGCATAAGGGAATAAGTCCAGTCCCTATATCATTTGGGATAAAAATTTCACAACCAATAAATCTAACTTAAATTAAAGTCTCATTACATGTAGTTTAATCAAATGCAACCATTAGGGGAATATAGAATCAGTTTGAATCCCTAACCCTTGAATTCTTGGGTGGGGTTATAGTATCTGTTTAACTCAAACCGTGGGAGTTGCCTCAATATTTTATCCCACCACCAATCCATGTGCACATGCTTCTTTATCCATTCACCACACACATATCACATCACAAAAAACCATAACCAATACTAATAATAATATCAAAATCCCTAAAAATCAATATGATAATTAATACTATGTCACAACCTATTAACACATTTTCTATTTACATTACATAGTCATTTATCCCAATTCCCATTCTCATGTATGAACACTTTATGTATATCCAAAAATTCCCACACATTAGCCGATATTCACCAATTACCTTACATTAGCCCATTTATCACAATTATCATTTCTCAAGCATTAATCAACTTATTTAATTTAAGTATAATTATTATATCACATGTCACACCCACTTTATTACATTCAACCCATTAAGTATACCCCATAATTCCCATATATTTACCCATTCCACATATTCATAAATTCCCATATGCAAACATGTTTACATGTTCTTTAATTCACAAGCCATTTCCAACTTAGTACATTCATCATTTCATATATACTAATCCTTTGAATAAATTAAACATAGCTCATCGGCCATTCGACATAATCTTAATTTACCCAATTAACCATTTTCAATCCATGTTAAACAACCCCTTAATCCAATATCAAAACAAAGGCACAACTATCAATTTTCAATTTTGAACTCAACTAATACTATTCAACATGTTCAATATTGGCTCTAAATTATCCCAAGTCAACTCTACACCTAATTTTACCAAATTATAAGTACGATAATACCAAAACACCCCATGGGTGGCCTAAAATCAATCTAATCATCCTCAACACATCCCATAGGGATCATGCAGGGTCAAAATCATTAATTAGCCAACTATTTTACTGAATCGTTCTCAAGGTAAAAATTTCACAACAAGAGGGAAGCAAGATTTCAACACACATTCAAAAATCTACAAAAAAACTATGGGATATAAGTTGTAGACCACCTACCTCAAATCTGATGATGAACATACTCCAAATCATGGTCGTAGATCATGATTCAAACACCCTTTTAAGATCTAAATTAGATTCCACTATAAAGAGAGGATTTTATGGATTCAAAAGAATACAACAGAAAATAGTAACCTTAATCTGAAAAAGAGAAGCAAGTGGAACATTAGACTTACTTGGGGCTTGGATTCCTGACCAACAATCCTCCAAACAACCAAGAATCAAAAGATAAACAATTGTGGGAAGTTTGGGTCAATATATTTCATACTTATGTTATAGAGGGGGGAAAATGATGTTGAAATCATGTGGGAATCTAAATACCCCGTTATAGATTTTTTTTAAAATTCAAACTTTTATTGGGGTGTAGGGTTTGTCCGTATGGTTCACTAAACCATGTTAAAACCATAAACAAGATACTGTGTAAGGGGAAAAGGGCACATAGTCTCCTGAGAATCTTAGAACTGTTTGACTAACCATGTTCCAACCGTTCATAATGACACTATACAAGGTTTCAATATTTTCTTGGGAAATCCACATGGTTTACTTAACCCTGCGCTGACCATGCATCTTGTACAGGTTGGACCAGTTTTCCTTCTTTTTGTGTCCCAAACCCCTAGAAAACCCTTGAGGATTCCCTTTATCCAAGGAAAAATTTCATTAACCAAAATAAATCATAAAACCAAAATTTAAAATAGGGTATTCTTTCAAGAAGACTTGGATCATACAATAAGTGAATATCCCAAGGTGAAGTAACTTTAAAACTATAATAAAGAAACATCCGGAAAAAATACCACCCCTTGGAACATGGGTTTTCTCTTATAAATGGGTCACATACTCCCATGAACAAGCTCATTGATAAGCCCTCACATATCCTGGTCTCTTTTATAACTTTACCGAAAATAAAAGTAATAGAAAAGAAACCTGAAACTCTAATAACACATTGTAACATCCCTAGATTCGGGCTCCCTCATGTGATCGAGCCAGATGGGTTACATGACCTCAAGCATTCCTCCCTATACTCTAAAGATTACCATCTACTAGTAAGGGTGTACGGAATATAGTGGAGTGACTATACCTTATGGTAAAGATAATGAATAACTATATAAAATTTCAATAATAAAAAATGCACTTTATGAGAATAAAAGGGAAAAATAAACAAATATAATAATAATAAAAACCATTTAATGATAGGCTAAATTTATTTGGATGACTTACTAAATGTTAAAAAAATAAAAAATAGGCTCGATAAATTAATCCAAATACCTATAATAAACCCTAATTATCCACCTTCTCGAATTTCCAAATCATCCAATAATAAATCAATCAATAACGAAACTCTTTCCCTTATTTAAACCTACACCCCTAAAACATTCCATGACACCAAGTGTTGGACCAAATAGGGTGTGACTATAAATTTGTTGGATAACACCAACACTGTCAAAATAATCTAGTCTAAAATTTAGTGTATTAAATAATATGATAGATTATGGTAATAATTAATAAATTATTATTGCATATATAATTAATGCTTCCAACCCTTGAGCTTTGGTTTGACACCCAAAGTCAACCAAACCAACATTTTCATGATTCCAAATAACTATGGGAATGTTGTGATACAATTCCAACCATATCAGTGGCTATCTCAGGTTACAAAAGACCAAAAATTATGAATTAATAGAGTAGAGACCTATAATAATTATAGCATGATTGAAAATCTCCTTATATTAAATATAGTATTAATAGTTAGAACATTATATCTATTACAACATGAGTGGTCAAAAGCCTATAATAATAATAGCTTGACCTATAAGATCCATATAAGCATTAAAACATATCCCGATAGTTCCCTATAATCATTACAATAATATCAAACAAATAAACACATGAATATTTATTAAACACCCCATTACCAATTAGAAACCATTTATTAAATTAAGAGAAGTTATCAACTACCATGAAATTATAACTTTAGTATAGACCAGAACTCTCATTAATATGAAAATTTACCACATGTCAAAGGTAGTTTCACCTATCACTTGGCCACAAATCTAGTATTAATGTTAATGGACCCTGTGGAATCCATGGAAGTATAGGCATGCTGTTTTCATGAAAACTATGAATTATCCCTATAGGTAGGATGTGTGCATGATGTGTCTATATGATTTCACATAGTGCATATACTAGAATAATTAAAAACACACATTTGGGAATTTTTCTATACAACACACTCAAAAGAATAGAATATGCAAAAAAATTAAATAACATTTAACTTAGTAATCAAATTATTATCTCCCTTCAATTAATACCAATTATTTAATCATCAAAAGGCATGAGATCTCGAAATGGGATAACCAGTATTAAATTAGGGTTCCCATCTATGAAAACAAATGATACAAGATAGAGATGAATAATAGAATGGATTACCTTTACTCTCTCGATCTGGAATGCCATGATCCATTAGGAACAAGATTCTGGTGTGGATAAGAAAGCTCCACATTCATCAGAAGATGGGCCACAATCGATAGAAAAGAACACATTATTTGGATGCACGACATTAGAGATTAAAAATGAGGATAACTACATATTATTCATGGTGTGAATAGGTCATTCACATTTTTAATACTTCAATTCCCATATACTCTGAAAAAAGAACCATTATGTTTTAAAACATCATAAATCCCATTTCCCATTATATACCCATTTCACATAATTATTTTTTCAATTAAAAGGGTCCATTCACGGGTTAATGATATTAATAGGATCTACCCATATTTATATAAGGAGATAATAATATTTATAGGGTTTTATAAGAACTATTTAGGGCATGAATGAAGTTCACAAGGTCTTACCAGAACCATTCAGGGATTGAATGAAGTTGATGGTGTATTCCCAAAACCATTCTTGGTGTGAATGATGTTCATGGAGTCTAAAAATAGGTATTATTGTCATGAATCAAGAATTCATAGTGTGAAATCACTATTCAGCTAGACTCATATCCCACTCCTACTACACCTCTGCAAGGATTAACCCATTCAAAGCAAGTCTCACCAACCAAGGCTTAAATGAAATACAACCCAACTGAATAAATATTACCATGAATTAAATATGGGATACCTAGAAAATATTTAAGATCGTAAATTTACCCTTTCTACCCAATGTTTAAACATTCTCCCCTCCTTTATTTTAATATTTATACATTCTAACTTTCTCCCCCTGTGTGATTTAAAAAAAAATATTTAAGTGGTAGAATTTGTTCTGTAGAATGTTAGGGAAAAAAATTGATATAAGGATGTTTTTATACAAGTAAGAAAAATTTATAACTCATAAACTGACAATAAAAATAACCACTATGAATCCAAATATAATAGAAAAAAAATCATCCAATGAAATTATTTTTGATTATTATAATGATATATGAGTTAAAAAATAAATCTTTATTTCATAACTTTTTGATGATAGACTTTATATTTTATAATTCATCTTTATTTCATTATGTATCTGCAAAAATTGACTTCAAATTTTTAAATTCATATTATTTAGATTCAATTATCTTAAACCTATTTGGATATTTCTTTATCTTATAGCATGGAATGAGTTTTTAGATCATTAGTAGTCATTGTTCCCTCTATAACATCAATATTGATAATATATGCATATTCAAGATAGTTTAATTTTCTATTTTCATTATATTAGATTGTTTATATAATTATTTTATAACCCCATCCATGTGATTTATCCATATAATAACATTTTTTAATTTCTAAAATAGAAGATTTGATTTTACTTTAATGTCATTGAATTGTGATTATTTTTTGATAAAAGTATCTATATGTATTTTAAGTGATCGTTAATTATAAAAGTGATCCAATTTTCATTAGATATATTTGTAGAGAGCTTGGATGTTAGGAAATAAATGAAATAGTTCTTTAAGAATTTTAATTACATTATCAAAGTAATTCATATTCATTTACATTCTCTTTTCACTTGTATGTAGAGCAATATTTTATGAATCAGAATAGATATCTCAGAGTTATTTCTATAGAACACACTTCTATCCTAATTCTTATATTTCTACAAGTGACATTAGATAAATTTTCATGACAACTACCTCTTTATAGTATGTAACATTGTCTAATGTTTTTTATTTTGATTGTTTGTAATCATCATTTTAGGATTCCACTTTCTCAAATTCAGTAAGATAAAAAATGTTTTTTAACTGAGAAGAAAATGATTTTTTGGATTCAACCTACATATCATCTATATCCAAATTCTTTTTTAACACCTAAAAAACATCAGATTTATTCTATTGTATTATTGACTTGGGTACATAATAAGGTTCTATATAATGATAAGATTCATCAATACCTCCATTTCATTACAAAAATCTTCTTCAGTAAAGTTTTCAAGAGATACTATTTATACACATTAAAAAACATTAGTTCCTTTATCCTTTATAAAAGTCCAAGTAATAGTTTTAGGAATATTAAATGATGTTTATTCCTGTATAACATATAAAGGTTCAACTGGAAATGGAGAAATAGACCAAGGTTGCATTTATAGTTCCTTTTTTACTTCATAATTTATAGGGAAAATCTATTATAAATTTATAATTTATTTATGAACTAATATTAATTATCTTAGAAAATTCATAGACACTTTTCATGTATTTTCACTTAAATACTACATGTTTTTTCTTATATAATTTTTTTAAAATTTCTCCTTCAGATAGAAATACTCATCCTAATCCAAACCAAAGGATGGATGTTCATTATTATTATCTTGTTTTTTCCATGAACATGGTAAAATTTTCAGGAGAAATTATTTTTTTTTATTATGGAGATCAAGAGATTTTTGAGAAGCCTTAGGAGCCCTAATTTTATGAAACACATTATTTTAGAGAGATATACCATCCCCAATGGAAATAACCATCATGTATTTTTCTATGAACCTTTCAAGGATGGAATGAAAATTAATTTCTTCATGGATATAATTTCATTTCCAAAAGTGTGAAACTTTTTCTCTAATAGGAACACAAAATTTATTAATATTTGTATCATTAATTAAAGTAATAAAAAATTTGTTGATGAAATTTTTATAAAGGGTAATATTAATCTTTACTAAACCACTCTTCAATGCATCAATATTAGACAACTTGATCTTTATGATATTGAATGTTATGTTTTTTAGATGAAATATATTAAAGATATATCCTGAACATTCATATTGTATCTTTATAAATTTATTGGAATTATATTGTTATTAATCAAAATAAAATATATTCTTTGATTAAATTGATTATTTAACTCTTTCTTGACTTTCTCATAAGAATAAAATAGGGTAGTTTCTGCATAGGCTTTCAAAAAATATATAATATTCTTATGTTACTTATGAGTGGCAAATGTGGCTTCTCCTTCCAATGGTATCTATTGAAGATCAATGATTTTTTTTATATTGATAATATATAGTGCCTTATAAAGGATGAAATATGAATTATTCTGCAAATAAAGTTCATTTAATATAGGAAAAATATAGATTTACCTTATAATCATCAGATAGTATAAATAAAATTCTTCTTTAGCTAAGCATAAGGATTCTTAACCTTGAAAAAAAAATTATTATTTTAGAAAGGATTCATACCTGCCAAACCAGTCTTGATAAATCATTTTTTATTTAATAGAATCTCTATTAGAAATTTCACTAGAAGATTTCAAAGGTTTTGATCAGATAGATTTTTAAAGATCAAAAAGCTGAAAAAGATTAGACAAACTTTAAAACTAATCAAATAGAAGAATATCGTGATGGAATTAGGTCTCCTTAGAATTCAAGAGGTGAAAGAGTTGTGACCCACTTTTTCTATATATATATTTAGGGATAGAGATGATACAAATTCCAACTAGATCTAATGTTTTATAACAAAATTTCAAAAAATATGACATTCAGGAGATTATGACTTAAATATTTTCATAATGTTTTTTATTATTGAACTCATTAAACTTTTGAAACAATTTTTTGGAAATCATTGAATATTATCGAATAGAATTTTATTCCTATGAATCTAAAAGGTATGTGAAAAATATATTGAAAAAAATTTACAATTGTTATATAAATCACATAAAATGTTATAAGAATATAAATAGAAATTTATCTTCTAGAGAAAATCAGCATAGATATTATTAAAAAAAAATTCTTGATAATATATAATTATTGGTCTTTTAAAAAAAATTTAAGATTTTTCTTAATGAATTTTTATATAGATCTTAGTTTGATGAAACATAGGATTATTTATAAAAAATTTAGAAATTTTATAGAAGGCATAAGAAAGAAAAAATACGAAGAATTTCCCTGAATATTTTTAAGGGAAACAATAAAAATAAAAAAAATGGAAAAATATTCCATAATTTTTTAGGAGACTTTTCTATAAAGATATAGATAAACATGAATTATATTAATGATCATTTTATATTGAGATTTCAATGCTTTTGTTTAACATATTATAATCTATCCAAATTGAAGGGTTTATAAAAATATTAGTAATTTTATCTTTTATTTAGATAATTTTTTATAATAATATCTCTTTTTATGTAATCATAATAAAAATGGTGTCTTATATCAATGTTGTTGATTTGTGAGTGATGTGATGGGTTTCAAATTAAATTCTCTACACTTTTTTTTATCAAAACATAATGACTTTTACTAAAAATCATGTCAAAATTAGTGAGTGTGTTTTACATCCACAATACCTGAGCAAACAATCCTTTGATACTAAATATTTATCTTTAATAGTGGAAAGCGTTACCTAGTGTTGTTTAATACAAGAACAAGAAACTAAAGCTTCTCCTATAAAATGAAATGTTCTAGATGTACTTTTTCAATCCATTTTACATATACAAAATTTGAAATCTAAAAACCTTCTTTACTGAAAAATAAATTATAGAAGAGTTTAATTATCCAATATCAATATTTACATTAAGGTAATGAAAAATTCAGGTAACATATTAAAAATTAGTCACTTTTGGATTAGTATCACGTTTGACACATAATCATAAAATAATATTTTATCTAAATGACAAACTATGACTTATAGTTAACTACCTATAATGATCCAGAGATTACAATTGCTATTTTTTCCAGAATAAATGTGTATTATGTTATGTCATACAGTATTATACACATAAAACACATATATAAACAACAAACATTTATTTTATTAATGAATATATTTACAGTAGTATTCAACTATACCCATAAAAATTTCAAACATTACAATGGGACAAAAAATATAAAATAAGAAGAGTAGAATAAGAAAATTTGGATCTTTCTAATCTTATAGAACCATCACCCCCATGAAAAACACTAATGGAAAGTAATAGGATATTAATAATCCAATAAAAATCATAGAAAATGATAATATATAACCATTAGAGTAATTATAGTGAGAGTTGAATAAAATAATTAATTAGTATTTATCAGAGGTATTGTGACGATTGTAATAGTAATATAACCATTGGAATAGTTACCCGACCATTAAATTAGTAACATTTCCCATGGGAATAGTAACCTGATTATTGGGAATAGTAACATGATCTTTGTTAATAGTAACCATACAATTGTAATAGTAATTTCACATAAAACAAATAAAATTGAATTAAAATAATATTTATAATGATGAATTTAAGAAAATGTAAATATTACAATACTATAAGATAAATATAATGTTTAAAAACTCAATGAAAATATAAGAACATTTTTAATAAACTATATTTTAATGTATTTTATAGAAAATATTATACTAAAAATAAAAGTAACCTATTTTTTAAAATTATTTTGATTAAATAATTTTATTTATAGAATCATCATGTCAAAATTGTTGAATTTGTTTTTTTTAATTTTCATAAATACTTGTATTTTTATGTGAATATTAAATATATTGAATTTTAAATATCCCTGTTTTATGATATAATCATTATAAAATAAATAAATAATGAATTCATAAATTATAAATTATTTATTTTATCCCAAAATTAGTTTAATAAGTTAAATGTTACATTTAAAAATAATAAAATTAATTTCCAAACCTAAAAATTATTTTCCAATATCTAAATTAAAAATTAATCAATTAAAATAATAATTTTTTATTTTTTATGCATTCCTTTTTATTAAACTAGTAGATTTGGCTTATAAAGGGGTTTATAGTCCAAAATCCATTTTAATTTATTTATTTATGACTAATGATGTCAAAATATAACTATTTAAAGGCTCACCTTGGATAAAATATTTTATTCAATATTATAACTCAAAAATACACATCTCCTAAAATATAAATAACCCATCACCCATACCATGGAACACCACTCCTAACTCACTTACCATGTTATAAACATACCCCTTGAGGCATTTATAGCCAACGGTAAATCGAGTGTGATTCCCAATGTTTTCCTTCAATAGTATAGGGGCAGACAACCAGTGTCATGTAGTCATATCACACACATGGGAGGCATTAACCTAATGAACCTATGCACATGCACACATCTCCATGAAACCAAAAAATGATGTAAGTTGAAGACAACTGATACCAAAATCCATGCATAACATTGATACCAAAATCAATGTATGAAAATATCATTTGGATGCATAATGTCCAAATACAATCCCCCTCTAAATAGAAAAAGAGTCCAACCAACTAAGAAAGATAAGATTGTGATCAAACAAAACACCCAATATAAACTGCTGTATTTATAGCTTGAACCATGCTATGAATTGTCCTGGTCCTCCTAGGAATCCATCAAATGGAATGTAATCTTCATAATAAATTACATATTCAATAAGATCCCATGCGTGTGTGTGTACAATTATACCCAATTGAACACTCTAAATTTCCAAACATAAATCATCATGAGAATAACCAGCTTATCATCATAAAGGTATGTCAATTATGATATGTTACAAATATACTTATAAAATACAAAAATCCTCAATAATGTCTCAAACATACTTCTAGCCATATTATCTTTATTTAGGATTCATGGTAACACTTCTTTGGGAGATCTCACACCATGTGCTATGCTATCACTGATGGCGATCATCTAAAAAGTCGTGCTCTTCATGTCTCACCAAATAAGATACATGATATAACTATGAAGAGAATATGACCAAGATAGGGGATCACACCCTTGACCACGAGGGAATTCCACAAACCAGATCTAGAATTACCTTCTATGCAGGGGATCGATGCCCATGTATGTTGATTATGCTCATGCCACACACCCCACATAGGGAAGCATAAAGAATGATAAAGGATCCCACCCCAGTCTTGTAAAAGGATACCAAAAACTATATAAAAGATTAAAAGAATATAAGGGATCATAATACTATGATGAGGATATAATTCCACACAATACCCTCAAAGGTATGGACCACGAGATCACACTCAACCACTACTGGTCTACATTGAAACTATTTGATGGAATTCACCCATGCTCATACAAGAGCTAAATTGAGTAGAAAGAGGGATCCAAACTTCCCTCCACAAAGAACATGGTGTTGTATCCAAGGTTTTTCCTTATAAGAAATGGAGTTCAGTTTGTGTTTGTTATCAATCCTCACATGGAATATTAGGGAATTTACAATGTAAGGGATCTTACAGTTCAAGCTGAGAACAATATTGAAGGTGGTTTGAAATTTTGCGCACAAGTCATGTTTTTGGATCATTTCATTGAATTATAATAAAATAATAAAGTGCACAAAATATTTTTTTCCCCGAAAGATGAGGTGGCATGGAAGAGACTTGCGCACCAAATGTGACATAGAAAATGGTTTTCAATGCATGGTGATAATATTACATGCAGAGTCATCAAGAATAATAAATAAGTAGCTACCCCTATATAATACTATGAACTTTTCCAATAAAGATCAGGTTTATCCTCCAAGTGAAAGAGTTTCAAATAGAAGAGTTGCAGAAAAAAATCTTTTGTTCTAAGTGTTACATCAGTCTTTAAAGATAAAGTGAAACATTTGGTGTAACTATGAGAAAGAAAATGGGTGCACAAAAGATAAGGGTTGTGCAAAATTCATCTTGTGCAACAATCCCAAATCTTGCATGCAAGAGTAAGTATTGCGTACAAGTGTTAGTGTGTGCTTCTAGAAAGTTTTGAAAATAAGGATTGTTTGTTCAGTGAATTCAAGTGAATCAATTCAAGGCCTCTATACAAGTAGAGTTTCATGATAGATAGAGAAAAGTACTTTAAATCCAATCTATTTAAGAGACCTTACAATTGATAAATTGAGTTAGACTTCTCTCAAAGTAGTGAGCTAGGGGTAGTTGATTGAAGTGTTCTGAGGGCCGCAATGTGCTATCTCTAAAATCTTGTTAAGGTAGTGTTCTTGGGATATCATGACAGTGTATAAATTTATGTATTCAATAACTAGTGATGATTAGGGGACTTTGGAATGACTGAAACATTTTTTGATTATTCTCCTTGGACTATCCTTTAGTGGTGAACAATGTAAAATTGTTGTGTTGTCTCACTTCATGTGAATTTTTGATTGATGATTGAATCTATCATAAAGGTTTAACAAGTTCCTACTTACGTGAGAATAATATCCTTTAAAATAAAAGAAAAAATTATCACCCAGATTTACCCCTCCCCTCACAGGGTGTTTAGGGGTCTTACACATGGTGTGTACCTTAAGGGTACATGATAAGTCTCACTAATCCTACCCATGTCTCGTACTCACATAGAATGCATTTTCGTAGAATATATGGTGTGTCCCATCAGGGTACACAACAAGCAGATGTATATTACACACATGTTGTGTCACCCTACCTAGAACATGTACTTAGTCCATGAATGAGTACTTTTTTAAATTACACATAGTGTACTCCATATCACCAAGAATATTGGGGTTGGGACGACACTTGATGTGTGATGTCTGCCAAAGCTTGGGTACTTTACAAAGTACATGGAATATACCACTATACACTAATTTTGGATCCACTTGGGTTCATGGAATTGTACTCCCTATACATATTGATCCATCTTCCAAGAGTTAAATTCCACGTGACACATTTCACATAGTTATTGATAGTTTTATCTATTCCTTATCCATTGCGCTGCACGGAGAATACTACACGACATGTGTTCCTAAACTACATGCAGCGTATTTGGGATTTTTTAAGAATCTATAGTTCTTCTTACATCATATGCTCATGCATGTAACACCACTTGTTCTACAATGATTAACACCCGGAATCATTGAAGCAAGTTTTACAAACATTTTTCTCCACTAACGGTTAGATTTATTCCATATCTTCTGCTTGGAAAACAACCACCATCATGCCTCAACACTTCCATACATTGAAAAAAACTGATGATCCTAAAATATCACCTGAATATACCCCTGATCGACATTAATTATCATCACACCTCGATCAATCTATTTATTGTGTACTAGCACCCCTGATATCAACACATTACACTAATGAATGATCATTCAAAGACTGAATAACAGAAATTTTTCAAACCCTTGGACAAAGGAATTTTGGCCGATGAACATGTAAAGAATCAAAGAAAATATGAAAAATCAAAAAATAGGAACAAAACTCTGATATTGTTCAGGTTGACCTTGATATTTTTCTAATATAATAATAAATTATGAACTAACACTAAAAAAATAAAACCAATTACTAAACCTAAGAATATAAATCAATAATTGTAATCAACCATCGATTCATGAACTATTTTTCTAGGTAAATCTATTCAAGTTCAACATGGGATATCAAAATAAGATAAATAAAAAAAATAAAAACTCATACCTTAAGTTAGGATTTATTTCTGATGAAGAATGAATCTATGCTGTCATCATGGGTGGGGTCCTTAGCCTCCATTAGTGAAAATGATCCTCAGAAAATTGATTACTTTACTTTAAAAATTATGATCCTCAATGTTCTCCTCTAATAGTTCCTCTATCAATCATAGGGTTATGTAGATAAACCTATGAATTAGATATAACCATGTATTTATTGGGATAATTAGGTTATGATCTTAATTAAAATATAATATAAATATATTTAATATATTTAATTATATTTCTCATTGGGGAACTCAATCCAAACACTTGATGCTGAAAAATATTACATCATAAATAATGTATAACCCATATTATGAACTAAAATACAGTCCAAAATTTTTGATATGAGACTTTTTCCAGAGATATTTCTCTATTTTATTAAAATTATGCATGAATGATATAATGTATTTAATATTTTCATTATATCAATACTGAGGATATTTTTGGCCTTGGAATATCACACAGTCTTTATTCCTAGATCTATAATTATTCTCTATAATAATCAAATTTTCTATAAGGTAAAAAAGGATGTAACATTGTACCCCCATTAATACTTTTAATTCTAAAAAGTGAAAAGACTACTAAAAAAAGTGAGGATACTGAGCTATCATTGAGGATTCCCACTTCCATGAATTCTCCTAATGGTTACTATGCTATCTATAAACACACACTGATGAGAAACAGTCTGTCATGAAGGGTATTCTCCTATCGATCCTTAATATCTACTAGGAATTATATAAAGGTATCTATATCCTAAATATCTAGATCTCCCTAGTTTATAACATGTTATTGGTAATTCACACACCATTTCAAGTGTGAAAAATGGAAGAAATAATGTACATCATATAATTATAGTTGTAGGGTGAGATAAAACAACACCTTTCTAACATTATCCATTATCTTAAAGAGACAAAAAATATCCAAGATAACTTAATTACCTGAAAAAACATATACAATCCACATCAAGGGGACATATCTAAGAACACATGATCTCCTCATCAATATCCAAAGGCCGCTGTGTCAGTCCAAAATGCACTCCTGACATTGCTGGGTAGTCCTCATCTACATCTAGATGAATTGAAACCTTTATAAAAAATGATTTCATAAACTCTAGGCCCACAATCACTATCTATGTTGGGCTCTGATAAATATGGTGGTGACTTGTAAGGTCTCCCATACATAGCCTCAAATGGTTCTACACCGATGGTGGAGTGGTATCCATTATGATAAACAAACTCCCCAAATGATAGTTTATCCTCCTACCTATAGACCAAATCTAACATCCAATCCAAAAGTATGCTCTCCAAGACATGAATGGTATACTTTACCTAGCCATCAACCAAGTGTTTAAATACTATTCTCAACTGGAACCAAGTCCTAGAGGCCTCCTACATCCTTCCTATAATTAGGACATGAAGTGACTATCATGATCTGAAATGAACATAAAGGAATTTTTTTGATTTTGACTACCTTATAAAGAATATAATTCCCAAACTATCCACTAATCTATACCAGTATTCACCTATTTATAGGTGATATATCAAGTGTTTAACTTGAGAACATGCAATAACTTCCATAGCTTCTCAAATGATTCCAAGGGATCCTAGTACATCCTCAACCCTCCTGGATGTACTACCAGGGAAAGTAAACATTTTAAACCCCTTTTCTCATAGAATTACTAGTGTCATCATCCATCCTTTGAAGGATGGAATTATCCCCACCTTTAGAAAACACATAGATAAAATTTCTAGCGGTTGGCTAATCAGAAAATTCTACTTAATAAATATCCCCAAGTATTTCTTCCTTAAATCAGTGGAGAAGTGGAGGGAAAAAAATAATTAATAGGATATACACTAGACCATACTCATCCTCAAAGTCCAATTGGGGATATTTAAACTACTTTGTAACCTCCCTCAACTATAGATAATGAAGACCTATTTATGATAATCTGTTATTATGGCCACATCATTAGGTGGATCTCTAGATAAAACTTCCCCAACCATTACTGGGTCCACTATCTATCTCATTCCCATGAAGATATATGCTTATATGTGGACCTCCTAAATAAATATTTAATACATAGATAGATTCTCATAAATTCGGTACCCTCATATCATGTCTAGAAACATCCTTAAGTTTCATTCAGGCTCTACCACCGGTATTGAGTACACATGGATGTTGACTATGAATACTACCACTAACTAAACCATGTTGGGTTAAAGAATCTGGTTCATAAGTCTCAAAAATTCCACTGGGAATCCAATAGACTAAAATTTTCTAACATGAACTCAATGAAATCATAGGTACTATATAAAGACACCTTTGGTACGTCATTCCCTCAAACTTAGAACTGGTGATAACCAATCTTAATATTAAACTTAGAGAACCGCCTCTTCCCTAACTACTGGTTGAAGAATCCTTGAATTACAGGGGTTGATAATCTTCCCTCAAAGTCACCTAGTTCTAATTGAATAAAACCAATTATATCCTCAATATATCATCTACATCCAAGGAGGACAACATGGGGATGCATGTGTGAAACAATGGGTCTAACACGATCCTTATTCTACAAATTATTCCAACGACACCATCACATCTGACAAATATTCATGATCATATGATATGATAACACATATTTATTAGGCCATATATGGTGCATATCTATATAGAAGAGAAATATTTTATAGGGATATAAGCATGACATGTCCTCGTGGAATAATTTCATGTACTCCTCCAATACAATATGAATCTAAATATCATAATATCCACTTATCCAATGGATATACTAGACAACTAAAAATAAATTAAACATATCCTTCTATACAAGGTATCACATTTACCAACCTGTGATTATTCCTCCCAAAATAGAAGAAATTTTTCCCATAATTTAGATACTCTAGAACCACTTGTGGTAACATCTAACTAAACGGGGATGGTAGATAACCAATCCATACAGAGGAAGAAATTTTTGGAAACTACCACTATCAAAAGGTTCCACATATGTCCCTATCTCTATCTAAAATTCAGGTCACACATCAGAAATTTTTTTGATCACTGATCCTTTCGGCTCTATCTTGAAAACACTGGGGCCAAGCCACAAGCTTAACTAGAATCTATATGTTTTCAAAAAGAGAAGTGGAAAGGAAAGAGTTTCTTGCCCCTGTATCTATAAAAACTACATCTAATGTATAAAAGACACATACCTTTCCCAAGAACCTCTAGTATATAAAAATCCAGTAACTAAATCTTCCATTGTCCTAGAACACCATATCCTTGATCCTAGAATATACCTTCTAGGGGTTGTGGTGGTGGAAATAAATCAATATGACAAACACCTCCTGCTACTCACTAATCTCATCTGTCATGCCCACCGCACTTTAGACCCCCTTTTCAAACTGATGCCTATACTATGGAGGACTATTGATCATTTATGTTTTTTATTATGATGGGTAGGAAAATTTGACACAAGTTTTTCATATCCATCACAAGAGTAATAATTCCTCTACCTCAGTTAATTAAGCTATCCCAAAGGTCCCCAATAATGACATAGTTTTTTTGTAGCCTATGTCATATGACTGTTAACAATTGGTATTTATCACAATGGATTCTTATAAATCACTATCATGGAAGATTATGACATGTGTTTGATCCTGGTGGATCATCATCTAACACTAACAGAGCCATCCATGGCTCAGCCTGACATGATTCATGATCCCAAACCTCTTGAGGTGGGTCCATGTACTAATCAAAGGGGGGAAGAACCAACATCGATATAACCAGAAGGTATACCACCTCATGACCAGGCCCTTTCATGGATTCCCCATCACCCATCGAGTCATACACTCAAATATCATATGGAGACCTCTATGAATGTCACCATGTAAACATCCTAAAAGAATACAAATTGTACCATGATCAATGAATATATCTTTGGAGATTAATCAAGGGGATATGGAAACCAAAATCCAATCTTATATGTTGCAATTATTTCCCTTACAATAAGTTCCTACATGTATCGAGTCATAAAAAATGTAATTAGATTCATTGTGAATAGATAATTAAGTCACAACACCGAAACTGGAGTCCTGGGCCTAGAATCCCAACTCAAAAAACTTTAAAACTGTTTCCATAAATACTTTCCCAAACCTCTTAGCTATAAAAAACTAAAATTTCTTATCCAAAGTTAGAACTAAGTCCTCTGATACCATTATATCATGAACCAATCCACTAGAGGTGGTGTGTCCAAGGGTTACATGAGTGTAACACCATAGGACCACCTCTTATAGGTAAATGGTAGGAGGGAAGCACCGAGTGGGCACATCAAACACATGGGAGGAATTATCCTAATGTACCTATACACAAAAACACATATCAAAGTACCCATTCAATGCTAAAATGTATAGAAAGTTGATACAAAAATTCTTACATAACATCTTTCCCACAATCTTACTATGTAAAAGTACTATAAAACATAATGGATAAATAAAATCTCACCATATACTACAAAAGAGTCTGACCTAATTATAAAGAGGGGACTACTATCGAAGGTAACTCCCAATATAATCTTCATTATTTCTATACCAAACTATGATTTTCCATATCCCGGTCCTCCCAGGGATCTTTTAAATGGTATTTCATCTACATAAGACATGAAATGTATAGGAAGATCCCAAAAAAAGGTGATTATAATAATACCTAGCAGGACACCTTGAAATCACCGAACATAAAGCATTGAGAAAGTAGTAAGATCCTAATCGAAGAGGTATGCTATCTAGAAATTAGACATAATAAAAAGTATAACAACTAAAATAAAACCCAAATATAATCATAACCGACTCCAAGTATTAAATAGTTTTCAACATACTTCATGACATAGAATTTTTCTATATGAATTAAAGTAACACTTGCCCAGGATATATCACTCCATGATCCATTATTCCAAAAATGGAACTCTTCTAAAAATTAATTTTTATTGGATCATTCAAAAGAAGTTATATGATGAAACAATGAGGAGATTAAATCATTGATATGGGATCACACCCAGGACTACTAGGGGATTCACAAACCTAATCAAGAATAAATCAAAAGTTAGGGGATCAAAGTCTATTTATATTGGTCACGCTGATCCAAGAATCCACACACATTGAAGAAGAAAGAATGATAGAGGATCCCACACAGGTATCGTGAATGGATAACATGAACTCTGTTTGAGACTAAAACCATATATTAGACCCCAATTATACAATGGGGGATTAATTCGAAATTTTACCCTCACATGGATGGATCAATGGAATAAACTCAACCGATAATAGTCTACACTGAATATATTTTTTGGAATTCACTGAAGCTCATTATTGAGATGAATATTAAAGAATTAGGTATCCAACCTATCCTTCAAGGTGTTCACATTATTTCCCAGATGGGTACAATATCTGTCTCACTAATCCTTGATATTTCCATTTCACATGCTCACATGGCATGCATTTCCCAAAAATACATAGTGTGTCTCATTAGGGTATAGATCTTGTAGATGATGTCTGATACTCAACATGAATTACTTTGTAGACTATATAATATAGTTCATGCCTATATACTCAAGGAATCACCTTGTACATTGGTCATGTAATGTTCATTTTTTAGGTATATGAAGTGTACTCCACATCACATAGTTTGTGGGGTCTGGGTTAGAATTCAACATCTGTTATATTCTCATTCCCTTATACTCTTCAATATACCTGATATGTTTACCTCCATAAAGAAAATTTGGTTCCACATTGTCTCATTGAAATATAGTCCCTATACATAGTTATCCATCCTCCAAGGGTTACAAGGCATATGACACATGTCACATAACAAGTGATACATTTCTCTATGTAGAAAATCTCAAATTGTATTGAAGGGACTAATCAACGTGTGTTATTGAACAACATGTTATATAGTTAGTATTTTTATAGAATCTAGATTTCTTCACTTTTCATCCACACACACCTCTGCTACCACTGGATCATCTGTAATTATTTCCCAAAATAACGGATTTAGGTTGACCAAATCATGTTCGCTATAACTGGGGATCCTCAAATTTGTTGTCGGCCTACTTTCAGTCATCATTTGTTACTATATCACCTAGATTAATTCATTGATCTGAAACATAAAACTTTATTAAAAATCTATTTCACTGAAGAAGAGGATAAAAATTATCAAATACAAGGTGTTTTTAGAACCTCATGCCAATGTAATTTTCAGTGATGAACGTGGAAAGAAACTAGGAAGAAATGCACAAATAAAAATATTAGAATGGTCCTCATCCATTGTTCAGGTATGACATGATTTATTAACATTATAAAGAAAAACTAATAACCAAAAATAATCCAATAAATATAATTCCAATACCAAATTAAGATAAATCATCAACTGAAATCAACCATTGATGCCCGAACCAATGATGTTGGGTGAATTGGTTCTCATTCTACATGGGTTATCAAAAATTGATAAATATAAACAATAAAATGTCCAACATCAGGTTATGATCAATAGATGATGTATAATAAATCCATTATTTCAAAATTGGTGAGATCCTCATGTTATTTTATAAAAAACAATCCCCATGAAATCGATCACAATCCTCGATCTATTTTTGTTCTCTAAGATCGCATCCAATGACACCTCTCTCAATCATAGGGTTATGCGAGTAACCCTAAAAATTAGATATAAGCACTTATTTATATAGTATAATTATATTATTACCATAAGTAGACCATTAAATAAATATATTTAATATATTTAATTATTTATCCTATGGTAGAACTCAATTATATAACATAATTATGACAAATATTATGATGCACCTCGAGTAAAACCCACTTTATAGACCCAATGGTGGTCTCAAATCTTCAATATAAGACATTATTATGTAGTTATTCCACTATTTATAGAAATATATGTATTCATGATTTAATATATTTAATATTTTTATTATATCAATAAAGAGGCTCTCCATGCCACATAAACATAGGTTGTATCATTACCAAGGTCCAGAAATATTCCTCAAAATATTCCAAATTATTACAAGGGAAAACAAGGATGTTACATACCAAAGAAAAACCTATACCAAAACCCCTTTTATTAATCATTGTATAATCCTTTATTATATTATGATGTAATGAAACCTCAGAATTCACGAATTTAAGGGTTGTAGAATATGAACTACTACATTAAAGAGGTGATTCCATTTCATTTTTGTATTTTATTTTTCTTTTTTAATTTATTATCCACCTTTTTTATAATACATGACTTTTTAATACATTTAAACATCATTTCATCATGATATTCATAATTTTATTTTTATATAAAATTTAATTTTTAATATAATCACATATTACTTCTCAAAACTTTTATTTTGACAATATCTTATCAAATAGTTCGTTAAGTGCCCATATGGATGTTTCTAACTCTCTAATTATCAAAAATAATATTAATGATCATAATAATCTATAGATAATATATAAATGCATGAATATAAATAATTATAGGATTCTTGAGTTAATATTAATAATGTGTTAATAATAATTAAGTAATATCATCAAATCAAAGACTGATAGAATATTTTATGGTAAATTAAATATAAAAACATTTCACCTTTTTCAAAGAGAATTAAGTAATATAATAAAATTATTTAAAATTTTCGAGTGAAAAAATTAAAATAATTAATAAATGCTTCCATGTTGCAAATGATCATATGTTTACTATTCAAGAGGTGTAAATGAGATGAAGTAAAGAGTTATTTAAGGTAAAGGTATTCTCAGACCCAAATATTTCTTTTGGGTTATCTCATGCTTCACATTTCTTTTCCGTATGGATGTTCCAATACTATCCTTAAAACATCCTTTAAATATTCATTCCATTCCTTTTCTTGGGATAAAGAGGTTTTTATCTTATTAAAATTATTTATAATACAAATTTAATGACTAACCAAAAAGATTATTTTTCCCAAACACAACTTTGAATTCCATTGATTTATTTCATCTCTACTCTGAAATGAGTCTGTTTTGTGAAAAAATATGTTTTCACTTATTCATTGGGAAAATATAAAGGTCAATCATGAATGTATGAATTATAAAACCTTTTATGAAAACCATTAATTTCTATGGGTTTATTTATTGAATTAGATTGATATATATTCCCTTTCTATGTGGCATGCATGATATGGGCATTTTATGATATGATGGGTGGGCCTAGAATTATACGACCTTAAAATTTATTTTCCCAAGTGAAAGATCTCATGAGATTATGTGTATTGACGGTGATTAGGTTTATATCTTTTTTCACAATTAAGATTTTATGATCTATGAACATATGATTTTTATGAACTTAATACCTTCTTTGTTCACAATTATGTGTGGTATTTTTCCACTATGTTATGAAGATTTGTTATTATGTATAAATATATTCCATGCCTATATAAAATATTTCCCTCTTGACTATGATTATTATAACATGATTATAATTTTATGATGTTGATTATGCTAAAGCATGATTAATTGATTCATGTACCTTTTTCATCTCATAATTTTCTTCCTCTTACTAGGATTTTAGCTCACTCCTTTATTTGATATATATCTCCAAGTGATTTCTTGTACTAAAGATATTGTAATATATTTTACAAGCATAAATAAGAAGTATTAAAATCTTTTTTACATTTTATTATTTACATGTTATGAAAGAGAATAATTTTACCATGATACTAAATCATTTTATCTAGGATTGTATCACAATTATGTTTTTTATTTTAAAAAGAATGTAATAGTCATATAAGAAAAAACATTCCTGATACTACCAATAATTCCATTAAAAATTTATTGATTAACTATTTTAAAAAATTCTTCAATATATAATGTTTTCAGGTTATGATAGGTGTACTAATACTTCTAATATTTTCATATCCAAACCTTTTAATTAAATAATTTATATACATTTTCATCTGGGTTTTGTGATATTTGAAAAATAAGGAAAAATGTATGTTCACACGTTATGTTTTTTTTAATATTAGACATTATAATAACAAAAAATTAATCAAAAATAGATTTTATAGTTGAACCAAATATATTTACATAAACTTAAATTTAAAAAATTATGTTTTAATTTTTTTTAATATATACTATTTGATCAAAAAATCCTTTAATAAAATGGTTTTGATGTAAAAAATAGCAAGTATATCATAGCAGGATCTTCATGAATTTTTATGTCCATAGATTTTCATTGTATGTTTAAAATAAGTATTTATAAGATTTATTTCTTTAAAACTAGGTGGTTGGTTTCTATAAACATCCACCTTTTCATATCCTTCATGAAAACCAGTATTCACATCCATTTAATAATGAGTAAAATTTAAGAAGGTGGAATATTTGAGAATTATAATAATATATTCAAGTATAGATACCAAAGTAAGTGTTTCTTCATAGTTTATTTCTTATTTTTTATTATAACCCTTAGAATCATATATTCCTTTCCTTTTAATCTTATCAAATTTTCATCACATGTCTTCCAAAATACCCATTTTAATCTAATAATAGGAAAACTTTTACGATGTTTTACAAATGTCTAGGAATTTTTCATTTTGATTTCTTATGTTTATACTACATTATTTTTTTTCAATAGACAACACCTAAAGCCTCATTGAGAATATTAGGTTTAAATTATGATAAGAATGAAAATTTATGACATTCACTTTTGAAAGAAGTTCATATTTTGGTTTGCTGATCTACATCACCAATGATATTATCCTGGGAACGATTCCATAATTTTTTTTTGATTTCTAAGGTTTTTTAGAACATTATTATACACAACTTATAAAAATTTTTGTTAGTAAAAGTTAAATTTAAACACTATTTATAGTATAATAAGAATTAGTAAAAACTTCAAACCAAATTTCTTTAGAAATTTACTATTCACTCAATATGATTCTAGAATTTTTTTGAAGAACTCTATTCTTTTGGTAAATCACACTATTTTTATATGATGTTCTCGGAGGTAAAAAGGTAT
Source organism: Viscum album (assembly GCA_963277665.1). Taxonomy (NCBI): domain Eukaryota; kingdom Viridiplantae; phylum Streptophyta; class Magnoliopsida; order Santalales; family Viscaceae; genus Viscum; species Viscum album. Next base: position 378,476,299 of record OY728132.1, read on the forward strand.
GCATAATACTTTTATTAATAAAAAAATTTCAAAATATAAATTTTAAAACTCTCTACCATGATCTCAATGAATAATTATAAAAGATAGACTTTTATACTTTTTAACACCATCTAAAATGTTTTGAAAATAGAAAAAGGCATATGAATTTTTTATTTTAAAATATACCCTCATATATCTACTGTAATCATCATCCATGATATATAAATTTTATTTTTCAACAATACTTCTGTATTGTGTGGGACCAAATAAATCCATGTGTACCAACTATAATGCATTATAAGTTGAACAATACCAAATATTTTTAAATCTTAATTTATGCTTCTTTTAAAATTGACATGAATAAAAATATTTTGAACAATAAAACCTAAAATTCAATATCTCTATTACTAGACATTATAAAGAATGTTGGGAAAATGTTATAACATTATAGTTCAATAAAATTCTATTACATAACCAAGATCGATCCTCTATTTCACTTAGGTAAGGTAGATCATTGCTTATAAGGTCTTCTATATTTAGTGGACATACATTCTATTTCATATTGATATAAATAAAATATTTACCTTTTAAAAATTATAGAGTATATTTATCATTATAAATAATGTAATTATAACCTTTATCACATAAATGACTTATAATGATGAGATTTTATGTAAGTCCTACGAGATATAAAACATTAGAAAATAAATATTTTCTAATAAGTACACTATTTCCAATACGACCTGCTTCACATTGAGCATTATCTATGAAGGATACATTTCCACCTTTTTTATCATCTTTTGGAAAAAGTTCTTATTTTTAGTCATGTTACTGGACCAACCAAAATCCATGTACAAGATATTTTGACTTTTGATAATTAAATTTTATATCTCAAATAAGGAAATTATGTTTTTAGCACCCATATTTTATTACAAATAGTATTATTGGAAAATATGACATTAATAATCTACATTTGCCTAAATATTTTATGTTTAACAGCAATAAACTCTTTATAAATATATTATTTTTGAAAACTAAATTGTTCAACCTATTTCAAAGAAATTTTTTTCTTCTAATAACCACCTCTTTTATATTCAGTATAAAAGGGTGATATTTTTGGATCAATGTGTTTTTTTGAAAAATGATGATTTTCTAATGTAGAACCAATAAATTAAATATTTATTTGTGGATTCAATTGTATATAGATATTATAAAATTATTTATTATAAGAATTAATATTTAATTGTTTTTATTCAAATCGAGTATTTCAAAATTACTTTTCAAAATAAAATTATGATCATAATTACTTGAATGAGCATAAAACTTTTTATCTAACTCTTTTGTTTGATTTACAATCTCATAGGTAAAATTGAAATTATAGAAATTTTCTTAGAATGTTCTACCTTAGCACCTTCATAGTATTTTATAACATTATTTTTATTCTCCAAAAAATTTCCATATATTATTACTTCTTCAAAACATGGTATTATATTATCATGGTCTGATGTTATATCTATTTTTATTATGAATAAGTAGAATATTTATCATCTTATTTAGGATATTTATCAATTAAGGTCAAATTCAGGGTGATTATGAACACACCTAACCCATGATACATTTTTTGGTCTTTTGAATTTCTATATAAAAATCCAAAATATTTTGTTCATCAATGGTATTATCTATTGAAATTTTAGAAGAAATACCTCCAACACTTGTAATCTAGTAGTTTGAATCATCTGTATTTTGTTTTTTTTATTCATGTATAACATTATTAAACTTATATAATTTGTATAATTCTATTTTATTCTTGGAAAATATATTCTTATATGACCTATTTAATTAGAATCGTTACATATTATCTCATAAGTCACTTTCTTATCACATAGATCTTACAAAATATTAATTTATTTATAATTGAAGTCATTATCTCCAATGTTTTTATTCATAATATTAGCACGTGTAACAAGTTAATTTTAATTATCTTCTAAATATATGATTTCAATATTTACTTTTACATTGTTTTTCATAAAATATTTTTGAATTATTTCAAAAAATCATGATTACTTAGCTGTGGATAATGTAGGGGAAAAATATATCACATTTATCCTCTTCTCTTTCTTAGTATATCTTTTTAATATATCCAGATATCGCATGAAAGATAAAATAGAAGAATCAAAATAAAACTTTATGAGATGTTTCATATAATGAAGAGGTGTTATCTTAGATTCCACCTTATTTGGAATAATATCTGTAATTTTCTCAACCATCTTATCATCTCTCAAATATTTATCTCTATGATATTTTAGAAAATTTATAATGATTATAAAGGATTGATTTCATTGAGGAAAATGATTCACCAGGCAGTAAATAAAAATAATAATAATCAATATATAACATTATGTTTCCATAAATATATTTTTACAAAATGAGTCACAACATGTTTCTTCCAAACATTATTTTAGGTTTCACAAGATGAAATCCAACTATTCATTCAATATAAGAATTTATTTCTAATGTATTAGTTATGTTGATATTGATGTTTCCCTTGTTTATTAGAAGTTAAAACATCATTATCTAACATCAAATAAAATCATCTCATCATAATTTTTTTTTCACTCCAGCATTGATAAAGAAAGACTTCATATGATCTCTCTAATTCTCACAATCAACTCCATCAATGATTAGTGAATTTCATGGATTTAAGGTATCACGTATCCCAAAAGGAGAAGTTTCCATTTAAAAAAATTAACGTAATAGTTTAGAATAAGTATAACATAGTGTTGATACTAAATATACAAATGAAAGTGTACAAAATTATCTATAAAGAGGCTGGGATGAATTTTATTTTATGAAAATAAAATAGAAAATTTCTACCAACCAGTTTCAAATGTTTTCCTATTTTAATTAAAAATGTATATAGAGTAAGAGAGTGATTATAATAAATGATATAAAATTATATTATAACATACACTCTAGAAATAATAAGTGTACGAAAAAACTTAAAACAAACATATACATAGTACATAAGAAAACATATAAACATTTTATAAGAAATATATTCACTCAATCATTCAGTGTTAAAGAAAATTTTAACCAGACATAAGGAATTAATGATATTAAAATTTTAATACGTTCTATAATCATTGCACAAATAAATTACTAAATCATAATATCAGACATTGATTCTATTTCCATTGCTTTAAGAACCCTCAATATTGCCAATCAGAATATTCATATGTCTCTCTACCCTAAGATACCATGTCAAACAATACAGGACAAAAAATTATAAAAGAAAATGATCTTAATTCATTTTGAATAATATCTTACCAATGGATTAATTAATAAAAAATTATCTAAAGATTACTAGGAATCCATATCAAGTAACGAGACATTACAAGAAGATTCGAAAAGCATTAAACAGCTTTCTTTCTAAAAGAGTCCCCTCCTCAAATACAGCTCTATTTATAGGGGTATTCCCAATGGTCATATTACATTATCTGATAGGTGGTTACATATATATCAAAATAACTCATAATTCACATCCAAAGATAAGTACAACATCTATGATTGATAGTTATTATGGTTTACAACAATAAAAAAACAATTGTTCTATCTTCTAAAATGAATAAATTTTATATAGTTTCATTTAAAAATTTCATCATCTAGTAGGTTTAGTAAATGGTCATCTAATAGTCATGTTTACCTTCATTAGATAATGCTAGTCTGATATATTTTTTAGAACTTTATAATGGGAAATTTGTTACACTATATCTTCTAGTCATTATATAACTCTATCTAGTTAACATGGAATCCTTCTAACCGATATACAAAAGTGCCTGTTCATCCTGTATAAAAAATAATATTCTATCTGATGCATATGATAACCTTCATCTGGTAAAAATAACAATGTTCCCGCCAATAGAAATAATATTATTTAGCTGGTAAAACAATAAAATTTACTATAAAAACATATATAATTTGTAAGAATAAAATATAGAAATGTATACACATTTATGAAATATGGTTGTGATTTTCAAAAGCATCGTTTAAAATTTTATAAAGTATTCTTTCAAATCAACAAATGTTTTTATTCTGCACCATAATTTTTTTTTATTTCGGGGTGATTAATGATAAGTGAATATATCTAGACATATTCTGGATATTCATGGATTTTCTAGAGACATATCATGTTCTTTCTTTAAATGGCCTTTTATTCTATTGATACCAATGTTGAAAGGGTTTTAATTTATAATAACATTTTTACTGAGAGTTTTTATGATTATATTTTCTAATGATGAAGTTTCATAATCTATCTTCCCCAAGTATTATTTTTTTCTTATAATATAGTTTTTTTAGGCTTCATATTGTCCATTAATTTTCCTCTCTTTAGGAACTCAATAGACTGAAATAATGTTTTATGGAAAAATGATTTATTTTATCTCTTCTATTGAGAATATTTTTTTTCATGTCTAATTATTATTTAAATAGATTCACTAATGTTATAATTATTATAAAAATATTATTTAAATTCATTTTAAAATAATTTAATTTCATTACAAAGTTATAAAGTGGACTATCTTATCATTTTCCAAATGTTGTACTTTTACCTTTTTCTCAAAATTTTGAGATGAATTTCTAATTTAATGTACACCGTATAGATAGATTTCCCTAGAATCATGAATACTACTTCCTTGGTCCATCCTTTATAATATTACATGGTTCTTTTCAATGAAAATGTTTTATTTAATTATTTTGAATTTTTTATATTTTATGGATGTGATTTATAAATGAAAATGGTATTTTTGTTTAGAAATTATTAGTGATATTTTATAGAAATTTTATTCTATAAAAACATTCCTTGATTTTTTCTATAATTTACTAGGGGTATGATATAGTGTTAATATTTTATTCTCTCTCTAGATGAATTATAATTATTATTATGAAATATTTATTAAATACATTCCCTTTCCAAGGGTTATGAAGTGATGATCTAATGACTGTTTTACAAAAATGTTGAATACATATGCATAAGTTTCATTATGTGATGGGTGATTAAATTAGAAAGAATGGATGGGAGGTTACGTTATAACCAATGGTTTGGTGGGTTAATTATATACCCCCAATTCGTTGGGCAAATAATGATATCTAGTGAGATAATAATGACTACATTGTGAAGTGAACCCAGTTTAATAAGATACACTATCTAATTAGATAGTCTTGAGAGTGAACCATGACTAAGGAAATTATGGAATGGGAAGTGAACCCAATCCAATATGATGGTATTTTTTAGTAAATAATGACAATGGAAATGATTCTATATTATTATGTGAATTCCTCATACTTATGTTTTATTCTTATCATATATTTTTTGTCTCATGATTGATTATTGATGATTCTGTACTCGTATATCTTATATCATTTTTGGATAAAAACATACACCATAATTGATGATTAAAGACTGTTGACTAGTTATGTATGATTACTTTTAGTATTGGTCTTGTTATCATTCTCTTATTATTATATTATGATCACTTAACATCATTTATTTATTTCACTTATGTTTACCCTTACGTAGAATCTAAGCCCACCCATTCTTCAGTTTCCCTTCTCTAAACATGGATATGTAAATAGATCATACCTAAATGATATATATAATTTCCCATTATTTAGTTTCCCTTATCTAGGTTATAAAGAACATTTTTATCTATTTTATGTCTAATAAGGGTCTAGTTGTGAATAAATAAATGGGAAATGATGTATATCATTTAGGTATGATATGTTTATATATCTATATTTCTAATGACACTAAACCTATATAGTCCTCTTGGGTGGATTAATGTGAATTTTATTAAATATTATTCTAAAATGTATTAATATTTATATATAAAAAGTATAGGGCAATATATAGATAATTATATTACAAGACATTAATTAGAAATAAATTTATTTTTTATGTTCATGTAAAGGTTATATTAATATTTAACTTGTTACTAATATATAACCCTTTATTTTACAAGAATATAGAAACAAGCTCGTTATAACTCTCACATATACACATCATGAATTAAACTCATATTGTATAAAATTATAAATGTATATCTCATCATGAAAAATATATTCTTATACCTTTATTACTCTGGAATGATGAACCTAAACTCTAGAATAATGAATTAATTCCTCTATTATGTAACTTCTACTCAATAAATAATTGAAACTAATAACATATGATAATTGGAATAAACTATAAAAAATATTTTATTTTTAATTAAATAATATAAATAAATTTTATAAAAGGTTATATATATGAATATTTTAAAAAATATATTAAGAAAGTGATATTGATTATACCTGAGATTGAAGAACTATTATGGAATCCATGAATTATAGTAATATATTTCTCTTATTAATCATTATTAATTGAGGCTTATGCCATATAAACCACATATTATCCATTTTTTGCCATGTGAAAATACCATGGACATATTTTTATAAAGGTTTTAATGATAATAAATTGGATTATTTATCTATCCATTTTTATAACTTTTAGTGATTTTAGTTTATGGATTTCCAAATCCATAAGGTTTCTTTCCAATCTCAATTTTATGTTTTGATTTATTATGAATAATAATCCATCTAGGAAAATTTTTGAGTCAATATTATTTATTTCATACATGAATGTTCATATATATTAATATATGATTACTTATAGTATTTTGGATTGAACATGAATCTATTTTTAAAAGGAATCATATTTTAATGTTTCTGATGTGGTTTCTTTCCAAAAACATTGAATTTTTTTTACAAATTATTAAAGTAATCATAATTTTAATATTTTTTATAAAAAAATAATTTTCCCACCACATTCATAAAATATTTTTAATGAAAATCCGTTATATTTTTTCATTCCTCTAGAATGAAATTTTTACTCTCTTTTTTTAGAAATAATTTTCCAAAAGTTATAAAAAACATTAATAGTATTTCTTCTTATTTTTGTAAGTAATTTTTTATACAATTTTAAATGTTTTTTTCATCTATGTTGACATCCTTTGAGGATCCCTTTATTGAACTATGGGATATTTTCTTATACTACCATAAAAATTAATTAATTTAATGGATTATAGAATATTATATTGATATCTTTATAAAACCCATCTATTTTCCGTGGTGTAATAAATTTATGATGAAAAAATTAATATATTTGTGATCTTAGGGAACACATATGTATCTATTATAATTAAGTTATGGTTGGGTGATATATTTGCATCCAATGAATTGGTTACAGCTTTATAAATCAAGATATAATGGAAAATGAGTTATAATGCCCAATTATCTAGGGGAAACTAGTAGTGAAGCATGATCCACCATGGAAAACATGTAGTGACACATAATTTACTAAGTGAAAGAGGTTATTATGTTAAATAAACTCTGTTATGATGCCATTTCTGTGCCACATTCTTATATTTTACAATATACTCAGGTTATAATTCCCCATAACATATAATCCATGTTTTATTAGTGTATGATTTCTTAATTTTATATTCGTGGATCTTGATTATGCTCTATTACCCACATAATAATCATTTTCTCACTTATGATATTCTTTACATATGTCATGTGTTTCCCTTACATGGAATCTAAGAACACTGAATTATTATGTTTCTATACATTAAGGTATGAATATGATAATTATGTTTTTGATATTTAGAGGGGTTTCTATAGTAGTATAGTTTTGAAGAAATATTTATGAATATTGTTAAAAAATGTTTTCTATGTAGCAAATCTCCCATGAAACTAAACATTTGGGTTATAGGTTTACATTAAAATTTATAAGATTAATGGATTTTTGATGAAAAATAATTATCAATGTGTTTTTATCTATATTATGTCACCTCCATTGAAATAAAATCATGGATTTTTTGGGGGTTATTATAGTAATTTTTTTTGATTAGGATGAGAGAACATAAGTGAAAATTCTTGGGATAAGTTTATACATTAGACAACATATAAATGTATTTTTGTGGTAGATATTTTTTGGTTATCCTAGAAATTACATCACTATTTTCTTACTAGAAAATGGATATGAATTCAACATAGATACACCAAGGTGTTGTCACCCTAAAAAATATAGTCTAGTATCAACTCGATCTTTGCTTGGTACATGGTGAGTGGGCCAACAACTTCACTTTTTTACTAGACACTTTTAGTGGAATTTTTATTATTATTTCACATTAAATTTATAAAATATTATATGGGGTTTGAATATTTCAGGTCTAGAGAACATAATAGAAAATTACCAGGGATAACCTTGATTGAATATTAGATTTTTAAAAGATATGTTATGAAAACCATTTATGTATTTTTCATTTTAATATCACAGTTTCTCCTCACTACATTTATTAATTTGAGTTCATACATATTATTTTAGAGTAATATTTGGATCTAGGAGGAATGGAGGATACTCAATCACAACATTCATTTATATTACATCATTTTTGATGTATATTCAATGCATTTCATGATAATTTATCCTAAAGGACCATAATGGTTTATTGTATTTTGAAATTAGGTATATAATCATCTAATTTTAATAAATATCTTTAATATCTCTCAAAATGGTCTTCACACATAGTACACTACCCTATTTAGGAATGTAATTAATAACTTGGTGAGTGTAAACAAAATAAAGGGTGAGAATAGATTCTCTATACGGTTAAAAAAATGAGATATCAATCAATGACTATATGCGACCATAAGCATAAGGGTAAAAGAACATGATCATGACATAAGAAATTTATCTTCAATTAGTTAAATATCAAATATTAAAAATCCTAATATATGATTTTATACTAACAAATTACATAATTAATAATAGGGGAAAAAATAATAAACAATAAATCTTAATCAATGATAACATTTTATATACATAAGAATTAGGTTTATGGCATATGAATAATAATACAAAATCATTTCATTTATCATGAAGTAATTCCAAAAATTCCATAGTGTATTGGGTTCACCTCCCATTAAAATTTTCCCATAGTCAAGGTTAACTCCAAAGACTAAGATATTGGATAGAGTCCCTTTTAGAACATTGTTCAGTCCCTATTCAAGTACTTATTATCACATTAGATATCATTCTTTTCCCAATTCATTAGAGGTATATATGATTTTTATCCCACACAACACATAATGAAAACTATTAATATGTTCATATAGTATCATAAAAAATTCATCAATTTGTCATATTACAACTTATGGAATGTATAATAGATTCATTAAATGATTTTATAATAACATAACCCATAAAAAATAAATATGTTTCATAAATATTTTAACATAACTTATTAATTCATTTGTATGAACTGGGTTTTAAAGATTCCCCATTAAGTCATCATCATAATAATATATCCCATGAATAAAATTAGATGGTATCATAATATCATATACCTAGTGAAGTATAAAAACATTCAAAGGATGATTGCATAAATGAAAAATACCATTAGATGTGCATTTGATCATTTCTTTGAAAACTGGGATAATACCCATGTCTATTATTATCTTTAAAAATTAAAAATTATTAGAATATTGATAAAATAATTTTATTTGAAAATAATCATGGAAAATATTAATAAAATCATCAAATTAAATAATTTTTATGATGGAGAAAAAGCTGTTTTTATGGTTACGTTACAAAAAGATTAATTTAATGATTTTTGTAAAAACTCATAAATAAATTTTTGGGAAAAAATTGAAAAAATTCCTTATTAATTCTTTGAAAATTAATTTAAATATACATGAAAATTATTTTTATTAATAAATGAATCCATGAAATAAATTTTTACATACTTTTCTAAAAAATTGTATTGAGAGGAGGAAAATATGCTGCTATACTTTGGTGACATCCCCATGACACAAAACTCTAGTAATACATGCCAAGGGATTAAGAAAAAAATTGGGGGGCGGGGTGATTCTACCTTTAAGGATAAAAAATATAAAAAGGAGTTCAATAAAAAACAATTATCTAACATGAAGCATGTTCAGCAATAAATCAACCAAGTTAAAACCAAAAAATGATAAAAATATTAGAGTGACAATGGAAACAAGAAAAAAACTGACAAAACCAAGGGAATAACAAGATAAATTACACAAAAAGAAATCATTCTAGAAACCATATTACTAGATATAATTTCAAACTCCAAATTAAATTCCCAATGTATCGAAATGAATTTCTAGAGAAATAAGATACATTTCCCTTTACCTTGTCCTGATAGATTATATCTACAAATATACTGAAGTTTTTGAGTAGTAGGTGAGTATAAAATCAGTAGGTATTCTTTATAGACAAAAAAAATAACACCACAAGGATAATAATAGGTTTGATTTTTTTTGTGAAATATTTTATAATATGTTAAAATTGTTTATATCATAACCAAAAACCTTTACATGAAAAATAATCAACAAAATCTTAAAACCATTTATCATTATATGGCATAACTATAACACCACACATTCTTATGAATTATTATTTTTTGGAATAAACTAATTTTATTGGAATATTTTTTTACACAAAGAACGGTGTCAATATCACATAATATGGAACAAAAATTTATGATTTCATTGACTTCAACACCATGTTAATATCATGCTATACACAACATTGGGTTAACCTGTGTGACACATGACATTGAGTTTTAAAAAAACCATGATATATTATTAATATAGTAATTCAAACATGATTGTTTTAACCTAATTTGTAAAATAAATGATCCGAATAAAAATAAATAAAATTAAAAGAAAATTTATAATGGTCTTATATAATAAAACATATTGATAAAAAATACATAATTTTTGGTAAAGTATTTATATTTTTGGAAAATACTATTTTATCAAAAAAATGCTTTTTTTGTAAACAATAATAAAATTATTTTTTTAACACTGTTATTAGATTAATTTTATAAAATAAACTTAATTTTTTAAATCACCTTTTAAAAATTATATTTGGGTGAATTTTTGTGATTTCACTTAAAATTTTCTTTTTTCGATGAATATTGAAAATACTAAATTTTAATTGAAAACTACTATTTTTGTTTAATTTATTTATAAAAATAAAGTAGAGTTTAAATTGGAATGAATGTAAAATTATTTTATTTATAAATAAAATAATACAATATAGTTTATTTGAAAAAATTTCATATTTAATTTGGATATAAAAAATTTGTAAACTTTTGAACATTTTCTCTTTATAAACCCACTTTATCGTCGCGTCTTTGGGATTAAGATTAAATTAGAATATTCCACTTATATGAATTTACTTTTTAAAAATAGATTCCATATTTTGAATAATAATAATTTATATTATCTATTTATTCCAAATAAATGTTTACCAAATTATATAGGAAAAAATTAAGAAGTTAATTGCCATAGTTAAGGTAAAAATGAGTTCAACAGGGGTTAAACTAAAAATATAAGTGTTAAAATGACATATAAACTTCTATAAAGACTATTTTTTGGATATATTTATACCATTAAACGTATCTTTTTAGACAGTGGGCAATTTTGGAACCTTCTTTATATGTCAATAACAATGGTGCACTCAATTCTTTACAAAATACCTTGTGTGTTCTCTCTCCCTCTTATAAAAGGACACACCCTCTCCTCTCTTATTAAAAAAATAAATCCATTTTTGGTTTGGATAAAACCTACCAAAATAACGTACAAAATATCCTAATATCATCCAATATTACTTATTTTGGATATAAATTCAACAATAGAGGTATTTTCATTAAAATCTAAGGAGGATACCTGAAGAAGAAATAATGTTCATCAACAAGATTTTTTCTTTTATTTCTTATTACACTTCTTTAAATTATTATTATACCATTATTATATAAAACCTTATTATATTAAATATACCTATATTTTTTCATGTTGTGGTAATGAAGAAAAAACTTCTCCACTTTCATCAAATGGGTTTTGAAATCCTTATTCATGTGTACGACAGACTACCGCCTCGTGAACTGATATCGTTCGTTTTTCTATCACCACCTATCACAATTTTGTATGATGGGGGATATAAAGTATATATATATATATATATTATATTTTTAACATAATTATACTTTTAAATTCAATATATCATATATACCATTTTTAATTCCATTCAATAGGGGACAGGATAACTTTCGTTGTGTGTATGGAAAACTACCACTTCAGATGTGATGTGATTCATTTTTCAATAAATATTTAAATGGAAGATAATAAGGAAACATATATGGGATGAACATGATATAAATATGATATTAGTTTCATATATATATATATATCATTCTAAAAATTTAATATATAATTTTCCCTATTACCTTTTGACACACTAAAAGATGGAAACATAGTTTTTGTACATGTGGACTACCGCCTTCATGAAAGAATGTGACTATAAATTTTCATCACTAAAATAAATTGATGAAATTTATAAGTATAATATATGTTATTTATGATATTATTATAATTTTTTTAAGATTCTATATTTTATACCTCATTTATATAATGATCATTGATGAATTGAAATGTCAGTCATGCGTACGTATGGCCAACTGTCTCCATTATTGTAACATAATTCATTTCTCAAAACCATCAATCATGATTGGTTTTTAATATAAATATAAAGACTTTGAATTTTCAAGGAATTTATTTTCATAATTCTTTGTAATTTTATGAGTCTTCGATTTCTGACAGAACATGATTCCGAGGCCCAGTGCGCCTGGAATCAATTTCTGAAGTTTTGTTCGGGTACGTTCATTAAAAGTACGTGCAGGTTTTTCTATCTTTTGAATTGGTTCTCAGAATTGAAATCCGAGGACACCGATGAACTCGCAGCACCGGTATTCGCTTAAGGGGACCTTTACTGCAGTTGCGTTTTATGCAGGTTGAATGTTAATTTTTGGGGTTTAATAAAAAAGTTAAATAAAATTTGTTGAGAACAATGTTATTTATCCGGGTAGTTTAATCCTACATGGGGAAGTTATTTGTGGGGACCACACCAACATAACATCCCATGTGTGGATATTTTTGAGGTGGGGCCCACATGAGCCCCAACCTTTCATTTCCCCATAACCTCCCTTTAACCCCCATTTAACTCACCTTTATTTAATTCTTTGATAACCCCCCTTAATTAAGAGATCTCTTCACCTCCCTCTCTCTCTCTTTATTATTTTCCAATATATTTTAATTAATGAATTCAACCTATTCAATTAATTAATTATGTTGTTTGAATTTTGAATTACATGTGTGAATAAAATTAATAGCTTTTGCTATTATTTTATTTTGGGACATTCATTGTGTTGAGAGGATTTGTGAGAGAGATTTGGATAAATAGAGAAGGGTGTTCTTCTATCAACGAAGAACACCATCCTTCCATCAAAGAACCACCGAGGAACTTCAATCATCGCCTTCAATCTTTGGACAAACCAAAGGAGAAGGATCCACCTTCCAGGAATGCCGACGATGCGTCATCCTCGACCCTTCTTCCCTGATGTCAACGAGTTGACACCGTCTCCCCGAGACACCAACTTCTGAGACGCTCGAATACCACGAACCTTATCTCAAGGTAGGGGTTTGTTCATTTTGAAGTGTTTATCTCGTACTCTATTCTTTTTTGGAAATCATTTTTTATTTTTGGGCAACTTCTACAAACTAATGCAGAGGGCGCGTGCCAAATGCACACGGCCTGATGACCCCCGTTGTCTCTTTTGATTGCGATGGAGATCATGATAGGAAGGTGGAGAAGAACGGAAGTGGCGGTTATGCACCGACCGCGTGCAGATGAACCGCAACCCGCAACCATGGGCCACTCGGCTGACGAAGAACCTTTCGACTAAAGCTGACCGGGCCGAAGGAGGACCGCAGCGCCATAAGGGGCGCCATGCTACGGAAGGCCGCAACCCGCATTCTGCGGGCTGCTCAGTGGGAGAACCGGCCGGCAGGTGGCCTAACGGGCAGAGCAGAACCACGACGCCAGAAAAGCGCCGCGCTGGAGAGACCGCGGCCCGCCCGAGTGGGCTGCATGCGCCAAGAAGGCCGGCCAGCTTCGGCCGACCTATTAGGGAGGGGGCACCGCTTGGCACCACCGGTTCGAGCAGCTGGGGAACCACGCCCCCCTCAGACCGCTCGGCCCTCTCGGGCCGGGCCGCGCCAGGCCGCTCCCCGCCGGGCTAGGACACACCCCCTCAGGCCGGGCTGCACATTTCATAGGGCCGGTCCAACCCCCTTATGGGTCAGACCCACCAAAACTGGTTTGACCCGACCTGCCAGCACACTAGGCTTAACTGGTCGGGCCCGTTTTCACTTAAGGGTGAATAACTTGAAGATCGTTCGTCCGATAGAGGAATTGTCTGCGGTACTGGTACCCTCATGACGTGGAGGTCCTTTTTTGATACACTAAGTGAGTTTTTGATAACTTTGGAAAATGGCTGGGTTTGGAACGAGCGTATTTCCAACCGGGCCCCTGGAGCAAAAATGCTAATAACTCTCAGACCGAACGTCCGATTGACGCACAGTCTGTCACGTTGGGTTCCTGTTGACAAGACAAGAATTCAGGATATATCAAATCTGGAATTTGTGATAGTTAATGTGTTGAACCCTTGGTTCAATGAGTAGACCCTCCCGAAATTGAGCGTGTTGTGTGCAGGAACCATAGAACTGGCTGTGACTGCAACGACTACCGTACTGTAATCCTCTATGGGTTCGACGATGATGGAAAATGTACTGGAATCCTTCTTGGGATCGATGATGATGAAAACTATATACTATAATCCTCAGTGGGTTCGATAGTGATGACTACCGTACTTGAATCCTCTGTGGATCTGACAGTTTGACTTCTGTTCTAGTATCCTACGTGGGTCCGACAGAGTAGCTGGTCTAGTATCCTACGTGGGTCTGACAGCTTAGCTGGACTAGTATCCTAGGTGGGTCCGCCAGCTTAGAGTAATCAGTGACTGCATCTGATCATCTTTATCACTTTAAAAAGATGTATACCTGTGTGAGCTGAGTTTTTACTTTCAATCAACACCATCGATGTGATTTACTTCTTTCCTGTGTAGACTGGGCTGTACTTGGGCTCGAGAGTTGGAGCCGAACTGGATTGATGACTTAGGTATATGTATGGGCATATTCCTAAGTAGAGATGTTTGATACTTCATGATTGTATCTTTTTCTTTGTGGTTTATCCTTCGTGGATTTTGGGAGACCTTCGGGGGTCTTGGGGTCCCTACTAAGTATCATTATACTCACACCTGGACGGGCAATGCCCGGATTACATTGTGTTGGATGCACCGGGTGTATTACATCTTCCACATATCTCAGCTGAGGAGATACGTGCATGACCCGACCAATATCATCGATCACGGGGAGCTGGACATCGTTGACGGGGCGACGTTTGCAGAGGTCCCGGTGGAGATCGAGGACCGAGAGGAGTGGGTCTTACGTGGAAGGTTGATACCTCTGGTGTGCATTTGCTGGCAGCACGAGAACCTCCATGAGAGCACTTGGGAGTGGGTGACACAGATGCAAGCTCAGTATCCCCATTTGTTTTCCTAGTGTGTGTTGTAGATTTATAGGGACGTAAAGCCCTTAGGTGGGAGTAATGTAAATACCTGGAATTTTCAAGGAAATTTTTTTCTTAATTCTTTGGAATTTTACGAGTCTTCAGTTTCTGATGGCACTTGATTCTAAGGCCTGGTGTTCCCAAAATCAATTTCTGATGTTTTGTTCGGGTACGTTCAATAAATGTACGTGCAGGTTTTTCTATATTTTGAACTGGAGCTTGGAATTGAAATCCGAGGACATCGATGAACTCGCAGCACCAGTATTCACTTAAGGGGACCGTTACTGCAGTTGCGTTTTATGCGGGTTGAAAGTTAATTTTTGGAGTTTAATAAAAAAGTTAAATAAAATTTGTTGAGAACAATTTTATTTATCCATGTAGTTCAATCAAACATTTGGAAGTTACTGGTGGGGCCCAAACCCACATTACATCCCATGTGTGGATATTTGTGAGTTGGGGCCCACATGAGCCACAACCTTTCTTGTCCCAATAACCACCCTTTAACTTCCATTTAACTCACCTTTATTTAATTCTTTGACAACCTCCCTTAATTAAGAGATCTCTTCACCTCCCCATCTCTCTCTTTATTATTTTCCATCACATTTTAATTAATGAATTCAACCTCTTTAATTAATTAATTATTTTTTTTTAATTTTGAATTACATGTGTGAATAAAAATAATAGCATTAGCTATTATTTTATTTTGGGGAATTCGTTATGTTGAGAGGATTTGTGAGAGAGCATTGGAGAAATAGAGAAGGGTGTTCTTCTCTCAACTAAGAACACCATCCTTCAAACGAAGAACTTCTGAGGAATGTCAATCATCACCTTCAATATTTGGCCAAACCAAAGGAGAAGGAGCCAACCGTGAGGAACGCCGACGATGCGCCATCCTCTTCCCTTCTTCAACGACATCAATGAGTTGATGCCGTCTCCCCGCGACTCCATCTTCTGAGATGCTCGACTATCGTGAACCTTATCTCAAGGTAGGGGTTTTTTCACTTTGAAGTGTTTATCTCACACCCCATTATTCGTTGGAAATTATTGTTTATTTTCGTCAAACTGCTTCCACCTAATGCGGAGGGCGTGGGCCGAACACACACGGCCCGATGACCCTCTGTAGTCTCTTTTGATTGCAATGGAGATCATGATAGGAAGGTGGTGACGAACGGAAGTGGCGGTCGTGTGCCGGCCGCATGCAGAAGAACCGCAGCCTGCAACTGCAATCCACTCGACCGATGAAGAATCGGTCGGCTAAAGCCGTCTAGGCCGAAGGAGGACCGCGATGCCACAAGGGGCGCTGCGATGTAGAAAACCGAAACACACATTCTTCGGGCTACTCAGTGGGTGAACCGACCTGCAGGAGGCCGGTCGGGCTGAGCAGAACCACAATACCAAGAGGGCGCTGCGCTGGAGAGATCGTGGGCCGCCCGAGTGGGCCGCTTGCGCCAAGATGTCCGGCCGGCTTCAGCCGGACGGTAAGGCAGGGCGGCGTCGCCGGTTCGGGTAGCCGGGAGGCCGCACCCCCCTCAGACCACTCGGCCCCCTCGGGACGAGCTACTTGGCCAGCTAGCCAGGCCGAGGCTAGGCCATGCCCTGCCAGGCTGGGCCACACTACGCCGGGCTGGGCCGTGCCGGGCCGCATAGCGCCGGGCCGGGCCATGCCGGGCCGCACAGTGCTAGGTCGTGCTGGGCCGGGCCGTGCCGCGCCGCGCTGCGCTGGGCCGCACCCCCTCGGGCTGGGCCACGCCCCTTCGTGTCGGGCCGCACATTTCATTGGACCGGTCTGACCCCCTATCGGGTCGGACCTACCAGCCCGCTGGGCTTAACGACCCGGGCTCGTTTTCACATAAGGGTGAATAACATGAAGACCGCGTGTCCGATAGACATGCCGTCTGCGGAACTAGGACCCTCATGATGTGGCAGTCCTTTTTATATACTCTAAGTGAGTTTTGGATAACTTTGGAAAATGTCCTGGTTTGGAATGAGCGTATTTCCAATCGGGCCCCCTCGAGAAAAAATGCTAATAACTCTCAGACCAGGCATCCGATTGACGCGCCGTCTGTCGTGTTGGGTTCCTTTTGATGAGACAGAACTTCGAGATACATCAACTCAGGTCTTCGTGACAGTTGATGTATCAAACCCTTGGCTTGAGGAGCGTACCCTCCTGGAATAGAGCGTGCTGTGTGCAGGAACCCTAGACTTGGCTGCGACTGCAACAACTCCCATACTGGAATCATCCGGGGGTTCGACGACTATGGAAAATGTACTGGAATCCTTCATGGGTTCGACGACGACGACAACTCTACTGGAATCCTCTGTGGGATCGACAGTGATGACTACCCTACTTGAATCCTCTATGGGTCCAACGGTTTGACTTTTGTTCTAGTATCCTACGTTGTTCCAACAGTGTAGTGGGTCTAGTATCCTACGTTGGTCTGACAGCTTAGCTGGACTATTATCCTATGTGGGTCTGCTAGCTTAGATTAATCAGTGACTACATCTGATCATCTTTATCACTTTAAAAAGATGTATACATGTGTGAGCTAAGTCTTGACTTTCAATCAACACCATCGACGTGATTTACTTCTTTCCTATGTGGACTGGGTTGTACTTGGGCTCCAGTGTTGGAGCTGAACTGGATTGATGAATTAGGTATATGTATGGGCATATACCTATGTAGAGATGGTTGATACTTCATTATTGTATCTTTTCTTTGTGGTTTATCTTTTATGGATTCTAGGAGGCCTTAGGGGGTCTCCGGGTCCCTACTGAGTATTGTTATACTCACCGCTGCATGGGAAATTCCCACACAACGTTGTGTTGGATACAGACGACGGACATCACTGATCGTGGTAGAGGATTTTAGAGCTAGACAGTACCCGGAGGTGGAACACTTGGTGAGACGTACACGGGGCAGACAGATGGACCCATGGTGCTGGGGAGACTATCTGTACCCACCCTTCAGGTGGGATTTTTGGAGGATGACTTGGTGGTTGCTGTTTTACATTACTGTAGTTGTACTAGTTTTTCAGTTGTATTGTACTTTTAGTTGGGTTTTTATTCTGGCCCATTTACCTTTCAGCACTTACGTTGTATTCAGTATTACTCTGTGCTTACATCAGCTTGCGTACTCTGTTGTGTTTGTTTACTATAATAAAGGCTATGACTTCCTATTTTATCAGGATTTACTCCTTTGGTGCTAGTCGCTATCCCCTGGCCTATGGAAGGCGGGCTTTGGGTAGTCCCGACACGGGCCCCGAGGACGGGTTGTGACAAATTGGTATCAAAGTAGTCAGCTCTACCGCAAAACATAGGACTCTGATCATTCCTTACTGTGAAGTAATAATTTTAAGAGTATTGAGTGTGGTTTTCAGTACAGGGAGTCCAGTGTTGGTGTGGCGGCTGACGTATCCATACACCAGGACCCTGACCTCTGATTTCTGACTCAGTGCACGAAAACACTGATTGCATATGTGTTTCAAAAGTTTTATTTGTGATTACTTTCTGTCAGCTCACCATGTATTCTGTTTTAACCATGGTGCACCTGTTTCTTTTCAGGATGGCCCCACGAAGGCAACCAAATAGGGTTTCGAGTCGCGTACGAGATAGCAACCCACCAAGAAATGAGGCCCCGGTGCAGGACCCTATCACAGCAGAGGAAACAACGGTACCACTACCCACTGAGCCACTGATACTACCAGCCCCAACAGCGGAGGGTTCATGCCGCCTGAGTGCATTGCACGAGTTTTAGCGATAGAGGCCGCCCATGTTCTATGGAGAGACGGACCCTCAGGCAGCCGAGGATTGGCTGGAGGCTATCGTCAGATTCTTCAGATTAGTAGGGACACTAGTCGATCTTATGGTGATCCTTGCTATGTGTCTTCTGCACACAACAACAGGTATATGGTGGAGCTTTATTATCCAGGTGCATGACGAGACATCTCTACTTTGGACAGTCTTTGAGAGTGTCTTCCACTCGAGGTTTGTTCCAGCCACTTCCGTGTGGTGCACATACATGATTTACTTCATCTACGGCAGGGAAGCGTGACAGTGGCTCAGTACTCAGAGAGGTTTGCAGACCTCTCACGCTACTCCACAGACATGGTACAAGACCCATTCTTTAGGGCCCCGACCTTTGGCCAGAGACTAAGGCACGAGATCAGGGCTTTGATGATCTTTGTCACCATTCCGATGGAGGCAGGAGGGCTGGAGCGAGCCCTTTCTTGTGGATAAATTTCTCGATGAGCTGACACCCACAGCGAGACCCACCATATGGAGTCACGTAGCAGAGTCTTCTGTAGCCGGTAGTAGACAGATGTCACAGAGGTCCAAGCGGACCAAGGGATCAGGCGAGCGACCTTAGGATACAGGTTCGGTTGTGCAGGGCACCTGAAACAGAGCCAGCTATACAAGGAGCTGGAAGTGTTATGCATGCAGCGGGCATGGTCACATGGCTCGAGACTGCCCGACCCACTATACAGATGAGCAACATACAATGGAGGGACCTCCCAAGCAGAGGTTGAGGTTTGACCATGGCGGTATGCAGGTAGAAGGTGGATGAGGCATAGGAGCTATCCGAGAAGCATGTGGTGGATGACATTTTGAGGCTCTACAACCACCACAAGGAGGTCCACACCGACCACAGGGAGATGGCGGGCAGGGACAGGCTCCGTTCCAGGCAGTGGAGGCTTATGACCACGGTGCAACTGAGATGATTAGAGGTACTATTTGTGTCTACTACACCCTTGCTACTGTACTTATAGGTACATGAGCGAGTCATTCTTTTATTACCACTGCCTTTGTTCAGATCTCGGAGATTCCGACGGAGCCGTTGGATCGATCCTTACGGCTAAAGACTTCTACAGGAGCAGAATCGATGATTACACACTCGTTCCGATAGTGTGATCTTACTCTAGGAGTTGAAAGATTCGGCTGGGATCTTCTCATAGCGGTGTCGAGGCCTTAAGAAATCATCTTGGGTATGGAATAGTGTCTACAGTCCATGCTCAGATCGACTGGATTAGGTGCAAGGTGCGGTGTGTCTACACGGATGGGAGAAGGTTCACCTTCACTGGTGAGAAGGGATCCTTTGCAGCGCAGGATGGACTTTCACAGAGGAGTGGGAATCTGATCACACATTAGTTGGCTAGTCTCATCCTTGGATCAGTTGATGTGCGGATTCAGAGTTTTCCTGTTGTGGTGGATCAGTATGCATACATTTTTCCGAATGACGTTTCATGACCACCTCCTCACAAAGGTAGAATTCTACATTGACATGTACCCCGAGATAGCACTGATATCTACTCCAGCATATCAGATAGCTCTCGCCGAGCTTCGTGAGCCGTGGGTATAGCTGGAGGACTTGCAGGGGAAAGGATTTATCTGACCCACTGTTTCACCCTAGGCTTCTCTGATATTATTTTCCAAGAAGGCAGATGGGAGCTTGCGACTATGTGTCGACTACCGTCGCCTGAATCAGGTGACTATGAAGAACAAGTACCCACTTCCGAGGATTTATGACATAATTGATCATCTCAAGGGTGCACGTTGGTTCGCAAAGATAGACCTCAGGTCAGGCTATCACCAGCTCAGAGTTCGAGACGAGGATGTGCAGAAGACAGTCTTCAGGTGTTGGTATGTCCACTACGAGTTCTTGGTTATGCCCTTTAGTGTAACCAACACTCTAGCAGTGTTCATGAGTCTCATGAACATGATCTTCTAGCCTTACCTCGATCGTTTTGTCATAGTCTTCATCGATGATACAGATTTACTCAACTATTGAGGAGGAGCACGCCTACCACTTGCGGGTTGTACTGAATACACTCTGAGAGCACCATCATTATGGTAAGCTCTTAAAGTGCCTGTTCTGGATTAGAGAGGTTCACTTCTTGGGACATGTCATCTCAGAGGTGGGATTTGTAGTGGATCTAGCGAATATTGAGGCAGTGCTTGCTTGGAAGCCACCGAGGAGCGCGACGGAGGTGCAGATCTTCCTGGGTTTGGCTGGATACTATTAGAGTTTTTTTTCTAGACATCTCTAGAGTTGTATCACTGCTTTTAGCTTTGAAGAATAAGGGGAAACCCTTCGTGTGGTCAGATAGATGTCAGTAGAGATTTCAGGAGATGAGGAAGAGATTGACCAGTGCACCCATCTTGAGGCTACCAGGGGAGGGCATTGGGTACGTAGTATACAACGACACATCAGGGACCAGACTCGAGTGTGTACTGATGTAGGAGAGAGCAGTCATCGCATATGGGTCACGGAAGTTGAGGCAACACAAGAATAACTATTCTACCCATGACCTGTAGTTAGCAGTAGTGGTCTTCACTTTGAAGATGTGGCAGTACTATCTGATGGGTGAGAGATTTACAGTATACTCTAACCACCAGAGTCTCAGGTACATTTTTTCATAGAAGGAACTGAACCTAAGATAGTGGAAATGGCTCGGGTACCTCTATGACTATGACTTTGAGATAGTCTATACTCCTAGGAAGTGGAATGTTTTAGCTGATGCTCTCAGTAAGAGATCAGGCATTCAGTTACTAGGAGAGGCATTAGAGCAGCTAATCGCATTGTAGATATCATTTGAGGATAGAGATGGAGCAGACTTTCTACCGTCACTCACAGTCACTCCTCCACTCCTTCAGTGGGTTAGAGAGGCACAACATGGGGACGTTGACTGTGAGACACGACATGCTCAAATATCCATAGGACATGCACCAGATGGATTTTCTAAAGGGGGAGAGCACAACATCCTTTTCAGGGGAGGTACCATGGTACTAGTAGCAATGCAGGAGGAAGTGCTGAGGGAGTTTCACACTTCCCCTCTAGCGGTACATCCATGAGTGGTGAAGATATAACATGACCTTAGACGACAACACTGGTGGCCAGGTATGAAGAAGGCTGTAGCAAAGTTCGTTTCACGATGCCTCACTTGTCAGCAAGTGAAGGCAGAGCACCAAGTACCAGCAGGCTTGGTACAACCCTTAGAGGTCCTGGAGTAGAAGTGGGACCGTATATCCATGGATTTCGTGACGGGGCTTCCATGTACATCTAGAGGGCACAACTCTATCTGGGTGATTGCTGACCGACTCACCATGTCGGCCCACTACCTACCGATCATAGAGTAGGGCTCAGTAGAGATATTCAGAAGCCTCTACATTCAAGAGATCGTATGGATTCACAATGTTCCATCGACTATCGTTTCTGATCGTGATGCTTGTTTCACTTTCCAGCTATGGAATGGGTTACATGAGGCTTTTGGGACACAGCTTCACTTGAGCACCGCCTTCTATCCTCAGACAGATGGCCAGACTGAGAGGACCATATAATCACTTTAGGACATGCTCTGTGCATGTGTCCTTGACTTTGGTCGTAGCTGGGAGGATCACTTACCAATGGTGGAGTTTTCCTACAACAACAACTACCACTCCACCATCAGGATGGAACTATAAGAGGCACTGTATGACCGTCCTTGCAGATCACCTCTGTATTGGACTGACCCGGGGGAGTCAGCAATTGTAGGACCAGAGATGGCTCAGGATTCGACGGAGAAGGTGTAGATCATCCAGGAGTAGATGATGACTGCACAGAGCAGACATAAGTCTTATGCTGATAAGAGATGGAGACCACTGGAGTTCGGGGATGGTGATCACATTTTCCTACGTGTCTCACCTCGACGAGGTCTATAGAGATTTGGCCGGGGCGACAAGTTGTCTCCACATTTCATTGGATTTCCAGGTCCTCAACAGAGTAGGCGAGGTGGCTTACTGGCTGGCCCTTCCACCTCAGTTACACCGGGTGCATGACATTTTCCACGTATCTCAGTTGAGGAGATACGTGCATGACCCGACCCACATCATTGATCACAGGGATCTGGACATCGATGAAGGGGTCACATTTTCAGAAGTCCCGGTGGAGATAGAGGATCTATAGGAGAAGGTCCTATGTGTACGGTCGATACCTTTGGTGCACATTCGTTGGTAGCACAGGAACCTCCGGGAGAGCACTTGGGAGTGAGAGGCACAAATGTGAGCTTAGTATCCCCATTTGTTTTCTTAGTGTGTGTTGTAGCATTACGAGGACTTAAAGTCCTGAAGTGGGAGTAATGTAATGACCTAGAATTTTCAAGGATTATTTTCATAATTCTTTGGAATTTTACGAGTCTGCAGTTTTTGACAACACTAGATTCTGAGGCCCGGTGTGCCCGGAATCAATTTCTGAATTTTCGTTTGGGTACGTATAGTAAACGTACGTGCGGGTTTTTCTCTCTTTTGAACCGGTGCTCGGAATTGAAATCCTAGGAAACCGATGAAATTTCAACACTGGTATTCACTTAAGGGGACCAATACCATAGTTGTGTTTTATGCAGGTTGAAAGTTAATTTTTGGGGTTTAATAAAAAAGATAAATAAAATTTTTTGAGAACAATTTTATTTAACCTGGTAGTTTAATCCTACATGGGTAAGTTTTTGGTGGGACCAAACGCACATAAATTTTCATGTGTTGATATTTGTGAGGTGGGGTCCACACAATCCTTAACATTTCATCTCCCCATAACCTCCCTTTAACCCCCATTTAACTCAGCTTTATTTAATTCTTTGACAACCCCCATTAATTATGAGATCTCTTCACCTCCCTCTCTCTATCTTTATTATTTTCCAATAAATTTTAATTAACGAATTCAACCACTTCAATTAATTAATTATGTTGTTTGAATTTTGAATTACATGTGTGAATAAAAATATGAGCTTTAGCTATTATTTTATTTTGGGGAATTCATTGTGTTTAGAGGATTTGTGAGAGAGCTTTGGTGAAATAGAGAAGGGCGTGCTTCTCTCAACGAAGAACACCATACTTCCAATGAAGAACCACAAATGAACATCATTCATCACCTTCGATCTTCGGCCAAACCAAAGTAGAAGGAGCCACCCATGAGGAATGCCGACGATGCGCCATCCTTGACCCTTCTTCCCCGACGTCAACAAGTTGACGCCGTCTCCCTATGACACCATCTTCTGAGACGCTCGACTACCGCGAACCTTATATCAAGGTAGGGCTTTGTTCATTTTGAAGTGTTTATCTCGTAACCCATTCTTTATTGGAAATCACTATTTATTTTCGTCCAACTTCTACCACCTAACGCGGAGGGTGGCGACTGAACACACACGGCCTGACGAACCTCCATAGTCTTTTTTGATTGCGATGGAAATCATGATAGGAAGGTGGCGACGAGCGGAAGCGGTGGATATGAGCCAGCTTCATGTCGAGGAACCACGACCTGCAACTATGGGCCACTCAGCCGAAAAAGAATCAGTCAGCTAAAGCCGAACAGGCTAATAGAGGACAGTGGCGCCCCAAGGGGCGTCGCGCCACGGATGACCGCGACTCAAATTCTACGGGCTGCTCGATGGGAGAACCTTCTGGCAGGCGGGTTGTTGGGCTGAGCAGAACCACGGTGCCAGAAGGGCGCCATGCTAGAGAGACCGCTGCCCACCCGAGCAGGACACTTGTGCCAAGAAGGCCGGTAGGCTTCAGCCGACCAGTTAGGGAGGGCAGCACCGCTTAGCGCCACCGGATCGGGAAAGCGGGTGACTGCGCCCCCCTCAGACTATGCCACTCGGCCAGCTGGCCGAGCCGCAGCCGGGCTGCTTCGTGCTGGGCCGCGTCGCGCCCTGCTGGGCCGGGCCACGCCGCACCGTGCCGGGCCGCGCCGCGCCGGGCCGGGCCGTGCCCCCTCGGGCCGAGCCGCGCCCCTTCAGGCCGGGCCGCACATTTCATCAGGCCGGTCCGACCCCCTGCCGGGTCGGACCCCCCAAAACTGGTTTGACTTGACCCTCCATCCCACTGGGCTTAACGGGCCGGACCTGTTTTCACTAAAGGTTGAATAACTTGAAGACCGCACATCTGATAGACACGCCTTCTACAGCACTGGGACCCTCATGATGTGGTGGTCCTTTTACGATACTCTACGTGAGTTTTGGATAACTTTGGAAAATGGGCGGGTTTGGAACGAGCATATTTCCAACCGGGCCCCCGGAGCAAAAATGCTAATAACTCTCAGACCGGGTGTCCGATTGATGCGCCATCTATCGCATTGGGTTGTTTCTGACAAGATAGAACTTCCGGATACATAAACTCTGGACATCGTGACAGTTGATGTGTCGAACCCTTGGCTCAAGGAACGGACCCTCACAGAATTGAGCATGATGTGTGCGGGAACACTAGAACTGGCTACGACTGCAACGACTACCATACTGGAATCCTCCGTGGGTTCAACGATGATGGAAAATGTACTGGAATCCTATGTGGATTCGATGACGAAGAAAACTGTACTGGAATCCTCTGTGGATTCAATAGTGATGACTACCGTACTTGAATCCTCTGTGGGTCTGATGGTTTGACTTCTGTTCTAGTATCCTACGTGGGTCCGACAGAGTAGCTGGTCTAGTATCCTACGCAGGTCTGATAGCTTAGTTGGACTAGTATCATACGTGGGTCTACCAACTTAGATGAATCAGTGACTGCATCTGATCATCTTTATCACTTTACGAAAGATGTATACCTACGTGAGTTGAGTCTTGACTTTCAATCAACACCATCAGTGTGATTTACTTATTTCCTGTGTGGACTGGGTTGTACATGGGCTCGAGATTTGGAGCTGAACTGGACTGATGACTTAGGTATATGTATGGGATTATACCTAGGTACATATGGTTGATACTTCGTGATTGTATATTTTCTTTGTGTTTTATCCTTCGTGGATTATGGGAGACCTTTGAGGGTCTCGGGGTCCCTATTGAGTATCGTTATACTCACCCCTGCATGGGCAATGCCTGCACTACGTTGTGTTGGATGCAGACGATGGACAATGCTGATCGTGGTAGAGGCATGTAGAGCTGGACGGTACCCGGAGGTTAACCACTTGGTGAGACGTACACTAGGTAGATGAAAAAACCCACAGTGCTGGGGAGACTATCTATACCCACCCTTCAGGTGGGATTTCCAAAGGACGACTTGGTGGTTGCTGTTTTACTTTACTGCAGTTGTTCAATTTTTTCTGTTGTACTGTACTTTCATTTGGGTTTATATTCTGGCCCATTTACCTTTCAGCACTTACTTTGTATTCAGTATTACTTTTTTCTTACTTCAGCTTGCATATTCTGTTGTGTTTTTTTTACTATCATAAAGAAAATTCCTTCCCATTTTATTGGGATTTACACCTTTGGTGCTACTCGCCAGCTCCAAGCCTATGGAAGGCGGAATTGGGGTAGTCACGACACAGGTCCCGAGGATGGGTCATGAAATTAAAATTGATGGATAAATATGATAATAATCTAATTATTACTATTCTATAAATTATGGAACTGTGGTCAAATTAAGAAGACCAAAAATAACAAATAAATACAAATACAAAAATGAAAGTGGTTATTACCTATAACGTGAAATTAACATAAATTTTTTAATAATGGGTAATAAAAGAACACAATTAATTCCCATATGATATGATATATAAATGTATGGTTATTTAATATATGTATAATGAAATTATATCTATTATATAGTAGTATTGAAAAAGTGTGATGGAATTTAAGACTTACGGCAAGGGATTTACATCTCACTTTTTTACTTTCATGAGACACATTCCATGTTCACCACATATTTGTTTATGTGGTGTGTATAATGACCACACATTTATTTTCATATTATTATAATTAAAATTATTAGTATTTGAATATCCATTTTAGGATATCTCTTTCATGTGGTTTACAGTTATAATCTTACCAAAGCGATAACAAATTTTTATCTCAATTTTCATTCATTGAGACATATGTTATATTATGAACTAATATTCTTTTATGATGTGTATATACTACCCAATTTAAAATTAATATAAGGAATTTATTTAACCTAATAAATTTTTATGTCTTATTTTATTGTATTATTTCATGGGGCTCACAATTTGATGTTACCAAAGTAGTAATAATTTTACGTTACAATCTCATCATTTAATGAAACTATTTATGATTAGGTTTCTGATGATAAAATATTATGATCCATATCTCAAGAAACTAATGAATTTTATTTTCCATTGTTTATTAATTATATATTAAACTAAAATTAAAATTTTCCACTTTTTGGTACTTAAAATAATTGAGAAAAAGTTTTTATGAAAATCAGACATTATTTTTCTCTTTGTCCAGAAATCCATTTTTTTTCAAAATAATGTTTTCTTAAAATATTTTCAACAATGATTTTACTATTATACTATGTTTTTAAAATAAATTTTTAGCGATATTTTATTTTATTTTTCCAAATGTTTAGAAAACAATCTTCATTTTTTTTCAAAAAAAATTCCCATTTGGATTTTATCAAAAATGTGAAAGAATTACTTGTTTTAAAATGTGTTACATGAAAGAAGATTCCCACAATCATGAAAATTATTTTCATTGAATGTTACTTTATAAATATTCAATTTTATTTTCAAAAATAATTATTGTATTTTTTTTATTTTTTTAAAAATTGTTTGTCAATATAGAAATTATTTTTTCCTAAATAAATGTTTTATACGATAATTTAAATTTATTTTCCTACTAAGAAGACATAAGTTTATGTTACCTACGATCTAAATGGATATGATCCAAGGAAACCATTATTATACATTCAATGATTTTTTTATAATGAAAATATGATTATGAAAACCATTTCTATTCTATGAGTTATAACATGTAAAAATTCTTATGAATCCCATTTATTATTTCCATGAGTTTGTCTTTGATTAGATGATGAAATGATTATGAAACCCATCTATTTTTCAGAAGTCATGATATGATGAAATGATTGAAAACCCACATCTTTTTGTGGTTAATAATATGATGAATGATTTATGATCTTATGTAACACAAAAATATGGTTGTCATGATTAGATGGGTGGAAATGATATCCCCCTTCAATGCATTGGGTAAATATGGATAACTCATGAGTAAATATGTTTCGTGTTAACTTTCTTAAATAATCAAAATGTTTTGCATGAACCAGATTACATGTTCAAAATGTTATGCATGAACCTGATTACATGTTCAAAATTTTATTTGAGAACCTGATTTCATTTTCAAAATGTTATGTTTAGAACTATCTTTCATGTCTATAATGTTATCTGTGGAACTATATTTCATGTCATTAATGTTATTCATAGTCCTATCTTTCTTGTCCATAGTCTTATTTATGGTCCTTTTTGTGTGTCTATTGGTTCATGTGAAGGCCGGAATTTATGTCTTTTAATTAAAAATTGAACCTTTCTCTATTTGTACATGTTCATAGTGTTATCATCTGATATGTATGACAAAAATATGTGTCTTTTTGCAATGTTATACTCTTTTAAATCTTTTCTTTTATTTAATTATTATTCATATCCAATGAAAATTCAATATTTATTCTATGAATCAAGATTTTAATCATTAGTATTTAGGGTATGGTTTTAAAATGTTATTCTCATGTTCTCAAACTATAATGTAGATGTTATGCTTACATATTTACCTTAATTACCCTTAAAAATCTTATGAGCTCACCCTTTCTAATGTATCCTTTCCTATTGTTTTGAAGAATGTTTGTTAAGTAGGATTAATAAAGAGGAAGATGTTTATAGAATACCCTTGTGTTCATTCATGAATTAAGAAGATTGTGATACACATTTCAAAAGGCACTAAACAGTTATAGTTTTAAAGAATGTATTTGTTTAATTAATTGAATATTCCTCTCAAAATGTAATATCCATGTATGATAATCCTAGGACACTATCATTGGTATTATAGGATAGGTTTAGTTATCCTTTATAAACTAGGATTTCAAAACATTAGTGATATCCCTAGGGATATTACTAAGGATATTTACATAGACATCTCTAAGGATAAGTCAAATGATTTGTCAAAATATAGGAAAATGTACTCAAATATTGGTAAATGATAAAGCAAGTGGTTTCTAATAAATTATATCCATATTTAGATATTATAAGTTGTTATTTCTCTTACACGAAGGTACCTAGGGGTAATAATTCAAAAAAATGAGCATTTAGATGCACTCAATCATTACCTAGTGCATGAAAATAGTCCTTACTAGAAACCTAGTTTGACACTCTCAGGGTATATGATTTGGATATTAAGAAAATATTTATGAAACATCACGATAGAATTAAAAAGGCAATGAAATTGAATAACGTAGGATAAACCTATGAGTTCATAGATTAAAAAAAGGCGTCATGATTTAGACAACCAATAAGTGAATCATCATTATTATGTGGTTCCCTACAATGATTATTATTTCATACATTATTATTTTTATTTTTATTCAATGTCTTGATATCGAGGGAACCATGTTAATGCGGAATGGAACATACAGTGAAATTATTTTCTTCCAGATCAACTAAATGTTATGGGAGTTAAAATAAGAAATATCATTTCCATGGTCACACAACATTATCAAGAAATCAATCATGGTGGACACTCAAATGATAAAATAGTGGAACAATATTCTATTGTGTTATTCATGAGGCAACACCAACCTTATTTTAGTGGGTTTTGTGATCTAATGGTTACTGGGAAATAGATCACTACCACTAAAATGTTAATTTCAACACTTTAGTTTTCAGAGCCTGAAAATTCATTTTGGATGTGTACCATCTAGAATGTGAGGTAGATCAATGTTGTAATCTTACTAAGAATACAAGGTAATGACATAAAATTGACTCCATGATGTGGGATGAGTTTAAAGGACAATTTTTCTGTAATTAATTTCCTTATATTTTTCATTAAAAAATGGGCAAGGAATTAATAAATCTAAAGTATAATAATGAATAAATGTTTTATACTTATAAGGAAAATTTAATGAGATTTAGAGGTAATATTTAGCTATTATAATTAAAATTTTATATAAGTTTAGATGATTCTTTAGTGACTAGAAAAAAAATATATGAAGGGAGGTAACCATAGGGGACTTTGGATTCTATAAGGAAATCATTCTATTTGCACTAAAAGTGAAAATTGAAGCTGAAAACACTACTGGATTTGTTGATGAGAAATGAAA
Organism: Viscum album; assembly: GCA_963277665.1. Classification (NCBI taxonomy): domain Eukaryota; kingdom Viridiplantae; phylum Streptophyta; class Magnoliopsida; order Santalales; family Viscaceae; genus Viscum; species Viscum album. The sequence goes on from OY728132.1 coordinate 378,506,957, forward strand.
AATGGGATAGGGCAGAAAAATTTTCAAACTCCTACTTTAAAAAACCATGGTATAGAGTACTTAGGTGATTAGATGAAAGGAACAAGAAGGTGTTTCAAGTGTGTGGAGCTTGAACATCGAGAAAAATAATTTTGAAGTGATATGAAGAGGCTAGACAATGAAATAAATAGATAGATATATTAATAGAATGCACCACCCACACTACAGGGTTTCATGTGAAAGGTGTTTGAGTATTATGTTAATAAATTCCATAATCCATATTATAATATGGATTTTATTTCACAAAAACCTTTACTGATGAAGGAAAAATGGAAAACTTATGAAATAACAATGAATGAAGTGAATCATGATAATTTGAGCATACATACCCTCCCTCCTTAGTTGGGAATTTTGTGTTTGATTTTTTATAAATTATCCATATGAAAATCATATTGTTATTTAGTGGAATTTCATGTGATTATCTCCCTCTATGTGGGTTCAAGAATAATGAATCCCCATTTAATATTCTATTAGAAAAAGTATGAACCCATGACTCAAATGAAAATGTTTATATATAAGACAATATATTATATAGGGAATAAAGGATGAATTAACATTGGCAAGTGTATATGAATCCATGTAATATTAACTAAACATTTATGGATACCATTATTGGTTTATGAGTTTAAGGATGATCATATGTTCAAATTCATTAACACCCCCTTTTAAGGATTTATGTGATGGGAGTTTATATTGAATAATTATATTTTACGAGACATTAACTGAAATAAAAACCATTGGTGTTATCTTTGTTTTGTGATAAATTAATTAAATTATGAAGAAATTTTATGGACTTATGATTAAATGTATTGGTAAACATTAGGGTTTATATTATCATTGATGTTGATATAATTTTGGGTTATGATTGATCACCTTATGATATCAGAAATCTTCATTGATACTAGATATTATTTATCTCTAGATACTATTTTAAAAAATATAAATTAAAGAAGAGTTAAAATTATATGGAATACAAAATTCAATTTTATTTGATCAGGGTCTGAGGTTCACCTCAATGTTTTGGGATAGTCTCCTGCAATCTCTGGATATATAGTTGATTTTCTACACTATGAGAATGATTAAAGACCCTAAATGATATTATATGATCTTGTTCAATTGACTTCAATGGTTTTTGGGATAATACCTTCCACTAGTTTAGTTTCATGACAAAAAATCCTTCACTCAAGCATTTATATGGCTCATTATAAATACCATTATATGTACTAGAATGATGTATTAGAAATAAAGCTATTGAGACCTGATCTAGTTGATGAGATGAGAGTGAATGTTAGAGCCATTAATCAACTTATAAAAACATTGTTTTTTTATATAAATGTTATACTGATAATCATCAACGTGATCTAGAATTTTTTGGTTGTGAGAAGTTTTTTCTATGATTTTCTCCATGAAAGAAAGAAGGTAAAAATAATAATTAGATATATCGGTCCCATTATAATACTTGCTCATATTGGGATAGTAGATTATTATTTTTCTCTTCCACCAAACCTTTTTAAGGTTCATGATGCATTCTATATATCACTCCTAAAGAATTTATTACCAAATCTATCACTTTTAATGAACCCAGATTTCATTCCACAGTAGAATGATTTTTATTATTAGGAAATACTGGAAGAGATTCTCAATCATGTGGGGAAAGTTTTATGATATAAGACTACTCACCTGGTCAATGTTTTTTGGTGAAACCACTTGATTATGAAATCTATTGGGATACCTAAGAATTTAATTAAGTAATTGTATCATTATATATTGGTACCATAGTGATGAATTTTTTTGGGATAAATAAATTTTAATGGGGGTAGAATGTAACAACCTAAATATTTATTTAATTAATTTTTTTAATTAATTAAATTTATTTGATAGATTTTGTTACAAAAAACACCAGGTTAATATTTTGTTACACACAACACTATGTCATATTTTCACTACATTTAACGTTGGGATATCTTACATTACACACGACATTGAGTTTTAACAATACCAAAATATATTATATATATAGTTATTCAAATGAGACAATTATAAACTAGATGTTTAATTAAGAGAGTTGAATATTAGGGAATTATTTTTAAAAATTATGTATAATGGTTTTATATAAATAATAAATATTTATTTTGGTGAAGTATTTATACGTTTAAAAACAGTATTTTATCAAAAAATTGATTTTTTTGTTTCTTTTTGTATACCAAAATAAAATTAGTTTTTGAAACTTTGAAGAAATTAATTTGATAGAAGAAAATTATTTTTTTAAATCATCATTTTAAAATTATCTTTTCATTAATTTTATTTATTTGTCTTAAAAGATACATTTTTTAATGAATAGTGAAAAATACTAATTTTTAATGGGATACATCCTTTATGTTTAACTTATATATAAAGTTAAATTAAATTTTAAATTGGTTTTATAATAATATTAGTTCAATTATACATCTAATATTACAATTTCTATCATTTTAATAAATTTAATGTAGAATTTGGATATATGAACTTGTTAAAAATTTATGCATTTTTTATTTAAATACCAACTTTCTCATTACGTCAACGAGATTAACTTTAAATAAAAATTTGAAAATTATATGAATATAATTTTGAAAAAATATTACCGTATATTTAATAATAACTATACATATTATTTAATATGATTAATATAATATTTTACCAAAATGATTAGTTAAGAAAGTAAAAATTAATTACTGTAGTGAAGGTAAAATTTGGTTTACTAGCTGTTAAACTAAAACGATATTGTGAAAATGACCTATAAAAATGTATAAAAACTATTTTTTTCTATATTCAGACCCTAAAACCTCTTAGGTTTTATAATGGACCATTTTTGATCCATTTTACAACTTAAAAAATGAGGTATCTTTCAATTATTTTCTAAAATACTAAGTGTGTTATATCCCCCACTTATAAAAGGCCACCCCTATCCTCTTTTATTCACACCATAAAACCCATTCGGCTCAGCCATTACATAAAGAAACAAATTTATATATTCACTAATATACACCTATAATTATTATTTTTGATATAAATCCAACCATGTAGTACTTTTTGGAGAAAACATAATATGGATATCTGAAGAAGAGGTAACATTCATCAATGAATGTTTTGGATTTGTTTATTCCAAAAGAAATTAAATTAATATTATAACATTATGATATAATATTAATATAATATACCATATAATTACATTTTTATGTCATGATGATGGACTACAACCATCTCCACATCCATCAAATGGGTTACAAAATCATCATCCATGTTTATAGTGAAGTACAACCATGCAAACCGATGTCATTCATTTCTTCCATTACCACCTCTCATGATTCATGTACGGGTGCACTATCACGTTCACGAAGTGATGTAATTATTTCCTTTCATAACTAAACCAAATAGATGATATGTATATGTATATAATATTTTATTTATGATATTATGATCATTATGGAATGATAATACATTACTTACCTATTTTCCATAATTATTGTTAAAAAATTGAAATGTTACTCATGTATACATATGACCTACCGTCTCTATTATCTTAACGTAATTTTTTTCCGAACACCAAAATTCATGGTTGGTATTAAAAGTATAATTGAAGTAAAACTATTATAATTATTTCATGAATATTTTTTTGGGGGTGATAAACCATGATCAAAATAAGAAGTATGAAAATAAAAAATCAATACATATATAAAAAAAAAAGCGGTTATTACCCGAAGTGTGACTTTAACATGGAATTATTTATAAATTATTAATAAGATAATATTATTAAATCATATATGATACGATATATATATATATATATTCTTTAATATATGTATAATAATCATATATTTGTTACATATGTGGTTTTAATGAGTGAAAAGGATATCAAGACTTAAAATAATGTATTTCCGTCTCATTTTTTTTCATTAGTGGGAAAACTTCTATGTTCACCACCACTTTTGTGTTATAAATTATGATAATGTAACATATTTTTTTTCATGATTTTCCTTACTTTAGACATATATTGTGTTATGAACACATCTTATTTTATACGGTGTATATACAACCCCTTTGAAATATAATATCATGAATTTATTTATCCTCATGGTATTTTATGTTTAATTTAATGTTATTATTTTATGTGGATTAAATTAAAAGTTACCAAAGTTGTAATGATTTTATGATACAATATCATAATTTATCAGTATTAATTATCATTGTGTATATAATAAAAATAATAATATGATCCATATCTCATGAAACCCATGAATTTCATTATACCTTATATATTCATGATATATTCAATTAAAAATACCATTTTAAACTACTTCATACATATAATAATTGTGAAAATGATTTCAATAAAATCTGACTTCATTTCACTCCTTTGTCAGAAATCATTTTTCTTTCAACACCATTTTTTCTAAAAATGTTTTTAGATAATTTTTTACTATTTTAAAACGATTTTTAAAATAATTTTTTACTCATGTTTCACATAATTTTACAAATTTTTTGAAAGGAATATTCATGTTGTTTCAAAATATATTTTCTATTTGGGTTTTACAGAAAATATAAAAAGAATATTTGTTTTAATGTGTATGGTATGAATAAAACATCTTATCCTCATGTAAATTATTTTATTTGTATATTAATTTATATTTTTATTGATATTTAAAAATAAAATAATTTTAAAGATGTTTTATATTTAAAAACGTTTTTTTCAAAAGTGGAAATGATATTTTCCTCAATATATGTTTTATACGATATTTTGAATTTATTTTCCATATAAGATGACATCTATTGGGTTACCTATGCCCTACTAAGATTTGATCCAAGGATAAAAATATTATTCCATATTTTAATGAATTATGATTACAATATTTTTATGAGACCTATTTCTATTCGATATATTATGCCATGAAAAATAATTATAAAAACCAATTATTTTTTCACGGGTTATGATTTGATGAGATGGAAACATTATTATGAAACATATTTCTTTTCCACAGGTTATGATGTGATTAAGTTTTTTTGAACCCAATTTCATTTCATGGGTTTTGACATGATGAATGATTTACGATCTTGTGGTAGATATAAATATGGATTTCATTAGAAGATTGATGGGACCTATAACTCCCTCCAATGCATTGGGTAATATTGTATAACCCATGAGTAAATATGTTTTGTGTGAACATGATTAAATATTCACAATGTTATGTGTGAACCTGATTACATGTTCATAGTTTTATATGTGGACCCATATTTAATGTACATAATTTTTTGTGTGAATCTGTATTTCATTTCCATAATGATATTCATGGACATATCCTTCATGTCTATAATGTTATGCGTGGAACTTGTTTCATGAGAATAATTTTATGCAAGGTCCTGATTTCATGTACTTAACTAAACGAGTTAACTTGCCTCTATTTATATATTTTTTCAATATAATAAGCTGATATTGATTCCAATAATCTATGTCTTGTTCCAATTATGAGGTCTCATGGATCATGTTGTTTGATTTCATTATGATTTCTGTCATTTTAAATTCCAATGTTTATTCCATGACTCAATATTATTATCATTTCTATGTAGGGTATGATTTTCAAATGTTATGCTCATATTCTTATACCCCCATGCACATGTTATGATTATGTATTTCCTTTTTTAACCCTAATAAGTTTTTGAGCACACCCTTCCAAATATTTCCTTTCCCCAGGTTATTACAAAACTTTTTAAGTAGTATTAATAAAGGGGAAGATCTTTATGGGATAAACCGATGATCATTCATGAATTAATAAGATTATGTTCCATGATTCCAAATAAAAGAAACTATTATGATCCTCTTATATTTGTTTTTTAATATATTGAATATTTATCCAAAAAGATGTATTACCGATGTATGATAATCTTGTGCCTCTGTAACACCAGTTCTTATGTTTAGACACTCAAACATACACACACACCCATGCATTCCTAGTGATTTTTCCATACTAAATAGTACTATATCATTGATTCACCATGTATTCAAAAAGCAACTAATGTCTAGGTTCTGTAATGAAACATTCCAATTACAAAGGGTCACATCCGAGCAATGAAGGTGCCCAAATGGCACACCCCCTTATCTAGAGTCATGTCTAAACAATAAAATTATTCAAACTATGTACACCAAAACCAATTACAAATTCCATTTCTACTATAACTAGTTTTTTCATTATAACATTTCGTTAGATAATTTGTTTCAAACATAACGATACAATAATTTAAAAACTATCATTTTAAAATTATAAACAAATTGGGATTTCAAAAAACCATCCAACTTCCCAAAATTTCCAAAACCATAATGAAACAAAGTTTCCATCAAGAATCACAGAAGGAATTCATAAACCATTCAAGAAAAAATTTAATAAAAACATAAGCCTTCATGTTGTAGAATGGCAGAAATGAGGGAGACACCACCTACCTCTTAGTAATTGGTGAAAATGAAGGACACTACTATGATCATATAAATATGGACATAGATCATCTTTAATTAAATATATTAAATCACATATAAAAATATTTCCATCATAATACCTTGATCTATTTATAATGTACTGGATCTATTATTTTGTATGATAGAAGAGGAGTATATCAATGAAGGAGGAATAACAAGAATTAATGATGAATTAAAATATCCAATGAACTTTGTTTTGGAATATGTTACTTTTAGATCAAGATGAATTGTTAATGGATCATTTGGAAAAAATTTAATTTGATACCTTGAGATATTATGAAAAAATGTAGGGTTTGGGGTCTTAATATAGATTAAACCACGATTTAAAGGTTCCAATTGTACATAACATGGTTAATTGACTCAATTTTTCAAAATGTTGACCAACCATGAAAGTGTTATTAGAAAAGATTTATGGATACATAGTTTGATCAAAATGGTTTCAAAAACAATATAACAATTGTTCATTGCTACTACCTCAATCCCACACCCGGCAGGGTTGGCTCACACAGTTAGAAAAATATTTCACCAATGGTTCTTTTTTCCTCTCTTTGTATTTTCATGGTTTCTTCTTAAGCAGTCACATAGTTTGGAGAAATTTTGCCCCAAATTTGTTCTTACCCAGTGACTCCCAAAATAATTTTCATGGTTTTATAGAGTTATTTTACCTTTTTTGCTGACCATAGAAAAATTTTCTACCTCCCCAAACTTCATGAAACATAAACCAATTATTTTACAGGATTATAAGACATCAAAAATTTGTCTTGTACCTAAAACTAAGGGTGTCAAATTCTCCAACCATTGACATTTTCTTCCTAAAAAATTAAAAAACTGATATTTTTCTTGAAGATCATACATCACTACTCTATAATTTCATTCTCACATTACCATGTTTCTTCTTAGATCTTCCCATGCTAACATAAACCGCATACTAAACCAATGCTTTTCTCAGAAAATATAGTCTTAAGATATCCAAAATCTGTATCGACACATGAATCAATATAGAATCTAGTTCATGATTAACATGGTCCATTTGAATCAGATTGTCAGGATCAGGATGTACCTTCTTAAGTGGATATTTATAATATATATTATGCAAATAAGTGAGCTTTTGTGGTAAATATAACTAATATACTACATAACCCAATAATTTATATATCTCAAAAAGAACAATGTAAAATGTATAAAACTTTCCAAACATATAAAAACAATGATTCACTATCCTTAGAGAGATTTTCATAAAAACATGATCTACTACATCAAATGATAATGGTTATCATTGCTGATCCAGATATGTTTTTTTGAAGAATCTAATCCATCACCATTCTTTTTTGGTAAATCTAAATCTTCTACATTATCTCATGAACAAGGCTAGGTATGAAAAGTGAAGTCTCTACCTTTTTCACCCAAAAAATTCGATACTGACATGGATGGCCATACAATGCTAAAAAGAGTTCATATGTATCAAGGAATAATAACGTTTATTGTATGAGTACTCAACTAATGGTGTTCTATTCCCAGCTATCTCTAAAATATATCATAGATTCCTTAAGAATGTATTATGATTTTTTGGATCTTCTATTCAAATTATCCATCTGTTCGAGGATGATAAGTTATGATCATGATAAAATTAGTTCTAAGGGATTTCTATAAGGAATTCTAAAACTATGATATGAACTTGGGGTCCCTGTCATAATAAATTAATTCTATAATTCAATGAATCTATACAATTTCCCAAATAAATAGTTTTGAAAAATCCTCCATCATATTAGATTCATGAACAAGGAAGAAGTGGGATATTTTCATGAGTCGATCCATAATCAACCATATTCAATCATATTTTGAACCATTCTTGGTGGGCTTACCACAAAATCCATTGTTATTTTTTCCCATTTGAACATGGGAATCTATAAAAAGTGCAATATACTATCTGGATGTTAGTGATCCACCATTAAATTTTGAAATGTGAGGTATCTCGAAACAACCTCTACCACTATTCACTTCATGTCAGCCCCCCAAAACAATGATCTTAGTTCCATGTACTTATTTTGTATTCCTTTAGGAATAACCCATCTAGTATTGTAATAGGAAGAAATAATTTTTTCATTATAGTTTATAGAAACCATTATTCGATACCAACAACGTAACAAAGATCTACCAGATAGCTTCTATCCCTCAAAGGTCACCCCACTATTGATTTTTAAACATATGGATTCACATCCCTGATTAGATATCTAATAATCTCTCACAAATATTTGATTCCACTAATCTAAACCTTCTTTATCAAATTTATTATATAATTTCTTACTTAATGTGTCATCTATATGTTTTCCTTTACCTGTTTTATACATCATGTTAGAGTAAAACAATTGATGATATTTCATACATATATGATTCCTCATATTTAAATACCTTTGTTATAAAATGTGTTTTAAAATATTGTGATCTGTAAACACTATAAATTTCTAACAAAAAAGATAGTGATGCCTTGTTTTCAAAGAATGGAATACATCAAAAAATTATAAATTAGGTGTTGGGTATTTTTTATCATTCACCTAAAATAATCATGATCTATAAGAAAACACACAGTCTCCCTACATAAGAACATAGAACGACCAAGATATTGATGCATTACAATAAACCACATAAATTTTCCAAAAACCTAGAAATATTATGATAGTTAGTAAAATAAGGTGAAACTTATTCTCATGAAAATATTCATTTTATTCATAATCCTATTTTAAATGGGTTCTCATTAATGTTAAAGATATCATTGGGGAGGATAGGTACGAAAAATCATGAACAAATCATTGGAAATATCAAATTAAGAAAATGAAATTGCATATCTCAAAGTAATTATTTGGTGGCTTCTAAGAGATAAAAACTTCTATATTTTTAGGATACAGTAAAAGTACTTTTTCATAAATTTAATGATACAAGAAACATAAATCTTATATATAAAAAACACTCTATGATATTATCATAAAAGTGATGTTCTTGAAAGTCTCTCAATACTATAGCCAAGAGTTCCTATTGATCAGTATTATATCTTGAAAAAATCGAATATAACCAATGAATACCTCTAAAAAAGAATCAAGATACCTTAGATAGATATGATTCCTCAGTTCAAGGAAAAACCTAGGGATTTTCTATGGCCAACGGGAAAAAATACAAACTCATAATGGGAATATATTCTCTTGAAGGATATCTTCATAATATCCTCCTTTATAACTCATTATTGGTTGTACCTTGAATTTAATTTAATTTTATTTAACTGTTGGTCACCAATAAATTTATTAAATTAGATTTCAATACATAGAAGAGGATATTAGTTCATTATAAGATATTTTTTAAGCATGTGGAAATCCACACAAATCCTAATAGTTTTATTTGGATTATTTATAAAAATAATTGGTGCTTCCCACTAGGACATTATTGGTTGAATAATACATTTTATATCTAACTCATTATGATAGGAATTTAATTCCCTCAATTATGTTAGTTCAAACAAATAAGATGAAAGTAAAATAAAACTATTCCATGTTAGGAGATAAGTCATAAGATCTACTAATCTTATCTGTAGAATCCATTATAAATTTTTTAGAAAAACATTATGAAATGGGTAAACTATGGTAGAAAATTTTATATTTTCAATCTCATCCTTTGATGAAAATATATATTCTTCCAAATGGTTAGATATTTTTCTAATTTCAACTACCAAAGGTTATACTCTGTTTTCATCCACTACCCAATATCTTTTGATGAAAATTTTAATAGAATTTGATGATATGAAACACATTGATTGAGCGTAATAACTGATATGGGATTTGGATATCATCAATAAATCCATTCTCAAAATCAAGTCACAAGTGTGCATCTTAAGAAAATATTTGTACTATTCCATTACTTCCCCATGAAAAGTAATCGTACATTATGTAAAAATTAAATCACAACACTATAGTTGGATGATATATGTTTATAGTTTTAGAACACAAGGCATCAACCTAATATGTAATCCCATACAATCAGCAACATGATAAAAAATAATATTGTGGGATGAACCTGTATCGAACAATGCCTAAATAAAGTTAGAATACAGAAGAATCATACCACACACATTTAAAGGGATATATTGATTATTTGTAACCAATTTTTGATCACTATAAAATTTCATAATCATCATCCCCTTATATTTACTTCCTTGGGGTGATTGCATTTCATGAGGTGTCATGGTGCTTCAAGAATCAACTTTTATCACTCAATTATGAGTATGAGAGTTATTTTGATGAGATCTTATAGTCAAAGCATATGATGTCTGATAGTATATATTCCAAAAACTAGGATTTGGAGTGCTATGAAAATAACACGGGTGATTTCCAATATTATTAAAAATATTACATTCTTTAGGAGCTTTCATATACTCTTACTTGATATACTAAAAAGAAACCATATTGTTAACATTCTTGCTTAATTTTATGTTGATTATAGAAGTGGACTAATCTCATAGTCTGATTCTATGATATACCACAACATTGAAAGTATGTGTCCCACTTTTAATTATTATTACCACTAATGTTCCCAACTTTTAGAATGTGGATAAAGATGTTGTCCAAATTTTTGTCTAGAGATATCCATTTCCCCCATAGTCACTTAGTTTTCCATTTATGTTTAGTACCTAATAAATAGAATGAAAATTATTATATTAATTTTCAATAGTATACCCATATAAAAATGCATGGATACATGGATGTACTGGAGGCTACTTCTGGTGAAAAGTGAACTATCTTCCTAATCAAGGCCATATAATATTTCGTTGAGAGGTTCCCCTTTCTTTATGGTAAGGAAATATATTATTCTATTGATCTGAAAGGTGTGAGGATATAATTTCATGTTAATAAATTCTTTATAGTCCTCCAATGTCAATCCTTCATCAAAATTAGTTTGAACAACTAAATTCCACCATTAAAATGCCAGATCATCGAACTTATATGCTTCAAAATTTACCTTTAACTATACTCGTGTTCCATGAAATTAAAAAAATTATGTTCATTCAGTTGAGCCACACTTACACATTTTCAGGTTTGGTATACCCTAAAAAAATATGTGGATTTATTTTCTAAAACTATACCAAATGATACACTTACCTTGGTTCATCCTTTCTATTACCTTTTTTAATGTATTGAAAAGCTCATAAAATACTATATACTAGTTGTTGATTCACCTATAGATCAGGTGGAACAAATTTTTTTGTAGCCTCTTCTAGTTGATTCTTATGACATATAATCATTTACATTCACTTTAATTAGAAAAAAATCCATTCAGTCTCACTATCTAGAAACTGATGGTTTAGAAATGAAAAATTACCATGTTAATAAATACCACAAACAATCATTTCAAATCTAACCTTTGTAATCATTTTCAATATATTTCATAAATAATCAAACCAATGTTGATTAATGAAAACATAATGGTATGTCTTACTAATAATTTGTGACATGAAATCCTCATTTTCTAAACCCATGACTATAAGATAAAAACTATCCTAGACGTGTATAAAAACTATTTAGTACCAAGACACCCTAGTAAAATGAAGTTCAATATAATATGGTTAGATAAATATTTTTATCCAATACATTTCTTGTTCTGACATTCCTATCTTCTTGCCACCATCCCAAAATGATATTTGTGAAAACAAAGACTAAATAAATTTCTAACATCCCACTATAACTCATTAGATTTAGAGGTGGAAAATATTATATTAGCCTTAGCTGACATCTCCAAGACAGAAAAAGATGAAAATAAATCCCGAGGTCTTTAGAAAATACTGGTGGATAATTTTCCATTTTATGATAATACAATTTTACAGCACTAATCAATAAACATAAAATCCTATAATATAATTCATTTGGATAAGTAAAAAAATCCAAGGTACAACCTAAAGAATATAATAATATTATGGAGACAATAAAAACAATACAAACAAATTAAAAAAAATAAAAGGAACCACATGTCTATACCCATCAATAAACACCATCCTAGAAACAATCCAACTAGATCCATGATCCCACTCCACTTTCCACTCCAAAGGTACCAAGGTAAATCACTAGAGAAGTATGATACCTTACACTTTTATGAATCTTGATAGATGATATCTACAATTTCAGCAAATTTCCTGAGAAGGGGGTGAGTATAAACTCAGTAGGTGTGTAATGACCCAGACTTTTATGAATAAAATCCCATTCTCAATAAATAATTACTTTTTTATGTAATGTAAATATTGAAACACAAGAACTACATTGGTTATATTAAACCATTATAAGTTATATCCTATTAGATTCAAATGAAATTAAAGAATCATAACTATTGATATTAATTTTTTTGAAAAGTGATTATATGATTATCATATATTAATGGTTATGATAAAGTCCTATTGACACAAACAAAAGAAGGGATGGCCTTAACCAGTAGGATCATACCATATGAAGCACATTAATTAAAGATTAAAAGGGTTATATAATATTTACACTTTTACCTTGATAAATCCCAATATTAAATACAATAAATCAGTCCTGAGTGAATCCAATTATATAAGAAATTCAAGCTCATCGGGATCACAGACCAAACTATGTTTGCTAAACCACCCTATAAGAATATCACCATCACACACCTTACACATAAGAAATTTTGTGGTGTAATAATTGTTTATTAATTAAGAAAATAATAGTATAAATATAAAAATTCTATTTCCAATAATTTTATAAATATATTTAGACTTATTATTTTGACATTTTTTTAATGATTAATAAACAAGTTTCATCAAACTATGATTTTAATACAATAGAACATGAAAAGTATTTTCGGTAATATTCAATTTCAATTAATAAATTCATTATGAAAAATTTATAAATTAAATTATATTTTAATAAAATATTATTATTAAATATTATATATTATATATAAATGATAATATAATTTCAGTAATTGAAAATGTAATTTTTATAAGGGTTAGAAAACTTTTATTTTAAAAAACCAGTATTTTTCAATAAATGGGGATTTTAATTTAAATATGTAGTTTCTCATATTTATAGAATTAATTTAATAAAATATATATTATTTATGGAATTAATGAATTAATATTATCTAATTGATAATTTTTATAATTTTTTGAGACAGTGGAATTTTCAGGTAAACATTAAATATGGTATAAATATATGGTCTGTATTACGACACCATAATAACCCAAAAGTAATGTAATATGTTACATAAAAGGAATAAACAATGATATATTTATTGAATTTAAAATATTGTGTTTTTTAAATTAATTTTTTCTAAATTATAAACCCTTTTTAAATCCTCAAAATCTTATATTATATTTTAAGGTATTAAATAAAATCTTTGTAAACATGATTCACATCCACGTCACTAAGGGTATTATCTTATTGTTATAAATTCATGGGAATATAAAATAATTAAAACCACTCTTTTTTTGAAGGAACCATGGGAAAAACCATATTTAGTTTTTGGGTTTTGATTTATTTATTGTAAAGAGTCCAAAACCTATGTTTGGAAAATAGTAAAGAACTCCCCACTATTTCCCTTTATAAACATACCCAAAAATCCCATTAATCTTTACTAGAAACCATTAGATAATTACTATACACTTATGTTTCCTCTATATATCCCTCCCAAGGTGCCACCAAGATCTCAAGAATATCCTTAGAAGCTTTTGGAAACAACATCTAAAGGTAAGGGATCCTCTCATAGTCCTCTAATTCATGCACCTTCTTTATGTTATGACTAAAAAAATTGAATTTTTATTAAAGTAATAATATAAAATTAAAGAAAATACAATAATAGGGGATTATAAAAGTGAATAAAAATGGAATACCATATCAATATTTCAATACATACTAGGGGAAGGTATTGAGTTCTTGAAAACTCCATGAGAGGGCACTCTCGAGAAGCGTTTGCAATAGGAAAGTTATCTACACAGTTCCCTTTACATCATGTATGGATAATATCAATGATGTCAGTAATGAAGGAAATGAAATAAAAGATCAAATAAGTAATTTTACAATGATTAGTAATGATACATTTAACATATTTTAAAATTTTATTTAATTATATTACCACTTAATCTTGGGAAATTAGATTGAAATGACAATGTTTGAGGCTGTTGAGCATGGATTCAGCCTATGTCCTTAGATAATCATCATGTACATAGTTCATACTAAAGGAAAAAATCATTAATATAATATAATTTATAAAAACTCATACCCCACCTCATTCATCCTTGAATACAATATAAATAAATATTGAGTTTGAGGCTGAGGTTTGGGCGGGGGGGGGGGGGGGGGTCCTGGCACACCCAATAACCCTAAGATGAGTAACTGGATGATGTAGAAGGAACAATTCTAGCCATGGAATTTTTGTAAGAAGTCACCTACACCCTAGTTATTTACGAGATATATGAGCTCTGAAATGAGGGACCCATACCTCACCACTAAAAAAGTACCAAATGATAGGGGAACATTTTGATGAGATTTATTTCTAGCTTCCCAGATACACCAAGTTCCCATTACTAACAAAAGGGAATGAGTCTTTCTCTCATGATTATAGTAGAAAATGTAGATAAAGATGATACGAAAGAACTCCTAAATGAAATAAATAGAAATTTTAAAAAAATTTATCACACCAATATCTCTTCATGTCTTTATTACTCACTCACTTTGACAAAAGAGATGCAAGATAGTATCCTCCTTGTAGACCATGCATCAAGTGAATTTAGAGGATAAAAGAACCCCCTACCTCTAACCGCCACATCAGTAGGTAAAACATGAATTCATGTAACCCAAACCAAGATGATGAATTTATATAAAATATCCATACCCCATAGAATATTTCCCCACACATCATTTCCTTGATATAAATTCATAATTATTCTATAAGCCTTGGTAGATAAAACATACAACATAGAACCCGTGAAAATACACATATCTAGGGCATAATCAATCATAATATTGTCAAATATATATTTTAGGTGGGGTAAAATATCACATAATTGAAGGAGGTATAAATCCTAGCTTTTTTGATGGTCATCTATATTGTGAGACATCCTGGATAGGCCAACATCTTGCCCTCCCAGTTTCAATCCCAAAAATTGATGTCCATACTTCCAAAAATCCAGCGTGAGTGGTGTATCAGTACTGGTATGTGGCCTTGGAGATTTTTCTATAAATGATAGGTGTTACCTCTAGGTGAGTTTATGCCCTTTACATATTTTCTAGTGATTAATATTCTCTATATAGAACAACCTTCAATGACCTCCCATTCCATTTTCTCCCAAAGAAAGTGCATCGCCTCACCCAAATTCCTTACAATGATGCCTCCTTTATCCACTGGTTTGGAGATCCTAATTCAAGAAACCCTATTAAATCTTACATATCTATGGAAATACCAAATAAAATATAATAAGTGGTTATCAATGTCTTTGAGTATTTATTTAGGCGCCTTGGGGACTGGGAGGATATGCATAGTGATGGAAGACAAGATATAGTTGATGAGAGTAATACCCCTGCAAATGAAAGGATCCTTATAATGTAAAAGTTATAAAATACCCCTTTGAATTTAATTATTCACTCCCATGATTCATTATGTACCATCATTAAGCTGCTGAAATTATCCTATGATTTTTCGGTGTTAAATTTTTTTATTGTGAAAACCATCACCATTTCCACAAAATGGTATTCACCTATACATACCTATCTTTATTTGATTATGTAATTCCATGTATGTATTCAAAAATAATTAATAGAAAGGCTAAATGTGTTTAAATAAGATTCTATATTGAGTGATATTTGTGGCACACCTATCTATGTACATGATATGAAAGTAATGGGTGCATATATAATTAATAGTGTTCCAATTCATTGGGTAATCTCTTTGAATCAAGGGATATCATGAATGTGATTATCCAATAAAACTAATCCATTATGGAAAATTTTCCACCATGTTATGATGTATCTAGGTTTATCCTTGACCTGTGTTTCGGATGAAATATTTAATGTTGTTTCTAAATTCTCATTTTTCCTTTATGCTATCATGACGTATCATGCCTTATTGTTCAAGATTATGGTTCTCACAAATTTTAGGTTCCATTGAAATTCCTATTGACAATAATTCAATACATTCAATATGTTATAATTTTTTTATTCTCTTACTAGGATTTATATCTCACAAATTTATTTGATATATCCCCAGGCTATCCTATGAATTTATTAGAGGAATGAAATTTTAGAGCATGTTAACGAATTTTTAAATAATATTATTGTATCCATATATCATGTTGATGTTCTATTCACCTAAATTCATAACCACGCTAGGTATCATGATCTTATAAGTTGTAATAGGGGATTTTCTTAATAATAAATCATGAAATAAAGCATAGTAAACATATGTGTTTTCATAGTTAGTATCAGAGAAAAGAATAGTTATTTTTTGAGATTTGGATTATAAAACACTAGGAAAATTGTTATAGATAAGGCTAAACATAATAAAACATCCCTAAATTTTGTAAATTTATAGATTAAGTGGTTTCTAAAAAAATACATCTTTTTTTGGAAATTACTAGTGCATGTGTCTCCGATAAATAGGTACCTAAGGATAATAACTTTGAAAATTGTGTATTGAGCTGGGCACAATCTTGACATAGTGAACAAAAAAAGGACCTGTTTTACACTTTGTTTATCACTCCTAGAGGATATGGTTTTTGAAATCCACATTCCCATTAAAAACCATTATTAAGGGAAAAATTCCAATAATATTTTATGTATTCATTAAAAGATCTTGGATAACATATATTAAAGCCAAGAAATACATAGGTTAAGGAATATAAATTATTTATGAGTTATCCCATTAATGTTTATAGTCTCCCTTTTATGTGTTTTTTAATTTAAAAATTATCATCTTTAATTTTCCCTTTATTATAGTTAATGATTGGAAATAAGAGGAGCTGAGTCAAAAACCAATGTGAAGGGAAATGTGGTGACATCCTACACGAGACACCTAACATGATTGGTGTTCATATAATAAATCATGTGATAATTAAAAAATATATATAGAAAATCATTATTAACAATGAACACATATTTTAATTCCTAATGAAATAAAATAAGAGAAGGATAGTGTCTCAAGGAAGTTAATCTGATAAAGGTGATAATTGAAAGAAAACCCAATTTTTTGTGTGCAAAAAATTTGGACAGAGGCACAATAGGAAATGTCATAGAAGAATTAGGATCTTTTTTAAGTATTAAAAAAATACAATATAAGGTATCTAATTACCATGAAAAAATGAATAATGTGATAGATGGGAATATAGTAAATTCTACGGTACCATATATTGTTATAATTTGAAAATGTGGGGAAGTTTTTCATTATCAAAAACAATTCTATATCCCAAGGGATAATACACATGATGATCCCAAAAAATAAAAAATAATAATGGAAAAATGAAAATCCTAGGCTAAGATGGATCATGATAACTAAAGTATATGTACCCTATACATCAAAGTTGGGTATGTCATGTTGGGTTTCAATTTACTCCACATTAGAATATATTGTATGTCTTCTATGAACATAAATTATTCTCCAAAATTTATATGATCTCATTAGGGAATAACATATATGATATTATTTTATAACGAGTTGAATATTATGGGAATTTACTTCTTGAAAATATTATCATTCTATATTTAGTTTATCTTTTTTTGTTTTCTTAGTTATGGAATGGATTTCCCTTTATAAATTTCACATAATGTTATGAGAGTATAAAATCATCTTTCTTGTAGTGAATTGGCCTCTGATTATATATAATTGATAGAAGGAGGATTAATCTTCATTAGTAACAATATAATAAGAGTGTATATTATTACCTTGTGAGGAACCATTTGTAATTATTGGGGAAAAATACCCCAAGGAAGCATTGAATCATTTTTAGGTTGATTTTGTTTGTTGAGAAAATAGGAGTGTTTATTGACAAAGTGGATTTACATGGTGAGTTATCATGTTCTAGAGATATTTTTGAAAACCTATGTTGAAAAGGAACCACGAAAAGAATATAGTCGATCTGGCGGTGGTACAAAAAAAAAGAGATATAAGGTGGCACTGTTTTCAAGTGTTTGCCAAATTTTTTGGCCTCAAAATCAAAAAATGGGGAAATAGGTTTTTGGAAAAGAATGTTGCATTCAATATTGAAGGTGGGTTTGGAAACATTCATGCAAGGCCTATTTCAGGATCATAACGTCATAAAATGGAAAAGTAATGATGTGTGTGAAATATTTGGAAATCTGTGAAAAGATGAGGTTTCATGGAAGAAACTTTCATTCCCTATGTGATGTCAAATGTGGTTTTGCATGCTCAAGGAGGATCTTGTGTGATATGTCGAATCTTATGTGCAAGGATCGACAATTCCAATAAATAATAGGTAAAACCCCTCATTCAAAGAATATCAACACTTAGAGATAATTCGAGCTCCGGATAACATAATAATTTTAAACAAACATAGTTTCATGAAATATCTTTAGTTTCATGAAAGATAAGTAAGTTGTACGTTATATTTGAGTTATTCATAAGATTGAAGTTGCATTCAAGGGGTGTTTTGTGAAAAAAGTGGAATCAAGCACGTAAGGAATCAATGTTTCATGCAAGATACATTAAGTGTTGCATGAAAGATTTTAGGTTTCCCAGTAATACTTCAGTAATGTTGTATTCACCAGTGGATGAAAGTGGGACGTCAAAAGGGAATCTACATATAGTGGAGGATTATTTCATTAAGAATAATGAAGGGACCTAAATTTCTATAAATTTTGAGTGGATCTTTTGAAGAATAATTGAGCACACTTCATTTGAGAGAGTAATGATTTTTCAAATTGTGATTAGTTATAAACGATGGGGGAAAGAGAGTTCACTTTGAACTTGTAAATAGCAGTTCACGTATTGTGAATTTGGTACGTAATCACATCACTGATGTATACTCAGACCTAGCCTAGTGAGGGTGAACCAAGTAGCATTGTTGCATCTTGTGCGTGCTTTATGATTTTTTCATACACTAAAATGGGAGGAAGAGAAAAGATATTTTTGTCTAACAACTAAACTAGATCAAAAGGGTCAGTTGTATTAATATGTCATACCCTGATTCACCCTACTCTCATGGTATCTAACCTAGTGAACCTAACAATTGGTATCAGAGGTCAAGGTTAATATCGGCGTTTCTATCTCAATAGAGGTCATCAATGAGTAATGAATTCCAATATTTGATGAGAATAATTTTTATCTATGGATGAATCAGATGAAACACTACTTCCAATCATTGGAAATGGACGTGTTCACAAAAGTAATGAGTGGTGTCTTAGATGACATCAATAGTTGAGATTTATCATAAGATGAAAGAAGGGAATTGGACACTGCCTCCACGAAAATAAATTTCTTAGGGGGAGACCAATAAAATTATATCTATACAAAGGTGATGCCATGTAAAACATCACATTCTAGCTGGGAAAAGCTATTTAATATTTATGATGGCAGTTCAAAGGTTAGAGAAAAAAAGTTGCAGGTTCTGTGGAACAAGTATGAAGATCTGAGAATGAACCCAAATGAGTTTGTTGATGCATTAATTGATAGGTTTAATGTTGTATTGGAATATATTAAAGGTCTACGGAATTCATTGCAGATATAAATATTGTGAAGAATATCTTGAGAAAACTTCCACCTCGGTTCAATCTGAATATTTCAATAATTGAAGATAAATATCTAAAATAACTTACACTGGATAACTTGCATAGTACCCTTGTATCATATGAAATGAGAAATGATTATAATGATGATATTGAAAAGGGGAAATCAAATGTGGTGGAATTCAAGGACATAAAGAAGCTCAATATTGAAGATTATTTAGAAGAAGAAGAGACATATGAAGTGATGTCATTCCTTTCTTCAAATTTTCAAAGAGGAAAAGAAATGTTAAAGGGGAAACATCCACTTTCTTGATTTAGAAGAGGAATGGTTGGCCATCTTGTAGAATGTTTTCCCAATATGTTATACGAAGATGATGAGGATTAAGTTAAAATCCTTATAAAGAAGATTTTTTGATTATGTGAAAGGAAAGAAAAAATATAAGAGAAATTTATTGAAGAAAAAGAATCTTCCTTCACAAGAATTTAATAGTTAAGATGAATTAGAGGTTGAAAAGGTTTAAGAGAAAGAGAACTATAAAGATGGTGGATAAAATGCTATAGTGGTAGTTATCGGTAGCACTCAGGATAAAGAAGAAACTGGCGTTGATAAAGAATAATCTAAAGGAAGAGTTGATATGAGAGTTGAATTAGAATCTTCTCTAGAGAAGATAGATGTTCGGAGATCCAAAATGAAGAAATTCAAAAAAGTTTTTCATGATGAAAAACTCTACATGTAGTAGTAGGATGAAGAAAAGTCTAAGTTAATGGATGAAAATGAGATTCTCAATTCTTCATTGCCAGTGGACTCAGAAATAGTTAGTGGGCATAGAATCAAGGTTAAAGAACATAGAAGGGATATTTATGGTTTAAATACCATAGTTAAAGATCAAATCAAAAAAATTAATAAACTTAATGAATAAGTTATCGGTCTATGATGAAATGTTAAGGATCAAGAAAAAATCTAGACCCCCCAATGTGACAATGGGAAAGAAGATCATGAAAAATATAGAAAATTTGGAAGTAGAGCATGGAGGTCCAGTAGAATGAAAGAAATAGTCAAATCTAAGTGATACGGTCTGTGTGAGGCTTTATAAAAAAACAGAAATAGTCATGGTTGAAGTCAATCCATAAAAACCCACTACGAGATTGAAATTTTATTTTGGTACTAAGTAGAATCAGAATATTTATAGATCCTATGGGACAGACAATGGTGTTTATGTGACAGAGAGAAATGTACCTCAGATCATGTTATATTATTGCGGAAAGATGGGAGACTCACAAAATGTGTTTCCTATAGCTAGAAGATACCGAAGGGAACAAGAACAACTGTGGAGACCAAACAGATATTAGTAAAATTTAACATATTTCGAGTGGAATTGTTTTTTGTGTATATGGTTTGGGATAATGTCTAGATACTATATGTCGACCATGCAGAGGAATGTGCCAAAGAAGAATCAAAGTTTTCACAAATAAAAAATCTTGAAATCAACATGGGAGATGAAAATAATAAATTTATTTTACTCTATAAAGGATGAATCTGGTGTATCATATTCTTAATAATACCAAGGTCATCGTTCTATACTGAGTATGAAGTCAAAAACTTTGATCAAGAAGGAGAGAAATGAGAAGGCAATGGTAGCCGAAATTTCCCTTTAATCGTCAGATTGTTCTGGTGTATGAATCCTTAACATTGGTTGGACATCTCATATGAAAGGTAATAAGGATCATTTCATAGGCATAAATTATGAAAAATAATGATTTTTAAAGTTTGGAAACAATAATGGCCTCAATATAATTGGCTCAGGAAAGACTAGGTTTGGGGGAAAATAAATGAGACGGGCTGATGTCTTGGTAGTTGGAGGTCTCAATCACATCTTTCTTAGTGTTAGTCAACTATGTGACTCAGGGAATTATATAAAATTTACTAATAAGATATGTTTCATAAATGTAATATATGGTTTATTTTTCCTATAGGGAAAAATAATGAAGGTCAATTTATACCATTTATGTGGGGAAGAAGATATGTGTTTTTTATCCAGAGAGGAAGAAAACAAGTTGTCGCATAACTGAC
This sequence comes from Viscum album, assembly GCA_963277665.1. NCBI lineage: Eukaryota > Viridiplantae > Streptophyta > Magnoliopsida > Santalales > Viscaceae > Viscum > Viscum album. Next base: position 378,529,296 of record OY728132.1, read on the forward strand.
TTGGTCATCTATGCTAACCATCACTAGAAGATTTGGTAAAGTGTGATGTTGGAAAGGATATCTCTAAGATATCATGTGATTATACTCATATATGGGATTCATGTCAACAAGGGATGATAATCATAAATACATATAAGGAAAAGGAATAGAAGACAATAAGAGTGCTTGACTTGGTTCATGCTGATTTATGTGGACCTATCTCACCAAGTACCATTAACAGAAAGAGATATTATGTTCTTTTTATTAATGAATATAGATTAATGGGATGGGAATTTTTAGTTTCCCACAAGTATGATGTGTTCGGTTTCATAAAGTAGTACCAGAGGGAATCCAAAAGCATGTTTAGGAAGAATATCATGGGGTTTTTTTATGGACAATGGCACATGATTCAAAAATAGTTAAGTGGAAAACTATCTCTAGAAACACAGGATAAGGAATCAAGTTTCTTTAGTGATAACTCCCCATAATAATGTAGTGGCTGAAATAAGAAATCATATCATCAACAACATGGCCAGAACAATGATTATTGAAAAAGACCTAGCATAGAAATTATGGATGTAAGCAGTTTTGACATGAGACAACATTTCTAACATGGATATGTTGTATTTGAAGTAAGGAAAGACTCTATATGATATGTGCTATGGAATGAATCCAATATTTAAATACTTTTAAATCTTGGGAAGTAAGTTATTTATTTTCCAAAAAGAAAAACAAAGGAAATTCAAGTCAAGTGGAGATGAGGGGATATTCTTTAGTCACTCAGGAAAAATCAAAGAATATAAATTATTTAACAAGATTCCAAGAAAAGTAGTTGAGATCAATGATGTTACTATAGTAGATAATGATGAGAATATTCAAAAACACCATGATCACTTTTCTGATGAAATTAATGAGGTGGCCAACAATACAGTGGGAGTAGTGGGGGAAGATACTGATTTATAAGAAGATACTAGAGAAAAGAAAAAATATGTTAAGTCTGTATATATAAAGAATCCAAAGAATCGAGCTAAAATTGAATGGATAAATATCATTGGTGATAAGACATCGCCTGTTCAAAAAAGAAGAATGAAGTCATTACATCAGGCATCTTTCTTATCTTAGGTAGATCCATTTTTTTTCTAATGCAGCTGATGATGAAAGCTGGGTTCAGGATTTAAATGAAGAGTTGGACTAGATTGAGAAGAATTAGATGTGGGATATTTTTTCGAAGCCAATAGATAAAAATTTCATTGGGAATAAATGGGTCTTTCACCACAAGATGAATGAAGATGGTACAATCATTTAAAAAAATGAATTATTAGTGTGAAAAGTTTACTCCTAGATAGAGGGTATCGATGTCGATGAAACATTTTTACCTATTGCAATCCTAGAGACAATCAGATTGTTCTAGGCCATTTCCATGAAACAGAAGTTCAAAGTGTTCTAGATGGACATAAAATATGAATTTTTAAATGGGATTCTGGAAGAAGAATTTTATATTTAGAATCCATATGGTTCTCTCATTCATGAAGATGAGAAAAAAGTTTTTCGGTTGAAGAAATCACTATAAGGTCTGTAACAAGCACCAAGAGCATGGTATTCGAGACTTGATTATTATTTGACGAAGTTTATATTTCAACATGGTGGAGTTTATTACAATCTCTATTTCAAAAACTACAATAATCGAAGGATGATGTTTCTGGTTTATGTCGATAACATAATATTTGGTGGATCAAATGATGTTCAGTGTAGACAGTTTTATAAATTCATAGAAAGTGAGTTCGATATGTAAATGATGGGAAAGATAATGTTTTTCCTTGGTTTACAGGTGACACAAGGATGTAATGGAAAATTAATTTCTCAATAAAAATATTCCAAGGAGGTTATAATATGATTTGGAAGGGAAAATTCCAAGGTGATGAAAGCTCTAGTTTCTACACAGATGGAGATTTCAAAAGATAATGATGGAAAGGAAATTAATATCACATAATATTGGAAAATTAGTGGAAGATTACTGTACTTGATATAAAAAATACCTCATATTATATTTTCTACATGCCAAGAATTGAGTTATTAGATAAAGCCCAAGGAAAGCAACATGATTTCATTAAAAATAATTCTTTAATATATTAATGGAACCATGTAGTTTGACTTGATTTATAATGGAAAATCTTATCTAGAGTTATTTGGATACATAGATGCAGATTGGCCAGGTTCATCAGACGATAAGAAATCAATGTCAAGATATTCTTTTTATCCTGGTGTATTGTGTATTTTTTTTGGAAAGAAAAAGGATTTCATTTCATTAAGAAGAAAAAAAGATGAGTATATTTACGCCACTCAATAATTCACACAATTGTTATGGATGAAACATTATCTTAATGATATGGGATTTGAAGTGAATCCTTAAATTAGAATCTAGTGTGATAATTATAGTGAAATCAATCTTAGAAAAAATCTAGTTCATCACTCAAGGACAAATTACATTGAGATCAAATATCACTTTATCATGGAGAAGGTGGAGCAAGGGATTGTGATGTTCAAGTATATGCCTACAATGTTACAAGTTGTGGAAATTATGAAAATGGACTTAACAAAATAATAATTTTAGAGGCATAGACTTGCTCTGGTAGTTCAATAGACTCACAACACTAGAAAAAGTGTGGATGTGTTCTCCCCCTCTCCTTGAGTTATGGCGTGTCTTCCCCTAATGTGTCAATCTATGTTCCTTAATCTATTAAATACCAAAAAGGAGTGACCTTTGAGTTAATTTCCCAAGGGGGAGAAATGGTACTATTCAATGGGGAGAAAATTTCTCTCTCAAGTCATAGGGAGAAGCTAGAAGGTAGGGAAGCAAGATATAGGGATTTAAGAATGACAGTTGGGGAAATTGATAGGGGGAGAAACATGATTAGAGTATGTGTTTATTCATTGTTCAAAGTGATCAGACAAAGTTTATCTTAGAGATCATAAGAACCAAAAAAGTGAAGGAGTTTTAGACCTGATGATGCTAGTAGTGATAGGTCAAAGATGATATATCATGACAGCTGAGGTTTGTGATGAAATCAGTTGATTGGTTTCAAGAATTTGTGTCAGGAATGAAGAGATTTATTGATGAAATTTCCATTATACTATTATTTCTCAAGCCGAGCATTACTCAAGTGGGTTTAGAGTATTCTTTGAGTGAATCCTTGATCTCTATCAGTATAACATTAAGATAATGGTGGAAAAATATGAATGGAACTATAAAGTGTTATAATTTTATGAAAGAGTTGTCAACAAACCAAAAGGGGGGATTGTTGGGAAAAATCCCTCAAGGAATCATTAATGATTTTTTTTCATGATTGTGTTTTTTGATAAAGAGGGAGTTTTTTTGACAAATAGGGTTTTCATATTGATTCTTCACGTTCTAGATATATTTTTTTAAAACCAATAGAGAAAAAGAAACATGGAAAAGAAATGGTCGATCTGGTGGTGGTAAAAAAAGAACAGATATATGATGGCTCTGTTTTCTAGTGTTTTCCAAATTTTGGACCACAAAATTGGAAAATGGGGAAACATGTTTTTGGAAAAGGAAGTTGTTTGAAAGATTGAAGGTTTTTTGTATATTTTCATGAAAGGGATGTTTCTATATTAGAACATCGAGAAATGGAAAAGGAATGATGTGCGCAAAAGAGTTTTAAATGTGCGTGAATGATGGGGTTTCATGAAAGAAAATTTTGTTCATAATGTGATGTCAAATGGGGTGTTTGGGCTCAAGGAGTTTCTTGCATGAAAATTATAATATTCTCTGTAGGGATTGACAATGCCTATAAATAAGAGGTGACACCCTCATTCGAAGGATCTCAACACTTAGATAGGATATGAGCTCCATATTGGGTAATAATTTTTAGTAAATGTAGTTGCGTGAAATATTTTCAATTGCACGAGAGATAAGGAAGTTGCGCATAAGATTTTAGTTGCGCAATAAGATTAAAGTTGTGTGCAAGGGTTGTTTCCCAAAAAAAGTATAATCTTGCATGCAAGCCATTAAAGATGCACACAATAAGCAGTATTTTTTGCGTGAACGATTTGAGGTTTCCTAGTAATACTGTGGTAATGTAGTTTTCATCAGTGGATGAATGTAGGATATCAATAGAGAATCTACATACAGGGGAGGATTCATTTATTTGGAATAATGAAGGGACCTACAATTCTATAAACTGTGAGTGGATCTTTTGAAGAATTAGCGAGCACGCTTCAGTTGATAGAGAAATGAGTATTCAAATTGTGATTGGTTGTAAACCAAGAGGGAAAGTGATTCCACTTAGAACTTGTGAGTAGTAGTGCAATTATAGTGAATTTGGTACATCGACACATTACTGATGTATACTCCTTAGACCCAGCCCCGTGAGGGTGAACCAAGTAAAATTACTGCATCTTGTGGATGCTTTATGATTTTTTCATACTCTGTATTGGGAAGGAGAGAGAAGAGAGTTTTTTCTAACAATGAAATAAGATCCAAAGGGGCCGTTGTTTTAATCTGTCATACCCCGATTAACCCACCACTTAGGGTATATATCCTATTTCACCTAAAAATTAGTATTAGAGGGAATGATTAATATTAATGTTTCTCTCTCAATGGAGTTCATCAATCACAAAATAATTCCGATCTTTGAAGTGAATAATTTTCAGCTATGGATGAATCAGATTCTACACTACTTCCGATCATTGGAAATAGATGTGTTCATTGAAGCAATGAATGATGTCTCAACCAACATCAATAATTGAGCTTTATCACAATATTAAAGAATGGAATTGGACACTAACACAAATATAATTAGTGACTTTTTGGGATCTATATCCAATTCTATATATAAAAAGGTGATGTCATGTAAAAAATCACATTCTATGTGGGAAAAGATATTGAATATTGATGATGGGAGTTCAAAGGTCATAGAGGAAAAGATGCAGGTTCTGTAGAACAACTATGAAGATCTGATAATGTACCCCAATGAGTTTATTGATGCATTAATTTATAGGGTTAATGTTGTAGTGGAAGACATGAGAGGCTTTAGAGAGGCCATTGAAGATATAAATATTGTGAATCGTATCTTGAGGAAACCTCTACCTTGGTTAAATCCTAAATATTCAGTATTAGAAGATAATGATTTGAAAGAGATGACACTCGATTACTTACATAGTACTTTTGTAGAAAATGAAATGCAAAATAATGATAACTACACTATAGAAAAGGTAGAATCTAAATAGGTGACATTCTTGGACATGAATAAGCTCAATATTGAAGATTCCCAGAAAGAAGATGTGACATACAAGGTGATTTCATTTATTTCTTCAAATCATTAAAGAGTAAAAGGAATGCTCAAGGGGGAAACTTTCAATTTCTTCATTTATATGTATAAAGGTTGGCCATCTTGTAACAAGGTGCCCCAAGAAGTTCCAAGAAGATGATGAGGAAGAAGTTAAAATCCTTATAAAGAAGCCTTTAGCCTATGTGAATGGAAATAAAAATTTTAAGATAAATTTATTCAAGAAAAAGAATCTTCTTTCATAATAATGTGACTGTTCAGATGATTCAGAGGTTGAAAAGGTTGAAGAGATATAGAACCATAAAGACGGTGGAGAAAACTCTATGGTGACAGTTGTTGGTAGCACTCAAGAAAAACGAGAAACAAACATTGACGAAGAATAAGATGAAGGAAGAGTTGATATGAAGGTTGAATTAGAATAATATCTTGAGGAGATAGATGTTTGGAGAGAAGAAACAATGAAATACAAAAAATTGGTTCATGACACCAAACACTACATGCTCCAGCAGGATGAAGAGAATTCTGAGTTAATGGAAGAATTTGAGAATCTCAAGTCTTCATTTCCAGTGGAATCAGAAATAGTTAGTGAGAACATAATCAAGGTTGAAGATCAAAGATGTTAGATTGATGGGTTGAATATGACAATGAAGGATCAAATCAAACAAATTAATGAGCTTGAAGAAGAAGTCCCCAGTCTACAATGAAAAGTTAAGGATCAAGAAAAACACTTGACCCCCCAATGTGACATTGGGAAAGAAGACCATTCATAAGATGGGAATGTTTGATGTGGAGAACAGAGGTCTAAAAAATGAAATAAATAGTCAAATCTAAGTGATAAGGCTGTTATGAGGCTTGATCAAAAAATAGAAAGTAGTTATGGTTGAAGTCAGACTGCAAGCACCCGTTATGAGATTGAAAGTTGATTTGGGTACGAAGAAAAATAAGAATATTTAGAGAACCCAAGGGACAAAAATTGGTGTTGAAGTGACACATAGAAATGTACCAAACATCTAGTGCTATTGTTGTGGAATGATGGGACACTCACAAATTGTGTCTTCCATAGCTAAAAGATATTCAAGGGTGCAAGAACAATAGTGGAGACCAAACAGAGCTCAGTATAATAGAACATATTTCGAGGGAAATTGTTTTTTTTGTGGAGGATTTGAGAACATGGGAATATAATATACATCAACCATGTAGAGGAATGTTCCAAAGCAGAATCAAAATGGTCACATGTTGAAAATCAGGAAATCATAAATTGATATGAAAACATAAAATTGATTTGTAGCTTTACAGGATGAAGATGGTTCATCATATTCTAAATAATACAATGTTCATTATATTATACCAAGTATGAAGTCAAATAATTTGATCAAGAAGAAGAGAGATGAGAAGGCAGTGGTAGAAGAAATTGCCCTTAAAGCGTCAGATCACTCTTGTGTATGGATCCTTGATAGAGGTATCCCATCCCATATGATAGGGAATAAGGATCTTGTCATAGGTATAAAGTATGACAAAGAACAACTTTTCATGTTTGAAAATGAAAATGTCATGAAGATAATTGGCTCGAGAAAGGCTAGGTTTGGGGGAAAAGAAATGAGGCAGGCTGATGTCTTGGTAGTACAAGGTCTCAATCACAACATGTTTAGTGTTAGTCAACTCTGTGACTAAGGGAATTCTATATGATTTAATAAGAATATGTGTGTCATCAATGGAAGATATGGTGTAGTTTTTCTATAGGGAAAAAGAATTATGGGAAATCTATTCATTTTATGTGGGAAAGAAGATAGGTGTTTTTTTGAAGAGAGGAAGAAAAAATGTTTTGGCATAAAAGACTTGGTCATTTATGCCAACCATCCCTAGAAGATTTTCTAAAGTGTGATTCTATTGTGGATCTCCTTATTCTATCATGTGATCACAATAATATATGTGATTCATGCCAACAAGGGAAGATAATCAGAAAGAAATTTAATGAGAAATAATAGAAGACAACAAGAGTCCTTGAGTTGGTGCATGCTGATGTATGTACACCTATCTCGCCAAGAAAAATTGACAAAAAGAGATATTATGTTCTGATCATTGATTATTATTGAAGAATAGAATGTCTATTTTTCATTTCCCACAAGTATAATGAGTTTAGTTGCATAAAGCTGTATCAGAGGTTATCCAAAAGGATTATTGGGATGAAAATATTGAGGTTTTGTATGAAAAATGGTAAAGAATTCAAAATATGTCAAGTGGAAAACTATTTCGAGAAACAGAGGATGAGTCATCAAGGTTCATTAGTGAGAACTTCCCAATATAATGGATTTTTTGAAAGAAGAAATACAATCATAAATAACATGGCCATAACATTTCTTATTGTTAAATACCTACCAAATAAATTATGGAAGGAAGTAGTTTTGTCATTGGTCTACATTTCTAACAGGGCTCATTGTGTCCGAAGGAAGGAAAGGATCCATATGAGATGTGGTATGGAAATAATGAAAGAGTGAAATACTTTAGAATATTTGGAAGTAAGTGATATATTATCAACAAAGATAAAAAACAAGAAATTTGAGTCACGTGGAGATGAGGGGATATTTCTTTGGCTACTCAGGAAAAAGAAAATCATATAAATTCGTTTAAAAAGAGGATGGGAAAAGTAGTTGAGATCAATAATGTCATTATAGTGGAGAATGAAGAAAATATTCAATAATATAGTGAACCATTTATATATGAATGCGATGAGGAGGCAAGAAACACAATAGAAGCATAAGTGGAAGATGTCGATTCATAAGAAGATATTGACGACGACAAAAAAGATGTCAAGTATGTATCTGCAAAGAAGCCAAAGATTTGAGATGAAGTTGACAGGAAAAATATTATTGATGATAAAACATCACTTGATCAAAAAAGAATAATGAAGTTATTACAACATGTATCATTATTATCTCAGGCAGAGTTGAAATATTTTTCCGATGCTGCTGAAGATAAAAACTGGATCCAGGATATGAATGTAGTGCTAGTCCAGCTTGAGAAGAATCAGACCAGGGAGATTGTTTCAAGGCCAACAGATAAAAATTTCATTAGGACTAAATTGGTATTTCAAAAAATATGAACAAAGATGTCACAATGATTCTAAAAAAGCACAATTAGTGTGAAAAAGTTACTCCCAAATAGAGGGTATCGATGTCGATGAAACATTCGCACCTGTTGAAAGGTTGGAGACAATCAGATTATTGTTGGCCATTTCCATGAAACATAAGTTCAAAGTGTTCATGATGGACATTAAATATTCATTTTTGAATGGGGTTCTAGAATAAGAAGTGTATATTGAGCAGCTATATGGTTTTCTCATTCATGATGATGAGAAAAAAGTTTTCCGATTGAAGAAAGCACTATATGGGTAGAAACAAGAACCAAAATCCTGGTATTAGATACTTGATGAATATTTTGAGAAGTTAGGATTTAAATTTGGGGGAGTTGATTAAAATATATATTTCAACAACATCAGTAATAAAATGACGATGGTGATGGTTTATGTTTATGGCATAATATTTTTTGGATCAGATGAATCTCAATGCAGATAGTTTTCAAAATTCATGAAAAGTGAGTTTGAAATGTCAATGATTAGTGAGATGATGTTTTTATTTGATTTACAGATGACACAGCGAAGGAATATAACTTTAATTTTTTGATACAAATATTCTAAGGAGGTTCTGAGAGTATTTGGATTGTAATATTTCAAGGTGATGAAAACTCCAGTTGCTACCTAGAAGAAAATTTCAATGTAAAGGTAGTTAATATCATAGAATAAAGGAAAATAATTGGTAGATTACTATAAATGATAGAGAAAAGACCTAATTTTGGATTTTCCACATGACAAGAAGGAATGTATTAGAGAAAACCCATGGAAATCGACATGGTTACAGTAAAAAAGACTAATTCAGTATATCAAGGGAACAATGGACACAGACTTGATGTATAATGAAAAATCTCATCCAGAGTTTTTGGGATACATAGATGCAAATTGGGATGGTTCTGCAGATGATAGGAAATCAATTTCATGAGGTTTATTTTATCTTTGTGGATTGTGTAATTCTTGGCAGAGCATGAAAAAGGATTGCATCTCATTAAGCATCGTAGAAGCTATGTATATTACCTCCACTCAAGCATTCACATAGTTGTTATGGATGAAATAGTATATTGATGATATGGTAGTTGAAGTGAAGTCTCCAATCATAATATTGTGTGACAATTTGAGTGAATTCAATCTTAGAAAAATCTCGGTTCATCACTCAAGGACAAAGCACATTGAGATCAAATATCACTTTATTAAGGAGAAGGCGGAGAAAGGGATTTTAAAGTTGATGTATGTGCCTACAGAGTTACAGGTTTTAGACATTATTACAAAGGACATACCCAAATAATCATTTGAGATTCATCGGCTGCCATTGGAAGTTTATTCGACTCCCCACACTAGAAAAAGTGTGGACAGGGGCTCCCCCTCTCCTTGAGGTATGGTGTGTTTTCCCTAATCTGTTTATCTGTGTTTCTTACTCTATTTAAGACCACAAAGGAGTTACATTCAGGTTAATTTACAAAGGGGGAAAAATTGTGACTATTCAAGGGAGATAAAATGTCTCTGTCGAGGCATAGGGATAATTTGGAATGTGAAGCAACAAGATAGGGGGAGTTAAGCATGACAGTTGGAGAAGTTGATTGGGGGGGAACATGATGAGGGTATGTGTTTCTTTGGTGTTCGAAGTGATCATCCAGAGCATAGCCTGGACAACATAAGAACTAGAGAAGTGAAGGAGGGTTTTTAAATATGATGATTCTAGCAATGATTGGTCAATGAATATGTATCTGGATATATGAGATTTGTGATTACAGAATTTTAGTTGTTTCAAGAATTTGTGTCAGGAATGAAGAGATTCATTGATGAACATTCAATCATACAATTTTTTCTCATGACGAGAATTGCTCATGTGGGATTAGAGTACGTGTTAAATGAATCCTTGATTTCTATCTAAATCGCATGAAGATAATGGTAGAAGAATATGTATGGAAATATAATGATTTATCATTTTATTAATGAGCTTTCAACACACCCAAAGGGGGTATTTTTGGGAAAAAAATCTCTCATAGAATCATTGATGAATTTTATGATTGATTGTGTTTGTTGAAAAAATGGCAGTGTTTGTTGAGAAAGAGGGTTTATATGGTGAGTATTTGAGTTCCAAAGATATTGTTGACAACCTATGTTGAAAAAGAACCATGGAAAAGAAATGGTCGATCTGGTGGTGGAACAAGAAGAATAGATATATGATTGATTCATTTTCCAGTGTATTCCAAAATTTTGAGCCTCAAAATCAGAAAATGGGGAAGCATGTTTTTTTCAAATGATGTTGCATGAAAGATTGAAGGTGACCTGGAAACTTGCGTGTAATGCATGTTTCAAGATTTGAACATCAAAAAATAGAATGGCATGTTGTGCGTGAAATATTTGGAAATGTGCGTGAAAGATGTGGTCGCACGAAAGAAACATGTATTCCCAATGCAACGCCAAATGGGTTGTGTGTGTTCAAGGAGGATCTTGCGTGACATGTTGAATCTTTTGTGCAGGGGTCAACAAAGCCTATAAATAAGAGGTGACCCCCCTCATTTGAAGAAGCTCAATAGTTCGAGAGAATCTGAGTTATGGATCTGGTAATAATTTTAATGAAATAGAGTTTCACGAACGATTATCAGTTGCATGAAAGCTAATGAATTTGTGCATAACATTTGAGTTTCACATAAGTTTAAAGTTATTTCTAGGGGTGTTTTACGGTAAAAGTAGAATCTTGTGTACAAGGCATTAATGTTGCGCACAAGACGCAATATGTGATTTAAAAAATATTGGAGGTTGCCTAGTAATACAATATTAATTTTCTATTCATCTATCGATGAAAGTGGGACAACAGTATAAAATCTACATACAATAGAAGATGCATTCATTAGAGATAATTAAGGGACCAACAAGTCTATAAACTCTAAGTGGATCTTTTGAAGAAGAAGTGAGCACACTTCAGTTGAGAGAGTAGTGAGTTTTTAAATTCTGATTGGTTTTAAAGGAGGAGGGAATGTGATTCTACTCCAAACTTGTAAATCGCAGTGTGCTTATAGTTAATTTGGTACATTGAAACATCACATATATATAATCCTTGGACCTAGCCCAGTGATGGTGAACCAATTAAAATTGTTGTTTCATGTGCATGCTTTATGATTTGTTCATACTCTACATTGGGTAAAAGAGAGAAGAGAGTTTTTTCTAGCAATGAAACTAGAGTAATAGGAGAAGTTGTTTTAATTTTCGTACCCTGATTTACCCCCCTCCCAGCACATCCATCCTTGTGAACCTAATAGTAGTATAAATGATTGATATTTTAGGTAATATCATCCTTGAAGACATTCCCCTTTTGTGGGAATAAACAGATGTGTTTCTTGAATTTTTGTTGTTGTCCTCCTAGATGAGAGTTAAAATTTAAAATTGATATTATACCCAGGGGATTCCCAATATCAAAGAATCCATATAGAATTCCTAATATTAAACATAAAAATATAAAGAAGAATCTATATGAGAATCTGGATAAGGGGTTAATATACCTATGTGGTTTGCTATGGGGTGAACCAGTCCTCTTTTTCAAGAAGAAGGACAGGTCAATTAAAATCTACATTTATTATCATGGGATCAAAAAGATCAGGATAAATTATAATTACCCCCTTCCATTGATTGATAACTTGTTTGATCATCTACATGGAACCAAATATTTCTCTGAGATCAATATTTTCTCAAGATATTATCATATTAAAGTTAATTCGGAGGATATCCTCAAAAATACTTTTTGTACATGGTATGATCCATATGAGTTAATAGTGATTCCATTTGTACTCACCAATACTCAATTAATCTTAAAGGATTGGATTAATAAACCTTTATGGATTACCATGAAAATATTTTGATTGTCATTGTTGATGATCTTCTAATATATCCTAAAATAATTGAGGCACATGATGATCATTTGAATATTGTACTAAGGAACATACAGAATAAAATGATTTATGAAACATATAGTAAATGTGAGTTATAGTTGGTCAATGTAACATTATTGTGGAATTTCATCACTATAAAAGGGTTATATGTAGATTCTAAAAAAATAGAGACACATGAAGGGTGTCCTAGAGAAATATATATAAAAGAAATAAGTTGTCTCTATGGTTTATATGGGTATTATTATCAATTTGTTAGAAAAATATCATGATTTTCAAGCCCCCTATAAAATTTTACTTTGATACGAGTCATGTTTTTTTGAAATGATGAATGTGAGGAATGGTTTAAAGAGTTAAAGAAGAGGCTAATCAATGAACCCATATTCATACTATCCACCAGCTGGGAAGGATTTTTGATCTACAATGATGCATCTAAAATGTGCATAGGTTGTGTACTCCTGAAAAATTAATAAGTGATATCTTATTCCCCCAATAAATATTGATATATGTGTTGAGATACCGAAATCATGATTTATAATGGGATGTAGTGATATTAGCGTTAAAGATTTAGTTATATTATATTTATAGAGAGAAGTGTATTATATATATAGAGAGTTTAAGAGACTCATGTATATAATCAAACAAAAGGATCCAAATATGAACCAATGGAGGTGGTTTGATATGATCATGGATTATGATTGTTAAATCCATTACCATTCATGGATGATGTTTTTTGAGATTCTTTGAGGAGAATGGATCCAAAAACACTATCCCTAATGTGGATTTAAAGGGAACCAATCTTCATGTAGATGAAATGGATTGATATGGGAATAATAAACGGTTTATCATCCTACAATACTGAAATAACCTCTCAACCCTCCATCCTTGAGTGGATCAAGGAGGCTCAGAAAGATGATGAGATGATATATAATATGGTAGAGAATATTCTGATGATCAACTTTGCTGAAGATGAAGTTATTAGCCATGGATCTTGGATATGAGTCCCTTCGAAACTATAACTCAAGATTAAACTTATAGATAATGGTCATGGATCATCCTTATCAATTCATCCAGGAATAACTAGTATGTATAGAGATTTAAAGAATAATTTATGGTGTTATAACATGAAGAGAGATATTACAGAGTTCTTATCTTGATGCTTGGTATGTCAAAAAGTCAAGGAGGAATGATAAAAGTTTAAGGTTATCATTAATCCAATTCAAAATATAGTGTGGAAATGGTAAAAAATATCTATGTATTTCATTATTTGACTCTCAAGGATACCTAAAGGCAGTAAATACATCTAGTTGATAGTTAATTTCCTTATAAAGTTAGTGAATTTCTAAGTACAAAGGAATATTTTTTTCTCAACCAACTCTAAAATATATTTATAAGGTAAGTGGTGAGATCACATTGAGTGCCCCATTATATTATATCTGATCAAGATATGAGGTTTACCTTGAAGTCCTAGATATTCCTATTGTAATCATTGAACATAGATTTGAGTTTTTGTAATACATACCACACTTAGATGGATGGTCAGTTTGTAAGGACTACTCAAACTCTCTATGATATGATGAGATAATATTCAATGGAGTTCCAAAGATGTTGGAATCAACATCTTCCTCTAGTGGAGTTTTCATATAACAATAGTTTCATTATATCATTCAAATGGTACCTTATGAGGATCTTTATGGGAAGAGGATTCAGACTCTAACTTGTAGGGATGAAGTTGTAGATAAAAAGAATATGGGAGATGAACTTATCTATGAGATGAAAGAAAAGGTTCAAACCATTCAACATCACATGAAATATGCACAAATTCAATAGAAAATAAATGTACACAGTCCCTAGAATGATATATATTTTGAGGTTCTGGACATTTTTTTTGTATATCACTATGGAAAAAGGAATGAGGTTTGGTATGAAGTAAAATCATAGTACAAGATACATCAACCACTTTGAGATCCTCAATCACATCATAGTTGAGACATATCGACTAACACTCTCACCTAACATATCACAGGTACATGATGTGTTCTGTGTATCTCTATTGAAAAAGTTAATATCATACCCCTCACATTCAATAAATAAAAAGGTGGTGGAAGTAGAGAAATATCTTTTATACAAGGACGAACAAGTGAATAACTTATATCGTTTAGAGAACTTTCTTTGAGAAAAGACAACTCACCTGGTCAAAGGGTTATGGAGGAACCAAAAATTTGAGGAAGTGACATGGGAACTAAATGAGGCAATGAAATATAAGTATTCTCATCTAATTTAGTGTATAGAATGAAAATTTTGAGGGAGAAATTTCTGATGTGGGGAATAATGTAACAACCTGAAAATTTATAAATTAAATTCCATTTTAAATAAGTAATTTCCTTATATACGTAAAGAAAAGATAGAATATATAAGAACTAATTTAGGTATATTGGATCATTGTATTTTTTTTACTATCATATTAAAAAGGAATTGAACCATCATAACCATGGATATTATTGTCTTTGAACAGTGATCATATGATTTGTATATATTAAGGGTTATGATATGGTCCTACTGACACAGGAAAAAGAAGTGATGGCCTTGACCAGTAGGATCATACCCAATGAATCCCATTTATATGAGATTCAAAGTGATATATAATCACAAGGATATTCTAATTATCAATCCTAATCTAAGATTCAACAAATAAATAATGATAAAAATAATTTACAGGAGAAGTCTAATCACATTGATATCACGATCCAAACAATGTTCGCTGAACCACCCCATGAGAATCTCACCATCACGCACCTTACCATTAGGGTGTTTACTGGAATAATAAGGGGCTATTTATCTTGACTATAATAGCATTAATATGTAAATTTTCTATCAAATAAATCAATTATTATAGTTATATCTTATTATTTTTACTTTTTAAATAAAAATGTAATGAGTTTGATAGAAATTAGATATTAAAATGAAAAAAAATTGAATTTTAATTTTTCGATAATATTGAATTTTTATTAAGGAATTCCATTTGATTATTTCATGAATTAAAAAATATTTTTATAAATTTATTATTTTTTAATAATATATTTTAATTATTGGTGGCAATATAATTTTATGAAGTGAAAGTTCAATTTTTATACAGGTCACAAAATAGTTATTGTAAAAAAAGAATTATTTTTCAATAAAAAATTATTTTAATTTTTACGTTTAGTTACTAATATTAAGAGTATTTTTTTATAAAATAAATCTTATTTTTGATATATTCATGTCAAAATTATCTAATATTAAAATTTTCATAATTTTTAGATATAGTCGATTTTTTTAGTAAAAATTAAATACTATATAAATAAATTTTATGTATAAAGACATCATAATGACCCATAAGTGATGTAATATTTTCCATAAAAGGTATAAAAGACCAAATCTATATTTCACCTTTAAAATAATTTGTTTTGAGGTTATTTTTGTAAATTTTATAATTTAAGAACTCTGAATTTTTTGAGGTACAAACCCCTAAAATTTATATCTAATTCATCGGGTTTGACCTAATATGGTTACCATGTAAGGATATGGAATAAAGGAGGGTGTTTAGGGAATGTTTAGAGTCTAAAATCCCAGCCCGTGGAATAGAAAACTAGGACATAAAGTTACTAGAAACCATGCTTCTTGGATTGTACAGTTGATCCTAATTAGGTGGGGCATTTGAGTGGGCAATAGTGGGATGCACAGTTTTCCCTAACCCTATGTCCCGGGGTGAACACCCATAAATATGTTCTACAAATTTTAGTATAGTTGAATCACTTGGTTTGTAAATAATTTCCTCAATACCATTCTTGAACCATGCAAGTCCTCTCTTGGGATAGTGGGATAAGCATAGTTGGTGCATGGGTTGGCCAACCATGTTTCCAAACTATACAAACCCTTATTGTTAGGTGAAATTACATTATTTCAATTAATTCATATAACTTTTACTGCCACAAACCATCCCCCAGGGACATTCCGTGACTACCCCAAGCCATCCTTCCATAGGACAGGGGCTGGCGACATGCACTGAAAGGTGTATTCCCTAAAATGGGAAGGAATTGCCTTTAAAACTGTACAAACAAATGGTTCGAGAACTCAAAAAGGAAAAATTGTGAAGTAAAATATTGGGGTAAAAGTGTGAAGAAAGTAAAGGGCCCAAAATACAAGCCCAACTAAGAGTACGAGTACAAATGAAAAGTAAAAATACAACTGAAAGGAACAATAAAACTGAAAAATGGAAAAGAGCTACTGAGTCGTCCTCTTAGGATCCTACCTAAAGGGTAGGTACAAATCACCTCCTTAGCACTCCACGTCCCCTTGTCTCCTCCGCATACCGCCTAGTCTTGGCTCCCTCTAACCTCAGCCCAGCTGCTCATAATTTTCACAAGACACAACAAGTTGTGGGAATAACCCATGTAGGGGTGAGTATAATGATACTCAGTGGGGACCCTGAGACCTCCGAAGGACTCTCAGAATTCCATGTAGGAAAACCAAAAAGCATGATCTCAATCACGAAGCACAAAGCAATAGACACAGCTCAAAAAGAGTCTCAGCTCAAACCAGGTATACAGTACAAAGAAACATGATTATTATGCTGACCCACATAGGATCCCTATGAATGTTGATAGCTAGCCACATGATTCTATGGGGATAGTAACAAGTAACATCCCCTGTCACAACATCGAACACCTTAGGTACTGGAGAATTATTCCTCAATCGAGTGTAGTGGGCCTACCAGGTCAAACAGTGTTGCTTTACACTAACATTGGGTTGCTGAGGTACTCATCCTGTTGAGTACCATGGGTCTGCTGCATCACACAGAGGCGCTCCCCCCTATGGCCTGCTGAGTTACTACTCTTGTTGGGTACTGTGGCTCTGCCGCGTCACACCGAGGCACTACCCACCGTGGCCTGCTGAGGTAGTCTTCCTATTGAGTAAGGTGGGTCTGCCACATCACATAGAGGTTCTCCCCACCGTGGCCTAATGAGGCACTCCTCCTATCGAGTACCATGGGTGTTCCGCAACACACAAAGGTGCTCCCCACTAGGCCGTTGAGTCACACAGAGTTGAAAAATAAAAAATATTTAAGTTTTAGCCAGTCACAGGGTTCCGTACATGGCGTGCTTGGGGGAACCGATCCTCAAGCATAATTTATATTAAAATGGTAAAAACATCTCACAAAAGAGTAAAAAGATAATTCTACACCTCATAAGGGTTCCAATGCAACAGACAGCTCATCAATCGGACTCCCGGTCTATGTGTTATTGGCATTTCAGTGCCGAGGGCTCGGTTGGATTCGGGTGTGATCCAACCCGGTCGTACTCCAAATTTCATTAAAACTATCATGGAGTAAGTCAAAATGCATGTCTCTCTCCAAAGATCCCAACTCCATAGAATGTTTTTCAAACAAACATCTGGTTCTCAAGATAAGGCCCTTTAAGTGTTTCTAGGCCCAGTTGGGCCTGAGTCCGGTCCCACTGGGTCAGACCGACCCAACCTGACGCGGTCTGGGCTGGGCCCCAGCAGACATAGCCCGCTGGGCTGAGGTCCAACCCAACCTAAAATTGGAGCGGCCGGACCCGTGGTGGGATGCAACCTGGTTCACTGGCGGCGACCCGCATGAGGGAGGACCCGCTGAGTTGGGTGCAGTCTGTGAGGATTCCTCTAGGCGGCTCAAGGGATCCACTCCCCCAGAACCCCGAAGGGCCAAAGGCCATTTGGCCTTTGAGGTGATGACACCACATGTGAACCGCCCGGTCACCACTGAACCTGCTGGAGGTGCAGGTTATGCCTCCTTCGTTGCATCTTCAGCCGCGGCATCTTCACACACTAGCGGTGCGCTGGTCACGCCACCCATCCTTTCTGTGACCAGTTGAGCTGTCGGTCGCCTTCTCCAAATTATTTCAGTTGACGAGAAGTGGTCCACTTTGCTCACCAGTGATGCACAATGGCGCATCATGCCTCCTCTATATCCAATAGATGCCAACCGCTCCTATGATCTCCATGGTCTCCTCTTATGGTGTGGGTCAGCGCATTTCCTCCTTCGTAGCCGGTCGGTGTCGACGCGCTGGCGGTATTCCAAAAAATACACAAGGGTATAGAAAAGTAGTAGAGGGTCTAGGCTAGGTTCGTTAGGACCACACCCTCTGTGTTAGCTCAAAACATAAGTGAGGATAAAGGGTTCAATAAACTCTTGGAATTAAAATCAAGATAAACCCCCCAATGATACCCCGCAACAACCTCCTGCAAAAATTAATGAATCATGGGTAAACCCATTAGTTGGTTAACACACATTATTCATATTATTCAAGAACATGGAAGAGGAAATAATTAAAAATTCATAAACAAATAAACCCCCCCTATATCGAAAACCCATTGGAGAGTGTCCGCGCTTGAAGGTGGATCGTGTTCTTCATTCCCACAACAAGTACCCAATGACGCCACTTATAGAGCATCCTTCGGTTCATGGTTCAGGGTCGACCATCACCTCTCACTATTATCAGCTTTTTCCTATATGGGTTCGACATCATGACGCTCCTTCAACACTTCATTTCCTGGTAAAGCTGTGCCAATACCTCCTCCCAAGATCTATATAAATAGGATATGGGGAGGGTATGTAACGACATGGGGAATTAATGAGGGCTCATAAATTAGGAACCTTCCAAATTCACCAAAGACATCATTACATAGGGTTGGCAGGTCATGTAATTTATTGGTATTACACATCGCTATCCCCACCCACCTTCTATCCATTGGAGGATATGAAATAAAATAAAATAATAAAATAATTTCATTTCATTTCTTCTAAAAAGTCATAAAACATAACTTCTTCTTGAGACCCACTATAGTCAAAGAAATTCTTGCTTTAAGTGAATCCTAGTGCTACAGATTCAACGGTGTACTCAAATTTTTAATCTGAGAAATGGTTCAAAAGTTAGAAAATTCCGCTCACGTGTTTACTGAATGTACATGAAAAAAACTTCATAAATTCATTTTGGTCACTCGGGGCCTCAGAAGCACACACTATTAATTTTCACAGACTCGTAATAATTCCATATAAATAAAAAAATACCTGGAAAATCCAAGTCATTAAATTCTTCACACCTTAGGGATTTGTTCCCCGAAATCCACAACATAGACTAAGGAAATAAATGGGGGTACTGAGCACAAAACTGAACCTCCAGCTCCCATGTTCTCTCCTGGAGGTTCTTGTGCTGCTAGTGAATGCACACCAAAGGTATAAACTGCCCAAAAAGGACCCACTCCTGTGGATCCTCAATCTCTACTGGAACCTGTGTAAACGTCACCACATTGTCTAAGTCCATCTCACCATGGTCGATGACATGAGATGATTCATGTGTGTATCTCCTCTATTAGGATACATGGAAGGCATCGTGCACCCTCTCCAACTATAGTGGAAGTTCCAAGAGGTATGCCATCATGCCTATCCTCTGATGTAGCAGAGATGGCATGATAAATCTCAGTGATAACTTTCCACCTAGGCAAAATGTCCATAGACCATGTCGAGGATAGACTTGTAGGAAAATGTTGTCCTTCTCCTAGAACACCAGAGGTCTCCATCACCTATCAGTATATGAATTTTGTCTACTTTGTGAAGTCTTCATTCGCTCTTCGATGGTCTGCACCTTCTCAGTTGTAGGTCATACCAACTCAAGACCCATAAGTGCTGACTCTCCTAGGTCGATCCATCATAGAGGTGATCTGTAGGGTAAACTATACAGGGCCTAGAATTGTTCCATACCGATGGTGGAGTGATAGCTTTAGTTGGAAGTAAAATACAAAAAGGGAAAGTGATCCTCCCAACAACAACAAAAATCTATGATGCATGCATGGAGAATATCCTCTAGCATCTGAATGGTCTGCTCCATCTGACCATCCGTCTGAGGATGAAAGGCGGTGCTCAAACGTAGCTGAATCTTGAACACCTCCTACAATCTCTTCCACGACCAGGATTTGAAAAGTGAATCATTTTCAGAGACATTCGTCGATGGAACCCCATGAATTCACAAAATCTTCTGTATGTAGAGGCATCCCAATAACTCTATTGATCTGTACTCTCAGATAGGTAGGAAGTAGGCTGATTTGGTGAGTCAGTCAATAATCACCCAAATGAAATCATTTTCCCAGGACATACGTTGAAGCCCTATCACAAAGTACATAGAGATCCCATCCCACTTCCACTATGACACCTCTAGTGGCTGATATAAGCTAGATGAAATTTGATACTTGGCCTTCAACCAATGACAAATGAGGCATCGTGAAACAAACTCTACCACTACCTTCTTCATCCCTGGCCACTAGTGATGATGCTAGAGGTCCTGGTACATATTTTCCACACCAGGCTGTATCACCAAAGGGGATGTATGAAAATCCCTCAAAACCTCTTCCCATAGCGCCACCAGTATCGTGGTATGTCCTCTAAAAAGGATGATGTGCTCCACACCTTTATAAAATCCATCAGGTTCCTGTCCTAATGATATCTGATCACATCGAGCCTCACAGTTAGTGTCCCCAAGTTGCGCCTCCCTGACTCGCTGAAGGAGATGGGGAGTGACTATCATAGACTGGAGGTATGCTACTCCATATCTATCCATGAAGGATATCTGCAACATAGCTAGCTTCTCTATCGCCTCACTCAGCAACTGCAGACCAGACCTCATGCTGAGTGCATCTGCTACCATGTTCCCCTATCCCAAAAGTATCGACTATCCCAGAGTCATAGTCCTGGAGGAACTCTAGCCATCACCACTATCTCAGGTTCAGGTTCCTCTGAGAGAAGATATACCTAAGACTCTTGTGATTAGAGTAGACTATAAAACATTCACCCACCAAGTAATGTCACCACATCTTCAAGGTGAAGACCACTACTACAAAATCCAGGTAATGGGTAGTATAGTTTTGATCATGTTTTCTTAGCTATCACGAGCCGTTGGTGATTACTGCAAGCTCCTACATCAGGACACACCCAAGTCCAGTCCCTGATGCATCACAGTAGACTACATACCCGACTCCCTCTTCTAGGAGCCTCAAGATGGGGGAACTCATCATTCTCTACCTCAGCTCCTAGAAACAGTAATGGAATCTCTCCGTCCGTACGAAGGGCTGCCCCTTCTTTTTCAATGCTGAAAAGGGTGTCGTAAATATAGAAAAGTCAAGTACAAATCTCCGGTAGTATCTATCCAACCCTAGGAAACTCTGCACCCTGGTCACACTCTTGGGTGGCTCTCAATCATGTACAGCCTCTATCATTGCTGGATTCACTACAAATCTATCCTCTGAGATAACGTGTACCAAAAAGTGGACCTCTTGTATCTAGAACTGGAACATCGAGAGATTACCATAAATTTTGTGTACTACGAGTGTATCCTAAACTATCTTCATATGATAAGCATGATTATCCTACATTGATGAGTATATCAAGATGTCTTCAATGAACACGACGATAAAGAGATTGACATATGGCTGAAAGATCCTATTCATGAGTCCCATGAACACTAATGGGGCATTGGTCAAGCCAAAAGGAAAAGCCAAGAACTCATAATGAAAATACTGACATCGGAAGTCCATCTTTTGCACATCCTTATCTCGTATCCATAGCTGATGATAGCCTGGTCTGAGGTCTATGTTCGAAAACCAGTGATCTCACTTCAGTTGATCAAAAAGATCATCATTTCTTAGAAGTGGATACTTGTTCTTAATGGTTACCTGGTTCAGTCACCGATAGTCCACACAAAGTCTCAAACTCCCATCTTCCATCTTAGCAAACGAAATCGGGGCTGCCCATGGGGAACCACTAGGTCTTATGAACCCCTTTTTCTATAAGTTCTCCAACTGTACTTGTAACTCACAAAGCCCTATGAGATTCAAACGATAAGTTTATGTAAATATCGGTGCTTTCCAGGGGTACATGTCGATGTAAAAGTCCACCTCACTGCATGGTGGTAGTCCTGGAACATCATCAGGAAAGACAAGAGCATACTGGTCCACCACTAAACGGTAGCTCGGACTCTCAAAATCAATTGATCCAAGGGTAAGGCTAGCCTACTGATTAGTAATTGGATCCAACCTCCTCTAGGTAATTCCATCCCATACTTCAAAGGTTCCCTTCTCACCGGTGAAGGAAACTTGGTCCCATCGGTGCAGACACACAGTAATTTCCCCCTAATATAGTCACTCTAAGCATGGACTGTGGATAACCAGTCCATACCTAAAATGACATTGTATGGCCTTGACGCTGCAACTAAGAGATCCTAGTTGATGCTCTTGCCTCCTAGAGTAATCTCACACCACAAGAACCAGTGTGTAATAATCAAATCCACTTCCTTATTAATCTCTATCTGTAAGGATGGGGCCAACGGCTCCACCAGAATCTCTGGACTCTGAACGAGGGTCATGGAAATAAAAGATTGACTAGAACCTATGTCTATAAGTACTATAGCTAAGGTGGAGTAGAAATATATCGTACCTATAATCATCTACAGAGCAATATGGTCATAGGCCTTAGTTTCCTGGAGCTGAGATCATCCATGTCATCCTGCTCCCTCTGGTCAGGGTGGACCACCTAGTAGTGGGGGTAGTAGAATCTCATATCGACACCCACCACCTACTATATAGCTAGCTCCTATTCCAAGCCTGTATCCTTACAAAACTCCTTGATCAAAAATCTTCCTCTGCCTTAGTGGTCCCTAGACCATCTACTGGTCATCTGTATGGCGGGTCATGAAGTCATGAGCCATGGGTCCCTTCTCATCGCACGAGTAGCACTTCATGATTTCCTACGGACCTCTTCTATCCTGAGAGCCCCACACCTCTGAACCTACGTCTTGGGGTCATACACCAGAGGGTCTGGTCTAGTTGGACATCTATGTCATCTGATCACTACATCCTGCAGATGAATAGGCTACCTTTCATCCGGTGGTGGCTCTCGCTATCGATGCCTGCTCATCTTGGAAGTTTTCCACCAAAATCACTCACTATAGCACCTCATTCTAATTAGGTACGATGAGCGATTCCATCGATGCTCTGATCTCCCATCGGAGACCCTTCTCAAAGGTCCAGGCCCTAAAGAAAGGGTCTCATACCATGTCAGTGGAGTAATGAGAGAAAGAAGTGAACCTCACTGAGTATTAGGCCACTTTCATGCTTCCCTCTTATAAGAGTAGCAACTCCTGTATACACATAGAGAATAGGGTCACTAGGACGAACTCTTCCCTGAAAAGTCCCTCGAAGTCTGCCCAGATGAGGGTCCCCTCCTCGTGTATCTTGAGCATCAGGTTCCACCATCTCCTTGCTGCTTCCTGAAAAAGCCTGGATGCTAGGATCTCCATAAGGTCAGCTGGTGTCCCAGCTAAGTGGAAAACTTTTACTATAGCCTCTAACCAGTCCTTAGTTGCCTACGGGCCTGTTTCACATCGGAACCTCAAAGGCCTCTACCGCTGAAACTCTTGCAACATGCTCAGTAGGCGTGCAACCTCTACTAGGGGGGGCTGGTGGCAACAATTGTCCAATGGGTAGTGGTGCCACTGGTATACCACCTAAAGGTTCTAATGTCTCTGTACCGAGACCTCATCGCTCGGTGGGCTGTTATAGTGTACTCTCTCCGAAATCCTGACTGACTGTCTACGTGGAGGAATAATGAAATAATATAGGTGTGCCACGGTCAATAAATATACCTGGCGAGCTGAATCAAAGAAATCACAAGAAAAAATCTACCAAAAACACACAAAATCAGTGTTTCCATGTACTGAGTCGGAAATCAGAATTCAGGGTCCTGGTGTATGGATACGTCGGCTGCTGCACCAACACTGGACACCCCGAACTGAAAATCACACTCATAAAACTTGAAAATATTTTTTCATTGAAAATATCAGAGTCCTAGTTCTTCAATAGAACATACCACCTTTGATAAAAAAATTTCACGAACTGTCCCTTAGGGCCCGTGTCGTGACTACTCCAAGTCTACCATCCATAGGGCAAGGGCTAACAACTAGCACCAAAAGACGTATTCCCTAAATTGGGAAGGCATTATCTTTAAACCTATACAGACACATTGTCCAAGAACACAACAAAGAGAAACTGTGAAGTAAAATGATGGAGTAAAAGAGTGATGAAAGTAAAGGGGCCGAAATACAAGCCCAACTGAAAGTATGAGTACATATGAAAAGTAAAAATACAATTGAAAGGAACAATACAACATAAAAAGATAAAACAACTAATGAGTTGTCCTCTAAGGATCCTACCTAAAGGGTATGTACCTATCACCTCCTCAGCACTCCACGTCTGACTATCTCTTCTACGAACAACCTAATCCTGGCTCCCTCAAACCTCAAAAAATCTACTCATCATCTGCACAAGACACAACAAGGTCCGGGCGTATCCCATTCATGGGTGAGTATAACAATACTCAGTAGGGACCCCGAGACCCCTGAAGGTCTCTCGGAATTCCACATAGGAAAAACACAAAGCATGATATCAATCACAAATCACAAAGAAATAGTCACAACTAAAAAAGTGTCTCAGCTCAAAATAGGTATACAACATAGAGAAATAGGATTATTATGCTGATGCACACAAGATCTCTATGAATACTAATAGCCAGTGACATGATTTTCTAGGGATATTTACAGGTATCATCCCCAGTCACAACATCAAACTCCTTGGCTTCTAGAGAAATCTTCCTCTATAGACTACAATTGGCTTCCTGGGTCACACATAGCCGCTTCCCACTAACCTTGGATAGATGAGGTAATACTACTGTCGAGTACCATGGGTCTACCGCGTCACAAAGAAGAACTCCCCACCTTGTCCTATTGAGGTACTCCTCCCATATAGTACCATGGGTCTGCTGCGTCACAAATAGGCACTCCCCATAGTGGCCTGCTGAGGTACTCCCCCGGTTGAGTACCGTGGGTCTGTCACGTCACATAGAGTCACTCCCCACTGGGTTGTCGAGTTAGACAGAGTCAGAAAATCCGTAGTCATCAAGTCTCAGCCCGTCAGAAGGTTCTGTACATAGCACACATTAGAGAACCAGTCCTCAAGCCATAAATCATATTACAACTAGCACTAAGTCTCACAAAGTAGTAACCTTATGATTTTCCACATCATAAGGGTTCCAACGCAATAGATGGTGCATACATCGGATGACCGGTCTATGCGTTATTGGTATTTCAATGCTGAGGGCCAGGTTGGATTCAGGTGCGATCCAACCCGACCATACTCCAACTTTCTCTAAAACTCTCATGGAGTAAGTCAAAAGGACAGTTTTGCTTCATGGATCCCAAATCTACAGACAGTTCATCAAACAGATGTACGGTTCTTAAGATAAGGCCCTTTAAGTTTTTCTATGTCCGGTGGGGCCCGGGTCTGGTGACCGACCCAGCCCCACCTGGTATGCATTGGGCCACGGAAAACTCGGCCCGCTGGGTCAAGGTCCGGCCCAACCCAGAAAAGGGTAGTCCTGGCCCATGATGGGGAGCGGCCTGGCCCATAGTGGGGCGTGGCCTGACCACGTAGGGCGTGGCCCGCATGGCTACCTCCAAGAATCTCGGGAGAGACTCTCCCCAAAAATCCCAAACGGCCAAAGGCCGTTCAGTTTTTGATGGGACGATGCCACGTGGGCACCACTCGGTCATCAGAGATCCTACCAGAGGCGAAAGTTCCACCTTCTTCACTGCAACTTTAGTTGCAACTCCTTCACATATTAGTGATGTGTTGGTCGTGCCACCCTTCCATTTTGTAGCTGGTCAAGGTGTCAGCCACCTCATCTAAATTGCCACGACAGACGAGCAATGGTCGCCCTTTCTCACTAACAGCGCATGTCTGTGTGCCGCACCTTCCTCCACAGATGGCCAGTTCCAGCTGCTCTGATGACTGTTTCGGTCTCCTCTTGCGGCATGAGTCAGCACATTTCCTCCTTCTTAGTAGGTCGGTGTCACCATACTGGAAGTATTCCATGAAAAATACAATGGAATAGAAAAGTAGTGGAGGGTCTGGGCCGAGTTCGTTAGGCCCATGCCCTTTACATTATCTCATGACATAAGTGATGATAAAGGGTTTAATAAACTCTTGAAATTTAAATCAAATCAACCCCACAATGATTCCCCGCAACAACCTCCCGTAAAAAAAATGAATCGAGGGTCAACCCACTAGTCGGTTAACCCGTGTTCTTAGTATTATTCAATAACGTGGTAGTGGAAATCATTTAAAATGGATAAAAAAATAAACCCCCTACCTAAAAAACCCATTGGAGAGCATCCTCACTTGAAGTTGGATTGTGTTCTTCATTCTCACAACCAGTTCCCAATGACGCCACTCGCATGTCATCTTTCAGTTCGTGGTTTGGTGTCACCCATCACCTTCCACTGGGATTGGCTCCGTCCTCTAAGGGTTCGGTGTTGCAACACCCCTTCATCACTTTGTTTCTTGGCGAAGCTGTGCCGGTACCTCCCCCCCAAGCTTCGTATAAATAGGAGAGGGGGATGGTATGTAACGAAGTGGGGAATTAATGGGGGCTCATAAATTAAGAACCTTCCTAATTCCCCAACAACTTCATTACATAGGTTTGGCAGGTCAAGCCATTTATTGTCCTGACACATCGCTAGCCCCACACACCTCTTTTTCGTTGGAGGATATGAAATAAAATAAAAATATAAAATTATTTTATTTCATTTCTTCTAAAAGTCAAAAAACATAACTTTTTCTCCAGACCTACTGCTGTCAAAGAAAAAACTCCCTTAAGTGAATCCTGGCTTTGCAGATTCAATGATGCCCGCAGATTTTTAGACCAACCAATGGTTCAAATGTTATAAAACACTGCTCACACGTTTAATGAATGCACCCAAAAAAATTTCAGAAATTCATTTCAGGTACTCCGGGCCTCGGAATCACGAGCCGTCAATTTTTGAAGACAAGTAATAATTCCATATAATTAAAAAAAATTACATGATAAATCCAGATCTTTACAATTACCCTTTCCTTCTATTTTCTATTTCTAATCACATGAGACTCTTTTTTCATCCCTTTGGATCTCCCAAGCCCCTTCTCCAATGATTTTCTCTTGATTCGTCATTTAGACTCTGATTCATCATCTGATCATCTCATTGGATTTATGACAATGATTTGTCTATTAATTTTCTGTCTTTCATCATTTTATTTTCACTTGATGTAGTAATTTAACTATAGTATCATATTTTCTATTTTCTTTGAAATTTCCTATTTTACTATTTTAATCCAATTTGGACAAAACGAGAGGTCGATACTAGAAGAGTGCTTCTCTATAGAAATAAGTTTTTTCGTACAGTAATTATACTTCATTTTTTTGATGTTTTATATTATGTACCTTTATGCCACATATGTTCTTCACTATGAATTGACCCTAAAATGACTCTATCTTAAATTACATTCCCTATTCTAGAACCCAATGACTTTATTAGATCCTAGGAGATATTGGAGGTCGTCAACCTCAACATGTGCCAGGACATTGGTTGTGCCTCTTTACACTCTTAATATACTGTCATAATCATATAACCAAAACAACCATCTATTTTTTTAGTTGTATTTCAAGTTGATATCATAAATGATTATGGGTAATTGAAGTGTTATAGCATGGATAAATAAGATTAAAATTATTTTAATTTGAATAAATGTGTGTGGTATGACCACATCAATTACATTGACAGGAAACTAATTAAGCCATTGTTAAATAGATATTATTTAGAACTATGAGATAACTATTGGCCCATATTAAAGACTTTGAAAAATTATCACTTTTATGATAAATGGGAATGAAAACCCCAATGATTTATATTATATGGGAATATCATCCATTTTTTAATTGTTATACATGTGCACGACATCCCACCTACTATTTTTATGTGCAGGAATGGGAACCCTAATACCATTGTGATATATGGGAATAGAGACCCAAATAAATTATGATGAATGGGAATGGTGACCCTTATTAGTTATGATACATTGACATGGATACACTATAGTTAAGAAATGAACATGGCGACTCTGCTGATATTATTCAGGCATAAAGGCCATACACTTTTGATACAGTAAGGGAAACCCCATTATTTTTATTTGGGTATGATGAACCTTACTATTATGATTCTATCATGGTGACAATACTGTTATGATACTAGGAACAGATTCCATTTTTCTTGTGATACTGGTAATGACTCCCATTAATACTTGTGAGACTCATTCTATAGCCCATGATACCCATGTTACACCTCAGGTAGAGGCTAGTAGTAGTATCCATATATATAGTTATATATTTCACTACTTATATAGACCATATATATGAATAAACAAGGCAAATTTCTCAGATATTATCTATCTTAGGCTGAAGCAGGTAGTCTCAGCTGGGTGTACTTTAGGAACCATAGCTGACACTTTATAGCTTCTATTATTCATCACTATTATATATACACACTTCTCAGATTATTTTCACCGACTAAATATTTATAGGCACGATTGGTAGCCACCTATTTATTTTATCTCACATTCTATCTGGGAAATCGATGGTACTCGGTATGTTTATGTTGATATAGAAAGAGATAGGGGAAAAACCTTGTTACCGAATCTTGAGTTGATTATAGCATGGGATTAAGGGAGAATGATATCGAGATATGGCTCATGTTTCTATTGGAGATATAATTTTGGTTCTTTTTTTCTTTTGATGCATGTATTTTACTGCATCCATGTTTCCATGTCATCTTGTTTAATTTTTATTGACACATGGAATTACATCATTTTGTTTATTTTGTTAGATACTAATGATGTTCATTATTTTGTCATTTTGGATTCCTACCTTCCACTATCAGATATTTATTATGATTCTTCTATTTATTTAGTTATATGACTGATGTACTACTTTTATCATGAGGGAATAGTCTCCCAACATTACCACCTTATAAAATAGATTCTAATCAGAATACTATAGAATTCAATGAGGCACTATTAAAGCCATGTGGATCATTGACATTCCAAAAAGTTTGAAGGAAACCATAGTCATTTTGTGCATTATCGAAAGTTAAATCAATTTACTACGAATAACCAATATCCCCGACCTCATATAGATGATATATTTGACCATCTCATAAGATAGAGCCTATTCTCGAAGATGGATTTGAGATCAAGTTATCAATAGGTGTGTTTCATAACCTTAGACAAACCATGTAAACATTTTCATAGTTGTTATAGTTCATATGATAATTTTTTTATTCCATTCAGTCTCAAAAATTCACTACATATTTTCATGGATTTGATAAATAGGGTTTTCAATCCTTATTTGGATTCATTTGTATTTTATTTCATGGATGACATCACGGTGTATTCTCATACTTGGAGATACCATAAAATGCATCTTGATATATTTTTAAATACCCTAATAGATTACTATTTTTATTCTATTCTTAGTAAATATTACTTTTGTATCGATAAAGTGCACTTCCTAGGTCATATTATCTCAGAGGAAGGAGTATCAATTGACTTAAATAATGTGGGAGCTATAGTTACCTAGGAGAATCCCAACAACATATTTGAAATATAAAGTTTCATAGGGATAAAAATTTATTACCATCATTATATACATGAATTATCATAGATAGGATCACCTATTTTTGGATTGATTAAGAATGGTGTGATGTTTATATAGTCAAAATCACATGAAAAAGCCTATCATAAGGTGAAAGGGAGACTGTCTTCAGTGTTGATCTTGATTATTTCAGATCTACAAAGAATATACACTATATATTGTGATGCATCAAGTATTAGGGTTGAGTAATTTTTACGTAGAGATATCAATTTATTGCTTAAGAGTCATGACGGTTGAGGGCTCATGAGTGGAATTACCTAACACATGATCTAGAGTTGGAAGCTATTGTTCATACATTGCTTTATTGGAGGAATTACCCATCAAGAGATAATTTTTACTGTTCAAGGACCATAAAAGGCTCATATATATTTTCATTCAGTGTGAATTGAATATAATGAAATTATTATGGGTTGAATAACTATAGTATTTTGACTTCATGCTTACTTATATTATCAGGAAATGAAGATTTGTTATGGATTCTATGAGAAAGAGGACTTAAAAATAGGTGATTTAAGAGTAAACTAGTGAATGGTAACTTATTTACCTTATTTTTGAGATGCACAATGAATTTCAGGACCATCATAGTCAGTATATACTTTCATCACTATCTGACTGGTGGAAGAGCACACTAGGCCACATTGTTAGTAGAAAATGTGCAGCCTAGTCTACATGGTTTCTCTAAATAGTGCATGGTGATTTTGTGGGTATCAGTGGGAAACATGGTTTTCCTTAACTACATGACCCATGGAACACACCTGTGCTAAGGCTATATATTTTTAGCATAGGAAAATCATATAGATTTCACATGGTTTTCCAAACTATGTTCTTGAACCACTTGAGTGCTCTATTTTGATAGCGGTTTTAGCACAATTGGCCCACGATTAAACCAACCATGTGGCCAAAAATTGTGTAAACTTATAATTCAGTTAAAATATAATTTTACCTTAAATTATTATAAATTATACCTCTTCTTTAAATTTTCTATTTCCAGCGACAAGTGGATCCTTCTTCCCCCCTTTTGAGTCGCAAGCCTCTCCTCTCAGGATTTTACCAAGATTAGTCTTTATGAATCTAATTGGAATTCTGATCATCTCATTGGATGAATTCAGGTGTGTTATATATTCATCATTCACCTTTCATAAATTTTCACTCTGTTGATAAAGTTATCTAGGTACAGGCTGATATTCCTTGTTTTCAGGGCCTTCGTTTATTTTGTCATTTTCGTTTGATCTATACAAAAAGAGAGGCTGATACTAGATGATTTATCCTAGAAATTCATAAGGTAGGTTTTCTACTAATTATCCTTCATTTTCATGATGTTTTACATTATGTGGATTTATTCCATATGCTAGTTTCACCGTGTGTTCCCCACAAATGAATTTTTCATAAACTTTTTTCCTCGTTCTAGAACCCAATGAAATTATTAGATCCGAAGAGATGCTAGAGTTCATCATCCTAAACATGTTCTACCCAATTGTATGTTCCCATTTATATTTTTAATTTAATTTATTATTCATATAAAAAACTAATATTAGTGTTTCTGGTTGTATTTATAGTTGATACCATAAATGTTAATTTGTAATGATAGTTTTATAGCATGGATATCACACATATTATATTATAATAAATTTAATGGAAGTGATTGGTATGAACAGTCACTTTTTTAAATAGTAAAATGTTTACATATTTGTTATAAATAAATGCAATTGAATTAAAAATAAATTATTGGCTCATATTAGAGCATGTCACTACTTATCACTACATTGATAAATGGGAATTCCGACACCTATGATTTATGTTATACGAGCATGGAGTCCCTTTTTCAATTGTTATACATGGGTATGATGTACATCCTACTATTATTATATATAGGAATGAATTATCTTTTTATATTGTAATATATGGCCATGTAGACTGATATAAATTTTGTTGAATGGGTATAATTACCATTATTAGTTATGATACATGGTCATAGAGACCTGAGATTTATGATATGGGAAAGTTGACCCTATTGATATAATTCAATATGATGTCCCTACAATTATGATTTAGGCATTGAGACCCTATTTTTATCATTCAATAATGGAAACTCTCACTATTATGATTCGGCTATGGAACCCCAAAATTATGATACTTTGCATGGAGTCCATTATTCTCATGATATTGGTTATGGTGCCCCTTGATACTTATGATACTCATGATATATCATATAGAAACTTTACATAATCCTTGAATACAATGTAGAAGCAGTATCCATATATATGGATGTAGAGGTCACAACCTTTATAGACTATATATATGTATGCACATGGTTTCATTCTCATAGATTATTTGGCATTGGAAAAAGTTGGTAGTGTTAGACTGGTGTAATCTAGGAATGAAAGATGACCATTTTTATCTTTTATTATTGGTTACTATTATATCTAAAAGTGATCATATTATTTACAATAACCTGATATTTGTTGACATTATTGGTGGGGGCCAATATAGTTTATCTCACTCCCTATTTTGGATGCCGATTGAACCCATGCAGAATATTTGGATGCATGTAGGGTGGTTGGAAGATCTTAGTTATTAATGGTTGATTTGATTATATCATTGGATAATGGGAGAATAAGACCAATATATGTCTTGTGATGCTATTGAAGATCGACCTTTTGGTATTTTTGTCCTTTGATACATGTATTTTATTTCATTCCTACTTCTATTTCTACCTACTTCCTTTTGATACACACATGATAATACATAATTTTGTGTATGATGTTGGATAATATTTATGTTTGTTGTTTATTAATTTTGGATTCTTACATTCCATTTGTAGTTAGTTATGAATCTTCCACTATTGATATTTTTATTTCATCATTGTGTTACTCTGATCATGAAGGTATAATCTCCCCAATTTACCACATTGGACCCTCATTTCTCATCAGAGGCCTAGGGCATATAGGGAGGACTGGTTGGGGGCATGTTACCAACTATATTAGGGCACAATTTAGTGGAATCCGGTTCAGGACGTCACATATAAACCCTTTTACGAATCATCCAAAACCTATATTATGTTATGATGTTTTAATATCAATTCATTTCAAACATGACTCAATTCCACATCACTAAGGGTTTTATTTTAATGTGATTGGGTAATGGACTTATTAAATAAATTAAAACACTCCTCTTTATAATGTACAATGTGAAAAAACCATGGTAAGGTTTGTCGGTTTTTATTAATTTATTATATAGAGTCCAAAACCAATGTTTGGAAGATAATAAAAGAATCCCCTCTCTTTTCCTATATAAAACCACCCAAACACCCATACCTATTTACTAAAAACCATTTTATAATGAATATACTCTACCCTTTCCTCTATATATCCATCCTAGGGTTCTCTGGAGCTCTCAAGAAGCTGCTATCAAGCTTTTGGAAGAACCCTTTATAGGTAAGGGATCATATATGTATCATATTTATCCAAGAACCTTCTTTATGTTATGCCTTTTGTCTTCTAATTACTGTTGATGGGATATGATTTTACACAACCCTCATACTATATATATGATATAAATGTGATGATATACCCCATTAACTCTCATTAATACCTCCCATGATTCATTATTTACACTATCTATGCTTATGAAACTATCCTGTGATTTTTACATGAAAAACATTGGTATTATGAATACCATTTTTATTTCTGAGAATGTTTATTCATCTAGAAATGACTATCCTTCTTTGATTTGGGAATTACAAGTATGTTTTCCACAATACATAATATTTTTATTAAATTTGATGAAATATGACTCCATATTGAATGATTTATGTATCACACTTAAGCATGTACATGATATGAATATAACGAGTATACCTAGAATTATATAGAGCACCAATGAATTTAGCAGTGTTTTGGTCTAATGATAAATATTCTTTGGGATTATGAAGTAAACCTAATACATTATGGAAATTTTTACCCAATTTTATTATGTATTGGTGAATAACATTTACCTTGGTTTAAGAAACCTTGATTAATGTTGTTTTCACATTACTAGGATTCATTTATGTTATCATGTTATATTGTGACTCATTGTTTAATATTATGTTCGTAAACCATTTTATTCCCCAATGGAATTCTTATTGACTTACATGTAATACATTCATCATGTTATTATTAGTTTTTATTTTCATACTGGGTTTTAAATCTCACCCCATTTCTTATATATGCCCATATATTATGCTGTATAGTTTTAAGAGCAATGGTAATTTAGAGAATTTAATGATTTTTTTTAAAAAATTTGTATCCATGTAACATGTTGATGTTCTATATACCTAATTTCAAAAATTAAGTAGGCTTAACAAAATTATGGGCTATACTAAGTGTCTTCTTATGGAATAAATAATGAAATAATGTGTTGTAAAGATATGGTTTTCCATAAGGTGTTCACAAAATAATTCCCAACTCAAGCCATTAGGACATTATCTAGATAGAAAATATTATATAAAATAATTTATAAGTAGTAAAAATAGTTTATATTAATATAAATAGAATTTACGTTGAAAAATTCAACAAAGTAACTATTTTTCATTATTTGGAATACCCATTCCCATGTTTCCACATAGACACACACACACCCATGCATGCCAAGTGACAGTTCAATACTCATGACAACCTCTTAGTTATTCACCAGGGCATCATAAGGTGACTAATTTCTAGGTTCCCCAAAGGATCATGACACTTATCCAGGGTTACACCAAGAAAATAATGTTCCCCAATGGCACACTCCTCGTATCTTGGGATACATCTAAACAATTATCTTTTTCGAACAACGTATTATGAAACCCCAACCAAATTTTATTTCACATAAAATAAGTTATTAATTGAAAAACATTCATCAAAAAACATGTTTACATTAAAAATAAAATAATTTTAAAACTATCTATTTACAACTATAAACAATAATGGTCTAGCATAACCATCCAATTTTGTGCAATTTCTAAATCCATAATATGAAGGGGTTTACATTAACAATCAAAAAAGGATATAAAGAAAATTTCTTGCACAAAATTTAATCAAAACTAAGATTTCAAATTCTAAAATGGTCAATATGAGAGAAATTCCACCAACATATCAATGGTTGGTGAAAATGAAGAAAGGTACTAAGATATTCTAGATCTAGCATTGGATCATCTATAATTAAATATATTAAATCATATATCATCATGATTAAAATAATAAAACAAACATATATTAGTAAAGGAATAGATATATTGATCTTTATGTGATATAAAAAGTATATTTAAGAATAACGGGGAAGAAAAATAGCTTACTGAGGACTCTGGATCTCCAACACACCTTGATTTGAAACAATTTGTATCTGGATTGAAAGGACCCACCAGAAGAGACATAAGATAAAAGGTAATTTTATACCTTAAGAGAGTAGGGAAGAATTAGTGTTACCTGGCCTTAATATGGTTTAAACAAAAATTATTAGGGTGATAACTACATGAATCATGGTTAGGGAACACAATTTTTCAAACAGTGTACCAATAGTACACAAGCTACTAGATAAGCTAAGTAGCCACATGTTTTGGGAAGAGGGATTTGGAAAACCATATGCCAACCAAGTGGTTCTGTTTCCTCAAGACCAAACCTCAAATGGCCAGATCACACGGTTAGATAAACCATTCACCAATAGTGGGTTTTCCCTCTATTTGTATTAGTATAGTTTCCCTTAGGAACATTAATGGTTTGGCCAAATTTTGTGCCAACTATGTTCCATCCCAGTGAATTTGAAAACATCTGCTCATTTTATTGAAGGTGGTTAATAGTTTCTACTAACTATTACCAAATTTTTCACCTCCAGAAACACCTCAAAGACAAGAAAAATCTGCTGAGAACCTACCAAAACATACACCATAAACTATACATACTAGAAAACATAAAAACAATACAAGCACATAAAACTTTAGGTTTCAAAAGAATATTATTGATAACATTTAAAAGAACATCAACATATAACAAAAAGTTCTTCGACTAAAGAGGAAATGAGGATATTTTAACTTAAAAAAATTATTTCATTTATAGTAAAAAAGAATGTGAAATGGTTCCATTAAATAATTTTTTTTTTAAAAAATAGAGTAGTGGAAAATATCTGGTGTTTAGAGCATAATATCCATATAACATACCTCAATTGAAATTTAGCATAGATATTTCATAATAGAAATTCGACTATAATATAACCTCTTACATAAAGTATCCTCCAGCAATGTACACATTAAAACCTCCAATATAATAAATAAAAATTCATTATAAATCCATTCGAAAACTTTATTCATTTATATATTTCTATATATAATTACCTTGTAATTTTTAATTATCAATTCGTCAATAAATAATTATTAAAATCATTAATCATGTGAAAACTGGTTCGCTCTTCATACATGTTTCTATATGATGGTTACAGTCTATGACACTTGTTCATTATTTCATCATCTAAAAAACAATAATTGTGTTATAAGTATATTATTTAATCATTATATAAAATTTATAATCAATTGATATAAATTTGTGCTGAAAAATGAATTACACCACTTCACAAAGATGATTATCAATATGTATGCATGGGTGATGTTTTCACATTTTGATGTATGGAATGAATTAAAGGTAAATAATAATAATAATTTCCAATATAATTATTTTATTATCTATATCATATATTTTTATTATATCTCTCCTCATTACCATCCATATAAAGAATAAATAAAAACTGAATCATAACGCTTCGTAGTGGTGATAGTCCTCATATATGCACGTGTGATGCTGTCATTCCCCAATGGATTGGTCCGTAAGAATTAAAATAATATATTATAATTAAATAATTATAATTATGTGAAAAATATAATAAATAAATATTAAATCGGTTATAAAAATCATCCATGAAATATAGTGATGGAAAATGATTCATATCGCTACATGGATGTGGTTGCCCACATGTATACAAAAATTATAATTTCATTTGACACTTGACAGAAAGGAGATGGAAAATGGTTTTTCCATTATAATAATAAAATTTATTTATATTTATGATACTATATTAAATATTTTAGGATATATCGAATAGATTTATAGGAAGTAAAAGATGAAAGAAGCATTAAATGGGTCGGCTAAGGTGATTACATAATCTTTGAGAGACCTCATTTGGAATAAACTGTAGTCCTTATTAAGATTGACATAGTGTAAGACAAGGAGGTTAATAATGAAGTTATGTAAATTATGAGTTTTTTTGGAAATTATTTATTGGGATAGAGTGATAATGTTGTGTGAATATGGGATCAGAATAGGTTCCCTTTTAAAAGTGAGGGGAGAGACACAAATGCAATTAATTAAAAGATTTAAATAATATAAATTCAGTTTCATGTGAAATTGATAAAAAAGGAAAATAAATCAATTGATGTATAATATATGTTTTAAATATATTCATCCAATAAGATTTAAAAATGTTAATCTGGCATTCATGTCCATATCTCTTAGTTTAACCCTTGATAACCCCTTTTAACCCCAACCGGGGTAACTAATTTTTATAGATTTAACTATTAAATATTTCCAAAAAATAAAGTTGTATTAATTTAAAAATTCAATTAAATTAAAAATATTGTATCATTTTACTAGATTAAGTTTCTATAAATGGTTGAGATTAAATTTAATGTTAGTGTGTAAAAAGAAACAAAACCAGTTTTTAGAAAAATACGTCTTGAAGAATAAAAGTGAGTTTATATTAATAACTTTCCTAGAAAATATTAGACAGAAATAAAAACATTTGGTTTAATAAATAATCCATAAATTTATTTAAAATAATCTAATTATTAATTTATTATTAAATATAAAATTGCAGTTTCTGTAAAAAATGATTTTTTTCTAAAAAAACACAGTTTTAATTTTAAAGGGGTTTATTTTCATTTCAAAGAAATTTATGACCAATTTATGAATTATTAATTATAAATTACCAATATATTTAAATAAAATCAATTTTAACCATGTTAAATATATGTTTATATGTATAAAATACATAATACCTAGATAAATTCATTTCTATTGAAAAATAGGTCTTTTAATAATGAAATGATTTTATTAAAATGTAATGAATATTTATTATGAAGTAATAACTACATTTAAATAAATGATAACAATTATATTTATATATATATGTTTTATAAGGTGGTTAATCCAATGAATACCCATCAATCTAATGGCTCTGCGATAACTATCACATTAAATACCAATATTTTAATATTATATCATACTTCATTTTAATTAAAAAATTCCTGAAAATAAATAAATCAAATTCATAAACATTATAAAATGATAAATATGTCATAAAATCATAGGAATTTATATTATAACACTTTTATAAGAACTTATTCCTCGAAATTCTATCGCTATCATACAAAAAAGTGTCTACCCTTCCACCTCACCATATTCTTTTCTTCTTATATAACTTACTAAAATTTATGGTTTCTCTAATAAACAATGAATAATTGAGTTCTCAAATTTTGTAGAACTTCATCTGTTAGATCTATAATCTCTATTGGTTTTTTCTTATAATATATATCATTCGCCAGTGGTAAGGCCTCTGAGTTTAGTTTACTTGAAGGATTATGTATGTACTTCTTCAGAAGATATACATGAAAAAAATCATGAACTTGAGAGATATTTGGTTGATATCCTAAGTGGTAATAAATTTAATAGATATGATCAATTATATTTATGGGACCAATATATATAGTTATCATATTTTTCTTCTTTCAAAATCTCATAACCTTCATCTAAAAATATAATCAAAGTAATATCTTATCACTAATATTGAATAGTAGATCTAGATGATGATTTTTAGTGTAAGTTTTATATTGAATGTGAGCTTCACTAATGTGATTCTAAATATAATAACCTTATTTTCTATCTATTCATCTAGATAATGAACTAGTAGCTTTATTACTCAAACTCCACCCCAACATGTCAGAGTTATTCTCTTCTTTCTATAAAGTATTTCATAATGATCCATATGAATACTTAAGTGAAATATATTATTGTGCGAAAAAATGAAATGTGGTAGGTGATAATACAAAACACCATTTATATTCATTTAATATGGTCTCAACACATATGTTATGTTATAATGGTCATATCATACTAAATATCTATCTTAAAATGATATGTAGTACTAATTTTCTAAACCATATTCAATGTATGTGGATGAATTATCTAGAACATTAAGAAAGTCCTCATATATCAATGTAGTATTATCTTTCCAACTCAGAGAATAAACTACCTTGTCTGTCTTTCATGGGAGGGGGTAATATATTGTGTAGTCAAAATTATTAACATTATCCATTAATCTCATTTGGAATATGTATATATATATAAATGAATATATACTGAAATCTGACTGAAAATTGTTTTTTTATTAAGAAAAAACTTTTAAGGGTAGTGTGAGAAACCAAAAAACATGAATTCAAAAACTTACAACATTATACCAAGCCCCAACCATTCAGAATTTAAAAAAATCAGATCAAACATAACACAAAAACATAAAGTTAAAATTCCACCATTCAAACGCTGTATGGAAGCTTGCAGCTCTTAACTTCATCTGGAGCAGTCTCTGATGAAAATCGAGTATCAAAAACCCTTGAACAGTAGACTGAAGCCATCGCTCGTTGACGCCGATTCCACAACACGAACAACTTCAATGCCTCAGCGATAAACACAGCATGTGAAAAAGACTTCCAAAACTAATACCAATTTGCATCCAAACTCAAAAATCCATCACGAACAATCCAAAACCACCAATCAGATGCCTCCCATGCCCATTTTTGATGAATCATTATAGATCACAAACACTTCTCCACTATGTGATAGTGTTAGTAATGGTTTATTTAACATCATTCTCTTTATATGTAATAATTTTTCATCACATTCATTATTCCAAAGTAACACGACTCCCTTCCATGTTAACATCCTGAGTATATTAGAAGTTCATGAAAAATTCCCCATAGTGTGTCAATAATATCAATACAATCCATGAAGACAATTAATCTTAGTGAAAATGGTATTTTTGGGATAATTATCAACTACTTCTACCATATTTGGTTCTACTAATATACCATCACTCTTGACCATGTGTCCCAAGAAGGATACATTATGTAATAAAAATCCAAAAATTCTATATTTTTCTTACAGTTTCTATATCTTTAGGTACCTTCAACTCATTTATCAAGTGATCTTCATAATACTCCTTTTCCATGGTGTATATATGATTTTCATTGATAAAGAATATAAAAAATTTATTGAGGTAATCTCTAAATACTATATTAAATAAATATGTTAATATAGTTGTATAATTAGTCAATCCAGATATACTCAATATGAATTCATTGTTTCCATGACTCATATGAGAGTCTCATGTAGTTGTGTTTTTTTACTTTTGATCCTCAACTTATTAAATATAGAATAAAGGGTAATCTTTTAGATGTATTGAGCTCTGTGAAGTTGATCAAACAATTTAAAAATATGGTATAGAGGGTAAATATTCATGATAGTGATCTGGTTAAGTTCTTTATAATTAATAAAAACATGCATTAACCCATATTAATTGTTAAAAAATGAACAAGAATAGACCATGGTGATGTAATAGGGAATATAAGTCCATTATCATGGTTTTATTGGAGTTTCATCTTTAATTTAAACAACTCGGTAGAGTTTATTCTATAAAGAGTCTTTGAAACATGTGTAGTCCCAGGTATGAGTTTTATTGAGAAATCATCTTCACAATTCATAAGAATACTATAAAATTATTCTATATATAAATCTAAATATTCCAAAACAATAATAATTTATTCAATATTGAGATTCTACCCAACATTTAGAGATAAATACCCCTTAGGAATTGGAATCAGAAATCATAAAAGGAAATTAATTTTGAATAGAATATCATGTTCATACTGACACCAATAAATGATCAGAAGTAGAATAAAAATATAAAAATGTGATTTTTATATTCTAGAAATTTATAATGGATTTCTAAATAGATAGCTAATAAATAATCTAATTTACATTGCATTCCTCTAAAGAAATAATAATGGTATTTTCAAAGGGCACATTAAAAAATTTTCAACATAAATTCCCCAACTCTAGAATAGAGGATATTTTTTCATTAACCATCATAATACACTTCAATGGTTGAAATAGAATAATCCATTCCTTGGTCAAGGATTTTTCCATTTAATTATTGCATTGAATCGAATTATTACCAAGTTCCCCACATACATGATATTGAACAATTAGGGGTACATTATGATGAAATTAATTACCCTCTATTAATATATTCATTTTTTCTTAGTAATTAATTGTTTTATTCTCTTATTATCCCCACATAAAAAATCTTACCATCAATTTGATACATTTACATAGATTATTATTCTTATATTTTTAAATTTATAGAGCTATATATTTTTAAATCCATGGTCTTTACCACATGAATATTCATAAAATTCAATTTATTTCATATTAAATGAATTCAGAAATTCAATTATGTTAAGGTTTTCAATCATAATTCAAGTTCATTGATTATGAATAATAACATATTTTTTCATTTCAAATCCTATTTCAATTGTTTTCCAAAGATGATGGTCATTTAATTGGAAATCACATTCATTTCTACTTTATTCCTTCTAATTCCAACCACTAACTAAAACAAAAAATGAATATTTTGAGAAACAAAATCATATCAAGAAATCATATAATCATAAAAAAATGTTTGAATAAATCATGAAACCTTCATTTTAATATATTAAACCTATAGTTTTTTCTATATCATCCATGGCCATTGTATGATCATATACTTAATAATGATTCACCATAAAAATGTGAAAAATCCCAAGAATATCAACCGAGTGTGTCTACTAGGTTTTTAGACTTATATCTACTCATCATGCACTAGTTATGATCTAGTTAATACACTATTATCACCTTTTAGATTTTTTACCATGTAGTGCATCTATGTAATGTCCACATAAAATTTCTAGTATCTAGAAAAGGATTCAATTTATAGGAAAAATCATATTCCCTTGTTAAAAAAACAGAGGATATTCTTCTATACCTAGGATTATACTAATGAGTTTCACTAAAGTTATCTGATAATAATCTACAAAACAACCAAAACATCCTTTGATACCGTCTTAGATGATCCCATAATATCATACATAAATATAATGATATTTTAGACGATTATTCCATACATTTTAAAATAATACATGCTTAAGGACTGTAATGGTTTATTATATTTTGGAAATTAGATATATAATAATCTTATTTATTGAATGTTATTCAATATTTTATAAAATTTTCTTCCCACATAATAAACATATTATACATTAAAATACTACATCATAACCTATAAAAAAGAAATGAAATAAATGGTGGGTTTAGATGATCAATATGGGTAAGCATAAGAGATATGAATCATTGATCATAATTGAGAAAAACAATAAGAGTATGAGGACATGATCATAAAATAATAAATACATGCACTATAAATCAAATAAATTTAGTCACGAATCATGGAATATGGTATTTTTATAATATAATACATAAGTCATAAGGGTGAAGAATAAAAAATAATCAATATTATGACATGACAACATATCATAAGCATAAGATATAGGTTTTTAGTATACAGATAAGAATAGAAAATCATTTTACTTTTTCAGTGGTCATTGCCAATACTATCATAGTAGATTAGGTTTAATCCCTATTAATTTTATTAATTACTCAAGGTCCACTACTATGACTATCATATTGGATTTTTTCCCACACATAATTGGGTTCACTCCCCATTATAGTACAAATTATCGCATGAAATATCATTATTTTTCCAATTAATAAGAGGTATATATAATTCCAAAAGATTAGATCACCTAATGAAGAAATATATTTATATATATACAACATGGCCATTATGAATTAATCTAATAATATCACATGTAAAGGGAATATTTTTCATTACATCCCACCTTCATAGAATAACCCATTTAAAATAAATGGGTTTCATAAATATATCATCATAAATTAAATAACCCGTGGGAAATAAATAGTTTTCATAGAATCATTCGTAAATAAA
Organism: Viscum album; assembly: GCA_963277665.1. Lineage (NCBI taxonomy): Eukaryota > Viridiplantae > Streptophyta > Magnoliopsida > Santalales > Viscaceae > Viscum > Viscum album. Next base: position 378,572,400 of record OY728132.1, read on the forward strand.
GATCCTCATAAGAAATACATATAATTAGAGGTGATGATATCATAATATCATACCCCTAGTGAAGTATAACAATCCTCAATGGATTTTAACGTGCTAAAAATATACATTTAAAACGACATTTAGATATTTCTTTGAAATTGAGGAAAATACCACCTTCATTCGGCATATTTAAAAACTAAACATTAACAAAATATTGAGAAGGAGATTATATTATAATATAAAAATGGAAACTAATAAAAGGCGATTTAAATTAATGAAAAGTCATTATGGTATAAATTTCATTTGGGTGGTTATCATTCAAATAAATATTTCTTTCAATATTATTTGTATAATTTCCAAAACAACAACAGTTTAAAAATAGTGTAAAAATAAAATTTCAAACCATTAAAAATTTATTATAATATTTATTAAAATTAAATTAAAAATCATGGATCGAAGAAAATAAAATTCATGAAATAATTTTAAATGACACGTGAATTGAAGAAAAATTTCGTCCACTAAAGATGAAATGAGGTTATTTTTTTGTTAAAAACATTTTCTTAGACATTTATATTTCCAATGAGAGGAAAATTTTACTATGACATGAAAATTATATAAATAACTATAGGATAAAACAACATATTATATTTAAATTTTATGATCAATATAATCTATTAATGGAAATTTAGTTTAAATAATTCCAAAAAAGAAATGATATTGTTTCTTAAACCATTACCTCAAGTTATGTAATGATTTATACATGTTAAAAATCTTATATAATAAATAATAATATAATATGAATCTATTATTTAAATATATTCATATATATATTTTGATATATCATTCCCTTATAATTTTCAATTATCCTTTTATTTAAAATTCATCATAAAATCATTATTCAGGTGAAAAATGATCCTTGAACATTGGTTAAGGTTTCATCATCTCCATATCCATAATCTCTTCATTTGTTTCTAATTTCTTCATTATAATCAATTTTATAACAATTATTATAATGAGGTGATAAAAAATAAATTATATATCTTTGTGGGGATGATAGACCATACACACGCACGAGTGATGTTGTAAGTTTTTTATATAAGGAAAAAATAAATAAAAATAATAATAGAAAATTCTATAGTAATTATTATTTCATTAATATAAAACATTTAATTATTAAATCTTTCCTAATTATAATACATGCAATATGAAAATGAAATTTTATTGATGTCTGTTCATAGAGGTTGTAGTTAACACATATGCATGAGCGACATTATCATATCCCAAAGGATGGGATGGTAAGTTGTTGAAAATATATTCTAATTATATAATAACAAATAGGTAATAAAAAATAAATATAAACATTAAATACATCATAATAACTAACCTTGAAACACGGTGATGGAAAATTAATCTTATCACTATGTGGAGGTTGTAGTCCACACATACACATGGGTGATACATTCATTTCTCATTTGATAGAAAGTAGGTGGAGAATTTTTGTCCAAATATCTTCAAAATAGCTCAGTATATTTATGATAATATATTAAATATGATAGTATGGTTATAAAATATTTATAGGAAGTAGTATAAGAAAAAAAATTGAAATATTCAGGTAAGGTGATTATGTTTTCTTTGAGACACCTCCTTTGGATTTAACATTACACAATAATTTGAAAAGATTAGGGTAAGACTAAGATCTCAAGAATAAATGGAAGGAAGATAAGATGTGTTTGTGTGTTTTATGTATAAGATAGAGGGCCCAAATATTTTTAATAAGTATGGAGAATATATTCACTTTTATAACTAAGGGATGAGGTATAAAAGGAATTAAAAGATTTAAATAATATAATGGCACATTCATGTGAAAGTGGAAGAAAATGGGAATTGTGTAAATTTAAGGATAATATATGGTGAAAATATCATAAAAATATTATATTTATATGTAATGACTTTGATTTATCTATATTTCTTTATATAAATTAATTGAAAAAATTCTATGATAAGGTGCTGAGACGACGAATGACTCTGGGGCCAAATGTTCTCAAAATACTTTGTTGATTTTTTTATGCTTTCAATAGCACGTGCGAGAATGTTTCCTAAAAAAGTGGAATAACTCTCAAAATGGTACCAAGATCATAAATACAAGGGCACCATTGTGTTTAGGATATCAATTTTACCCTAGGCATGAGAAAACATTGGTCAATATAAGTCAACTATAAAAAGTAGGTTTTGAATATAATAGGAAGAATATTTTTTATAAAAATATTTTTTTGACACAGTGATGTTTTATTTTAAATGAAACATTTTTATGGATTTCGTAGTTATCACCAAAACCCACGAATTCCTTGGAGATGTGGAAAGGAAACCCTCTCTACAAACGATGTTGACAAATTGAGCAGATTGGGGATCATTGTGGTAGAGAAGGTAGATGATCTTGTCGACAATGAAAATGCAATCATTATTCATCATGATCGATCCAAACTCAAGGTAGGTCAGGTTATTTAATTTTATTCCTTCACCATTTTTTAGTTTTTATGATGAAGTTGAAATAATTGATGAATGGATTGATTCACAAGTTGTGCGTATTGTTGGATTTGTGAATTTATTTGTAGGTTTTTATCAGGGTTTTGATTATTGATTATTGATTCTTATTTCTTGATCATTCTTACAGAATAGATTGATGCCAGAATGAAGAATGGATGATGTTTATTCCTTGGTTTGTTATTTGTGCTTTTCTCCCCCAATGTTCTTCATGTTCTTTGTGGTTTTTGAACAGATGATTATTGTGCCTCCGTTTATTGGTGCAATGATCCAAAATCGAAGATCCAAATGCCGGAATGACCTACTAGAGGCGTGATGAAGACAACAATAGATAGATCAAGGTGATTCATGATATATCCTCATGCAAGTGAATTTTCATAGGGATGAATCGTGACATTAATTTGATCATAGGGAAGTGAAGAACAAGACTAAAGGATCACAAAAATTCCACAGTTTTGAAAAACAGAGCACCAGAGCAAGACTGATGGTTAGTAGAAGGTGTTACACCACTAGTAGGCACCTATGTACAGTAGTGAGACATGCCGGTACCATGTAGAGGGTGAGTAGTCTGCATGAAACCTGTATTGACCCTATTTAGTGGCCTGCGATAGTAGCAGGCCATAGGGGAAGAGGACACGGTGGTCCGAACGAGTTGAACACTACAACACTGTATTGACTATGGGAGCACATGGTTAGGCAGACCGCGTGTGGTGAAGAAGGCCAGCCTACTTGCTAGTGGGCTAGAAAATGGATCCAGGACCCTCCAGTATCCCAACGAGATGGACCACGCGTCCCAATAGGAAAGACCAAGATGAACTATGTTGGGTCGGTTTGACCGAGTCGGGTCAGGTCGGCCAGTGGGTCGAGCCACGTCCGGTGGGTTGGGTCAGGCCCAGACTAGACATGAATCAGTCCTTTTCACTAAAATGACCATATCCTTCAAACCATACATCCTCTTGACAATCAGTCTATGGTATTTTAACACTTACGAAAAGATAGAACTTATGAGATTAATGATCAGTTTTATCTTATACTTTCTAGTGACCCAATCCTTTTTAGGGTAGTACACAAGGTTAATGGACAAAATGGGTGTGACTACCACTCACCATGCACCCTCCTCTTCTATGTGAATTGTTTCCCTTGTCCACTGCCTCTTATATGAGCTTCATGGGAGTTAATTATTATTATTATTTCTATAATGTTACGTTGGTGTAGTTTCTTACTCACAAGAGTATGATCCCATTAACATGACTTGTTGAATATATTTGTTGGGATCCCTTGAGAGGCCTAGTTCATCATCCTTTATTTAGTATTCAGGCCCTATGTAGAGTCCTTGGTATTGATTAGACAAATCCTACCATAACATTGATCCTCAACTAAGAAGATTATTCCAGATGGAGTTGTTAGTATATTCCATGGACCGGGCTATGATCATCCTTTGATATATCATATTCCTTTCATATCATTTAGCATATCCTTCTCATGCTCTCATGGAGGATCCCAATGAGAATCACTTATCAGATAGATGTCATCGGTGCTGTCAAACATAGGAGTTTATTCTCTTGGATGTATGCTTCTAAGAGTCTTTAGACTAAATCCCTAGTGGTGGTATGTGGTGGTTGTGGTTTATCTCTCCACTACGCATCCTGGCTAAGTGTATCAAGTCATCCTTTAATATTTAGTAGACATATACTTCTTTATTGATGACTATTCCATTTACACAATGTATTATTTTGTGGTTTTTTGGTTTCATACAAGGTATTGTTATACTCACCCCTACATGGCCTTTTCCTGCACGTGCATTTATTATGAAGATGAGTGGCCTTTTTATAAATTCTAGGGCTAACCAGAATCAGATGGATATTTGTGAAATCACAAAGGACAAGGTAATCCTATAGTATCAATAATTATTTTTAGTTCATCACCTTCACATCAGACCAAGTAGGGTTTTCTGTAGATGAGATTCTTGAACACATTTATAGGCATTCTTTTGGTGGAATTTTATTCTGGCTTTGTTTACAATTCTACACATTTCATTCACTATTGTACTCTGGTTTTGGGATAGTGGGTTTCATGCATGGTTTAATTAGTATTTTAAAATTTCAATATTTGTGTCTTATAGATGTGTGAGTGCATATATGTATTAAGGAAATGCCTCCCATTTTAGTGATATGCCTACTCAGTGCTCGTCACCAGCCCTTGGCCTTTTGGAGGCGGGCTTGGGGAGTCACGACATGGCCCCACTGGGAAGAGTCATGCAAGATTCGTATCATAGAGGTGGTCAGTTCTACTATAGGATAGAGAAACTATAAGATTGGCTTGGGGAAATAGTGTTAAGTGTTCCATGTTTCGTTTTTAGGCTAGGGACTATAGTGTTGGTGTGGATGATGCCATATCCATACACCAAGACTATGATAACCTTATTTTTCAACTCAGTACATGATAATAATGGTTATAGGAAAAATGGTATATTTATCATATAGGAATGGGTGGTGATTCCATGTCCTTCTTGGGTCTTCAATCCAGATATACTCATTGACAATGGTACATCTTATTTCCATAAACAATTCCTCTGTGACACATACCAGCTAGGATTTAGTATATTGATCTTGAGGATGAACCCCTTAGTGATGAGGATTTAGTAAAAGGACCAGTTTAGTAGATGTTACGTTCAGGTGGTGCACTAGATGGACCACCACTTGTAGAGTAGGGTATGGTACCCGTAGTACAAGAAGATGAAGAGCATAGGATGGGCGTGCTTCATGATTTCCAGATATAGATACCCCTTATGTTTTGAGGTGAGCCTAACCGTCCTGAACCTAAGGTGTGGATTTGGGAGGTGAAATTTTTTTTCCGACTAGTTTGGACACCAGCCGATCAGATACTGATCTTGGTGGCGAGTCTTCTACAGGGCTCAGCTGGGCGATGATGGAGTTTTGCTATCTAGACACATGATGAGGATACTCTTTCATAGATAAAGTTATAGTTCTTGTTCAGGGTAGATATTTCTAATGTTAGGATGAGAGATGTGTGCATATGAGAGATACTTCAGCTACAATATGGTAGTATGATTGTTTCTGATTATTCATTGAGGTTCCCCAACCATTATAGGTACTCTATTGGTATTGTCCAGGATCAGTATTTCTAGGATAATACCTTTGAGTGAGGTAGGCATTGAGATATATGATCTAGTACAATCCATCTAATAATTCCAGATTATACTGGGGGTCCTTTGGTGGGCTTGGGTGGTGGATAGATTCATGGATGAGTAGAGACTGCCAGTGAAAGTGAACAAAGGATAGGTAGGTGTAGAAACCTCTACAACAGGGAGCCGATGTCAGTATATGGGATTTGAACATAGGAAATGTTATAGGATGAGGCCCCATGTTAGATGATCAGTAGTTCTAGCATCACATGGTTGATCTATTAAGCCTATAAAGAGGTGTTGCTACTCATACAACGATAGGTTACATATCACTTGAGATTTTCCAACCCGTCGTACTGCTGATAGTAAGGTAGTAGATAGACCGTAATGTTATAGGTAGAGACTAGATAAAGAGGATACATAGGGTTATGGATATGGTAGAGTAGCGGGATGTATTCGTCATTTCGACTTGTTACAACCACCACCCCCAGGTGCTTCACACCAGGTTCAGGGAGTTGGAGGATAGGGGAGGGGACAACTGCATGTGGTTGAGGTATATAACCCCAAGACTATAGGGATGATTTGAGTAATGATCTTTGTCTATTTACCTTATGTTCTATACTGATATACATTGGTTCTAGTCATTCCTTTCTCACTACATATCTTTTTCAAACATTTTAGATTCCAGTAGAACAATTGACTCGACCCATATGGTTGGAGACGCCTACTGGGGGAGAGTCGATGATCAAACATCTATGCCAACAATGTGATATTAACCTTTCATGTGAGAGATTATATTGGAACCTCTTGGTGGAAACATCAAGGACTTAATACTTCATTCTTAGTGTGTTTTGGTTATCTTCACTCCAAACCCAAATTGACTATTTTAGGAGATGGGTGTGGTATCCACAATGATGTGACATGATTTTCCTTTGTCATTGAAATGGAGACCCAGGTAGAAAAGGATTGAATCATGCATAGAAGGGTGCATCTAGTTACTAATTACTTATCCATCATGAATATCGGGGTATTATATTTCATCAGATTCCATTTTCTAGTAGTAGTGGTGGAGTATGAGGATGTCTTCTCGAAAGATGTTCCACGATTATCTCTTCATTGGGAGACATATTTTGGTATCTATTTACACCGAAAAAAAATCTGTATCCTCGAAAGAAAATAAAATGGCTCCTACAGAATTTCACGAGCTGAGGGTTTAGTTGGAGGATTTGAAGAGGAAGGGCTTCGTGATATCCAGTGTTTCACCCTAGGTAGCAATAGTATTGTTTTCTAAAAAGGAAGATGAGATCTTGAGGTAGTATGTGAATTACCAGATCTTGAACTATGTGATGGTAAAGACAAATTATACACTTCCAGGGATCAATTACCTATTTGATCAACTGGGAGGGGAATGTTGGTTCTCAATGGATGACCTTAGGTGGAGTTATAACCAACTATGAGTATTGGATGTGAATATAACGAAGATGGGTTTTAGATGCCTCTATAGTCATTATGAGTACTTGGTGATGTATTCCAGCATGAAGAACACCACCATAGTATTCATGGGACTCATGAACCAGATCATCCAACCTTACTTATTCCAGTTCAGGGTGTCTTCATCGATGATATCCTTATGTACTCAACATCAGAGGAGGATCTTGTAAGAAACTTAATGATGGTTCAGGATGTACTCTGAGTGCACCAAATTTATAGGAATCTCTTGAAGTTATAGTTCTAGATTTAGGAGGTACACTTTTTGGGACATGTTATCTTAGAAGATAGAGTAGTAGACCCCACCAAGGTCAAGGCAGTGTTATCATGGGAGCCACTATGAGCATGAAATATGTGCATAGATTCCTTAGGCCGATTGGCTATTACCAAAGATTCATCCCTGATTTCAATAGGATATCCATACCACTGATAGATTTAACCTGAAAGAGGTAGCGTTTCATGTGGAAAGAGAAGTTCCTGTAGGATTTTCAACAATTGAGCTAGAGTTTGACGAGCACACTGATCTTGATATTATCAGAGGAGGGTGTCGAGTATGTAGGGTTTTTCAATGCATCAACATCCAAACTTGGTTGTGTCCTCATACGGGAGAAAGAAACAATTGCCTATGGTTCTCACCAATTGACACCACATGAGGATAACTATTTGACCCATGATCATGACCTTGTAGTGGCATTCTCTTTGTAAAAATGTGGTGACACTACCTGATGTGAAAGTAATTTAACATTTACTCTAATCACAAGAGTCTTAAGTATATATTCTCCCATAACGATATGAACTTGAGAAAAAGGTAGTGGATTGAGTTCCTCTAGGATTATGACTTTTAGAACATATATACTCTTGGTAAGGGGAACATGGTGGCATATTCTTCCTGTAGAAGATCAAGTTCACAGATACTAGATAAGGAGTCAGAGTAGTTAGCCTCATTGGAGTTATCCTATGTGGATGGAGATGGAGGAGCTTACCTATGGTTGATGGTTGTTACCCCTACACTCTTACATTGAGTTATGGAGGCACAATTTGGGGATACATATTATGAGACGATATGTGTTTAGTTATCCACATGGCATGATCCTGACCGATATTCAAAATGTGGGGATCAAAACATTATTTTTCAAGGGTGTAAAGTTTTACCTATGGTAATATGGGAGGAGGTTCTGAGGGAGTTACAAAAATCACATTTGGAACTACATCTAGGTGTAGTAAATATGTATGAAGACCTCCAACATGAGGTTTTGTGTCCCAATATGAAGAAATCAATGGTAGAGTTCATTTCTTGATTCCTCACTTGTCAGGAGGTGAAGACTAAGCACCGGGTTCCAGTGGGATTGACCCAACCCCTTGAGGTTAAAGAAGGGAAGTGAGATGGTATATCAATTGAATTTTTGATGGAATTACCATATAATTCTAGGGGACATGATTCCATCTTGGATATAATTGACTGACTCACAGATTTGTCCCACTTCCTACCTATCCAGGAGCAATGTTCAGCAGAGAGAATGGGATGTCTCTACGTGCCTAAGATAGTTCAGCTTCATAGAGTTCCATCAATGATAGTTTTATATCATGATTATTTTTTCACATCCTATTTTTCAAAGGTATTTTTGGTGGAATTTTGGACTCATTTTAACATAAGCACAATATTTCATACCTAGCTATATGGGTAGATGGAGAGAACCATCCAGGTTCTGGAGGACATGCTACGGGCCTCCATCTTGGACTTCAGTTGTATTTGGGAGGACCACCTACCACTAGTGGAGTTTGAATAAAACAAAAGATACTAGTTTAAAATTGGTATGACACCATTTTAGGTTTTTTATGGGAAACCCTATAGTTCACCACTTGGATGGACTCACATAGGAGAGTTAGCACTCATGGGCCCAGAGTTGGGGCAAGATACTACTGAAAAGGTGTAGATCATCCAGGAGAAGATGACTACTATGTAGATCTAGAAAAAGTCATATACTGATAACAGACAGAGGAATTTGGAGTTATAAGAGGTTGACAATGTGTTACTCCGGGCGTCACCATGATTTGGGTTGCACAGATTTGGTAGGGGTGACAAGTTATCTCCGAGGTTCATCAACCCTTTTCAGATACTGAGTAGAGTTGACGAGGTGGAATGTAGCCTAGCTCTACCCCCATAGATGCATCAGGTACATGATTTCTTCTATGTATCCTAGATTAGTGTTTACATTTGTGTTTTCTTAGTGGAATCATGGTAATATCCAAGAGAGAAAGTGGGAGCAGGAGGCCCAGATTCTTGCTCAGTACTGTCATCTTTTTGTTTAGTAGCTCATTGTTTTGTCATTTGGTGATGTAAAGCCCTATGGTAGAGAGAATGTAATGAATCATATTTCTCCTATTTTATTTTTATATATTAATTGAACAAATTTATAGACCAAGGTGTAATATTACATGTGATTACCAAGCCTGATGTTCCTGGAACAATTCAATGAAAATGTTTTTTTAATAGCACACACAATCAGATTTTATGAAAAAGTGGAATAACTCCTAAATGGTTTCATAGATCAGAAATATAATGGAACCATTGAGTTTAGAGTAGAGATTTCACACTATAAATGACCTATCATTGTCCAACATGAGTAAACTATGAAAAATAGATTTTTTATGTGATGGGAATAAAAATGTTTTAATAAAAATATTTTTATTTGATACACCAATGTTTCCGTTTAAATAAATATTTTTTAGGGAATTTTGAGTTATAAAAATAACTTTTTAATTCCTATGAGAAGTGTCATGTAAATCCTCTCAATAAATAATGATGCCAGATCGAGCAGATGGTGGATCATTGCACAAGTGGTGTTAGAGAATATCATCGACGATGACAACATAATCATTATTCGTCAATAATCAATCAAAAATAAAGGTAGGGTGTGTGTTTTAATTTGACTCCATCACAATAATTTAATTATTATGACGAAAAAGAATCAGTAGATGAACATATTGATTCATGGGTCATGTGTATTGTGGGATTTGGGATTTTATTAGTTGGTTTTTATTGGGGTTTTGATTATTGAGAACTAATTATTTTTTCTCAATCATTCTTAGGGAATGGATCGAGGCCGAAACAAACAATGGTTTATTTGTTTGATTTTTTGTTCGTGATTTTCTCCCTTGATGTTCTTCCCATTCTTCGTGGTTTATGATTTAATGATCATTGTTCCTTTGTTTCTTATCCCAATGATCCGAAATCGAAGATACAATTCCGGGACGACCAACTAGAGGTGCGATGATGACAACCACATACAGATTAAGGTGTTTCAGGAGATATCTACATGTGAGTGATTTTTTCTTAGGATGAATTGTGACATTTATCCAAGATCTGGACAGTGTATAATGCAACCTGTGGATTGATGAAATGCATATATTTCAAAAAACAGAGCACCAGAGCATGACTAGAGGCCAAAGGAAGGAGCGACAATGGCCACTGGTGCATGATGGAGAATAGTGGAAAATATCTCCAACGACACATGGAGGGCTAGCCAACTACACGAAGAATGGATTAACTATTTTTGGGGGACCATGATAGCTGAAACCATTGGGGAGATGGATGTGGAAGTCCGAACATATTTAACATGGGATCACCACGTTGACCAGTAGAGCATGTGATCGGGAGGACTGCGTGCGGCGTAGCAAGCTGGACTGTGTGCCAGTGGACCATACAAGGAAGCCGGGCCACTCTAGTTACCCCATGGGTTGGGTCAACTGGACCAGGTTAGGTCATGTTCAATGGGTCATACATGACCCAGATCAGGTCTTTTCACTAAAATGTCCATATTTTTCAAACCATATGTCTGATTGATGAAATGTCTATGAAATTAGAACCCTTGCGATGATGCGGTTATTAGTAGAATAATAGTTGGTTTTATCTCATACTTTCTCATGACATGAGCTCTTTTCATGGGTAGTACCCATGGTTAAGGGACACAGTGGGTGTGACTAATATGTACCATGTACGCTCCCCTTCTATGTGAATTATTTCTCTTGTCGACCATATATTATAAAAGATTAGTTGGATTTTATTCTCCTTATATTTTCCCTAAAGGTATGATAGTATCATTCCATGCATACAAGAGTATTATCCCAATTGAAAAACTTCTTGGATAGAGTTGTTGGAATCCTCTGAGAGTCCCAGTGTGAGATCCTCTATGCATTTTTGTTCCCTTAGAAGAGTCCTTGGTTTAACAAGACTAATCCTACAAAAACATCGATCTACTATTTAGAGAGTTATTACAAATGGGATTGTTAGTATACACTAGGGCCCTAGCTATGATCCTCTACTGATGTATCAGTTTCTCTTAAAATCTTGTAGCGTATCTCTCTATCTCTCTCATGGTGGTTCCTGATGGGAAGGACTTATCAGACATACATCAATAGTTCTATCAAACTCAAGATTATGTTCTCTTGGATATATGCTTCATGGAATCTTCAGACTGAATCCCTACAGGTGGTATGCAGTGATTATGGTTTGTCTCCCAACTACACATCTTGGATGATTTTATCTAGATATACTTATTATATGCTATAGAAATATAATTTTTTAGTGATGATTATGCCATTTTCTTCTTGTATTGTTTGGTGGTTTTAGGGTGTCATATTGGGTATTATTTTACTCAACCTTCCATAGGATTTTTCCATTCATGTCATGTATTGTGTAGTTGAGCAACCTTCTGATAGAGTCTAGGGTGGAATAGGAACAGATGAAGATTTTTGATATTATAAAGGTTTAGGTACTCATACGCATCATATAGTTGTTTTAGTTCCTCACATTCTCTTCATATTGGGTTGGGTTTCCTATGGATGAGTTTTCAGAACTTGTTTACAAGCTTTCTTTTGTTGAGCTTGTATACTGGCATGGTTTACCTTTCTATACATTACTTTCACCATTATACTCTGGTTTTGGGATAGTGGTTTTCATTCATGGTTTACTTAGTGTTTTTAGATTTCAGAATTTGTGTCTTGGATTTGTGTGAGTGAATACAGTTACAAAGGAAATGCCTTTTATGTTAGTGATATTCCTACTCAATGCTAGTCGCCAACCCCTGGCCTATTGAATGTTGTCTTGGGGTGTTATGAAACATTCCCCACTGGGATAGGTCATGAAATTATATATGTTTATGTATAATTTTTATGCTTTTATCTTTAACCCACCCTTTAAACCAATTTTTACTATAAATGTGGTAGCATATCTTTACTATTTTTATTATTCATTATGACCAAAAAATAATGTTTCCTCATTAAAAAAATTATATATTATGAATAAAAATTTAGAATTAACATTACAATATTAAATTTCTTTAAGTTTTAGAAATTAATATTAAAATAATTTTAATAAAGTGCAATAAAAACCATTTTTCGACAAATGAATTTTTAGCATAAAAATGAGCTTATATTCATTCCTTCCATTGTAAGAACTATTAGATATATATTAACATATTTTATTTAATATATAATTCAATATTTTCATTAAAATCATTCATAAATAGTGTATAATTAATATTATTAAAATAAAGACACATTGCATGCTTAAAAATAGTTTTTTAGAAAAACCTATCATTTATACATTTAAATTTTTATTTTTTCATTAGAAACTAATTGATTACTACCGAATGAATTAATATTCATAGATTATAGATAAATTTCATTAAAATAATTTTTAATTGTTGTAAACATTTATTTTTTATGTACAAAATACATAACACCTTGAAAGATACACTTCTTATGAAAAATAAGGCTTTTAAGCATGACATGATTTTATTAAAATTTATTGATTATTTGAAAGGAATATAGCAATTAATTTTAATTAAAAAAATATTTCATTATATTTTTCATAAAGTGGTAAAGAATATTTATAACCGTCCATCTAATGGATAGGAGATAACCATCACATTAAATAATACTATTTTTGATGTATATCATGGATCGTTTAAAAATAGAATTTCCTAAAAAGAAATCTATCAATAATATAAAACTTATTTAAATACAAATATATCAAAAAAAATATATTCCTTACAAGAGTATATTAAATAATGAATGTAATGGAAAATAAGTTTGAAAAATTAAATTTCAAATGGGAAATGATCTAGTGTACAACATCTCAGAGTAATGCTCAACAACACTTACTGATTAAAAAAAATAACAGAAACTATAATAAGCTATAGAACATACCAAGAACAGTGAAACCTTTTTTTGAGTAATTCATGTGAATATTTATAACCTACATTAGTGGATCTTCTAATCCACTTATTTTTTTTAATTGAATAGTTTGATAAAATGATATTTTTAGTTCTCCAATGTTTAGAGCATGAGAAGGTCAATTTTGTTGTCTATAATTATAAATCAAATGTCTAACAATGGTGGTATATCATTAAGAATACAATGGAAAATTAGGAATCATACTATAGGAACTAAGTAGAGATCAGTATAAAATTATTTACCATTCACTTTCCATCAAATATTTGAAAAAAATTAGAGAATGAATTAAAGTAGCGAAAACAAAAGGAGGAGTAATATGATATCTCATAGAAATAATAAATTAAACGTTTCATGATGTATGCCTCTTATTAGATATTTTACTCTAAAATAAATATTGACCATTTTTTGTGGGTTAAAAAAATTCTTCAAACAAAATTATCCATAACATAATTTTTTAGAAATGAATAAAATGTTTGATGTTATCTAATGATAGAAATAAAAATTGGGGGCTCTCATTATTCTAGGGATATAAAGTTGATAATGGAGTATCATGGAAGCTTCAGTGATAAGATGCATTTGGTGAATTAAACTTATGAAAAACCAATTCTTTAATACAATTTATTTCATTATTTATTACATAATTAATCACAATAAAAAACCATAATATTGTGAGGCCAAGTGTATTTGAGTGATTAGGTATGTAGAATAACAACTTGAAACATAATTATAATGAAATAAGCTTAAAATTTATAACATGATTTTAAAAATCCAATTCTTTACTAAAATTTCCTAAGATAACCTTAGGATGTACAAAAGGAAGGGGTTATCGAGAAATCCTGATGAGAAAGTAAAAAAATAATATGATAAGTAATGTTGTACATGTGATTCAAGAGTTATTACAAGGCTACATAAGAGGGATAAGAATCATAATATTTAATATTGAGGTATGATATCACATGATAGCATATAGAAAACATGGGAATGTTGAAACTACATAAACCATGAAATTGGTATGTCAAGGATAACTACCATGTAAATGTACCATATCATTATTAAGAAAATCTCCAATGGACAATAAATGTAATATACTGAGATTAAAAATTACACAATGTGTTGGAGGGAAATATAATTTTAGGCCCACCTATCGCTTTTATGTCATGTACTTGCATATGTTTTCCACATATATCATACAATATAACAATGTAATTTGTTAATTTTAATACCATGATTAATGAGTGTGGGTTACATATATATAATTATTAATTATGTAATGGATAGCGGCAACTAAGTGAATATTATTGAGTGGAAATGGGGATGGGTATTCACTATAAAAATATTTAGGATGGAAAATCTAAGGAAAAGTTATGAATCATAATGGGTTATGGATTATAGAAGGGGTGAATGTGGTTGAAGCTGGTATCTAATTACCTTGTAATCATATCGATAGTAATATGTATGTCCAGAAAAATATCCTAACATGAAAAATTGTAAATAAAAATCCATCACTTGAATAAGGTGTTTCAATAAAGTGGAGTAGGATATGATCCCTTATACTAAGAGGATGCCTCAAAATTCATAGAGGGAGCTTCATGGAAAATTGGTTTCACCTTGGTGGGTATCTAGAGTTTTATTATCATGTTAAATTCACCATACAAGAGTTTTGAGTGAAGAGTAATGGGAGGGTGGTTGGGATTATATTGAAAAGGGAGGGAAGTTCTTTATTAGTTTCAAAACATAGGTTTTGGGATTTATATGATAATGTAATCAAAACCACAAACCTTATGATGGTTCAACACATGGTTTCTACAAACTAGGGGTGGTTTTAATTATTTTATAAATAAAAGAACAATAATCCCACAAATTATAACCTTGGTTATTTATAGTTAGATATTTTTATAAAGAAAGGATTTTTAACCTTAAAAATATAATATAGGTTTCAGAGGATTAATTAAGTGTTAATGAAAATTAAAAAAAAATTATTATTTTAAATAGGAAAATTAGTTTTGTTCATGGATACATTTTATTATATTTATTACTTAAATTTTTGTGCATTTATGATTTCATAATAAATATCAGATATTTATACAATACTAAATTTTTACAAAAAAAAATTGATTGTATCAAAAAGTAATGAAGAATTTAACATTGGATAAATTTAATATTATAATTTCAAATATAATATTTATTATGTCAAAATGATACTATAAATATGATAATTAAACTTTTAAATGAAAAATCCCCATTTGTTGAGAAATAATGGTCTTTATGATAATAACTATTTTATGAACTTATAAAAATTACATTTTACATTGTAAAATTATATTTACATTTATATTTAATAAATATTTCATAATAATAATATTTTTTGAAATTTCAATTTATTTAAAAATTTTATTAGTTCATCAAAAATAGAGTGTTGATTGAAACTACATAAGTTGAAAAAGTTAATTTTTTGTTTTATCATATAAAAATATAATTTCTATCAAACTCATTATATAATTATTTAGTAAGTGACAATAAAAAGGAACAAATACTATCACAATTTCATTAAAAAATATAAAATATTAAAATTCATACTGTTAGGGTCAGGATATATATCTTCTTATTATAAAATCACATTCCTTAAGAGAAAGTTTTGTGGTGGAGGGGTTTTATGGGGTTGTTTTGGAAAACATGGTTTCTACCATGATTTTAGTGAGAATAAAGACCTGCCTGAAATAGTTTTGATTATGATTTATTTTTTTAATGTCATCTTTCAAATCAGAAAGGGAAAATCTTAGTGATTATTTGTCTATTGAATTCTCTAATACATGGACTTTATAGGGTATGATACTAATGTTTAGGACATTTCTTCCTTCATTTGTGTCAATTGTATTTTATTATAACACTTATAATTATAATCATAATGGTCACTATTAAACTACTATATTATCAGTTGTTATAATGATTAATTTTCAATTAAATATTACAGACTATATAATGGTCCAAAATATCTGAATTAGTAAATGTGTTTTCTTTACCTACATTACATAATAATGAATTTATTTATTCAAAAAGGTAATTTCATATATAAATTATTGGTCCATTAAATTATTCCCCTTTAAAAATTTCTACCTTCAAATTTTCATTTCATTCTCAAAATTAGATGACAGTCTTTCTACTTCATCTCCTCTTCCAGTTTCCATGTTTCTTCCTCAAACATCTGATTCCAAAAAAAATACTTTGACCATGTGAGTTTTCTTACTTCATAGAAATCTATTTCTATGATCTATGATATAAACTAGCTTCTCCTCCCAGGGAACACCATTCTCCAATGGTAAAACCTATGTATTAGTTAAATGTGAGGGGTCTAATTGTATTACTTAATATAGATACGTGAAACACATTATGTACTTTGGATAGGTTTTGTGGGAGTGCTAGTCGATAGGCCACAACTCTGATTCAATCAATGATCTCAAAGGGGAAAATGATTCTCAAATAAGCATTACCTTATTCTCAAACCTAATAAGCTTCTTCCATGGTGATATATGAAGGGAAAAGTTATCTTTGAACCCAAACTATAGTTCTCATTGATGATTTCCAATATATATTTTACCTCAACATTTAATAGATTTCACATGGCACTAAATTGTTGGACCCTTATCTATAATTTCATGGATAATATCTGGTCACATCACCTTTCTATCTTTAACATTATCCTAGAACATCGGATTTTGAAACCTCTTCCCACACTATACCTTATATGAATATATTTGAATACTATAATTGTTATATGAGAACTACACTAGTGGAAGGTGTTGACCCTAAAGTATTTAAAAATTCATTGAACATGATTTCATCAAATCTTATTGAGTTTGAATGGTTATCTCATAATGAAAATCCATATGGGGGTGATAAGTAGTAATGAAACTCATCTCTATATCTAATTCTTATAAAAGGATTCTACATAACCTTGAGGTAAACCTTAGATCATGATCAGATACAATGGAGAGGGGAACACCATTTAGTCATACCAATTCCCTTATATATATGATGGTTAGTAGGTCGAGAAACAAATCATCCATTATAGAAATGAAATATGAAATGTTTTTATGGTGATAAATTACAACCTAGATAGTGTTATTGACATTAGTTTTCCTATATATTCCCCTAAAAAAATATAGGGGTTTGGTTTCCAATTTACACTCTAGTATAGGAAATTGTTGCACCATACACTTAGATATATGTTGTTCAACCTTTACTTGTTATCATAAGAAGCATCAAAATACAAACACCTTAATCTCCAACTCGATGTTATCCTAGAAAATGTTTTTTAATTTATATACATCTTATTTATTCCTAAATGAATATATAACTATGACCTATGTGCATCATCCAGAAGTTCCCACTATATTTATAGATTTTTATGGGACATATATCTATGTTCCAAAACATATAACCCCATAATTATAATAGTTGAACTCCAAAATATTTTCTATAATTTTATTTAGAACCTCATTAACTATATGATTCTCAATTACACTCTCAAGAATAGATGGTTGAGTGGATATTTGGGATAGTTAAGATTAAGATCCATACATTATACCCATTTCCATCATTTTCATGTATAATAATACTGGATCCCATGAAATCCCCATCATGGATAGGGTTGCATAATCCTTTATACTCAGAGCTTCTACCACATCTTTTTTCTTCCAAGGATGGCAATAGATTGAACAAATATAATCATTTACAATATATAACCACCTTTATTGGAACATATTATACTGATTTTTTTGAATATATACTTGAGGATTTTATGATCCAAATACATCACACACTTTTCTATATAGAGGAAATGTCAGCAAATCGTCAATATGATGATCAAGATACCAATTATAGATCTTTTTTAGTAGTTATTCTCTTGGATAATCAATTATTAGGTTTCATAAGTTATCTATTTTTAATCTTTTAGGAGTATAAAGCACAAGACCTTTTCTAAGGCATCACTTTAAATCACAAATATTTCCCAACTATTAGGTAATATGACCCAAAGTATAGAGATTAACCTCTATATAAACTATTTAAATATCTCATTACATTAAATAGTATAATAAAATTGACTACGTTTTGATTTATCTTGATTAGTGGTCTTGATAGACATGAGTAATTTCTCACACATCTATGATATTACCCAACTAATACAATGAAACTAAGGATTTCCATCACATATATTGGTCTTATCCTTCATATAAGTGCATCTGTTTTTGAAGGATCTCCAAATATACCATTTATAATGATATAATGACTTAGTAAAGTTAATTTATATATCTATAAATCAAATTTATTGTATTTTGATAATAAATTTTCATTATGAAATGTTTTCTATACCAAATTCAAAATATCCTCATCTTTTTCTTTGATATTAAAGTATATAAGAATATCATCTACAAATACTACTAGAAATTTACTGAAATAATTCCTAAAGACTATTTACTAAATTATATAATTATATTTAGAGAATTATTGAGTCTAGATAGATTCACTATAAACAAATATCAACCATACCTTGTAAAAAATGTAGTCTTGGGGATATCCTCCTTCTTCCCCATTATATGACAATATAACGACAAAAGAGACACCTTTGAGAAGTAATGGTCTTCACATATCTAGTTGAATATTTCAACAATAAATTTAAGAGGATACTTTTTCTTTATAATGATTTTGTTGAGATAATTATAATTAACATAGAAGAACATTTACCCTTCCTTATTCTTGAGGAAGAGGACCAGTGCACCCCACGGTGAAGCACTTTGGCATAAAAAACCTCTGTCAAGATTCTTATTTAGTTTCATCTTCAGATACTCAAGTTTAATAGTTCCTATTATTTATGGATTCTAGGATATTGACAAAGTTCTAGGTATAAGGTCAATTGATAAATCTTCTTCTTAGGTATGAGGAAGATAAAGAAATTCTTTAGGAAACAACTCAACATATTCCATCAAAATAGGCATATCTTAAAGGATGATCTTTTACTTAGTATCAATCATGTAATCAATATACACTTTCTAATAGTAAAATAATATCCATGCTTGAGATTATGATACCAAAAGAGATTTATCCTCATCCTTTAACTTGTATATAATCGGAGGATGAATCGTGACATAGATGGTGGTTTCTTTCTCATGGAAATTTATGTTGGATTTATATAAGGAAATCCAATCCACACCCATAATGTATGAAATTATGCTAAAATAAGAATCATAAGGTTCATTAGGATGCTTATCCCTCGAATATGGATAGGATATGAGTTATATTCTAGGGAGGTAATAATTAACCCATTCAATGTCTTCACAAATAACTCAACTTATTTATTTTGAGGTGGTGTTTGAATAGTTCAAATAAACATGCATGATATTAATGAATTCTTCAATCCATAGTTATATAAGGCATTTGATCTTCATAAATTGATGTTTTTTCAAACTTAAACTATGTTTTTATTGTTCTAAAATTTAATTTATCCAATATAATATTTGGGATGAGAATTTTTATACCATTAAACATTAATAATAAAAATATAAACATTAATGTGATAACTCTGAAATGACATAAAATCCTTAAAACTATTACAGTATAAAAGAATCATGGGAATATGAGAACAATATAAAAAATTAAATTAGAATAATTCAATGATAATATCTAATACAACACAATATAATGTTCCTATAATAACCTCCAATTACTATACTTATCATCTCATCAGATGAAAACCCTTACTTATGCATTTGAGGGATATATAGTTTTGGGTCCTCCCATTACATTCATATAATGTGCATGAATAAGTGTTACACATAGATCATACAAAATAAAATTCCTTTTATCAATTTTAACCCCATGATTGTAGAGTGTGAGTTAAATACATATAAATCTATAATCTCTAAAAGATAAGTACAACTATCAGAATTCCATTGAGTAGAAATTGGGAAGGGTACTCACTACAAAAATGTTTGGTATGGAAAATCACAAGAAATTATTTTAATAATAACCAGTTTACATAATGTTTTATAGAATTATTGAATAAGAGAGAAAGGTATATCTCATTACCTTGAAGATATATGGAAAGGAAGAAGTATGTGTAAAAAAATATCCCAAATTAAACATTTTAAAATCAAAAGGTATGAAATAAAGAAGGTTCATGAATAAATATGAGAAGGAGGGGATCCATTCTATTGAGAGGACACTTATAAATTATTTGGGGGAGCTTCTAGAGTGATTGGTAAACCTAGGAATTGATTTATAGAGGGAAGGGTATATTAAATTCATGCTTAAAGAGTTTTGTGTTAATAGGATTGGGAGGTCATGTTGCTTCATAAAGTAAAATAAATTATTTATTAATTTCAAAAATATTGTTTTGGAATATTTATGATAAAGTAATCAAAACCAATAGCCTAAGAATGGGTTTTACCTTAGTTTCTACCACAGTGGGGTAGATTTAATTATTTTATAATGATATGAACCAGACGTCTTGTAAACAACCTTAATGGTGTGGAAGTGAGTCTTGTTTATAAAGAATTTATTTTTATCCTTAAAATATAATATAGTTTTTGGAGGATTCATTAAGGTCTTATAAAATAAAAAAATTAATTAAAAAAATATTTTAAATTGGAAACATAATTTTTATACTGAAAAATCTTTATTATGTTTATTACATCAATTTTAAGAATTTATTATGTCATAAAACATACCATATATGTATAATGTATTTACATAAGTCTTAAAAATTTTATTGTATTTAAAAATTCAAAAAAATTAATCATTTTGATGTGATAATTTAAAATATAATATTCATTTTATCAAAATAATTATCTCAATCTGAGGATTTACATATCTATATAATAAATCCCAAATTATGTAAAAATAATGGTTTTGGGACAATTATAGCTTCTTAAACCTTATACAAATTATATTTGACATTATAAAATTATATTATCATTTATATTTAATAAATAATATACATTTAAAATATTTTATTAAAATATAATTTAATTAAAAAAATTATGAAGTCTTGAAAATACTATCTTGATTGAAAAAATACATTTCCTAAAAAAATTGTTAGTCATCATATCAAAATCTATTTTTTATCATACTCGTTTTGTATAAATTTAAAATTTTATAATAAAAAGGCATAAATATAATAAATATTTTATTAAAAATAAAAAATATACAAATTCATACTATTAGGGTCAAGATACAAATCCCCTTATTGCACCAATCTATGCCCTAAGAGTAAGGTGTTCGATGGTCAGGATTTTTAGGGTGGTTTAGTGAACATGGTTTGGGTTATGATCTCGATGAGCTTAAAATTATCTCATAAATGGTTTCCCTTATGTTTAAGTTGTTGAATATAATCTTGGTCTTGGTTATGGGGAAACCCAAGTGATGCTATATCTATTTGAATCATAGAAAATGGTCTTCATAGGGAAAGATGTTAATGGTCAAGGACATTGCTTCTTCTGTATATGTAAATTGGGAATTGTCATAACTGTTAATATATTGTATTTATTATTCACTATATAATGGCTATATAATAAATGGTTATGATAATTAACGTTATTTTAAATCTAAAAGTATATATAATGGTCTTAAATATCCAATGTAGTGCCTATGTTTTCTATAACTACATTACATAATAAAGAATTTATTAATTAGAAATGGATTTTAATTTATAAATGTTCAAGGAATTATAAAAATAAAACACCTACATTACAAAAATTTGCCATGAAGAATCAGGGAAATTGATTGAATTAAATTGGGAGGTGATTCAAGGGTGGGTGGGTTGGTCATCAATAGCATCATTGTCGAATGAGGATAAAGAGGCTTTTCATAACAAAATAGGAAAAGAAGGACATAAATAAAATACAACCCATACTTTAATGATTCATGTGAAAAGAGTTTTTCATTGTAGAAATTAATTCAATAACCCTAGAAATATTGAAGAGAATATTCACCAACAACATGCCAATCAAAGAGAATAATGGAGGGTGGATGTGATCATTAATACTGTTGTGTGTAATGCCCCAGCCCCAGAAGTCTGGAGGAAGTGCGTCACTTATTACTTTGGAATTATTAGAAGGAAATAAATACTAAATGAACGATCTGTTTAGTAGTCTCTAAGAAACTAGATATATACATGTAAATCATATTACATTGGGAAAGGTAACAAAAAAATACATAACAAAAACTAATAAATTGTATCCAAAAGAACATAAAAAATGGCCTCTTCTTCATAACCTATTGAAGGTAAAAAAATTAAATGGGTGATCTAAAATGGTCAGTAATGGGTAAAAATAAAGGAATATTGAATCAAAAATAATTGAATCATATTTAAATTGGCATCGTCAATATGGCATAGTGTAAAAATTAAAAACACATATAATTAATAATCTGAAAATGAAACTACATCCATAGATTTAGTCATAGTAAGAACTTCAAGGATAGTAATAACTGAAAATTAATAAAGAGAATGATTATTAATTGGAATTCATGTATCTAAAACATGATACCACTATAACATAGACACTGATTAAGTCTGTGGGTAGATACCCATTTGATTCTGTTATGGAAACAAACTAGAAGGGATTATCACAAACTAATTTGTCTCATGAGACCTGTTGATGCATGACGGGGATATAGTAGGCCATTACTATCAGAAAAATACACAATATTTCTTTATACATAGATTTAATACATGTATAATATGTCTTCTCAATATCCAAATAGAGTAAAAGATACAGATTCATCAATACTTTAATAGTTAAAACATCATTTCAAATAAACACCATATGTAAAAAGGTATAAAACAAAATATAATAATCATATCCATGAAAGCAGAATATGGATATATAATATATTAACAATTTCAGATAAAAATTATCTAAAATTGGTAGTAATTACACCACATAAGAAAGATTAGGTGCACAATACAAAGTAAATCACAATGAAATGGAATCTGAAACAAAGTCCCTTACAACATTTTAACCAAGAGAATTAATAATCATAATGTGAATCACTAAATACCAAGAATATAAATATAATCTTGATATTATATATGAAATTGTAGTAAACAAAAACTAAATACAAGAAATAAGTGGCAAACAATTGAAATCTCATGAAAATAAAAGTGAGATGAGAAACCCCTTACCTTATGCCTGAATGTGTTCTTCGATTGATCTTAATGACCTGAATAATAAAATTTAGCTTCATTAATTAATAATTCCCAAACTTACTCTACATATAATTTATTTATTATAATATTATTAGGTTAATTAATGGCCTTTATTATGGGTTTAAGTGGTTCAATTTTATTGTTTTGGAAGCATTTTTTCCTTCTATGGTAGGATGCGGTACAAAATATGATTTGGTGGGAAAAGGTAAATGGATATGTTGGTCTCTGCCTGGCAGGGGTCTGAAGTTAAACGTTGATAGTTCTTTCTTGTATTGATTTATAAGGGGCGGTGGAGTGGTCTAAGATCCCAAAGGGGAGGTGGTGTTGGCTTTTGCAGCCTTCTATGGGAAATGTAGCTCTATTAAGGCGGAGGATAAGGCCTTACGGTCTGGAATTAGTATATGCGAGTAGAGGGGACTGAATATTAACATAACAGAGACTGGTTCGAAGGTAATTATTGATTGCTTGTAGGGTAATATTTCTTCTCCTTGGGATATCTCTTATATTACCAGGATGATATAGTCGAAGATGGAAAACAAGGGGATTCTTGTGAATCATATGTGGCGAGAGGGTAAAATGGTGGTGGATTACTTCGCATCGACGGCGGAGGGAACTCAAGGTACTGATGTTTCTATTTTTGTAAACATTAATCATTTTAATGATGAAGGTATTAACCTGATTAGGGGAGACCATTTTGGAATCCACTACTTTGTCCCCCCTAACTTGTTCGTTTTGTTTGGCCTTTGCCACGACTTATTTGTTGGGATTCTTAATACAAATTTATTGTTGGTGTGTGGGAAGAATTTTTTTCCTTGGTTTTCATGATCAGTTTACTTATATTCATGAATAGAAGTTCGTTTTATGTGTGGTGAAAATAAAATATTTTTAATATATATTAGTTGAGAAATTAAAGATATATAAATTATATTATAATTATTTTGGTTATATACCATGAGGAAGACTCATTAGAAACAAGTTAATGACAAACTCTAGGATTAACTTGGCAGTTTTGTGCACAATGATATTGTTTCGTAATATTTTTTATATTATTAGTGTGTAAAGATTCCAGAACATTGCATAAGATAAAGTAAATATATTATGATCTAGTTCAACCATTAAAAGGTTTCATGACCAGTCTTTAATATCATAATATAAATAGAAAACCCGTTATCATTGAGTGAGATAAATAAACACATCTCGGATGGGGCATTCATTTATAAAATAAAAGGAGTGAAAAAAAGATATGATTATGTATTATTCAATTATCATAACAATATTCTAGTACATATAAGTTACTATTTTTTTCATAATAACATTATTAGAATAGGTGATAATAGAAAAGATAACAAATGACCTTAAAAAGAAAACAAAATAATTGATAATAGAAATTTACCTCTTAAATATTTCATCTATTAATAGCCTCTTTAGATGAGAGGATTTGGTATTTTGAGGAGAAAAAGTGCTGTCAGATGTGGGGGAGGATCTTAGGGAGAGATTTGAGTATAATTTAGGCATGTTTTGAGGTATGAGAGGTGTTGATAAATGAGGCCGTGGGTTGGTATTTGTAGTGGATGAGAGGAGAGTTTTCTTAATATTTTTATCATTAGTTTGTTATTTTACCCTAAAACAAGAAATAATTATTATTACATGGACTAAAATAGTAATTAGTGAATTTTAGTTTGAACTAAATGTGCTTTCCTCAGCATGAAACCATCCATTACTTGATAAATCATGTATTTAGCATTTAACATAATTCATCATATTTTACTATTCACAAAAAAATTCATGTTTTTCCAAAAAAATCCAAAAAATTCTGCCTAACCATTTTTCGACATGTAGAATATAAAAATGAACTCCATTTTTTTAAATTTTTTTTCTACATATGAGAAACATAATTTTTAATTAGAATCATTATTTAATCAAAAAATTCCAACACTTAAAAATATTCAACCTCATTTTTAAGGTGCCAAAATTTTATTTACACTTTCACGAGTTATTTTACCATTCATCAGGGTCATATTACTATTCATAAGGGTAGGTTACTACTCATAAGGGTATGTTACTATTCATAAGGTTAAGTTACTATTCACAAAAAAATTAACTTGATTCTACAAGACTTCAAATATCATCATGTTTGCAACCGTGTTTGTCTATCTTTTGAAATTAAAAACACAGAAGTGGAAAATTTAAGATTAATGGATAGTTTATGACTATATTCTATAAATAACCATTT
The DNA here is from genome assembly GCA_963277665.1 of Viscum album. Taxonomy (NCBI): domain Eukaryota; kingdom Viridiplantae; phylum Streptophyta; class Magnoliopsida; order Santalales; family Viscaceae; genus Viscum; species Viscum album. The sequence continues at coordinate 378,598,227 of OY728132.1, forward strand.
GTGTTTTTATAGATAATTTGTTCTTCGTGAAATATAGGATATCTAATGAATTGAATGGATTTAAGAGAAACATTGCATAAAATGTTTGGGGTGTTATATTCTTCCCAACTTCATAAATTTCGTCCTTGATATTTTTCATGTATAAAGCCCATTAAAAAGATGCAGGTGGTTATTCTTCATAAAATCCTTAGGTTCCCACATTTCTTCCTCCATTTTATGGTTCCTCGAAAGAACCTTTACTAGTAGAGTTTTTTGATTTCTTAATACCTGCTCTATTGCGTCAAGAATCTCGATAGGCTCTTCACAGTATATCTAATTGGGTTTCAACTCTATTTATTCATAGTTGAGTACATGTGTTGGGTTCGAATGTATTTTTTTAACAAATACATGAGGAACACGTTATGAACTTTGGAGAGACTTGTTAGAATTTCTAAATGGAATGCTATAACTCCAATTTTTCCATAATTTCAAATGGTCGAATGTACCTAGGGCTAAGTTTTCATTTCTTAACAAACCTTAAGACACCCTTTCATGAAGATAATTTTAGAAAGACGTGATCTCCTACTATAAATTTCAAATCCTTTCTCTAGAGAGAATGATCTAAACATGCCTTGAAAGTCAAGAGAGAATGATCCAACATACCTTGAAAGTCAAGAGAGAATGATCTAAACATGTCTTAAAGTGTTTGAATTTTCCTTTCAGACAGTATGTCAGTTTGAGGTGAGAAGCAGTACTCATATGAATCTCAATATCCAAATCCTTATGGATAATTTTCCAGAATTTTGATGTATACCAAGAATCTCAATCGGACACAATCGATAGAGGTTCACCATGAAGTCTTACAACTTCAAAAATATAAATCTTTTCGAGGTTACCACGTAGTAAATCATCTCTTATATCAAGGAAATGCACTGATTTTGTGAGATGATAAAAAATTAACCATATGTCACAATTCCTTCTAGGTTTCCTCAGTCGTCCGATAAAAAAATCATCATATTTCATCCCATTAACACATAAGAATAGGTAGATGATGAAAGACCCCTCTAGTATTTTGTCTCTCAACCTTCACTTTTTTACAAAATATACACCTTGACACATATTCAATAATTTATCTCTTCATGTTATCCCACAAAAAATGTTTCTTCAGATCCCTATACATATTGGTCCTACCAGGGTATATGGAGAAATTTTTTCTATGATAATCATATAATAGTTCCATTTTTATCTTAGGTACTGATGGAATGCATAACCTCCTTCTATATTTTAGAACTCAATCCTCATACATGATGTCTACCAATCTTCTATCCTTAACAGCTTTAATTTTCTTTTATAGACTATCATCATCATATTGAGAGCTTTTTATCTTATCTAGTAAATCTAGTTTAGAAATAATTTAAAAGAAGAAATATGTTTACCATTCTTAACAATTCCCATATCCATATTTAGTAGGTCCATGAATATAAGATCTCTCTCAATCCTAATTTGGGTCATAAGTCCATGATCTTTTCTACTTAATGCATCTTCCACTTTATTTTCCTTTCATGTGTGGTAGTGTATTAAATAGTCATAATTTTTGAGTAACATGAGCCATCCCTTTTCCCTCATGTTGAGTTATTTCTATGTAAAAATATATTTCAAGCACTTCTGATTCATATATATCTCACATCTTTCACTATAGAGACAATCTCTCTATATTTTCATAGAAAAGATTATGGATGCTAACTAAAGATCATGAGTTGGGTAATTTTTCACACGAGTCTTCAACAACCTTGATGCATAAGCAATAAATTTATCATTATGAATAAGGATGGAACCCAACCCATTCTTTGATGCATTACTATATATCATAAATTCATCATTTCCAGATAGAAGAGTCAATATTTTAACATTGAACAATATTAATTTCAATTCCTCAAAGAATTTTGTACATTCATTCATCCACACAAACATAACCCCTTTACATGTGATTTTGGTTAGTTGGTTATCCATTTAGGCAAAATTCTGAACAAAACGCCTGTAGTACCCTGCTAAGCTAGTAGAACTACGTACCACGGTTATGTTCGTTGGTGTGGGACATTCTTGGACTTCCTTTTTCTTCACATGGTTAGCTAATATTCCATCCCAAGAGACAATATGGCCAAGAAATGAAACTGATTGAAGAAATAATTCACACTTGTTAAAAATTATATAAAATTCATTTCATATAAGAGTTTTTAAAATAATCCACAAGTTATTTTCATGGTCTTTGTAGAATTTGGATTATACCAGGATACAATTTATAAATACCACAATAATGTCATTAAGATATTCCTTGAAAACTCTATTCATTATATCCATGAAAATAGAGGGTGCATTAGTTATTTCAAAAGGTATTACTGTAAAATCATAATACCCATACCTGGTTTGAAATACTTTCCTTGGAATATCTTTCTTCCTCACACATAGCTGATGATATATAGATCTATGGTTAATCTTTGAAAAATATTTTGCTCCATGAAGCTGATCAAATAAATCATCAATTAGTGGAATATGATACTTGTTCTTTATTGTAATATCATTGATTTTTCTGTAATGATTTCATAGCCTTATGGATCCATCTTTCTTTTTGAAAAAGGGGACAGGGGATACCCATGGAGAAACACTAGGTCGAATAAATAATTTTTCTCTCAATTCCTCTAGTTGTTTATTTATCTCCACTAATTCCATAGTGACCATTCTATAGGGATTCTTTGATATATGTCTTTCACCTGGAATTAAATCAATATATAAATAAACTTCCCTCTATAGGGGATGACTATGAAAATCCAATATAAATACATAATTGTATTCTTGTGCAATAGGTACTTCTTCAATTTGAAGATTTCGTTCCTCACCCATAGGTATTGTGTTTTCTTTATCTCCAAGAATTTCATTCACTAGAGATAATAGTGTTGGATCTAGATAAGAATCAAATGAATATGTATATTCTCAAAAGATAAGGGATTCTAAACCATTCTCAGAAACTTTAACTTCCCTCTTATTTCAATAGATATCTACAAAATAATTTGACAACCAATTCATACTGAGATTTATATCAAAGTCAATCATTGGTATGATGATATGTTTACGACCTAAAGCACAATTATGTGTCATGAGGGGGATTTTTTGACACATATTTGTTACAATGATGCATCCCCTAGGAGTTTTGACTGAAAACTCCTTTACTAAATAAAATTGGACTTGTATAATGTTCTGGGAAAATTGGGAAGATATAAATGAATGCGATGATCTAGAATCAAATAAATCTTTTGATAAGTTTGAGGAAACATTTAATGTACCTTCCACCACATCATTAGGAATTTTAGATTCCATGATTGTAATTTCATAAGCTTTACCTTCACCTCATAGAGCTTTCTAAGGAAAGTTTACATGGTGCTTAGGATAATCATTTGAAAACTATCCTATATCTCTCTATAGTTGTACAATTTAAAATAATTGACTTGTCTCTTCCCCTTGTATTCACTAGATCGATGGACCTTTTCTCCACACATATAAAAAAACCCCATTACATTCAACCATTTCCAAGGATGATTATTTCTACAGTTCTCACATAATGGAAATTTCTTCATTCCCTTCCTCTTTATTGTCACTTTAGCTTTTCCATGGTCATTAGAATGCCTCTTCTTTTCTTGTTTTTTCTTGATGAAATTTGATCTAGAAAATTTCTTCTCTATTTTGATGGCACGTAATACAATTTGATCGTATGATGAAAAGGTTTGAGAAGCCAGTTCCCTTCAAACAATTGGATTAAGACCTTAAAATCAATGACCAATATTGTCTTCAGAATCACGTACGTAATCTATAGCATACCAAGATAATCTGGTGAAGGTATCCCCATAATCGGCAATACTGTCTTCTTCTGTTTTCTTTTGGATAAGGAATTTTATCTTCATTTAAATGGATTGTTTCCATGGGAAATATTTTTCGATTAATATTTCCTTAAAAGTTCTCCATTCCATATTTTCTATTTCTTATTCCACTAAGGTCTTACGGATCAAGGAAAACCATTGATTAGCATCACCCATGAGGCAATATAATGAAAGTACTACCATTTAATTTTCATTACATCTTAATGTTAGAAATATCTTTTCATGGGATTTGATCCACTAGTAAGATATCACCAGATTAGTAGTCCCACAAAAATATGGGGGATTATAATGCATGAAATGATTGAATACAGTTGTAACATGGTTATTCGACACCGCCTAAGTAAGTTGTCTCAATATGGTCATGATCTGATTCGCTCCTACACTGACAATGTTGACTTGCTTAGTGGGGCAATCCATAAATTTTCTATGGGTATTTATTCCCCTTATTCTATTAGGTTCCATCAATAAAAAATGATATTCACTAAATTTGTTTATAGTACATAATTTTTAACTAGAAAAAACAAAAGATAATCTTAAAATTTATGCACAACTAATCTCATAATCATAATTGTTTTACATTTATTTTTAAATCCTTCATAATGATTTGTAGATAAAATGTGAATTATCCTATGAATATACCCAGTAGTGTCAAACAAGATTTGTATTAAGGCAATTTTGTTTTTACCAGGATACCCCAGTTGAAGTTCGAAGCTCCTTCTTGGAATTATTACTCCTAGGCAAATCTATGTTATAACCACATCCACATGTAGTATGTAAACAAGGATTAATTTTATAGGAAGACCCAAATAATCTATAATTTACCAAAATTTCTAGATTTTGTTCTATAATTATCTTTAAAACATGACTTAGGGTTATTTCTTCTAATCTGTGTTTCCTAAATATTGTTTCCAAGGTTGCTACAAAACTTTCTCTGATACCAACTGTAAGGCCCCGACCCCAGAAGCCCATAGTTGGTGCATCACTTATTACATTGGAATTATTACAAGGAAAGAAATCATGATGCAATGATATGTTTGGAAGTCTTGAAGAAAATAGATACATTCATGTAACTCATATCATATTGGGAATGGTAACAAAAATCCAAAAAATGACAAAAACTCATAAATTGCATCCATGAGAATTCAATAAATAGTATCCTCTTAAAAACTTATTAAAGGTATAAAAAATTAGATGAGATCAAATTCATTGTAAGGGTTAAAAATAGAAAAATATTGAATAAAAAATAATTCAATCAGAATCATATTGGCATAGTCAACATGGAAGGACGAATAAATGAAAAACACACGCCATTAATAATCTGAGAACAAAACTGTATCCATAGAATTTTTCATAGTGAAAACCGTATGGATAGTAATAACTAAAATTCAATAAAAATTATTATTATTAATTTGACACCATGTATCTGGCACATGATACCACTACACAGTTGAAATTGTTTATGTCTATGGGTAGATACCCATTTGATTCTGTTGTAGAAACAAACTCGAAGGGTTTCTCACCAACTAACTTGTCCCATGAGACCTATCGATGCATCGAGGGGATATAAGGGTCCCCAAACATAGCATAAAGTCCAAATAATTCTCTATACATATATATAACACATGCTAAATATGACTTCTTAATATCCCTATAGAGTAGATGATAAAGATTCATTAATACTTTCAGAATTAAAATAACATTCCAAATAAACACTATATGTAAAAGGGTATAAAGATTAAGAAAATAATCATATACATAGAAAAAAATATTTATATCTAATATATTTACAATTTAAAATGAAAAATGATCTAAAAGGGGTGTTAGGTACACCACATAAGAATGATTAGGTTCATAATACCATGTAAATCATAATGAAATGGTAACAGAAACAAAGTCCCTTACAACATTGTAATCAATCAAGTTAATAATCATCAAGTGAATCACTATGTACCATGAATATAAAGATAATAATGATATTATATATCAAATTTCAGTAAACATAATTCACATACAATAAATAAGTGGAGAACAATGGAAATCCCATGGAAATAAAAGTGAGATGAAAACCCCTTACCTTATTACACAATTTGTTCCTTGATTGATCTTAATGACCTGAATTATAAAATTTATATTAATTAATTAATAATTCCAGAACCTAATCCACATATAATTGATTTATTATAACCTCATTTGGTTCATTCATGACCATTTTTATGGGTGTAATAGGTTCAATTTTATTGTTTTGGAAGCATTTTCTTCCTTGGTTTTAATGATCGGTTTACTTGTATTCACGAATAAATGATCATTTTATGTGTGGTTAAATATAAAAAAATTATTAATATATATTAATAGTGAAATTACAGAGATATAAATTATATTATAATTATTTTGGTTCTATACCATGAGGATGAATCATTAGATAAAAGGTAATGATAAATGCTTGAATTAACTTGATAGTTTTGTGCACAATGATGTTGTTTTGTATTATTATTTTATATTTTGAGTGTGTAAGGATTATAGAACATTTAATAAGATAATATATATATATATATATATTATGATCTAGTTCAACCATTAAAAGGTTTTGTTACCTGTCTTAGAGATATAAATAGAAATTGAAAACCCGTTGTCCATGAATGAGATAAATTAACACATCTCGGATAGTGCTTTCATTTATATTATTAAAGGAGGAAAGAGTAGATATAATGATGGAATATTACATTATCAAAAAAATTATAGTACATATAAGTTACTGTATTTTTTATTAAACTTGGTTGAGAAGAAGTGAGAATAAAAAAGATAATAAAGGAACATAAAAAGATAACAAAAGTATTTAAAAGAGGAATTTACCTCTTGAATCTATCTTCCTTTGAGAGCCCTTTTAGAGAAGAGTATTTGTTAATTTGAGGATAAAAATGGTTTTTGGAAGCAGGGGAGGAGATTAGGGTGATATTGGAGAAGAATATATTCTATGATTGATGTCTAAGAGGTGTGAATAAATGATGGTGTGAGGGGTGTTATTTATAGTGCAAAGGAAGAGGGGTTTCTTAATATTTTACTCATTAGTTTATTATTTCTACCTATGACAATAAATAGTGATGATTACATGAAAAAAATAGTAATAAGTGCATGTGAGTTCAAACTAAATTTTCTGACCTTAGCATAATATCTTCCATGACTCAATAATTCATGTATTTAACATTTAGCATAATTTATTATATCTTACTATTCACCAAAAAAATAATGTATTTCCAAAATATCCCAAAAATTCACCTTATCCATTTTTTGACATGTAGAATCCAAAAAAGTAGTCCATTTTTCAAAAATAATTTTATAAATATGAGAAATTTAATTTTTAATTAAAATCATTATTTAATCAAAAAATACCAACACATTAAATATTTAATTTCATATTTATGGTGCCTAAATTTTATTTACACTTTCATGGGTAAGGTTAGCATTCATAGGGGTAATATTACTATTCAAAAGGGTGGGCTACTATTTATAAGGGAATGTTACTATTAATATGGGTAAGTTAATATTCACTAGAAATTAACATGGTTCTACTATACTACAAATATCATCCTGATCGCAACTGTGTTTATCTATTTTTCGAAATTCAAAACACCGAAGTGGAAAATTTAAGATTATTGGACAAGTTATATAAAGACCCAAACTTATTACATTACATAATCTTGAAGTTATTCAAGATTCAATTCCTTTCACATTGAAAATATTTTCAAGTTTACATCTTTATAAAATTGGAACATAATACATTCATAACATTACACATTAATATTTACGAGATACCTTAAAGAAAAACATATATTCATTTCATCCAAAATATTATAATTTTCTTATAAAACAAGATTTCTTTGAAAATTCATCAAAAATTTAACTTGTATTTTTTACTTGTCTTACACATCCTTATATCAGTGAAAATCATTTAAAAACATTGGATGAGCACAAAAATCTTAGTCAGGGATATAAAAAGAAGAAAAGAACATATTATTCCCGGAATAATTGTAATGTATGAAATCATTTTTTAATGACACGATTTTCAACCGTATACACTTAATTTGTGAAACATAATATTTCCACAAGATACCCACAAAACATAAGAACATAAATAGAACCATAAAGGTATCTTGGGGAATTACTAACATAATCTTGTAACCCTCTCGACAACCTTATAATTTTTAACCCTCACGTCTACCTTACAATTTGTGTAACCATCGTAGTTACAATTAGCGTAACCATACGACTGACCTACAACGTACACATACCAAATGAATTGGAGGGATATATAGGTCCCACCCTTCATCAGAAAAAATTCCCAAGAACCATAATATAGTAATACAAAATGAATAATTTCCTAAAAACATTTATTTTGAATTTTGTAAAATAGAATTTTAAAAGTAGATTTTTAAAGAAAACCCCCTTACAAATATCATATAATTGAAGTAATACTTAATAGAGTGAATGGAATATGTATATAAAATATAAATAGACATAATTAATCATAATTTATAAAAAATTCATCACAAAAACAATTTTAATAACACATAAATAATGAAGAAGAAGGTGAACCCAAATAATGGAAGTCTGGTTAAGAATTACCTTACCTCAGGGTTTCCTTTCTTAAAACATGTTTAAAAATACTGAATAATGTTTAAAATTGTGTTATTATTATCTTAATGAAAAATATTCATCTTTATAATATATTATATGATCATTTTATTATATCATTTTACCTTTTAATTTTTATTATTTTTTTTACTTTCATTGTTTTGGGTGCGTTCTGTACATTATTTCCATGATCAGTACATGATTGATATTATTTCCGATTAGAAGGGAAAATAAAAAATTGGAATGGAGTGGTATTTACATGTTTCCATAACCCTAAATTATTCCTTTTATCATTTTTAATTTTTACATGAGGATAATTCATATGTTAAATCATTATTGATATTTGTTTAAGTCATTTTTGTGATTATTCTATCGTAAAGAACTCATATTGTTTTATAAATTAATAAAATGTGTAACAAATGATTCCAGAACCTTGTATAAGTCATAATAAATAAATTATAATCTGTTTCAACTATAAAAATGGTTTTATGACTACTCTAGAAGGAGGTAGAAGAAATTGAAATCCCAACGTCCACGATGTTGGTAAATCGTCACATCACGATCGATGTTTTAGATTCCTGAATATGTGGAAGATGATATAGAATATACTAGTGATTATTCCATAAAGATGATAAAATCCCAATTATGTAAGATACTGGATCATTCGTGTCTCTAGGATAAGTGGAGGTGAGGAAATAAAAATAATATAAAGGAATCTTGAAATAAAAGAAAATGTGAGAAATCCCATACAATGATTTTGAAGCCCAACGACGTCGCTTAAAATTTCAGAAAATATTTGGATGAGAGAAAAGAGGTCTCTAATCATTATTACATAATATGGGAAGTTTGGGGGATATGGAATTACATATTCCAACATAAGATAATGGAAATTAAAAAGAATAACATAAAATGAAATATTGAAAAAGAGAGGGGTGGTGGATTCCATTACCTTGTATAGTAACTCCTAAAACATGAAGGTTGGGACATTGGGGGATTGAGGAATCCTTGGGAGGACTACAAGGGAGGTGAGAAGACCAAATCTTTGTTGATGAGGAATCTTGAATGAATGGAGTGATGTAATGGGTTTGTATTTATAGTAAAAGTGAGGGAATATTTTAATAATAATCAAGGGACACATCATTAGTGGTATTAGCAAAATCATGGGCTTGCCCATGCAATTTTCCCATGGTATTGGCCACCTGGTACACCTCATAATTTTTTTTTCTGTGCAAAATTTGACCAGTTTTATTATATAATTATTACAACATTAATGATGTCATTAAACACACTGAAACCCAAACTATATTTTTTACTATTCACTGAAAATTCTAATGTTTTAGAAAAATCACAAAAAATTATCCTTCCCATTTTTCAATGTGTAGAATTTAAAAAATAAACGCCATTTTATGAAAATAATTTTCTAAATATTATTAATTTATTTTTTAAATAAAATCATAATTTAATAAAATATTTCATTTTTAAAACTAAATATTTTTTACACCTTGAAAAATTAATAGACATCTCATTATCTTATATCCATAAGAAAATAAAATAATAATATGATTTAATATTTATATGGGTCATATAACTATTCATATTTTGATTCATAAGGGTATGTAACTATTCACCTAAAAAACTAGTTAGTAATTTCAGAACTGAAATAACTTACTGATCACAATTGTAGATAACAATTTCTTGAAATTTATAAAATAGAAGTGGTGAAATTATTTTTAAATGATAGTTATAAATATCTATATAAAATAAAGTTTCATGTATTTCCATTTATTTTTAGAAAACCATGGGGTGTTACATTATCCCCATATTTTGGAAATTGCATCCTGATAATTTTATTTACTTACTAGAAAAATGAGGAGACCTTTCCCTCATATCATTTTCAGACTCCCATGATGCTTCATCAACCATGAGGTTTCTCTAGAAAACCTTTACTTGGTAGATTACCTTATTCCAAAAAAACGGTTGCAATCGATTATGATTTTTTTAATGGCTTCTCGTCATAAGAAAGGTTCTCTTCTAGCTGAACTGCTTCTGGGAAAAAGTCCTAAGATGAATCTAGCACATACTTTTTCAAAATCGAAATAAGAAAGACATTGTGTACATGAGATAAATTTGGAGGAAAAGCTACTCGGTAGGAGATAGGTCCAATATTCTCCAGAATTGTTTATGGTCTAATGAACCATGGACTTAGCTTTCCTTTCATACCAAAATGTATAAATCATTTCCATAGTGAGATTCTAAAAAAAACATCATCACCAAACTCAAAAGAAAATTATTTCCTCATATTTTCTACATAACATTTCTGTCTGCTCTATGCTATCCTCAAGTGTTGATGGATCATCATCACTTTCTTAGCAACTTCCTCTACGAATTCTGGTCCCATCAACATCCTTTCCTTGAATTGATGACAATAATATGGAGTTTGACACTTCATTCCCATACAATTACTCAATATATTTCCATATATATTATGTAATGAAAAATTTTATTACAAGAGAACTCAACTAATGATAGATGCTAATTACAACTTCCCTAGTAGTCCATTGAACATGCTCGAATCATATCCTCTAATGTCTGAATTTTTCGTTCTAATTTACCATCTGATTGAGGATGAAAAGATATACTATAATTTAATTCTTTGCCCAACAATTTTTGAAGGCAATTCCATAAGATAAAAGTGAACTTGGGTTCCAGATTAGATAAAATGGAAAGAGGAACTCCATGTAACCTGAAAATCACTTTGATATACTATTGAGAAATCTAATCCAAAGACATTGTATCTCAAATAGAAAGAAAATGTAGAGATTTTGTTAGCTGATCAGTAAAAACCCAAATCAAATTGGTACATCGAGAAGTATTTGGTAGTACCACCACAAAGTCCATGGATACATTCTCCCATTTCCACTCTGGCACTAGAAAAGGATGAATCATCTCCTACGGTAACTGATGCTCTGCTTTAACCTATTGACATGTTGAACATTTCATGGTAAAATCAGAAATATCTATTTTTACTCCATTCCACCAATAATACTTTTGATGGTATATATACTTCTTAGTACTCCCAGGATGAACTGAAAAGGGAGAACTATGAGTTTCACACAACAATTATTTCATCAATTGGGTATCACAAGGCACACACAAACTATTACAAAATCCTAAAACACAATCTTTATCAAGGTTAAATTATGAGAACTTACCCATTTTAACAAACTCTACCCTTTTATGTAGCTCATGATCTTCCTTCTACCCTTGGTTAATTATTTATAATAATTATAAATGCACTGAAACCTAAAACAAAATAGAGTTATTTCATACATCAACAACTTCTAAGCCATAATTCATCAAATCATTAATCAAGGGATCATGTTAAAAATGTTACATGGTTAATGGTGCATGATATTTTTGATTAAAGGCATCCACCACTTTGGTTTTTTACTAGATAATAATAGATTTTACGATCATAATCTCTTATCAGTTCAAGCCATCTTCTCTACCTCATGTTTAATTCCTTATAAGTAAATATATACTTTAGAATTTTATGGACAGTATATATTTGACATTTGGATCCGTATAAATGATGTCTCCAAATTTTCTTTGCAAAAAACATAGCTGCAAATTCAAATTCATGTGTGGGATAATTTAACTCATGAGGTCTTAGTTTTCTTGAAGCATAATTAATTACATGGTAATTTTTCATCAATACACAACCCAGTCCCTTCAATGAAGCATCAATGTAGATGAAAAACTCACCATTTCGAGAAGGCAAGGCCAAAACAATAGCATTCACTAATCTCTTCTTCAGTTTCTGAAAACAAACATTGCATTATTCAGTCAAAATAAATTTAACCCCTTTTCGTGTTAACTTTGTTAGCGGGCTAGATAACCATGAAAATTTTTTGACAACCCATCAGTAATAACCTTCTACTCTAACAAAACTACGAATCTATATAATATTTGGGGGTCTTGTCCATTCATAAACCACTTTTGATTTGGCATGATCAACTGTTATTCCATCCTCGTTTACAATGTTCCCATTAAAATAAATCAGTGTTAACCAAAAATCTCACTTACTGAATTTTCCATACAGTTTTTTTCTTCTTCTAAGGTTTTAAAAACACCCCTTAGATGTTTTTCATGCTTCTATTTACTCTTTGAAAATAACATAATTTCATTAATAAACACAACCATAAATTTATCCAAGAACACATAAAATATTCTATTCATAAGATTCATGAATATAGCAGGTGCATTAGTTAACTCAAACAGAATAAAAAAAATTCATAATGACTATATGTAGTACGAAAAGCTATTTTTTGGGATGCCATCCTCCTTCGCCTTCAGCTGACGGTATTCAGATCTCATATAAATCATCGAAAAGTACCGACCTCTATAGAGATGGTCAAAAAAGTAATTGATATGAGGCCAATGACACTTGTCTCTAATAGTGATGTTATTCAAGGGTCTATAATAAATGTGATGTCCTATGAAACCATCTTTCTTTTTAACAAACAAAGTAGGAGTACCCCATGGTGAAGTTCTAGGATGAATAAAGCCTTTATCAAGAGAATCCTGTAACTGATTTTTCAATTATATAAGTTCCATTTGAGCCATATATATATGGGTGTTTTTAAATTGACTTATCATCAGGAACTATGTCAGTTGTGAATTCGACATCCAAATTAGGTATGATATGGGGTAAATCATCAGAAAAAACATCATGGTATTAATTTACCATTGGCACATCATTTAGTTGAATAGTTCCCTTGTTTTTAAAATTATGGGCTAGATAAATTTCATTTTCATCTTTAAATAACTTTCTCAGCTTTAGAAAATGTTATTAATGGAATGATTTCATTCTTGTACACAAATTGAAAATCTTTTTGAAAAACAACTTTTTTAGCTCTATAGACAATCTTAGCATGATAAACAGAAATCCAATCCATTCCTAGAATGAAATAAAAGTCTAATAAGGGTTAGAAAGAAATATTTTCAGGTAAATTATTTCCACATACCACAATACAAAGATTCTTATTATTCCAGTTTTTTATAATATTCTCCCTAGTGTTTTAACCATAAGTTCTGGTCCCATTTGTTGAGATGATATTTCGAATTTACCAAAAAATTTCTAAAGAATAATGGAATGTTTAGACCCCATATCAAAGAAATCTTTTGAAAAATCGGCATAAAAAAATAAAGTGCTTGATACAACTTCATTGGATGGCATGAAGTCTACTGAAATAGTCGCAAAGGATCTCACTACACCTTTCTGCTTATAGTCTGGCTTCATTGAATCATTCAGATCTCTCTTTGGGAAGAATTTTCAAAATGACCCATCTCACCACATTTAAAACACATAAAAATTTTCTTATCATGATTAGTCTCAGGATCATATTAATTGAAATATTGGTCCAAATGTCCAAGCTTACCACCTTAAAAACACTTTCCAACTTTTTAAGGCATTCCTCAGGGTGATTCTTCCCATAATTTTTACAAACTATAAATTGGATTTTCTCACCATTAGATTCCTTTATTTGATTCTTACCCATGAATTTCCATCTAGGCATCTTCTTCTCCTTTTTGTCAAAATGAATACGATCATTAGAAATCTCCTGCTCTACTCTCTCAGCACATCAGAAACATTTCTTGTAACTTTTGAATTCACGGGAGGCCAACACCCTTCGATACATTGGACTTAATCCTCAGTAAAAGCGGTTGATTTCTTTATCAAGATATAGATTAAGATTTTGAGCATGCATATCAAGTAGGTCGAATTTTTCTACATACACAAACACTTAATATTTCTATTTTTGATTTAATTCATGTCATTTATTCTCCATCCTAAGTCGAACCAGCTTTGGAAAATATTTTTCAAGGAAAATTCTTTTAAAGACATCCCACTCCAAAGAATCTACATCCTCTCCATCCATAATATTCTTGACCATTGATCGCCACTGATCAGATTCACCTTCAGAATGATAAATAAAAAGACTTACCTTTTTATTATCTAAACATCCCATAACATTGAATATATTTTCAAGGGATTTAATCCATCATTCAACCGCTACTGAGTCAGATGATCTATTGAAATAAGGAGGGTGTTGTCTCATAAAATGTCGGACTATCATCATGTTATGTTGTGGTACCTATAGTTGTTCTATATCATGGATAACACAACCATTTATTTCCTAAATTAGCTAATCCATTACTATCACTAACTACTCTATTCAAATCCATACCATTCCAGGATACAGATTCAGAAGGATATCATTCCGCCGGTGCCTCTCATCTTTATCTATCCTATCTTTGTGGATAACCATTCTGAACAAACATATATTAGTTGAAGAAACATGGTTATATTGAAATGATATGCCATTTATAATTAATAATAAATTAAAAATCATTTGTGTTATTCTTTTAATATCCTCCTAACCCCTAAATTTTTATAATACATCCTCTAGTACCAACTATAAGCACCTGACTTTATTACATTAGATAATCTAGAATTTAGTCAATAAATCACTTCCTTTCACATTTTTGATATTTTCAAGTTTATAGATTTAGATTATTGGGAAATAATATATTTATAACATTCCAAATTTTTATTGAGTGGACACAATAATGAAAAAAATATTCATTTATCCCAAAATAAAAAACATGTCAAAAAAAACATGATTTCATTGAAAATTCCTCAAATATTTAATTTTTCTTAAGTATATGTATTAAAAATCCTTATAACCTATCAAAATAATTTAAAAACATTTGATGAGAACAAAAATCTCGGTAATGGATATAAAAAGAAGGAAATAACACATTAGTCCATGAATACTTGTAACGTATGAGAGGATTTTCAAAAGACATACTTATCATCCATATATAGTTAATTTTTGAAACATTATATTTCCAAAAGATCACCCCAAAACATAAGAACATAAATAGAACCTTATATTAATCTTGGGGAATTACTTATGTAGTCTTATAACCCTCTCGGCTACCTTATAATTTGTAACCCTCACGACTACCTTATAGTTTGTGTAACCATCGTAGTTACACTTGGAGTAACCATATGTCATACCTATAACTTAAAAATACCCAATGCATTGAGGGATATATAGGTCAAAACATTCATAAAAAGAAATTCCCAAGAACCATAAAATAAGCATTCAAATTGAATAATTTCACAAAAACAATTCTTTGGAATTTTCTAAAACATATTTTTAAAATAGGATTCTAAAATAAAATCCCATTACAAATATCATATAATTGAAGTGAGACTTAATATAGTTAATTGAATATGTATATACAATTTAAATAAACACAATTCATCATAATATAAAAAATATTCATCACACAAACATTTTTAATATCACATAAATAATGAAGTAAAAGGTTAACCCAAAGAATAGAAATTGGGTTAAGAATTCCCTAATATTGGGTTTGTCTTAAAAAAAACTTGTTTAAACGTACTTTATAATAGTTAAAATGGTGTTATTAATATCTAAAAGAGACATTTTAATCTATATAATAACTTATATGATCATTTAATTACATAATTTCCCCCTTTAATTATTAGTATTTTGTTACGTGCATTGTTTTGGGTGCGTTCTTTACATGGTTTCCATGATTGGTTCATGATGGATATTATTGTCCATTATATGTGAAACTCCACAATTAAAATGGATTAGTATTTATGTGTTTCAATAAAAATAAATTATGCATTTTTTCATTTTGAATTTTAACATGACTATGGTTTTGAAGTAAAATCATTATTGATATTTTTAAGTCATTTTGGAGATTCTTCGATTATAAAGAACTCATTTTATTTAATAAATCAATAACATGTTTAAAAAATAATCCAAAACCTTATATATGATATAATACATAAATTATAATCATTTTAAACTATAAATATGGTTTCATGACTAGTATTTAATGAAGTAAAATAAATAGAAATCACATCATCCATGATGTCGGTAATTCAACAAATCACGGACGATGTTTTAATATCCTAAAAAAAGTGGAAGAGGAGAACGAATATACTAGTGATTCATCCCTAAACATGATGAAATAAATAATATTCATGATAATAAATCATTCATGCATCTTGGATAATGGAAGTTTGGGGAAGAAAAATAAACTAAAGGAATCTCAAAATAAAAGAAAAGTTGAGAAATCCCTTATGAAAATTTGGCAGCCTAACGAAGTCACATAAAATTGCATAAAATATTTTAATGAGATAAATGGGGTATCTAATAATTATTAAATAATATGGTTAGTAAGGGGGATATGTAATGAAATATCCCCACATAAGACAATGGAAATTAAAAATAATAACTTAAAATAAAATCTTAAAAAAGAAAAGGGTGATGAATTCACTTACCTTATAGAGTAACTCCTAAAACATGAAGGTTGAGACCTTGGGGGCATGAGGAAATATTGGGAGGAATAAAAGGGAGGTAATAAGACCAGATATTCTTTGAGTCAGAATTTGGAATTAGTGGAATGAAGTAATGGGTTGGTATTTATAGAAAATGTGAAGGAATATTTTTTTAATTTCCAAGGGACACCTCATTAGTCGTATTAGAAAAACCATGGGATTTACCATGGTATTTTCCCTTGGTATTGGCCACATGGGACACCTCATAATTTTTTTTCTTCTACTGTAGTCTATGATAATTTTGAAATCATTATTACAACATTAATGATGTCATTAAACATACTTAAACTCAAACCGTATTTCTACTATTAATTGAAAATTCAATTATTTCAAAAATATACAAAAAATTGACACTGAACATTTTTTGACATGTACCATTAAGAAATTAAATCCATTTCATGAAAATAATTTTCTGAATATTACCAATTTAATTTTTAAATAAAATCATAATTTATTAAAAAATCATTGTTTTAAATCTATAAATCTTTTTTTAGAACCCTGAAATATTAATCAACATATCATTAAATTATTCCCTTAAGAAAAATAATAATAATATGATTTAATATTCATAAGGGTCATATTTCTATTCATATTAGTATTGATAATGGTATGTTAATATTTTCCAATAAACAATTTGGTTCTTTCAGACTCGAAATAACATACTAATCACATCTGTAGATGACAATTTCTTGAAAATCAAAACATAGAAGTGGAAAAATTATGTTTAAAGTCTAGTTATAAATATCTACTTAAAAAAAGTTTCATGAATTTCAATTTAGTTTTATAAAACATTGGGGTGTTATAGGTTTTTGAATATATCCCATAAATACCCATGTGTTTTTTTAAAAAGGCTTAGTGCTTCATGAAATATATGATATTTAATGAATTGAATGTATTTAAGAGAAACATATTGTAAAATGTTTGGGGTGTTATATGGTGGACCATGATATTGAAGTGGTCAAAGGTGAACACATTCTCCACTCTAAAATTTTAAATTTCTTATTTGATTCTATTTTTTTAAATTCTATTATATCCCATAAGTTTACTAAGAGTATTGACTCACCATAACAACCTTTTTAAACTGATAGATATGTAGAATCTGTTGGGAGAATATTGATTGTTTTGAAGATATATAACACTTATCTGATCATTATTTTACTAAATATATTTTTAGAAAATATATTCCTTCCACCCATTATAGAATTTTATGAAACACTATGTTTGGATCTTTTTTCCTTATATAGATCACATATCAATTTTTTGGATAAGGAGGTGTTATTTAATATCCCTAACCATCATTTGATCAAATATATATACATGGATGAAAATGATCTCCCTTAATAATAAAATTTAATTATATGGGTCCTAATACCCATAAATAAGGTACATTTAACTCAAATGATCAAGGAAGAAGTAAATATTATTGTATTAATATTATATAAAATATTTTGATGTGTTTCCAAATGATCTACTGAGACTTTCCAAAGAGTGTGAGGTTAAGTTTTATCTCGAAATCATACCTAGTTCCATACCTATCTTAGTGATTCTATATTGAATAAACCCTATTGAATTGGAAAAATTAAAGAAGATATTACAATAGAATATAGATAAGGTTTTTATACTAGAGAGGGCATCACCATGGAATTCTTTTGTCATATTTTTCAAAAATAATGATGGATAAATTTCTATTTGAATCAATTATGATGATCATAATAACAAAAATAACAAAAATTTATCCTCTAACACATATAATTTATTTGATAAATCAAATAATAGGGGATTATTACTTTTTAATGCTTTAATTTCAATCAGGATATCATCTATTTTGGGATAAAAGGGATGATATTTCTTAAAAATATATATAATGTATTAAAACTATAAATTTTTTGTGATCCTATTTGGATATAAAATTTTTTCATTTATATTCAAGGATCAAATGAATAATTAATTTTTAGAAAACTCTAATCAATTTGTGTTTTCCTTTATAAATGATAAAATTATATATATCCAATGAGTAAATAAGAACATGAATATCATTTTTTGATTGTGTTAAGGAAATTGAGAAGGAATAAAATATATCCTGAATTTTTATGTGGGAATTATAGTTGTATAAAGTTTCATTCTTATGTCATGTAATCACATGTAAGGTAATATCAGTAGATTAATCAAAATTTTAAGTCATTAATAAATTGTCTAGACCACCATTATAACTGAAATCTACATGTTTCTTAGGAAATAAAGATATTTCTGACTGATGGTGAGAAATTAATATTGGATATAAAATAAAATAACCACATAAATATAGAAGGGAGTGTTTTTCCTTTGAATAGAGGAATTAAAAGATATTTTCATGGATCTAAATGAGTGGTTGGTAACCCCTATATACTTACATTACAGTGAATATGGTGATGGTTTTTATTTTATATTGATGGTTCCAAACTTTTCATGGTTTGTGTCCTCATGTTTATTTATAATGTAATTTATTTTTCGACACATTAATTAATTAATCATGGTAAATATTACCTGATGTGTTATTTGGAGATGGTGACATTGATATTTTGACTAAAGATTTGATAGAATTACCTCTATGGTTAAAAGTGTGTACATATATTGCAATCATATGATATTTAAATATACATTAATAGATAATGTGTTTAATATATTTAAAAAATATATTTGTAATTAATAAAATATTATGATTAATCAAAACATTACCACCAGAGGATGGAAAAATATTGTGGAAGATACACTAAGCAAAAAAGATCTTGTTACCCTATCTACGAAGGGGATTGAAAAAGGCCTAATAATATTTTATTTTCAGAGGATGAATCATGAATTCACAAGGGTTGGGATAAATCCAATATTTCTCAATGTAATTTTAGACCATCCATATATAATAAGT
This sequence comes from Viscum album, assembly GCA_963277665.1. Lineage (NCBI taxonomy): Eukaryota > Viridiplantae > Streptophyta > Magnoliopsida > Santalales > Viscaceae > Viscum > Viscum album. The sequence goes on from OY728132.1 coordinate 378,618,115, forward strand.
TCAAATAATAAAAGAAATATGATGTAGATATTCCAAAAGAAGATAATGTGTATTCTAGAGTTTAACATTTATAAAGAATGAATTATAGAGTTAATGATATGTATCTGTTTCCAATAAAGTCCAGAACTATTGGAGGAATTTTTGGATGATTTTTAGAGATTATAATTCCTTATTTATATTGGAATCACAGTGATTTTTAGAGGTATAAAGTTAAACATTTAGTGGAATAACATGATGTGGGTTAACACATAATACATATTTTTATTCTTTTTATTCTATAAAGTTAATCCTTAATAATAAAATCATGAGTTTATATTGAAAACATTACCCATAATAATATAGAAATATGAAAAAATTATTTTGGGTTTTATTGTGGGGTTCCACAGGATTTATAAGGGTCGTTATTCCTTTTTTGTTTGTGTTTGATCTCCAAAAAAATTTAAAACATTTGATTACCATCAAAAATCATTTTTATCTTGACTAATATACCTGGATATACATAATAGAAGTGGTATATATGTATGGTGTTCCACTATCTATTAAATGTCATTGAGTTCAAAGGTTCAACTATTGGTTTCAATGAAGCCTTTATAATGAACTACAGATTGAGATGTATTTGAACACTGCTTATCATCCACAGATAGATGGTTAGTCTGAGAGGACTACTAAAACTCAATGGGTTATGCAGAGAACTTATTAAATAGGTTTTTAAGGATTTTGGGACTAACACCTCCCCTAATAGTTCTCTTGTATATCAATATTTTCCATTTTATAATTTATATGGTAATATATAAGGCTCTTTATGAGATGAGATGTATTACTCCAACACACTTGGATGGATTAGAGAGAGGACGCTGATAGGGCCTGACTTTATATAAAAAATAATTGAGATATTTCAAACCAATCAATGGAAGAAGAAATTGGCATAAAATTTATAAAATATTTATAAAAAATATCATCATGGAGATGTTTAATTGGACACTGGTGATGAGGTGTTCTTATATATATCTCCTTGGAAGGGGGTTATGATATTTTAAAGAAGGGAATGTTGAGACCTAGATATATCAGTTTCATCGAGGTGCATTATCATGTATATATGGTAGATTATTTTTTTATAACTCACTTTAGAATTTTCCCATGAATATTATGTGTTCCACGTATCTCTTCCGAGTAAATACATGCCATACCCTTCACAAGGACTAAAATTTAAAGCTGTGAAATAATAACATGATATCTCAAATGGGGAACAAAAAGTGGGGATTGTTGATGAAAGAAATAATTTGCGGACCAACAAGACCACTCATATGGTAATTTTTTATGGAGTAATCATAATTAAAAAGAAGCTACATGGGAACATGATGTTACAATGAGACAAAAATACCCTTAATTTTTTCTTCCATGTAATAAAATTTTATGGTCGAAATTATATTTTAAGGGGGTAGAATTTAAACACATAAATCCAGTAAATACTATTTATTTAAATTAATATCATGTTGGTTATATTTTACTATACCCAATACCACAGTAAAATGAAATAAAGTAATATTAATACAAGTGTCATTTATTTTTCATAACCGTTCTTTTTTTTTCCAAATATTCATTTTTATATTAAAAATAATTCATTCAATATTTATAACATAAATTTTAAAAAAATAACATAATTTTTGAATCTCACAAATCAAAAATAGAATAAATTTTTTTTAGTAATTTTGAAATAATTTCTTTTTAGGTAAATAGTGAGAAATACAGTTTTTAGTAAAACTACACCATTTATGATAATATAAATATGTAACCATATCTTAAAAAATTAAAGATACTATTTCATGATAAATTAAAATATTTGGGTAGTGAAATTATGAATTTATAAATAATATGTTGAATTTAGAAATCCCATGTTTAGAATTTTGGATGTTAATCATTATTTTTCTAATTAAAACTATTTTTACTCTTTCTCATTTAATTACTAATTTTATAAAAAAATAGGATTTGGATTTATTTAAAAGTTAAATATTTTTAATTTGGTTAATAATAAAAAAATTATTGTCATTAAATAAGACATCATTGATAATTTTTGTCTCAAACAAAAAGTTACTATTAGAAATACACATTTTTCAAAAAGGGTTTTACTAGTTCCAGGTGCTAATGTTTAAATTAATTTTCTCACACGTTGAAAATTTATTTGAAATAATTTATTTCATATTTATAATTTTTATGTATAAATTATTAAATAAGGATAATTTTATTTTAATAAACAAAATATAAATTTATTTTTTTGGAAATTAATTATCACTATAAAAATGGAATGTTCATAAAGTGAGAAATATATGTTTAAAAGACTTAAATATGTTTAAAAAATGTGTAAAAATGATTGTTTGAGTGATGATAGTCTATAACCCTTTCCCTTATCTACTATTTCCAATTTTTGGATCCATTTAACCCATTAATATACACTTTACCATTTACATATTATAAAAATGTCACTCCCTTCACTTAGAAAAGTAACCTTCACCACCCAACATATCCTCACTACAAAATCCACATAGTTTATAAAAAAAATATGTCAAAATAACTCTAAAAAATGCCTATACATGTCCCTTATATTTTAGAATTATAATAGGATACACTTCAAAATATTACAAATATTTTAAAAAGAAGTTTTCCTAGGAGTATGGTTAAAATTACAAATTACAACCATTAACTTTGAATTATTTGTTTGTTCATAAAACACATTATGAAATATTTTATAAATTATATTATAAATAAATAATGAATATTAATATAATAAAATTTAATTATGGTATGGGAATAATCATTAAATACCCTTTCCCTTTACCTTATAAAAATGTAAACAACATCAGGTGTATGTGCATAATACTGCCACAATGAACAATTTGTTTGATTTTTCCTCATAGCCTTGAATGTTTAGTTATAATGGGATATTTAACATTTTAATATATATATATATATATCATTATAAATATTATGAAAGTAGATATCATTTCCATCCTTCCTCACATTCTATTGAAAATTAACAGGTCACTTTTACTTACATATGGACTACCGCCTCCACAAAAGTGACATATTTTATTTTAAACTCTATTATTTAAAAATTATTACACCACAACCCTTAAAATATGGTACAAAAATATAATAAAATATAAATTATATCATTATTAGTTGTAATAATAATATTATGTGAAAATAAATTCTATTTTAAACATACCAACCCATCAATTATAGAATGTTCATGTTTGGGTCAGTTTAACCAAATACACAAACAATGACATAAATTTTGATATCATGGATGACTATTAAAACTAAAAAACTTCTATTTTTAGAAATTTATTCTATGATAATTTTTGGTTTAAGTTTATGTGAATGTTATATTAATATTTCAATTACTATTAATATACTAACCCATATCTTCAAAACTATTAAATAAAGACCATTACAAATATCACATATACATGTAATAACTAAAAATATAATTGTATGAACATAAAAACTTATATATAATCATAAAAAATATATTCAATTACCTTGAATTATCTCTCAATGATTAAATTTTAATATATATCCAAGATTTAAAACCTTCCATTTTAAACTACTATTAAACACATAATCAAAACTAATAACATATAATTATTAAAATAAAATTTTACAAATATAAGTATTTTTAATAATTTAATATAAATATTGTTTATAAATGGTTATAAAAATGAATAAGGTTATGAAATAAAATATTAAGATGGTTATTTTTAATATAAAATAGATTATAGAACTATAATGAATGTCAAGAATTATAGAAAGTGGATTCTCATATCAGTCTTCATTTTATTGAATTATTCCATGTCCACCACATGTAATATTATTTTAGTTTACATACTACACATTGACATATTATTTACATGATTTTGATGATAATAAAATGGATTATATATCTATCTAATGTATTATCATTCAAAGGAATTTTGTTCAAGGGGTACCAAATCTGAAAGGTTTCATTCCAATTTCATTATCATGTCGAGATTACTTATGAATGATAATACATATATGGAATTTTTATTTTTTATATAATTTATTGAATTTTATTATCTTTAAATAGATTTTTTATTTTGGTCTTTTTAAATTAGCATGACATTTTTTAAATTAATCCTAATTTAATGTTTTCATCACCATAGTATTCAACAAACATTGATTGTTTTGCAAGATGTGAAAGTATGGTATTGTATTCAAAACCAAGATATATGTAATGTGGGGAGAGATGTTATAATGTTATTAGATAAGTTAATGTCTATGATATATTTCTAATAAAGTGTAAGGAATATAGGAGAAGTTGTATCCTTTTATTATGTAAGGAGGGGACAAACATGACATTTTTCAAAATATTAAAATATATTAAAGTCTTAATAAAGTTATGTCGGAAAAAATTGAAATTATTCGATGGTAGGAAGGTTAAAATTAAAATATCATCATCTAATAAAATTATAGAATGTTTTTAGTGATTTTTTAAATCATACCTCTTAGGATAATCACCCCCAAGAAAACCCTTCTTACCATAATAGTGAATTTTTTTACTATTTTTCGAATAATTATGAAAAACATTATGTGTAACATTTATATTATTTTAATTATTCTTATTCCTAATATTTCAACCATCTTAAAAGATTCAATTTATATATGTTTCTGAAATTGATTTTAAAATAATTTTTCAACACGCAACCAAATTTTTTTTAGTCAAATGACTTTTTTATCATAAAATATGATTTATTATTAATTCATACATAGTAAACAACTATATGAGTTTTTTAAAAAAAATTATTGAATGCATAATATATAAATTTCATTTAAATTAACTAAAAACAGACATTGATATAATTTAATACAATAGAAATACATCAGATTTATAAAAACATATTTTTCAAAAAACATCTATATTTTCATTCAAATGATTTTATTATAATTTATAACCAATTAAGGTCTATTTAGTTCATTTTATAAACAGGTAAAAACTTTTTTTAAAAATTTATTATCTTCTATTGAATCAAAAAAATACATTATTTATAAAATAACTATCACATTTTAAAATAAAATATTAATAGTATATTTTTATTTGTTTAAAATTAGATTTATATGTAATGAAATATATGAATAATATTCATTTTATTAAAGATAAATATATCTTAAATTATAGGGGTGTTACATTATAACACCATTATATGAGTTTTTCCATCCAAATTTTGTGACTCTGATACCGGTAATTGTGGATTCATCTCCCTTATCACATATTTAGGTTCCCATATAGCTTTATAAAATTTATAGATTCACCAAAAAGAATTAACCAGGTGAGTTGTATTGTCTCACATAAATTTCTCCCTTCAATAAAAAATACCCATCAGTTGTTCCACATAATATATATCAGGATCCATTGGTATGAACATTGATTGTACTACATATGAAGGATCATGTATGTACTTCCTCAAGAAATATAAACAAAACCCATCATGAACTTGAAAGATATTTGGTTCAATAACCAAGGGATATGAATACTTCCTAAAAATATCAATAACATTGAAGAGACTAATATATCTTTATCTCCAATATCTATTTGTTCCAAATCACATAAACTTATTCGATAGACATATTTATAGTAATACCTTATCATCGACATTGAACTCTATATATCACCAATGATTATTAGGATTAATTTTCTATTGTATCTAATGATTTATTATGAGTTACTGAATATAAATATTCTTATATTTGATTTCCTCAACTATATTATGTCCCAATATATCATTTCTCTAACATTAACCCATTACATTTGAGTTCATTTGTTTCTTCGATAGAGGGAATCATAAGGATCCAATTAAATTCATAAGTGAAAGACATTGTTGTCATAAAATTCTAACAAAGGTATTTTTATTTCAAAAAAACGTGAAATTCATAGATTAATATCTCAATAATTCAACTAGTGTATAACATCTGAGGTTTTTGATTCGGGTAAAATCTTCTACCATCTTGAATTTTTTAAATGGTGGGTATTCCAATTTATTTTTTGATCATTAGAACCAAATTATGAGTTTTCTATTAACCCAATATCATTTTTTTGGGATGGGTTAAGATTCTTGGATAGTTTATTGGGAGATTATAAGGGTTTTAGGTGTGTTAGAAGCTCTAAGATCCTATTTTGGGAGGTTGTTGGGAATGGTGCACAGTTTAGTGTAAATTTTGTGGCCTCTAGATACTAATTGTGCACCCTATTGTTTCCCCTTCAGTATGTTCTAGTAAACCATATGGGGGATTTTTCATGGACATCTGTCTATATAAAAAGTTTTTGTAGAGTCTTCAGTATGGTTTGCATATAGTTATGGAAAACTATGTGATAAGCCACATAGGTAATACCACTTAGGTACTTCCCATGAACTATATCTTGCACGGTTTACCCACAGTTAAGAAAACAATCCAGACCATTAAAGATGTCATTTTGTTGTTTTAGCCACTCTTTATTTCCAATTTATAATTACTTTTCTCTATTTATTCTCCCATGGGTTGCGTATAACAAGAGGGTTTCCTCTAATTTTCTTCTCTTATTAATTTTGATCCACCTCCTTCATCAATTCTTTAATATTCAATCAGTTAGATGTGATAGAATTTTATCTGTAAGGATTATCAGACACATTCCTATTATTTTCTTTTCTCTCACCTCACATACCACTAAATCTGTGTGATCCGTTTTACCCTATTTCTAGGTCATTCGATGGAATCATCATTTTTTTCAAACTACTTCAATTTAGAGGATAATACTAGACGTCACATCATATATGAGTCAAATGTAGGTGGTTCAAACCTTTCTACTTATCTTCATGTCTGATTTTGGGTTTGGGATTTTAGAATTCCATTATTTTGTTGATTGAGACCCTACTTATTAATATTATATTGATCATGTGACCTTATGGGATGTTTTTAGGCAAGAACTAGGCCAATTCATACCTGTGATACTAGGTTAGTGGACTTCAACCACCTTGGGTATTTAGGATGAGGTTTATTCTCAATTTATTTTGATAATTTCTTTTAAACTAATTTGATTTGTTTGATTTAATATGAGTTGATTATTTTAAATTAATTTAATCAATTTGAATAAATTTAATTGATATATTTAAGTAAAGTGTGGGTTTAAATCTTATTAAATTGAATTGTTTATTAAGTGATTGTTTTTAATTTTTATATGTTATTATATTGTGATCCTTTGGATCATGACATGCTCAGCCCGATGAATTGGGATAACATGTCCATTTGGATTGAGGCAATGTGGTCTTATGGTTGGGATTGGACCCAATAAATTTAGTGATTTTGATCAAAGGATTGGATGACTCCGTTAGAAGATTGAGGTGGATGGGTTGTCAGGTTGATGGCATGGATCATGACAGTGCAAGGTATGACCATCATATTTGAGTGACATGGTTCTAGGGGCATGAGGTGCAAGATGGATGTGGGTACTATTTGTTGTTTTACAATCACATATTATAACCAATTCTCCACTTGGATTCATGATCACATAGTTTTACTCAATGGTGAGGTTGTTTCTACCACTTGTGTGGGATGACACCCCCAATAGCGAGCATTAATAATTTCTATTGGGGGTATTTTTCATAGAAAACCACAGGAAGGTGAGAAGCCTTTGTATGAAAGTGTTAAGGATATCAGTTGGTAGATGGGGATCACTGTATTGAGGTTGTTTTTCATAGAATATTTAATGAGGGAAGAGATCACCATTACTCGAAATGTCATTCTATGATCAGATGGTGAATTTTATTTAAGGACATAGATCACTATGCCTCTAGATGCTGAGCTTTTAGCCAAAAGCTTTTTTTGAGTACTACTCTGAGAGACCATGGTTCTATTTTCTAGTATGTGACTTCAGGATTTTGGAAAATGATTTGGGACATGAGCGGTCATTTTTCAAGAGGTGTCAGGCTGTTCAATTTGAGGTGGAACCTGAGGGTTTACCAGGGATATTTGACAATAGGGGATACCATGGGCCATGGGATAAGGATACTCTCCACTTCAATGTTTCTAGTGTTTTCCAAAGTAGGTGACTGATTCTTAGTAAATATTGAGCACCAGGGAATCCTTTATTGATTTAAATTTCATGGGTTGTTTCCTTCAATTAATTTTATATTGCACTTACTTAAACACTTATGTTGGGTATTCACACATAGGTGGTATTCTACATAGACTTGTTCTCACACCCTACATGGGCCCTTTGAGATGCCTGTAGAAAATATTTTGTTACATTCAAGTAAAGGTCCAACCATAGGATCTTGATCATAGTGAATGTTCGAAATGGTAAGTTTGAATGGGTGCTTGATTTATTACCTAAGTTGGGGTTTTTATTTAGTTTTTATTTTCTGTTTCAGCATGCTTATGATATATGTATATGTATAGTGGTCAGACAATGGTGACCCCTTTTGGATATTAATATGTATGATTTTATATGTATGCATGCTCTATTTTATATTTATACAAGTGGTTTGTTGGTCTCCTTATATCTTTTCCACTGCTTATTGATTATGATTATGCTATTTCTTGGTATTAACTGTGCTTCTGCCTTTGGTGGGTCTGGTTCAAGTTTGTTTAGTCTTTCCTTCCACTGTATGTTATATATTTTTACCCAGATCATTATTATATCATCCCCTGATGGTATATTCTTCCTATTATTACTGATTTAAACCCTGACTACTAATCAGGATCGTTTGGTGTATGGGGAGGCACACTTAAGGCTAGTGGTACAATACTTGATAGTAGTGTTCATTTGGCTAATTGGGTCCTGGATGCTAAAAATTTTATCATAGGTCTTTCTTTTTCCTCTTTTCTTGTTATTAATATTTGTTTTATGGTATGTTAGAGATTAAGATGTTGTCAAAACTAGATTCATAACTCATGCTTGGGTTCCTATAGCCACATGTACGAGGGAAAAACCATGTTACCAAGGGTGCGAAGTGTTCTTTTGTTTTGATCGTTTCATAATTTAAATGATTTATACCCTGAGTAGTAATCCTGGAATGCGAGTTGTTTTATATTATGGTATGTGACTTGTGACCCTTTTCCAGGTATGAAAAATAAATAGATATCGGACCATTGGCCTCATATAGATATGTGAGATCTATTTAGGGTGGTTAAAGAGTCTATGAGACTGGGATGACATGTGTCGTGGTCTTGATAGGAATGGTTAAGTGTAGTGAGTATCCACTACATGTTACAAATTTCCCTATCTATGTTATATATATATATATCATATATGGGTAGTCTAATCATGTTGATGGTATTAAGTGGGATCCTCCTAGATTGTCAGATGGATATTAAGGCGGGTGATGGATTATTTCCATAGAATCATGAGAAGTTTGAGGCCCCTATGGTTCCGACATAGCACAAGTCGCATATACATGCTTAGGGTCAGGCTCAAGAAAAACTTCCAAGATAGGCAGGGTGGATGCTAGAGTTGACCCCTTTTGGTACGTGGCTTGACTAAAAGCTCTGAGTGAGCTTGTAATGGGTTATCCATGGGATCAACAGGGGAGCTCAAGGAGGAGATCCATCTATAAAATATCTGAATTTAGAGTCTCAGTTATGAAACCCACTTCTGTTTTAGGTTAAAGGTGCTCTATAGGCTACTGAAAACTTGATCGAGGATTTATAGATGATTTTTGAGAGGCAGGATATTCCTCCAGGATGAAGGGTCAAGTTAGTGATCTATATGCTTAGAGAACCGGCTAATACCTAGTGGGACAAGAATTTTTAGGCAGGCAGACATGAGGAACTAGACTATAAAGATTTTGAGGCTAGATTATTTCATTCACTTCTTCCTGGAGACATTAAGGGATGAAAGGGATCGAAAGTACTCGAGCCTTCAACAAGACGACATATCTGTCATGGACTATGAAATGATATTCCTCGTGTGGTCTAACTTGACACCCCTCTTGGTGAGAAATGACAACATGAGGGTGAGGTGAATTGAGGATAGTTTATGACATGTCATTTGAATGTAGGTAAACATCTTTTTGTTGGCCTCATTTTCAAAGGTGGTGAACCATTCACTCAAATACAAGGGAATCATCATGGATATTCCATTCTTGAGTTAGGTTATGGATTTAGGTGACTTTAGATTCAATGATTTATAATGTAGGAAGCCAGGAAACGGTGAGTTTCAGTAGGGTAGTCAGGACATGGACTCTGGAAAACCAATTTTTAGTGGGTCTTATATGGTTTTCATTAAGCGTATGTAGTCGAGACATGTTCAAAATCAATGTAAGGGGCCTCTAAAGGAGTGATGGTAATATGGACTGGTCAGGAATATCAAAAGGTTATATAGGAAGCCTTCTCAATTAGATGGTATGAAATGACCATGGTAGACTTAGGGTTATAATATAAGACTCATATCCTCACTTGGTGATGGTTACCTAGTTTCAGCTACATAAAGAGGAATTATCCAAGATAGAGGATCCCAGTGGTGGGGTTAGTGGATGGTTGCTGGTGTATAACTACTTGGAGGTCATAATTTAAGAAGAAATGCTTCAGGTTAGGTGCTTGTTGTGGAGATGCAAGGGGCTGAGCAGGCTGGTGAGCCGACGATGGTCAGAGGTACAGTGTGGACATTTCCATTTTCATTATTTTTCTTTGGCATGTATCATTGATGCATTCCCATTTTGGGTGAATGAGGTTGACATGATACATGTATGGATAAGTAAATGATGGTTATTAGGTTGGAACTATCTCAGGAGAATTTTATGTATATATGGGGTGCATGGAACTGAGAATTAAATATGAGAATCAATGGATTCATGTTTGTTGAGGTCCTTAGGCATTGGGTCATTGAGGAGATGCGGGTTACTTGAGGTGTGACAGAATATGGGAATCATTTTGATGTAGTAATTGATTGAGGTTTGAGGAACCGGGATTGTATTGAGAATCTGTTGACATGCAAAACATCGATTGTACCATGTGTGTCATGGGAATGTGGTGAGCACTGATACAATGCATGATTTTTATGGGTGTCTGTTATGAAAAAGGATAACCTTATGATGTGTAGGAGTGATTATTCATCACATGAGGACTTTTGTGTTTGGGAATTGTTTGATGGGTTATTTTTTTTTATTTTTGATTTGAGTTAGGATGTGAATAAGATAGGTCACTCCTAAGGTGGGGTTCCCCTTGTGGTAGTTGACATATGTCCTTGAGTCTAGGGTTTTCCGGGTTATTCCTAATAGGATGCATATGTTTGGTACCATATCCATGTTTTCATTCATATCATACGGTTGAGATATTTTAATGTGTGTAGATTGTAATTTCATAGGTTTTTATATCAGGTGAAAATCCTCTCCTGGTTTGAATTTTGGAATTGGTGGGTAGTCTAATTTCTTTTTTGACCATTATAACCAAATTCTAAGATTTAAATAAACCTATAATATTTTTTTGATGGGTTTAGAGTCTTAGAGAGTACCTTGTGTTTTTGGACGGGGTTCATGTGAATTGGAGGCTCGAAGACTGCGTTTTGGGAGTTTATGGGGAAAAACAATAGTTTGGGGTAAACCATGTGGCCTCTTCAATATAACCATGACCCATGTTTGTTACTTGATCATTTTATGATAAAAAATGTGGGGAAAGGTGCATGTTCATGTATCCATATATTCTAATTTAATAGAGGCATCCACAAATTTTATGCATGGTTATGGCAAACTGTGTGGAAGGATGCATGGGCAGTTCAACTTAAGTAGTACCCATGCACTATAGCTCGAACAGCTACTGCACAGTTTGGAAAAACTTTTGAGTTAACCTTGAGACCCTTTTAATAGGTGATTATATGGGATTGACCCTTTATTTATATCCCTTTTATCCTTCCCTTTTCTCCCTCCCTTTTTTATCCTTCTCCTGTGGATCGTACACAAAAAGACATTTTCCTCCATTTTAATCTTCTTCATTTGATCCACCTGTTTTGTTGGTTCTCCATTATTCAAGTCATCATGTGAGATAGAACTGTATTATTAATTCTTATCACACCCATGAATATTATCTTTTCTTCTCTTTCCTTATAGGCCACTAAATCCATGTGATCCATTTTACTCTATTTTCATGGAATTTAATGGAATAATCAATTTATTTGAAACCACTTCGAGTTATGGGCTAATAAAAAACATGCCAACATCTACAAGTGCAACATAGGTGGTTCATACCTATCTTCGTGTTTTATTGGTTTATTTGGAGGTTCATATTTTAGCGCTCCATTGGGTAATTGATAGAGAACATATTTAATTTTGTTAAATTAATCATGTGAATTTATGGGATGGCTTTAAGAATTACCCAGCCCAATTCACATGTGAAAGGATAGTTTAGAGGCCTTCAACCACCTTAGGTAGTTAGATTGGGGTGCGTTCTTGATTTAATTTGATATTGTCTTTTAAATTTATTTTCGTACATAAGATGAGTTGCTTATTATATACTGAGTTGTCCAAATAAATAAAATAAAATAATTATGTTTATATAAATTGTATAATTCAATAATATTAAATATAATTGATTAATTTTTGTATGATATGTTTCTACGATCCTTTAGATCTTAACTGGTTTAGCCTGAGGAATTGAGATAGCAGGGCTATCCAGATTGATGTGATGTGGTCATTAGGTTGGGATTTGCCCAAATACATTGAGTGATGTGGATCATAGGATTGGATGACTCGGTCATCTGTTTATGGTGGAGAAGTCATTAGGTTGGGGGCATGGAAAGTGAAACTGGATGTGATCGCCATCAAATTTAAGTGATAGGGTTATAGGGGAATAAGGTTACAGTTGCATGTTGATTATTTACTATTTAGTGATTCACTCACCAGTGATGGTCAACGAACTTCTTGGAGTAATGGGAACACAAGTTGACTCAGTGAAGAAGTTTTTTCGACCACTCGTGAGGGTTGATGCCCCGATAGTGCATCATATGAATTTTTGTTGGAGGTTCTTTCCATAGAAATCTACGAGGAATGTGAGGAGCCTTCAGATGATAGTGTTTTGGGTATAGGTTAAGGGATATAGATTATCATATTTATGTCGTTGGGTCTAGAATAGTTTGGGAGGATAGAGATTATCGTTACTATGGATGTTGTGATATGAGCTGATGGTGACTTTTATTTCAGGATAGATATCATTGTGCCTCCAGACATTGAGCTTCGAGATGAGAGAATATTTCTCGTAGGGGTATGAGTGAACATGGTTCTATTTTCTTAGGCATGCTTTCGAGACATCGATGATAGTATTTGAGACATGAGGTGTCAGTTGGCATGAGGTTCTAGGATATTTAATTTGATATGGGACACGAGGGTTCAATAGGGATATTTTACTTCAAGGTATTCTTTGGTCCATAGGCTAAGAATCCTCTCATTCATAGTGTTTCTAGAATTTGCTAAATTTGGTGACCACTTAGTCATTGATATTGAGAACCAGTGAATATTTTATTCATTTATATTTCTGGGGTAGTTTACTTTGTTTAATTTTATATTACAACTTCTTAAACACTTATTTTTTGTATGAAAACATTGGTGGTATCCTATAGATACTGATTCTCACACCCAAAACGGGCCCTTAGGGACAAATATAGACTTTATGTTATTTCATTCATGTATTGGTTTGTCCTTAGGAACTTTATCACAGTGGTAGTTTTGCATGAAATGTTGGACTGGGACCTCCACATCTTTCCTAATTTGAATTTTTATGTCGAGTATTCCCTTCGTGTTTCAACATGCTAAGGATATAGTTATTTTTACTATGGTTATCCAATGTAAATATCTTCTAGATATTGATATGTATGAAATAATATTCATGCATGGTTTGTTTTAAATATCTTCAAGTGTAATGTTTGTTTCCTTATATATTTTTCCACCGATTGTTGATTAATCTTCCTCTATTACTTGATATTGACTGTACTTACACCTTTGGTGGGATTGGTTCATGTTTGTTAAGTCATTCATTCCACTTAATGTTATATATATTTACTCAGATCATTATTATATAATACCATAAAGGTATAGTCTCCCCATTATTAATCATTTACACCATCATCGGTAGTTGACATGTTTTGGAATATTGGGAGGCGTGCCTAAGGCTAGTGGGACCCATCCTGATAGCACAATTCAGGTAGACAATTAGGTGAGGGATGCTACATAAAATTTTAATGGTACTATCATACTCACAATATATCAAGTATGATATATAGAAATAATTAACTATATATCAAGATCCTACTAAAGACTTATCTAGATCATCAAGATGAAACTCAAATATTAATTAGATACATTAAAATATAGTAATCCATGAAACCTTATCACTTATATAATGAACATCATGGGAACCAGATCAAGATATAAATATTCACTAATAGAGGGGAAATTTGATAATTTCATAAGGTGATAACCTATAAAACAAATAACAATATTCCCTTTAGATGTTTGGAGGATTCTAATGATGAAATACAATTTAATTTTTTTTCATTTCCATTCTAGTATGGGTAATTGTTGTGAAATCCACTTTAAAGAATTTTACATGGACTTAACTTTATAACATATAAAAACTAGATATATATACTTTGTAATATATGTCTCATTGTTATCCCACTAGAATAAAATCATTCAAATATCAATACATATTTGTACTTCAATTATTAATACAGGATGAAAATCAATAAGAATCGTGAAATTTCTACCTATATATATATAGAATTGATTGGACACATACAAGATTCTTTAATGTAATCATTCCATCATTTTCATGGTTGAACAGAGGTTCATTTATAACCATATTATACTGTTTCATATTCTCATTTTCACCAATTTAATCATAACATGGATATATGTTTAATCATTCATATGAGAAATATATGATATTTAATATTTCATCAATCATTCATGATATATATTTTATAATTCCATAAATATTTTATCTCTTTCAATCCTCATAATTTTTAATTTAGTATGGTCTTTCATAATCCAAGCGTCAATCACCTCGTCAACTTAATGGGGTTGTAATATATTGGGGAGTATCGATATTTAATTAAATAAAATAATCTCCTTTGGTACAAACTCAACTATTTATATGTGAATATATAATTAATGATTTTAGGATCAGTATATATATCAAAATTGTCACCTTAAAGATAATTCGTCTTAATTTTAATTGAAAAACATACTATTTTTAACACTAAATCAAGAGTCTAGTAATTTTTATTATTTATTTACAATTGGAGAAACACATAATATATCAATATATAATTAATAATGAGGATTAATCCACGTCCCTTGTTCAAAAAATCAATAAAGATCACAAACCCTCCTCCAATTTTTAGTAGTGTAAGCACAATTGTAGTGACAAACATTCTTTTCTGATAAATATCCCACATTAATAGGTAGTAATACCCATACAACAGATGTAACTTTTACGTGAAGATGATATTCATCCTCTCATAAAAGGATGATCTTATATTGATTAAAAATATCAAAATACACTTCAATTCCTTGGTAATTGGTATAAGATATATATATATATATATATATATATATAGAGAGAGATAATCCATGCCTAAGGTCACATGAAATTTAAATAGACAGAGAATCACAAGAATTATAGGAATCATACTCCAAACAAAAAATTATTATAGAGGAGCTATAGAAATGATATTTAATTATCAAAATATTATGATATTTGACTATTAACTCAACATAAAATCATTTTGGTGGTGGCCTAATAATTTTACTAAATTTTTCTGATATAATATTTTAGGTATATCTTGAAAAAAATTAAACATTTTCAATTCTATCATGGATGTTATTGTTCCATTCACCACTTCATTCTCAAGACCAACTTCAATAGTTTTGATATCATGTCCTTTCCTTTTCTCTCTAGGCTTAAGAGGCTTCTTATGCCAATTTTCATCATTGACACCAATATTTTTTCTCTAATTTTTAAAACTTCTATACTACTGGTAACTATAACTTTGGTGTTTGGGTTGAACATTAGGTTATTAATTTGGAAAAATTTGTTTTATTGAATTACTTCTTAACATCACTTAAGAATTATTTTTCTTTATGTCCTTATTATCGACATATAAAAACTTTATCAAACCCTATAAGGAATAATCCCCTACCCTTTTTTTATACTTCTAACATGAAGGAAGATTAATTTAATTTCTTATATGGGAATTATTATTATAACTCCCTCAAAATTCGGTCTTTCTGTTTTTCCCACGAAAAATGAAAACACTTAAATTCACTAATTTTTATTTCTAGGTTGATAGTATGCAAAATTATTTATTAATAGTTATAAAATTTTCACATATCCATTTACTTTTGAAGTCATGGTATAATGAAATTATTGAATTGGTCTATTTTTCATCCAAAATTCATGAAAAAATTAGATGTATACCTTTCTTGTCTAGTGAAATTTTCCTCATTGGTGATAATATATTTATCATAATGCACCATTAGTTCCAAGAATTCCATTCCCATTTTAAAATATTGATTATGAGGATAAATATTACTGAAAAATAATTTTTTAAACACTTCCCATTTCATGGGGTCATTTACATCATATTTCCATGTATTCCTAATAAGATCCAACTATTGATCTACATTCCTCTCAAATGATATAGTGATAGGAAAAACATTTCATTTTTCAATAGATAGAGACTATAATATATATTTTCAGTAATAAAAATCCATTCAAATAAATTATTTGACCACGAGATCCAATGAATAAAGGTGGAAATTTCCCAATAAATGACTTAATATGAAGTTGTTCATTCCATTGACCATTTGGATGATAAACATGATTCATGTTGAATTTTATAGATATAGGGAGTTGGGTGAGTATAAATTCAGAATTTTTCATATCATATCCCCTTTATTTTTGTTTCTAATGAGGGTAGTCATTTCATTTACCATCACATTCAGCATTAACAAGATTACGCCTAGGTTTAGCCAATGAATAAGAAAAAAGATAATAATCTGAGATATAATTTCCATAGTTATTAATCATGTAATAGTTAAAAATAATTCATAGGATGTTTAAATATTAACACATTCCAATCAATGAATGAGAACATACATTTATCCTTGGTCATTCAGGGTTATCATCTATTCAAACCACTCATAGTGGTTCATAATGAATCTATGAATTTTCCAAAGAATAACCCTTGAGAGTTTCTAGTCAACTGAATATTCTTCGTCCCAATAAGCATGCATAGGTGATGATTGAGATAATAATCAATACTATTATATTATATTTGTTACACCTAGGTAAATATGTGGCATAACTGCATCCATTAGAAAGTATCTAGGCAAGGTTGTATTTTCTATGAAAACATAGAATCTATAATTTTTTAAACAGTTATGATGTTATACTATATATAGACATATCACATGGTATTTTAATAAAACCCTGTAATAAAAATCACAATAGGATAATAATATCCAACTCTAATACTAATTGAGGTGACCCAATATTTTAATGAATATATATATATATATATTACATCATTTTAGTTGAATATTCTATATATTTCAATGTAATACATTCCCTAGAACCATAATAGTTTAGTGTCTTTAATGAATACATAAAATATCATCATATTTCATAAATGGTATTCAGTATCTTTAAAAAACTTCTTGTTGCACAATACAATTCCTAGATATACGCTATAGAAACCTTTCTTCAAAAACTTGTTAAATGAAACATAAGAAAGGGTTATAATTGATTCCCAATAAGGATAAACATAATATATATCGATCAATGGCCATAAGTGATCATAATATAATAATCTGTATATGAGACCATGACCATAAATTAATATAATCATAATTAATCACTCAATGGTCATTAATCATAAATCATGGCTTGATGATTTTTCATAAATAATGCATAACTCATAAGAGTGGAGAATAATAAATAATAAATCATGATCCCAAAGAAAAAATCATACGCATAATAAATATTTTTATATAATACACATAAGAAAATAAAATCACTTCCTTATTAAAGGTCCACTCCTAAGACAATAATTGTTGACAAAGAACAAATATTTAAATCCCTACCCAATAATTCCTAACATTACCATAGGAGTAACAACTATATCATTAACTACATCATCTCTAATGAGTTTTTTTTACTATGTAATATCATATAATATTCTAAAATCTATTATCATTACCCAATGCATTAAAGGGACATTTAATTCGAGGTCCATCCCTCAAATAATTAAAACCATAAATAAGTGTGGCACATAATAAAATAAGTTCACTGTATTATTATACTATAACCCATGGAATGGGAACATGTATCTTGAACCTTACTTCATTCTATTATAGCATAACTTGGGGAAATGAAACATGTTTCTTAATCATTTCATTATAGATTAATTAACCCATTAAAATGAAATCAGTTAATAGAATAATCACTAAATTAGCATCTTTATAAGCTATATAGAGAAATATATATATTGTTTCATAGGTTCATATCCCTATTGACCAGTAAAAAAAATTAAGGTTTGTTGTCATTGATGAAAATACCT
Source organism: Viscum album (assembly GCA_963277665.1). Taxonomy (NCBI): domain Eukaryota; kingdom Viridiplantae; phylum Streptophyta; class Magnoliopsida; order Santalales; family Viscaceae; genus Viscum; species Viscum album. The sequence continues at coordinate 378,636,716 of OY728132.1, forward strand.
ATAAATTTTAATTCAAACCTTTCATTATGAATATGTAAAAAAATCATTTCTTTTTATAGATTTTAAACTAAAAATTCCACTATTATTGAGAAAATAATTTTCATTAAAAATATAAAAGGAAAATTGAGAATAAAACTTTAATGAAACACTATTTCATGATAATGGGAATATCCATTTAATTAATATACCTTAACATAAAACACTCCATAGAAACTTTTGAAAAAAGTTAACAAAATTGTTTAGAAATATTTTAGAATGATTCCCTTACAAACCATTGAAAATATGTCAAATATAGTGAAAATTTCCATTTTAAAATATTAACTTAATAAGAAATAAATTTATTATCTATTTAAGAATATGGACATGGAATAATATGGTCATCAGAAAAAGGGAAATAAGGTCATATTTTCTTTATAAAAAATTTCTCAATCATTTTAAGTACCAATGAGAAGAAAATAATACAAATACATAAAAACTATAGAAATAAATAGAGAAGTAAAAAATAGATGGTGTTTTAAGGATAAGAAACATATAATTTACATAAATATAAATTTATCAAAGAATATCCCAAAAATAAAAGAGATTTTAACACAAACCCCCTAACCTCAAGTCTTTTCATGCATCGTATGGGTTCAAATCTCCTCTTTGTTGTTAAACCTCTTTTGGACTAAACCTTAACCCTTATAGGATAATATTATGATCAATCGAAGAACTCTAAAATATGAGGAGGGATTCTATATAGGTATTAGGGATAGGTTTCATTAAGATATAATTCTTATGAAGTGTGAGGTAGAGATAAGAAGTTGTATCCTTTTATATGGGAGGGAGAATAAAAGAATGAAATTTTCCAAGATATTACTGTATATTAATATTTTATGCAAGTCATATGGTTCCAAAATGCCACAGGTTTGAATATTGGATGTATAGGGTTAAAATACAATAAAATAATAAATTTAAATAATCTATTTTGTGATATTTTAAACTTATATAATAGGTTAACATCCGTAGTAAACCCTTTTTAACCCCAATCTTGGTAACACAATTTTCTTATTTTTTACTATTAATTATGAAAATAATTTAAAATAACCCTATTGAATTATATTAATTATTTTTATTTAAAATATTGAATTCAGTTTACAATAATGTATTTCTCTAAGTGGTATAAATTAATTTTAAAATAAGCATGCTGAATGTGACGGACACCATTTTTAGAAAGAGGCATTTTTTACAAAAAACTGTATCTATTCGAACTCTTTTCTATATAAAGAATATTAGATTATTTTTTCAAAAATATTATTCAATATACATTCTATAAATTTAAATAAAATCATTCTTCAATATATATGAATCCAATTTAATATGATAAAAACTCATTGTGTACATAGAGACACAATTTGTTCCCCTTGTATGGCTTTTAAAAATATTAAGGGATATTTTGTGAGCCTGGAATTGAGATGGCTTGATATTGTGATGCATTGTGAGCCAAGTAATGATATTATAAAAATATAAAATATATTATTAACACACACATGTTGATTTTCTTAAATAGTGTAGTAACTCCTATTATGAGAATCATATCAGAAATCGAAGACCATGGTTGATTCCAGGATGTGAGGTTTACCCTAGGCATGACCAAAGGTCATTAAACATAGGATATCTGGTTGAGGCTATCATTAGAAGGCCTGTTTAGTAAAATAAATTATTAAATTATTTTTTAGTGACCTAACCTAGGTAAACCTCTTTAATTATCCACATATAAGATATCACAGTGTTAGTCATATAAACCTTGGAGGATTTGAGAGTAGCTCTGGGAATTCTTCAATGGTGGATCATATAGGAGGATGATGAGTGATCACATGAAGATATATCAGGAGGTAGAAAACATAGTGGGATATCTCCTATAATGATTAATGAATTCTTCACCAACCATTGAACCAAATCATGGTTGGACACATTAATTTTGGTTAATTTCTTCTTGATTAAATTTCTAAAGCATAGATATTTATCTAATTTATTTTCGATTGGAAAAAACATGTTATTCACATAATCCCAGTATATATATTAAAATATGTAATTCAATTTATCAGTTTTAGGCCATGTTATCTATGTGGATATCTCATTTACATGATCTTTGAACGAGATCTCTAGGAAAATGATGGTTACACCTTTGTTCTTATGATTTCCCCAAAATAGTTCTTTGTGTTATTCATTGTTAGATCACTAGGTCACAATTACACATTCTTAGGGAATGTTTGAGGGCAATTGAACCCCCCCTGAATTCATGTTTGTTGTATAGAAGATAACTAAATTTCATTTTTGTGGACAGAATATGATCAATTGAAGGGGTACTTAAGGGATCCCAGAATCACAAGAAGAGATGGGAGAAAATTATTTCACAAGACACATGACATATTTGATTGGACAATCATACCCCATTTTCCAACCACCAATGGTTAAGAAACAATAGCCGATGGAATTTTTCTTCCATCTTGGGTGGTCAGCTGGTGATACTTTTGGTAGTAGAATCATATCATTTAGATTATTTAAGAATCTATGGATACATTGAAAATCATGAATACACACAATTTAGTTCATAAGTACACCTGAAAGGTTCTTCATAAATCAATAATATTAGGGGTTTTGAATGAGTTAATTATCACATGTTTTTTGGCCAGAAACACACACTGTCTGACTCAGTCTAAGATGAAATTCTATGTACTTGCTACACATGCCTAGGACCTCATAAGATATTTCACCTGGTGTACTCTCGAAGTACATGGGCACGAAACAACACCCTATCATTGTAAAGACGTGTAAATTTCAAGGAATTTTGTTTCTTAAATTGTTTGGGATTTTACGAGTATGCAGTTTCTGACGGCACTTGATTCTGAGGCCCGGTGTGCCCGGAATCAATTTCCAAAGTTTAGATCGGGTATGTTCAGTGAACGAACAAGTGGGTTTTTCTATCTTTTGAACCGGTGATCAGAATTAAGATCTGAGGGCACCAATGAACTCGTAGCATCGATATTTGCTTAAGATTACTTTTACCGTTGATGTGTTTGCTCGAGAGAAGAAGTTAAATTTTGGGTTTTAAGTGAGAAGTAAATAAAATTGTGTACAATTTTATTTTAATATCCTTGGAAGTTAAACTCTCTCATGGGAAGTTTTATGTGGGGCCCACAACCACCCAACTTCCCATGTTTGGTTATGAGGGAGGTGGGTCCCACACGAGCACCCATCTTTTCACATTCCATAACCCTTAACCCCTTTGAACACCCATGATAAATACATAGAAACTCCCCATTAATTTTGGTATCCTTTAATTGTGTAACTCTCCCCTCTCTCCACTTTAATCATGAAAACACATTAATTAATTAAGTGAGTTATATGTTTGAATTTTAAAATTGAAATGCATGGCTTGATGTAATAAAATTTGATAAGTCTTATTTTATTTTGGGGGTCAGTTGTTGTGTGAAGATTTTGGGGAGAGAACTCTAAGTCCCATGAAGAACTTCATCACCTTTGTTGAAGAACGCCAAGACTCTGATGAAGAATGCCGACTTGGTGGTCTCGATATTCTCCATCCTCTTCCTCCTCCGCGACAAGGGAGGAGCTACCGACGACGATGGGAATGACGCCATCATCCGTGGCGCATAGGGGTGTGTTTATAAATGAGAAACATTGTTTTTTTCCTTCCATGTTATTGGTTCTCTCTAAACCTTTTTCTATCGAACTAATGCAGAAGGAACCGGACCGAACATACATGGTCTAATTCCTCAGCCATTCTTGTTGAATGGTTTTCTCCTACCGTTCTTGAGAAGTGAATCAAGGCATGTTTTTGAAGCCGATCGGAGGCCCGAAAACATCAGAAACGGCCTCAGAACATCGGGATGACCTAGGAGTGGGAGTTTTGTAGCCAACGGATCATCGGAATGAAGGACGGACGCCTCGGGAGGCATGCTGGCCAGAGGCGTCATTTCGGGAAAATTCCAGAATACACGGTGCGTCCTTCCAAAGCACACACCATGTAGTACAAGAGTTCAGAGGTAGAAGTAACGAACATCAGAAGAAGTGACACACGGTTTATGACACTGGTCACATGACGTGTACTATCCACACAGTTTGACAGAGGAGACTTTGATGGACATGGCATGTATTCAAGGAAAATACACGAACACAGACAGAAATACATGGCCACAAGGAACGATGTGTATTATCTTCATAGAAAGGTAGAAGAGGCTTCGCGAGGCTCAGTATTTAATCCGGGAGATACACGGACACGGCCAAAACTACATGTCCACAAGGCATAGCATGTACTACCGCCACCATGGAACAAGCAGCTTCGTGAGGCTCGGCATGTAAACAGGGTGACACATGAACACAGGCAGAATCACACGGCAAAGGGAAACGGCGTGTATTACGGAAATACACAGACACGGGGTGGAGTACATAGGCATGTACTCCACCACACAGCCAGGCGCACATGGAACCGACCCTAGTGGATTTGGACACAACGTGTAACCATACTATATGCCGTGTATTTACTTTTGTACACAACCAGCCCTGCGACACAGGCCGTATCACACGGGCAGTACCCGATGTCTGATGGCACGACGTGCATTGCTTACCTACATGTCGTGTACTTTTGGAAAATGGCTTGGTCATCTTGTTCTCCGTGACTTGGGAACTTTTTTCTTGGTTTTTCCACTTTGACATGGGATAGAACTACATGATACATCAACTCTGGACTTTGTGACAATTGATGTATCGACCCCTTTGGCTCATGGAGCGGACCCTCCCGGAATCGAGTGTTCTGTGTGCGGGAATCCTAGAGCTATCTACGACTGTGATGACGATGATGACTGTACTAGGATCCTACATGGGTTTGACAGTGAGGACGACTGTACTTGGATCCTTCGTGGGTTCGACAGCGATGAAAAATGTACATGGATCTTACGTGGGTTCGGCAGTGATGGTTACTGTACATGGATCTTACGTGGGTTCAACAGTGATGACTTCTGTACTTGGATCCTACGTGGGTTTGTAAAGGGAGATGATTTAGAGGCTACATCTAATCATCTCCACCCCTCTTCGTGAGTAGTGTGACTGTGTGAGCTGAGTCTTGACTTTCAATCATTATCATCTATGTGATTGACATGATTTTTTGTGTGGATTGGGTTTTGTTTTCCTCTGTGGATTGGGTTGTGTTATCCTGTGTGGATTGGGTTATGTTTTCCTGTGTGGACTGGGTTGTACTTGGGCTCGTGAGTTGGAACAGAATTGGAATTGATGACTTATGTATATGTGTGGTCATATACCTAAGTTGAGTTGGTTGATACTTCTTGTTTGTATCTTTCCTTTGTGGTATATCTCTTGTGGATTTTGGGAGGCCTTCAGGGGGCTCGAGGTCCCTACTGAGTATCGTATAATCACCCTTACATAGGCTATTCCTTCACTACATTGTGTTGGTTGCAGATGATGGGCATCGATGATCGTAGTTGAGGCTTGTGGTGCGGGACATTATCCGGTAGAGGACATTCAGGCAGGACGTACACGGTGCGGACGGACGGATTCGAGGAGAAGAGGAGACCATCTGTACCCACCCTTCAGGTGGGGTTTCCAGAGGATGACTTGGTGGTTGCTGCTTTACTTTTCAGCGATTGTACCTTCTTTTCTCATTTGTACTGTACTTTTAGATGGGTTTGTATATTGGCCCATTTAGTTTCCAGCACTTATTTTTGTACTCATTTTACTTAGTTTTTACTTTATCTTGAGTACTATGTGGTGTTTGTTTTTTTATATAATGGTAATGCATTCCCTTTTATCAGGATTTATGCCTTTGGTGATAGTCGCCAGCCCCTGGACTATGGTAGGCGGGGTTAGGGTAGTTGTGGCACGGGCCTCGAGGATGGGTCGTGACAAATTGGTATCAGACGAGTCAGTTCTACTACAGAACTCAAGACTTGGATAATTTCTTCTATGTGAAGCAATAGTGTTAAGGGTATTGAGTGTGGTTATCAGTCCAGGGAGTCCAGTGTTGGTGCGGCGGCTGACGTATCCATACACCAGTACCCTGACTACTAATTTCCAACTCAATGCAAGAAAACTTTCTTTCCATGTGTGTCTCAAAGTTTTATTTGTGATTACATTGTGTCAACTATCCCGTTATACTATATTTACCATGGCACACCTGTTTCTCTTCAGGATAGCCCCACAATAGTATCCATCTAGGGTTTCGAGCTTTGTGTGAGATGGAAGCCCACCGAGCGACGAGGCCTCAGTGCAGGGCCCTATTACAGCGGAGGCACCATCGATACCTCTACCCGCCGAGCAACCGATGCCACCAGCCCCAGTAACTGAGAGTGCACATCACCTAAGTGCACTGCATGAGTTTCAGCATCAGAGGCTGCCCATGTTCCGCAGAGAGACGGACCCTCAAGCACCCGAGGTTTTGCTGGAGGCTATTTTCTGAGTCTTCAGATTAGTAGGGACACTAGGTGACCTCATGGTGATCCTTGTGGCGAGTCTCCTACACACAACAGTTGGTAGATGGTGGAGCCTGATGCTCTAGTTGCACGACGAGAAATCATTACATTGGACGGAATTCGAGTGCCTCTTCCGCTCGGAGTTCATTCCTGCCACCCTCTGCGCGGTGCGCATCTAGGAGCTACTACAGCTCTAGCAGGGAAGCATGACAGTAGCCCAGTACTCGGCGAGATTTACCCACTTCTTTCTCTATTCCACTGACGTGGTATGAGACCCATTCATACAGGCCCAGACCATTGAGCAGGGACGGAGGCATGAGATCAGGTCTTCGATGATCTCCCTCAATATTCCGACACATGCAGGAGTACTGGAGCTATCCCTTCTTATAGAGAGCTATCTTGCTGATCCTACACTTGTGGCGAGACCTACCACATGGTGGCACATAGTGGAGTCTTCTATAGCTGGCAGTCGACAGATGTCACAGGGGTCCAAGAGGACTAGACCATCTGGTGGGTGACCTCAGGATATTGTTTTGGAGGTTTGGGGAACATGTATTAGTGCCAGTCATATGAGAGGTAGATAGTGCTATGAATGCGGCGGGCAGGGCCACATGGCTCCTGACTGCCCGACCCACCATGCAGAGGAGCAACAGAAGGTTGATGGACCACCTAGGTAGAGGTAGAGGTTCGACCGTGGTGGTTCGCAGGGAGCATGCAGATGATAAGGAGGAGCTGGAGGAGCATCAGGTGGTGGACGACACTTTGGGGATCTACAACCACCACCACCAAGAGGTCCACCCTGACCATAGGGAGCTGGAGGGAAGAGACAAGATCAGCTTCAGGCAGTAGAAGCTTACGACCATGGTGCACATGAGATGATTTGAGGTACTATATGTGTCTACTCCAACCCTGCTGTAGTTCTTATAGACACAGGAGCGAGAGATTCTTTCATTTCCACTACCCTTGTTTGGAGCTCAGAGATTATGATGAAGCCGTTGGATCAATCCTTACGGCTAGAGAATTCTACAGGATCAGACTCGATGATTACGCACTGGTGCCGATAGTGTGAGATTACTCTAAGAGGCAAGAGAATCAGCTGGGATCTTCTTGTAGCGGCGTCAAGGCCTTATGATGTCATCTTGGTCATGGATTGGTTTTCTATGATCCATGCTCAAATCAACTGTATTAGGCGCAAGGTGTAGTGTGTCCACACCGATGGGAGTAGGTTCACATTCACCGGTGAGAAGGGATCCTTTTCAGCATAGGATGGACTCACACAGAGGAGAGGACAACTGATCACCCATCAGTTGGATAGTCTCATCCTAGGAATAGTTGATGTGTGGAGTTTGAGTTTTCCAGTTGTGGTGGATCTATATGAGGACCTTTTTTCTTGACGACGTTCCAGGACTACCTCCTCACAGATAGGTAGACTTTTATATTGAACAGTACCCCAGGACATCCCTGACATCTACTCTAGAATATTGGATGGTTCCCGCTGAGCTTCGAGAGATACAGATACAACTGTAGGACTTGCAGGGCAAGGGATTCATTCGAACCATTGTTTCACCCTGGGCTTCCCTAATTTTTTTCACCATAAAGGCGGATAGGAGCTTGAGAATGTGTGTCTATTACCATCACCTAAATCAGGTGACCGTTAAGAACAAGTATCCACTTCTGAGGATTGATGACCTCTTCGATCAGCTCAAGGGAGCACGATGGTTCTCAAAGATAGACCTCTGGTCAGGCTGTCATCAGCTCCGAGTTCGAGACGAGGATGTGTAGAAGATGACCGTCAGGTGTCGATATGGTCACTATGAGTTCTTGGTTATGCCTTTCATGATAACCAACTCTCCAGAAGTGTTCATGAGTCTCATGAACAGGATCTTCCAGCCTTACCTCGATCGATTCGTCGAAGTCTTCATCGATGATATATTCATTTACTCGACTACTGAGGAGGAGCACACATAACACTTGCGGGTTGTACTAGATACACTTCGAGAGCACCAGCTTTATGGTAAGATCTCGAAGATTCAATTCTGGATTTGACAGGTCCACTTCTTAGGGCACGTCATCTCAGAGGTGGGATTTGTGGTGGACCCTTCGAAGATCGAGGCAGTGCTTGCTTGGGAGCCACCCAGGAGCGTGACGGAGGTGTGAAGTTTCCTAGGTCTGGCTGGTTACTATTGGTGATTTGTGCCACACTTCTCCAGAGTTGTAGAACCCCTTTCAGTGTTGACAAAGAAAGGATAACCCTTTGTGTGGTTAGATAGATGTCAGCAGAGCTTCCAGGAGCTGAGACAGAGATTGACCAGTGCACCCAAATTGAGGCTACCAGAAGAGGGAGTAGGGTACCTAGTTTACTACGATGCATCAGGGACCGGACTCAGGTGTGTCCTGATGCAGGAGTGGGTAGTGATCACCTATGGATCACGACAGTTGAGGCAGAATGAACAGAACTATGCTACCCTTGACCCGGAGTTAACAATAGTGGTCTTCGCCTTGAATATGTGGTGGGACTATCTGATGGGTGAGCACTTTATAGTCTACTATGACCACCAGAGTATCAGGTACTTCTTCTTGTAGAATGAACTGAACCTGAGACAGCGACAATGGTGCGAGTTCCTCCAGGACTATGACTTTGAGATAGTCTATACTCCTATGAAGGGGAACGTAATAGCTGATGCTCTCAGTAGGAGGTTGGGTATTCAGCTACATGGAGAGGCTACGGAGCAGCTAGCCATGTTGTAGATATCCTACAGGGATAGAGATGGGGCAACCTTTCTATAGTTGCTCACAGTCACTCCTCCACTAATTCAGCGGGTCAGATAGGCACAGTGTGAGTACATTGACTGTGAGACACGACGTGCACAAATATCTACATGATAGGCACCTAATGGATTATCTATAGGAGGAGAGCACGTCATCCTTTTCAGAGGATGCACCATGGTACCAGTTGCATTACAGGAGGAGGTGATGAGTGAGTTCCACACATCCCCTTTGGCGATACATCCAGGAGTAGTGAAGATGTATGAGAATCTGAGACGATAGCACTGGTGGCCAGGTATGAAGAAGGCTATGGCAGAGTTCATTTCATGATGCCTCACCTACCAGTAGGTGAAGGCAGAGCACCAGGTACCCACAGGCTTGGTACATCCCTTGGATGTCCTGAAGTGGAAGTGGGACAAGATATCCATGGTTTTTGTGACAGGTCTTCCACGTACTTCTAGAGGACATGACTCCATCTGGGTGATTTTAGACTGACTCACCAAGTCGGACCACTTTCTACCTATTAGAGAGTAGGGATCAGTGGAGAGCATGGGACACCTCTACGTTCAGGAGATATTACGGCTTCATGGTGTATCGTTGTCTATCGTTTCCTATCAAGACACTCTCTTTACTTCCCAGCTTTGGAAGGGGTTGAAGGAGGAATTTGGGATGAAGATACACCTGAGCTCCGCCTTTCACCCTTAGATGGATGGTCAGACGGAGAGGACCATTCAAACTCTCGAGGACATGCTTTGTGCATGTGTCTTTGACTTTGGTCACAGTTGGGAGGATCACCTACCCTTGGTGGAGTTTGCATACAACAACAACTACCACTCCCCCATCATGATGGAACTATACGAGGCATTGTACAACCAACCTTGTAGATCACCTCTGTGCTGGATAGACCCTAGGGAGTCAGTCATGTAGGACTAGGGATGGTCCAAGAAACGATGTAGAAGGTAAAAATCATCCAGGAGTGGATGAGGACTGCACAGAGCCGACATAAGTCCTATGCAGACAGCAGGCAATGACCACCAGAGTTAGAGGATGGCGACCACGTTTTCTTATGGGTCTCATGTCGACATGGATTACACAGATTTAGTCGGGGCGACGAGTTATCTCAGCACTTCATCAGACAATTCTAGGTTCTCAGCAGGTTAGGCGAGGTGGCTTATCGCCTGGCTCTTCCACCACAGTTGCACCGAGTGCACAACGTCTTCCACGTATCTCAGCTGGGGGGATAATTGCATGACCCGACGCATATAATTGATCACAGGGAGCTGGACATCAATGATGGGGCAACTTTTATAGAGGTTCCAGTGGAGATCGAGGATCGACAGGAGTGGGACCTATGTGGATGGTTGATTCCTCTAGTGTGCATCAGGTGGTAGCATGAGAACATCCAAGAGAGCACATGGGAGCGGTAGGCTCAGATGCATGCTCAATACCCTAATTTTTTTCCCTAGATTGTGATGTATCTTTACGGGGACGTAAATCCTTGAGGTGGGAGTAATTTAAAGACCCGTAAATTTAAAGGAAATTTTTTTTCGTAAATTCTTTGGGATTTTACGAGTACCCAGTTTCTGAAGGCACTTGATTCCGAGGCCCAGTGTGCCCGGAATAAATTTCCGAAGTTTAGGTCGGGTACGTTTAGTGAACGCATGAGTGGGTTTTTCTATCTTTTGAATAGTTTCTCAGAATTGAAATCTGAGGGCACCGATGAACTTGCAATGCTGGTATTTTCTTAAGATGACTTTTACCATTGATGCGTTTTCTTGGGAGAAGAAGTTAAATTTTAGGGTTTAAGTGGGAAGTAAATAAAATTGTGTACAATTTTATTTTAATATCCATGGATGTTAAACTCTCTAATGGGAAGTTGTAGGTGGGGCCCACAACCACCCAACTTCCCATGTGTGGTTATGAGGGAGGTGGGGCCCACACGAGCACCCATCTTTTCACATTCCATCACCCTTAACCCCTTTGAACTACCATGATAAATACATGGAAACTCCCCATTAATTTTTCTATCCTTTAATTGTGTAACTCTCTTGTATCTCCTCTTTAATCATGCCATCACACTTAATCAATTAAGTTTGCTATGTGTTTGAATTTTAAAATTGAAATGCATGGCTTGAATTAATAAAATAAGATAAGTCTTATTTTATTTTGGGGGTTAGTTGTTTTGTGAAGATTTTGGGGATAGAAATCTAAGTCCCTTGAAGAACTTCATCACCTTTGTTGAAGAATGCCAAGACTCCGACGAAGAACGTCGACTTGGCGGTCCCGGTATTCTCCATCATTTTCCTCCTCCGCGATAAGGGAGGAGATACCAATGACGACGGGAACGACTCCATCATCTGTGGTGCTTGACAACCACAAACTTCCTTCGAGGTAGGGGTGTGTTTATGAATTAGAAACATTGTTTTTTTCCTTCCATGTTATTGGTTCTCTCTATATATTTTTCTATCGAACTAATGCGGAAGGAACCAGACAAAACTAACACAGTCTGATTCCTCCGCCATTCTTGTTGTATGGTTTTCTCCTACTGATCTTGAGAGGTGAATCAAGGTATGTTTTTGGAGTAGATCAGAGGCCAGAAATCATCAGAAACGGCCTCGGAACATCGGGACGACCTAGGACTAGGAGTTTTGTAGCAAACGGTTCATTGAAATGAAGGACGGACGCCTCGGGAGGCGTGCTGGCCAGAGGCGTCATTTTTGGAAAATTTCAGAATACACGGCGTGTACTTCTAAAGCACACACTGTGTAGTACAAGCGTTTAGCAGTAGAAGTAACATACATCAGAAGAAGTGACACATGGCGTGTGACATCGGTCACACGACATGTAATTTCCACATAGTTTGACAGAGGATACATCGATGGACATGGCGTGTATTCATGGAAAATACACGGACATAGACAGAAATACACGACCATGAGGCACAGTGTGTATTATCTTCATAGAAAGGCAGAAGCGGCGTTGCGGGGCTCGTTGTGTAATCCAAGAGATACACGGACACAGGAAGAACCAAACGGCCTTGAGGCATGGCATGTACTACCCCCACCATGGTAGAAGCGGCTTCGTGAGGCTCGATGTGTAACCTGGGTGACACCCGGACACAGGCAGAATCACACGACCAAGGGGCACAACCTGTATTCTAGAAATACACAGACACGGGGTGGAGTACACAGGCATGTAATCCACCACACGACCAGGCATGGACAATGCACATGGAACCGACCCTAGAGGATGTGCACACAGTGTGTAACCATACTACACAAAATGTATTTACATATGTACACGACCAGCCCTGAGACATGGGCTGAATCACATGGGCAGTACCTGGTGTCTGATGACACGGCGTGTATCACTTACCTACATGCCATGTACTTTTGTAAAATGGCTTGGTCATCATGTTCTTCATGACTTGGGAATGTTTTTCTTGGTATTACCCCTATGACATGGGACGTAACTATGGGATACATCAACTCTGGTCTTTGTGATAGTTTATATATCGACCCCCTTGGCTCGTTGAGCGGACCCTCCCGGAATCGTGCATTCTGTGTGTGGGAACCGTAGAGCTAGCTACGACTGTGACAACGATGATGATTGTACATAGATCTTACGTGGGTTCGGTAGCTAGGAAGACTGTACTTGGATCCTCTGTGGTTTCGGCAGTGATGACGATTGTACTTGTATCCTACCAGGGTTCGGCAGTGATGGTTACTGTACTTGGATCCTACGTTGGGGAAGCGACGAGTTCTGTACATGGATACTACATGGGTTTGGCAGAGGATATGATTCATAGGCTACATCTAATCATCTCCACCCCTCTTCATGAATAGTGTACCTGTGTGACCTGAGTCTTAACTTTCAATCATTATCATCGATGTGATTGACATGCTTTCCTGTGTGGATTGGGTTGTGCTTTCCTGTGTATATTGGATGTGTTTTCCTGTGTAGATTGGGTTATGTTTTCCTATGTGGAATGGGTTGTACTTGGGATTGTTAGTGGGAGAAGAACTGGAATTTATGAGTTAGTTATATGTATAGTCATATACCTAAGTTGAGTTGGTTGATACTTCGTGTTTGTATCTTTCCTTTGTGGTATATCTCTTGTGGATTTTGGGAGGCCTTCAGGGGTCTCGGGGTCCCTACTGAGTATCGTATAATCACCCTTACACAGGATATGACTGCACTACATTGTGTTGGTTGCAGATGATGGACATCGCTGATCGTAGTTGAGGCTCGTGGTGGGGGACAGTATCCAGTGGAGGACTTTCAGGAAGGACATACACAGTGCGGATGGACGAATTCGAGGAGCATAGGAGACCATCTATACCCACTCTTCAGGTGGGGTTTCCAGAGGACAACTTGGTGGTTGCTGCTTTACTTTTGAGCTATTGTACATTATTTTCTCAGTTGTACTGTACTTTCAGTTGGGTTTGTATACTGGCCCATTTACTTTCCAGCACTTACTTTTGTTCTCAGTTTACTTAGTGTTTACTTTAGCTTGTGTACTCTGTGGTGTTTGTTTTCTTACATAAAGGCAATGATTTACCTTTTATTGGGATTTACACCTTTGGTTCTAGTCTCCATCCCCGGGCATATGGAAGGCGGGCTTAGGGTAGTCACGACATGGGCCCCGAAGATGGGTCGTTTCAATCATAGCTAGGTAGATGGACAGGTACACGAGCACAACCTAAAGTACATTGGAATGGATATGAGGAAATGAGAAGTCCTTAAGTGGCTGAGGCAGGTCACGAAACACCTATAAATATAGTGTATGATGACATGGATACCACATTGTGTCTATAATAGAACACATACACGCGATGAGGTGGGGTCTCATGCTGTGTGGACCCCCTTAAATGTCATTTATTCACTCACAAATATTATTCCACTCATATCTCATTTTTGGAGATTTGGTTTTGGACCATGATTTGTCAATTATGAGTTTGTTTTCTTATAGAACATGATAATAGAAATCATTTTGGAAAGTGAGATATGATAAATTATGTTCTGAGTGCGACTCTTATTTAGGTGATGCTTAATTATGGTAATGATTAGGGTAAAATCATCAAACTGATTTTAGGGTTAGAAATATTCTATCACACTAGGGAATGGTTCCACTATTCTTTTTTTATAGATAGAGATGGTACTCCCCTACAATGGTTCTGGGTACTCTACCTAGAGAGTGGTACTCCACCTCCTCCAAGATCTAGCAGATTTCTGGTCCTCTAGACAAGTTTCAAACCCCTTAGATTAGGAGTGAAGCATCATGAAATGGTCCCCTCTACAAACATCATAGTGTGGTTGTGTTTTACGATGGTAATTGATGATGGGTTTTTGGAGTATTAAGAAGGTGCATCGAATTTGGAAGTTATGTTGTATGGGGATCTCATTTATCTATTATTAGGGTTTCTTTATAATTATATATATATATATATATTGGGTTCTCAATTCCCTCATACATTTAGTTGATATTACATATTATTGTATCTTTCTATTTCACCCACTTCAAATTTTTGAGTGTTTTTTTGGATATGCATATACTCACCCCTAAAATGGATTATCCCTCATATGTCATATCTTATTCAGATGATGGAGAGTTTGATGGTGACATTGTTAGATATTAAGGATAATTGGGCACATTTACCATGTACGGTGGTTAGGGAATGGAGATTAGAAGTCAGGCTTTGTCATTTTACATTTATTAAATTAATAGTCTGTTTGGGACTATATTTCTAGTTGGGAATGTATTTTCCCCCTTTTGTTTGGTTTTATAATGTCTTACTCTGTTTTATTTTCAAATAGGTTATTTCATGCATGGTTTACTCTAGAAGAGATAATCTTTATTATATTCGTACAAAAGCTTCCATAGAGGTGGTTGGGTGCAGGCATACACGAACATTAGTTAATGTCCACCTATTTTATGCTATGACTTCTCAATGCTTGCTGCTTTGCCTAACTAATTATAGGTGGAAATGGGGTTGTCACATCTTATCCTTATTCTATCTAGGAGAGCTCTGGTGGGTTAGGTCATGGATGAGTGGTATCAGAGCGGTTAATTACATGTGATGGTGTTCAAAATTTTAACCATATAAGAAATTAGTCCGGTCTCCAGGAAACTGTGTCAAAGTGCCTCAAGTGTGGCTTTTAGGGAATGGAACTTAGTGTTGGCATGGCCTTCAGCCTATCCATTCACATAGACCCTAAAAACATGCTATTCGACTTGGAATACCATCACATTGGTTGAAGGGAACATGGTTCATTCCTCATATAAGATTGGGTCCTTTGATTTTCCTTTTTGAGACATATCACCATATATATTCTCATATAACCACGATACATCTAGAATACTTTCCTGATACCTCTATTAATACAACCATATTTATAACTGATTCAGGATCACGATGATGATCATATGAGTGATAATACCCCAATTTTGGGGCTATCTCCTGAGGTTTTTTATAGGCTGTAAGGTAGAAGTTACTCCACATATCAAGAAGCTATTTGTAAAATTGGGGAAGGAAATGATATGTATATGATTAGAACACTGTATGAGTTCCAATTCTAGATACCAATTAATTTCTACTATGTTCCCAATCCATAAGAAGTAGAGGATTGACTTAAGTTAGTGATTCAATTATTTTGGCTCATTTGATCCTCAAATGATAAAGTGGTTTTATGAGAGAACAACCTTTTCCATGGAGAATTAAGGAACTTGTGGTCTTTAGTCATATAGACTCTTGATGAGATGATGATATCATGGAAATACTTCCTCAAGCTATTTTTAAGGATTATTAACCTTTTTTTGTTCCCTGTACAGATCCAAGAGTTTTTTGAGTTTTATCTAGGTAGTATGATAGTACATTAGTAATACATGAGGTTCAAAGACCCTCTTTGTCACTCCATTGATATGGTATGAGATGATATCATGAAGGTGAAAAAGATATATTATGTTATCAAAAACTATATTTGAGCTAGTGTGGTCTCCTTATGCCTACACACTTGAGCTGGAGAGCCCATGTGGGATCCTGTGACTAAGAGATTCTTATAAGAGGGGTGTCATGTGGTTAGATTTAGTTGTTGGTTATTCTGGGTGACTCATCAATAGAAGGTAATAGGAATAATAATGTTAGTCTTTAAAGAGTATAAATTCTAATTCCCAAACTCAAAATCATGGTTTTTCAGTTCATGGAATGGTTAGATGTTCTAGTCTTCCCATGGATGGTGATGTTATTATTATGATGGGTGAGGTCAACGTGATCATTCTTTCTCAAAAAATTATGCTGATAAAGACACAAAAAAAGGATAGACCCCCCATATAATAGACAATTCCATGATCATGGATCTTCTAGATGTGTCTTGGGAGACCCTCAAGGAGTTGATGATGGTATATGACCAGGAGTTTCTTCAGAAGTAGGAAAAGTTGGTGGAGGATGAAAATTTAATCTCTTACGACCACCACCCCCATCTAGATCATGTTAGGCTTGGGTAGATGGAGTTAGTAACCATGGGAAGTCGGAGTCCATTGAGGCCAATTACCAAGATTCACATGATATTATTCTAGTTAAGATATGTGTTTATTTTAATAATGGACCAGTTCTATTAGCCAAAGGAAAGAGGATTTCCTTTATCTACTTATCCCTGGTGTGAGATATGGAGATTCAAATTGATACTTTACCCTATAATGTATGGTTTGAGGTTACCATGGGTAATAATTCTTCTTTATCTCATATCTATAGTTTGTGTGAGATATCAATTAGTGTTGATTGTTTCACATGGGACTCAATATTCTTAACAATGATTCCTTGCCACATAATTGTTCAAATGGATTTTTGTCTACGATCTAGGCCTAGATTTAATATTGGGTTTTTAGCCTCAAGTTGATATTGATAGATGAGATTATATTCTACTTTGTGGGAATGAGAGATATTATGGTGGGGAGAGTGTTTCATGAAAGAAGTAAGCTTCAAAAAATCACCCATTGGTTGGAGAGTATGTCACATGGTTCCATGGGCACTTTGGAATCAAGATTCCTTCAGTAGTGGAGAAAATTGTGGACATATTACCGAAGGATGTCATGAGACTGACTCCAAGGTGGGAGGAATATTTATACATTCACAATTACATGAAGACTAAACCAATATCTTCAGAATTATATTGAAAGGAACCTATCTAACTCTAGGACCTGAGGGTTCCATTGGATAACCATCAAGAGAAGGGATTTATGAGAACTAGGTGTCACCCTAATAAACCTAAAGTGTTGTTCTTGAAAAAGGGCTACGAGAGTTTGAGGAATTGTTTTTTTTTATTTTCACCAATTGAACAGGGTAATGATAAATAATAGATACCCTTTTTGATGATTGATAAACTAGTTTTTCATCTGTGACGTGTGAGTTAGTACTCATAAATTTACCTCTGTTCTAGCTAACCCCGTTTTAAGGTTCTCATGGATGATATTTTGAAGAAGTCATTGAAATTGAATTATGGACACCATGAGGTTCTGGTGATGCCTATTATCTTCCTGAATTCCCTAGCAGCTTTAATGGATTTTATTAACTCGATTCTATATCCCTAGATAGATCAATTTGCAATTATATTCATTGATGAAAATAATTGTTTAATATTCATTAGTGAAGGGGTATCCACAACACTTGATGATGGATCTAGAATTACTCTAGGAGAATGAACTTTAATGTAATCTTTCATAGTTACAGTTTTAGATCATCAATAAAAAAATTTATAAGAAATGACCTTTCTATGCATAGTTTATCTTTGGATCTGCTAAATATTGATGTAGTACACTCCTGGGATCCATCCCAGATCCCAATACTAATTATGAGATTTATTTTCAATGTGGGTGTACTACAAGAAGTATTTAATAGACTTATCCATGATTATAGCACCTTTCGACATACTCATGTGGAATGAGATGTAATTTAATGATACTAAGAAGTTTAGTAGTGTCTTTTAGGTGATAAGTTAGAGGATGGCCATTTCATATTTATTGAGACTATCGAAGGAGGTTATGGAGCATGTATTATTTTGTGATTCCTATAGAGTTGGGCATAGTTTTATGTTGATATTGAGGATGATAGTGATCATATATGGGAAAAGGAATTTGACACCCCACAAGTATAATTATTATACTCATTACCTGGATTTGGCAGTGGTGAACTTATCTTTGAATATGCAGGGTACTATCTTCTAGGAGAGTTCTTTGTTGTATACATTGACCAACAGTATCTCAGGTATATGTTCACACAAATAGATCATATCCTAAGGTAGTGAAGTTTTCTAGAGTTCATGTATGACTATATGTTTGAGACAATATATACTTATTGTAAGGGAAACATAGTGGAATATTCCTTTAGTAGGAAGTCGCATTCTCACTTAGTGGAGGAGGCATTTGATTCGTTGGCTTAATTCACTACAAAAAAACTAGAATTTAACAGTGATATAAAAGTGCCGACCACATGAGTGAGGTTAAAATTCATAGTATCTTATTAGTGCTTTAATTTAGCACTGGTAATGGATCCATTTGACAGGGCTTATAAAATCACTAATAATGGATCTTTTTTTCTGCACTTATAGAACTGCTGATAAAGGACCTTTTATCAATGCGTTTATGAGTGCTGATAAAATAAACCTTTATTAGCCCTTCTATAAGTGCCGATAAGGTATACCTTTATCAGTGCTTTTAGAATTTCTAATAAAGGTGTCCTTTAATAGAGCTTTCAAAAGTACAAATAAATGTGGCCTTTATTTTCTCATTTAAAAGAACTCATAAAGGGTCATGCTATAGTGTGCTGTAATAGCACACCATAGCACCCGAAACACACCACATATCAAAAAAAAAACAACTCCAAATACAATATTTAAATGAAATGAAATTTACAACACAATCACAAGAAAAAACTATATTATAGTCATTTTAAAAATTGGTTCATACCATTACATTAATACAAATTATTACATATATTAAAAAACAACAATATTTAATTATTTATTAATCATGACCCAACTCATGCTATTTCTGAAAAAACCACCCCTAATTATAAAAAATAACAAACTAAAATAAATTTTTTTATGTTTATAATAATATATAGAAATAAATTAATATAAAGTGTTAATTTTACAAAAAACAGATGTCAATTTTAAATAAAAAGAAACACTTGGAATCATACCAGTCATACCACGCATTAAATTGAGGTGTAGTTGATTCCTACACATCAAAAATGACTTATGGATCATATTACTAAATTATTTAAACAATTTGACCGAGTTTTCTTAGTTTTTAGAAGGTCTGTTGGTCTGTTTACTATAATATATGTCAATTTAAAATAAAAACACACACTTGGAGTCATATCTGTTAAACTATGCATCATATTGAGGTGTGGATGATTCATGCACATCTAAAATCACTTATGGATCATTTTACTAAAGAAAAAAAACAATATGAATGTATTTTTTTTGGTTTTGAGTATGTCAGTTTATTTTTTTTACTAAAATTGATGTTAATTTTAAATAAAGATGCACTTAGAGTAATACTGGTCACACTATGCATCAAATTGATATATAACTAATTCCAGAACATCATAGATGACTTAATTATTATTTTACTAAATTATTTAAACAATTTGAATGCATTTTATTTGTTTTTAGTAGATAAATGGCCTTTTTACTAAAATTGATGCCAATTTTATATAAAAACAGTCACTTAGACTCATATCGGTCACACCATGTATCTGATTGAGGTGTGGCTTATTCATGTCTATCCCAAATAACAAATCGATAATTTTCCTAAACTATCAACACAGTATGAATGCGTTTTATCAGTTTTGATTATGTCAGTTTGTATTATTCTTAAATTGATGTCAATTTTAAATAAAGACCCACTTAGAGTCATACTGGTCACACCATGAAACAGATTGAGGTACTTATGATTCTTAAATGTTCCAAATAACTTATGAATTGTTTTCAAAAAATTATCAAAACAATCTGAATGTGTTTTAATGGTTTGGAGTACGTCACTTGTCTTTTTTACTAAAATTTTATTTTAAAATTGAAACACAGACATTGACTCATATGGATCACATCGTGTGCCCGTTTTATATGATACAGATTCCTACATATCAAAAATAAATTACAAATTGATACCTTCAATTATCAAAAATATCTGATCTTCTTTTCTTGATTTTATGAGAGAAAAACATTTTAAAGTAAAATGTCGATTTTAAAAGAATAATGGGAACATCAATTCAGTTTTCTTTTTTAATGGAATTTATTTTAATTTAAAATATAAAGAAGTAATCAGAGTCATACCAGTCACATTGTGTGTTGGATTGAGGTGTGACTGATTTCTACACATCCCAAAGTCTCAAAAAATTCAACCTGACAATGTTTTAATGATTTCCATTAACTTTGTTTGTTGAACTACCAACAATGCATGAACAACTTCAGAAAAATCACATCAACTCAAAAAAATAAATAATCCACCTGTATAATAAAAAAATTATTATGAGTAATACTAAAAATAAATAAATTAAATTTAAATATTAAATAATATATTAAATATATTGAAAATGATTTCACTTTGAAAATATCAAGATTACCTCTATGATTGAGTAGTAGAGGGAACATGATGGAAAGTGATAAATGTAAACACTTTAGTGATGAAAGGTTTTGAGTGAGAATAATTCAATGGATGTTTTGGTGATGAAAGAGATAATAGATGTAAATAAGACTGCAACTTGAAAAAAAGAATCCACCTATATAAGGAAACCAGTATTATGTGAGTAATACTAAATATAAATAAAGTACACAAAAATATGGAACAATAAATTAATTCTACTGACATTGATTTTACTGTGAAAACATCAAGATTACCTTTATAATTATGCAAATATAGCATCATCTCTCCTCTTGTAAAGGAAGTTGAGATAACTTGAAAGAAAGTGATAAATGAAACACTGGAGAGGTGAAAAGTTTTTTATGGAGAAGAAACATGAAATTTGGATAGAGTGCCCCAACTCGAAGAAAGGAATCCACCTGTATAAGAAAAAATTATAATGTGAGTAATAAAAAAATAAAATAAACATAAATATTAAAGAGTACATTAATTTTAATGGACAAATATTTTACTCTGGAAAATTAAGGATTACCTCTGTAATTGAACTGAGTCAACGTCATTTCTCTTCCTATAAAGGCAGTGGAGGTAACATGAATGAATGTGATAAATGCACCATTGTAGGGGTGAAAAGGTTTTAAGGGAGAAAAACTCGAATGTTGGACATAACACCCCAAATCAAAAAAAAATAATACCACTTTATTAGAAAACAATTATAATGTGAGTAATACTAAAAATAAATAAATAAAACATAAATATGAAACAATAAATTAATTCAATGGACAATGATTTTACTGTGAAAACATGAATATCAACTCTTTGATTGATCAGAGATAGTGTCATTGATCATCCTACTGTGGCATGAATCAGGGAATGAAGAATCCAAAATAAATTTTTTTCAAGGAATAATGAAAATTAAATCAACATTTCAATATAGAATTTTTTGCTAAAATAGAGAAATTATATTGTAATATTACCTTTACATCATCCAAATGGGTTTCCCTAATTATATTTTATTATTCTATTATTTGAAAAAGATATTGTCTACATGATTAGTCAAACATTTAATTTATATTATGTTAATGTAGAAGAGAACATATAATACTATAAGGAAATCATAATATATTAAAAAATACTATTAACTTCTCATTGAACCCGCTCTCTTTTTTAAAGGCTTTAAGGATTTGGTTCAGTTATTGAGAATCTAAATCCAATATTTTTGGTAAACTATAATGTAAAATACATTATCTACATAGGGGCCAACAAGAAATAATCATGATGTCACAAGAAATGGTCGTCCTTGATTTAGTTTTCATATGATTCAACATTTTTTATTCGTGGGTAAGACAATCGACCAAATCTCAATTTTTGGAAAAGTCAAATAAAATAATTGCACAACATTTGATGTCATTATGAATGGATCATATTTTTCCCCTTATACACTGAAATTCACATTTATAATTCCCATTTCATCAACTTTCACTCCATTGATAATGTGAACCCCTTTTCAATAGAAAAGAGAAACTTGAAATGTTATATAATCCAAATCATATATCTATTCAATAGTGCCAAAATATGACATATATGCATAAATGGGATTTCTATAATTGGAACTAGATTCATGTAATGCTTCATCCACAAGCATGAAACCACAATTTTTCATCGTACTAAACACATAATGTTATTTTGTATATAACATATTACCATTGATTACAAAACCAGTTTAAGATATACCATTTTAATTAGGTCTTCTACATAGACATTTAATTCATTAAGTAATTGAATTCAGAATTCCATATAACTCCTTATAAATTTTATCTTTGAACTATCCTATAATCTATTGATTATGTTTATTTGATATCCATCACCCATCCATTGATGGATTCAAATATCTAATAATTTCATTATTGGATTGAATATAGGAATCAACATCTCCACTATAATGTAATATGTAATGACGTTCTTGCTCCTGCTCTGTCAAAGTAATAACAACATCTCTTCTGAAAATACCTTCTCCCATAAGGTGTTCACTATGATGAGACTTTCGGAGACTAATGATTTCATCATCTGATAGGTAATAGGTATAGAATTTATTAGATTCTACAACAATATATAATTATGAAATAAAACCTTCTATCTGAATTTGATACTTTCCATATCCTTTTAAAATCTTCAGATACCATTCAATGTGGTATATCTATATATTATGGATAGGACCACATAGTTTAACCTCTATTAGAAATTTAACCATCAGGTGGACCATTATATCAATGAATCACGGTGTGAAGAACATATGTAATTCATATAATATGACTACAATCTCTATATTCATGGTGCACAACTTCACAGGGTATACAACTTTAATACACATGGACATGAAATAGAAGTACTATCTAGTGAATGTATGTCATAATGTTTCAAGAAGAATACAATGGAATGAAACAGGCATTAAATATTACATCAAAACATGATATAATTTTCCTTTAGTCCTTATACCATCAAATTAATCATTGACATGACATTATTGATATTTAATGAATACCTTGGTGGAACGTAGACACTTGTAAGGAAAAGGATAAAATTGGAAATTTTCCTATCTTGAATGAGTGTAATCTACTGGAGGAAGAGAAGTCCACCTTTTACCCATCACCGATGCCTTCTCTTCCCATATCCCCATTTCAATAAAGTACCACCTATCCCTTATGACATCTTTCATTTTCCCAGGATCAATTAGTAATGTGCTAATAACACTATCAAATATATTTTTTCTACGTGCATGAAATCAATAAAATGTATGACATACAAAAAATTACAATAAGGCAATTCAAAGGAAATTGATCTCTTATTTCAACCTAATTTTGTATGTTTATTTAAAATGTTTTACTTAAAATAATATCAATATGTTTTTTACTTTTTTATAGAGTTAATCTCCCATTAATAAAGACGGTGTTTTACCTTGTTAAATATTCCCATCAAATTTGATCATACAGGATTGGTGTTTATGTCATTGAGGTAACAAATATTGATGTCCTAAAAAAATATTATTCGATGAATGTTTCAACTGAACTGATTATGTGCATTTTTCACAAATGGGACAAGCAAAAAATCCTTTAATTCTATAGCATGATAAATTTCAATAAGTGGGGAAGACATTTATTATTCTGTACAACATGGCCCTAAATTTCAATTTTTCAATTCTATGAGCATCATAAATTGAAATACCTATATCCCACATAAATTATAGATCATCGATCAATGGATCCAAATAGACATCAATATCATTTATGGGTTTCTTCGGTCTAGATATAAATAGAGACAATACAATTGTTTTACAGTTCATGAATAACCATGGAGGAAAGATATAATCTACCAACATGATAGGCCACATACTGTGAGTACAATGTGTTACACCAAAATGATTTATTATATCTTTCGATAAGACATGATGAATGTTTCTCGGTTCATCTCCAAATTCAAGAAACATTTAATAGATTTTCTTCCACTAGGGAGAATTTGTTGGCTGACGTAGGTTCCCATAATTAATTCTTGTATCTATTTTAGATTTTAATTGCCTCATAGTTTCTTAATATCCATATAGTCTTTTAATCCTTGGAATGATAGGAAAAAATTATATATATTTTGAAGTACATGATTAATTTTTCTTGTATCATTCTGCACCACACTCAAGGCATTTTATTAGTGATTCATGGTACTTTAAAAAAAATATACAATCATTTTTAAAAGAATGTATTTTTTAGAGTTAATTCCCATTAAAAGTGAAATTCATTTAGAGTCATATGTTTGGAATGTTAGTTCATTTTATTCTGGTACTATATCATTCAGAAGAACAAGTAGTTTTGTAAACCTGGTGTCACTCCATCCTCTGCTAGCTTTCAAATTATATAATCTGAATACAGCTAAAAATGATGTGTATTTAGTATCACAAATATACAATGGTTTTTAGGAATAACTATTTAACTCGTCATGCAACATTGAAAAATCATGAAGATCATCTTCAAATTCTATTATCATTTCATCCATGTGATCTCCATCATATTTTACAAATGTATTCATATCAATTGATTTATAAACCATAGTATCATCCCCATCAATGTCCACATTCAGTTTTCCCTATGTTTAGAAAAACATTTATAGCTTTGATCTATTACCTGATAAATCAAATGTTCTTCCAACTCTTATGGACTAATTTTTCTTGAATAAAAACAATGTAAACATGGACATATGATTTTAGAAGGTTCATCAGCATGATCTCTTAGAAACTGGATGAACTATTTAACTCCATATTCATATTCGTTTTTCAAACGATTAGCATGAAACCATTTTCAGTTTATATTCATCCTATTGGGTTCAAAAAAGATTAATTTTATATAATATATAAATGTATACACAAAATATTTTCATTATGAAAAGTGAATGTTTCAAACAATTCTAATAAGGGAAACTCAACATTTTATTTTTTCAATGAATTTTTAGTATGTTGAAGAAAATGGATAATTGAATTTAATAAAATAATTTATACATATCAAATCATTCTTAAATACCCTAAATAAAATAAAATATAATATAGGCAATTAATGAGTAATAATAAACTCAAATATGCTGAAAATGAATAATAATCTATCATTCAACCAACTAGAAGATACAAAAATGTATTGGATAAAATGATGTATCAACCTAAAAAATTATTACATTTAAAATTAATAGTATATAAATATTTTAAAACAACTCCAGACTCTTGGGATGTCATATCACCACATTGACCCATCCCAAAGAAATTAAAGGTACACCAACTAGATGTAAAATTATAATTTTCTAGTAGATTACACAAATAGAAAGTTTACATCAAACAAACAGATAGTTTTATTATTCTTTAATATGAGTATAATGTTTCTAAATTGTAAAAGGGGATATATGAATTGATATAAGAACTAAGATCATGTTATTGAAGGTTTGATGAATTATTAAAGAAATTTAATTTAATAAAATGAGAAATCAATCATAATAATTACATGAAAAAGAATTTTATGGAAATATTTAAAGTGTTTATAAATTTATATGACATAATATTTAGAGTTCCAAGAGATGAATGATGATAATAATTTTCTACATTAAAAATTACCAATGTTTTAGTGTTGGTGATTAGTGATTTTACATTTTCTTTTTTTAAAGGTGATTCATGGAATTCAGGGGATATTTATTTCTAAATCCATAAAGATGAGGGAAGTGTTTTATGGATTTTAGAAGGATTATTTAAATCCCATGTTGATAGCCATTGAGAATTGAATAAAAGTTTTAAATGGAATTTCAATCTATATCATGGAATGTAGGAGATTCATTATAAGAAATATTTTTTAAAAGTAAAAAGTTATGACAAACTATATTTCTAGATGTCATATAGCTAGGTATCAAAGTGATTCCATAGAAATCCACTTGTTATTAGTTAAATAAAAACTGAAACCTGGGGGAGAAAATTTTGAAAATCTATATTTTTGAGAAAGAAATTAGAATGTCCTGTAGTGGTATATAAGTATAAAAAAAGGGGTATAACTATAATGGGGAATCTCAAAAGGAATTTTAACGTTATTTAGATAGGGGGAGTAGGACGATTTTGAAAAATTATAATGTTGTTGGAAAATATTGCATATCATTAAGGTATAATCTTCGATATATTGTCATTAAAATGAATTATAAATACTATTGGATTAATATAAGGAAGGAGAAAAATAAAAATGATTTTTTTTAAAAGTGTAGAGATATTGGAAGTTGTATTATTGTAAAAAGTTACAACATGTTTAACAATGAGTATTGTTTCCAAAAAAACTCAATACATCCATATATAAAGAACCTATGATGGCCCTTGATAATGACCAAGGGACATTATAGATCCCCCTTGGGATATCAACTAGCACAATGGCATGAAAAACAACATAGTAGAAATGTTTTGGCCTAAAATTAAATAAAACTAGTAGAAAAAAATTTTAAATAAAAACTACCATGATGAATCCATACATTTGATTCCCACACAAGCTCAGATTAGTAGAAAAAAGAAAATATGAATCTGTATAATATAAAATAAATCACTTAACCTACCTTCAAATCCCTCACAAAGAAAAGCCTCATTTTAAATTTCTGAAATTTCACTTGAATTGAATAAAATTGTAAAATAAAGAACGAAATATATGTATGATAACTTTGGGAGATCAATTTGGGAAATGTAACAAAATATAACCACTAACTAAACTGCATGTGACTACCTGTTTTACTATTGAGGTGAGAAACAATAAACTCTCCATGAGCGATCAAGAGTTGAATCTAAATTGAAAAATGAGAAAATTGAATGGAGTACCTCACTAGTATACAATCACCGGACCATAAATAACGAAATCATTGAAGAAGAAATTAAAACTGAAACAAAAAACTCACAAAGAAAAATGGAAGCCCTGCCTCACGAGGTTTATGAAAATCCAAAATGATCATCAGAATCCCTAACCTCAATCGAGGACATAATGTTAGAAGAGATATTTAAGAGGTAGTAGAGTGGTTTGATTGAAGGTTTCATTCACCACGGAGGACCACTAAAAGTGGGTAGCTTCTGTGGAAAACATCTAATATGATGATGGGTTAGAAAATGGTTAGGGTTTTTAATTAAATCGAGACACTTTTATTAGTGATTTTTTTAGTGCTAATAATTTTCAGTATTTATAAGTGCTAAAAAACACCAACAAAATTAATCCTTATCAGTGATAAAATTACAACACTTATCAATATTAGTTTTATCAAAGCTCTTTTTAGCATTGACAAATCCTCGTCTTTATCAGCACAAAAAAATAGCTTATAAAGATGCTTTTATCATTGATTATTACTTAGGTGTTGATAAAGGATTTTAAAATATAAGTATATATAAAAGAGTTTAAATATTTCTATATACATAATAAATATATATAAATATAAATATAGTAATTATATTCCTTTTTTAAATATATTTATTATAATATTACAATTATTTATTTATAATTATAGAAATATTTTATTAAAAAATATTTATATAATTTTATATAATTATATAATTATAGATATAAATAAATATAGTAAATATATTCATTATTTAAAAAAATATATTATAAATTTAATAATTTTCAAAATATATATAATTATTTATTTATAATTTTATAAATACTTTTAAAAAAATATATTTAATTATTTTTAATTATAAATATATAATTGTATAAACATAGTAAATTTACAGTTATAAATACATTTATTTATAAATATAGTTTTACAAATATATTATTAACATTGTTAATGAATATCAAATTTTATGTGCATGCATATAAGTTAAAAATGAGTGAAATTGAATAAATTATGAATAAGTACACATTAAAAATATTGAAAAAATGGATAAAATTTATATTAAAATTCATTAATTACGTCTACATGAAATCAATATAACATATATTTCCACTATGTTAAATTTCCAAATCAAATGAAATTCAATTATATGTTGAGTACTGTACAATTATTCAATATTTATAATTCTTATTAATTATTAATTATAAACCATTATTAAATAAATATTTTACTATTTAATTCAAAGCACATAAATATTTTTTTAAATATAAAAGAAACTTATATACATTAATATATTTATATTTAATATATAAAATTTAATAACATTAATTATCACAATTATCTAAATAATAAAAAATTTAATAATGTAAAATCAATTTATTCATTTTCATCAATAATTATTTAATCGATGATTTTTTAATAATTCTTTTAATAAACACATTTTTTATTTTTTATTTATTTAATTATTTAATTTTATTTATTTTGAACTTTATCAGTTCTAAAAAAGTGATGATGAAAGAAATATATATCAACAATAAAAATAAATTGATGATAAAGGGTACTCTTTATCCACAATAAAATAAAGTGTTGACAAGGGATTCCCTTTATCGGTGCTAAAAATAAAGTGCTGATAAAGCTTCCCTTTACCAGCATTTTTTATAGCATGGATAAATACCAGCACTATCAAACACAGGTTTTTTAGTAGTGATAATAGCTAAACCTAGTGGAGGAGAGGGGATAATATTTTCTTCAGTTGATCATGTTGACTAATATACTAATTCAATGTGTGAGAGAGTCAAATATCAGAGACATCAACTATAACATTCTTAATGACTAGATATCCTTAGTGGATACACTAGATTGATTCTATAAATATGGGGGCATACTATAATTTTTTAGGGACAAACAGTTGTCCTAGTCGCGATCTGAGAGGGGGTGATGATGGAATTTCTTTCTTCTACTTTGTTTGTACATCCAAAAGTTTTGAAGATGTATAAGGAAACATGATTGACGTTTTTGTAGAGTGACATGAGGTAGAGGGTCACTATGGTCATCTCTCAGTGTATCACATGTCATCAGGTGAAGACTAAGCTCCATGTTCCAAAATGTTTGATGCAACCTCTTGAGATCCTAGACTGAAAATATGACAAAATATCCAACAAATTTGTGCCATGGATCCCATTGATAGAAAAGGTCATGATTCAATCTATAAATGGTTGAATAACTCAACATGTTGGCACACTTACTTTATAATAGGGAGAATATTTTGGTGGAGTGTTTTTGGAATTTGTATGTGAGGGTTATCATCCAACTCCATGGGGTGCCATCAATGATTTTATCCAACCTTAATGAATGATTTATGTAACTGTTGTGGGGAGGATTTTAGGAGGCCTTATTGACCTATTTTCAGAAGTGGATAACATTTCACCCTTAATTTTTTGGGAAGAAAAAATTGATTATCTAGGTTTTGGAGGATATACTAATGTCATATGGATAGATCTATTGACATGAGTATAATTTTCTTATAATAATAGTTGTTAATCTATGATCAAAATTGAACCTTTCAAAACCCTATAAGAGAGATCGTGAATGCCACCCATATGCTAGAATTAGTTTTGTGAAATGATATAGAGAATCCAATTTATGTAAAAACTTATAGAAAATCACTTAGGTTATTCGCATATCCCTAGTGGGATTTGAGAGGAGATCTGAGCATCCTTTATTGGAAGATTTCATCAATGAATGAAAGGCGATCAGATCAAGGTGGATTGAGATGTAGTGATTGTAGTGGGACTTAACCTTTACTTCCAAATGAATTATTCACCAATTATGGATCAAAATACATGTAGTACACATAAATTATTATTTTTTTACTTCTTTATTAAATTTCAAAAGAATGGATTTTGGACAGCTTTATTTTCAATTGGTTATCATATGATCTTCACATGATCATAATATAAAAATTAAATTCTGTAATACAATTTTTTCTTATGATTCAATGTTATAAACCTTAATCTCCAATTTTTATTATAATTAGAGAATATATCTTGGAAAATGATGGGAAAAAATTTGTCATTATGATTTTTCGCACATGTTCTCCACATTCTTCATCAGTGTACAATGGGTTTACGATTTGACATCATCGGGGTGTGTTAGATCATACCAAACCCCTAGATTCATAGTGGTTGGTTGTATGAAGAATAGATCTATATTTTGTGGAGGTGTCAAGATGGATTGTTGTTGTTACTTCCTGGATAACAGATCCACAATTATCAAAACTCTTTAAAAAGAACATGGGACATGTGATGACTTTAGGTGGATGACATATTTTTTTTTCATTCCATTAGAGGATGAAGGAATTTTTCTTCAACATATGGTGGTTAGTTAAAGATATATAATATGGTGGAGTCAGATTTGTACGATTCAGAAATAATTATTAGATTTTTTGATAAATCAAAGTACCAACTATTTAGTTTATAAGAATACATGGAATGTTCATCAGATTTCATGGTGGCCTATGTTTTTAACGTTGTTAAGGATCACCTGACATGTGGTTGGACACAAAATACCTATGACCATACCCATTATTATATGTTGTGTGGCTTCATAAAATATCTAGGACCCTATGTCAGATGACAGACAATGTACTCTGGCAGTACACATGAACGAGATGACACCCAATAATGGCTAGGAACACATGCAAGAACTGATGTATGTGAGAACTTCCAAGAGAACATAGGATGGGCCAGAGTGGATAACAGATGTCTTGTACCACCTTTACACTCCTTGTATGGTTACATGGATTCTATGAAATTTCTATAAGAGAACATAGCTAGGTGAAAAGCCAAGGCCACATGCTCTGTGGACCCCATTCAATATCCTTTATTCCATTAATAAAATTACACTTCTCTTATCTCCTTCATTGAGACTCATATTTTGGTACAAGAGTATCCAATAATGAGTGTTTCCCTAGATAGGATGTGATGGTGTCCTTCCTTGTGGTATACATGATACAATATAAGGTGTTCTAAGAATAAATATTTTATTGGAAATGCTTGATGATGACAGAGATCAATGTATCATCATCTAAGAGATACTAGGGTTCGATCTCTCCTATCAGACTTGGGTGTGGGTTACTGATACTCTTTATAAATATAGAGATTATTTACCCTACTTTGGGAATAGTTACTCTATCTATAGAGTTGTACACCCCAATATTATAGCTTCGACTTAGTGATGTACCCCCACGTGAGTTGCGGCTCGATTGGATATGGACCGTATTAGCAAGGAGTGTGTCTCTAGACTTATATTCTAGTGACGCTTCATTTATTATTGGGAATTAATGATGGAATTTTGGAGCTACATGAAGACTCATACACTTTGGTTGAACTGTGAGATAGAGTTCCACTTTATCTCTCACCGGGTATTCCTTATTAACATATATGTTTCACTTGGGTTCTCATATCTCTCTTAAAGTAGGTCAACCTAGCATATAGTTGTATATTTATATTTATCTCTATTCATTTTTAAATTTTTCCTACTGGGTATGTATATACTCACACTTACATGGGATTCTCCCACACATTCCATGTATTATGTTGATGATAGACAGATCGATGAAGACTTTAGAAGATCTTAGGTAAAATAAGGTTAATTGAAGGCATAAGGTGGTCATGACATGGAGATCAAAAGTTAGGCTCTACCGAGTTTCAATTAATCTATTTAGATTCAGGTTGGGAATATATTTTAGGGTTAGAATGTATTTCTTATATTCATTTTGTTTTATACTATCATACTCTATTTTATTTTCCTATAGGTTGTTCCATGGATGTTTTTCTCTATATGTTATAGTTTTTATTATAATCCTTTGAATTTTTTTTCATTTTGATAGTTGGGTGTGTGCATATAGTTAAATTAGGAAACTTAAATCCATATTACATTATTTCATCTCAAAACATGTATATATACCCTACACTATTGGAGGAATGATTAGGGTTATCATGAAAAAATCTTACTCTATCTAGGTGGGTCCTGGGGGTTTAAGTTATTACAGTGTGTATAAAACTATTTTTAAAGAAAACACCTCTATTTACCTTGAAATTTATCAATTTTCATTTGTAGCCAAATGATGAAAAATTAATTCATTTTTTACATATATAAGTATTAATTTATCATAATTTAGTTAGTCAAATTCATAAATGAAAATCTGATGGCTTGGTGATAACTATCACATTAAATAAAAACATAATTATAGTATGTCACATCTCAATTAAACTCAACGTTGTGCGTAAAAAATGACACAAAAAATTAAATTTATTTAAACATGAATATTTTAGAAAATCTCATAGTGTTATAATAAACCCATATGTTTATATAAATTATAACATATACACAATGAATCAAAAAGCACCCTAGTTATCATTATAAGTTTGATGAATTTTGAACAATACATGGTTATGGACTCATTTTACATAGTTTCCTCTTATTCCATCAATTCATCAAAAATAATTGATGCACTGGGGATATGAACTATTTTCATAATAAATGTGATAAATCATTTTAGTCCCTTCTGGATGAGAGAGTAGGTTTTAATAAATTTTATGTGATTTTTAACGATGCTGAGAGAATATAGTAAATTTTTTTGCATTTCTGATCTTAATATCATTGATCATATCCTTATAATGAACTAGGTATTTTACTTAAAAGATATGATTTTTTATAATCAATAGAGGGTATTGTTTATTTATCTTATTAGAAACAATAAACAAATCTATGTTTAGTTGGATCCAAGATAATGTAGGGAAGATAATTTTATTCTAAATATTATATCTATTAAATGGTATATATATATATATTTTATATTTTAATCTTATATAATGGAGTTTAGGTGGTTAAATTCCAATGGGAGTGGATAGATATCCTATGGGTTTTCATAATGATTTATCTGGGATTCAAATTGAGTTAAAATTAGAATTATATATTTATCTACTCATAGATACATGTTCTATTTAATTTACATCTTATTTAATGTTTACTACTGATTAAATAGAATCAAAGTTCCAAATTGAGTATTTGGAGGGAAATGGTTGTATTAATCTATTATGTCACTATAGGAAACAAAAGTTCTCTTAACGAAGATAGATGTATGTCTCAATATTTTGATTGATTACTATAATCTCATCAAGTGACTATTAAAAATAAGTAGACATATCCAAAAATTGATTTTCTATTTAACCACCTCAGGGGAGTGTGATGATTTTCATTGATTTACCTCATATATGGATACTGACAACTAGAAGTGAAGGCATTAGATATTATTAAGTCCCATATCTAGAGATGGTAAGAGCATTATGAGTATCATTATATGAAATTTAGTCTTTCAAATTTCCCAGTAGTCTTTATATATTTGATGAATTGAATTATCGATAGATATCATAACACTCTAATCATGGTTTCTAAGGATGATATCAAGGATTATTCCATGATGAACAAATTTATTGAGTACTTTTTGGATGTTGTTTTGGGAATTCTAAAGGAGAATAAATTATATGATAAGTTGATAATGTGTTAGTATTGGAACTACTAAGTTATATTTTTAGCTATTTTTGTATTAAATAAAATAATTTTGGTGGATTATATGAAGATCTAAGTTGTGATATCAAGAATATTACCATGAAATGTATTCAATTTTAAATACATTTTAGATGTTAATGGATAATGAATTTTTATAATATTTCACTATGTTTTCATCTCTCTTGATAGACCTAACAGAGAAGTTCTAGAAGTTTGATTAGAAAGATAAATTATAGAAATATATAAATGAAATAATAGATAATTCCACATCAGCTCCACTTTTTACTCTTACTAATCATATTAAGGGCTATTCTTTGTATTGTGACACCTTATCTATGAGGTTGGGTTGTCTTTTCATATAATATGACCATGTTGGGGTATAAAACTATCACTAGTTACTCCCTCATGAGAATAAATAAAATAATGATGTCTTTGAGTAAAAAGTGGTGATACACACTTTGAAGAAATAGTTAATAACTCCCTAATATTTTAATATAGAATTACCTTTTAACTCAGTGAAAGTGCTTGATAACTTTCACCACACAAAACACCAAACAAAAATAAAACTGTGACATATTTAGTTAAAAATATAAATATAATTTATGAATTTTAAAACATAGCCATTTAATTATTATTAATTTATAGATGTAAATAATTTATTAAATATTTATAGAATGAAAATAATAGAGACTTTAAATATTAATTTAAATGAATTAGTATGGACAAAAAATACTAATAAAATAAATTTCATGATAAAATATATACTTTTCTAAAAGTTGTGTTATATTTCAAGAAGATATGCATATTATTATTATATAATATATATATATATATATTTATATAATATAAATAATATATGATAACAAAAAATATATTTAAATTTATAGTTTATAATTGAATTGAATATATAACATTTCAAAAATCTATTTTTTGAAATGGACAATTCTCCAATATATTTTTTGGATTTTATTTTTACAAATAGTTTTATCTTTTATTTAAATTTAAATTTAAGAAATGAATATTATTTTTGGAATAATCATAATAATATAATATTGTTTTATAAAAATAATTACTTTTAGGTGAATTGTTGAAAACACAATTTTCACATATAACATTAATTTTATGAAATTAATAATATGCAATATCAATTATTTAAACATTTTTATAGGATAAAATATTAATTTTATATGTGTTTTTATAATTTAAAAAATTTTAGTGGTACTTTATAAACCTGTATTTCATATTTTATAGCATAAGTAATATTTTATCATAAATTTTGTTTAATACATTTTTAATTTTTAAAACATACATTTTAACCCTTTTTTAAATTGAATAAAAAGAAACGGGTCTAAAATTTTGAGTGTGTGGGTATAAATTATCTAATTAGGACAACTTTATTTTTAGGAAAAATATTATGTTTCCTTTGGTAAAAACTAGTTATCACTATAAAAACTAAAATGGATAAAAGTAATAATTCATAGGTTAATGAAATTGAAGCATTAAATAAAAATGTTTATAATTATTAATATGAGGTGTGTTTTGAAAATATCTTTCCTACATTAAATTATTTATCAATTTTACTGTAACAACACTTGTTTTACAAGGGTTTCCTTTTTATAAAGATAAAATATTTACAAACTTTTCATTATTTCAACTTATAAAATGGGCCCCCACTACCACTTCAAGGCACTCCTATATTTCATTCCTCCATATGACCATCCTTTATTACTTCACATTTAATACTATTTCCCCATATTGTTGCTGTATTGATGTGATATAATCAAATTCCATCTATTTCTAAAGGCTCTTTTAATGAAAGATCAATGTGATCAATTCGAGTAATCATTTAACATAACATCAACATTTTATACTTTTTTTCAATTATTATTTTTAAAACACCTATGTAATTAAATATTAATTGTGTATATATTTAATTTTATTATAAAATGGAAAAAATCCTTAATCACTACTTTGATTTAATATTAAAAAAATGGAACTAAATTTTTTTCATTGTGTAGACTACGACCTCTGTGGTAAAACTTGTATTGTTTTCATTCACCACTATACAATGAAGTCATAAATGGTAAATTTAATAAATAATTATTATATTTATAAATTTTTTATGATTCTAAATCATTTGACCATATTACTCATTTCCACATTCTATATAAAATTATATTATCAACCATGTGTATATACATATTATCTCATCCATAGAACGATTGATTTTTATTTTTATTTAATAAATTACAAAGATATATTTTCATTTGGATGGGATTAATGGTTAAATATTATTTTTTATTATATCATTTGGTTTACAATGTTTGAAATTTTATATCTAATAAAATATGTGGTCAATAAATGATTGTCATTAATTCGATCATTTAAGATGATAAAATAAATAAGAAAATGTTATCATTTTCTCATTAATATATTTTTATAAATTAAAATATCATTGTACATAATTCATATTAGAATTCATCACACATATAAAAACTAAATATTATCATTATTCTTTTATTTTAATGACATAAAACGGGAACAACCTCATAATTATGCATTTATCATTATAGGATCATGTTTTGGTTGGTTTAACAAACTACTTTAAAAATAATATGAATTAAAGTCAAGAATATATATGAGAACTTATTTAGATGTATAATATGATAAAAATATTTAATTAATGTTTTATATTGTTTTTGGTAAGGTGATATCAATATTTAACTTATTATTTAAGAAAACACAGTTGGTTCGTTATAAATAATTACAACATGATCATTACAAATTTCCTCTTAATGGTTTGTAACCAATGATACCATGGAATGAAATTATAAATTTATAAAAAAAATAAATGAACATCTATTCTAGTTTCATATATTATTTATGAATGATTTAATTTTGGAAAATAATATATACCATCAACACTTGTATAAAACTTGTTTAAAGCGATTAACATTACTTACACCCTCCTCCTCCAATAGCCTGAAGGCCTTAAATTGTTTATTATAATAAAGCTCATTTTGAGGGAAGAAGGAGAAAACCTGAATTGAATTCATGAATTAAGACATATCACGACCCAGAGGACAAGCGTGTAAAACCAAACTGACAACATGAAGCGGCTCTTTCCTAGTATATGATCTTGATGAAGCTCTCTACCATTGCATGGTTGTGTGGAAAGTGAGTGTACTGTGTCCAAGCATAGACTTGATACGATGGTAGATACCATTCCCTCTTAAATATCCACATCTTCAAAACGCTACAAGGATGAACGACTAGCTCTGAATCCTCTTCTAGAACATGTTCCATGTTGTTGAGTCCAGTAACTTCCCGAAACAAAGTTTCCAAATCCT
Organism: Viscum album; assembly: GCA_963277665.1. NCBI lineage: Eukaryota > Viridiplantae > Streptophyta > Magnoliopsida > Santalales > Viscaceae > Viscum > Viscum album. The sequence continues at coordinate 378,673,897 of OY728132.1, forward strand.
GCACAAAACACCTCCCTCCATTTGTAGCCTACAAACTTATGATCAAGACCACAACCATACCATTCAATCATAAAAAACATAAGAAATGGAGTTAATGACGCTGGACCATCAAAAGACCACAATCTCCCCCCCCCCCCGAGATTCTCCGGACGCATTGAGTCCCCTCCAGAACAAGGCTGCTCTATGCCAGAGCCGAGGCCGAGGCCACACCGAAGATGGAATCTGGAACAAGAGGGATAAGTCAATGCCACAACTAGCACTGAGGCCATGCCGAAACCAATTCCAGTCCACCCCATCACTGAGAAAGGTGAAGGTGAAGAACCATAACTAGCCCACACCAAAGCCGAGGCCGAGATCCTGGAAGCTGAGCCCTCACTGGAACTGAAGATGAGGCCACAACTGAGCTGAACCCTTACCGAGCAAGATCCAGACCCGGCCAAGGCCACTCTAGAACCGAGAAGCATAGAACCAGGAGGCAAAGATTATGTCGGATCCGGCACCGAGGCCACGCCGGATCGAGACCGGACGATGCTGAAGCCGGGGATGAGCACCAAGAGAAGACAATGTTGGGGCCAACACCATGGCCATGCCGAGACAGATCCAAAAGGAGCTGAGGCCACCGAGACTGAGAACCGATGCCAAGGCCACACTGGAAACAAGGCTGAGATCCAGATCTAGGGAGTCGAGGCGACACCAGAGCAGATGCGAGGCCACACAAAAGCGAGACCGGACAGAGCCGATGTGACACTAGGAACAACGCTGAGACCGCCTTCGAACTGAGAAGCTGAAGCCAAGCTGATCTTAGTCACGCTGAAGGAGGTGGGAGAAGGAAACGAAGAAGAAACCCTAGAAGAGGGAGCACCAAGCTGTACCGCCACTCAGAGGCTCTTTCGGGTTTTTTTAAATAGGTTTTTTTAAAAAAAATTTATGAAAAACTGCCTAGGTCAGTTTTTTTTAAAAATACGCTACAAAGGCGGCATCTGCGATGCCGCCTTTTCTCCCCCGCACTGCCTTTGGCCCGAATCGATGACATGGCAAAGGCGGCCGGGGGGAGACCGCCTTTCGCCTCAGGGTAAGGCGAAAGGCGGCATCATAGAAGCCGCCTTTGGCCGTACGCAGAGGCGAAAGGCGGCTTCTGTGAAGCCGCCTTCGCCTAAACTCCTTATAAAAGGGCAGCCACCCCCCTCCCCTCTCCTCACTTGATCATTTCATTCCTCACTTCATCTCTCCAAATTTCTCTCTCTCTCTAAAAAATTCTTTTGTTGTGCATGTTTTTACGAAGCTTCATTTAGAGGTATTATTCTTTATTTAATTTAATGTTTTTATTTAATTAATTTAATTTTGTTTAGTTTTAAATCTTTCATTTGTTAAGTAGTTTAGGTAGTTCTTAATATTTGGTTATTTAGTTTTTGTAATTAGATATATATATTTTTAAATAATTACCGTTAGGTAGTATAGATTAAGTATAGATTAACTTAAGATTAAGTATTTAGAAATTTTGGTAGCTTAAAGATTATGTGGTTATCTACGCAATTAAATTCTTGTCTGGATAAAAAAAAGTGGATGTGGCTCTGACACAGATGTACATAGGGGTAAAACCCGAAAACACCGCTTCGAGCTAGACTCGAACAGGAACTGGTGCACGGTAACGGGCATTGCTGCATCCTGGTTTGACACTCCCAAGGAATATGCTTAAGATGATTCATATTTTTTTTATAAACTACTAAAATTTCTAAGAGAAGAAAAAGAAAATCATTAAATTTATAAATGATAAATGATAAATATAATGTTATAGAATCAAATAAAGACATAATAATTAACGAATTAAAGTTATTATTAGTTAATTATAAAATAATAGAATAATTAAAGATTAGTTGTTATTAGTTAATTTTAGAATAATTAATAAATAACATAGGATTAAAACATGGATTCATATAATGATTAACTAACGATACTAATGATCAGTGTATTTATCAATGATAAATGATAAATATAATGTTATAGAATCAAATAAGGACATAAGAATTAAAAAATTAAAGTTATTATTAGTTAATTATTGAATAATATTATAATTAACGATTAGTTATTATTAGTTAATTTTAGAATAATTAATAAATAACATAGGATTAAAACATGAATTCATATAATTATTAGCTAACGATACTAATGAACATATAATGTGAAATGAAGAAGAACAAACAAACTAAATAAAAAGGTTCTCTAAAATTACATTCTAATAAATATCATATGGTCAAACATCAGTAGCTTAGTTTATGGTATAGAAAGGCGCAATAAAATTAAATTATAATAAACATCATATCGTCAAACACAATTGTTAATATTTTGTTACCCTATCATAATTTTGATGAAAGAAACATTTTTGACGTAGAGATCCATGTTTTCCTGTGTGTACTGTTATGGGGAGATTATTCAAACTGAGCAAGGAGCTTCTTATAGTACACAACCAATTACGGTGGTTAGTACAGTTGATTGTGTTACCATAAGTGACCTTCAAGAGAGAACTCATGTTTCCTTAAATTTGGGACCTGATCAAGAGATAATGTCTATGAGCTATAGTCATTTGAAATTTCCAACAACACTATGGCATATAGCTTTTCCATTGGTTGCTGATGCGCAGTGGGTCCAAGCAATTAATTTATTTTCTCAACGGTTAGATAGTACCATGATAGAGTTATACGTTGTTCTTGCTACTGTACAAAAACACCGTCCACATGTACAAATATGTAGAAATACAAGAGTGGTTGAAGATAGTCTACCCAATGACATTGAGCCTATTCCAAATGATGCAGCAGAAGAGGACAACCTAGATGATCTCTCGGATATACAGGTCAATCCAAATTCTGATGAGGAGTTTCGTAATAATGGATCAGATGGCGACAACAGTGCTGATGAGGAGGGACCAACAGAAGATAGAGAGGAGTTTTTGAGAAATGCAATTGTCGTACATCAACCTCGGTCAATAAATCATCCACCACTATTTTCATCTTGGTCAGAAGCAATGACACGCGTGCCTGAATTTGATAATACTGTTCTCACACCGACAACTGAGTTCCCTGGAGTTGTACCATATAGGTTTAGTGAGGTGGAAAAAACATTATATATTGGAAGGAATTTTCCCAGTAAAGATGCCTTAAAAAGCACGTTAAAGAGATTTCATATTGATAGAAACATCAACTATGTAGTTCACGAATCATGCCATAGTAAATATGTTATACGGTGCGTGATGTATGGGGATGATTGTAGATTTCGCTTAAGGGCTATTCCAGACATTACATTTGGAGGTTGGAGAATCTCAAGGATTGAGGCGGCTCATACTTGCGTTCAGCCAAGTCTCACAAAATATCATAATTCATTGGATGCAGAATTTGTGTCATCTATTGTTGTTGAGATGATTAGGACATGCCAAGATGTTCTAATATCCCTTCTACAAGAGAGGATTCTACAGACATTCAGTTATAAGATTTCCTATAATAAGGCATGGATGGCGAAACAGAAGGCAATTGTGAAGGTATATGGTGATTGGGATGACTCATATCGAGTATTTCCGCAATTGATAGCCATACTGAGGCATCATAACCATATTTTCTTCCATCTGGATACAAACTAACATGTGTCTCCTGGTAATCGACTTGATCCATCTCGTGTTCAATTTCATCGGTTGTTCTGGGCATTCCTTCCTTGTATCTCCACATTTCATTTTTGCAAAAAATTTATTTAGATTGATGGAACACTTCTGTATGGAAAATACAAGGGCATATTGTTGATTGCGGCAACCCAAGATGGAAACCGTTCACCTCTTCTTCTTGCCTTTGCCATTGTAGAGAAAGAAAACTATGAATCATGGAGTTGGTTTCTGGCCTGTATCCGCAACCATTTCACCAACGTTCAGGGAGTTTGTTTGATATCAGATCGCCATCGAGTAATTAATGAGGCAATCAATGCAGATCCTGATACATGGAGATACCCAAATGCACATCATCGGTTCTGCATTAGACACATTTCTAGCAATGTGCATACAAAATTCCATAACGAACCGATGAAGAAGGCAATCACGAGGCTCGGTACGTATTTTATTCGTTCTGTTTTACTGTTTCAATATAAATATAAAATCAATTTATGTGAAATATCATCTTCGTTTTGTAGCATATGAGTCGGACCAATGACCATTTGAAGAACGTTTTGAAAAAATTCGTCATGCTAATCAAGAAGTTTATGATTATATGATGCGGATTCCAAAAGAGAAATGGACATTGGCATACGACGGGGGAAAGAGGTACGGACACATGAAGACAAACAATATGGAGTGCATCAATGGTATCTTCAAAGGACTTTGCAAGCTACCTATAACCTCCTTAGTTCAGGAGACATTATATCGATGCGTGATGTACTTTGTGGATAGACAAAAACTAGCATCAGATGTAATACATCAAGGGATAAGATATGGAAGACACTTTCAACGAGAGATTGAAAATAAATATTGAAGAAGCTTCTGGTTATCACGTCTGTCTCTTTCGAAGAGAAGACTCCCGATTTGAAGTTCAAGAGCATTCAGACCCCATAACAAATCACGTCGATGAAAAAATGGTGGTATTAATGGAAACAAGGCAATGCCAATGTGGAAAATTTCAGGCCTTACGGTTTCCATGTACACACGCCATCATAGAATGTGCCTCTATAAACATCTCATGGGAAGCATATGTTGATCCAGTGTACCGGATGGATATCATTGCCAACTGTTATGCTGCACCATGGACACCTATTGGGGAGTATTGTTATTTCCCAATGCCTAAAGGCCAGCCGATAGTGATGCCTGACATTAATCGGTTACATCCTCGTGGGAGACCAAAGGCGAGTAGGATGCGTAATGAGATGGACTGGCCTCAAGAACAAGGACAGAGTTTGCGATGCACAATATGTCATAAAGAAGGTCATAACCGGAAGCGATGCCCTAACGTTGTTGGGTCGACTTCATAGTCTCATTCATAATGATGTATTGTCTTCATTGTGACATTCCCATATTGTAAACTAAATGTTGTTATCTCTTCTTTATTCCTTGGATTTCTAAACCCCAAACATCTGAGATAAGTTTTCATATTAATATTCATGCTTTCAAGAAATAACTATAAATATGAGATAATAAAATTTATTTCAAAACTCCGAAAGCGGACCACATAACCCATATTGAAAAGTGTATGTTAGTTAACCCATTAACATGTTTCCTGGACGTTAATATTAAAAAATTTAACTCTAAACCCTCCAACATAAACCCCAATCTAAACATGCAGGATATTTTAGCAAACTGTTCTATAACAAATTTATAGTATCATAATAATTAACATAAGATATTGAATACATACAATTAGATAAATTCTAAAAACATCATTACTAAATGACATGATTTATCTTAATCCAATCCAAAAGTAGTTAATCATAAAGCTCCCACAAAATATGTGTAACCAAATTCAAGAGTCAATATTTTAGATAAGATAACTTATTTCATATTAATATTCATGCTTTCAGGAAATAACTATAAATATGAGATAATAGAATTTATTTCAAAACTCTGAAAGTGGAACACTTAACCCATATTGAAAAGTATATTTCAGTTAACCCATTAACATGTTTCCTGGATGTTAATATTAAAAATTTTAACCCTAAACCCTCCAACCTAAACCCCAATATAAACATGCAGGATATTTTAGCAAACTGTTCTATAACAAATTTATAGTATCATAATAATTAGCATAAGATATTGAATACATACAATTAGATAAATTCTAAAAACATCATTTCTAATTGACATGGTTTATCTTACTCCAATCCATAAGTAGTTAATCATAAAGCTCCCCCAAAATATGTGTAACCAAATTCAAGACTCAATATTTTAGATAAGATAACTTATTTCATATTAATATTCATGATTTCAAGAAATAACTATAAATATGAGATAATAGAATTTATTTCAAAACTCTGAAAGAGGAACACTTAAACCATATTGAAAGGTATATGTCAGTTAACCCATTAACATGTTTCCTGGACGTTAATATTAAAAATTTTAACCCTAAACCCTCCAACCTAAACCCCAGTCTAAATATGCCGGATATTTTAGCAAACTGTTCTATAACAAATTTATAGTATCATAATAATTAGCATAAGATATTGAATACATACAATTAGATAAATTCTAAAAACATCATTACTAATTGACATGGTTTATCTTACTCCAATCCATAAGTAGTTAATCATAAATCTCCCCCAAAATATTTGTAACCAAATTCAAGACTCAATATTTTAGAAAACATAACTTATTTCATATTAATATTCATGCTTTCAAGAAATAACTATAAATATGAGATAATAGAATTTATTTCAAAACTCCAAAAGCGGAACACTTAACCCATATTGAAAAGTATATGTCGGTTAACCCATTAACATGTTTCCTGGACGTTAATATTAAAAATTTTAATCCTAAACCCTCCAACCTAATCCCGAATCTAAACATGCAGGATATTTTAGCAAAATGTTATATAACAAATTTATAGTATCATAATAATTAGCATAAGATAATGAATACATAAAATTAGATAAATTCTAAAAACATCATAATGTTATATTTACATTTTACACTTACGACTCATTTTCTTTGTTTATATGCATATGGATGATACCATACTACTCACTCAGTAGCCTACCCATATTTCGCAGGCCCTGTTAGAGGGTCATCCAGATCGATTTGTGAAGGTGCGTCGAGCGCACCATTTTCATCTCATGGAGCCTCCACATGCCATTAGACCTTACTTGCACCGTGCTGGCTTCTATGGCCTTGACGTATCAGATTTCACATTTGTAGATCATTACCTACTTGTTGCCCTCATTGAGAGATGGAGACCAGAGACACACACATTCCACTTGCCTGAGGGAGAGATGACCATCACCCTTGAGGATGTTGCAGTGCTTCTCGGTCTGCCTATCCATGGGAGACCCGTTATTGGACCCACTCGTGCAGCATGGCCAGACCTTGCTCAACGCTTGTTAGGCGTTGATATTTTGTCCGACCATAGGGATACAGATGGATCATCCATATCTATGTGTTGGTTGGAGTTGCAGATTCCACATTTATAGGATGATAATGATGAGAAGACCGTCATGCATTACGCCCGTGCATATATCTTACGACTCATTGGTGGGACCATGTGTATTGATCACTCGGGGATGCATGTGCATATGATGTATCTACCCCTACTAGAGGACTTTGATCGGGCTAGGACGTACAGTTGGGGATCAGCCAGCTTGGTATACACGTACAGATCTTTATGCAGACTATCCCATAGGGACCGTACAGGTCTTGGAGGATGCGTCATCCTTATTCAGATGTGGGCATGGGAGTGCATCCCAGCATTCCGCCCGGACCTTGTTGGTCCACCGGTCGAGATGGAGGTGCTGCATGACGCTCCGCGTGGACGCTGGTATGATAAGTCATTTCTATTGGTTTTTTATTCTACTAGGAGTTATTGACTATAATTTCTCATTATTTGTCATTATTGTTGTATTTTACAGGTGGTGTCAGCGACACAATTTTGACGTGGTTCCGAGACAGCATTTGGGCGTATATCGGCTACAGTTGGACTATCTCTTACCTAATCAGGTATGTATATACAATCTATCACTGTCTAACATTTTTAATAAGAACATCAATTTTGGTTTTTAGTTGGGTGTTTTTTTGAAAAAATCACTTGTCATTTCAAGATTTCATGGCTTCCATACTAGAGTATTATAGACCAGTTACTAGCATTCTGCACTATTGGGCTTGAGGATGCTATGGCTGTAGTGCCCCTCATTCACTTTTATATTATTGAGTGGCAGCAGCCTGACAGGGCCATGCGCCAATTCTTTCGTACTCAGCCGATTCCATTACCATCTAGACAGACAGACAAGCTTCATGTGATGAAGCTGACAGGGAGGCATGATGATGAATGGTCCCATGTACATGCGAGTTTTATCGACTGCTGGCACAGACGTGCAGAGTTACGTATTCAGGGTGTTCCTACAAATCGATTCTCTCTTTCAGAGCAGGTTTACTATGCTCCATGGTAAAGACTAAAGTCTATACTATATCATACCTAAGATGGCATAGAGATGCAGAGGATGGTAAGTTAATAAATTCTTATTAGTTTTTTTATTGAATTATTTTCTAATTCCATTTGAATCTACTTACAGGGAAGTCACACAGGGCAGCTTGTTCGCATGAGTGATGAAGAGGAGGAGGGGGTCTTTAGCCGGGCAACCTTCCATGCTACAGTGCTGGAAGCGAGGGCATCTTTTCATGCGCTTTCCGAGAGCATCTTCACGCGTCTGGCTCGGAGACAGGAGGTTCCTGCCCCAGAGGAACATCCTGCAGCTGCTGCTAGTGCTGAGGAGCCACGACCATGGCGACGTAGACAACGTCATGCTACACGTGAGGCCTCGCCTGTTCCACAGGCAGGGGTCGGGCCTCTAGTAGTCCAGGATCAGCCTATTCAGGGTGTACCTCAGGTGGCATGGGATCCGTCTTTCCTGACCGGATATCCGTAGTTCTCTCCATCTTGGGTTCCAGATCCTTCACAACCTTGGATTCTAGAGCCGTCGTCGTCTTGGGGTATAGCTCCATCACAGGATTCGTTCCCCTCTGCGATGGAGGCAGGTCCTTCTACCACCCTAGTAGGAGAAGGATCCGAATGGCAGTATGAGATGCTGTTGACAACTCCTCCCACTGACACACAGATGGAGGATGCGACGGTCGACGTCTCAGTACCCGAGGATCAGCCTTCTCTAGGTCATCAGACTCCACTGCGCACTCGACGCGGACGTCCTATTCGCAGACCACCATGTGGGATGGAATCTCCTCGCCACAGACATATGCATTGATTGTACATTATTGTTTACATGTTTTATGTGTACTGAAATCAAAATACTATTTTTACTTGTTGGTCAGAGTGGAATCTCAGGAGGGGGTAAATTAGGTTTTATTTATATGTATATATATAACCATACGAACATAATAATAAAACATTAATAATTACTAATTACATAATTACAAATTATATAATTAGTAATTATATTACTAATTAACTATTTAATTAGTATATAATAAATATTTATATTACAAAATAACTAATTAATTAGTATATAATTTTTAATTTGGTAATTAGTGTTTATTAATCATTAATTATATAATAACTAATTAGTTAATTAGTAATAAAATTATCAATTATATAATACTTAATTATTACATATATAATAAATATTTTGTTAATTAGAAATATAATTAATAATTATAACTAAATAATTAGTAATTGGTAATTATTAATTCGTTAATCAGTAATATAAATATTTATTATAATTATTCATTATAAGAGGGTTTGCCCTGAAAATCATTCTGCATTTTTGATGTGGGATTCAGGTTCTACCTTTACTGCGCAGTACATTCTGCATTTCCGATGTGGGATTCTATTTCAAGTACGTGACTTTGAAATACAATAAAATATAAAATATAAGGCCAATATAAATGAAATTTTAAACATTGATTAAACATATAATATATAGTTGAAAAGAAAAAGAATTTCCTCAAAAATGTTGATGAAAAATAATCTATAACCTTTCAAAACCGCCTACATGAAACTTAAAAATGTTTCAAATAAGTGAATTTGAAAGACTGTAAAGTATAAACTATAAAATGAATATAATTGAAACTTTAAAAATTTGATTAAACATATAATAAATAGTTGAAAACAAAAGAAATTTCCAAAAAAATGTTGATGAAAAGTAATTTATAAGCTTTCAAAACCGCATACTTGAAACTTAAAATTTTTCAAGTACGTGACTTTGAAAAACCATAAACCATAAAATATAAGACCAATATAAATGAAACGTTAAAAATTGATTAAACATATAAGAAATAGTTGAAAAAAAGCAATTTCCAAAAAAATGTTAATGAAAAATAATTTATAAGCTTTCAAAACCGCCTACTTGAATCTTAAAAATGTTTCAAGTACGCGACTTTAAAAGATTATAATTATATTACTAATTAACTAATTAATTATTATATAATTAATAGTTATATTAATAATTAACTAATTATTTATTATATAAGTAATAATTAATAATTAATAATTTAATGAATAGTTATAATAAATATTTATATTACTACTAAATAATTAATAATTAATAATTACTTATTAATATTTAATAATTACTAATTACTAATTATAATGAATAATTATAATAAATATTTATATTACTAATTAACTAATTAATAAATAATAATTACTAATTAATTAGTTATAATTATTAATTGAATTTCTAATTAACTAAATATTTATTATATATGTAATAATTATATTACTAATTAAATATTATATAATTAATGATAATATTACTAATTAACTAATTAATTATGACATATTAAATTGTTAATAATTATTAATTAATAATTAAAAATTATAATTAATAAATGCAATTAAAAATTATATTACTAATTTACTAATGAATTATTATATAATTAATAATTATATAACTAATAAACTAACTAACTATTAAATAATTAATTATTAATAATTAATTATTAATAATTAATAATTAATAATTATAATGACTAATTATAATTAATATTTATATTACTAATTAACTAATTAATAATTACTAATTACTAATTACTAATTACTAATTACTAATAATTAGTAAGTGGTTTTGAAATCTTATAAATTATTTTTTATCATCATTTTTATGATTTTTTTTATTTTCAACTATTTTTTATATGTTTAATCCATGTTTTAAGTTTCATTTATATTGGCCTTATAGTTTATATTTAATAGTCTTTCAAAGTCACGTACTTGAAAAATTTTATGTTTCAAGTATGCAGTTTTGAAAGCTTATAAATTACTTTTCATCAACATTTTTTTGGAAATTTATTTTGTTTTCAACTATTTATTATATGTTTAATCAATTTTTAAAGTTTCAATTATATTCGTTTTATAGTTTATATTTCACAGTCTTTCAAATTCACATATTTGAAACATTATTAAGTTTCATGTAGGTGGTTTTGAAATGTTATAGATTATTTTTCATCATCATTTTTGAGGAAATTATTTTTGTTTTCAACTATTTATTATATGTTTAATCAATGTTTAAAATTTCATTTATATTGGCCTTATCGTTTATATTTTATTGTATTTCAAAGTCACGTACTTGTAACAGAATCCCAAATCGGAAATGCAGAATGTACTGTGCAGTAAAGGTAGAACCTTAATCCCACATCGAAAATGCAGAATGATTTTCAAGGCAATCCCTCTTCTAAAAGGGAGGCCTGGGTAAGAGTGTCTGTCAGAATCCAGACTGTTGTAATGGCTGTAGTGATGGATCTTTAATAGCAGATAAATTTTGCTGAAATTTTTTGTTTTGTTTATATATATATATATATATATATAAACAAAACAAAACAAAAAAAATTAAAATAAAAATAAAAATTTTTTTTAAAAAATATTTTCTTAGGAGAAAGGCGGCATCGGTGATGCCGCCATTCACCCACAGCGCAAAGGCAGCATCGCGGATGCCACCTTGCCCCCAAAATGCAAAGACGGCATCCGGGATTCCGCCTTTGAGGTGAATTTTTTAATTTTTTTTTGCTGTAAGCGTTTTTTTGGAAAATTTATTTTTTTTAAAGGTAAAAAAAATCCGGCTCTTTCCCTTCATCAACATTACTTACACCCAGTTTAAAATGTAGTTAAATAAATATATAAATATATATTTATTATAAATGGTCATAGTAAAGAGTATGGTTATTGATAATGTATTTAATAAATTTAATTTAATTATTTTGGACATTTTAGTCAAGTACATAATTAACATACCGAAAGTATGGGTTTTCATCTCAAATTCCTTTTTCCTACGACATTTTTGAAAATATGCAACAAATTTAATTTATGTGGTGAATATATTTCATATTTAATATATAGTATCATCAATTATATTTTAATTAAGGAATTATAAGTTCAATTACAACCCTATTTTCAATAATTATCGATTAATTTATTACTAAAGATTCAAGGGATTTTCTAGGTATCATTTAAGATTCTTTGGACATGACACATGTTATACACCATGATTTATTTTTTGTGTCGTTTTATATTGATTTTATATCTCATGAATGTTATATACATTTTTAATTTTAATTAATTGGATAAAATAATTGAAATTAATTTTTTTCATCATATTTCTTTTGATTCAATTATTACACTATTCATAAGAGTATTTTGTAAATCAAATTTAGTTCACATTGTTACGATTTATAAATTTAACCTAATTTATATTATATGGGTAAATTTTACACTAATACTATATTATTTGGTACTATATTTATTATATACTTTTACTATTTAAGAACCTTTCCAATTTTTCCATTCTTCATTGAGAATGTCTATGGTAATGGATATTGATAACATAAACCTCCTTTCATTGAGTTATAATGTTTCATATTTAATTTTTTATACACCATAATTGGGTAATCCCACCCTAATATTTTATTATATGTTATTTTATAATCCTATTTGGTAAAATGAGGTTTTACTTCAAATAAATATTTAGTTACTCTTCATAAAATATTTTTGAACGAAGGAATATTAAAAATAAAAATGTGTTTCTACATTAATTTTTTGAATTTTTTCATTCAAATCCTCTTCTCCCCAAGATAAAATTTAGTTATTATCAAGGAATCATTATTAATGATTATATTTTTATTTAACTTTTTTTTCCAAATATATCAAATAATAAATTACAAATTTATCATGGAAATTAATGTATAAAATTTTATTTAATGTCTTTGATAATTTTTTTTTATTTAATTTTTTTGAGGTTCAATTCGTTTTATCTTATCATTTTAAAAAGTATTTACTCAATTGGGTATTATGTTTGAAGATATATATATATATGTTATAATTTGAGTGATTCAAATCACTATATAAATGAATTTATTTTTTTTCATCGTTCGAATTATTGTCTCACGAGGCTGTTTTTCATTTATGTCAACACCATTATATGTTTCTTCATTTCACAAGGTTTATGATCATTTGATAACTATGCACTATATTTATTTGTATTGATTATGATCATCTTGTTCTATTATAAAATTATTATAATACTCATTTCTCAATACAATTTGAATATCACATTTTATATAATTTAGTTTGGATGAACTTTACATAGGAGCCCCGTTATTCTGTTGACATGGGGAAACATATATTATTTCATTTTGTTGTTATTTCAATATGGTATTTTATTATAAGTTTGAATATGTATTATTTTTCCATCCACCATCTTTTTAAATATGGTTCATGTTCATTTTATCCCATTTATTGATATGAGGAAAATTATTGACATTTAATAAGTTATTATTCCAATATGGATAATTAATGCCATGTTGAAAATGTAATATTTGACCATCCACATTCTTTCTCTATATGAGTGATGATCATGTTATAAATTTTTTTACATGAAAAAATGTATTGATTTTCATAATTATCGTTGGATATTAGTTAATTTTTCATGTGTATTGTCATTCCAAATCATTTATTATTTAGATAACTATGTTTTATCCATTAAGACATTTCTAAGGGAATAAAAATAAGAATATTTTTGTCCCTTATAGGGAATGTATTATAATTAATTAGGTGGAAGGTGGGCACCAAAATTATTTATCTCCATGATGAATTAAAATGTATGTTGAGACAAAAAAAAATTTGGATTTGTTGTATGCCTCTTCCCATTACAAGATATGGTATTGGAAAAAAGGCCTTGAAAATAAGTTTTTAACGTCCATCAGTATGAAATACATAAGTATGAGATCATTGTTATTGTTTTCACTGTTTTGATTTATTTTTATTGATATATCATTCTCCTAGTTTCATGTTAATTTTGGATTCATTTTGATTACCTGTTTTTTCCATAATATTTATTATATTTTTATGTGTTATTGATTCAGTTATATGTTTCATTTACTGAGTGATTGATCCCAACCCTTTATTAGGTTTCATTTTATCACATTATAGATAAATTTAGTACATGATACTCTATTTTATAAAGAATTCATGCGGTAGAATTTATGGGATATGTTGATGACATGTGATGAATTAATTACTTTTTAATATAATGGGAAACATCCCTTAGTTGAGAAAGACATACAATGATATGTCCTACATCACTAAAAATTTAAACATCAAACGATCCTTTTGATGAAAGAGATTAAATAGTCAATATTTAATTTGTAATTATGGATGATTATGTCATGAATTTTATCATTGGTATCCGAGCATATATATAAGGTATGTGTTTATGGTACCATATATGGGAGAGAGGGTCATTTGCATCACAATTAGTATCAACAGAATGGTTTAGATAAATTTGGATATTATAATAAATTTTTAGGATAATTAATTGTTTTAAGGTTAATTTTGATCATAGTTTCAAAGGTATAGATAACCCTTGTGGTTAGTATATGATTCAACATTAATTTAATATTTCATATTTTAGCTGGGGATAATGATAAGAATACTTTAGTGAAATTCCATGGAATTACATGAATTTTATGATGAAATCCTAAAATTTTGGTGACTATTGACTATGTGGTTTTCCCAAAAAATACATCCCTATATAGATAATAAATTTCAATATAAGCCTGGACACATATGCACCTATGTATAATATCTCCGATTTTTTTAATTGGGTATTAACGTGAATACCACATCTTGCACAATAAATAGGCATAACATAACACATAGTTTGACACTCATGGGGTATATGAGTTAGTTAATGAAATTATATTTAAGAGACACTATGATGGATTTAATAATGAAGTTAACTAACTATGTTATTGAACCTAAATGAAAATTGACTAAGGATAACCAAGGATTGAAGAGAGTATTAGGTTGATATGATAGTATCACAGGATAAAAAAATGGTGTTATGAGGGATGATATATTCATATTGATTTTTTATATTAATGTATATGATATTTCATAACTATTTTTTAGTATTTGGTTGAAATATAATCATGGAAATAAATCTAAAAAATGTGTGTTCCTAGAAACCACTATGTCCTATAACCAAATAACGAATCATACATAAAAGACTGTGGATCTGATAATTTTCCTATTATTATGGAAAAGGTGAGTTACTAAGTCTTACCTATAGTATTGAGGTTGAAATCATAATATGAATTAACTCATGATATTCTTAGCTATTTTAATTAGCGAAGTGATATTTCATTATGGGATTTTTGTATTTTCTATATGTTATTGAGGATAATGTGAAAAATATAAGTATTATTCTTCATTAATTCTTATTTTAATGTTTGGAAACATATGTTTAAATGTATCAATAAAATGAAAATACGTTTTTATGTTATTTTTACATTTTTTGGGGGTTAAATATCAGGGAACACTTGGGTGATGGATAACTCATACATTTGAAACATGTTTGATGTTGATGTAATAAAGGGTTGAGTGATTTTGATAGAATTGAGTCCTATTATATTGATTGACATGATATTTATAATTTATTTAAATAAAAATAAATCCATTATATTTTTCTGATATTTATCTCATTTTCGGTATTATGATATATATTAACAAGTTATTAACATTTTAAAATACTAATAAATACACTCAAGGGAAAAATATTGACATTATTTTTTTTGGAATAATATATATTTTCATTGTGGTTTAATGTCATATAGTTCCATATGGTCTTAGAAATGGTATATTATAAAGAAAATTAATTAGTGTATATACATACTTGGATATATTATTTTAGGAATTATTAACAAATTTTTAGAAGGATACAAAACTTGATATATTGTAATAGAGTTTGGTAGATTTCATATTATAGGTCTTACACTGATTGATGAATATTTTAAGAATACCCACACCTATATTCTTTAATGATTAATAATTAAAATTTATTTGATTCAATTAATATAAGGGGGTGGGAGAATGTAACACCCAAACATCGTAATATAGTATTTCACTTAAATAAGTGGATTAGTTTGATTCATTGTTCTAAACAAAATACTAAACATAATCAAAACCATAATATTTTTAGTAAAAAATATAAATACATAGTATGATCATTAATTTTATAATATAAATTTGATATAATGAAGAGGAGTAACCAATTTATGAAATATTTATATAAATATAACAATTAATTCTTTTTTAGTGATTTAAATTCACTTAGTATCACTAAAACAACATTTGAAATCATTTTATTCTTAAAAATATACTTTCTTAAAATTGATATTTTATTTAAGGAAAATATGTTTATTGTAATTTATATTAATAGAATATATTATTAATATAATTAATAGATTACTTATAAATTAACTATTAATTAATAAGAAATAAGAATAAATAACTATTATAATTTTAATAATCTATTTTTTTATATGAACATTTATCCATTTTATTATAGGATTTTATTTTATTAATGTATAATATATTTTTAGAAATTTAATTTGAAAAAATGAACATAATTTTTTGATTAATAATAAAAAAATATTATTATAAATATTTTATTGGTTTTTTCTTAAAAGAACATTTTATGGTTAATAGAGAAAAATATCATTTTTTACATAATAAAAGAAATATATTAAATTATTGGTATATAAGTATGAATTTATAACTAATTTTTCTATTTTATAAGAAATACTATGAATCTTAATGGAGGTGCCAATATAGCCCTCCAATGCTTTGGGTATTTGTATGTATTATTGTTAGGGTGCTGTTGAAATGATGTCATATGTTTACCAAAATTACTTATTCATGATTTAGATCGTGATTTAATGAAAACTTACAATTTTGAAATGTAATATATTTAGATTTCATTTAGAAGAATGTATATTATAATTCTAAAGAGAGAAATGTATAACCTTTTGAAAAAATTTCATTAGTTTTTTAGGATTTCAAATAAAAATTTATGAATTTTATTTAACATTAATGATTTTGTATGAATTTTTTTAAGAAAATATTTGGGTAGATAAGATAATTTTTTGGGTAATAAAATGTTTATTTTGAGATCAATTTTTATTTTAACGAAGGTAAATTTTAATTATTATTCCTTGACAAACATGTTTATTTTTTTTATATATCCCATAATAATATTTCAAGTCATATCCCGAATTTTAAAAAAATCATAGGGTTTTAAGGATGGGTATGTACATGAATTCTGTCAACATGAAAACTTTGAAGATATGTTTTGAAAAGAAAGCGTTTTATGTCTTACATGTTTTATATTGTTGGGGAAATTGATACTGAGTGGAAGTGTCCACTTTATGATTTAATATCTAACTAAGTTAGGGTGAAGTAATAACTCCCTAAAACCATAAACCAAAATGATATTTGAGAATGAAACAAGATGACCTTTTTTATAATGACATTATTTATAGATTGTTTAAGGTTGATTATTTATATAACATCCTCTTATCCATATATAAAGATAAAATAGAAATTAAAATAAATAGAGTGATATTTTCAAATATTTCATTACATAAAATAATATAAAGGTTTCTATAAAAGGTAAATGGGAGAAAGATGAAATTTTTATAATATATTAATGAGTGGTTGAATTACATTAATCCAATGAAAAATATGAATTTGATAGAATATTTTTATACCTTACCCTATTTTATAAACATTTTATATCCCATTTTACCTTTTATAGAGGTGATAAATTTTATGATTGTTACTATTCATAGTGCCTAAAAATATAAGGGACCAATTCAAAAAAAAATTAAACTACAGATTCAAATTACGGAATTGATCTTATCAAAATTATTTTCTATATTTGGTAAAATTTAATTTAGAAATAAGCATGAAAATGAGATGAAAAACGTTCTTTCAAGAAAATACATTTTCAAAGAACAAGATGATCTTATATTAACTTTATGAAGACTATTCATCATTATATAAATATAAATTAATTTATATTAATATATAATATATGAATTTCATTAAATAAATTAATAAATAAGTATTATTTTAATTAATTAATTTTAAAAAACATCATGAACTAAGAAACTATTTTATGAAAATTATTTTTAATCATAATAATAAACATATACCAAAACAAAATATAAAGTTGATGAATATGAAATTATTTATATTACTTTTATTAAAAAATTTCTTGTGTTACATTAATACAAAATCCAAAACATAAGGGGACTTCTAAACATCTTTTTTCCCAGAAGAAATTATAATTATACAAAAACTAGTATTTTTCACCATTCACTTACAAGTAAATATGCCCAGAAAAATCACAAAAATTAACAATAAGGAAATATTGATGTATTAAATAAAAAAATATATTTTTTTCAAATAATTATTTTAATATAAGGTGTAATTAATTTTAGCATCCATGGAAAAGTTTAAATAATACCATTTTAGGAAAAAGTAACATTAAAAGATAAAATGAATTTGTTATTATTTTTTAATATGTAAAAAATTAGATGAATACTAAATTTCATGATTTAATTAATTTTATTATTAAAGAAATCATATATATATAATAATTAATTTATTAATATTTCTACACTCCAACCTAACCGATAGGTTATTATTTTTATATTTTGTTAATATTATTTGATGGTTCATTTATTCTCTATGTTTCAGGAGGTATTTGTTATCAAATATATTATTTTTTTCATATGAAAATATTATATAAAATCATAGATTATTAAATATCATACTAATTGTTAAAATTCGATTGTGGAATAATGTGGTTTACATATTCCTTTCATAATATTTTATTCCACAATTGCTTTAGCAATATGTTTTCTCCACATGATATTCAAGATCACCCCTTTTATTTGTTTCCATTCCATAGGTTGGTAATAAAAGTAGTACAAATTAAATGATTTGAAGAATAATTCAAGTGGAAGAATTCATGGGATATGGTGAATACTTATCATGAATTAAGTGTTTTTTTATTTTAAAAATATCTATTATTTGGGAAAGACATGGTATTTATTTGAAAATGATGTGTTCAAATTCTACAAATATATAAATCTCATAATATCTTATATATTTAATATATTCAATAATTATTAATTATTTTTAACTAGGGGTGGTTATTTATTTAATTGTACAACTAGTATAAATACATGTATGAAAAGTATGAGTTTGTAGCACCGAATATGGTAACATAGGTTCAGAGGTGTCACATATCATCACTATCAATTTAGGTAGAAGTTAATTATTTATATTGATCATAAAATCAGGATTGATATCATCCAACAGAGGTATTTGAATCAATATTAGAGGTTTCTCATGGAATATCACCAGATATTTATTTTTAATTTAGTCAAAATCCCAAGTAAGGTGAGTGTAATGGTTGATTACTTGAGATTAAAGTTATTGAATCAAGCGATGAAATATTCTGACATTGGTTGGATTTTAATGGGAATTATTTATTGATTTGTATAGATGTAAAATAGGATGATTATCTTGTATTCTTGGTTTTTATGAAACTCATAAACTACTTAGATAATCAGTATGGCTACATAAAATCCTTATAAATAGATTATATATGGAATTATAAATGTTGGGGATATCATATGTAATTATTTTTTATTAAAAAATTTTACATTTTATTTTTGTAATAGGTTAGTGGTTCCTTTTAATTTATGGAAAGTGGTGATTAAAAATAGAGACACTTCAATTTTTTTAGTTCACCTCAGGTCCAATATGAAGATTTATTATTTCAGACATAGGTATTGGTGACCTATGATAAAGAGGGAAATTTCAAAATTTTCTAGAGTGTGTTACCTATCAAAGAAATAAAATACAATATTCAACATCTAATGAGATTATTGAAAAAACATTCCACACTTCTGTGAAAATCAGGTGATATCACTATATACGTTGTGATCGGGTAATGATATCATAATGTACACAAGATCACAATGATTCATTGAGATTCACAAGCTATTATTTTTATTGGGACCCAAACATTATACCATCTCTCGAGAAGGGATTCTTGAAAATGATGGGTTCATGGATGATTTTAATAATGAATTCTCTTCCATAGATGGATATTTAGACTAAGAAATCTATTAAAATTCATACAGATATATTTAAATATTTTCATCATAAAATTGGAGGTTTAGGGGAGTAAATTATATAATTGATCTAAAATTCATAAAATATTAGGTATCATACATTAATATGGATGACTAAATTTGAAACACATTATGGATGACTATGTTGGCTACCTCTATTTTTGATTAAATTTGGTTAGTGTTACTTGTTTGTACTCAGAGTTATTTGGGACAAAATTGATAAGGATCGTTCGATTCCAAAAAATACTGGAGATGTCTAAAATCCACTATAAATATAATACTGGCCATAATTATCATCTTTTTGAAGTTTAAATTTTTGATCAAGTGTTTCTGTGAGTTTATCCTCAATTGGTACAAATTTTGTTGATTAAGTAGTGTGTGTTGGTTCCGTGTTATATTAGGCTATTTAATATTGTGTAGTTTCATGGGAAATTGAAGGGCCATATAGCCTTACTATCATAGAAAATTTTGATTTAGTATGATTATTATATATCCCAGTTATATAGGTATTGAATAAACTTATCTCAAATGGGTTTATTGAGTATTTGGATTAAAAACCTAACATGACTATATATGAGTTTCCAATTTGTAGTATGGATAATTAGGATAGAGTGTTTTGGGGTAAATCAATTCTATTATTCCTTGTTCTATTGTAGAATAGTGAAGTTACCCATGAATCATGGGAGAAGTAGTCTTTGATAAGAGAGTAATGGCATCAATTAATCTATAAACACAAGAATTTGGTACCTTTGTGGTTTTATAGTGTCTTGGGGGGGATTATAACACCCCTATGTCACTTGTACATATTTATTTTATTTTATTTATTAATTATAATCATGTATTTTTGGGTGTATATTGTTAGAAATCATGAAAAATGGGGAAGTGATATGAGGCACAAAGTTATTTGTAAGATTCTCCCAACCCATTCATGGGGGAGATGATTTTTCCACATCTATATACATGTTTAGTATTTGGTTCCCTAAACAATATTCCCATGAATTCTATATAATGTGGATTTATAATATTAGTGAAAGGTAAGTGTGTGCTTAAGAGTATTCATGATGGGTTATTCATACATAGGGTGAGTTCCATGTTTTATATATTAAAGACACACAATTAGTTCATGATTGGTGGATAGTTACCCCTAACCATGTGCTACTCATACATAATATGAGTTTCACTCTAGTGATAGAGACAAATTTTGGACATGGTTTCACATTCATTCCATCCAAACTATTCCACTCACCTAGAATTCAAAATTTTTAATTTACATGAATAACCATTTCTAATTTTAATATTATTCTCTTCCACCATTCCCATTTGACCACAGAAACACCTATCCCATATATTTCTTAAATAATCTATGTTTTATTAGTGAATTCTGTTATATCCTAGTAAAATCATCTGGGTAAGCAATTGTTTTTTATTTATTTACCTCCCTCCACTTATTCTATTATGTTCTCCTTTTATTTCCCCTTTGTCCTCCTACACTGGTTGATCAGGATGGTTAAATATATCATGAGGGATGTATATAAAATTGGATTTCATAGATTTTATTTTTATAGGGATCCCATCCCTTATAACCTCCTTATATTTTATGAAGGATACTAGGTTATAATAGATTTTAGTTAGGTGTCTCTAGATAGTGACATGTCCCTTGAAATTATTAATGTTATTGAGTTTTATATTATTTCACTCTAAATTTTTTTAATTTTAATGATTTATAAGATATAATTTTTTGATATTTTTTATGGTAGTAAATTATTTTTTTGTAAAGTGAGGATTTTAAATGATTATTCTAAGAAATTAAGTATAAAAAAAGTTTTATTCTTATAAGGCATTTGATACAATTCCTCAGAAAGAATTTATATTCTAAATGTATTCTCAATAAAATTTCTAAATCTAAATTTTAATTGAATTATATTTAAATTATTTTTAATTCACAATTATTTATAGTGTCTAATTTTACAATGTTATTACAATAATTTCATGTTTTATATTTTTTAGATTAGTTTTCATTATGATGGATTCTATTCATGAGACAATTATATGATGCTAGGTATGTTAATAAATTTGATTGTTGATTATTTTTACATGTGAATAAATGAGTATATTTAATATAATTTGGATGAATTATAGTCTATATTATCTTAATACACATCTAGTGACACTAGATGAGTTCATATATTATCTATGGGATATCACAGGGCAAGGAAACGTTTCTATATATGTTTTGGGCTTTTCCTGGGTTCAGATATAAAGGAAAAAATTCCATGAATTAGGTGCTTGGTTAAAACCATTATTATGCAAATGAAACAAAAAGTTAGACCCTTTTTTTATTGAGGAATTTTTGTATATAATATTTAAAGTCCTGAATTTTTTAAGTGATTTTTAAATTAGACTACCATTAGTTAAATTTTTATATTCCATGATATAATATTCCTCTTGAAATGGGATGTTTTATTAAACTAAAGGAACATATTGTTTATTATAAAATCTTCTTTATAAATAAAAGGTATTTAATAAATAGTATTTCAAAACTAGTGCTAATATTTCACATTATAGAAGGTAATATACAGATTCATGGTGGTATCAATATAGGGGTTTCACTCACGCTAAACACCCACCTATTGGGTTTATATATATCTTTCATTATTTTATACATGAAAAGGGAAAATGGACTATTCCTTTGGTGGAAAATATTGATTCCTTGTTAAATTTTGATGAGGTAGTGATCGATAGTGAAGGTAGGTCACAAGTATGTGGGTCATATGTTTTATTTTAGATATAATCATGTAGAGTTTTTTAATGTTTATGTGTCATACATTTTCACTATAAAATTATTTTTGGACTCATTTATATGATGTATTATATATAACATGAAATTCATTATATAAAGGGATTTTTTAGGATGATTAATTATTTTTACCAAATTAATCCTTTTTTTTCAACCATATATTAGAAAATATTTTTATATTTTGTGTATTCCACTAATATATGGAAAAATATAATGATATTATCATATAGGATTAATTATGGGGTTTATTGGATTTTGAAGGTAATTTTTTCCAAATGGTTATATTTGATAGAGATGGAAATTTTTTCCAACTCATGGGGATTGGGAACATGATTTTGACCATATGGAATGACTCCCTAGGAGATGTGGTAGGTTAACTCCAGCAAGTTCATTCCATAACCTAATATGATAGTCATTCTAGATCACATCTACAAACAATGTCTAGTCTTACAAGATAGAAAATTTTTTTGTATGTTAACCAATGTTCATATAGGGGGTTTAAAAAATACATCTATGTTTTTGAAAACTATCATTGTTTCTTATATATTACACTATACACATGAATATATGAACAAGAAGATAAATAAGGCTATAATGTATACAATAAAGAATTCATGCCAATTATCTATATACTAACTAGGACAACACTATACTAAAACACATATAATTTGTCTAATGTTGGTGTATATTCTCTATCATCCCTTAATAGGGTACAATGAAATATATGGAATCATTTTAACATGGATGATTTATCCATGGGTAGACAAAATGCAATACAGTATCCCAGATCTCTTCCAATATGACCATATATGTTAAATTCTACGTGGAGTCTCTAAATATTCTTGTCTCATAATGGGAACTAGTGTAACACCTTGATATTAAAATATGTGATTATGTTTTAATAAGACAATGTGTTCAATATCTTTCTCTACATGCAACAACAAACTAAAATGATATCTCGATATATTTAGATATTAATAGAAATAGTATGTGTGGTCATTGAAATCTATGCACTAAATTAGTATAAATAGATATGGGTATCCACTTTATGAAATATATATATATATATAATTATTCTACTTTTAGTATGAATGAAATTCAATTAGTATAGAATAAATTACTCAGAATATTATTTCATGATTAAAACTAAACTTTTATAAAAATTTTGTTTTATTTACAGAATCAAAGTATATTATGATTATATAATAATGAAATTTATTGATAATAGAAGTAATATATTTTAAAAAAAATTAAATGGTACTTCATTTTAAATTATAATAATGATTAATTAACATATTAAAAAATTATTATATGATATAAAAATTTCTTCACAATATTTTAGGAATGCACTTAAATAGAGATATTTTTAATTTTAAAATATTAATATGATAAAATGGACTATTATTTTAGATTAAAAATAATAATACAAGAATAATATTTTTAGGTATTTTACTAAATAATTTTTTTTGTAGGAAAATGATAAACATAATTTTTTTAACATGGTAAAAAGAAAATGGTTTTTTGAAATAATTAATTATATAATAGTTAAATAAAATTTATATAAATAATTTTGAATAATTTAATTTAAAATATTACTAAAATAAAATGTTTAAACACATAAAAAGAATACTTGAACACTCATTTAGTTAATAATTAATGGGAAATGAGGATAAACACTTTTAATATATAAAATGACACTTCTTAGTAAAAAAAGTTTCTCTCTATCTTATGTTTTAGTTTTAAAGATAAATATCTCATATTTAGAGAATAAATATGGTTAAATGAATTAAAATATATATTTTGAATGTAAATTTTTGGTAGTAATGGTTGTCCAATATTTTTAGTAAAAAATAGTTACCCAGAATAATTTTTAATCATAATTTTTATGGGTAAAATGGGAAAATATGCTATCTATAATTTTAAATAATAAATCGGTCAATTAAATATTTTAAAAAGATTTTTTATGTGTTAAAGTCATTCCAACAAATTTCACCTATTATTTTCCACCCAACTCTCCAAAAAACGTTGCAATTCCATTTTTTCTCATACCTAACATTATTTTTAATGATTTTTCATGCTTTTCACATATAAAAGGAGATCACTTTTTCCCTCTTAAAGACACACCTATATTGTGAATTTTCCCTAAAACACTACAGAATTTACTTCTCATGTATCGTAAATAAAAATTTGGAATCCATTAGCCTCGATAATATTCTGTAAGTCATTCATTCACAAAATATACTTCAAGATAAGATCTAAATTCTAAATGCAAGTATTACTTAGCTTTTTTACTTTTATTATTTATCCATCCCATCCAGCTCATACAAAATAATTCTAACACGTTATAAGTAATTAAATTAGTTTAAATAATATACTTATGTTTAATTATATTAATGGTATAAGTATTATCTATTCCCCTAAAATTCAATTGAAGAAACAAAAAATGTTTCTCATGGGTGTGTACAAAATACTACCTCTATGAATGACACATTTCTTTTTTCCACCCCATAATTGTAGGATGGTTCAAGAAATTATTTTAGTGAATATATATTAATTATGTCATATGTTGATATTTTTTCAATATAAATTATGAAATATATACTAAATATTACAAATATGAGATCATTGTATCATTGACCATTGCAAAAAAGTATACCAAGAGAAAAATATTGTTATTTATACTACGTAATACTTTCATATCCATTATTTATTCTTATAATTATTTAAAATTTAAATAAATAACATGAATATGAACTAGATAAGATCATTATTCTTATATTATAATGATATTACCACTAAACTACCTTATAATCATCCATTAATCATGGTATGTTCATGATTGGGCCAGTTTAACTAACTATATGAATAATAATGTGAATTTATATCATGGATGACTATGATAACTTACCTAATACTATATTATGATATAAATAAGTATTTTGTTTTAATTTTTAAGCCTATATCCACATTAAAGTAATTAATAATGAAATCACGCTTCTTTTTTTAATAATCAATGAAACATGTTTGTATCTAAATTCAATACTATAGATTATATATTCCAATATCTTTGATTATATAAAAGAGTTATAATTTTTAAAAATAATTGACATCATCACCTCCGACATGGAATCAGTTTATTGAGATAAATATTAATTGAAACCAGTGATGGAAATTGGTAAAAACTAACTAATTTATACATATGTAATTATTAAAAATGAAGTGTATACATTTTTATAGTTAAGTATAAGGTTTTTTATTATGTTTAAAATTAATATAATTTAATTATTCAGGTTTTTGGTGCATGTGAATAATAAAATAGGACCTAGGTGAGGGTTTCTATATCAAATTTCTCTCCGTGAGACATGATTGGTATTATGCACCAATTTTAAATTATATGGTGTATATAAAAACTATATGAGATATAATATCGTTACTAATATGTTAATGTTGGTAATTTATGTTTACCATTATCTCATCTCTTTCAAGGTATTCAGATTAAATTTTTCCCCAAGCCATAAGGGTTTAATTGGTCTTAATCATGATTTTTTGAGGCATGTCACATGTTATATACCATGATACCATTATATGTATTTCTATTGATATACTATCCTATTAATTTTGTATAAATTATATCATTGTTATTCATGTGATAAACATAGTCAAATCCATTTAATTTTTGTCAAATTTCTTTCGACTTAAGTGTTAACTCAGTCATAAGAGTTTTTTGGTAACTCAATTTTCATTCATTGACTTATGACATTTTCTATAAAATTATTATATATGAATTGTGTAATTTATTCTAGTTTATTGTATTATGTTTTATTGTCTCATTTTTTTCATTCATACTACATAAATACCTTTTCAATTGTTTCATTCTTTATTTAATATGTTGCTCATAATGGATATTGATAAATCATAATTCATTAATCTAAGTTATAATGTCTCATATTGAAAATTGATTTTTATGCTTGGGATCACCCAATATAATATATAATTAAATTTAATTTTTTAATCCTAATTGTGAAAATGAATTTTTGATAAAATAATTTTTTTACTCTTATTATAGTGTGACCTTTAAACCAATTTATTTTTAAATAATCAAACGGGGTTTCCTTTCACATTCACATTTTGTATCACACTTACTCATTTAAAAAAAATCACGTCAGTAAAAGGATCCATTATTTGAGAATAATTTTAAATTTAATGGTTTTTAAATTATTTGACATCAATATTTCAAATGTAAGATTTCAAATAAACAAATAAATTATTAATTTATATCATAATTAAAAAAAATCCTAATGTTAATTTCTTGTTTACTTCCATTTAAATAACATTTATCGAAATTCCATTCATCAATGGAAATGACTTAAGAAAGAAATACACGGAAATCCTACATAAACCTTGTGTAGAATTTGTGTAACCTCAATGGAAGGAAGAACAACACCTTGGGGACCAAACACACATCCTAGACAACGAGGAAAATGCGTGAAACCTAACCCGAGGCTTTAGCGTTAGGCTAAATTGATGGAAACCCCCAAAAATTATGGATGAAATTTTCCTAAGGTATGGTTGTCAGATGGGGAGGAGTAGCATGAATTTGTTGGTCGTCGTCGGATTGGACTGGTACCAGGAAGGGGAAAGTGGCCATCGAGCTGGTAGCATGCACACATAGAATAACTAAAGGGGAATGGGTTTCCTGCGCAGCTAGAGGAGAAGAATGATAAGGGGTCTGCTGTCACTTGAAGGTCTGCCTGTGAGGGATCTGGAGGATGAGTTGCATTGGGGTAGGCTGTCCGGACAATAAGGGGGAGTGTAGAGCTGCATTGTGCTCAAATATGGAGAAAACCAGGGGGGTCGCTAGACAAGATGTAGGGGTGGTGTGGGTGCACATCGCAAAAGAAACAAGGAAGAGGGGAGAATGGTTCTTCCCATTTTTTATTTTATAACAAAAATTATAATAATGTCAATAATAATAACATAATAATAATAATAGCAATAATATAAAAATAAAAAATCAATTAAAAATTATAATCCTTTTCCAAAAAAATTAAATAATTATAATAATAATATTTATATTATTATCAAAAATACAATAATAGTAATTCTTATACTAATAATAACAATAATAATCACATTAATAACATTTTTTCATTTCTTTAATAATATTATTATTAATAAAAAATTTAAAAATAGTACTATTAATATCACTATAAAAAATAGTATTAAAAAATTTAATAATACTAATAATATTTTTATCTACATATTATTATTATTATTAAGTTATAAAAATTTAAAAAATTTATTTATTTTAAGATTTGGGTAGTCGAACGGTCAATTGGGCCGACTACACTGTTACTGCAAACCATGCGGTTCCCGTACACTGGCTTGAAACCCAAAAAATATCAATCCCTTAAAAATTTAAACCATCACTCTACCTGGGTCTCGACAAGAGTAACCAAAGCCAAAAAAATAATGAAATAAAAACAATTGAAAGTTGGGGTGTGACAATTATCCCCACCACAGACACTTTCTTCCCCTAGAAAGTCACCCAGCCGAATGATATACAAAACATGAATCCCTTCTTGATTAAAACCGAAATAAACCAAAACACAAGAGAACAAGAGAACATGATAGGGTTCTCCCCACCAAAAGAACTCAAATAGGATGGAGATTTAACAACCAAACCTACCACCTCGGGAGGGGGGGGGTCAACACGGGAACATTCAACCAATCCAAACTAACTTCTATCACATGGGCGAAACAACACCTCCAATAAAACATGGAACTCTCGACCTAGACGAAAAACCCCCAATACTAGAGAATAAACAATGAGAAGAACATAACTCGAGAAGTGATCCTGAGCATAACTACACACATTGATTCTTCCACATGCACTCTTATCTCCAAATGAACATATTTAAATCAAGATCAACCCATACTAGGGCCAAAAAAACTTAAAAACAAATGATTCCTAAAACCATAATTTGACGAAAGGAATAATTTGGATTAAAATAGAACATGTACATCATAAATTCAAAATGAAATAGTGAGCATACAATGACGGCACAACTTCAACAGTTGAGAATCCAAACTGAAAAGTCTTCAAATTTTCTAATCCTAACATGGCGCGCAAAACCTAGACCAAGGCTCCACACCCCTATAAACTTTTCACTATGCATAAGATTCACCCGGAGACCTATGGCTAGGGCTTTAATGACTAAAGAATCTCATTCCTTATAATTTGGCACTAGCATCCTCCAATCAGATCATCCTTTTTAGGTGATGCTTTCTAAAAAACTTCTCTAAATGACCCAGACAGCTGCAATGATGGCACGTCTATGGTGGGTTGTGACAAGATTAATTTAAATGAATTAAAATTCCATGCTGATGGAACACAATTGAATGGTCCGATGAACTAGAAGAGATGAATTTGGATTTAATTACATCCCACAACATCCCAATTTTCATTGATGGTGGGTAAAACAACTCCCATTCATCCAAAGTCAAACCCTCAATCTATCCCAAGACAACTTGAACTCTAATATCCTTGGGAGTTCCAAAATAATTTAAAACACTATAGAACTCTTCAAGCCACATTATGGCCTCTAACAAACCTCAATCAAAGCAAAGAATATGAAACATTTGAGAAGGACCAGAAACAAGTCATGAATCATTTCCATCCTTGGAGACCTTTTGGGGTGGCATTTTCTGAACAACATATAAAACAGAAATCCCTAACTGATATAAAGCCGAATAAACATTAATGAAACTTACTTCATCAAAAATAAACTGTCTCAAAAAACAAACAAATATAAACACCTCCAAATACATCCCTATAAATAAACACCTTTTGAAAACATGTTCATGCCGTTAATTTCAAATAAACACCCATAGAATCCCATTAATGGTCACATGGGTGTCAATCAATTCCATTTATTTACCAATTTCAAACAATTAACAAATTTTCCAGCCAAAACATTTTCCTTCAAAACCAGTATTATTAATCCCAAAACCATTAAAATGAAAAAATCATCATTTCAAAAATCCTTTTCATTTTCAAAAAAATAATTACACCAACTAGAATTAAGACACAACACCACTTATAATGAACTACTAGAGAGAGGGACTGGTGTCTATGACCAACTCAGTGACATGGTAAGGAGCCATGCCCCATGAAGGCAATAACACTAAGAGGAACTTAAACTCGGCACTTAGATATCACATGGGTCACTACTATATGAAAAATCACAACATGAAATCATCTTTCCACCATTGTAATCCAATAATCTAAAAAATCAAAAAAAAAGACAATGAATAAATGCCCGGACAACCCCTACTGACTCGAAACATGAAAAGAGGAAGGGTTCAGGACACCCTTCACGTACATAGCTCCTGATCCCCAATAGTCGTAATTCTCATCAACCAAACACCAAAAAATAAAAAGGGTCTCCTTTGATACCATTTTTTCATGAACCAAATATGGTCAACCCTAAAATAGTCACCTGATCCACTCCATGACATGTCTCAAGGGTTGTTCCCAATCCCCCCATTATGGAAACTAGTGTCAGGAATAAAAGTAAATCCATTTGGAGTTATTTGGTCCATAAACTGAATTAAATAATTATAAACAAAATAAAATAGACAAAAAATAACAATGGAAAGAAGATAATCATCACGTACATCCAAGCTACCATCTAGGTCACCACCCATATCAGGACACAGTTTAGTCTGAGAGCAATCCAGCACTAACAGAATGTAAAACAAAAATGATAAAGTAGGGGTGAGCACCAAAATTCTGAGTAGGAAAATTTCACAGAATCAAAGTGTTTTCCTTTGCCAACATAGTCCATTAACACAAGTTTGATAAAAAAAATGAAATGAGTTTTCTACAATTTTTATAAAAAACCAATATCTTACCCTTTTGGAAAACCAATACATGCCACCATCCATTTCAAAAATAAACAACCATTTTATAAATAAAATCTAAACCAAAACAATCTAGGGTTGGGATAAAAATAAATGGAAATGGTAAAGAGAAATCTAAGTGTAGTAAATACCAACAAAAAATTGATAAAATAACCAAAAAGCATTGATAATAACCATGCATGATCCTAAACATCCCTAGAATACCCCTGGACATACTCTTTTCAGAACCAACATCTAGTGTATGGTGAATCCCCTAATTCAATAACCATCTAGCTGCCCTAGCATGACCTCACTAGTATAAAATCCCTCCTGGACTATCTATAATTCCACGGGTAGTAACCCATGTAATCTGGGCTAGTATGAAATCACCACTCGGTCATCTAAAATATTTCTAGGAACCCATGGTGGTGTTAATACTGTTTATGTAGGAGGCCCTCACAGGTGTGAATCACCTTACAAACCACCATCACACATGCCTACCCCAAACACAGACAATATATATGATAAGTGGTAATGGGATATCCCACTATTAAGGTTCCCCACAAATATATACATATATACTTATATAACATATTCATATCATATCATCGAAGGTTCCAATGAAGCAATAATAAAATATAACCATTTAAAACATTTCACAAAACAACAAGGTTTCAAAACGGGCACACAATTTCCAAAATACAATCCTTTCAAAGAGTCATCACAAATATTACATAAGAGCTGGATGTTCCAAACATGCATTTAACCTGAAATGTCTAAAATCATTACCCAAAAACCACGTTTTCATTTTAATGAAAAAATTCTCTTAAGATCCAAACACGCACCCAATCAATTCAAGTTTACCAAATGAGTAATTTTCCTTCTCAAACTAACACAAAAATATTCCCTCGAATGTCCTTCAAAACTATAACGTGTTGAAAAGTTTATAAATAAACCAAACAACCCATTAGAAACACATTCACTAAATCCAACACACCATGTGCTAAATAGGAAACACTCCAAGTTTCCATTTTTATCCATTCCATTGAAAATGCACAAGATAATCCACATACTTTAGAATCTAATGATCCATTTATATAACCAAGGATTTAATAAATCCAAATTTATAAGGAACCA
Source organism: Viscum album (assembly GCA_963277665.1). Classification (NCBI taxonomy): domain Eukaryota; kingdom Viridiplantae; phylum Streptophyta; class Magnoliopsida; order Santalales; family Viscaceae; genus Viscum; species Viscum album. The sequence continues at coordinate 378,705,897 of OY728132.1, forward strand.
TTTTCATTCAGGTGAACATACATGTGTGCACCTAGTTCCCCATGGATGTACCAACATCGAATGGGACACCCAACAACCAAAAGGACACCCAAAACTATTTTCTCAAAACCACCATTATCTTCAAAACCACAACCAACTACCCACATTATTTAGATGACATAAAAAAGTCCACTTGAAATCATAAAACCCCTTTAAAAATAATTCACACTTTAAAAGAGATATGTCATTACCAACCCACACACACCAAAATATGTTAAGAAATAGACAATTGTCATTACACCCTAATTAAGCCTAAACATTTAATAAAAACCAAAAATTCCACTTAATGGGATAATAACATTTTTAAAAACACCCTACGTTCTAAGACCCTAGTCATTTCACATAATTAAACTTGAAAACCTATTTCTTAAAAAACTAAACCAATTCCAAAATGCTATAATAAGATCCAAAATGGTGCTAAATAGGTGCAAATAAACTTATTAAATTTATTTTAAAAGATAATAATCAATGGAAATTACTTAATAAATAAATTAATTGAAAACCTACCTCATCCTTGTGTGAAACTTAGGGAACCTTAACAGAAGGAATAATAACACCCTGAAGACCAAACAAAAACCCTAGACAATGATGAAAACACATGAAACAAAACCCAAGGCATTAGGGTTTGGATAAATTGAAGGAAAACCCCAAAACGATGGAATAAATTTACCGGATGGAGGGTTATTGTATGGGGTGAAACAACATGTAGTAAGGGGTCTCCACTAGAAAAGAATTGTGCTGTGAAGGGGAGGCTGATCACTAGGCTGGTAGCACGCACACATGGAAGACCCAAAGGGGTGGTGCCATGCAGCACACCTAGAGGAGAAGAGGGTGCAGGGGTCTGTCGTCATGTCTAGTTTGGACCATGAGGGAGTTGAAGGCTGGGTTGCCTAAGGGAAGGCTCACGGGACTGGAATGAGGAGTGCATAGCCACGTCGTGCCAATGTAGGGAGAAAACTAGGGGTTCCCCAGACCAAACGTGGGGGGTGGGGGGGGGTGCGCAATGAGTAAGAAAACGGTAAGAGGAGGGTAGGGTTCTTCATATTGTTTTCACTTTATAACAATAATAATAATAAAATAATAATAATAATAATGTCAATAATAATAAATACATAATAAAAATAATAAAAATAATTTAATAATAAAAATTCTAAAAAAAATTCTAATATTTTTTCTTAAAAATAATAACAACAACAATAATAATATCAATAATACAATAATATAAATTCTAATAATAATAATAATAATAACATCAATATTTTTTTCAATTTCTTTAATAATAATAATATTAATAAAAAATTAAAAAATAATACTATTAATATAACTTTACAAATAACTGTATTACAATAATTTAATAATGAAAATAATATTATTATCTACAGAACAATGATAATATTTTTATCATGCTACAAACATTTATAATATTTATTTACTATTGGGACTAAGTTGGATGGATAAGAAAGTGAGAAGAGTTTTCTATTACAGAGTGTTGTTTTTTTTTTGTCAAAGAAGCAAAATCAATTCACATTATAAAGGACTTGTAAACTATACGATGCTTTGATGAAATGTATTTCAAAAATATCATAAGTCAAAAGAACTTGTGATTCAAGACTTACTTTGGAATGAGGGAGAAATTATGATGCCATTCATATAAAATTTTGATTCGAAGGAATGATGCTTCTGGAAGGTATGGATGTTTTAGTACATTGGATTGAAACTATGACGATGCTTTTCTGATTTGTATTTCACTAATATCATATGTTTGGAGAACATGTGATGAAAACCTTATGATGGAAAGGAAGGGTAAAGAATTGTTTTTGGAAAATGAAAGAAAGCGGTGCGCAAGTCAAAAGTAGAGGGCAAGTATATCTGGCGCAAAGGTGTATGTTGCGCGCAAGTCATATTTCAACATCATAATATCAAAATATTACAATGAAAAGAATGTTTCGTGAAAGTAACGAAGCGGCGTGCAAGTGCTGGAGTGGCGCAGAAGTGATGGAGTGGTGTGAAAGTGCTGGAGCAGCCCACAAGTGTATGTGGAGTTAAATCCACCAAATTTCCTATAAATAGACTACTATACTCCTCATTTTTTATGGATCAATACTTAAGAAAAATTTGATCTCTGATCATGCAAGTAGTAGAGTGTGGCATGCAAGCTGATGTGGCGCACAAGCTGAGGGTTATTTATAAGGCACGCAAGTAGGGTGGTGGGCAAGAAGAGTGGCGCACAAGAAAAAGTGGTGTGCATGTTGTCAGATGTGCACAATCATGGAGGTGTCTTCAAGAAGTGTGTTGTGTAAAAGCCAAAAGTGGCGTGCAAGTTGTGAGTTGTGCACAATAGTGGCACAGAAGTCGTTAGTGGCACACAAGCAGGTAGGCGTGCAAGCTGAGTGGCACACATACATGTGGCTTTCAAGTTGGGAGGTGCGCAAGCAGGGAGTGGCACACATGTGGCGTGCAAGTTGAGTGGCATGAAAACAGGTGGCGTGCAAGCAGGGAGGCGCGCAAACAGGGAGTGGCATACAAGCTGTTTGCACCAGGAGGTTCTTACCAGCTTCTGGGTAGGAAAGTGAAGAATTGTTTTGAAACATTTGATTTTTGAAAGTTCATTAATAAGCATAGAATCATTACATTACACTATTTGTTCTAAGAGGGACCACACAAACTATTGCATTGTTTTCAACGTGCTGCACGAGTGTAAGGGTATATCCTACTCATTGTATTACAAATCAAAGGATTGTATTCTAGTAGATTGTGTGGTACTAGATTGTTTCTATACCATACCAAGGACATAGCTACTCTTGTTGAGTAGTGAACCATGTAAATATTGTGTTCTTGTGGTTGTGTGTGTTGAGTAGGGAAGAAACTCTTTAACAGGAGGCGAAGGTTGTTTCAAAAAACATGAAACTTAAAAAGAAAAATATATCACTGATTCAAATCCTCCCCCTCTCAGTGATACTTGGATCCTGACTGGGAACCTCAATTGGCATCTGAGGGACATGTTCCCTTCATTTATTCTTTTCTGAAGTGGTTGAAGAGAAGTTGTGATGGAAACAATAAATTACATGAACTATAAGGGGATTCCTATTTTTGATGGAAATAACTATCACATATAGAAGGAAATAATGATGCCTTATCTTATGTCTCTTGGATATGAAGTTCTTGAAACTACAACATATGGATTTCATACTATTGATGACAAGGTTCATCTTACTCTTATAGATAAGAAGAATATTGAGAATGATGGAAGAGCTAAAAATGAGTTACTCACATCTCTTTCTGAGAGTGAATTTTTAAGAGTGAATGGTGTTTCTACAACCAGAAGAATGTGGTACAAACAGAAGAACATCTATGATGGAAATACAAAAGTGAAGAAGGCAAAACTAAAAATCTAGAGACTGTAGTACAAAGACTTGAAAATGGGAGAATCTGAATCTGTTGGGGATTTATTTACCAGGATAAATGATATTGTCAGTACAATCAGATGTCTTGGTGAAACGTTGGAGGATTCTACAATTGTCGAAAAGATATTGAGAATTCTTCTTGACATGTTTTATTCTAAAGTGTCTTCATTAGAAGATAGAGATGCTAAAACATTATCTTTGGAAGATTTGAATAGAACACTCATTTCTTATGAGATGAGAAGGGAGAAGACTATGAACGAAAAAACAAAAGTTGATAGAGAAATATAATTCAATGATACAAAGAGATAGATGTCAAAGAAGACTCTTATTGAAGATGATGGTGGTGAATCCGATTTTGAAGATGAGGTATGTAAAAATTGTGATGAAATTTTATCCTTGTTTTCTAAGAATGTGAATAGAGGTATAGGAAAATACAAGGTCAAACTTTCCTTGAAATTTTTTGAGTGTGGATCCATTGGTCACTTTGCGGCTAACTATCCTCAAAAGAATAAATATGAAGGCAATGATGATGATAACAGAACGCCGAAACGGTTGTGGAAGAAACAAGTTGACAAAGATAAATATTTTTCAAAGTGGAAGGAGAGAATAGTTCTTCAAATGAAAATGAAGAAGCTTTTTATCTAATGATGACGATGAAAAAGACAATGAAGTTGAATCTAAGAAAATATTTTCTGAAAAAAACTATAGAGAATACCTTTATTGCTGTAGTGAATAATAAAGGGAACAAAAGTAACAGTTCTGAAGAAGAAGAAACTCAACATGAATATCATCAAAAAGATGAGTTGAAAGAATTCTTGGTGAATATTAGAAGACTTGAGAAGGAAAACAACATGATGATTAATGAAAATTCCACATTAAACAATCAAGAAGGTTTTACAGATCATAAAATAGAGATGGAAAAGGAGATTGATGATCTGAAAAATTCTCTTGAGAATACAAAGAATCTTACTGATCATCTTGATGTAAAGCTGAAGGAAAATAATAAGAGTTTTAAATTGTACAACAGAAACTTTATAAAGCTAAATAAATGAATATCAGTTTCAAAATTTCTATCTCAAAATTTGGTGAATGTTCTAGTAAGAATGAACCAAACAATGATCCACAAAAGTTACCTTCAATGGTCGAAATGAAATACAAAACTGGTTCTGATAAGGACATGGATGGAAAGACCTTGTATGTGGTAAATGTAAGACATGATGAAAAATCATAAGTGCATAAAAATCACGATTCAATAAAAACTTCTAATAATTCTGGTGTTGTTAAATATAAAATGATAAAGGTATTTACAAATGAAAACATAAAGGTTTATGGTCAATATAGTTCTATTAAGATGGTTGTTGAGAAGTGTGTTCACAAATATGGTCAGTATAGAAGTTTCAGAGGCAAATATTCTTTCTATGGTTACTACTGGTATTGTGGTGGATTGAGACACATGGAAAATATGTGTTGGTTAAACCAACAACATTACAACTATTCTACATGTTTTGAAATAAAATGATTGAGGGGTAGTCAATCCTTCCAAAATATAAAGTCTCCAATTAAATTTCAGAATATATCTGAGAAGACTGGTGTGAAAGTTGAGAATAGGTTCTAACTACTGAGAACTATATGTGAAATATGTGATCAACCAGAACATCTTTCCAAGGGATGCCTTAGTGTGTTACCAAAGCAAAAAAAGATTCTTAATAATTCTAAAAATCCAGAGTTTTTAAATGAAAAAAGGGATAGGTCTGATATGTCCCAAAATAAATAGTATATAGTTGTCTGGCCAGAACACATTGACCTGGCTAGGAAACTGGAGGAATCAAAATAGAAAGTGAAGGAAAAGGAAGAACAAAAATATATTGTTGTCCAAACTTCTTTGAAAGATACAAAATGAGAATTTCCATGTATTATTGATAGTGGGTGTTCTTCTCATATGATAGGAGACTTAAAGTTGCTAAAAAATGTGAAATACTTCGAATAAGGAACCGTTACATTTGGAAATGATGAATTTCTGAGAATCAAAGGTGTTGGATCATCCATCACTGGAAAAGAAAAAATGAAATTTAAGAAAAAATTATATGTTGATGGGTTGAAACATAATCGTCTGAGTGTTTCACAACTCTTTGATGAGGGAAACAAAGTAATATTCTGAATATATGGGTTCTTTGTGAAATGTGAAAATGATGGGAATATAGTTATAAAAATCCAACATACAAAAGGAAACTTGTTCCAAGTTGGTGAAGTACAAAATTATTGTTACATGGGCATGGTGGATGAAAATTAGTTATGGCATGGAAGGCCAATACATATGTGTCAGAGAAACATGTGTAAGTTATCAATGCGAGAAAGTGTCCGAGATATGCCTGATTTATCAAGAAGAAGAGATTAGTGTTGCACTATATATGAAAAAGGGAATATTACAAACTCTTTTCATAAGAGAGTTGAAATTCGTTCAAAACAACCCTTGGAACTTATACATTCAGATATATGTGTACCAATGGGAAATAAATCAATAAATTGAGATAAGTACTTAATTACTTTCATTGATGACTTTACTCACATTACTTGTGTTATGTATATGAGACATAAGTCGGATGCTCTGAAAATGTTTAAGAGTTTCAGAAGGAAAGAAAAAAAGGAATGTGAGTATTCAGTGAAGAAGTTGGGAACTGATAATGGTGGTGAGTATAAGTATGAAAAGAATAAATGTTATCTTAAGAAGCATGGAATTCGACAAGAGTTTAGTTTACCATACACACCTCAAAAAAATGGGGTTACAGAAAGAAAGAATTGATGTTTGGTGTAAATGGGGATAACTATGTTGCTTGAGCATAGTAATTCAAATTATTTTTTGAGGCAAGCCATGAGAAATACTGTGTATATTCAGAACAAATGTTTCTTTAGACCAAACATAGATATGTCTGTGTACAAAATTTTTTATGGAAAAACACCATGTTTGAAAAACATAATATTTTTTGGGAGTCTATGCATTATAAAGAAGAAAGGAGGAAACCGTGGAATGTTTGAGCAAAGAGGAGATGATAGAATTTATCATGGTTATGATTCCAAAAAGAAGAGGATATAGATGAATCAATAATGAAGCAATAAGAATTATTGACTCTTCATACGTAATTTTTTTTTGAAAATGTTGAGAAAGAAAAGCAGTCTTATGTTGATGTGGAAGTTGAGAAGAATAGAGAAGATTTTGTTAATGATTCTAATAATGCTTTAGACTGTGTTAATTCTACTGATGAAGAGGAATCTGACTTATAAATCTCAAGTGATGAGGATGAATCTCAAAAAACTCATCCTAGATTGATGAAACAAGTTGAGGCTCAAAATATTATTGGAGATCAACATCAGAGGGTTCAAAAAAGAAGAAGAACTAATGCTATATCACATACTTCTCTTTATTCGAATGTTTTACCAAATGATGTAAATGAAGCATTTGAGCATCCAGAATGGGTAAATGCAATGAATGAAGAGCTTGATCCGATAGAGAAGAATGATGCTTAGGAACGGGTACCCAAGAAAGACAACAAGAACATTATTGGTACAGAGTGGGTTTTCCGAAACAAGCTAAATAAAGAAGGTAAAGTAATTAGAAACAAAGAAATATTGGTTTTCCATGGGTATTAAAAAATTGAAAGCATTGATTTTAATGAAACCTTTTCTCTAGTGGAAATATTAGAAACAATCATAATATTTTTTGCTATTGTTGCACAATGGGGTTACAAAATCTTTCAAATGGATGTTAAATTTTAATTCTGGAATGGTGACCTTGACAAGGAAGTCTACATTGATCAACCTTGTGGATTTGTTTTTGGAAAGGATGAAAGTTATGTGTGCAGGTTGGAGAAGGCTTTGTATGGGCTAAAACAGGCTTTGAGAGCATGGTATTCTAAATTAGATACTTTCTTAAAGAAGACGAACTTTAAGAAAGGGAGATTTGAGAGAAATCTCTACATAAATGAATGTCATGAGTTTTCATTGATCATTATTATTTATGTAGATGATATTATATTTGATGGAAATAATGAAATATAATGTAAAAAATTTGATGAGGAGATGAAGAAGTAAGTTGAGATGTCCACGCTAGGAGGAATGATGTACTTTCTTGGGCTAAAAATTTCACAAAATAAGAATAACGTTTTTCTATCTAAAGAAAAGTATGCAAAGGAACTCCTAAAGAAGTTTGTCCTGGAAAATTCGAAACCAATTTCCACACCAATTTTAGTGGGAACCAATTTGTCTAAAGATAGAGAAGGCAAGGAAGTTGATCATAAAGTGTTTAAAAAGATGATTGGATGTTTGTTTTATTTGATAGCCTCAAGACCAGATATCTTCTATGCTGTCACTTTATGTGCATGATTTTAGAGTGCTCCTAAATAATCACATTTGATTTCTAGAAAAATAATTATTATATATATCAAAGAAAAAACATATTTTGGAATCATGTACGATGGATTAATAAATATTGATCTATTTGTTTATTTTGATGCTGATTGGGCATGAAATGTTGATGATCGAAGATCCATATCTGGTAGAGATTTCTTTCTAGAGAAAATTTGTTTTAGTTGGCATACAGAGAAATATAATTCAATAACTCATAGCACAATTGAAGCTGATTATGATGCTGCTACTCAAGCTGCAACTCAACTAATGTGGCTGAAGACTCAACGAGAAGATCTACTTATCGATGTAAAGCTGCCATTGCTCTTGGGTAGTGATAATCAAATTGAAATAAATCTTACATGAAATTTGGTACAAAATTCTCTTTCAAAACACATTGATATAAAGTTACACTTAATCAAGGAGAAGGTGGATAAGAATGAATTGAGGTTGGAGCACATTCTAGCATCTGAACAAGTGGCTGATATATTCAAAAAACCCTTACTGAAGGAACCATTTTCCAAATTAAGGTTGACCATGGGTGTCCAACCTACTTCTTATCATGGTTAAGGTAGGTGTTTCTGTCCCCAAATTCATCTTTCCTTTGGATACTATTGTCAAGGGGGATAATTTTTTTATAAATCTATCCTTATAGATTCATGCATAAAGGGGGAGTTGTGGGTAAGCTGTGAATCCAGCATGTATGTGTGTGAACTATTCAAACTATTTGTTGGAGTGGTTGTAGGAAACAATGTCGTTTTCTAGGAAAGTTGAAGAAGTGAAGAATTTTGAAGTAGAATCATGAAAGATTTTCTGAAAAAGGATGAGGAGATATGATCATTAGATTTCTTAGTCATTGCATTTAGACATCATGGTTTTGGCTGTCAATAATTATTGTTTCCTACAACGAGTTAGATCACATAGGCTTAAAATTTTTGATAAGAAATCCATTTCTTATTCTTAAAAAGATCATTGACTTATGAATCTTGGTTGACAACAAAATACAAAGGGGGAGATTTTTGGGAGCAAGTTGGATGGGTAAGGATGTAAGAAGAGTTTACTGTTACAGAGTGTTGTTTTTTGTTGTCAAAGAAGCAAAATCAATTCACTTTGTACATGACTTGTAAACCGGACAAAGATTTTCTGATATGTATTTCAAAAATATCATAAGTTAGGAGAACATGTGATGCAAGACTTACGATGGAAAGGGGGAGAAATTAGGATGCCAGTCAAATACATTTTTGATTGGAAGGAATGATGCTGCTGGAAGAGAGGGATGTTTCAGTACTTTCCATTGAAACTATGATGATGCTTTTTTGATTAGTATTTCAGAAATATCATAAGTTTTTAGAACTTATTATGAATGCCTTATGAAGGATAGGGAGAGTAATGAAGTTTTTTTTGGCAAAATAAAGAAAGTGGAACACAAGTAAAAAGTGGGGTGCAAGTGTGGCGCGCAAGTATATGTGGGGCACAAGTGTTTGTTCCGTGCAAGTAATATATCAACATCATCATATAAAAATATGACAAAGGAAAGAAAGTGTCACACTATTGATGGAGCGGCGGGAAATTCATGGAGTGGTGCGCAAGTGATGGAGTGGTGCGCAAGTGTTGGAGCGGCGCGCAAGTATATGTGGAGCACATGCCACCAAAATGCCTATAAATAGACGACTAGCATCCTTATTTTTTAAGGCTCAACACCTGTGAAAAATTTTGAGCTCTGATCACACAAGTAGTAGAGAGTTAAGCGCAAGCTGATGTGGCGTACAAGCTGAGGGTTATTTATAAGGCACACAAGTAGGGTGGCACACACGCAGAGTGGCACACAAGAAAACGTGCCGCGCAAGTTGTCAGAGGCACGCAAGCTGGGAGGTGTCTTCAAGAAGATTTTTGTGTGTAAGAAAAAAGTGGTGCACAAGTTGTGAGCTATGCACAATAGTGGAACACAAGTAGTTAGTGGCGCACAAGAAGGTAGGCATGCAAGTTGAGTGTCACACAAGCAGGAAGTGTGCAAGATGGGTGGCTCCCAAGCAGGGAGTGGCATGCAAGTGGTACACAAGATGAGTGGCATGCAAATAGGTGGTGTGAAAGAAGGGAGGAATGCAAGAAGGGAGTGGTGCACAAGATTTTTGCACTAGGAGGTTCTTACCAGCTTCTGGGTAGGAAAGTGAAGAATTGTTTTGAAAATTTTGATTTGTGAACGTTCATTAAGAAGCACAGAATCATGACATTACCCTATTTTTGCTAAGATGGATCACACACACTATTGTATTGTTTTCAATGTGTTACATGAGTGTAAGGGTATGTCATACTCATTGTATTCCAAATAAAAGGATTTTTTTAGTGGATTGTGTGGTAATGGATTGTTTCCCTAACATACCAAGGACGTAGCTACTCATGTTTAGTAGTGAACCTTGTACATATTGTGTTCATGTGGTTGTGTGTGTTTAGAAGGAAAGAAACTATTTAACAGGAGGCGAAGGTTGTTTTAAAAAATAAGGAAACATAAAAAGAAAAAGATATCACTAATTCACCCCCTCCCCCTCTCAGTGATACTAGGATCCTTACTGGGAACTTTAATTAGTATCAGAGGTACAAGTTCCCTTTTTTTATTCTTTACTAGAGTGGATGGAGAGAAGTTGTGATGGAGAATCTAAATTACGTTAACAGTAATGGGATTCCAAATTTTTATGGAAAGAACTATCACATCTGGAAGGAAATAATGATGCCTTATCTTAGGCCTATTGGATATGATGTTCTTGAAACTACAAAAGATGGATCTCCTACTATTGATGACAAGGTTACTCTTACTACTATCGATATGAAGAATATTGAGAATGATGGAAGAGCTAAAAATGTGTTACTCACATCTCTTTCTGAGAGTGAATTTTTATGAGTGAAAGGTGTTGCTACAGCCAAAGGAATATGGGACAAAATGAAAAGCATCTATGAAGGAAATAAAAAATTGAAGAAGGATAAAATACAAATCTAAAGAATGAACTATGAATATGTGAAAATGGGAGAATCTGAAGCTGTTGAGGGTTTTCATTACCATGATAAAGGATATTGTTAGTACAATTAGATGTCTTGGTAAAACATTGAAATATTCAACAGTTCATGAAAAGATATTGAGAATTCTTCCAGACAAGTTTGATGTTAAAGTGTATTAATTAGAAGATAGTGATGTTGAAACATTATCTTTGGATGATTTTGATAGAACTCTCAATACTTATGAGATGAGAAGGGAGAATACTATGAAGGGAAAAACAAAAGTTGATAGAGAAATGTCATTCAAGCCTACATAGAGAGAGAAGTCAAAGAAGAATCTTATTGAAGATGATGATGGTGAATCCAATTTTGAAGATGAGGTATGTAAAAATTGTGATGAAATTTTTCCTTGTTTTCTAAGAATGGGAAATGTGGTATGGGGAAATACAAGGGTAAACTTCCCTTGAAATGTTTTTAGTGTGGAGCCATTGGTCAGTTTTAGGCTAACTGCACTCAAAAGAATAAATAAGAAGAAAGTGATGATGATAACAGAAGGCCAAGAAGGTTGTGTAAGAAACAAGCTGAAAAAGATAAATATTTTTCAAAGGTGAAGGATAAAATGCTCTTCAAATAAAAATGAAGAAGATTTTTATCTAAAGATGGAGATGAAGAAGACATCGTAGATGAATCCGAGAAATTATTTGCTGAAAAAACTAGAGAGAATACCTTTATTGCTGCCATGAATAATGAAGAGTATGAGAGTAACGGTTCTGAAAAAGATGAAACTCAACTTCAATATCATCTAAAATAAGAGTTGGAATAATTCTTGAGGAAGATCATAAGCCTTGAGAAGGAAAATAACAAGCTGATAAATAAAAATTCCACATTAAACAATCAAGAAAATTTTACTAAGGAGAAAATCATGAGGGAAATGGAGATTGATGATCTGAAAAATTTTCTTGAGATTACAATGAATTGTAATTATCATCTTGAAGTAAAGCTGAAGGAAAAAAGAAGATTTGGAAATTTTCCAATAGAAACTTTATAAATCTAAAGAAATGTATATCAGTTTCAAAAATTCTATTTCAAAAGTTGGTGAATGTTATAGTAAGAATGAACAAAACAAGGATCCACAAAAGTTACATTCGTAGGTCTAAATGAATGAAAAAACTGGTTCTGATAAGAACAAGGACGAAAAGACCATGTATGTGTTCAAAGTAAGCAATTATGAAAAATCATAAGTGTATAAAAATCACGAGTCAAGAAAGAATTATAATACTCCTATTGCTGTTAACTCTAAAATGAGAAAGGGAGTTACAAATTAAAACATGAAGTGTTATTGTCTACATAGTTCTATTAAGAAGGTTGTTGAGAAGCGTGTTCACAAATCTGGTCACTATAGAAGTTTCAAAGGAAGATATTCTATTTATAGTTACTGCTGGTATTGTGGTGGATTCAGACTCATGGAAAATATGTGTTGGTAAAACCAAAAACATTACAACTATTCCAAAATTTTCGAAAGACAGGGATTGAGGGGGAGTCAATCCTTCCAAAATAGAAAGTCTCCAAATAAATTTTAGAAGATATCTAAGAATACTAGTGAGAAAGTTGAGAATAGGTTTTAACCACTGAAAACTATATGTGAAAGATGTGATCGACCTAAACATCTTTCCAAGGGATGCCTTAGTGTGTTACTAGAGCAACAAAAGATTCTTAATAATTATCAAAAGCTATAGTTTTTAATAGAAAAAAGGGATAGGTTTGATATGTTCAAAAAGAAATAGTGCATATTTGTCTGGCCAGAACACATTGACCTGAATAAGAAATTGGAGGAATCACAATAGAGAGTGAAGGAGAAGGAAGAACCAAAATATCTTATTGTCGAAACTGATTTGAATGCTACAAAAGGAGAACGTCCATGGATTCTTGATAGTGGGTGTCCTTCTTATATGACAGGAGACTTAAAGTTGGTGAAGAATGTGAAATACGTCAAATAAGGAACCATTAAATTTGGAAATAATGAAATTCTGGGATTCAAAGGTGTTGGATTAGCCATCATCGGAAAAGAAAAAATGAAATCTAAGAAAACATTATATGTTGATGGGTTGAAACATAATCTTCTGAGTGTTTCACAACTTTGTGATAAGGTTAACAAAGTAAGATTCAGAAAAATGGGTTTGTTGTGAAATGTGAAAATGATGGAAATATAGTTACAAGAGGCCAACATACAAAAGGAAACATGTTCTATGTTGGTGAAGTACAAAATTCTTATTACATGGGCATGGTGGATGAAAATTAGATATATCATACATGTCCTGGAAATATGTGTCAGAGAAACATGTGTAAGTTATCAATGCGATAAAGTGTCCAAGATATGCCTAATTTATCATGAAGAAGAGATTGGTGCTGCACTATCTAAGAAAAAGGGAAGATTACAAACTCTTTTCATAAGAGAGTTGAAATTCATTCAAAAAAACCCTTAGAACTTATACGTTCTGATATATGTGTACCAATGGGAAAGCAATCAAAAAATTAGGATAAGTACTTCATTACTTTCATTGATGATTTTACTCACATTACTTGTGTTATGTACATGAGACACAAGTTAGATGCTCTGAAAATGTTTAAGAGTTTTAGGAGGAAAGAAGAAAAGGAATGTGAGTATTCAGTGATGAAGTTGTGAACTGATAATGGTGTTGAGTATAAGTATGAAAAGTTTAAATGATATCTTGAGAAGCATGTAATTCGACATGATTTCAGTTTACCATTCACACCACAAAAAAATTGGGTTGCTGAAAGAAAGAATTGAAGCTTGGTGGAAATGGGGAGAACTATGTTTCTTGAGCATAGTTTTTCTCATTATTATTGAAGTCATGACAAGAGAACGATCGTGTATATTCAGAACCGATGTTTCATTGAACCAAACTTAGATATAACTCTGTATGAAATTTACTATGGAAAAACTCCAAGCTAGAAACACTTAAGAGTTCTTGGAAGTCCATGCATTATAAAGAAGAAAGTTGGAATCCTTGGAAAGTTGGAGAAAAGAGAAGATGATAGAATTTTTCTTGGTTATGATCTAGAAGGAAGAGGATATAGATGTCTCAACAATGATACATGAAGAATTATTTATTCTTCAGACATAAAAGTTGTTGAAAATGATGAGAAAGAAAATCAGGCATATGTTTATGTGGAAGTTGAGTAGGATAGAGAAGATTTTGATAATGATTATGATAATGCTACAGGCTGTGTTAATTCTGCTAATGAAGAGGAATCTAAATCATAAATCTCGAGTGTTGAGGATGAAGTTTGAACAACTCATCCTAGGTAGAGGAAACAAGTTGAGGCTCAGAATAACATTAGAGATAAACATCATAGGGTTCAAATAAAAAGAACAACTAATGATATATTACATACTTATCTTTATTATAAAGTTGAACCGAATGATGTAAATGAAGTATTTGAGCATCCATAATGGGTACATGAAATGAATGAAGAGCTTGATCAGATAGAGAATAATGACACTTGGGAATTGGTACCCAAGCCAGACAATAAGAACACTATTGGTACAAAGTGGGTTTTCCGGAACAGGATAAATGAAGAAGGTAAAGTAATAAGAAACAAAGCAAGATTGTTTTGAAAAGAGTATTCACAAATTTAAGGCATTCATTTTAATAAAACCATTTATCTAGTGGAAATATTAGAAACACTCAGAATCTTTCCTGCTATTTCTGCACAACGGGGTTACAAAATCTTTCAAATGGGTGTAAAATCTGCATGCTTGAATTGTGACCTTGACAACGAAGTATACATTGAGAAACGTTGTGGATTTGTTTTTGTAAAGGATGAAAGTTATGTGTGTAGGTTTAAGAAGGATTTGTATGGGATGAAGAAAGCTCCGAGATCATGGTATTCTAAATTAGATACTTGCATAAAGAAGATGAACTTTAAGAAAGGGAGAGTTGACTGTAATCTCTACATAAAGGAATGTCAAGTGTTTTCACTGTTCGTTATTGTTTATGTCGATGATATTATATTTTATGGAAATGATGAAAGATCATGTGAAAAATTTGGTGAGGAGATGAAGAAGTTATTTGAGATGTCCATGCTAGGAAAAATGAAGTACTTTCTTGGGCTACAAATTTCACAGAATAAGAATCATGTTTTTCTGTCTCAGGAAAAGTATGCTAAGTAACTCTTGAAGAAGTTTGTCATGGAAAATTCAAAACCAGTTTCCACACCAATTTCAGTGGGAACCAAGTTGTCTAAATATGAAGATGGCAAGGAAGTTGATCAGAAAGAGTTTCAAAAGGTGATTTGAAGTATGTTGTATTTTACAGGCTCAAGAACCAATATCGATTATGTTGTCAAAAAATGTGCATGATTTCAGAGTGCTCCTAAAGAATCACATTTGATTGCTGGAAAAAGAATTCTCAGATATATCAAAGGCATAAATTTTTTTTGAATCAGGTATGATGGCTTAAGAAATGTTTATCTATTCAGGTATTCTGATGCTAATTGGGTAGGAAATATTGATGATCGAAGATCCACATCTGGTGGAGTTTTCTTTTTCACAGAAATGTTGTGTTAGTTGGCATACCAAGAAACAAAATTCAGTAACACTTAGCATAGTTGGATCTGAGTATGATACTATTACTCAAGCTGCAACTCAACTAATGTGGATGAAGACTTGGCCGTAATATCGACATGTTGAGGTAAAGCTACCATTGCTCTTGTGTAGTCATAATCAGAGTGCAATAAATCTTACAAGAAATCTGGTACAATATTCTCGTTCAAAACACATTGATATAAAGTAACACTTCATCAAAGAGTAGGTGGAGAAGAATGAATTGAGGCTGGAGTACGATCCTACATCTGAACAAGTGGATTATATATTCACAAAACCTTTACCGAAGGAACCATTTGAAATATTAAGGTTGACCATGGGTGTCCAACCTACTTCTCATCATGGTTAAGGTACGCGTTTCTGTCCCCACATTCATCTTTCCTTTGGATAGTGTTTTAAAGGGGGAGAATTGTTTTATAATTCTATCCTTATAGATGCATGCATAAAGGGGGAGTTGTGGCTAAGTTGTAAATCCAGCATGTATGTGTGTGAACTATTCTATCTATTTGTTGGAGTGGTTGTAGGAAAAAATATTTTTTCCCAAAAAAGTTGAAGAATGCTGATGTAGAATCTTGAGATATGTTTTGAAAAGGCTGAGGATATATGATCATTACAATTCATAGTCACTATATTTAGACAGCATGGTTTTGGATGTCAACAATTCTTGTTTCCTATAACGAGTTAGCTCAAGTAGGCTTAGAATTGTTGATAAGCAATACATTTATTATTCTTACAAAGTTCAGTGATTTATGAATCTTGGTTGAAAACAAAATCCAAAGGGGGAGATTTTTGGGACCAAGTTGGATGGATAAGGAAGTAAGAAGAGTTTACTGTTATAGAGTGTTGTTTTTTGTTGTCAAAGAAGCTAAATCAATTCACTTTGTAAAGGACTTGTACAGCCGATGATGATTTGTTGATATGTATTTCAAAAATATCATAATTCAGGAGAACTTTTGATGCAATACTTATGATGGAAAGGGGGGAAATGATGATGCCATTCATGTACAATTTTGATTGAAAGGAATGATTCTGCGGGAAGATAGGGAAGTATTAATACTTTCCATTGAAAATCTGACGATTCATTGGTGAATTTTATTTAAAAAATATCATAAGTTTGGAGAACATGTGAATAAAGTCTTATGAAGGATAGGGAGAGTAAATAAGTTTTTATTGGAAAATGAAAGAATGTGGCACATAAGTCAAATGTTGTGCACAAGTGTGGATCACAAGTATATGTGGAGCACAAGTGTATACTGCGCAGAAGTAATATTTCAACATCATCATATAAAAATATTAAAAAGGAAAGAATGTTTCTCGCTAGTGATGGATTAGTGCACAAGTGCTGGAGCGTTGTGCAAGTGCTGGAACAACGTGCATGTTCTGGAGTGACACAGAAGTGCTGGAGTGGCGCGCAAGTGCTGGAGTGGCGCGCAAGTGCTGGAGAGCCGTACAAGTGCTGGAGCGGTGCGAAAGTGCTGGAGTGGTGCGCATGACACCAAAATGACTATAAATAGATGACTAGCCTCCTCATTTTTTAAGGCTCAACACTTAAGAAAAAGTTTATATAGATAATGCAAGAAGTAGAGATTGTCACGCAAGCTGAAGTGGTGCGCAAGCTGAGGGTTATTTATAAGGTGCATAAGTTGGGTGGCTTGCAAGTAGAGTGGCGCACAAGCAGAAGTGGTGCGCAATTTTTTAGTGGAGCGCAAGGTGGGAGGTGCCTTCAAGAAGTGTGTTTTGTATAAGCCAAAAGTGGCATGCATTTTGTGAGCTATTCACAATAGTGGCACACAAGTAGTTAGTGGCGTGGAAGCAGGTAGGTGCACAAGCTGAGTAGAACTCAAGAAGGTAGTGTGCATGCTGGGTGGCATTCAAGCAGGGAGGTGCGCAAGAAGGGAATGGCGTACAAGTGGCACACAAGCTAAGTGGCATGCAAACAGGTGGCATGCAAGCAGGGAGGTGCGAAAGCAGGGAGTGGTGCGCAAGAAATTTGCACCAGGAAGTTCTTTCCAGCTTCTGGTTAAGAAAGTGATGAATTTTTTTGAAATATTTGATTTGTGAAAGTTCATTAAAAAGAACAGAATCATTACATTACCCTATTTGTACTAAGGGGGAGCACACACACTACTGTATTGTTTTCAAAGTGATACACGAGTGTAAGGGTATATCCTACTCATTGTATTCCACATAAAAGGAATGTTTTATAGTGGATTGTGTGGTACTAGACTGCCTCCATACCATACCAAGGACATAGTTACTCTTGTCGAGTAGTGAACCTTGTAAATCTTGTGTTCCTGTGGTTGTGTGTGTTCTGCTGAGAAAAAACTCTTTAACAGGAGGTGAAGGTAGTTTCAAAAAGAAGGAAACTTAAAAAGAAAAATACATCACTGATTCACCCCCTCCCCCTCTCAGTGATACTGGGATCATGACTGGGAACTTCATTTATTTTATGATTTGGGATATCCCATGGTCACTTGGGCCGACCACATGGATAATGCTAAACATACAGTGCCTACATCAGCTCAAAACCCATTTAAAATAACAATCCTCATAAATTTCAAACCAGTACTCAACCTAAGCATCAATGAATGTAAAAAAATCAAAGAAGGAATGAAATATAAATAAACTTAAATACTGGTGTGTGAAAAATTTTATTCTATTTACATGGGGAAAAGTATCTAAATTCTATATATTGTTTTTCCAAAAATATATAATTATTGAAAAGTTCACAATGTATGGTTTAGCCATCAAAATTATTCCTCTAGATGTGTTATAACCATTTTATCCCTTTTTGACATTGGGAAGAGTATTGAAATTTTGTATGTGGTTATTCCAATACCAATGATATTGGGAAAGATGACTATGTATTGTATGACTATGCAGTTTTTTTTATCTGGATGGGTTATGATAATGTTACCCATTTTATAAACCTTAGAATGATTATTGAAAATATTTACCTTTATTAACTACTAATACAAGTTAATTATGTATTTTATTTCCATATTTATCATTAAATGGATATTCAAGTTTTATTCAATAAGTGGATCATTGGTTAATGGTATGAGAGGTATTGATGACTCTTAGAATGAATGTATTGTACTTAATTTGGTGAATGGTGGGGCACAGAATTATATACCTCTTTATGCATCTATAGTTCTTATAAGATTAAACAGGTTATGTTTTTTTTGTATTTGTCTTACCAAAATAAGATATTGTCTTGGTACAAGGCCTGAGTAGAAATTTTTTAATGACTTTTATTATTATTTAAATTGGTATGAGATCAGTATCAGATAAATTCATATTTAAATTTATTTTCATTCATATTGCATGGACCAAGATTAATATTTATTACGGCATCTTGTCGTTTACTTATTCTATCCATAATATTTATACTATCTTTATTCCTTGATTTCAATAGTTGTATGTTTTTCTATAGAGTTTTTGAGCTCACAAATTCTTATGACTGTATTACCCTAGGTTATATAGAAAAGTAGGACACATTAAAGTTTATAATTATATCATCTATGAAATAATTTATGGATGATTATGTAGGTTCATTATGGATTAAGTAGTTTGGTAAATAATGAAATAAAAATAACTGTTTTATTCAAATAACATGGGATTTTATAATTATTGTTTCATAATTCATTAATTCTCTATGTGCGAAAATGTCCATTGGATGTAATAGATTCAATAATAATTTTTTATTTTTTAATTACTGATGGTTATAAATATGAATTTATATCTTTTATAAAATCAAGTATGTAGATTATGAGTAAATGAACACATGATTCAATAATGTCGGTCCATTAATCACAATTTGTATCAAAAGAAACATTTAGATAACATTATATATTAGGATGTTTCTTGATAATAGTTTAAGAATTTATATTTTATGGTTTATAAAAGTTTCAAAGTTACAAATAACGCCTTGGGATTAAATTTTCTTCATGATTAAGGTAACAATGAACATTTTATTTAGGAATTAGGAGAACATAACTTCTGTGAAAATCCTAAGAATGATTCTATGAATAATATTTCATCCAAAAGATTTGGTAAAATCTTTATTATGATGTTTTCATTAAAATTACATTCTTTTGATGATATTATAAGTCGATTTAGGATTTCATATACATATACCTCGAGGTAAAAAGATTAAAAATGGTGAATTGAATATTAACCCAATCATCACCTCATGCATGACAAAGCATAATAATGGCACACCTAGTTTAATAATCATGGGGGAATGAATCAGTTTATCAATTTCTATTTAAAAAATATTATAATGGATTTATTTCATAGTTACATTATGGAATTTAGTAAAGAATCATAAGAGAACCAAACTTTAATTAAATTAGACTTAATTAGAAGTGTCAAAGGATGAAATTATGATGTCACTATAGAATAAATATTAGGATTGAGTTTTCATATTCATATGATCATTTATTTAGAAATTATTCATATCCTATTCAGGTTTTAGTATTTGATTGAAATAGGATCACAAAAATTATGCTAAAAAATATACTTACCTAAAAACCTCTGTCTTATAACCGAATTAGTAGAAATGAAAAAAAACATTAGTAATTTCAATAAATACCTACTATGATTAAAAATGTGAGTTTCTAAGTCATACGTATGGTAGTTAGGTATATATCATCATATAAATTAATTCTTGATACACTTAGATATTTTAATTTTGTAAGTTATATTTATTGATGACATTTTGGTATATTCTAAATTTTATTGGTGATTATGTGAAACTTAAATGGATTATTCATCTATAGATACAATTTAAATGATAGAAAATATATATTAAATTCCATCATTAACCATGAAAATTGATTTGATGTCAAGTTTACATTTTTTGGGACAATTATTTTAGAAAAAAATGATTTGGGTATTAATAAGTCCATTATTTAAAATATGACTGTCATTAAATTAATAATGGGTTGATTGATTTTGATAAAAGTGAGTTAGAGATTATTGATAGCATCAAAATTGTTTACTGATTTAAATAAAATTAATCCATCATATTTTTGGTGATGTTCATCTAATTTTTTGGATTATAATATATATTGACTAGATTATGAATTTATGAAAAAATTAATAGTACAGTTTAAGGATAATGAGAAAATTAAATTTTAGAAGAATATATAATATCATTGTGGTTTAATTTCTGAAATATTGAAATGGTTTTGGGAAATCCCCAGGATATGGAATATATGATTTTGATATATACATATTTTAATATACGATTATAAGAAATATTATTGTTATTTGATAAATGATAAGTCACTTGATATAGAATAAGAGAGTATAGTATATTCCATATTAGAGTTTCTACCCAGAATGTTGAATTTCATAAGAATCCGCTCACTTAATTCTTCAATGAGTAATGATTAAAATTATGAGGACAGAATTTATTTAGGGGAGAATATAACACCATGATCTTTTAATATAAAAATACCTATAAATAAGTCAATGTGTTCGATAGCTAGCTCAGTGCATAACTCTAAATTACAAAAAAACCATGATTTATTTATATAGAAATATAAATATTAAGTATGACTATTAAACCCATGCAATTTAATTATTGGAAATTAATATTCCTAACCACTTTATCAAATAAATGTGTAATTGAAATAATGGTTACTTTTAATATGTATGAAATTGAATTAGTATAACCAAAAAATTTAAAAAAATCATTTTATCTCAAAAAAACTATTCTAAAATTCTTTTTTTTATTTCAAGAAAATATGTATATAAAAATTATATTGAAAAAGAATATATATATAATATGAATAATACATACCAATAATTTAATTTTTAATATATAAGAAATAAGGATAATAAATATATAACATTATAAATAATGATTATCAGTATGAATATTTCTCCACAATATTTTAGGCATTTATTCATTTATTGAATTTTAAAATTATGAAATTTTAATTAGGAAAAATTAACATCTTTTTTGAATTAATCTCTGAAATAAAAGCTTATGATGTTTTTTTGGGAATTTTTATAATAAATTGGATTTATATCCACAAATTTTAAACTTAATTTTACATAATCTAATCTATTATATTTTAAAAAATTAAGATTATATTATAATAATCATTTAAAAATTATGTAATAAGGAAAATCATATTTTTAGTTAATGAAAATAATTTTCATGAGATAAATATTATTTACATGGGTAAAAGTAAAATTGTTATTTTGAATGAAATCATTTTATAACAGTTATATAATATTTATTTAAATAAAATAGATTATTTTACATTGATATATTATTATAAAGAGTTACTAAAAATATAATAATTATATAAAAACTCATTCAATTAATAATTGATAGTAAATAAGGATAGAACACTTATTATATGAATGCAATTTTTCTATAAAAACAATTCTTCCTAAATATTATGTTCTAATTAAAAAGATAATTTTATCATATTAAAAATTTTAATTATGTTAAATGGATCCCAAATTCAGAATAACAATGTTTATATTTGTTAATAACATCCATTTAATATTTATTTAATGAAAGAATTACCACTAATAATATTTAATAATGATTAATATGGGTAAAATGTTTCAATGAGGTATATCGATTGTTTTTTAGTTAAAGGTAACTGACATGTTTTATAATGTATTTTGAGATATGAAATTCATATTGACATTTATCACCTTACATTTTTAAACCTAAATCATCTAAAGATCCTGAAATTTCATTCTTATTCCTTACCTATCATTATTTTCTAATGATTTGTCCCACTTTTTCACCTACAAAAAGAACCTACTGCCTCCCCCATAATGAAACACCTATAGTTCCAAATTCCCATTAAAAATTCCCAATATACTTATAATGTAACACAAATATAATTTTTATACCCCTAGCCTCAAAAAGGTGCCTCAAGTCATTCAGTATAAAATGAATCATCAATACAAGATCTAAATTCTCAATGTTAGTACTACATACCCTATTAATTATACTCCTTATCATTCCCATACAACATAATTTAAAACCATTATGACCATTTATATATAATTAAATTTTTTAAATAATATGAATAAATTTTATTATTTTTATTTTATAACCATAATCTAATCTCCATCAATTCATTCAGAAAAACCTAAATGTTGTGCATGTGCCTATGCAGAGTGCCACCTCCTAAAACAAAAAGTATTGTTTTTTTATCACTGGTTTTCATGGATAGTTATAGAATTTTTTTATTGAATATATATTTTATTTATTTCTAAATTTTTATTCTAAAAATATAACATAGTCTTTCTATAATTAATATTTTAAATATGCTATCATTGTTACATTACTCATTGTAAACAAGAATACTATGTGGAAAATCATGATATAGATAATACATAATATTTTAAAATCCATTAATAATTATTATAATTCCTTGTTATTTCAATATATAACACTAGTAAAAATAATAACATCATTATGCTTTTGTTATAATTATTTTACAACTAAACCAACTAATTTTCATATATTAATCACAATATGATTTTGTTTGGGTCATTTTGACCATCTACTTGACCAATACTTTTATATAATGAAAAAAATGATTATATATCTACTGGTATAGTTTAAATAAATATAAAACTATTTTTTTTGGTTCTAGTAAGGTTAAATCAACATTAAAATTATTAACTATGAAATCGCCAATCATTCATTAAGAATCATTGAAACATGCTCATCTTTGATTTCAACCCCATGGATCATAACCAAAAATCCCATGGAATAAAATTATATATTCATAAAATATCCTGGAACATATATTAACATATTATATATTATATAAATGTGATTTAATCTTGAAAAATAATAGACCATGACACCTCTATCACAAAACAATCTCAAAGTGATAAAAATTACTTACACCCAGTGTTGGAAATGGGTAAAAAATAAAAAAAATTTATATATGTATATAATGAATATAATAAATTTTATAAAGGTTATAGTTATTAATAATGTTCTTTATTTTTTTGGGTGAAATTTATTTAATTATTCATCACGTTTTGTGTATTTTCAGTGAAATACCGGACCACAATAATGGTTTGTATATAAAATTTTTCTATTCAACACCTGATTTGTATTATCCACAAAAGTTAATTAATATTATCTATATACATATGATATTACATATATTATCAGGAATTATATGTTTATTATATAATTTTATGTTCAATTACAAGATCTCTCTTTCAAAGGGATTTGACGATAGTGTTACACAAGCCTCAAGGGTTTTCATGGTCTCAAATTTTAATCTTTGAGACAGGTTACATGTTATTAAACATATTTACATTGAATGGTGTACTATGAATTAAAATCAAATGATTATTATATAAGTATTTTACATATATTTAATTTCATAATCTAAGAATATTCATTTTTTTTCAACTATATTCTTACCGAAGTTTTACTCGAGTCATTAATGTTTTTTGTAACTCAATTTTCATTTCATTGAATTGTGATAGTTTCCATTATCTTATTTCTTATAATTTCAGTAAAATATTCACTTTTTATTTTATTATGTGGAATCATATAATTGTTTTCACTTTTACCATATAAACCTAATTTCATTTGAGTTATTCTTCGTGGAATATGATTCCCGTAAGGGATATTGATGAATCAAATATAATTTATTTGAGATATAGTGTTTCATCTTGAAAATTTATTTACTATTATATGGTCTCGCAAAATAATATTTTATTATATATCATTATATAAGACTATTGTAGGAAATAAAGATTTAATATAAATTAATTTCTTGTTACTGTTCCTAAAATGTGATTTTTAAAAAATGGTACTTTTAATTTAATAATAATCATTTTTTCCTTTCCCATTCACATTTTTTATATTTTTATTATTATTAGTTAAAGAAAAACTTTTTGTCATTTCAAGGAACCATTATTATAAATTAATTTTAAAATTAATGGTTTTAGAGGCTTTTATATCACCTTTTCAAAATATAATTTTGAAAGGGATATATAAATTTGTTTTTGATGAAAATGTTATAAATATTTTCTGAAATATACTTTAGGTTTTCATTTCAATTTACCATATCATTTTCAAAAATATTTACCGTAATGAGAATTTTTTATAATGAATTATCCTATAATATATATATGTTTTTATTTTAGTGATTGAATTTTTGATATCAACCAATTAGATTCTAGTGACACTATTCAAAGAATTGTTTTGTGGGAGTGTTTTTCATTTATGTCACCACCATTCTATGTTTAATTTATTTCACAAGTTTTATGTTGTTTTAAAAACATATAACATATTTATATTTATGAACTATGATTGTGAATACTATAGAATTGAATTTTCCTTACAATAATTTATATATATAGTGTGAATATCAAATTTTATATAATTAAGATTGGTTAATGTTCACGGAAAAATAATGTTACTCTATATACAATGGAAAATTATTGGAATTATGTATATTGATATTTCAATATAGATTATTATTTTTTTATGTTCAATCTATATTGTTTTACTCTCCAACTTCTTTTTATAGATGGATTGTTATAATTCTATACATTTTATTAACATGGGTAAAATTATTGAAATTCATGTTGATTATTTACTATAAATTTGGATTGAATATGTATTTGATATATTTATTTCTCATTATATAGATAGTCAAATTTTCATCAGAATAAGGTTCCAAAAGTGAATTTTATGGAATAACATGACGAATTTATTATTGAATAAATTATACGTAATCATGTGATGTATGTGTACCAAAATTATATATCCCCATAATGCATCTACATGTCTCAGGAGGTAAAATTGGATGTGTTTTGTTTAACACCACTTCCCATAACCTGATAATATATCTGCACAAGGCCTTGATACAAGGTTTTTAATGTTTACCATTATTTATTCTATTAGTATGAGATAATTATTACTAATATCCATGTTATATTTTGTTTTCACAGACATATCATCCTCCTAGTTTTATGTTCATTACATATTTATGTTGTTTACTTAATAAAACCATAATATTTATTCCATATTTATGACACTATTAATATATATTTATGCTTTCCTTTACCGAGGATTTTATTTCACCGATATTTTTGTTTTCATTTTCGTAGTAATGAATAAAACTAGAACATATTAAATTATATAAGGATAACATGTGTGAAATAATTTAAGGGAGATTCAAAACAATCATTATTGATTATGTAGTTTCATATATAATGAAAAAAATTTCTATTTGATACAATGAACACAGGCTTTTCTAAACCATTTTATCTAAATTTTATAATGATCTATACCATAAAATAACTTTCAGATGTAATATATATAATAATTTTTATTTATTTTTTAATTTAGAATGGTTATACCTAAAATTTATAGCTGGTATCAATGAATGTATGAAAACTATTTGTAAATGAGCCCCAGATCCAAGAGTGTGGTTTTGAGGGATCACAAAAAGTGTTATATGATGTCTTAGAGTATCTAAATATTTAATCATGGGAACTAAATACAATATTTATAATTATTAAAAATATCATCTTGATCATAGTTATTAAATAATAAATGGTGTCTTAGAATCTCTCCCTCTATCTAGATTTGACCACAGATACTAAATTCCATTTGGATTTTTAAACACTCTATTGGACTTGACTTGAGAACTAATGTTTAGATGATTTCCTCGACTCGCATTCTATATATCCATTCATCATAAATTCTTAATATAATTCAATACCCAATTATAGCTTGACCATGGTACTAAATGATAGATTCCATCCAAGAATTTCTACTAGTCTATTCGTGGGTGTTCAATATTAGATAGGATCTCATAGACTCTTAAAGTATTACTATTCAAAGTATAAATATACCACCAATAAAGATGATAAACTATGAAATGTAACATAGAAACCCGATTTCTAGGTACCCATGCTTTCATCAACTCCATTCACATACAAACTAGGGGAATATGAGAGAAACAAACATGGAAATCACATACAATTTCCCAGACCAGTGCAATAAACCAATTTATACCTATAAATATACTATGTTATATCAATAAAAACATTAATAAATCCTCATATTTCCCTATTACTACTACTACATTAAAAATATATCTACAACCATCACCTTTATCAATTACCTTTCCTAATAGTGCATAATCAATGTATCCATACTAGTCCATCTATTATACTGGGCTAGATAAATAAACTAGAATAGTAACATATAATGAAATCGCATAGTGGTTCATGGGGAATAACCCATACCTTATCCCATTTCAAAAAACCAAATTCAATCACCATTTGAGGATTGTAATATTCTACTTCTAATTTCTACCAAATCATGCCCAATGAATTAGAAAAAAATACCCTTATAACCAATCATCCAACCTAATCTAAGGTGGAATGATCACTTAGGAAATTTGAGATATATAATTAATTACCATGAAAATATATATAATACTAAAATTTACCTCTCTATTTTATCAAAACATATAGGGGAACCTATATTCTCACTTCACCAACTTAGTTTTATTTGGTACTCCTAAGATTACTGGTCACCCCCTCAACCTACTCTAAACACAATCCATCTACTTATATTAATCTATATAGGACAACATGGTCCAAAAAAATAAAACTAAATCATTACCCCCCACTTTAGGGAATATTTAATATGTAGATATTTTAAAAGGAAACACTTTGTTCAATATCATACAAGAAACGCCACATCGAGCTTAAAGAAATGACTAAATAATATTATTTATAGATTAAGATTATAACCTAGCCATTAAATATATGTGAATGAATATTATTAATGAAATTAAGAAATTTATAATGGTCATACTCATTTATAAAGTATTAAATAATTATTTATGATTAAAAAATATATTACGAGAAAATAATTTTATTCTTCAAAAAATACATTTTATTCCAATAATAGGGTTTATTGAATTTCATAAGTGAATATTATAAATATGTTTTTGGAACTTTTTTAAAATTAATTTTTAAAAAATATTTTTTAAAATTGAAATATCATGTTTTACTTTTTGTTAAATTTTTGGATTTTTTATAAAATATGGATTTTTTTAGTGAGTAGTAAAAAATAACGATTTCTGAATGAATGTAATTTATTTTCAATAAATAAAGAAATTAATAAGTATAATTTTGTTTTCAATATAATTTAAATAAAAAAGTATAATTTATTAATATTAAATCCACTCATATGAATTTTGATGAAAGTTTAATTTAAAAAATTCTTAAAGTATCTGATGTTTATCCTTTATAGATAATTAAAATTAATCCCTAATTATGAATTTTGAAAATGTAAAATATAGGATATATATCAGTAAATATTAAGTGAGTTTCATGTAAGGATTATTATTAGTCATATAACTAACAAATAATTATCATTTTCTTGATAAAATACATTTACTGAAACCATATTTTTTATCACATATATGTGTTTTAATGTGAATTTAATCTTTATAATAATGTGAATTAAATTTTATAAAAGGTATTCCATATTTGAATAAAAATGTCCAAATTATGAAGTAAGGTCATTTTAATTTTTAGGCGGAAAAAATTTTATGTGGGAAAAAAATATTTACCATAGAATTATTACCAACCAAATGTGATTGCCTTTAAATATAAAATAACATTATTTTAATCACTAAAAACCACCCCAACTCATGTTTAAATACCATTTCTCACCACCCCTTTCCCCAAAAAAGCCTTAAATATCATCAAATATATTAAAAACAATCTACTATCCACTCTCAACATGGTAAAGTTCTACTAGTCACACCATAATACCAATATAAAGGTCTTTAAGGGGTTCTTTATGGAGGTGATATTCAAGAGGTAAATTACTCAAACCACCGCTCTTAATCTCTTTTATTTATCAAACTTCTCTACACTTCCTTAATAAATCAGTGGATGAAAACTCAAGAATAATTTATATACTATAATTTAATATTCAAAATGGAATATATTATACACAACCATTTTTTATCTCCTTTTATTTAATGACGTGAAATCTTTGTCAAAATTATTTCATTTAAACATCTATGTGAATAATGAGTTTATTAGTTTTCCATAAACAACATAAAGGATGGTAATAAAAGTATTATTATGGTTAAATAATATTTTAATTTGAATATTATAATCTATTTAATTTTCTTATACTAATATATAGGAAAAAATATAAATAAAATGAAACTACTTCAGGATGTTTTAAAAAACCACCCAAAATAAAAAAACATTTATCATCAACATTTTTTTGGAATGAATCATTATCATGTAAGAATGAAAAATGATACAAGTGACCATTTAAACATATCTAAGATCATTAATACCATTTTATTTAACTTGTGGAGATTTATTTCCATTTGAAAGGATCATCCATAATTATATACAAGTGAACCGACCATGAATCAATGAAACGAATGCTCCTAAAGCAATAAAAATAATGAAATATTATTAATTAATGGATCATAAGATGTTATAAAATAATAATGTAAGGTATTATAAATATTAAAATTGTTAAATAATTCCTTAATAACATTATTTAAACCATTATAAAATGTATTAAACTATGAAAAACTAAATTGAATCTTGTGGTATGATTTTATCATCTCTTTTTTACTTCTGTGAGATATATGCCTTATTGGACACATAATTCATTTTTATGTTCATATACTTATCTTTTGGTATTCTATATCATGAATATCATTTTATTCATGACATTAAATGTTTCATTTTATAATTATTACTTTTATGGTGTATGTAATCTGACTGATTATAAAGTGTAATGGAATTCTTAACCCAATTTCCATTCATTGGGTGTATCATCTACTTCTTGATTATGCCATTCTATGATTATATATGAAATTTAATTTTATTATATTTAGTTTTATTTACAATTTTTTATTTGTATTTAATAAGAATAAAAATAATCAATTAATTTGATTTATTCTCACCTTAATGATATAATGTTTGTAAGGGAATTTATTTAAAAAAACATATTTTGATGTTCTTTTTTCAATAATATTCTTTTTATTACATATACATCAAGAAAAAAATTCTATATTTCTTATCACTTTATTATTTTTAATATTACCTTTCATGTTCGTATGGATATATTCAATCAAAATGTTTTCTATTGTACATGTGTAGTTTTAAAATATTAATGGTTTATTTTCTTCAAGGAGGGTGGTTAAGATTCAATCTTTCATGATTTATGTTTATGTTACAGTTATTTTGAATTTTCATTGATGATGGGTTATTATGTGAAAAACCAATTATGGTTGGTTACATGATAAAAAAAATGATGGGTGGTTACATGATAAACCAATGACAGGTGGTTCCTTGATAAACCACGGATGGGTGGTTACATTATAACCTCCAATAAAATGGGTACTCCGGAGTTGGATATTTTCCATATTGGATACTGCATTTTTAAGAGTGCTATGTAAAATTATTTCTCAAGTTACCAACATATATATTATATTTTTTATTATGAGTTTGTAGGAAATTTATTTGGCTTTCAAAAGGTAGGATATTGATCATTTTGAAAAGGTTATTTTTTTATTAGGGTAAAAAGGTCTGTTTTTAAGAATTTTTTTTTTAATATTTTTAACAGGACTAAGATCTGACTGTAATTAATTTTTCTGATTTAAAATTTGTGCTCATATAAATTTTTAAAAATTTCTCATTGGATTTAAGGGGGATATAGAAAAGGATGAGACCAAGGGGAAAACTATAATGATATTTTTCATGAATAGAAAATATGTTTTATTTTAAAGACCAGTTTTAATGTAAAAAATGTATACTATTTATATGTATCAACTTGTAATTTCATGATCATACCCAACGATTTCAAACTCATGACTATTTCAAGATGACCTTTAAAAGGCCAGGGGTTGGTGAACAACATTGAGTAGGAATATCCCACAAATCAAATGAATCTTCCTAAAATACCTATATACAAAATCCCATCTTCAAGACTCCATAATGCTGAAATGTAAAAAAGACTAAAACAATGAATTCATACATCTACGATCCCCAAATGGATTATGAGATTGAAGTACTAAAATGGGTAAAAGGTCCAAATACAATCTCAATAGAAAATTATGAAGAGTCTGACCCACTCTAAGGGGGATGAATAAAGTTAAATGCCAACTACCGAAAAACACATTGGTCTAGAAATATCTATTTATAATCCAACGGCTCCCTATACTCCTAGGAAACATTCAAAAGTTCCTTCATTGATATATTATGTGACACATTTTGGAAATTCTAATTCAAGGGTGAGTATAAAAACACCCATTAAGACACTCTAAAAACACTAAACACAAATCACGAAGTACAATCAGATAAATATAAGATATGAAAATCAATGTATAATAGAAACACCAAGATATACTCAGAAAACACACCACACCACTGTATGGTCATAAATAATTATCAGTCATATAATTTTACATGAAGAAATGATTGTTTTTGTAGAATCAACTCCAAGAAGCATTATTTTATTAGAGACACTCTATGAAGATGTCTAGATCATTGGTCCCCATCCATGAAACATCACTGGTCGACAAAGACGCTGATAATTAGATAGGGGGTCATACACACAACCATTGGGAGGAACCATGAAACTAAACAAGATCATCCCGGTATGTAGGGGATCATATTCCAATGATATCAAGACCTTAATGATATATCCTACTAGATGGAAAATCAATGCCCAACTCATATAGGTCATGCCAATTAAAAAAAACCCACATAGGGAAAAAAGATGATAGATGATCATACTCAAATCTCACTCACGGACATCCAACCTCTCTCCAAGACTCGACCTCTAGAGGTGGCCCTAATAATTTTATGTGGATTTAATACCACAATTTACCCTCAAGGAAATAGACCAAGGGAACATGATCAACCTAGAATAGTCCAACCTAAAGAGACAAATAACTATAAAAATTATTGATGGGGGTACACCGCATATACCCGAGGGTACAAGATGTGTCCAACCATCCCAATGACTTCCAATGTATAAGACCTTCAAACAACATGTAAGTCTCATTATACATGATGTTTAGAAGAAGTACATGTCATGTAGAGATAAATGATACCCTTACCATGTCACATGGTAGTTTCCATGTCTGGTGGATGTGTTTGGGTACCAACCCATGTACACTAGGTCATGTGTGTATTCAAGTACACAGTGTGTCACTAGACATGCACATTTTTAGGTGTTTGTGTATATTCTAATGTACATGAAGATCCAAATGGGAAGTGTCACATAAAATATGATAGGGGTCACTTGTTATGGGGTCCTTATCTTTATTCTGAAACCCTATCTTTCCCCACACAGTGTGTAATCCCAATTTATATGCCATGTTTCTTGGGGTTTTCTACATCTAGAAGTTTCCTCTACTTTCTTCATCATGCATTATTGATCTTTGATTTCCATCAGAAATCACTATATAGATCTTAGATCATTGTCTACAGAGTTCTTCTATCGCTTCCTCATATGGATCCAACCATTGAAATGGATCAGGAACATACCTTCATCATCCAAATTTCTATGCACTAACCTAAAATACAAAGAAACTTCTACCATGACTCATTTAACCTAGATCTAACCACAGTCATCATTTATTCTCAAAAAATTACCACCATAACATGTCATACCCATGATTTTAATATATTGTGCTGAAGAACTGTCATGAAATGACTGGGAACCAGGTATTGGTTGATACATTATCCAAAATAAATTACAATGATGATCGAACAATTAAATTGTAGAGAAAAATATAAGCCATAAAATGTGATGAATGAATTTATACCATTTTTCATTTTCCATGATTTGAGGTCATAAAAGGAGATTGAATAAGGGGAATAAATCACCATGATTTTTTTTTTAAATTCCATCAATTTAATTCCACCAATGATGCATGTGTCAATTCTGTTCGTGTAATTGATCAACATTCATATATGATTATGAAATGGGATGGAAATAAAAATGATAAACATATTAAATATAGTTTTTATCTATCATTGATGAAGAATGGTTATGTTTCCATCATTGGAGAGTTCCAAAAAAAATCTGTTGGCATAATAATCCAAGATCTGACCCTAATCCATCGCCATTTCTAAGAAATCTCTCTAATGGTTGTCTGAATTTATAGGGTTTGAGCGGGCATCCATGAGGAAAACATATAACTTTATATATATAAGTATAAATCATTCACCAAGTAAAAAATAATAAAAAAAATTAATTAATTATTTTATTTTATTTATTTACATCCACGATGACTTTTTTAGAAAATTATTGTATTGAAAAAGATTATGCAACGACTAAGGTAAAACCTACGGTATTAACTCAATAGTGCCATCAGATTTCTGATACGATCCCTTGTTTGTAATTTATTTTACTTTTTCTGGACAAATGTATGAATACTCTATTTAATATATTAAATATTTTTCAAAAATTAATTCTAGGAGAATTGGGAATTATAATTTCATGTCTTCATAGCACCTGGTATTGAAGATAATATATATAATATGAAAAGACAATTCATGGATAATTTGAGACATTACATTCTCCCCACCTTAGTGATTTTCATCCAAAAAATAGATAAACTACTCAAAAATAGGAGGTTGTTAGGATCATATCTAGGTTTTTCATTCCCAGGAGATCTCCAGAATATTCCCATGGTATCACCTGAAACACATAAGGGTAATCCATTACCCATAAAGGATCCTCTCCTACCAATCCTTGATCAACACTTGGTACTCTATAAAGGTATCTCTATCCTTGATGTCCATCTCTCTCTAGTTGATAATGTGCGACAGGTTGTGTGTGTACCACCTCAGCTGTGATACGTGAAAGACAGAATGTACCTGGTCCAACAGCAATGGTATAGATAAGTGGTATTTCTCCTACCCAACTCAACCCAGTATCTATAAGGGACCAATGAATCTTAATGATAAACTGCCAATGAGACCAAATCTTCTAAATATATAATGAGTTGGGACCCTTACAAACACATTCTCTCTATCTTCAATCTCCAAAGGTCTTCATGATCGGTCTATATAAAACATATGATGGCATTTTGCAGTCCTCAGCAACTCCTGGATGATATTTAACTCTTCTATAGTATCTTTCACCATCTTCAGTCCCATTAGTGTTGAATCGCCTAGATTAGTCCAAACAAGTGGTGACCTTTAGGGTCACCAATAAAAATACATTAATATTTCCATAAATATAGTGTATTAGTAGCTATTGTTATATGAAAACTCC
The DNA here is from genome assembly GCA_963277665.1 of Viscum album. Taxonomy (NCBI): domain Eukaryota; kingdom Viridiplantae; phylum Streptophyta; class Magnoliopsida; order Santalales; family Viscaceae; genus Viscum; species Viscum album. The sequence continues at coordinate 378,739,672 of OY728132.1, forward strand.
GCGAGGGTAGGTGATCCTCCCAAATACAAACAATGTCCTACATGAAAGCTCATATCTTTTCCTCCAGGACTTGAATGGTCTCTATATCTAGCCATCGGTCCTGGGGTGAAATTCCATGCTTAAGAGTAATTATGTCCCAAAGGTCTATTGATATCCAATCCATAACTAACATGTGAAGTTTGAATCATGAAGAAAGAAAATAATTTAGGTAATTCTATGGATTTTAACAATCTCTTGCACATTGAGGCTCCCTACACTCACTACTAAACTCTACACTAAAATTTCATAGAAATGGGATAAATTGGTGAGTCGATCTATGACACCGAGATGGAATCATGTTATTTAGGAATACATGGTAATCCATTCATTATGTCCTTATAAATCCCATACCACTTTCACTCTGGCACCACAAGGGTTTGAGATAATAAATTTGGAACCCAGTTCTCTTCCTTCACCTTTTGAAAAGTGAGGCATCAAGTGATAAACTACAAAACTCACTTCCTCATACCATTCCACCAAAAAAGGCATCAATGGTATTGGTATATCTTTTCCACTCCTAGATGTACCACCAAAGGGGATGTTTGAAACTCCTAAATCACCTCCCCCCTCAATTTCAATGGTTCCATCATCCATCCTCTAGTAAGGATAACATGCTTCCCACATTTACAATATCCATCAAGAGAATATCTAGTGGATATATAAGCATATAAGTTCTCACAATTGTTATCTCCACACTGATCATCCCTACCACGATGTAAAATAGGTGGGGAAAAACCATATACTAATGATATGAATCACCATCATTATCCACGAGGGACAACTACAATGAGACAAACTACTCTAACACCTCGATAAACAATTGAGAACATGATCTCATTATGGAATCTGCCACCGTGTTCCAATTTCTAAAATATAGAAAATCACATAGGCATAGTCCTTGAGGAACTCTATCCATATCCTTTGTTTGATGTCCTGATCCTTTTTTGAGAAGATACAGTTGATACTTTTGTGTTCAAGGTAAATAATAAATTTTTTCCCATCAGATATTATTTCCAAATATTTAGTGTGATGAAAATCAGTGTTAGCTTAAAATGGTGGATTTGGAAGTTATTGGTATGTGGTGTCAACTAGAATAAACCATAAGAAATAACCTCATTCATCTTCATCTAAACACAACCTAGTCATTTCCTTTATTCATCATAGAACACTTCATACATGACACCCTCCTCAAGCAATCTCAATATGGGAGTGCTCGTCAACCTCTACCTCATCTCCTGGAAGCACATCTGTCACCTTTCAATCCACATGAATGGATTCTCGTTTTTGGAAAATGATATCAAGGTGGCTCCAATTTGGATAAATTAGGTACAAACCTCTGATAGTACCCACCCATCAAAAGAAAACTACACACCTTATTGACTCTCATGGGTGGATCGCAAGCAACCACTCCCTTAGCCATTACAAAGTCCACTTTTACTCTTGGGTATAAGAAGACATGTCCCAGATAGAGGACCTATAAAATTCAAAATTAAACCTTCTAGATATTCTTATTAAGATAGTTCTCTCAGAGTGTTTCCAGGACCATCCTCAACTGTCTCTCATGGTACTCTTCAAAAGTTGAATACACTCAGATTTATTCAATGAATACCACCATGAACTAGTCTAATAAATGATGAAATAATTTTTTCATGAGTTTCATGAACACAAATAGATAATTTTTCATGTCGAATGGTATTACCATGTCATCATAGTGACCATAATTTCATCACAATTACAACTTTAGTATATCCCCATCCTTTACTCAAACCTGATGATAGCCTGATCTGAGGTCAATCTTTGAGAACCACCATGCTCCCCTCGACCAATAAAATTGGTTATTTATCTTTGATGTGGATAATAAATCTTCATATTCACCACATTCATGAATAATAAATCCACACATAACCTCAAGACTCATCCTATTTCATATAGAATAAAAATGGGGCTGCCTAGGGGGAAACAATGGGTCTCACAAAACCCTTCTATGAAAAATCTCACAACTACACCCTCATATCTTGAAGCTATGTGGGATACATCTAACATGATAGTATAGATATCGATGTCATATTGGGGTTAAAGTTAACGAAAAAGTCTTTATCTTGGTGGAGAGGTAGACCTTGTTTGTTCTCAGGAAATATGTCCTCTCACCATGCCACCACTCCATGAAACAAATATCCCAAATCATCTACTACTCAAAGGGTCATTCTAGTTACCTAGAGAGTAATCACCAACAATATCCTATTATTGTGTGTATCATCCTCTTATAATGTTTCATTTATACCCAAAAAGGAGAACCGCATTCATTCACTATAGACTCACCACATCCTTCACATAAAATCATCAATATGATTATGAATTGTGCTTATGAAGTATATAACTAAGATGGATTAATAAGGCCTTATTACTGCTAAAAAGATATTACATAAAAAACTCTAACATTGAGGAATCACGTCTCACTGTTGACACTAGTATGCAATTATTGAGTAGATTTATATCAGAGTATCCAACCTTATGGGTCTGGCCATCGACTCAACAAGAAAATTTTTAGCTCAAAAATGATAATTTGTAAGGAAGTAATGACTCACATATGTGTCTATAAAAACTACATTTAAAGTATAAATGGAAAATGTTGTACCTCCGATCAACCCTTCAGACTCATGGTCAAAAGTCTATATTACTTGAAGTTAGTCTGGTCCCTGTCCACCGACTCCCTATGCTAGGAACAGACCACATTGGGGTGGTGGTTGTTATAGGTCAACCCTATGACCACCTCTTATTACCTTGTTGGCCCCTATGACACATCCTATAAACCATGGACCACCCTACTACATCCTCTTTCTCTATCCCGGTGATCCCTCAAACATCTCAGGGTCTGTTGTATGATGGTTCAAAAAATATTGAGTCAGATTCCCCCAACCGCCCGAGGAGAAACACCGCCTCTCCCTTGGATAATTTGTGTCACGACCCCCTCCCACCAAAGATGCCCCTCCTAAGCTGGAAATGGTGAAAGGGAGATAATGACCCCCCGAGTCCTGCCTCCAGAATGCCCCGGAGTGGCGACTAGCACCAAGGGTATGAGTTTTCACAAATATTGGAGGTATTAACCTTTTTATTATTTAAGATCAGGAAATAGGATGAGTCAAACACCAAAAGAAAAAGGAAGAAGAAAATGAAAATAAACCCAAAACCAAACCCATATGCATGTTTTATACAATACTGAACAAAGGTACAAGTACAAGAAAAGTTCCAACATACGATACAAAAAAAAAAAGAAAAAACTACAACCAGCAAAACACCAACACCCAATTAGCAAGGCCCCGCACGGTCCCTGAAGTCCTCCTAAAAACCTGAAAGCAAACGTAGGGTGATCATTCAAGTATACTCAGTAGGAAAACTTATACCTCTCGTGCATAGGTGGGGAGCCATCCTAATGCCCCGTGAGAAAATAGAAGGAACCAAAACCTAGCATGGAATCTATCCACCCAACCTCACAAGTCAAACCCACCAAATATCGCAAGTAAATAGAGTATTATAGTAATATTATCAATGTATGGGTACCCCGCACCACCTTCCCACTAAATTGTTCTCAAGCCCTCACGCCTAACGCTCTGATGCTTCCCCCTCTTCGTGAGCTAGTGCCGTAACCTGGCCATACGAAGCTCATAGTATCCCGCCGATACTCAATCCTTAACCATTATAGTATCCTGTCGGCACTAAATCCTCGACCATAACAACATCCAATCCCGAAGACACATGGTAACCACACCACATCTCATCCCGAAGATACCTGGGAACCACATCACATCTCATCCTGAAGACACATGGGAACATATCACATCCTCATCCTGAAGGCTCTTGGGAAACATATGTCGTAACCTGCCCGAAGGATCTTGGGCTATGGAACCTGGAAGAGGGAGCACATGGAAGAACATTAACCAGAAATCCTCTAGATGTTTGAGAATCTTACCCTTCCGTCCCATGGGTGTTCGGAAAGTAGTGCTCAACATGGGTGGGGTGCATAGGGAAACATAAAAAGTACATATTTTCATAATTATTTCAACCACTTAGCCCATCCTAAGGCTTCTACACAAAAGATCTGAGCACATGCCTCGGCACTGCTACCTCAAAAGTATGCACACAACAAACAATCCCAAAACCCCATTTAATGTTTTCATGTTTCAATATCTTTAGTTATCTGTTTCTTAACTACCGGGCCACTATAAACAACCAAACTGGATCAAGCGTTTATAAAACATATCCCTTCCATCCACAAATCTAGTTGGGAAAACACAAGCAACCCAAACAAGTCCCTTATTATTAACCAACCAACCAAATTGATTATTATTCCCGTTCCATTACCATGCCCCACCATTCTGTTACACTTTCACCATTATTTATTATTCACAACCCATAGATTGTTCACATTCAAACCCATCCCTACAGCCCTACTATCAACCACCATAACCACAACAACCCACAAAGCACCCCTTCACATAATTAAACACCAACCAGCTCCCACAAATTAATTCTTTCATTTAGTTTAACTGGGGTGATCATACAAGGGTTCCATGCATTCATTTAAAAAACCAACTTTACATGTTTAACCAATTTTTACATTCTATGAAATTTCCATCCATAAGAAAATACAGAAGGAGAGGGAAACATTTATTTGCATAAGAAAAGGCGCCCAAAGGCCATGATTTTCAGCAGGTAGAAGCTCAATCAGTTCACCACATAATCAAAGGATACAGATTGATGGAAAATAAAACAACAATATCAATAAAATCTCTCTAAACCCATTCTTTAACCATTTATTATATTTATTTACTGGTATAACCGTATCTCATGAAAATAAGAGGATACCCACACCGCATGATGCACAAAAGAGGGTGACGAAGGTAAGATCCCTACATGAACAGGTTTTGATGTCCTTCTGTGAGAACAACCACCACGAGGATTTCGATCACTCATCCTGAAGACCACGTCCTCCCGTGGACGCTACGGCACAACTGCACTAACAACCAAGAGAGACTCCATTAAGGTTTAAGGTGTCAGTTGTCATAGCATGGTAAGGAGGAACAGAAAGAGGAGATCAAGGAAGGAATAATAACGGGGTAAAAAGTACCATTAAGACGTGGTTCATAGAATAGGATCGTTCCTGTCAAATATCAGAAATCTCCTTGGTAAAAAAACATTGAAGAGGAAGTCGAAGAAGTGGGAATGGAACAAGGTTCACGATATTTGCCTCGTCGACACGATCCCACAGTCATTGACAGATCGACGATCAGAGTCCAGATGATGAAGATACGAGGAAGGCTTCTAAGTCATCTGTGAGCATCGCTGTGCAGAGAAGAATAAGAGGGGTCCATAAATAACAAGTGACCCTCTCTTATATAGGAATCTAAAAGGTAAAACAGTATGCATCATGTATTAATGAATACAGGAATTGGTCGTACAACTATTACATTATTTGACTGGTCAACACACGACACGTCATGCAGTTTCCATGCGTTTAATGATAATAATAACATCAATAAATAATAGGTGTTTTATTGACCAGAGACATGATTCATAAAATGGTATTCATCATCAGTATTAAAATGATTGTCATAATTTTAGGGTTATGTTGCCGCTGACAGATCGTCAATATGATACCATATGAAGGAGATACATTGGATACAAGATCCTATAATAATAATAATTATATTATTATTATAGGGTGTTTCGTGGACCCGAGCCACGAATCATAATTTAATATAAAACATTAGACTTGAATTGACCGTATTAACGGTCAGATCACATCTCCACTGACGGCAAGTCATTTAGACGTCGCACGCCGAAGATATGGTGGGTCGAAGACTTAATAATAATATTAAATATATTAGTTCATGAGGGTTTTGCATACCCCATATGAAAACCCGAAAAATACAGCCAATACTGGACTCATAATTTCTTTCTCAAAGTTAGGGTCACACTATCGCTGACGGTTCGTAAAACCGAGCTCGCACGAAGGAGTTATAGTGAAAACAATGTTTTATAAACCAAATTAATAATAACAATATTATTTTATTATTATTATTAATTTTTTATTTATTTCATATCTCCAATATCATTACATGCATGAAACATTTCCTTTGATATTTATTTATCTATTTTAATTATTATCTTATAATACCTCCCTCTCTCCAATCACATTCCTCCCCAAATATTCACACCCTCTATTCTCCGTTTATTTATTTAATTTTTAATTCCTCTTATCTTCCTATTCTCTCTCCAATCTCCAATCTTCTACCCCAATATTCATCATGCACCCAACAAAGTGGCGCCTCCTCATTCTCCAGGTGGTTCATGCCTCCCTTGATTTTACACCATTAATTAAATTCTTTTTATCATTATTCTTTTCAATAATAATGATTAAATCTCCCTAACAAACATGTGAGATCTCATCCCATAAAAACCCTCATGCCGCACCCCCATTTTAAACCTTTATCATTATAATTATTTTTTAACACAAATAATATAAATAATAACATCTCTCATCTGTCCTCATATCTCAAATCTCATTGCATTGAATTCAAAATTTAAATCCCTTTAAATCATTATTTACGGATCTTTCAAAATTTAAGCCAACATTATTATTATAATTATTTAGTATAAAAATAATAAAAAATCCCCAATTAAAATTTATTAACTCGTCACCAATTATTATTATTAACAAATATTATTATTGACTTTTTCCGTGTTGACCATGTCTGACCACCATTGCGTCAATGCCGAGCAGCCTCCCATTACACACATAATTTATTATTTATTAAAATATAAATGAATTAAAAAGAGACCATTCACCTCCCCTTATTGAATTAAATACATTCAATTTTATTTCTTTTATTTCACAATGAATAAATTAAAACCATTTAATCTAATTAACACCAAATATTTTCATGGCACCATTATCAATTATTATTATAAAAATAATTGTTATTATAACACGCGTCGTGTTTGACCACATAAAATTTTTACAAACTAATGGATCGGAGAGGTCCGGGCCATTACACCAGATACCTCTCAAAACATTCTCGTCCTCAAGAATTAAAAAACAACCCATAAAGGGGGAATGGTCTGAAAGACCACCCTAAAAGATACCTCTCAGGGCTCTCATCATAACATAAATCCAACCACTATCCTAATTATATGAGTCAGTGAATTATTTAACCCCATGTGGAGATATTATCCACTTTAGGCGGCACTGACTCTCTTGCACGAGTTTAATCGAATCCAAATTAATGCGTCTCGGTTAAGGATTAGGTCATACTACCCCTATAATTTTGGATTTCTCATACACGCACTGCCCCCAACACCGCACAAAACAAGAAACATGCTGCCCCAACACATGGATTGGGAAATTCCTTCTCCCATGTCAAGATACTATCCACATTCGGTGGCACTAACTCGCCCACAGGGGTTTAATCGCATCCACATTAATGCGTCTTGATTAGGGATCAGGTCCCCCTCTCCCCAAATGTAAGGACTCTTCACACACATTTAAAGGAAATAGGGAAACAACATAGAATTATAGACACATGAAAAAAACGTCCAGGAAAAAATCATGGGCGAGAATGAGTTTCAAAAATGGAGTGTGATGCTCCTGAATTTAAACAAAACATAAACGAGAGAATTTAAGAAAAACCAAAAAAATATCCCTCGATATCTGGCCTTACTATGGTCACCGCTTCTATTGCGTGAAACTTTCCGGGACCTACTCTTCTGCCTCTCTGTTAACGCCCACCTCCTCGACCATGTCCCGATTGGGGTCCTTGAAGAACTCCATGCGGTTGTCCACTACCTTCTCTTGCTCCAGTTGGAGGGATTGGAGTCTGTTGCTGCTGGAAGGGTCGGGTTGGGAACTGCTGTTGGGGATGGGGCTGAACCTGGCCAGTCCCTCTATACTGAGTCTGAAAAAGGAAATGTCTGCCAAGATGAACATGAATCCCACATGCAAAGCACCTCGGTCCCTGGCCCATAGAAAATGGGTGGAAATCGTGAGATTGGAATGGGACCTGGAGAAGTCTGCTCTCTGCCGGTCGAAACTTGGAAGGTCATGTTGCTGGGGATCTACTACTGACCGCCTCCTTCTTGGATGAACTTGGGTGACTCTTCTCTTGCGGTGGACCTACTTGCGAGTGCATCCTCTGGATTATCTCCACCTTCTTATATACTTCCAGGTATGTTGGTAAGGTAAAAGGTGTCACCGTGCACTAAATATAGGGGTGAAGTTCTTCCTCTAAATGTCTAGCTCAGGAATCCTCATCCGCAAAGAGATTCAGCAAAAAACGATGTAGATCCTTGAACTTTCCCCCTAGTTCCCACACTGACATGCTTCCTTGTTGGAGAGACAACAACTCCTGCCTCTTCTTGGCCTTCCTCATCGAGGAAAGAAATTCCTCACTAACTCCTTCCCGAAGTTGGCCCATAGAACTTCTATCTCCTTCCCCTCCATAAGTTGAAGCATCCACCACAGATGCACAGCTCCACGTAGCTAGCTTACTACTAGAGGAACCCAGTACTATAATGGAGACCTGATCAGCCCAAAGGTGATCTCAAGTTCCTCCAACCAACTCTCTGATTCTGTATCCGAAGTGCTGCCTTCATACTTCTTCAAGCTCTATCGCTAGAAATCACGAAACGTGCACTGCCACAAGTCATCTTCCTCCTATCGGTCAATCCTCAGCTGCTCAGTCGTCTAAATCTGATGGGCCTCGACTGCCCGAGTCACCCGGGAACGATGTCCCGGTGCCATAGCTGTATGGTAAACAAAGAACGCATAAGCCCATGTTGCAAGGAAACTTTCTCAAGGTTTCATTTTATCATTTTATATCGATTTCTTTCCCAGAACACACAAATCAAGTAAAACACAAATCACGATGATGCATGTACCTTTTCTAGATTCTCTACCCTGCAATCAATGCAGTCTTACTTGGTCATCCAGAAAGCTCAAAGTCATTGCATCGGATCAAGGGGGGCCCTAAAATCCCATGTCCTAGCCTGTCTTCCCTAGCCTATGTCACACACCAAGATTAACCAACATTATTTCCCTACCATCCTATACAATCCTCACTGTTCCTAACTCCAGACTATATCCTATCACTCAACCATCTGCTTCTGATACCATTCTGTCACGACCCGCTCCCACCAAAGATGCCCCTCCTGAGCTGGCAATGGTGAAAGGGATATAATGACCCCCCGAGTCCCGCCTCTAGTAGGCCCCGGTGTGGCGACTAGCACCAAGGGTATGATTTTTCCCAAATATGGGAGGCATTACCCTTTTTTATTTAAGATCAGGAAATAGGATGAGTCAAACACGAAAAGAAAAAGGAACAAGTAAATGAAAATAAACCCATAACCAAACCCATATGCAGGTTTTATACAATACTGAACCAAGGTACAAGTACACGAAAAGATCCAAAGTACGATACAAAAAAGAAAGAAAAAACTACAACCAGAAAAACTCCAACGCCCAACTAGCAAAGCCCCGCACGGTCCCTGATGTCCTTTTGAAAACCTGAAAGTAAACATAGGGTGATCGTACAAGTATACTCAGTAGGAAAACCTAAAGCTCTCATGCATAGGGGGGGAGACATTCTAATGCCCCGTGAGAAAACAGAAGGAACCAAAACCTAGCAAGGAATCTATCAACCCAACCTCACAAGTCACACTCCCCAAATATCGCAAGTCAATAGAGTAGTATAGTAATATTATTGATGTATGGGTACCCCGCACCACCTTCCCACTGAATACTACTCAAGATCTCATGCCTAACGCTCAAATGATTCCCCCTCTTCCTGAGCTAGTGTTGCAACCTGGCCATACGAAGCTCATAGTATCCCGCCGACACTCAATCCTCAGCCATTATAGTATCCCGCCGACACTCAATCCTCGTCCATAACCACATCTCATCCCGAATACACCTGGGAACCACATCACATCTCATCCCGAAGACACCTGGGAACCACATCACATCTCATCCTGAAGACACCTGGGAACATATCACATCCTCATCCCAAAGACTCATGGGAAACATCTGTCGTAACCTACCCGAAGGATCTTGGGCTATAGAACCAGGAAGAGGGACCACTGGGAAGAATAGTAACCATACATCCTTTAGATGTTTGAGAATCTCACCCTCCTGTCCCATGGGTCTTCGACACGTAGGGCTCAATATGTGTTGGGTGCATAAAGAAACATAAAAAGTACTGATTTATATAATTATTTTAACCACTCATCCCATCCTATGGTTTCTACACAAAAGATCCGAGCACATGCTTCGACACTGCTACCTCAAAAGTATGCACACAATAAACAATCCCAAAACCCCATTTAATGTTTTCATGTTTCAATAGCTTTAGTTATCCATTTCATAACTACCGGGAAACTATCAACAACCAAACTCGATCAAGCGTTCATAAACCATATCCCTACCATCCAAAAATCAAGTTGGGAAAACACAAGAAACACAAACATGTCTCTTATTATTAACCAACCATCCCCATTGATTATTATTCCCATTCCATTACCATGCCCCACCATTCATTAACTCTTACACTTTTATTTATTATTCACAATCCATAGTTCTTTCACATTCAAACCCATCCCTACAACCCTGCTGTCAACAACCATAGCCACAACAACCCACGAAACACCCCTTTTCATAATTAAACACCAACCAGCACCCAAAAATTAATTATTTCATTTAGTTTAACTAGGGTGATCATAAAAGGGTTTCAGGCATTCACTTAATTAGCCAACTTTACAAGATTAACCAATTTACACATTCTATGAAATTTCCATCCATAAGAAAATCTAAGAGAGGAAAACATTTAATTGCGTAAGCAAAGGCCCCCAACGACCATGATTTTCAGTAGGCAGAAGCTCATTAAATTCACAACATAATCAAAGGATAAGCATTGATGGAAAATAGAACAAAAATATCAATAAAATCTCCCCAAACCCGTTCTTTAACCAGTTATCATATTTATTTACTGGTTCAACCGTATCTCATGAAAACAAGAGGATACCCACCCCACATAATAAAAAAAAGAGAGAGACGACGGTAAGATCCCTACCTGAACACGTTCTGATGTCCTTCTGTGAGAACAACCACCATGAGGATTTTGATCACTCCTACCAACAACCACATCCTCCCGGGGACGTTGCAGCACAACCGTACTAACAACCAAGAGAGACTCTATTAAGGTTTAAGGTGTCAGTTATCATAAAATGGCAAGGAGGAACAGAAATAGGAGATCGATTAAGGAATATGAATGGGGTAGAACGTACCTATAAGATGACGTTCGTCGAAGAGCTTCGTTCCCGTCAAATATAAAAAATCTCCTCGGTAGGAAACTGTGAAGAGGAAGTCGAAGAAGAGGGAAAGGAACGAGGTTTACGATGTTCGCCTCATCGACACGATCCCGCGATCACCGAATGATCGTCGATCTAAGTCCGGATGAAGAAGATAAGAGTAAGGCTTCTGGGTCATCCGAGAGCATCGTCGTGCGGAGAAGAAGAAGAGGGGTCAATAAATAACAAGTGACCCTTTGTTATATAAGAAACGAAAAGGTAAAATGGTACGCAATGTGTATTAATGAATACACGACGTGACCGTACAACTATTACGTAGTTTGACTGGTCAACACATGACATGTCATGCAGTTTCCATGCATTTAATGATAATAATAACATCAATTAACAATAGGTGTTTTATTGACCCGAGACATGAGTTATAAAACGGTATTCATCATTGGTCTTAAAATGACCATCATAATTTTAGGGTTATGCTACCACTGACGGATCATCAATCTGATTCCATATGAGGGATATACGTTGGATACAAGATCCTGTAATAATAATCATATTATTATTAATGGGTGTTTTGTGGACCTGAGCCACAAATCATAATTTCATATCCAACATTATACATGAATCGACTATATTAACGACAGGATCACATCGCCACTGATGATTTCTGAAAACCCGAAAAAGACATCCAATATTGGACTCATAATTTCCGTCTCTAAGTCAGGGTCACACTGCCGCTGACGGTTCGTAAAACCGAGCTCGCACAAGGAGTAATAGTGAAAATAGTGTTTTATCAACCAAATAAATAATAACAATATTATATTATTATTATTATTAATTGTTTATTTATTTCATATCTCCAATCTCATTCCACGCATGAAACATGGCCTTTGATATTTATTTATGTATTTTCATTATTATCATATAATACCTCCCTCTCTCCAATCGCATTCCTCCCCAAATATTCATGCCCTCTATTCTCCAATTATTTATTTAATTTTTAATTCCTCTTATCTTCCTATTCTCTCTCCAATCTCAAATCTTCTACCCCAACATTCATCACACACCCAACAAAGTGGCGCCTCTTCATTCTCCAGGTGGGTCACGGCTCCCTTGATGTTCCACCATTAATTCCATTCATTTTATCATTATTATTTTCAATAATAATGATTAAGTCTCCCTAAAAAAAATTCATGATCTCCTCCCATGAAAACCCACATGCCACACCCCCATTTTAAACCTTTATCATTATTATTATTTTTTAAAACAATTATCATAAATAATAACATCTCTCATCTATCCTCATATCTCAAATATCATTGCATTGAATTCAAAATTAAAATATCATTATATCTTTATTAATAGATCTTTCAAAACATAATCCAACATTATTATTATAACTATTTAGTATGATAATAATTATAATAAATCCCCAATTAAAATTTATTAACTCGTCACCAATTATTATTATTAATTATTATTATTATTGACATTCGCCGCATTAAACTTGTCCTACCACCATTGCGTCAACGCCGAGAAGCCTCCCATTACACACATAATTTATTATTTATTAAAATTTAAATAAATCAAAATGAAACCATGAACCTCCCCTCATTGAATTAAATGCATTCAATTTTATATCTTTTATTTCACAATGATTAAATTAAAACCATTTAATCTAATTAACACCAAATATTTTCACGCCACCATTATAAATTATTATTATCAACAAAATTATTATTATAACACATGTCATGTTTGACCACATCAAATTTGTACAAACTAATGGACCAGAGTGGTCCGGGCCATTACAATTTGAAGCCACCATGACATCCCTTAACCACGCACCCTATGTACTTGGATCACCTCCTAAAGAATCTAACATGCTTGGATCCCTGTGACTACCATTAGTTGCCTGATGCTGAGGTCTTAGCTACTGGGTTCCCAATACTAGATCCCTCTATCAGTTCCTTCCCTACCAGGATTCTATAAATTACCAAGGATCACTCAATAACCCCAACATAGGTGTGAATGAAAAGGTATACCACTAAATCTATGATGTCCATAAATAGTCCTTGCCCAATGGTTCTAGCTATGAAGAATTTAGCTTACACTATATTCAATGAGTAATAAAAGTGATCAGTAAACCTCACTATGTAATCTTCCATGGTCAAGCTTCCCTACTACAAATATAGAAGCACTTTTAAGGATAAAAATCACAAAAATGGAAGTATAGGAACTCCTCCCTAAAAAGACACTCAAATCAAGACCAACAGAGACTTGTCATATTGTTTGACTGATTTACTAAGCTCCATCGTTTCCCAACATAGTAAAAAATAAGGCTTATTGTGAGGATTTCCATATGATCTATAGGTGTCATCACATTTCATAAAATGAAAGTGACCGCCTCTAGCTAGTTATCAGCAACCTTGGGGTCTGGTTCACCCTAAAACCTAGGATTTCACTACCTAGGAAGATCATTTAATACACTTAACCTATGTGTATCCTCAGCTGTTTCATCAAGCACTATTTTATACTTAACATGTGGTGGTATAGAAGGTAAACCACATAATGGTTCTATCTCCGGTAAATGACTCTATATTGATGTATCATCACTAGGTAGATAATACTTGCGATCACATAGTGGAATAGTAGAAGGATGTCTATGTGGATTCATCCTGAAATAAAACAAGATGTACCATGAACAAAGTTTATATTTTGGGATATGACTCCAGAAAGACCTAGATAACACAACCATTCCAATATGGTGGTATTTATTCTTTCTAAATAAACATAAAAAGCCACAAAAGAATAAATACTTGAATATGGGTATTATTTCCCCCATTAAATAAATAGAAGAAGAGGATGGATGACACCCTCATATCACATGAGTCTATGGGGGACGTGGGATCATGTGACCACTTCCAAGTCACGTGAAGACTCCATGCATAAAACTTAAACCTGTAGTGAATCCCACAAATCTCCCTTTGGAAAACAATCCTTCTCTTTCGAAGGCCCTCTAGATAATTGATGACCACATGATGATATCAAAAGGAGGCTCCATTGGTTGTCATTTGAAGGCTCCTGACAAACCACCCAAAATCAGTTGAAATTAAAGAATGCATATATTCCAATAATGGAAAACCCTATTGGTCGCGATGGTCATGTACCAAATAGTCAATTGGAAGAATAAAATCCCTTAGTGATATCTATAAAAACACGCATGCCCCCTGGACCATTATGAATAAAATTAAGGAGATAAAGAGAAGGCGAGGAGAGGTGTTCTTGGTCACAGAATGATATGCGATGCACCCCTAGAAACCGGTAAGACACTCTCTGTCCTCGAGACAAGTACTCCCTGACTCGTGAAAGCATCTTGGCTTGTTAGACTTACCACAAAAAAGTCCACAAGAACAACTAGAAATATTCGCAAAACTCTAAGGAAAAATGGATATATTTCTCCACAAAATGAATTTGCACCCCCATGAGATCCTTATTGGTTAAACAAAACATCCAAAAAAAGAAGAAATACAATTAGAAAAACTCATGTAATCCCATATAACTCAAAACATCTTTCACAGAAAACAAAGGAGATAAAAAGTTAGGAGGTGGGAGGTACTCACCATTGTCAAAGGACATGCAACACACCCACAGAACTCTCTAGAGAGCACCCAAGACAAGTCACCCAAGATCTCATGAGTGTCTTTCAATAGGCACTTGGAACATGTGAAGGCCCTTGGACATGTCAGTGTGATCGCATGGAAGTTATTCGACAAGTTCATATGATCCAACAAGTCTTCATTAATCTGCAATAATCCTATAATGGATAATATTCATGATCACTGAAAATCATGTGACGCACTCGGAAAAACCCGCGACAAACACTCATAGAGCCCCATGAATCCATTCTAATTCGTCGACTCCAGCCTAGAATTTCACCAAATATGACATATAAACAATTGATTATTTGGGGTGGCGAGGCTTATAAATCCCCCATCCCTATATAGAAAATTTACCAGCTAATTTGTGAAGGGATCTCTCAGGTGAAAAATTCTCAATAATCAAAGTGGATTTCTTAGAGAAACTTATCACGCAACTGGACAACCTTCCATCAGGTAATACACCGGTAGGTAGTCGGGGTAGTAATGCACTAGAAAATAGGAAAATTTAATGATAATTGATGGGTAATGTGAAGGATTTCTATTAGGATATGAAATAAACAAACCAAAATCCAAACAAATCATGCAAGACTTAGAGACACTGATACTAAAGAAATCTAAAGAATTAAAGGCCTAAGGGAAAAATCCCCCACAGACACATGATCCCCCACAGACACCACATTGATCTCACAAAAACCTATGATCCTATCATCTGAGACTCGAAATATCCTTTAGACACATCAAATATCTTATATAAGGACATCTTATCATGTCATCCAAGTGTTGAAAAATCATTTGGGCAAAACAACCATGCTCTCATGACACCCTTAGGGCATTTCAACTGGGACTCATGATTCCCTCCATACATGGCAGTCTTGTCTCACGATGTCTCCCATATGTGTCATCCCACTAGATCTTATGAAACCCTACATATGTTCCAATATAGGTCAAGTGATAGCTCCCAAGACATGCCATCCGGGCTGTGGGACACCCTTCAAAGGATAAGGTTATATCAAAGGGAATCTCCTGGCTTGATAACATCATTTGTCCTCAGTGTATAAGCCATGATCAATAGGGTAGAATTAGTGTGTAAGATCCTACATAAATGAATGCATGCCGACCAAATTCCTTACATATTTAAGATACATAGGCTACCTATCCTTGAGGTCAGAGTTCTATATTTTTTATCTGGGGTGATCTCATAATCCTAAACCCCTTATCAAAAGTAATGACATTGATCATTCTCTAAGCCTTTTTTTCTCACAAAGAGTATAAATCACATGGGCTTAGAGAATTGTGCTGGTCATGTTATCTACACTATAAATCATAAGACTAAAAGGTATTATATCTTGATATAAGACTTAGAATTCCTAAAAATATGAGGATGACCATAATATATCTAAATATGGGCATCCGCCTTAGCCTATCAATAGGTTACAGGCAAAATGAACTGTGATAACTTTTATTACCATCATACTCGGAATATGTAGGCTGAAATTATATATTTAGAGATCAAATAAAAATCCAATTCAATGTAATCCATATATCAATGAGGTTTCAACCATCAGAACCTGATCATTCCCATGGGTTGATTACTCTTTCTCATCCTTCAACAGATTAAGATATAAATAGAACAACAACGACTCTGATTCATTCTATACTTAGGATACATTGTATTTCTTATCAATACATGATCTTCATACCAAACACCCTAAGGAATGACCAAGTGCACATGTCCCATACATATATTCCATGTGGATGATCATCTATTCCCATTATTTGAAACACGGAGAAGAGCTCACATTGGACTAGGGAAATGTGAATAATCAACTCATTAGGAATCATGAATTAATTCCACTCATATAAGGGAATATAACTTAGGCCAGTCCCAAGAGAATCTACAATCTATGTGTGTTTTTATTCCTACAATATCCAAGATACATAGGACACATCATAATGTCTCAATGACCTCCTTCGAATATTAACTGCCTCCTCAAATGACAACACATTTCAAACCACTTTGTTATACAGTTACAACACATAAAGTAGCTATTCTTCATTAGGGAAATGGAAGATGAACCACAAATACATATATATGTATCAATTAATGAGACTTTTTTTCTTCGTTTAATGAGAGGATTTACTGCTAAATTTTTTTAGGGTAACCTATCAATTATCAAGATTAAGAGGAGATCCATAAACTTATATTACAACTATAAGAAACTCCCATAGTAGGAAATACATCCATTGAAAATGGTGTGATGAGCCTGACCTCCTATACTCTCAACCAATACATTTCACCAAGATTCATTGGGCCTGAAAACCCACATAACCTCTTACCATTTGAAAGCATTTCAGTATACAACTAAAGATGGGGGAACCATTGGGAGTTTCATGGAAGAGTGAAAATCATAGTCTGATTAAAACAACCATTTCACACAACAAAAACCCAATGAAACAAAAATGTTGAACCTGATGTGAATCTATCCAATGAAAAAAATTATTGGCTTAAAATACATTAGGACACATTGTTTTCAAACCCCTATACAAAAAAATAAATTAGACCAGCATAATCTAAAAAATGGTCTTTTATAACCATGGTTCTCATAAGTCCATCCTCATTTTGATAAATCCAAATGAGTGGAATGGATGAATCTAGAATTAAAGAAGAAATTATTTAACCCTATATATTTGATTGATCATATTATTCCTATTATACTACACTAATCAGCAACCTTGTTATTTTGTGTCTACAAATTTGTAGATAATACTTCAGTATCCCAATTCTAGATGATGTAGTCATCATATAGAACTCGTTTTAGAAACACTCCTACAAATGCATCTTCAACAGATCACAAAACAACTTCACTTGCATGATAAATCCAATGATAGGTGTAGAATATGATGATTTGGAAGAACCAATGATATGGTACCCTCCCAAACATGGTGGATTAACATGATGTTCTACAGAAATTATGACCATCCATTCCACATCACTTGGGGAAGGCTGATGCTAAACCTGTGGCTCCCATCCGTATGACCAATAGCTTTGGGAGCTTATCCAAAAAGAGTGATAATCACCACCTTCAATATCTAATGAAGATGTACTGGGAGGCCATTTATGACTCCTTTATGGTCTAAGAGCTACCCAGGAGGTCTCTCGCAAATCATCTTCACCGACATTACCCCCTCTGGTACCTCTATGTTTACTACAGAGGGTACCATAGGAAGCACAAACTCCTCTAATGCTCATGCATTGGCAGCAAGGAAGATTCATGAATGGAGAAATGTGTCAGATATATAGGGGAGGGTTCTTATCCCCACCCCTTCCAATGATGATAGCCATCATACTCAGTTAAGGAATAGCCTCCAAGCTTATTTCTTTTCTCACTCTGAACAAGATTGTGGGCATATTCCCACTACAAGAATGGGGGAGGCTCGTATTCCTACCCCAATATACAAAGGCCACCAGTATACTCTGGTGGCACAAGGAGGACAGAAGTGAGCATATATCCCCTCTTGAATATGGTACAACTATGAGTTCATCATGGAAATAGAAGATTTGCAGGCTCATATCATTACACACACATTTCTAAAATGCCAATAAATTTTAAAAATAGCTGAGAAACTACACCAACATATTTTATCACTATTTTAGATTAACGAACATAGACATACTTCTATACCTATAGCCCTGACAACACAACACTCAGATAATCTTGAACAAGTGGAAGTACCAAAGTAAGAAATAACTCTTGCTTCCACCCAAGAAGATTATTGGGATATTATGATGAATGGAGTGGAATTAGATGAGGCTCATATCCCAAATCCAACCAGGGCTCACTAGGTGAGAGAAAAACATGATTTTGGATAGTGGAACATGACTATCAAAAAAGCCCAGCGACATAGTCCAAATTCCCAGGATCATGCATATATCCCTATTCTGGATGAGGCTGAGCAAGTGGGAATTAGACAAGCCTTAGGGAAGTCACATATTCATGTCAAAGGATATATTTGACATATTTCAGTAGATTATAGAAGTAATGTGAATATTCCTACTTCTACTGATGAACGACTACATCGACAACATTACACAGAAACAAAGGGGATGGATCATATTTCTTCTCCTATTCTAGAGATCTATAATTATATTTTCATAGGGAATTAATATTTGGGCCATGCCCTTATTCATGATCCAACCTGGCCCAAATTGGTGAGAGTAACAGACAGCTCGGGATAGACCCATAGTCATGGCAGGAAATACCAGCAATATATTCCAAAGGCTTAGGATTAGGCTCATATTACCATCATGACTAAGGCCCACCAAGTTAGAGTGGATCACACCTTGGGACAATCTCAAATTCCTATTATTAATGAGACAACTGATCAACATATTCTAGCATATTTTCAGTTGTAGGATCATACCCCTTTGGCATTAAGAGATTATATAAAAGTTCTGATAACCATCATATAGCAGGTGAATACCCCTAAAAAACTACAAAAGGTAGGACATCATATTCTTCCCATGACACTGAACATGACCCATACTGCTAATATTCTCAAATACAATGACCTTATGGTTTTTGGAGACATATTATCAATACCACAAGGGTCTGTTGAGTCCTCTATCAACGCATAAGTATATGACATTCGTTACCATAGTAGTCCTTCTCATTGTAGTGAGGAGATAGATCACATGGAATATACTCTGAAATCCACCATGGTCAAACTCCCCATTATGATATCTCCCATGTATAAGGAAATACCCCTTTACCCAAATACCTTCATACAAAGAGGTTTTCCAAAATCTGATACCGTCATATAGAGAGGTTCTCGAATCATCAGGGTGAACTATATATAGTTCCCCCATAAAGTTCTAGTATCACCAAAATCCATTTAGTAGAACACCATCAGAACCATCCTCTATTTTCTAACTGGATAGAGGCATATAAGTATAATGAGGAGGAGCCTAACATTGATATATGGTGACAGTTATTTATAAACAACCTTTCCTTCATGTTATGGACCCATGATAATAATTACTATTAGATAACAGATGAGCTAGAGATGGAGTGAATTCCATATCTATACCAGAATATATGGACAACTCATTATCTACTAAAGGCTTGAGATCTGCCATAACATAGATACGAGTATCACCTTTAGATGATCGATATAATTTTTTGTCAGCTAAGAATTGCTACAATATCTATGGCTTGGGATCTGAAACTAAAAAATCATAGAAAAAATCAACAACATGCTTATCGTCACTACACCACAGCTCTTTGATAGATGATCTCTGAAGCCAAATTAGGCCTTCATATGTGAAGATTTGGATAACATGAAGTGTTACAAGTTTCCACTCCCCTGGAATTAAATAACCTCTCAAGTGTAGAATCCTCCAATGTTATAGACTCTTGAAAGATCATGGGACTAGGAGATTCTCAAGCTAGTTTTTCAGTAAAACATAATTCCATTGCTCCAATGGTGCCCATACATTATGGATGGAGAGGGAGTATATCCAACATGACTACAAACTGTGCCCCTCAACAAAATTATAAGATGTTTTGAACATGAAGACTGAATTTTCAATCACCCAAACAACTTCCCCTGAGAAATTATTCTCATTATGGTTCCCCATCATAACCAACTTATACGTGAAGACAACTGTGACACATAAAGAGGGTCATAAAGGCTTCTGCAGTATCATCCACCAAGGAGAAGACCCAGTCAACCAGATTAGGGGAATATATACCACCACCTCCACCTATCATATTTTCAATTCCTAAGAGTACTTTGACACATCTACAATAGATAAAAGTAAACCCCAGCCCACTGGGATTTTAAAATTATATCTCAATCGCCATCCATAGATTCATCATCCATTGAGAGGACCACAGAGACAACATTAGTGATCCCAATACAACCCCACCCCACTGGGATGGAGGAATTTGACCTACATAACCATCCCCTGAGTCACCAATCCCCCCAACAAGAGCCATTGGATCATAAAGAATTAGACCGATATGTGTTAACTATGACCCTTGATTACCCCCACCCCACAGGGCTGGCGAAATTTTCATCATCATCACAACCACATAAAGAATCATTCTTCTCCAAGTTATGAGGAATCAATCAATGATCAGCTTTCCACCCTCCCCTCTCACTGCAAGAAAAACCCATGTTGGTTAGATCTCATTCGACAACCCTGACTAGAAAACCCCGTGGAGACAATTCATAGGCCAAAACGGGAGGAACCTATGGGGAGGTTAGTTAATCATGAAGGGGTTAAAATCAAAAATGGTCCAATATGGACAAGGGTTCAAATAAAAACTGTAAATAGGTTAATTTATAATCAACCTACTACATCGAGATCCATTACATAAATTTTTTTTTTGAATATGCCTCTGTGAGTGTCATCAATATCGACATGGTAGATCTTGACCATGAAATAGATATGGAGAGTCATGACATGGAAGGAATACTGCCAATGAGAATGGTATAGACACATCTAGATCAACTCCTAGGAGAATAAAAGATCCTTTTCCAAAGGACAAATTGTCGCACTATGAGAGTAAAATAAAATCTATTCAGAAACATAACGAGGATCTACTTATGGGTAATATCACCATAGTGTGTCA
The DNA here is from genome assembly GCA_963277665.1 of Viscum album. NCBI lineage: Eukaryota > Viridiplantae > Streptophyta > Magnoliopsida > Santalales > Viscaceae > Viscum > Viscum album. The sequence continues at coordinate 378,761,366 of OY728132.1, forward strand.
TCTATATCCAAAGGAAAATATTATCCATCCCATGGATGATCTAATAGAAAGGGAAGTATCTGAATATCAGATTGGTTCTGGGTCTTAGAAGCCATCCCACATAGATGAGGAAGTCAAAAATGATCGTGACTTCCCTCTATTTCATCAATAGCATCTCCCTTCATGGATAACCATCCTGCCTCACAAAATTTAAAGTCATCAAGAGATAAAATTGATTCCACTTCATCAACCACCACTAAATACCCATGGATGGGAGAAAACTCAATAATTAGTTTCCCCAAAGATCCTTAACTTCATTGAGTCCCTAGATACGTGAATGGAAGCAATGGAAGTGAAAAAAGTGCCAGTGTAGCCTGAAAGGAAGCCGTATCCGGAAATGGATGATGATACACCACCTTCACCCAAATTTTGAAATCCAAACCTCCCCACCTTTGATGGTATAGGTGACCCCGAACAACATCTCAAAAACTTTGTGTCTTGATTCTAGCCAATGACGGGACCTCGAGGTCAAGAAGAGGCAACAAAGCTAAGTTGTTTCGTACAAACCCTGATAGGACCATCCTAAATTATGTATAACAGTCTTCCAGTAGGATCTGTGTCAGGATGGGAAGACCTCCATCATCAATAAATTAACCAAATAATTTCTACATTGATGAATATAATGATCCTCAACCTAACAACTACAAACAACATGAGAATGACTGGGTGTATAATTTTATAGAAAGGTGGAAGGGGTTGAACTACTCACTTAACAACCCTTTCTCACAAGATAAACTACTGGATCTGTCTTCTGAAAATATTAGGGAATATTTGTAGATGCCCCTAATTCTAATGAAATATTCGGGTGGATTCTGCGAATTTTTTGAAAAACCCCAACATTTAAAGGATGCTATTTAGACGACTAGATCCAAAGCTCTACTCATTCCCAAAAAATAGGAATAAAGGACAATTAGAATGAAATATACAGCTTTCACCCTCAAACTAGTAACAACACCTATCCAAATTCCGACGAAGGACCTAAACCACCCAACACCTCATATCAAGTGGAAATAGCCATAGAAATTCCCACGGCCAAAAAATAATGAAATTAGGGTCATATTGGAGGTGGAGAATGTATAAATAAGGTTTAGTCTATTCGGAATGAACATGTCCCCAGTTATTTCATAGAAGTCATGAAAAATTGATTGATCACACTTCTAAAACCCTGAAAACCTGATGAGTTCAACCTCATCTAACAACTTTATTACTACCCTTTCCATAGAAGTATGAGTAAAAATATCCAGAAATGTTTTTTCTTAAAATGAATTCTTCAAGTCATGATTGATTCCGGACAAGTGGTTCTAAGTAATTCCCCAAGGAATGTGCCTTGCATTACCATGGTCCAACCGAAAGAAGAGGGTGATTTGAAGAAGGTACCTTCCAAAAATGCGTGAAAATTAAACAAATGGATGGTTTGAAAGATAGTTGATCATTCCCAAACCCCTTGGAGAGAAAAATTTCACAATCCATAAGTAACTCCACCACATAAGAAAGATGTGTCACATGTACCTAACAAAGGTGGGAATGACCACCATAGGATAGATGAAACTAAATTGGAAGAATCATTTTATCCTCCCATGTAGTCGTTAACTCTCACTGATTTATTCACTGTGACATGTACAATAAGGGAACCACCACCACCAAATGGAATCCTCATTAGATGAAATACTCATATTTGGTCCTTTCAATATAATAAAATTTTTAGACTCCTTATTCGATGAGGATTTTTACCTAGAGCATTACATTCCAGTGCATAACTTGGGAATGGGCAGCCGCATACAGTGTGGTTGAGGATGAAGAGGATACTACAGATGGAGAAATACTCAATATTTCAGTCACACCTCTATGGAACATACATATATAGCTGAGACTCAAGGGAAAGCACTCTAGTGATCCCAATGTGGTCAGGGAGGTGTCTTTGAACCCTCCAAACAATGGATAAGGCCAGGATGACACGTTCCACTTGTAGAAGATGCTCCCATGATCTTTTCATAAGAATTGGGTTCATCTTCTTTGATCACATCAGATCCTCATCTATAATACCAAGAGCATCCCCATATTAAGAGGTGAAGACCTTTGGCACAAAAGTACAAAATTCTAAAAGACTTGGTAGTGGTACATATGGGGCACTAAGTCATTTATGTACTCCATCCTTCAAAAGAACTCAGGGGTGTCACTTTTTAAATTCCTTTAGATCTTACAAGATTTTGATTTATAAGTTTCTATAGAAGATACATATCGGGTGGAGACCATAATATCACAATGTAATGTAGCAACATCTTCCAGTGATCAAGATGATAAAGAGGCACTGTAGGGGCACATCAAGCCCCTGTATGTCTCAAGAAGACTCAACAATGTCAATTTTTAGAGTAATCTATTTGATAATGGTTATGGGATCAATCTTATCCTAGTCCAAACCCTATGATGTTTGTGATATGGAGAAGGGGATATGTATCTACCAATATAACTATCCAAGGGTATGATAAATTTAAAAAAATTCCTCTCATGAAAATAAATCCCATATCCCAGTTTTAGGATCTTACATCAAATGCTGTGTTTTTGGTAATCTAGCAAGACACCACAAATAAGGTCTTTCATGGAAGGTCCTAGCTTCATAGACACTAGGAGATACCTTCAATATTCCACCAGTGTGTTATGTAACCCATTAATGGAATTTTCATAATACTACATGGTGATAGTTCTCCCTCTTAGACCTGTGGGGCCACATATATTAAAGCATAGTTTTATACAAAAGGAGAAAAACAACCAATAAATGATGATGACATACATTTTTGCACTCCCAATGGCCTGGGGAATACCCCTATGAATCCCTAGAGAATGCTCAATAGAGACTATGTACTCCCCATAAACATGGTCAAGGTCACAGGTATAATTATAGAGGTTCAAAACATTCTTTACATCGGTGAAAACATAAAATACACTTAGCACATGCATCTTCCTATTGTGACCCAGTCAATAGGGGACAATAACGTCTCCCTTAATGGCCTCTCACGTCCTAATAAAAATCATGGAGCCCCCAGATTTCTATATCCATCAAAGAATGACTCCATTGGATCATATATGGATGAAGATGAGGCTATCCTTAGAAATACCCTTCCTGCATTCGAGGAAGGCATATCCACCACCATCAGTGAACTCAGCTAGATAAATCTAGAAATACAGGAAGACGCACAGCCCTCAATGATTAGTGAAATGATTCCCATCAAAAATAAAGATATGTACATCACGTATCTGAAGAAAAAATGATATCTGTTCATATAAAGCTACATATAAATGCTCATACTAAATGAAGATGTGTCCACACACCATATCGGGCTTTCAGAAGAGCATTGAAGCTTTATGAAAGTAGCAACAAGGACACACCCCTATCATCCAACCAATATAGAAGTCAAAGTCGACAAGTTGATTGAATCCAACATTTTCCGAGAGATGTAATACCCAAGGTGTCTTACCAATATTGTCCATATTTAGAATAAGAATGGTAAAATTAGTGTCTTCATTGATTTCAAAGACATTAATAGATATTTCCAAAAGGATGGATTCCTCTTATGGACCACGGAACTCCTGATCAATTCCACTACTAGTTTTTAGGACCTTTCTTTCATAGATGTGTATTCGGGGTACAAACAGACAAAGATGGCCCTTAAAGATGAAGAGGCCACTATCTCCAGAGAGCATCAATGGATCTTTTTTTAGGTCATGACTTCTGGTTTGAAGAATCCTAGAACAACATATCTATATTCCATGAACCATATCTTTTAAACATACTTGGGAAAGATAACAGAATGTTATGTTGATGACCTGGGGGTTAAATCTCCATGGTGATGTGATCACTTCATAGACCTTCATACAATTTCTAAAAAGCTATGAAAGCATATTATAAATATGAATATGTTGAAATTTTCATATAGGGTATCATTAGAAATGTTCCATGGATTTGGGGTGTGCTACCACGACATTGAGGTTGAATTGAGAAAGGTCAGTGCAATATTAGCAATGCCACACTTATGAATATCAAATAATTGAGGGGGAATAAAGGGCACATTGCATACATTTGGATGTCCTATTCCAACCTTTACAATAAATATTTCCACTTTACTAGGCTAATGTGGAATGGAATCACCTAACAATGGGACGCTGACTAAAAAAGTCCTTTGAAAGTATCATGAAATACCTAGTTCACTTACTGGCCCTGATGCCTCTGGAAGAAGGGAGGCCACTCATATTATATATTGATTCCATGGAACACTCTTTGGGAACCCTCCACACATAAAATAAGTATGCGGTAAGTGAGAATATTCACTATTACCTCAGTTGGATGATGCTTAGTAAGGAGACTCAATACAATGATGTCGAGAAAAACTACCTCGTACTCATCTTCATAGTGAAAAAGATAAGGTAGTAAATAGAGCACCAAAAAGTCTAATTAGTCTTCCGTTTTGATCCACTCAAGAATATCCTTGGTCATCCAATGATGAATTGGAGATTCTCCCAATGGGTGGCCATTCTTCAACAATACAACATTCAGTTTGTTACACAAAAGTTAGTGAAAGGGAAAGCCTTGGCTGATTTCCTCATAGTGGATCCAGCCCCATAAAATACATCAGAAGACAAAAAACTCCAAGATGAAGATGTATTGTATTACCAAGACAGTCATTAGACATGGGATATGTAATTTTATGAAACCTCCTAGATTCCTATCAGAATAAGGATTGAAAACCCAATGCTCTATTGGGTTGGTCTGAGGATTGTATTTGTCTCTCTAGATAAAAAATTTATACCCTAAGATTTCTCACTATCTGAAGGCTTCACAAAAAATGTTGAATAATACCATGCTCTCATCGCTATCTTGGAAATAACCTTTCAGCATTAAATAACCTACCTAAATATCAAAGGGGGAATAGAACTAGTGATAAATCAGATCAATGGAGAACATGGAATTCTTCCAATGGCCTGAAGGCCTTCATTTTGTATTGATTTTTGGTAATTCACCTTTCAAGGGGTGAGGTGGAACCCTTACAAGGCCCATAGACTTAAGTATTACATGGCCCGTATGCCTTAGAGGAAATCATTTCCTGTAGGCTTCAAACATTTCATACAACCCATACTAACTACTTGGAACTACTCCTCCCTAGCATCTTCATCGTGAAATAAACTCTCCATCTTTGCTTGGATGTTCATCTATACTTTCCCATGCATTCACATTCTTGACCCAATGGATGGTGAGGTACCCTCTCATTCATGCAATCCATTTATCTTCTGCTATGGTGAATGCTCTTTGCTCTTCCTCATTTTGAAGCTTGTTCTATGTAGGTTGTCTGGTTTTCATCTGCACTAAAGGTGGCCCAAAGGCCTTGAGGTGGCCCAAAGGCCTTACTCCCAAAGGCCTTAAAGGACTCGAAGACCAAATCAGTGGCCCGAAGACCCAAACAGTGGAATATTCACAGCGCCTACAGTGCCAAACAGTTCCTGCTATAGTCCCTGCTGCAGTTCTGCACAGTTCCTGCTACATGTACCTGCTATAGTACTGCTATAGTGCCCTAGAAAATTGGCCTCAGCCTGGATTTGATCCCAGGTCTTCTGGATGCACTCAAAGAGTCCTCACCAATTGGTTTGATGCCCATGTGCACGGAGATCATGGCATTAAAAGGAGGTATTGGCCCCCCTCACTGGCCACATCAACGGAATGATGGTAGAATAAAACATTGATGCTACAATGCATTATGTTACCGGATCACATAATTCTTATACTGATGCACTGAATAATACATACATCATCCTTTATGACCCTTATCAGGAGGATTAAACCTTCCATATTACAAATAAAATTATGGTTTCATCGATGATCAATTGTGATAAGGAAGAGATCTATCGGTTAAACACCTCACCAGAGCATGATGAACTAGTTGCCACCCCTAGAAAAATGGGATGTATAATCTTCTATCTATAAGATGGGACTCTCCCAATGGAAAGATTTAGAAGGGAACATATTCAGCACTATGAAGAAAAATTAATCCTCTAGGATGGTCTGAATGAGAAAAAATTCTCTATAAACGTGTCTTTAATGGAATTCTCCTCAGGTATATAGCAGAAGGAAAATTTATCACTGTCATAGAGGAAGTCCTTGTGGGTGCATGAATTGCCCATCGATCTGGTGCCTAGCTCATCCACTAAATCTGGAGGATAGGTTATTACTGGCCAACCATGATACATAACTCTATTGAGATCACCAAGAAATATAATGCTTTCCAAATCCATGTGAAATTCATCCATCAGCCCCAAGAATTTCTATACGAAGGTAAATATTCATGACCATTTTCTATTTGGGGGATGGATGTTATGGATCCATATCCCCCCTTCCATAGTTACGAAGTTCAAGTACATCCTTACTAATATTGAATTATTTTAAAAATTGAATGAGGTGATACCCCTCAAGGAGGTCAAGATTAAATATATCTTGAACATCATGAAGTCCCATACCATCACTAGGTTTGGTGTCCTTCACACACTATTGACAGACAGAAACACCAACTTCTATTTCATAGTGGTTATGATGCTTTACAAAAAGTACAACATTGAGTCTTGTCACTCGTCCAACTATCATGCAATAGAAAATGGAATGATATTAGCCTTTAATAAGTCTATAGGGAAAATACTCCAGAGGATTGTGAACAAGGATAAGAAGTCTCAGCCATATAAACTCATCTATGCTTTATGGGCCTACCATACCACCATGTGTACTGCTAAACAAGGAATGCCATATTCCATAGTGTACGGGGATGAGGCAATGTTTCCCATAGAATTTCAGTTGGCCTCACCCATGATATCCATTTTTATAAGGCTCTTATATGATAAAAAATCACAAAAGCGATTAGATGAGATAGAAGAACTTGATGAGAAAAGGGAGTGACCCCTACACAATCTAGGGATTCACCTGAATCAAAGATCATGAGCCTTCAATAAAAATTTCTCCTCAACTCATTCATTCTAAAGGAACTGGTGCTAGATATCATAACGAAAATGATATCAGGAATGAAGAAACCCCAAATAAATTGGATCCTAAGGTATATCATAAGGTATATTATAATAGTACATATTCACTAGACACCATGGATGTGGAGCGTGTCACATGGCCCACCAATGCGATATTTCTCAATAAATACTTTGCATTTATATCATAAAAAGGGAATCCACATCAGAGTAAGCACTATAAACCATCTTAACCACATGAAGTTAAATTATAAAATGTTTTTCATTGCTGCAAGATGTTAAACAGCTGAACACGTTTCATCCTCACTACAGGACATTAAACTGCAAGACCGATGTACTTACCAAATGACATAAAAATGCATGAATTTGGGATACCCATATCCATTCACATCGAGTTACATACATCCTTGATGCATGATGGTAAACTACACGACTCTCCTTGAACTATGTATGCCATGATTCTAATTTCTAATAAGATAAGTTTGGACACCTCGATCCTATATCTTAGTCCACCCACTGCATGATGCATGATACTCCTATCCTACATGGGGCCCTTGTCGTTCTTTTCTTCTCTGACATAGTATGGATCACATGGGATTAGGAATCACAATGAAGGCATACCCACACAGACATGGAATGTATGTGGTGGGAGGCTATAGCCTTTACCGCATAATATTAAATTGTATTGTTCTACAAGAATTACATGTTCATTGAATCTCAACCTCATGAAATACATAGTGATGCCCATACCTCCACCCTCCATCCAAACCACAACAACTGCATTTATTCATGTCAGTTCACCCCATCTATACTAGTAGATTCTAAAATTCATAGTTCTCCAAGAAATACCAGTGTTTTGATTCTCATTCTCATGAGAAATGTAGTAACATAAAAAATTCCACTCGTAGGCCCAACCAAAATATTCCCACCAATTCACGTTGGTCCACCTTTATCCTTACTACAGGATGTTAAAATGCATGGAAATTCAAGAAATACATGTAGTTTTTTTCCTTAAAATATATGATACATAGTGATGCATGGGTCTGAAATCCTAGGCTTAGATGCAATGGTCAAAAAAAATAATGTCCACCCCAAAATATGATTCAGACAAACATAGGGTATTTCCCCTTTAAAAACTATGTGTTGTTTTATTCTCATTCTCATGAGATATGTAGTGACATCCAGACATCTTCTCCTAGACCTTACCATAATATTCCACCTTAATCACATCAGTTCACCTTCTTCATCACTTCATGATGTTAAAATACATTGAATTTCCATAACTACATGTGCCTTGATTATCATCCTCCTGATATATATAGTGATTCTTAAGTCTTAATCTTTGGTCCAAGGTGCATCATTCATGCACATTCACATCAGTTCTTTTATCCTTACCTGATGATGTTAAACTGTATGGAAGTCCTTCCTTACCGGATGACATTAAACTGCACAACTCTCAAAATGATGTTACCATCCATTCATGTTGGTTCACCTTCATCCTCACCGCAGGTTGTTAAAATTCATGGAATATGAAGATCTATGATTATCTTGATTATGGACTTTACAGGATACCTAGTGACACATGGATCTCCAATCCTTGGACAAACTATAATGGTCAATGGAAATGATTCCCACCCCTACGTTTGGTCTGAAAAAATGTAAGGTATTTCCCCTTCAAGAACTATTTGTGGTTTGATTCTCATTCTCATGAGATACATATTAGCGCCCATGCCTTCATCTTTTTTCCCAAACTCAATATTTACATTTATTCATGTCAGTTCACCTTCATCTTCACCGCATGAAATTAATCTATATGGAATGACTAGAACTACATGTGGATATATTCTCACCCTCATGAGATACGTAGTGACTCCTATGTCTCCATATTTGGCCCCAGTAGTATCATTCATTCACATTCATGTTGGTTATTATGTACTTAGTGCATGATGTAAAAATGCATGGAGATACTCCCTTACCTAATAATGTTAGGATTCATAGATAAAAACACATCCCCGATACATTATGATTAACTAGATAGACCATGTCCCATTTTTCATTCCCTATCAAGGGACCACAAAAGACATACCTCGATCAGCTAGAGTACGGGGTGCTTCTACAATCCTTTAAGAGCGCCATAGACCCATAAACCACATTTTTTTAATTGATCACATCAGGTCTCCCTAACTTCCATGTCCATTGGAAAGGATATCTGGATTCAGGGGCCCTTCACATTACTTTTCATGCAAGCCCATGGCTCTGGCATATGCACCTATGGTCACCAACCAAATACGCTACTCTGATAAAGGACATTCCAATCCTTACAAGATCGAACATCATCATGGAAGCACTCAAACCCTAGTGTGTTTGAAATACTCAAAGTATGATTTTACCGTGTCACCATTCATTACCTGAGAAGAATAAACTATGATTTACAACATGTCCACCTCCCACTTAGAAGGGTGCTAAAGTACTCTGACCCCTAGGTATCCTAAGTAGGCTCTTTTGTATCATCCTCCATATAAGTTCCATGTGAATCAAGAACCTAAAATTATATGTTATTTGGTCAATTTTGTACAACATTAAATTCTATCCCTTAATGGTCCAAATCACAAGACTTTAAATTCCTACTGAAAGTGACACACAACTTTTTGTGTTGAAAACCCAAAAAGGGAAACCTGAGAAGAAATCAAGTCTATACTCACTATTATATTCATCCTCAAAGATTATGAATGAATTAATGAACAAACATAAAAGGCATAAAGATCATAGGGTCTACTCCATATCCCTAGTAAAAATCTATGCTATTCTCACTAGACACACTCATCCAGGAAAAAGTTAGAGTAATTTTTTTCAAATATCCTTATCGTGGGATTACGGTCACTAGGCTGTGGCACAACATTTAGGATACTCAAACCCTCCTTGGATTTTACACCTTAAACAATTCACACTTCATGATTTTGGGTGTCTCAAATCACCATGACCTTCCATGGACCTTAGAAAAGATATTTGGATTCAAGGGTGGTTTTCGTGACTATGCATACATGGCCATGGCTCCTACATATGTGATTTTGGAAATTAACCAAATTCCCTACTCTATTAAAGAACATTACAATCTTTATGAGCCATGATATCATTATGGAAACACTCAACACCTCAGTATGTCTGAACTACTCCATATGATTGTCCAACATCACCCCTCCTGACTCAGGCACTCAGAGTAGTGATTTACAATCTCGGAACCAAACTATCCAATTTTTTTTGAAATCCTTGACAATAAATCATAATATTTTGTACCTATTCTTAATCATGGAATTCCAGAATCAATTATTGAAACGTTTTTACCCTACACGTTTTGATTTGAAACAAAATGTGGTAGGGGTCGCGATTTATGATATAATATCTAATTTCCCTGGTTAGCAAACCCTTCTTGTATAACATTTTTCCCATACCAAAATTCCTCATTTGGATGTATGAGTCTCCATAAATCTACCACATACCTCAGAAATAATAAGGGATCATCTTTTTCTAGGAATAATGATAATGCATAAGTGACTTAACCCACCAACCAAAGGAATCCTCTCCTTACCAGAATGGAGATTCAAACTTGTGAGACATATAAACACTGTGATAGAACCTCTAATCTCAAAATGTCATGGGACATACTCATCATGTCTGCACCATATCATATTCATGGACTCAAGCTATTAGGTTATGATTTACATCACCCATACCCCAATAACATTGGTGGACCTTGTATCCCTAGTACATTATCCTCACCAATATTACCTATATAAATCTTCCATAGCCCTTATAAAGGATACCCAGTTTCAGTCTATGACTTTATTGAATATTCATGAATGCCTATGGCATCGGTATATGGGCCTCTGGTTGTCAACCAAATGTGCTACTCTAAGAAAGGGGAATTTTGAACCATGAGAGCCTATGAAATTATACGGTAGAATGTAGATACTCATAGTGTTTTAGGTTACTCTTGGAATGTCTGCACAACATCATATGATCATAAATAAGGTTCGACCTAAAAGACCTAAAAAATAAATATATGGCCAATACTAAAATACCATAAACTAAAGTGAATGATGGTCTATGTTAATGGGCCTTAAAATAAACAAGTACTTGTTCTGATCTAAGATACCCTAAACTAAAGCAATACTAGGTCTGAGCTTGAAGTATCTAAACTAAAGAATAATATTAGTCCAATCTATAAAAACATGTAAGGATATCCATATGTCCATAGAAAAATCATGCTATTCTCATCATGCATATCATCTTTGGGAAATAATGTTGTACTCACCCTTATAGATACATATTTTACTCGAATGATCCTACTATGGAATGAGTTATTGAAAGTTAGATGGTGTATATTACCAACATTGGATATTATATGGGTGGGAATTCACATGTATCTCTAAAAGTGGATCTGTTCGAATTTCAGAATTCAATTCCAAGCAGTCAGTTTCATTCAATATAAAGAAAGGGATTGATAACATTGGCAATTCAAAAATATCAAAGCATTGAAAATTCATGAACATTATCTAGGGAATAGAATTTTATAGTATTATGTAGAGCTCTGAAATGTTACCCATTTTTTAGTTAGAAAATATGGAGTAATATCTACTTTTTAGAGTCTCTTCAAAGCCTCATAAAAAATGGTATCTATTACAAGAGCTAAATCACGATAGAAAGAGGTTGGTAGTGGTGGTTTGATTGGAAATAGTTTGTCCAGAAGTATCGATTGAGCATTGAAGTTTCACTCTTCCTACTTCTTCTGCTTCCTCTATAGGATAAAGAAATTCGACATAGTAGTAAAATATTCATCCATATGAGAATTGACCAATGAGGTTTATGATGCCAAAAGGTTGGTCCTCATATGAGAAATTATCTCTACATTCCATCATATAAGTGTTATCTAAGCATCCATCTATGCCTGTAGTTCAGATAAAAACTGACCACCCCACTCCAGTACCTATGCCCCCTCCCTCATTTGTTTAGAAAGTGAAGCATCCTTCACGATGTCAAGTAGATCTTTCTCATTTTTGTCTAAGTATCTTTGATTCAGGATGATCTATAGCATAATCTAATAAAAAGGATGCTGATCAAAACTGTATTCCCCTATGACATGAAATATCTTTAGAAGGAACTTCCCCTAGACATAAAATTCTTCCATGGGGGTCTCATTAATCAAGACAAGAATACATCCCCAAACCAACTTATGATATGACTGAGCCTTGGCATCCAGAGTGGTGGAAATGGTGGAAAGATAGATTACAATTTAGATTATTGCTAAAGTAGGAGAAGAATCCCTATATTCCAATTTATCAATAGGAATATCACCCATAGATTGTATGGGAGGACTAATCACTTAAATATAGTTTGACTCGATGTTCAAAATACCATCATCAGAGTGAGGCCACTTCCTTAAATCCACACGAATTTACTCAATTAACTCTATCAATGCCATAGATAAAGGGATTGGTGATGCAATAGGCACATCCATATGATGAACCAGAAGTCCAAACACATAGTTAGGAGAGGCAATCAGCCACGATTGTTGTATAATATTGGGAAATGGATAAAATTATAATTAGTAGGCAGGAGTCTGATCTCAGCTCTAGTTTCTTCATGAGACAATGTCTTCTAAAATTGAAGGATGATTCTATGATGTCTTTTCCTTCAAATTCTGACTGAAGGGATGAGATAAACCTTATGAAAATAGAATTTTTTTTAGAGAATCGATATTGTGTACTTGATTCGTAGATAACTAGCTCATCCACCATGGTTGTGAGAACCCCATCTTGATGGGAGATCATATTAGAACTTTCATCGAGAGAGCTAAGGGAATCATCTGTAACCAGACCACCCTTTACACAAAAGGTAGAAAAGTCAAAGATATTAAACTGAAATAGCACACCATTGACCACATCAAGGCTCAGGGACATAGAACCAACACAATAAATGTTCAAAAATATACTATGAGATGTGAAGTTTAAGATCCTAGAGGTATTATAGTACACATCAAAATAGTAGTACTCCCCTATCCAGCCAAATAGGTAATGGAAATGACCACTAATCCTATACGGAGTCTTACCTTATTGGGTATGACCAAAAAATCGGGTAGAGTCATGAAATAACTAGTACCACAATGATAATATTCTTCCCTTACAAAAGTCATTCCCCCATCTCTAGTGCGTTAATATGGATTCCTAAGAATGTATCCCCACCTAAAAAAATCCACTTGTTCAAGAACATAACAAGAAAAACCCAACAAAATAATTTTTAATAGAGCTCTGGCTTCACTAGACAACCCCAAAAGGTGTAGTATGAAGCTTCCAATATGACCCAATATGATCTAACACTATTGCAGACTAACTAGGAAGGGAATCATTGGGGGAAAATAAAATTTTGTGAAACCCTTCTTCCACACTTCAAAATACTGATCCAGTCTATGAAATAAATAAGTGAGTGCACTATCAGATCTTTCTCCAAATTATTTTAATGCCCCGACCCTAGTTACCCAGAGTTGGTGCATTATTACATAACATTGGCATGATTACAAGGGATCAAATCCTGAAAGACTGATCAGTTTAGTATCTTTGGAAGTACTAGATACTAACAGAAGTTTTACATTTCATTATGAAATGAACAACAAAACAATTATGTATCCTTCTAACACATTCATCTCCCTTAGACTATCCCTATTGGCCAGTCATGATATAATTATTCACATCCCAGGAAAAATAAAACATAAAAAAGGACTGATATCAGATGCTCAGTAAGGATAACAATATAGTAGAAACTATCATAAATAAGCATAAAAATTTAAGTCAATGTATAAGACTAAACAAACATTTCAAAATTAAACATCAGAATAAAATGGAAAAGATAAATCAAATAATTCTATTTATTTATTCATATAGAAATTCTACTAGTCGAATAATCACATGTGATATCAATAGCCAATTTTATAATGATGGAATGCATAAAGTAGTACATCATAACCACATTGTCAAGGCCTCTTGTCAAGACTAAAAATAAGATTTTTTCAAGGCCTTGTGACAAGACACTAGTTTCACTCATGAGACATACCGATTTATTGAGGATCTATAACGTGCTCCACCCGTCACTTACTAAGTTCAATACATTCCTTATACAAAAATGTTGAAACATAACATAAACATTTGTATTAAAACTTGCCTAGATAATGTTAATACTTTAACCATAAACAATGAATGGTATAAAAATAACACATTCATAGTCAAACATATCAAAAAAACTTCAATACAATATGGAATATTTTATCAGAATAAATCAACTTCAAACAAGTGTAAAATCCGTCAAAGGATGTTGACATAGAATAAATCAAAACTATTCGATTGGAATATATCTTTCTATTTTGAAATCATTTAAAAGTGACGTAATTATAAAAGAAAACATTTATTTTTAAAATATTCTTATAAGATTTTATGGGAAGTGTCAAAGGTGTTGTAATGGTGGAAAATAACCACATCCTCCATATAAGATAAAAAACATTCTCACCTTAATTTGTCAAAAAGTTCATAAAGTACCTTATTTGGAAAATGAAAAAAAGATTCCTTTCAATCAATTTTATAAAAATTAAAATGTGGGTATAAATGACTTCAACCCATAGTCTCGTAAACAGTAATTTTTTTTGAAATACATTTTTAAGAAACAATGATAGGATGAGAAGGAAGTGCCAGTAGATACTCAGGTATAAGTAACCTCGAATAATAAAGAGATTGTAAAATAGATCCTTACCATGTAATTTTCCTTGATTGAGGGTACGTTAACCTCCTATATAATAGTTAAATCATTATTATAAAATTATAAAATAACAATATACATAAATAGGATATCAAATATGATATTCTAATATTTATTTGTTAATAATTTTTCAGTAGTATCATTGTTTCGAGTGTTAACTGATTTATTTTCCTTTATATGTTTTGTTACACAAGTAATGTTTATTATGGATAAGATGTATTTGATTAATATCTATACTTATATTAAGTCCTTAAACATTATTTTTAATCATAAAATAAAAATTATTCTTAAATTGTTATGATGAGGAATGAATCTCAAAGCGTTCGTGGAGATGGTAATCTGTATGTACGCATGAGCAACAATATCGTTCTATTGATAGTAAAATCGTATAAAATTGGATGTCATATCATATATAAATAATACATAAAATTTTATATTTTATATTTAAATCAATTATACTCATTATTATACCCATCTAAATAATAAAGTGTTTGAATAAAAAATACACCACGACGTGGAGATGGTATGTCGTATGTACGCACATATGGTGACTTGTCATTCATAGGATGGATTGAATAATGAATATATTCATACCGTATTTATAATAACATCACAATATTTATGAGGTACTGGTGTTATTATTTTGGTTTGGAAACAACAAAGATAGAGGAAGGAGAAGAAGAAAAGAATGTTGAAAGTGGTGGTGAAATTATTACCTCTTCTTGGGTTGTTTCCTTTTGAGTTGATCAAAAGGGCTCCTTAGGTTGGTTTTCTGATCAAAGTTAGGCCTATAGGTAAAAGTAAGGTATTTGGGAGGATATTTTATCAGGGGTTGGATGAGAAAAATGGATTTGGATGTATAATTTGGAGATAAGGATATCTACCCTTTTATAAGAGAGGTGAGGGTCATTTTAGGAAAAACTTGAAATATTATTTTATTATAAAACAATATTCAGTTTATAATGGCTTAAAAAGGATTTATTTAGAGAATAAGGTTGGGGTAGGGTTTAAAAAAACTCAACCAATAGGTGTTTGACAGGTTGAGGCCACCATATTAACCTTATATTTTAGATTTAATTATTTGTTAAATTGTTTAACTTTTACCATGTATTCTTGTATTATTATAATAAATGGTTAATAAACTTACTATAAAATACCAAGAGAACCCCAAGTGGTTAATTATTGAAATATATAACCTTATCTAAGTCCATTATCATATCCTTATATTTTTAAAAATATTATATCAATTAATAATATAGTATTTATTTTAAAAACTCATTTCTATCAATTTTGACACTATCAGGTATTTTGTTTTTGTGAAAGTCATAATAACTATATCACTTCGAACAAAATTTATTAAATAAACCACAAAATCTCATATTAACCTATGAAATAAGTGTAATAAAACCAAATCTCAATTTACATTTATTTTAGTAATTATAATATCAATTATTTTAATCTTTAAATAATAAGTTAATTACTGCATCATCATTGTGTCATAAATAAAATAAATTATATAATGTCTAAATATTATAAATAAAATAACATTATGTACAAAATATTTTTATATTTATAATTAAAATTTAGAGTCAAATGTATCTTTTTTACAATCCTATATTATAAATTTTTTAGTTATTAAACATTGAATTTAACACTTTTAACAATTCTTTAAATAAAATAATGATAAATGTTATAATCTAATCCATTTGGATCAAAAGAATCAAATTTAATTCCTAAGGTGGATTTTGGTCAAAATTCACTTATCCAATAGAATTATAACATGTGTTGGGGTAATTATAATATCATTTTTACCTTTAATTACTCTATTTACTTTTAAATGTGGTAAATAAAAGACAAAGGTTACTATTCACCAAAAAATAAGTTCATCTTATTGAACCACATTTTACTTATCGATGTCAACCATATATTTTATATTTTTTAAATTAAATTCACATAATATTTAAAATTATGTTTTATACAAATTTTCAAATGTGCCTAGAAGGTGGGTAAAAGACGATAAAAAGTTCAATAAAATTTTATATATCTAACATTATTATAAAAACACTCCAATGAATTACATTAAAAATATATAGGTGTTATGCATCTATTTTTACTTAAAATTAAGTTAATTAATATAACTAATTATTTAAATAATAATTTGGTTTTAAACAGTAATGCGATGTTTTTCACTATTCCTTAAAAATTGAAATTTTTCAGAAAAATAGAAAAAATTAACTCTAACAAACTACTGATATTTAGAATCCAAAAATGAAGACGATTTTGAAAAATAAATTTTATAAACATTCAAAAAGTGGGTATTAAAATTCATAATGGATAGTTTGATTAGATGTGGTGTGTCAGAACTCGAAGTTGCGTACAACACAAGCTATCATTTTATTCAAAGGGAAGCATATTGTGGAAGATTGGGGTGTTAAATTCTTCTCTCCTTAATATAATTTTATCCTCAAAATATCAAGAATATTACTGCATAAAAAGATTCGGGTGGTTCTTCATCATAAGTTTCTCAGGTTCCAACATTACCCCTTCCATCTTATAGTTTTCCAAAGAACATTCACCAGACGAGTCATCCGGTTTCTCAACACTTGTTCTCTAGTATCAAGACTTCTAATAAAATCATTGAAATAAGAAATGTTGGGGTATATTTATATTTTATCATAGGTGAGTACATGCGTTGGGTCAGGCATGTAATTTCTCAACAGTGATACGTGGAACACAACATTATCTTTGGAGAGATTTGGCGGCATTTCCAAACGATAACCTTCAACTCCAATACATTCTAGAATTTCAAAAGGTAAAATGTACTTGGAAATTAATTTTACTTTCTTATCAAATAGTATAACACCCTTCCATGGAGATAACTTCAAGAAAACACCATATCTAATATGAAATTCAAAATCATTCTTTCAGTTATCGACATTTCTCTTTTACCAATTTTGTGCTGCTTTGATGTGGGTTTGGATAACCTTAACCTTTTACATTGTTTCCTCAACATGTTCTGGGACTACGAGTTTTCTTTCAACGACATCATCCCAACATGTTGGTGTGTGACATCTCTTTCCATAAAACACTTAATATGGTACCATATTAATACTTTAATGGGAGCTATTGTTATAGTAAAATTCTACCAGAGGTAAATATTGATCATGTGTACCTTGAAAGTCAAGTGAGAATGATATAAACATGTCTTCTATGTTTTGAATAGTCTGTTTTGATGGTCCATTAGTTTGAGGGTGGTAGGCAGTGTTGAAATGAAGTACAGTATCAAATGCACTCTAAATAAATTTCGATAATCTTGATGTCAAACGTGGATCACGATTACAAATAAGCAATAGGGGTAGTCTAGGAAGTCTCAAAACATCGTTAATACAGAGTCCTTCTAACAATTGTAGTGGTAAATCTTCTCTTATAGAATGAAAATGTGATGACTTGGTAATACTATCAACAATGACCCATATTGCATCATTCCTTCTCAGAGTCTCTGGTAGTCCAATGAAAAAGTACATCGTAATATCATCCCACTTAAACTCAGGTATGGGAAGAGGTTTCATGACTCTTATAGGATGTTTTCTTCCTGCCTTCACCTGTTGACAAACCATATATCTTAACACATAATCAGAAATCTCCCAATTCATGTTGTCCAACCATAAATGTTCCTTCAAATCTCTATACATCTTAGAGATACTAGGGTGTATAAAGAAATTGGATCTATCAGCATCATCAACAAATTTTCTTTTTATATATGGTATGGCAGGAACACAATGTCTAATCCCAAATTTCAAAATCCCATCATCATATATGAAGTAGTTTAATCTCCCATAATTCACAGCTTTAATTTTCATTTGAAACTCCTCATCATCAGTCGGACAACATTTTATCCTTTCTAGTAAATATGGTTTGGGAACCATTTAAAAAAATATCGATCTTCCATGATTATTCCAATATCAATGTTTACCAGATCCATGAACATTGGATCCCTTTCAACTCTCATATTGTTCAAATCACCATGATCCTTTCTACTCAAAGCATCTTCCACCATATTTTCCTTCCCCAGGTGATTGTGTGTATTGAAATAATGATCCATGAGTAGTTCAAGCCATTTCCATGCCTAATGTTAAGGTCTTTTTGTGAGAAAATATACTTCAAAATCTTGTGATCTGTATATATCTCACATTTTTCACCATAGAGACAGTGTCTTCATATCTATAAATAAAATATTACAGCTGCTAACTCAATACCAAGAGTGGGATATTTTTGTTCATGAATTTTTAGCCGTCGTTATGCATAAGCAATAACTATATCATTCTACATAAAGACACATCCAATTCCTTTCTATAAAGCATCACTATGTATAATAAAAACATCATTCCATGATGGTTGAGTCAATATTGAATCATTGAATAATCTTCTATTAAGTTCTTCAAAACATTCTTCACACTATTTGGTCCAAACAAATACAACCCCTTTACGCGCGAGTTTGGTTAATGGGTTAGCCAATTGGGAAAAATTCTGCATGAAACGCCAATAATAACCTGCTAAACAAATAAAACTACGTACCTCAGATATACTCATTGGTGTTTATCATTATTGTATTGCTCTTGTGTTAGAAGGATCAAAAGAGATTCTATCCTTAGAGACAATAAGACCATGAAAAGTAATTTCCTGAATCCAGAATTCACACTTGCTAAAATTCCCGTATAATTCATTTTTATGAGGGCTTTTAGAATAGTGCGCAAGTGATTTTCATGATATTTATAGGTTTTGGAGTAAACCATGATATCATCAATAAATACCACTACAAAGTCATCAAGATATTCCTTGAAAACTCAATTCATTTGACTTATGAAGACAGATGGTGCATTAGTCAGTCTAAAAGGAATTACTGTAAACTCGTAACGCCCGTACCTAGTTTGGAATGTTGTTTTTGGAATGACTTCCTTATTCACACACAACCGATGATATCCAGATTGAAATTCAATCTTTGAAAAATATTGAGCTCCATGAAGTGGATCAAATAAATCATCAATGCGAGGTAGGGGATACTTTTTATTTATTATTATAGGATTGATCTCTATATAGTCAATGCACAACCTCATAGATCCATCTTTCTTCTTAACAAAAAGAACAATGGATCCCCATGGAGAAACACTACAGGGAATAAATCCTTCATTACTTAATTCATCTAGTTTTTTCTTTAGTTCCACTGATTTTATAGTGACCATTCTATAAGGGGTCTTTGATAAGGGCCTCAAAACAGGAATTAAGTCAATGTAAAACTCATTTTCTCATTCTAGAGGATGTCCTGGTAAATCCTCTGGAAACAAATCTACATATTCTTTCACAATAGGTACATCCTATATTTGAAAATTCCTTTCCTCACCTATAGTTATTTCATTCTATTCCTCCCCAATAATTGAATTTAGTTGAGCTATTAGTGGTGGATATAGATTTTAATCAAGTGGCGACGTTTCTGCTCTAAAGATAAGGTACTCCTTATCATCATAGAAAATTGTTACCTCCTTTTTCTTACAATAAATTTTCGTATCATGATCTAAAAGTCAATCTATACAAAGGATTATATCAAATTTAATCATAGGTATAACGATGATATCTGTAGATATATTAAATTTATATTCCCTAATGGGAACTGATTCACAAAAAAATGTTGTAATGATTCTTCCCTTAAAAGTTTTTACTGACTCCTTCCTTGTTGACTCAAGTTTGAAATATCTTATTTTCTTAGGAAACTAGGAAGATATGAAACAATGCGATGATCTAGAATCATATAAAGCATTGGCAAAATTTTATAAAACCATTAAATTACCTTCCACCATGTCATTCAGAGCTTGAACCACATTAGTAGTGATCGTATAAGATCGGCCTTTCTCCTTTGTCGTTTTTTGAGTTATGTTTCTTTGTCTCATAGGTTATTAATTTTCATAATGTCCCATTTCTCTAAAATTATAGCATTCAACATTGATAGCCTCTTTCTTTCCCTTGTAATCAAGAGCTTGGTGGACTTTTTCACCACACATGTAACTGACTCCCATTCTCTTTAGGAAATTACCATGGTGTTTCTTCCCACATTTATTATAGTATGGAAATTAAAATTTTACCTTCTTGAACTTATTTAAATTTATAGTGTGTTCAAAAGATATCTTCTTCTCATGCTTTTCTTTAATGTCTTAAGACTTAAAGAATTCCTTTTCTGTCTTGATGACACATGATACAATATCTTCATATGATGAGATAGATTGTGAGACTAATTCTCAACAGAGAAATGGTTTTAACCCATAAAAGAATCGATCAGTATTACTCCATGGGTTATGTATATAATCTACTACATTCCTTGATAACCTTGTAATGTTAGACTCATACTCTGTGACATTCTTATCCTCCTTTTTCCTCAAACTCAGATACTGTCTTTCCATATCCACTTAATGGATACAAGGAAAGTATTTTTCTAAGAGAAGTTCTTTAAGCTCCCTCCATTCCATATTTTATACTTCTTAATCCTCATTTTTGTTTTGAATTAATGACCACTATTGATTTTCATCGCCCATGAGGCGATAAACTACCGAGAAAACTTTTTCCCTTTCACTACTCCCCAAAGCATGAAATATTTTCTCCATGGAACATATCTATTGCTTAGCTACAAATGGATTTGTAGTCCCATTGAATGATGTTGGTTTTTTCCTCATCAATCAGTCTAAAATTGATCCTCCTCATTGTGGCTCAGGGTGCTCCATATGGGCAAGGTTATTATTCATAACCCGAGTGAGTTTTCCTATTATGGTTATAAGTTGTTCAGCACCTGTTGCATCACCAACTACAATATAATTATCTTGAGTAGGAGGTAAATCCATACATGGATTACGTGCGTTGATACAATTTCTATTCCTTCCACTAGGCTCCATTTCCAAATAATGGGATACATTTTATTTGTTAATGAATCACAATTCATAATTCAAAACTTGTAAAACACTTAACATAAATTGTAAAATTTATGGATATAATCTGTAATAATCCAAATGTTTTAATTGAGGAGGTATATACACATAAATCCTTCATAATGGTTTGTAATGAAAATCTGAATTATCTTAAGCATATCCTCTGGGAGTGTCATAACCAAAAGTGCAGCTAGGCCCATTGCTGTGTACTAGGATACCCCAAGTCAAACCCGAAACTCCTTGTCAAAGTTTTCCCTCCTAGGTACATCTGGGCAAGAGCCGTATCTACCTGATCATATCCAGACATGGATGTATTTCTTAGAAAATTCAAAAAATATCTACATTACCAATATTCTAGGAAGTTCTTCAATACTAATCCTCAATGTCTATCTTAGGGTAATGTTCTCAGATCATAGTTTTTCTAAATCTAGTTTCCAAGGATTGTATTGAACTTTCTATAATACCAACTATAATGCCTCAAGCCTAGTTACCCAGATTCAGTGAATTATTACATCACATTGGAATGATCACAAGGGATAAAATCCCAAAAGACCGATCAGTTTTGTAGCCTCGAAAGTACTAGATACAAACATATGTTTTTCATTACATTATGAAATGAAAAAAAATAAAATCTTGTCTCTTTTTAACACATACATCTTCCTTAGACTATTCCTTCAGGTCAGTCATAATATACTTCTTTGCATATTGGGAAAAAATAAACATAAGAAATAGTTGAGCTCAGATGCTCAGTAATGATAAAAATATAGCAGAAACTATCATAAACAAGAATAAGCATTTAAGGTAATGTATAAGACTAAAATACAAGCCTTTTAAAATTAATCATCTGCATAATATTGCAAAGATAAATCAAATAATCCCATTTATATATTCACATTGATATCCTACTAGTCGAATAATTAAATGTGATATCAATAGCCAATTTAATAATGATGGAATGCATAATGCCAGATATCATAACCACATAGTCAAGGCCTCATGCCATGAATAAAAACAAGATTTTATCATGGCCATGTTCCAAGACCCTAATTTTTTTCAAGAGACCAACCAAGGCATTGAAGTGCTAGAGAGGGCTCCATACGTCACTTATTAAGTCCAATTCATTTCTCATATGAAAATGTTGAAAGATAACATAAAAATTTGTATTAAAACTAGCATACAAAATATCAATAATTTAACCATAAATAATGAATTGTATAAAAATGACACATCTATAGTCAAACATATTACAAAACCCTCAATACAATATTGAAGATTGTATCATAATAAATCAACTTCAAATAAGAATAAAATTCATCAATGGATTTTGACATAGATGAAAACAAAACTATTTAAGAGGAATATGTCTTCCTATTTTGAAATCATTTAAAATTCATGTAATTATTAAGGAAAACATTTATTTTTAAAATAATATTATAAGCTTATAAGGGATGTTTCAAAGGTGTTATAATGGCAGAAAATAGCCGCACCCGCTGTATAAGTTAAAAAACATTCTTACCTTAATTTGTCGAAAAGTCCATAAAATACCTTGTTTGGAAATCGACAAAAATATTCATTTAGAACCATTTTATAAAAAGTAAAATAAAGGTATAAATGAAATTAACCCATATTCTCATAAATAGTAAAACAAATTTGAAATACATTTTTAAGAAACATTGATGTGGCTGAGAAAGAAGTCTTAATATATACTCACGTATAAGCACCTCGAATAATAAAGTGAATGTAAAATTATCCCTTACCTCATAATTTTTCTTGATCGAGGGTACGTCAACCTCATATATAATAGCTAAATAATAGTTATTAAATTATAAAAGTTCAACATACATATATATGATATCAAATATGATCTTCTAATATTTCATTGTTAATAATATTTTTGTAGTATCATTGTTTCAAGTGTTAACTGATTCGTTTTACTTTATATGACCTGTTACATAAGTCTTATTTGTTAAGGAGAGGATGCTTTTATTTCCTATATATAGTGATATTAAGTTCTTAAAAATTATTTTTAATCATAAAATGGATATTATTCTGAAATGGTTATGATGGGAAATTAATCTCATCACGTTCGTGGAGACGTAATCCGTACGTACGTATGAGCGACAATATCATTCTATTGATGGTAAAATAATATGTAATTGGATGTTATAGAACATATAATGAATCTTTAAAATGTTATATTTATTATTTACATCAATTATACTCATTATTATACCCATCCAAAATAATTGTTTGAATAACAAACTACATCACGAATTGGAGATGGTTAGTCGTACGTACGCACGTATGGTGACTTTTCATAAATAGGATGGATAAAACATTGAATATGGTCATAGCATATTTATAATAACATCATAGTATCTAAAAGGTACTGGATTGTTTATTTTGGTTTGGAAACAACAAAGAAATAGGAAGTGGAAGAAGAAAAGAACTTTGAAAGAGGTGGTGAAATTATTACCTCTTCTTGGGGTGTTTTCTTTTTAATTCATCAAAATGGATCATTAAAATGGATTTATGATCAAATTAAGGCCTATAGGTCTAGTTGATAATATTTGGGAGGATATTGGAGCAGGTTTTGGCTGAGACAAATGGCTTTGGAGGTGTGATGTTGATTGAAGGGGAAGTAACCTTTTATATGTGAGGTGAAGGTCACTATAGGAAAAGCTAGAAATATTATTTTATTATACAATCATATTAGTTTTATAATGGCTACAAAAGGATTTATTTCGAGGATAATGTGGGGAAGGGTCTATAAAATCTCAACCAATAGGTTTTATATTGTTTTAGGTCACCATATTAACCTTATATTTTAGATTTAACTCTTAGTTAAATAGTAAACTTTTTCCATGTATTCTTCTATTAATATAATAAAATGTTAATAAACATACTATAAAAAGACAAGATAAACCCCATATGTTCATTATTTATATATATAACCTTATATAAGTCCTTTCGAAGATCCTTATATTTTTAAGAATATTATATCAATTAATTATATAGTATTTTTTTTAAAAACTCATTTATGTCAATCTTGACACTATTTGGTATTTTGTTTTTGTGAAAGTCATAAAAACTTTATCACTTAGAAAAATTTATTTAATCAACCCTAACATGTCATAATAACCTATAAAGTTCGTGTAATTCATATGAAGTCTCAATTTACATTTATTTTAATATTTATTATATCAGTTATTTTAATCTTCCAATTATAAGGTAATTACTGCATCATCATTGTGTCATAAATAAATTTAATTATCTAATATATAAAAATTATAAATAAAATACCAGTATTATGGAAATAGTTTTAGCTTACTAATTAATATTTATAGTTTAATTTATGTTATGTATTACCCTATGTTAGAAATGGTTTAATTATTAAACATTGAATTTAACACTTTTAACTCTTCTTTAGATAAAATAATAATAAATGTCCCAATCTAATCCAAGTAGACCAAAAGGATCATATTTTCTTATTATGGTTTATTTTGGTTGAAATAAACTTATCCAATTGAACTAGGACATGTGTTAGGGTAATTATAATATCATGTTTACCTTTAATTACCCTATTTATTTTCAACTATGGTAAATAAAAGTCAAAAGATAGTATTTTCAAAAATTTATTTTCATCTTATAGAACCAAATATTTCATAATAAGGTCTACCTTGTCTCTAGGATTTCTGAAATTCAATTCAAAGAAGTGGTAAAATTATGTTTTATGCAAATTTGAAAATGCGCCTAGAAGGTGGGTAAAAGATGGTAAAAATACCAATAAAATTTTATATATCTAACATTATTATAAAATGACATCAATGAATTACATTGAACATATATAAGTATTATGTATCTATTTTTACCTAAAATACATTTAAATAAAATTACTAATTATTTAAATAAAAAATTACTTTTTAAACAATAATGCAGTGTTTTTCACTATTCATCAAAAAATTAAAGGTTTTTAGAAAAATACTAAAAATTTACCCTATGCTAATTTTGATATTTAGAATCCAAAAATAAATTTCATTTTGAAAAAGAAAATTTATAAAATTTTAAAATTTGCGTATTACTATTTATAATGGCTAGTTTTATTGGTCGTGGTGTCTTAGAACTCAAAGTTTCCTACAACGCAAGCTATCGTATTATTCAAAGAGATGCATACTGTAAAAGGTTTGGGTGTTACATTTATTCATCATAATGATGAGAATATCCCTCACCAAAACTATTGGCTATAAAGGATCATCTAATATGTACACCTTAGGGAGATGTTCTTCATACATATCTTCATAGGGAGGGATACTTCCCAATAGATGGAAATCCTATAAGCTGATACCCACATCTTCATGAGGAAGATGTAATGTGTATGTTCGAGGACACTAATGGCTAATAGTTTCTCTAATAAGTTTAGTTTGGTGATAAATCATCAATTGAGAGGTCGAAATGGATTAATAGAGACGATCTATGTACAGATCATCAGCAAAATCCAAATAGCTCTGCCACACCCAAAATGACCATACCCATTCATCAGATAAATTTCCACTGGGATGAAGATCCCATTTTTAATACCATATCCCACTAGAAGTGTCAATATATGAAGATAATATTCTTGAAATGATCTGAGAAATAGGTTGTTGATTATTATCACTAACATATAGACTTAGGGTAGAATTGGGAAATAGATAAGACAAGACCTTAGATTTGGTTAAATCTTGCTGACCATCCTTAGTAATTGTTGGTTGAACATAGTCGAGGGAGCCAAATACCCATCAAAATGGTATATTATAATATGGGTGAGGTATAGTGGAACCATTTAGCTAGAAAACCCTATATTGTGGTAGAGTAATAGATTGGGGATAATGGTATAATCTAGATGAAAGGAACCTCTACATGACCTCATTGTCAGTACACATGTGGGATCAGGGGTCGACAATGATATTCCAAGAAATCTCATGATCCCAAAAGGGGTTTTTGAATCACCTAACCCCAAAAGGGCACACATATCTCATGATCCCTTCAAGGCGTCACTCAAACCACATGACCCCCCCCCCCCCCTAGGGACTTGCGATCGCATTACCTGAACATGGTTATGTGAATCTCAAGCAATAGAATGGCCAGAAAATTGGATCTCATGAATCCCTTGAAGATAACCATATCCCTCATACATAAAGTGTGATAGTATACAAAAATAATGATTGTTTATGAGTAATATGAGCACCTATATGGAAATAAACATTATACAAGAGCTTTGGTGGAATGGAATTGTGGTGAAGGATTGCTGATAGGGTTTTTGATCAGGGTTAACAAAAATGTATTGTGATGGATAAGACAATATGGGTGCCTAAAAGAGAAGGTGTTCAATGGAATAAAGTTTCCTCCACCTACCCTATATATAAATAATTTCACTAAATACCAAAAATCTCTCGGTAGGCCAAATGTCACCAGAAACACTAGTTCATGACACCTTTAAGGATTGTAGCGGGCATTAGTTTTCCTCATAACCGAGTCTTTACCCCCCTCAAATGTCACACCTGATTAGGTAATTTATTGATGCTTATAATATAAGAATCATCAAAATAAAAAAGGAAGAAATACCTGAATATGTGTATTATTTCCCCCATGCAGGAAAAAGGGGAAGATGATCGATGTGACATGTGGATCAGATGAGTCTCTGAGGGACTTTCTATCAGGGGACCTCTTCAAGGTCATGTAAAGACACCATCTATAGAACAAATCATGTAGTGAAGTTGTAATGCGCAAATCTTCTATGATACATTTCCCATTGAATAATCTAATAGCTTGCACTATACACAACATCGAGTTCTAGAACACCATGACCAATCAAACTAGCCGTTATGAATAGTAATACCCACTTTTGAAATTTTATAAATTTTACTTTTCAAAATGGAAACCATTTTTGGATTCTTAAGATCAAAATTATCTTAGGGTGAATTTTTGGTATTTTTCTAAAAACTTTCCATTTTTAATGAATAGTGAAAAACACTTTGTTATTGTTTAAAACTGACATTTTATTTAAATAATTATTTATTTTATTTAAATTTATTTTTAGTCAAAATAGATACATAATACCTATATTTGTTCAATTTAATTCATTGGATTCATTTTATAATTATATTTGATATATACAATTTTATTGAACTTTTAACTGTCTTTTACCCACCTACTAGGTACATTTGAATGTATGCATAAAAAGTAATTTTACCAGCTCTATGAATTGAATTTCAAAAATTTGAGAGACATGGTTGATATCAGTAACTGAAATGTGGTTCAATAAGATGAAAATAATTTTTGGTGAATAGTAACTTTTGACTTTTATTTACACAGTTAAAAGTAAAGAGGGTAATTAAATATAAAAATGATATTATTATTACCCTAAAACATGCCATAATTATATTGGATAAGTGTATTTCAACCAAATTAAACCTTAGTAAAATAATATGATCCTTTTTTCCCAGTTGGATTTGATTAGGACATTTGTTATTATTTTATTTAAAGAAGAGTTAAAAGTGTTAAAATCAATGTTTCAAAACTAAACCATTATTAATATAGGGTTATACATAATATAAATTTTAATATAAATATTCATTAAAAATGTAATGTTATTTCATACATAATGGTTTTTTATTTATAATTTTTAGACATTAAATAATTAAATTTATTTGTGAGATAATGATGACGGAGTAATTACCATATTAATGAAAGATTAAAATAACTGATATTATAAATATCAAAATAAATTTCAATTGAGAGTTTTGATTATTAAAACTAATTTTCTAGGTTAATATTTCATGTTATGGTTGATTAAAGAAATATATTTCTAATTAATAAAGTTTTTATAACTTTCACAATAAGAAAATATCAAATATTGTCAAAATGGACATGAATGAGTTTTTAAAAGAAATACAATATTATTAATTGATAAAATATTCCTAAAAATCTAATGATCGACCAGAGGTCTTAGATAAGGATATATGTTTCAATAATTAACTCTTTGGGGTTCTCTTGGCTATTTATGGTAATTTTATCAACCAATTATTATAATAATACAAAAATACATTGTAAAAGTTAAACTATTTAACTTAGAGATAAATATAAAATATTAAGTTAATATGGTGACCTAAACATGTATAAAATCTATTGTTTTATATTTTTTATACCCAAACCCACCATATTCTTGAAATAAATTCTTTTTTAGCCATTATAAACTGAATATGATTGTATAATAATATAATATTTCTAGATTTTCCAAAAGTGGCCATCACCTCTCTTATAAAAGGGTACTTCCCCTTCTCTCAAAATAACACCTCCAAACCCATTTAGCTCGGACAAACCCAGCTCAAAAATCCTCCCACATACCCTCCCTTATACCTAGATCCATTTTTTTGATCAGAAATCCCACCCAATGATCACTTTTGGTCAAATCAAAAGGAAACACCCGAAGAAGAGGTAATAATTTCACCACTTCTTCCAAAGTTCTTTTCTTCTTCCACTTCCTATTTATTTGTTGCTTCCATAAAAAAATAATAACTCCAATACCCTATATATACATTGATGTTATTATAAATATGGTATGAATATATTCATTCCTCTATCCATCCAATGAATGACGAAGTCACTATATGTGCGTACGTACGGCTTACCGTTTCCACGTCGTGGTGTTGTTTGTTATTAAAATATGTCATTATTTTGATGGGTATAATAATGAGTATAAATGATGTAAATAATAAATAAAAAATGTTAAGGATTCTGTATATATGATACATCATCCTACTACATACTATTGAACCATAAATAGAATTATATTTTCACTCGTGTGTACATAATGATTACTGTCACCACGAACGCAATGATATTCATTCTCCATCATAACCATTCAAGAACAATATTCATTTTTTGATTAAAAATAATGGTTCAGAATTTAATATCATTCTGGATATGAATCAAATACAGCTTGTCCATATCAAACATGACTTACATAACAAAACATATAAAATAAAATGAATCATTTGACATCCGAAACAATGATACTACTGATGTATTATTAGCAAAGAAATATTAGATGATCATATATGATATCATATTTATGTAGGTGGTTATTTTAAAATTTAATTACAATTATTTAACTATTATACAGGAGGTTAACATACCCTCGATCAAGGAAAACCACAAGGAAAGGGTTTATTTTACAATCTCTTCATTATCTGAGGTTGTTTACTATAAGTATCTACCGGGACCTCTTTATTGTCCACATTTGTGTTTCCTAAAAATATATATCCAACCATTTTTACTATTTACTAGACTATGGGATAATGTAATTTATACCCATGTTTGACTTTTTACAAAATGATTTGAATGGAATCTTTCCGTCATTTTCCAAATATGGTAATTTATGACCTTTTTGATAAATTAAATTAAGAATGTTTTTTTAACATATACAGTGGGTGTGGCTATTTTACACCATTATAACTCCTTCAAAGCATCCCGTACAAGCTTATAAGAGTATTTTCAAAATAAATAATTTCTTTTATAATTAAATGACTTTTAAATGACTTCAAAATAAAAAGAGATATTTCCCTCAAATTTTTTTGATTTAATCAATGTCAACATCCTTTGATGGATTTTACACTTGTTTGAAGTTGATTCATTATAAAAAATCTTCTATATTTTATTTAATGAGTTATGATAATTTTGACTATGGATGTGCTATTTTTAAACAAATCATGGTTTATGGTTAAAGTATTGACATTTCATATGCTAGTTTTAATACAAATTTTTATGTTATGTTTCACCTTTTCATATGAGCAATGGATTGGACTTAGTAAGTGAAGGGTGTAGATAACTATAGATCCTAGATGCATCAGTAGGTCTCATAAGACAAACTAGTGTCCTGGCACAAGGATTTGACATAATATTATTTGTAGTCTTGGGACTATGCCTTGACTATGTGTTTATGTTGTCCAACATTATTCATTCCATCATTATGAAATTAGTTATTGATATTACATGTGATTTGTAGACTAGTAGAATATCCATGTGACTAAGTAAAAGGATTTATTTTGATTTTAATTTCCATATTATGCTGAAGTTTATGTTTAGAAAGGCCTTTGTTTTAGTCTTATACGTTGCCTTAATTTCTTTTCTTATATGTGATAGTTTCCACTACATTGTTATCCATATTGAGAATATAAGCTCACCCCTTTATATGTCTTATTTTTCCCAAGATGTGAAGAATTATTTTACGATTGAACTATAGGGATAGGATAAGGGATATTAGTGTGTTCAAAGGGGAAAAATGTTCTTTTTGTTTTTATTTCATGATGTAATAAAAAAATTATGTATGTATCTAGTACTTCCAAGGATAATAAAATAATCTATCCTTTGAGACTTGATATCTTGTGATCACGACGATGTTATATAAAAATGCACCGACCTTGGGTAACTATGGTCGGGTCGTTACCTAAGCCTACATATCTCCCTTTATCTAACCTTCCTTGTCTTAAAAAGTCCATCTGTATGATAAATGGACACATGGTGAATAAAGAATTAGACTTCATGGTTTTTCATTGGAATGTTCTTGACAACCCCCCAAATATCTTTCCAAAATAAAGAGGGGCGAAAATCCAAAGATGGAGAACCCAGTGTTTAAAAATCCCATGATCTAAACCATAATTGGGAAGAATAAAATACCTTGGTGGTATCTAGGAAAACAAGAATAACCCTCAAACCAGTATAGAATAAAATGAAGGAGATAAAGATAAGGATGGGAGGGTAGTTTGTAGTTACTAAATGACATGTGACCCACCCCTGGTAACCTACAAGACACTCCGAGTCCTGGGTGACAAGTCCTCCTCACTTCTCAAAATACCCTTGGATTTTAATCCTCTCCACATAGAAGTCTACAAGTATAAACATAAAACGTAGCTTCAATCCATGGAAAATTAAATCTTTTTCATTAAATTATCATGAACCCCCATGAGACCCTTATTGGTCACTCGAAACATCCACATAAAATAGATGAAATACCATCATAAATACTCATGTAATCTCGCATGACGCCCAATCATTATTAAATAAAGAAAAGTAGATACATAAGATGGAGGTAGGAGGTACTCAGGACCATCGAAGGATATATGATGCACCCGGGACGAGGTCCCATGAGACACCAAGAGAAGTCACACAAGATTTTGGAGTTACCTCCAACATGCACTTGGAACTTGTAAAGGCCCTTGGACATGTAAGCACAACAATATAAAATTCCTTAGACATATCATTATGATCCAAAATGGAATCAATGGTTGGTAATAATTTTATAAAGGAAGAGAATCATGATCATTAATAATTAGGCAATACTCTGGGAACAACCCACAATGAATACTTGTGAAGCCACATGCTGTCATCCCACATCATTGACTCTAGACTGGACTCGCTGTAGATAAACTGCATAAAACAGAGACTATCTAGGTAGGCATAGCCAATAAACTCCCCACTCCAGCACAAAAAATTAACTAGATACTATTTGATGGAAAATCTTGAGTGGAAAAGTTCTATGCATCAAAGCATCTTTCTTAGAGAAACGATCACAGGATTGGCCATCCTTCCATTAGGTAACACACCGACATGCAGTTGGGGTAGTCATGTGCTTGACATAAGGCACATCACGTGATCATTCATATGTCATTATAAGGATCCATGGTTGGTTAAGTGATGAATATCCCGTAGTCCCACCAGATCACGCAAGACTGAAAGACACAGATACTAGTTAAATCCAAGGAATTAGTGACATTAAGGAGAGAACTATGAGAAAAATTGGAATACAAAAGAAATGTACATGCTTCGGAAAACAACATTAAATATAATTCATATATCACAACTCTATTTCAATATGTCACATGGGACATGAGAGTTACCATAAGCATGTTATAGAAAGTTACATGATCCCCTGCGAACACAACTATTCTCTCACTAAACTCTCTAAGTCTATTGTCTGAGACTCACTATGTCCTTTAAACACCCCTCCTAACTCATATAACAGTGTTTAATCATGTTATCCAAGTCTGGAGAAAGAATCTTGTCATAAAAACCAAGCTCTCACTATAGCCTCTGGGTAAGTTATCCGAGATTCACGACACCCACTAGACATGCCATCCTAGTCTCACAATGTCTCCCAGAGGTGTCAGCCTTGATATGAGACATCCTTTAGACTCTTTCACACTAGTTATTTCGAAAAAAAATACGTGTCAATCCAGGTAATGTGATATCTCCAAGGACATTCTAACTTGGTCTTGTGACACCTTCTAAAGGATAAGGTCATATCAAATGGAATCCTAGGGCATGGTAACATCATCATTCCTCAATTTGTAAGCCCTAATGAGTAGGAAAGCCTTAGTATGTAAACTGCAACATAAAGGGAACTATGTTGACTCTTATTCCTTCCACATTCTAAATACATTGGCCACCTCTCTTTGATGTTAGATATCTATATTGGTCATCTAGGGTGATCTTACCATCCAAACCACATTATCCAATGACATGAAATTGATCATTCACCGACCGTTGTTTCTCGGAAATAGAATAGATCTTTTGGGATTAGGTAATTTCATTGGTCGTATCATCTATTTGATACATCCCATGACTACAAGGGCCTCCATCGTGATATAAGACCTAGAATTCCTCAAACTTCAAGGATGACCACTATGCCTCCAAATATGGTCATCCACATTAGAATATTAGTAGGATAAGGGATTAATGACCTATATGAACTTTGATTCACATAGTACTCAGGATACGTATGATTCTGTTCATTGATTCAAGATCAAATAATAATATACTTTGATGTAGTCTAAATATCATTGAGATTTCAACCATCGGAACCCAATCATTCCCTTGAGTTGATTAATACACTTCATCCATCAGTCGATTGAGAGATAAACAAAAATATGATGAATCTAATTCCATCCATACTTAGGATACATATGAAGCCTTCTTGAGCACTATAAATCACACAAAAAACCGCAAGGACTATACTAGTACCAATGTACCATATATATATTCTGGGGGGCTGATCATTTATTTGACTTGTTTCTCACACCGATCATAGCTCATGCGGGATTAAGGAAATTTGAATGAGAACATCATTAGGAATCATAAATGAATACCCCTCATATAAGGGAATATACCTTGGGTCCATTCCCAAGTGGAATGATGAACTATGGGGGTTTGGATTCCTACAATATCCAATATACATAGGATGCCTCATAATGGCCCAATACCTTATAATATTTATCACTCCTCACATGGTAGCATATTCAAAATCAGTTGGCTATACAGTTACAACACATAAGGAATATATTCTCCATTAGGGAAATGAATGGTGAAACTCATATACATAAATATCGATCCAATAATCAAATTCCCTTTCTTTATTTAACAAGGGGAATCACTGATAAATGATTTTTTAGGGTAACCGGTCTCGTATAAAGATTAGGAAGTGATCCCCAAACATATCATAAATCTTTAAGTGAGTCTCAGAGTAGGAAATAATTCCCCCAAAAATGATGTTATAAGAAAGACCTCATATCCTCTCAACGAACATTACCCCCCAAGAGTTACTAGGCCTAAAGAACTAGATGACAACTGACCTTTGGGAAGCAACTCCATACCCAGATACAGATGTGGGAACCATTGGGAGTTTCTGGGAAAATGGATAACGGTATCTTGATGAGAAAAACCATTTCCCTCCATGAAAAACCAATGAAAAAATGCATGTAAAAAAATCTCTATAAACAATGTTTTATGTGTAAAAAGTCAAAAGGTATGCGATCTGAGTCCTAGTGTATAGATATGACAGCCGCCACACCAACATAAGAGTCCCTGACCAGAAAGATGAAATGGAAAAACAAAAAATGTTAACCCAAACGAATCTCACTATATCTGATCATAATGTAGAACCAACAACCTCTGATATCACCCTTCCTTGACATAACCCACCGAGTTCTTACTCATTACTACCTCAAGCATGATTCCAACAGGCTAGGGGTTAGAGACCATTTCCAAGTAGGCATATCCCAAAAATGAGAGGCATTAGTCTAATGTACCTATACATAAGAACACATCTTTATGATCCCACAATATTTAAATGTAAAACAACTAAAATTACGAATACATACATATAATATTCCTTAAAAGAGTACCATGGTGATGTACTGCAAGAGGAAAAATGGCCTAATACAAGTCCAACCAAAACTGTAAATAGTCCAACCTGCACTAAGGGAAATGATTAAAGTAAAATACAAGTTCCTGAAAAACACCTTGATATGAATAGATCCAAATAAACTCCTCCCACTGCCTTCCCTCCAAGGACATCATCGAAAGGGTCATCATCTGGATAGGGGTACACCACATGCAAAAAATTCCCATGCAGATGTGAGTATAATAATACCTAGTATGAAACCCCAAAGATGGTAAACATGAAGCACCATGTATAGTCATGTCAATAAATTATATGACAATTGGTGTATACTATAAACACAAAAAATTAATATAGAAGGATACCATATCACCTGGGGGTAATTAACAACTATCATCCATAGGATTCTACTTGATGAAACACTCGTTCTAGGATAATCCACTCCATGAGATTGGATTTTATCAGAGACACTTGAAGAATTGGTACATATAATTGGAAATAGCCAAAGAAAGTTCATTTTTCTAAGACAACCCTACGAATTCGATAGGGGGTCACACCTAGAATCACTAGGGGACACCAAAAACCAAATCGAGATCATCCCACTATGTAGGGTATCATATTCCAACAATATTACAAACCCTACCTATATGGCTTGCTATATAGAGGATCAATTTTATGCTTATTTAAGTAACAAAAAATCCACAAACTCCACTTAGTGAACACATAGGATAGAGGATCGTACTCCAGTCTCATGAAGGGACACCAAAACTGTATATGAGACTCAACCAGTACAGAGGATCATAGTCCAATGATGTATATATAATGCCACACTGTATACTCGAGGGAATGTTTCAAGGTAAGATGCTCAACCAAAACTAGTCCAATGTAAGGAGACAAAGAGCTACAAACATTATAGATGGGGGTATATGGTGTGTACCAGGGGTAAATGTCATATTCAACCCTTCCCATGATTTATCATATGAAAGTACTTTACACAACATGTAAGTCTTAGTATATATGATAATTAGAGGATTAAATGTAATGTTGAGATACAAGGTAAACTTTTCATGTCACTTATCTATGTTCGTGTATGGTAGAAGTGTCTCTGTACCGACCCATGTAATCCTGGTCATTTTTGTGTCTAAGTACACATCATGTCACTGACCATATACATTTTTCAGTGCCCATTTTCTTCCATAATCACACACGTATACTTCTAAAATTGGTTACAAACTGTGTCATATGGGTCACATGTTGTGTGATCCTTATCTTCATCTTTAGATCCTAGCTACCACCAAAGAAACCCCACATGACATGTAGCCTATATTTACACACTATGTTGCTCTCCATTTTCTAGATAAAAAGGTTTATCATCTATTGTTCCTCATGTTTCATCATTACCTAGATTTATGATGGAAATTACTCCATAGATCCCAGATATAGGATGAGCTAGCCCTGTCCTGACATTCTCATAGGAATGAGACCATCAAAATGTATCAGGAACATACCTCTGTCATCTGATGTACCTTGTGCCACCCAGAAAGAAGAAGAGCATTCAATTCTGACTCTTTCCCATTGATTCAACCACCACCATCATTGATTCTAAATTTGAAACCTGCAACATGTGACTTACCCACAGTTTCAATCCATATAATCAATGAATTATGAACCAATGATCAATAATTGATTATTTGTCAAAAAATTAGCAAAATAAATGACAATGATGATTGAATGGAGAAATAGTGGTGAAAACATAAGCAATAAAATGTTAGGAACAAACCACAATCACTTTTTGTTTGGTCTTGATTATTTTTCATAGATGTATATGATCAAAGATGAATAAATCACCATGAAAAATTATAAAATTCCATCAATTTATTTCTACCATCGTTTCATGTAAAAATTAAGTTGGTGGAATTGATCCATGGTTATCGAGAAATAATAAAAGGGATAGAAATAAAAATGAAAAATATCCTACATGGAGTTGGGATTGATCACTGATGAAGAGATGTTGTGTTGATGTTATTGAAGAAAACCACGAACTCCGTTGGACCAATTATCAATGATCTGATCCCGATCTGTCATTGTTACTAAGATTTATCTCCAATAGTTGTATGAATATCTAGTGACTGATAGAATAACCCTGAGGAAATTTTACAACTATATACATAATGAAAAAATCATTCACTGTATTGAAAATAATAAAACAAATTATTTTATTATTTTATTTTATGTATTTATGCCTACACTAACTTTTTTACAGAGTACACATTCCAATAAATAATATATCCCACCTAGGATAAAACCCATGTTTGGAACTTAATGACCCCCTTCGATTCTTGATCCAAGACCCAATTCGGTTGTTATTCCACATTTTTAGGAAAAATGTTTTTGTGGGATATTTAAAACATTTATTCCTGTCACACTATGTCTCAGAATCACACGCTGTCTAGGCACCTAGTCTCATAAGAAATCCATATAATATCCAAAAAATTTGTATGGAAAATCATAGTCATTACATGTAATGTATGGGTATACCATTCATGATGTAGTCCTAATTCTCTAAAACTATAATCCTAAATGATCCTTAAGATTGAAATAATGTGAATTCTTGTTTAAAATCACTAGATTATATTATGTTAATCATTATATTCTTATAGTTGGTATCGAATGATGGTTTATTTAACTTTAGTAACTAAGATGGTTTTATAAGAATTGTGGATATCATCATAGAATTTATATTCACAATGATGATTATAAGTTTGTAGTCTTAGACAACATTTTTTGTTGTTTAATGTGACATATTTCTATGATATTAATGATATTTTATTAGATTGAATTTATAAAGGAAATAAACTTAGTTATAAATGGATTTAAGGTTAATGTTTTACAATTATTTTATGGGTACTATCCTTAAAAGTACCATTTTCATTTTGACGTAAGATCATTAATTTCATGCTTTGATGAAGTTCAATTCTACAGATTAAGGACCACTTATAAAGATAGAAGTAAAGAGATATTTCATAACCTTATTATCCCTTCCATATGATTTAATTATCACTTCTATAGAAAAATTATTTTCAAATAATTTTGAAAACTTTTTGTGTACTAAAATTACTAGTAAAAAACTATTTGACTTATCTAACACAATTTATTTTCTCAAACACAATTTACGAGTGAAGGTGTCTTTTTTCATTTGATTTCATAATCTCAACATTACCAACTCTTTCAAAAAGGGAACATCAACAAATTATATGAAAATTTAATTTTAGGAAATTAACGATAAAGGGGATATCAAATAAATCCTTATATCTCGATTTTGGGAATGAATTATTTTTTTATGTTATTAGTATATAACATTTATTTTGGTTGATATTGATGAATCATAAGGATATAATTCATATATTTGGTTTTTAGAATGAATTATTAAGGAATAATATGATGAAGCATGGTTAATGGTCTAAGAAGGATGTTGAGTGATAGAAATGTTTATGTGTTAAGTGTTTTTATAAAAATTATGATATTGTGGTATTTTATAAATATTATGGGAATCATGTATGTCCTATGGATTTTTATATAGTTGTGTTTATTTTCATATATTTTGAAAAATAAGTTATATGGAATTTTTTTTTTGAAAAGTTGTAAAATGTGACATTTTTAAGGTATATATAACCCATAATTTTTTGATATGAAAAGGTTTATTTAAGGAACCAAGCCATTAATTTTTATGGGCATAACTTTAATTGTATTAGCCGTCTCTTTGGATTATATGACCTATAAATTTGATGTATTTATTGGTTCATAAATTTTTTGGATGTGAAAAAATAGAATTAGACAACCATTGACGTTAAATATATTAAGGTCATTTATAAGGATGTTTATAACATCTATATAAGAATATAAGAATGGTATTAATATAGTTTTATAAAATGACATCCCACAAAACATGCAAAAAACGCATCACGTCTATCAGGGCCTCATGAATTGATCCCACAATCAAAGGGTGACAATGGTGTAACAACTACCACAATCCTACATGATATCCTAATAAGTATGAAATTTATATTCATTATTTAAACTATATGATGGATGATGGTTATGTTCATTTTGGTATAATGTTTTATCAAAATTATAAAAAAAGGTTTGGAATTTTTTTTTGGGTATTACATAATCAATGCTAGTTCAAAAGATGTTAATTATTTGGGGAACCCTGTGTGATTATTGTATGATAAATACTATGAGATTTTATTTGAGATTTAAATAATTAATTATCCTTTGTAATCATATATTATTTGTGCTGAATCAGGTGATTTATTGATAGAATTATGTGACTAGAGATGTAAAATTTTGGTATGAGAATTTTGGAGTGACTTAAATTATCATAAGATAAATATTAAATATTTATTGAAAGAATATGTGATCAAATCTTTTTGATTATTGGGTTTTAATTTTAGTTGAGAATATTTTTTGGAATTTTTAAGGACAGTTATTTTTTGAATAATCTTTGTTGAAATATTTTTATTATTGTTGAATTTTGAAGATTAAATTTTTTATTCATATACTGGTTAATTATTTTTGGATCATTATATCGTGTAAAAACCATTTTTGTATTAGTTAATTCCTAAAGATAGGATGAATTAATGTTTATAATTTTATAAATTTTGTGATCTGTAAATGTTGACTTTGATTCTTCAGTTATGAAAATTCATCTAAAATACTCATCATTTGGAGAAAATATTATATTTTGGTGGAAATTTATCAAAGGATGGAATTATAAAATTTAAGTATGTATATTTTCATATCTTATTAGAATAAATTGTAAAATATTTACTTGACTTTAGAAAAATGATTTTGAAAAAAACATTAAGTAATTAATTTTCTTACTGATAAATAAATTACTTTTTAACCAACCACAAACCTACGGTTTTTTTATGGTTAAAATTTTCAAGATCATGTTCTCAAGAACTCTCTTTCATCTGTTCGGTGTTGTTTTTTCTCTTCCATATCTATATTTTCTAACATGGAAACCTAATGTGAATTATCTCATGTGACATTAATACTTTTGTGTCTCAATTTTAAAGTGGACGTCTTACCAATCCTTTTTATGATGTGGGATTACAATAAATATATTATTATAATTAAAACACCTATTTTTAGATACTGAGTTTAAATTATCTAGAAATAGTTTTTATAAGTGAAAATAATGTAACATATCTTGATTTTAAAATGAAACACCATGTTCAATATCATACAAGACATGCCATATCGAGCTTAAACAAATGACTAAATATTATCATTTAAATATTACTATAATAACCTATAATTTATGTTAGATGGAATGAATTGTAATGATTATATTATAAAATATATAATGGTCCAAATCCTTGATAATGTATTAATAAATTATTTTTCAAAAGATAATTATTTTTATAAGGACATTTTATTATTCAAAATAATAAGTTTACTTCAAAAAGGGGAGTTAATTGAATTTCATGAGTGAATATTATAATTAATTATTGGAAATTATAGAAAAAAAATTTCATAAAATAAATATAATTTTTTAAACTGGAATATACATTTTTAATTAGGGTGAAATTTTGGGATTTTTCTGAAAATATTTAGTATTTTGTAACTAGTAAAAAAGAATGATATTTTTTAAATAAATATCATCCATTTCGAATAAATTATGAATTTTTTGAAGTCCCAATATGTTGTGAATATGGTTTTAGGAAAAATAATAATTATATAGTTATATTTAATTCATTTAAATTCTTTTGAATCAAATATTATTTTTTTATTTTAGAATAAGATTATTTTGGGGTTTAAAAATGAGATTTTTCTAAAAAAATTAAAAGTTTATAATGTTTATATTTTTTAATTAATTAAATTAATCTCTACATTGTAATGGTTTAAACTAATTTAATAAATTGTATATAATTAAATATTAAGTAATTTTAATAAAATTGTTATTATTATTAGTCATAGAGTTAATGTAAATAAAAATTTTCTTGAAAAATACACCTTTTGAAACACCTCTTTTTCATAATGTCTACGGGTTTTGTTTTAAATTTTATTTTTCCAATTATATTAATTGATTTTTTCTAAAATGGATTGAATAATTTTAATCAGTAGTTAAAAATTAGGTAGTGGGTTTATTTTCATTATAATTAATAATATTTGTGTCATGTTAAAAAAAGATTTATAACATAATAGGTAATATAAAGAAATGGGTTAACGTTAAAAGGTAAAATCTTAAAATACATAAAAAGTAAAACATTAAAGGAGTATTCGATGTGTTTATCATATAAAACCATCATTTTAAACATTAAACATCAATACAATTCATTTTAATTAGTTACATCCCAATATGGTTGGCTTTGAATATAAATTAATCATTATTTTAATCCCATAAAACCACCCCTACCCAAGTACAAATACCACTACTCACCCCCAAATTCTCCTCACATGAAATGAATATATTAAAATATCTACCAAAAAATCTCCTATAAACTATCCCCAAATCCATTTTCTAATATTATCATAAAAATACCAATTCCATGCTCATTAAGATTCCCTTCAAGGGGGCAATAATCAAGATGTAAAATTATAAAACCATCTTATATAAATTTATTTCGTTTTCTACCTCATACAAATTTCATTAATATATCAATGCATGATAACCCCAAAATAATTTATATACTATAATTTTATATTTTTAATAAAATA
Source organism: Viscum album (assembly GCA_963277665.1). Classification (NCBI taxonomy): domain Eukaryota; kingdom Viridiplantae; phylum Streptophyta; class Magnoliopsida; order Santalales; family Viscaceae; genus Viscum; species Viscum album. The sequence continues at coordinate 378,803,126 of OY728132.1, forward strand.
TATTATATCCAACCCTCTTATTATCTCCTTTTATTTAAAGAAAAGAATCCATGGTCTAAATTATGGCGATTAACTGTCTCTATGAATAATAAATTTGTTTCTTTTCCATTACCATATTCAAGGATGGTCATAAAAGTATTATTATAGATAAATTAAATTTTAATATTTATTTATAATATATTTTATTTTCTTGTACTATTATGTATAATAAATTTTAAATAAAATAAAATTTGTTAATAATGTTTGAAAAAATGGTAAAAAGTGAACTAAACATTTATCATTAACATTTTTTCAAATGAAACATCCTACCATAATAAATATAAATGAAATATAAAACCATTTACAATTAATTTGGTTCATTAATATAATTTAATTTCACTTCTTCAGTTTTATTTCCATTTATACAAGTGAACTGACCATGAAATAATGGAATGAATGCTCTTAAAATAATACAAATAATCCAATATTTATATAAAAAGGTAATAAGACAGTATAAAATCATTATATAAGGTATTATTAATATTTATAGAGATCATTAATGTGTTAATAAGATTATTTAAACCATTATAAAGGAGTTTAATGTTTAAAAAACTATATAGAAGTGTAAGGTAAAGGTTTCATGTATCACATTTACTTATGTGACATAAATTCCTAATTCATAATATATTTCATATCGACTGGGTATATACTACCATTTTAAAATATAATATCCTTAATATAATTTTATTAATTGTATTTAAGGATTCTTTTGATAATTATTAATTTAATAGTGTGTATGGTTTGACTGATTGTAAAGCGTAATGGAATTCTTCAACAAATTTTCATTCATTGGGTTAAACTTCTACATCTTGATTTTTTCGCAATAATATTTTCTGTTAAATTAATTTTGATTATATTATTTTGTATTTCGAATATTTTATGTGTATTCAAATTTAATACACATAATGAATTCATTTAATTAATGATCACATAGATGATATAATGCTTCTAAGGGACTTTCTTTTAAAAATCCATTTTTGATGTTCTTTTTTCAAAAGAATATTTTTATTGTATATTCAACAGGAATAAAATTTCCATATTTAATTTCAATTTAATAATTTGAATTATAAATTATAGTTTTGTTTGGTTACTTTCAAGGAAAACGTTTTCAATTATACGTGTGTAGTTTTTCAAAATGAGTGATTTTAAAATGAAAGGTTTATTTTCTTTAAAGAGTGGTTTTATGATGAATTATTTCATGATTTATTTTTATGTTATAGTTCATGGGAATTATTTTTGATGACAAGTGTTTATGAGATAAAAGAAATTATGTATGGTTACATGAAAAAATGTGAAAGGTGGTTACATGAAATTCTAAGAATGGGTGGTTCTGTTAAAAACTAAGGACGAGTGGTTATGTTGTATTCTTTTTGCATTGGGTACTATGGAATTAGAGGTTGTCCATATTGGATAATCCATTTTTAAGAGTGATATGGTAAATTAAATCATAATTTATGTATATAAATCATATATTATTTCTTATTATTTATCATGAAAATATCATTATTTTCAAATGTTATGATACTGATCTTTTGAAAAAGACAATTCCTTTATTAGTGTAAAAGGTATGATTTTAAGAAAATGGTTTTATGGATTTATCTGGACTAATGTTTTTCCTTATTTTATGTCACTTAGTGAGATTATTTCTTCAAACACAATGTTTTAAATTTTTTATCAGATTTAAGGGAGAATAGAGACAAGGATGAGTTCAAGTAGAGAACTACAATGATTTTTCATTATTAGAAAAATATTTTATTTTAAAGACTACTATTTTATAGAAACAATGGATACTATATATATGTTTCCAAATGTAATATATGGTTTTAGAATGTATGAATTAGTCCTAATTCACTAAAACTCTAAACCTAAAAAATAATCAGGATTTTAATAATGTGAATTCTAGTTTAAAATCTCTAGAATATGTAGTGTTTAGTACTAGGCCCATACTGTTGGTATCAAATGATGGGTTTGATAAATTTAGTGATTATGAATTTTTTTAAGTGTTATGGATCTAATCATTGATTTCAAAATTTTAATTATGATTATAATCTTAATGATTTATACACCTCATTTTTTTGTTAATGATGGATTTTGTAGAGATAAACAATATTTTTTGATATTTTATTTATAAGGGAAATCAATTTAGGAATAAAGGATTTGAGGGTTAAAGTATTCTATAGTTTCAATGGATATTATCATTAAAAAAACCATTTTATTTTTTATATGTTATAATTCATTTCATGTTTTAAGGATGTTATTTTGTACTGATTAAGTATAATTTTTCAAGATGTACGGAAATGTATCTTTCAAAACACTCTTATCCATTTTGTATGATTGAATTATCACTATTATTGCCAAATAATTTCTCAAAATATTTTGACATCTTAATGAGTATTAAAATTACCTATAAGAGACTATTTGAATTATCTAGCACATTTTATTTTCACAAACAAATAGTGGATTGCGTTATATTTTTTAATTGATTTTATAATATCAAAATTACCAACTCTCTTGAAAAGAGATCTTACACAAAGGAAATGACCTTTTACTTCATCAAAGATGAAGATAATGTGGATTTCAAAGAAATATAGACGTTTGGATCTGTGCAATTGAATATTTTATTAAGTTTATAGTATGAAACATTTTTTTGGTTTATATTTAAGAATCTTATGGATATAATTCATATCGTTGATTTTTGGAATGACCTATTAAGGAATAAGACTATGAAGCATGATTGCGGTTTTTAGAAGGATGTTTAATGTAGGATGTGTTTATGTTTTTAGTTTTCTTTGAATATATAATATAGTAGTATTTTATAAATATTATGGGAATCTTGTAATTCCTAAGGATCTTTCTATTTTAGGTTTTGTTTTCAAAAAATTGGAATCATATTTTAGATGATATCGATACCTTTGAAAAGTGTTAAGAAGTTGATTATTTTTATGGTACATGTAACCCTTATTTTTATGAAATGGAAAAGGTTGTTTGAGTAAATATTAATTTACTTTTATGGAAAAAATTTGAATGGTATTTGAATTATTTTAGGTTTATATGATCTATAAAATTTATGTATTAATGGGTTCTTACGTTTTTGGGAAGAAAAATGAAATGTATGATACATCCATTCATTTTAAATATAATATGGTCATTTATGAGTATGTTTCCAAAATCCCAAAAATTGAATAAATATTTTAGTTATATATTTTTAGAAATTGACATCCTATAAAATAAGTGACAAAATATCACATCTATAATGGTTATGAGGATTAAATCTACAACCAAAGCGTGAAGTGGCTATATCTCCAACCCCTGAACTAAATGATGTCCTAGTTAGTATGTTTTGTTTTAATGTTTTGAACTATCTGATATATGAATGTAAATTTCATTCCAGGATCATATATTTTATTGTATTGATTACAATGTTATTGAATTTTTATTTCACTATTAAGTGATCAATGTATTTTGGAAGACATTCCCTATTTTGGGAACCCTATATGATTAAGGTAAAATAATTATTATGGTATTTTATTTTAGATTAAATTTTTAATAATATTTTGGAACCATATATTAATTATAGTGAAATAGTTAATTTGTGGAAATGATTATTTCACCAGGGAAATTACATTTTGGTATGAGACTTTAAGACAGATTGATATTATTTAAATTTATATTTTAAATTTATCTTGAAATAATATGTGATTAAATACTTCTAATTTTTGGGTTTAAATTTTATTCAAGAACCAATTGAAATTTTTTTAAGGATGGTTATTATTTGAATTATAAATGTTGAACTTTTTTTCCTGCTTTGAATTTTGAATATTAAAGTATTTATTATTCATATAAAAGTAATTATTTTTTGGAAAATTAAATTTTTTACTAACCATTTTTATTAATTTATATAGGGAAGAGGAATAGATAATTACCATTTTTTGGATTTTGTGATACATAGATGTTGATTCTATTTCTTCAGGTATGAAAATTCATCTTGAATACTCACGGTTTCGAAAAAAATATGAGATTGTGGTGAAAATTTATTAAAGGTGGAAATTATACATATCATGTAAGTTTATTTCCTTATGTTCTTATCATTAGAAGTAAAATAATTATTCAACTCTTGAAAAAGTATTTTGAAACAAAAAAGTTATATGTTAACTTCTTACCAAAAAATCAATTGTCTTTTAACCTATAACAAGCTTATGATTTTTTGATGATTAACTATCTCATGACCATGTTCCCTATAAATATCTATTAGTCCTTTAATGTTAAATTTACTCTTCCATGTCCATGTTTTCTTACATGGAAACCTAGTATGTGTTATATTAGGTGACCTTTAAACATTCTTATCTCACTTTTCACATGCATTTTTTATTGATACTTTTTACAATATTTGATTAAACAAGAGATATTTTAATAATTAATCCACCAGGTTTTCAATACATGGTTTAAATTATGATAACTAATTTTATTTATGTGTGTATAATGTAACAAAAAATATTTTGAAATGATACATTATGCTCAATATCAAACAAGCTATGCCAAATCGAGCTTAAACAAATGAATAAATATTATTAATTAAATATGACCAGTAAAACCTAGCCCTTAAATTAGTAGGGATTAATAGTATTAATGGAATTATGAAACATAAAATGGTCAAACACATTGGTAATTTATTATTAATATTTTTTAAAATTAAAAATTCTTTTTTATAATGTCATTTTTTTAAAAAATGTTTTCATCAAAAAATGGGTTTTATTGAATTTTAATAGTCAATATTATAATTATTTTTTTTATTTTTTTAAAAAATTAACTTCATAAAAAAATTTATTTTTTAAATTGGAATATCATGTTTTAATTTGGTTGAAATTTGGATATTTTCAAAAAATATTTATTTTTTAGTGAATAGTTAAAAATACCAATTTGTCACGAACCGTCCTCGGGGTCCGTGCCGTGACTACCCCAATCCTGCCTTCCATAGGCCAGGGGCTGGTGACTAGCACCAAATGCATAAATCCCGATAACTGGGATGGAATTTCCTTTATAAAGTAAACAAAACACCACAGAGTACAAGCGGAAGTAAAACACTAAGTAAAATCAAAACAAGCTGTGCTGAAAGTAAATGGGCCGGAAATACAAGCCCAACTGTAAAGTACAAGGAAAAAGATAAAACAGATGGAAGGTGACAAGCCGCTCCTGGATCGTCCACCAAGGATCCTACCTGAAGGGTAGGTACAGAAAGTGTAACTCCTGGATCGTCCACCATGGATCCTACCTGAAGTGTAGGTACAGATAGCGCAACTCATGGATCGTCCACCACGGATCCTACCTGAATGGTAGGTACATATAGCCTCCACAACACTCTCACCCATCGGCCTCCTCTGAGTATCGCCTCGCCGTGAAGTCCACCTCCGGATACTGACTCATCGTGAGGTCCACCTCTGGGTAGCATCCAGCCCTCGAACACTCGGCCTCTGTCAACGGTACCCGTCGTCTGCAACCAACATAACGAAGTGCAGGCAAAGCTCGTGCAGGGGTGAGTATAACGATACTCAGTAGGGACCATGAGACCCTCAAAGTCTCACTAAATCCAACAAGGGTAACAAAAAATAATGATCTCAACAGATAACCTCGACCTAAGTATATGCCCATACATAAAACTAAGTTATCAAGTAACCCATCTCAATCATGAGGAAACAAAAAGATTATGAAATCAACGGATAACCACTACCCAGGTATATTCCCATACATATACCCAAGTTATCAAGTGACCCGTCTCAATCATGAGGTAATCACAAAGGTCGTAGACTCAACTCAAACTAGGATTTTCAATTATCAAAATCGTAACTGCTAAAGAGCTCCATCTTTGGAGTGTACAGTGATCCTGTCACAACTCCGAGTTACAATCCTAAGACTGCTGAGGTACTCCACCTGTCGAGTACTGTGGGCCTATAGCTACAACCAAGCGCTTTCCACCATGGGTCTACCGCTATAACCAAGCGCTCCCCCTCATAGCCTCCAGAGGTACTCCTTCTGTTGAGTACCGCGGGTCTGCCACTACAACCAAGCGCTCCTTCGCCGTGGGTCTGCCGCTACAACCAAGAACATCCCACCATGGGTCTGCTGCTACAACCAAGCGCTCCCCCTCATAGCCTCCAGAGGTACTCCTTCTGTTGAGTACCGCGGGTCTGCCGCTAAAACCATCCACTCCTCCGCCGTGGGTCTGCCGCTACAACCAAGCACTCCCCACTGGGCTATTTGAAACTCACCGAGTCGATCGATCAGCTGTCATCAAGTCTTAGTCGGCTACACAGTCTCCGTACTCCGCACGCTCATCTCCGGGAGGGTTCGATCCATGAGCTACTGGTCGATACTCCTAGTATCACAATGTCCCACGAAGAAGTATATCAAAGGACCGCCTCGTCATAGGGGTGTCAACACAACAGATGGCACGTCAATCAGACGCCCGGTCTATGAGTTATTAGCCTTTTCGTCCCAGGGGCCCGGTTGGTTTCGTGTGCGAACCAACCCGGCCTTATCTCAACTATACCCCAAACACTCATAGTGTATACTCATAGGGATCGTTTCTCAACGTGATCACCAACGCTGCTGACGGTTCGTCAAACGGACGTCCGGTCTGAAAGATATCAGCTTTTCCGTTCCAGGGGCCTGGTTAGATTTCGGGTACAATCCAACCCAGCCATACTCCAACTGCATCCAAACCTCAGGCGAAGTATGCCAAAAGTTCCTTCTCCTCAAGAGAAATCCAACAAAGTCGACGACACGTCAATCAGATGTCCGGTGCTCAAGATATATCCATTTCCACTCCGAGGGCCCGGATGGTCTCATATTCGAACCAACCTGACTATACCCAATGTTCTCCAAATCATTGAGTGTAATATATTGAAACGAATTTCCAGAGCCAAGGATCGCATCGCAACTGACAGTGCGTCATTCGGAGGTCCATAGCCCATGTTATGGGCATTTGAACGGAAACTACCCAGATATAGGGGGTTCGGGCCCGGTCCGACCCGGGTCTGGGTCCGGCACGATTAGGCGTGGCCCGGCCAAGCTAGAGCAGCCCGGCCTGGCCTGCGTGGCCCAGTCCGGCCTGGGTGCGTCCCGGCCCAGCCTGGTCGCGGCCCTACCCGGCCTGGGCGGCCCGACCCGGCCTGGCGCTGGCGCTGGCGCGGCGTGGCGCCCGCGTGGCCAGCAGGTGCGGGGGGGGGGGGGGGGGGGGGTTACAACCCCCCACGGATGACGAACCGGCATGGCTTAAAGCCGCGCCGCTCGGCCTCCGAAACGGCTAAGCCATTCCGGTTCGGCCCGCCACCGCGGCTCAGCCGCAGCGGTTCCTGTTCCGGGGGTGCGCTGGCGCCGCCGCCGCCTTCCGCGGACCACCGGATGCGCTCCGGTTGTCCGTTTTGCTCGTCGCCTTCACCAACGGTCCTCTCGGGACCCGAACTTCACTGCGGAGGCTTCAAAAAAGACTTTTCGTCCCCGCTCGTCTTCACCCATCAATCCACGCTCAACATTCAACCAGCGGAGTCTTTGAATCGCCTCCGCAGTTTCGTTCGTCCTCAACGGCGCGACACGATGGTGCCGCGCATTCTTTCCCTAATTCACCATGTTTCCGCACAGTGTCGTTGCACCGCGCCGCATTCGTTCAAGCTGTAACATAATCAAAAACATGGGGGAGGAGGGTCGGCCATGTTTGTGTGGTCCGACCTCCTCCCATTATAATGATATCAAGCGGCCAACAAATAGAAGTCGACGTACGGTAAAGAAATAATTCACAGGAAAAAACAATAAACCTCAACATGAACCCGCATGAATGAATGATCCGTGGATCAACCTGAAAATGGTTGGTCTGTGCTCGTCATTATTTTCTCAAAATATAAAGAGAATACCAAATAAATTCCCCTACCTTGTGTCGTTCATCATTCGTAGCGTCGCTTCTTCAACTTTGGAAGGAAAGACACTGACGATGTTCTACACGGGTGGCATCTTCTCCCTTGACATGAAGGAAGAGGAAGAAAATCGGTGTTCTTCATGGGCATCACCTCACACTCTTGCCTCAGATAAAGGATGAAGGTAAACACGTCGTCGATCTTTGGTGGAGTCGGCGTTCGTCGACGAGAGAATGTCATTCTTCCTAATTATCCCAAAGTCTCCCAACCAATATTTTTCAAGGAAAATAAAAGATTAGGCTCCCAAATATTATAAAAAAGTCATTCCTTTCAAATTAATTGAAATGAATAAATTAATTATGATATTTAACTCCTTAATTTAAGGTGTTAGAACATTAATGAGGGGAGAGAGAGAGGAAAAGGAAGGTTACTCAATTTAAAATGAGTTACAAAATTAAACAGGGGGTTTTAAGGAGTTTTGGGGAATGTGAATAGGTGGGGGCTCATGAAGGACCCACCTCACCTTTAATCCTCTCATGGGTAGTTAGGGGCTTGTGGGTCCCACCATAATAACCCCATGTTAGATATAACCACTAGGATAAAGAATTAATAAAAAATTGTTCCACAATTTTTTTTATTCAATTCTTTATTAATCCACAAATTTTTAACAACTCCTCCCGAGAAAACGAATCTTCGCTAATAGAACTCTTAAGCAATTACCAGTGCTGCGGTTTCATCGGTGCCCTCGGATTTCGATTCCAAGCACTGGTTAAAAAGTTAAGAAAACCTGCTTGTTCATTCACTGAATGTACCTGAGCTAAACTTCAGAAATTGATTCCGGGCACACCGGGCCTCAGAATCAAGTACCGTCAAAATCTGCTTTCTTGTAAAATCCAAAGAAAATTAGGAAAAAAATTCCCTTGAATTTTACGGGTCTTTACATTACTCTCACCTCAGGGCTTTACGTCCCCGTAAAGCTATAACACAAACTGGGGAAACAAAAGCGGTACTGAGCATGCATCTGAGCCTTCTGCTCCTATGTGCTCACCTGGAGGTTCCCGTGCTGCCTACGAAAACACACAAGAGGAATCGACCATCCTCATAGGACCCACTCCTGTCGATCCTCAACCTCTACTGGAACTCTAAAAAAGTCACCCCATCTCCAATGTCCAGCTCCCCATGGTCGATGATGTGCGTTGGGTCAAGCACGTATCTCCTCAGTTGAGATACGTGGAAGTCATCGTGCACTTGGTGCAACTGAGGTGGATTGGTCAAGTGGTAAGCCACCTTGCTTACCCTACTGAGGACCTGAAAAGTTCCGCTGAACCACAGAGTTATCTCACTGCCTCGACTACATCTTCGTAATCCTCGTCAAGGTGAGACCCGTATAAGAATGTGGTCACCATCCTTGAACTCTAGAGGTCTCACTTTCCTGATTAAAACTGAAACTTAAAACTCCTGCTTCCATGACGGTAAGGTAGGCCGACCCAAGAATGATCGGCTACACCCTCCCATGTATGAGTTTAACCTATGCTGACTGAGGTTTCCTTTTCTCCGACCAAGGAAAACCCATCCCGACATTTTCCTAATACCGTCATTTTGAGTATGAACTGTGATTTCCAAATCCATACTCAAACTAACGTCGTAAGGCCTCGACGCTGCCACCAAGAGGTCCCAACCGAGACTCTCTCCTCAAGGGTCAGATCAGACCGTCGTCGTAAGTGTGACTATCGAGTTGTCTCCCAAAGGTATCTTCAGACGTGAGGGTCAAGTCAACGACTTAACCAGATACTTTAGGTCTGGGACTAGATTCATGGAATGATGTGATGATTCGTATCGATGTCTGTGGCTACGATAGCTAGTAGAAGACAAAGTCCGCACTTCGAATCATCCTATGGGCCCTTTCGATCGCACTCCTTGAGAGCATGCAGCTACTCTTTTCCCCTTACCTCCAGCTCCCTAAGCCTAGAGGGGACAAAAAAGGTAGGTGGTTGTAACATGTTGAAATGTACACCACCTCATGCTGCTCTCCACGCTCTGCCTCCACGTCTGCTACTCTGCAGATTTATTTATCCTTAATATTTCCTCTTCTTGAAACATTCACACGCCCAAGTCTCTATGAGTCGCGCCAGCTCGCTACGTTTCAACTTCTAACATTCTCTAGCTGTATTAGTTCATCCAAAGAACATTCAACCTCAATGTTCTCTCTAGCACCCTAACGTGAGTAGGAATCCATAGAGGAAAAATTTCTGGCTCGAATATCCATAAAAACTCCACGCTCAGAGGTCCGAGCTCTATAGCACTGATCAAATCGAATTCATCGAGTACCTGGAATGTTCGGTACGCCTCGATGAATTCTCAACTGTTGACATGTCATCCTGTGGAAGCTGTATAAGCTCTAGAAAACTCTCTACCACCTCCTCAAGCCAGTCCTTAGCCGCCTGTGAGTCAGGTTCGCCTCGGAACATGAGGGTTCCTGATGTTGGAACACTTATAAGGCAGTAAGCCTACACGTGTCACCTAACGGTACCGCCGGTTGTAACTACTGACCAACAGGTAGTGATGTATAGCTGAAAAACTACCCGAAGGCACTATCTCAGGCATCGGTCCACGTACTGAAGCCTCATCACTATGCGTACAATCATCATGGTCATTCACTGGAAAACACTAGTATCTAAGTCCACCATCCACTCCACTGATGTCTCAGCTAGGCGGAATACTCTAGCAATCGCCTCCAGCCAGTACTCTACTGTCGGGGAATCTGCCTCGCCTCATAACCTCAGAGGCCACTACTGCTGGAACTCGTGAAACGCGCTCTTCTAGCATGCATAGTTCGCTAGTATGGCTGGTTGCATCTGCTTCCCAACAGGTGGGGGTGCTTCTGGTACACCACACGAGGGTGCCAACATAGTAAAAAGGTTCCTGCACCAGAGCCTCATCGCTCGGTGGGCAGTCATCGTCTACTATCTCCGAACTCCATCTGACTTTCTACATGGAGACATCTTGAACAGATACGACACGGTCAAAATAATTTATACCTGGTGAGATGAACCGGTTTGAGCTGACATAAAAATTTTGGAAACACGCACAAAATCAGTGTTTTCGTGCACAAAGTCGGAAATTAGAAGTCAGTGTCCTCGTGTAAGGATACGTCGGCCGCCGCACCAACACTGGACTCCCTGAACTGAAAAGCACACTCGGTACCCTTAACACTATTGCTTCACAGAAAGAAAATATCATATTCCTAAGTTATGTGGTAGAAGCGACCCCTTTGATACCAATTTTTCATGACCCGTCCTCGGGGCCCGTGTCGTGACTACCCCAAGCCCACCTTCCATAGGCCAGGGGCTGGTGACTAGCACCAAAGGCATAAATCCCGATAACTGGGAAGGCATTGCCTTTATAAAGTAAACAAATCACCATAGAGTACAAGAAGAAGTAAAACACTAAGTAAAACTGAAACAAGCTGTGCTGAAAGTAAAGGGGCCGAAAATACAAGCCCAACTGTAAAGTACAAGGAAAAAGATAAAACAGCCGGAAGGTGACAAGCCACTCCTGGATCATCCATCAAGGATACTACGTGAAGGGTAGGTACAGAAAGCGCAGCTCCTGGATCGACCACCACGGATCCTACCTGAAGGGTATGTACAAATAGCACAGCTCCTGGATCGTCCACCACGGATCCTATTTGAAGGGTAGGTACAGATAGCCACCACAACACTCTCGCCCGTATACCTCCTCCGAGTATCACCTCGCCGTGAAGTCCAGCTCCGGATACTGAATCATCGTGAGGTCCACCTCTGGGTACCGTCCAGCCCTCGAACACTCGGCCTCTGTCAACGCTGCCCGTTGTCTGCAACCAACACAACGAAGTGAGGCCAAAGCCCGTGCAGGGGTGAGTATAACGATACTCAATAGGGACCCCAAGACCCTCAAGGTCTCACTAAATCCAACAAGGGTAACCACAAAGAATGATCTCAATAGATAACATCTACTTAGGTATATTCCCAGACATATACCTAAGTTATCATGTAACCCATCTCAAACATTAGGAAACACACAGATTATGAAATCAACGGATAACCACTACCTAGGTATATGCCCATACATATACCCAAGTTATCAAGTGACGCATCTCAATCATGAGGTAATAACAAAGGTCGTAGACTCAGCTCAAATCAGGATTTTCAATTATCAAAACCGTAACTACTGAAGAGCCTCGTCTCTAGAGTGTACAGTGATCCTGTCACGACTCCGATGTACTATCCTAAGACTGCTGAGGTACTCCACCAGTTGAGTATTGTGGGCCTGCTGATACAACTAATTGCTTCCCACCATGGCTTTACAGCGACAACCAAGCGCTCCCCCTCATAGCCTCCATAGGTACTCCTTCTGTTGAGTACCGCGAGTCTTCTACTACAAATAAGCGCTCCTCCACCGTGGGTCTGCCGCAACAACCAAGCGCTTCCCACCATGCGTCTGCCTTTACAACCAAGCGCTCCACCTCATAGCCTCCAGAGGTAATCCTTCTGTTGAGTACCGCAGGACTGCCGCTATAACCAAGTCCTCCTCCGCCGTGGGTCTCCCACTACAACCAAGCGCTCCCTACTGGGTTATCTGAAACTCACCGAGTCGATCGATCAGCCGTCGTCAAGTCTTAGTCGGCTACACAGTCTTCGTACTCCGCACGCTCCTCTCTGGGAGGGTTCGATCCATGAGTTACTGGTTGATACTCCAAGTATCAAAAAGTCCCACAAAGAAGTATCTCAAAGGACCACCTCGTCATAGGGGTCTCAACACAATAGACTGCACGTCAATCGGACGCCCGGTCTGTGAGTTATTAGCCTTTTCGTCCTAGTGGCCCAGTTGGTTTTGTGTGTGAACCAACCCGGCCATATCTCAACTGTACCCCGAACTCTCATAAGGTATACTCATAGGGACTGTTTTGCAACATGATCACCAACACCGTTGATGGTTCGTCAAACGGACGTCTGGTCTGAAAGATATCAGCTTTTCCGTTCTAGGGGCCCAGTTGGGTTTCGGGTACAATCCAACCTGGACATACTCCAACTATGTCCAAACCTCAGGCAAAGTATGCCAAAAGTTCCTTCTCATCAAGAGAAATCCAAAAAAGTCGACGACACGTCAATCGGACGTCCAGTGCTCAAGATATATCAATTTCCACTCCGAGGGCCCGGTTGGTCTCGTATTCGAACCAACCCGACCATACGCAAAGTTCTTCAAAACCTTGAGTATAATATATTGAAACGACCATCTCTATCCAAGGATTGCATCTCAACTGAGGGTGCGTCGGTCAGAGGTCCGTATCCCATGTTATGGGAGTTTGAACAGAAACTGCCCGAAAATAGGGGGTTCGGGCCCGGTCCGACCCGGCCCAAGACCCCCCCTAGGTCGGCCCGAACCGGGTCGACTGGACCCGGGTCCGGGTCCGGCCCAATTGGGGGCGGCCCGACCCGGCTGGCGTGGCGTGGCCTGGCGCTGGCGCTGGCGCAGCGCAGCACCTGCGTGGCCAGCAGGGGAGGGGGGGGGGGTTACAACCCCCCGCGGACGATGAACCGGCGCGGCTTAAAGCTACGCCGCTCAGCTTAAAGCTGGGCCGCTCACCCTCTAGAACGGCTAAGCCGTTCAGGTTTGGGCCACCGCCGCAGCGATTCCTATTCTGGTGGCGCTCCTGTGGTCTGTTTTGCTCGCCGCCTTCGCCTATGGTCCTACCGGGACCCGACCTTCACTGCAGAGGCTTCAAAAATGAATTTGCGTCCCCGTTCGTTGTCACCCATCAATCTGAGCTCAACGTTCAACCAGCGAAGTCATCGAATCACCTCCATGGTCCTGACTCCGGCCGTAGTTTCGTTTGGCCTCAACGGCGCAACGCAATGGTGCCGCGCATCCTTGCCGTAATTCTCAATGTTTCCACGCGGTGTCGTTGCACCGCTCCACCTTCATTCGAGCCGCAACATAATCAACAACACGGGGGAGGAGGGTCGGCCGTGTTTGTGCGGTCCGACCTCCTCCCATTATAATGATAGCAAGCGGCCAAAAAATAGAAGTCGACGTACGACAAAGAAATTATCCACGGGCAAAAACAATAAACCTCTACATCAACCCGCATAAACGAACAATCCGCGGATCAACCTGGAAATGGTTGGTCCGCCCTTGTCATTCTTTTCCCAAAAGATAAAGAGAATACCAAATAAATTCCCCTACCTCTTGTCGTTCGTCATTCATAGTGTCGCTTCTTCAACGTTGGAAGGAAAGATGCTGATGATGTTCTACTCGGGCGGCGTCTTCTCACTTGACACAAAGGAAGAGGAAGAAAATCGGCGTTCCTCGTGGGCGTCACCTCACACTCTTTCCTCAGATGAAGGAAGAAGGTAAACACGTCATCGATCTTCGGTGGATTCGGCGTTCGTCGATGAGAGAATGTCATTATTCCTAGTTCTCCCAATGTCTCCCAACCAATATTTTCCAAGGAAAATAAAACATTAGGCTCCGCAATATTATAAAAAAAGACATGCCTTTCAAATTAATTCAAATGAATCGATTAATTAGGAAGCTTAACTCATTAATTTAAGGTGTTGGCACATTAATGATAAGATAGAGAGAGCCAAAGGAAGGCTACTCAATTTAAAATGATTTAAAAAAATAAGGAGGGGGGTTTTAAGGAGTTTTGGGGAAAGTGAATATGTGGGGGCTCGTGAGGGCCCCACCTCACCTTTAATCCTCTCATGGGTTGTTAGGGGATTTTGGGTCCCACCCTAACTATCCCATGTTGGATATAACCACTAGGATAAAGAATTAATAAAAAATTGTTCCATAATTTTTTATTCAATTCATTATTAATCCAAAAAATTTTAACAACTCCTCCCGAGCAAACACATCTTCGCTAATGGTCCTCTTAAGTAATTACTGTTGTTGTGGTTTCATCAGTGCTCTCGGATTTCGATTCCGAGCACCAGTTCAAAAGTTAGGAAAACCCTCAAGTTCGTTCACTGAAAGTACCCGAGCTAATCATCAGAAATTTATTCCGGGCACACTGGGCCATAGAATCAAGTTCCATCAGAAACTGCGTTCTTTTAAAATCCCAACGAAAATTAAGAAAAAAATTCCCTTGAATTTTATGGGTCTTTACATGATTTTGGAAAATTTTTTATTTCATTCCAATAAATTAAGAAATTAAAAAAAAAAATTTTTTGTATTGTTTTAATTAACATAAATATTATTTTATAATATTTCATCCTATTAAACTAATTTTAATCAAAATTGTATCTTATTTTTGAATAGGATCATTTTTGGGTTAAAAAAGAAGATATTTATGAAAAGAGTTTTAAAGTGCATAATGATTTTCTATTTGAATTAATTAAAATATCCTTAATGGGTAATGTTTTAAATAAAAAATATAGATTATATAAAATTAAATACTATTTTAGTTTCATAAAATTATTATTATTAGTAATATATTATCTCTAAAATCAAATTTTTCTTGAAAAATACACTTTTGGAAAATCCCCTTTTTCATCACGTCTGTGGGTTTTGATTTAAATTTAAATTTTGAAATTATGTGAATTTAATTTGGTAAAATTGATCAAATATTTATAATTATAAGGTCCAAATTAGGTATTAAGGTAAATTTTAAATTATTGTCCTAAAAAATTTACTGTGGTATCAAAAATATTTACTACAGAGTAGGTAAAATAATGAATGAAGTAAAAGTTAAATGTTAAAAGTCTAAAATAAATGAAAAATAAAACATTAAATGGGAGTTTGATTTTTTATATATACCATAATAATAATTTTAATAATTAAATATAAATCCAATTTATTTTAATTAAATCACCCAAAATGTGGTTGGCTTTAAAAAAATACACATTTTTTTAATTACTTTAAACCACCCATCCTCAAGTATAAATACCACTCCTCCCAAAACCTCTCTACTCACAATCCTTGAATATTATAAATTATCTTCAATAAAATCCTTAATACTCTCCCCCCACATCCATGTTCTTCTGGTATCCCAGAAATACCAATTGAAAGGTTTTTAACTGGAACTTTAAAGAGGTGATATTTAAGAGGTAAATTTCTCTAACCACCTCTATAAATTTCATTACATTTTATACCTTCTTAATATATACAAAATACATAAACACATTGTAAATCCATAATAATTTATATAATATAATTTTTTATTACAAATTTAATATATTATATAAAATCGCTTTTATTTTCTCATTTTATTTAAATAAATGAAACCATTATCCAAATTATATAGGTTAACCGTCTCTGTGAATAATGATTTTCTTCATTTTCCATTACAAAATAAAAGGATAGTAAAAAAATAAATTATTCTTGATAAATAATATTTTAATATTTATATTATAACCTATTTCATGTTTTGGTGGTAATATATAGACAGAAATTTATATAAAATGAAACTTGTTCATGATATTTGAAAAAACTGCCATAAATAAACTACACATTTATCATTAATGTTGTATCAAATAAATCATCCTAATTTAAGAAATAAAAATGATATATTGATATATTAATTTTTTTATATTTATCAATACCATTTAATTTCACTTTTGGGTTTTTATTTCTATTTTACAATAACATCCATAATTATATACAAGTTAACTAACCATGAAACCATGAAATGAATGGTCCCAAAACAATGAAAACAAAGAAATATTATTAAAGAATGGGTCATAATATATTATAAAAATAATATAAGGTAACATAACTATCAATATATTTATTTAATGAGTTAATTAAAATATTTAGACCATTTTATATAAGGTTAATGTATGAAAAACTTATAGGAAGCGTGAGGTAAGATTTTATCATCTCAATATAACTTATATGATATATATGCCTTATTAACAACTTATTTCATTTATGTGTTTTATATAAATCTATTATAATGTATAATATCATTAATATCATCATACTCAGGGTATTAACTATTTGAATTGATAATTATTTCTTTTTCGGTGCTTACAATTTGATTGATTACAATGTGTAAGGGAATTCATAACCCCATTTCCATTTATTGGGTTAAACTTCCACTTATTGATTATGTCTTAAAAGATTATGTGTGAAATAAATTTCAATTAACATAAATTTTATTTATAATTTATATATGTGGATTTAAAATTAATACACATAATCAATTGATATTATTAATACTCACTTCAATGATATGATGTTTGTAAGGTATTTTGTTTTAAAAATCATATTTTGAAGTTTGTTTTTTAAAAAGAATGTATTTATTACATATAAAACATGAATGGAATTTCACGACTTCATTCCACTTTAATATTTTTAATCCTTCATTACATGTTTATATGGTTACATTCAAAAGAATCATTTTCTATTATATGTGTGTAGATTTTAAAATGATGGATTTCAAAATAAAGGTTTATTTTATTCAAAGAGTTTTATTATGATACAATATTTCATGATATGGATTTATGATATAGTTAATTTTCATTGTTTATAATTATGGGAGGTTTCTAGATAAACCAATTTTTCGTGGTTCCGTGAATAACTAGTGACAGGAGGTTACGTGACAAACCAATAACAGGAGGTTCCAAAATAAACCAAGGACATGTGGTTACATTATAACCTCAAATGAATTTGGTACTGTTGAGTTGGAGGTTGGACATATTGGATACTAAATTTTTAATATTGATATCTAACATGATTTACAAATTTATCTAATTATGTATTATATTATTTCTTTTGAGTTTTCAGGAAAATTATTTCATTTTAAAAAGTAAGAGAATGATATTTTTGAAAACATGATTTCATTATCAGGGTAAAAACGTATATTTTTAAGAAAATATTTTTCTGGTATTTCACTAGAATAACATTTTAAAATGTTTTGAATGGATTTATCGATGAATGGAGATACACAGGAGATTAATGGGATAATTGTGAGGATTTTTTCATGAAGATAATACATTTTTTATATTAATTACTTATATTGTATGGAAAATGGAAATAATGTATATTTGTTCTATTGTAATTTATCTATTTACGATGTTTTATTTATTCCTAATTATCCAAAACTATTATCCAAAAAGATCCTTAGGTTTGTAATAATGTGAATTGTATCTTAGGATCACTAGAATGTGTAATTTTTATGGTCGGGTCCTTGCAGTATCCCTATACCCAACACCATATCCATTTCCCTTATAAAACATATTTCTATGTAAGACACTAACTATATCACTACTAAAGTAATCACCACCTTGATTTCCCTTATATATCATGGATAAATCTAAGACACTTGTATATTTTCATAAAATTGAAAACTCATTAGGGGTTCATGTAATGGCCCATAGTTTTATCAATGAAATTACAATCATATAATTATTCCTTATAGTATAATCACATTAGTAAGCACAATGACATATCATGATACTAAATACTATGTGATCATTAAGAATAATTTTACCACTTCTATGTTTTTAATTTCAAAAATCAAATATACACGGTTTCGTTCAAGGTGTTTTTCAGAGTCTAATAGAACATACATAATTTTTTTTGAATAGTAACCTACCATTATGAATTTTAATATGACTCTTTTTAATATTAAATCATCAAAAATAATAGTAACCTCTCCCATGAATGATTAAATGAAATTTAGGCATCTTATACGTGATAATATGACCATATTAAAAGTATTGGTATTTTTTCATAAATAAATAATTATGATTAATTAATTAATTTAAAAGAAAATGTATTTTCATACTATGTTTTTGTAAATTAACAATTATATGTCTTTTGTAAGACCCCAAGCTTCCATGGTACGCTTCTCTTTGAATAATACAGTAGTGTGTGTTGTAAGCAACTTCGAGTTCTAACACACACCATAACAAATCAAATTAGCCAATATGAATATTAATACCCAAAATTTAAAATTTTAAACATTTTATCTGTCAAAATGGACCTCATATTGGATTCATTATATCGAAATTATCTTAGGGTGAATTTTTTGTACTATTCTGATAACTTTCATATTTTAATGAATACTGAAAATTACTAAATTTTAATTAAAAAAAACATTTTTAATCGAAATAATTAATTGTGATAAATTATGAATTTTAGTGGATTTAAATTATATTTAGAATATATTTTTACAATTTAATCCAATTATTGTCATTAGACATAATTTAACATTTAAACCAGACATAAACAAGTGTCAATCTTTTTGTAGTTATTGTTTTTTAAAAACACGATTTTTGATTTGACAGTAGGAATTAATTTTAAATTAATAAATGAAAATTCATTATTTTGAATTTGGTAAACTAGACTTCATTATTGAATTTGGAATATCAAAATTATCTTAGGGTAAATTTTTGGTATTTTTCTGAATACTTTTAATTTTGGATGAATAGTGAAAAACACTGAGTTATAGTTTAAAACCGAATTTTTATTTAAATAATTATTTATTTTATTTAAATTATATAATGTAAAAATAGATATATAATATCTATATAAGTTCATTGTAATTCATTGGAGTCGGTTTATAATAAATTTAGATATATAAAAATTTTATTGAACTTTTCACAGTCTTTTACCCACCTCCTAAGAGCTTTTGCAAATTCATATAAAACTTAATTTTAAGGCTTCTATGAGCTGAATTTCGAAAACCCAAGAGACATGGTTAATATCAATGAGTAAAATTTCATTCAATGAGATGAATATAATTTTTGGTGAATAGTAACTTTTTAATTTTATTTACCACGGTTAAAAGTCAATAGAGTAATTAAGGGTAAAAATGATATTAATATTACCCTCACTCATGTCCTAATTCTATTGGACAAGTTTATCTCGACCAAAAACAACCATAGGAATAAAATATTATCATCTGGGTCCACTTGGATTAGATTAGGACATTTATTATTTTTTAATTCAAAGAAGAGTTAAAAGAGTTAAAATCAAAGTTTAATCACTAAAACATTCTTAATATAGGATTTTTCATAAGTTAAATTCAATTATAAATATTCATTAGAAATATAAAAATATTTCCTACATCATGTTATTTTATTTATAATTTTTAGACATTATATAAATAAATTTATTTATGAAACAATGATGATGCATTAATTACCTTATTCATGAAAGAATCAAATAAATGGTATCATAAATATTAAAATAAATATAATTTCAAAATTTTTATGAAATCCATGAATTTTATAGTTGAATACGGCATTTTAGGATTGATTAAATGTGTTTTTTTGAAGTAATAATGTTTTTATTATAAAAAAACAAATTCCAAATAGTGTCAAAATTGACATAAAATGGTTTTTAAAACAAATATTATATTATTAATTGATATAATGGTCCCAAAAATCTAAGGTTCGGCCAAAAGTCTTATATAATAATATAAATGACATTAATTAATCAATTGGGGTTTTATTGGCAGTATATAGTATGTTTATTAACCATCTAGTGTAAGAATACAAGCAGACATGGTAAAAGTTAAATTATTTAACTTAGAGTTAAATATAAATGATAAGTTTAAAATGGTAACCTAAACATGTCTAAAACCTATTTTTTTGAGTTTGTTTCGACCTATACACACCATATAATTTAAATAATAAACTTTGAAGCCATTAGAAACCAAATAGTAATTTATTATAAAATAATATTTTAAGTTTTTCCTAAGGTGCCCCTCACCCCTCTTATAAAAGGGCACTCCCCCTTCTCTCTAATCCACACCTTCTAATCCATTTGGATCGGCCAAAACCTTCCCAAATACCCTCTAAAATATCCTCCCTTGATCATAGATGCCTTATATTGATCAGAAATCCAACCCGAGGAGACCTTTTGATCAAATCAAAAGGAAGATCCCGAAGAAGAAGAGGTAATGATTTCACAACCCTCTTTCAAGTTACTTTCTTCTTCCACATACTTTTTCATTGTTGTTTACATTATAAAATAATAACTATATATATTCTATATACTGTGATGTTATTATAATTGTGGTATAACCAAATTCATTATTCTATCCACCCTTTGAATGACATGTCACCATATGTGCATATGTACGGCTTACCGTCTCCACGTCGTGGTGTAATTGTTATTCAATACATTATTATTTGGATGGGTATAATAATGATGTGTATTGATGTAAATAATAAATATAAAATGATAAGGATTCTGTATATATTAAATACCATCCAATTATATATTATATTAATATCAAAAGAATGAAATTTTTGCTTGTACGTACATACGGATTAGCGTCTCCACGACGCGATGAGTTTCATTTCCAAGTTCACCATTCATCGACGGTTATAAAAATATATATTACTAATAAGTATTTAATATATGACATAATAATTCTATAGGAGATATATATATTTATATATATATAAGTATTTATGTACGTACATATATCTTATTCACTTACTAACGTTCAATACTATATGAAAACGGAAACAATGTTTATGCGTACGTACGGACTACCGTCTCCATAAATTGTGCTTTCTATTTCATATATAAGTCTATTATAAATTGTTATATTCCAAATATATATGATAAATAAATCATGTTTTATATTCTTTAATTATTTAAATCATGATCTAAGTGATAAAATCAAGAGTAACAAGTTAAAACACGTACGATAAAGAAGGCGATTATTACCCAAAATATTAATATAACATAGAAATTATTATTTAATGGGTAGTATAAAGTCATAAATGAATAATGTATGATATCATAAATATTAATATGGTTCTGGTATAATTTAATAACACACTCCAGTCTTCATACATGAGGCTAATCATACCCTCGACCAAAAGAAAATGCAAAGTAAGGGGTTTTCATCTCACCCCTTATTCCCATGAGATTCATGCCATATTGCCACTATTACCTTTTGTGTGGTGTATGTAATGCCCATTATTGTATTCATTATGTAGTACACTTTAATTTATGTGTATTTTCATATTCATTGTATGATACCTCTTTCATCGGGTGTATGTTTCGTAAGTTACCAAATTGGTAAGGGTTTCTTTCACAATCTCTTCATTATCTGAGGTTCTTTATATGTAATTATATACTGGGACCTCTTTATCAACCACATCCATGTTTCTTAAAAATGTTTTTAAAAAAAATTCTTACTATTTTATAGAATATGGGTTAAAGTAATTTTTAGCCTTGTTCAATTTTTTTACAAAAGGTTTATAAAGGAATCTTTCCATCGTTTTCCAAACAATTGTCCTTTTTAACCATTTCGACAAAAATAAGGTTAGAATGTTTTTTAACTTGTACGGAGGGTGCGGGTATTTTCCGTCATTATAAAGTCGTATAAGATTCCCTTAAAATATTATATTAATTATTTAAAAATAAAGGTTTTCTTTATAATTATGATACTTTTAAATGATTTAAAAAAAAAGAGATATTTCTCTCAAACAGTTTTGATTTCATCTATGTTAACATCCTTTGATAAATTTTACACTTGTTTGAAATTGATTTATTATGATACAAATCATCCATATTGTATTTATGGTTATATGATATGTTTGACTATGGATGAGTTATTTTTATTCCATTAATGGTTCATGATTAATGATTTGGTATTCCGTATGCTAGTTTTAATATGGATGTTTATGTTATATTTCATCCTCTTCATAAGATGAATGTGTTGGACAAGTATGTTCTGGGTTGGGGAATGGAAAAGTAATCCCTCCAGGTTGGGGTCTGCTTACAACAAACCCTCTAGGATGGTGTCCGGTTATTAGAGGAACTCCAGGTTGGTGTACGGTTATTAGAGGCACTCCGGGGTTGTGTCTGGTTATTAGAGGCACTCCGCGTTTCTGTCTGGTTATTAGAGGCACTCCAGGTTGGTGTCTGATTATTAGAGGCACTTTGGGTTAGGTTTCGGTTACAAAGGCTCTCTGAGATGGAGTCCGGTTATAGAGGCTCTCTGGGTTGGGGTCCGGTTACAGTTATCCCTTAGGTCTTGGCACGAGGCCTTGACACAGAAATTAAAGTTCGGCACTCTGCATTCTATCTTTATGAAAGTGGTTATTGATATTGCATGTGATTATTAGATTAGTAAAATATCCATGTGAATAAGTAAATGGAATCATTTCATTTTATTTCGGCCATATTATGCTGAAGTTCATGTTTAAAAGGCTTTTGTTTTAGTTTTATACGTTGCCCTAAAAGTTTATGCTTATTTTTGAATGTTTCTGCTGTATTGCTTACCCTTACTGAGCGTTTGAGCTCACCCCTTTCTATGTTTTATTTTACCAGGATTCCAAGAAGTGTATTGTGATTGATATACAAGGTTAAGCCAAGGGAATAATGGAATTCATAATGGATTATTTATGTTGTTTTGTATGTTATAAAGTGTAATGGAACATTCAAGTATGTAATCTATTTTCCAAAACTACTAAACTGATCGGTCCTTTGGGACATGATTCCTTGTAATCATGACAATTTATTAAAATAATGCACCTACTCTGGGTAACTCAGGTCGGGGCGCTACACTTATGGTTTTAAGATAATTTTAGAAGTGCTAATGAAATTTTTGAAATCATCATGGAATATGTTTTAATTATAAAATCAGAATTTTTCATATATATTATGATTTTAATTTAAAAAATAAATTAATCATATTTAGAATTTTTTTAAAAAAATGGATCTCATTTTTGGATTCTACGCATTGAAAAATGGTTAGGGTAATTTTTTTTAATTTTCTAAAGTACGTCAATTTTCAGGTGAATAGTAAAAACAAAATATTTGACATAACTGGTATATCATAAATTGCATCATTCATGATGTAATTATAAGATAAACTTTATATAACTTTATATTCATCCATGTTATATTTAATTTCTTAAATGGTTCCTTAAAATAAAATAAACTCAATTTATGAACATAAAAACAACATTCTAAAACCTACAGTCAAAAAGTGATTCCTTAAAATATAATTTTTATTTCTCTTCACTTTCCTTTTAATAAATTAGTGAATTAGAATTATAAAGGTGATATAAAGTCTAGAAATAATTATATTATATTAACATATGATATATGTTGTCAAATAACTACTAGTACGACTCTAAAATTTGATATATTATATTATTTAATATTATATTCTAAAAACACCCCTCATCATGTATAAATAACCCCTATACCCTCATGTCAAAGAACACATATCAAGCTCCAATAATAGTCTAAAATCAATCCAAACATCTTTCCTAGTGACTCCCCCATGTCCAAAGCACTTCTGGTCTCATCAAAAGTCCAATCCATGGTGCCATAAGGAGGATTCAGGAGGATATTCCTCCCTCTCGCTCTCTCTCTCTCTTTTCCTTTAATTTCCTTTTAATTTCATGTTCTTTTCTTAATTTATCTCCACCTATACACATACAAATGGTATTTTAACTCTATTATAATATATATAATGTAATTTTGTGAAACTAATGCGATAATATATCATACAACCCCCCTTATCCTCTTCTTTTTATTTTAGAAAGGAAAGAGGTGTCCGCGAGATATTAATTTATCACCTTCATGATCAATGTGTTTTTATTATCCTTTAATGCCTTCATATCTAGTCATGAAACCATTTTTAGGGTAAAAACATATTATGTTATATGTATTATATCCTATTTAGTTTTTTAGAACTAACTTATGTACATATTACAAAATTAATAAACAAAACATGTTTGTTGTGGTCGAAAACCCCCCCAATTTAACCCAAACAATCATCATTAAATTCTTATCTAATGATTCATTCTCATGGTATATAAAGAAATTATTTATAAGATCATTTCATGTTTTTTAACATTATCAATAAAATATAATAACAATATTGGATTCTTATCTATTTTTTAAATTATCTTTCATTTAGGAATACTAGTGAACCATTCAAGAAGACTATAATAGTGAACATTCTTGAAAAATGAACTTAAACACTATAAATATTCCAAAATCCCAGAAAAAACTTAGTAAAACATTAATTAAAATTATTAATGTACAAAAGGTTCATTAATTGTTAATTAATTCATATAATGATGTTGTATCATACATTAAAGTAAAGAAATCATTCAGACACAAGGTAAGCAAATATTCTCAAACCCCACATTCATTGTTAGGGTTCTCCCTCTTTCAATACATTTGTTGAATGGTCACTCTTTAAATGTAATTCTCTCATAATTATTTTATCTATTCTTGGATATACATGTTTTGAAATTAAATTTATTACAAACCTAATGTTTTCCAAAATAAATTTTCTTTAAAATAAACATAGTATTTTTAATCCTCGAAGATTGTTTCACTCTTCACTCAAGGATAATAGCTATAGGTCAAGAATGATAATCCAACTTTATATTGGGAACAAAATATTTATGAATGTATATATTATTATTTGAAAACCATTTATTTCCATGTGTTATTTTTTTATGTTCAATTTTGACATATTTCCAATGTGGCATGCATGATAATGTAAATGTTATGATGTGACAGGTGCACCGAAAATAATATAGTGTAATATGAATATTTGAATGTGATGTGTGCACTTGGAATTATACAACTCTCCATTAAATTGGGTAATGTTATTAATATCATGAGTTAAAGTTATATGAGGTGTGAAAATGGTGCTATCATTATTCATAACTATGTTTGCTAGTTAAACACTAAGACATGATGTTTTTTATTTTTTATGCATTCCCACATTCCATGACTTTATAAAATGAATCATGTTTCGATATTTATGATGATGTAATGATTTTGCTCACCTCATTCTTTTTTATTCTTATAGATAATTTTACTGGTCTTTTAGATCACCCCTTTTTGATGTACATCCTCAAGAGATTATGTTTACTAAGGAGTTTTCAAGGGACAATAAGAAGATAGAGAAGAATGAATTAAATAAATGTTTATGTTTGATGTTTTAAATATTATTTATGGTCCTAGTTTTCCAAAGACATTAAAACTATGGATCCACATGGTTTAATAATATTATATATTTTATCTTCTTATTGATTTAATAATAATATAATAAAAAGACTCAGTCACTATAGTTGGTATCAGAGGAAAGGTTTTGTTAATTTCGGAATTATGATTAGTGAACCGTAGAGAAAAACACTAGTATACGACTAAATGAAAATATTCACATGATAAGATTTACATAGGGATCCCATAAGTTAGTATTTTTGTAAAAATTGTACAATTGAATAAGTTATTTATTTGATGAATTGTGTTTTTTTCTAACCTTTTTTATTATAGAAAATAGTGTGAACTGGGAGAAACCAAGAGAAACACCCATGCGAGGGCCAATGAAACAATTTCTTGAATGAAATCCCAAATTATTTTAGAGGTAGAGTTTAATACATCATGGTGATTCTTACCCATCTATCTCTCGTTATGAATAATAACCTAAATAATGGGGAATATCCTCCTTAACCTAAAATTGAGCAACTGGATGTTGAGTGTTTTATGTGGAAACAAACATCGATGTATAGTGGGTATTTTAATCCCCCGGTTGTGGAATATTAGGTCAACTCCATGGAAAAGATATTTTCTATGCATCACTGTTCTAAGAGGGATAAGGTTACACATGTTGTTTATCATCTATATGGAGAGTCTGATCAATGGTAAGATTTGATTACGAATACCAAACCAAGTGATGAAATTGAAGAGATGGAATGGGATGATTTTATGATCATGTTTTGTAACAAGTATTTCCCTAAAATTCATTGTAAAAATATGGAGACAAAATTCATAGATCTCTTGAAAATGGAAGGAGAATCTATCAAAACCTGTAAAGTGAGTTTCAAAATGATTTCAAGGTACGATTTGGGTTTTTTAACAACAATGATATAAAAATTGATAGAATATTTAGTATATTAAAACCACACCTTAAAAAGGATCTGGAAATTTGAGTATTTGGGAGTTATGAAGAAGTTTCTTGGTGTGAAATCAAAGTGGATATGAAGTTTGGAGTATAGTCCCATGGAAATGGTGATAATAAATGAAAGATGGAGCTTCAATCAGGAGTATCTAATGATAATGTTGGGAAGAAAACTCAGCAACCCACATAAAAAAATATGGGAAGTTGCATCTTGGGAATTGCCTCAAAGATAAGGGGAATTGCTACATGTGTGGGAAAGAATGCCACCATGCTTATGAGTATCAAAAATGCATGATCATGATAGATAATGTAGTAGAAGAAAGTGGATCCCCACCAATGGTTCGATGCTACAACTATAGAGAGAAAGGTCACTATGCAATCCAATGCACTAAACCTCAAGTCCTTGAGGGTAATTAGCGTCAGCATCCACCAAATCCAAAGGAACAAGGAAAGTATTATGACATAAGTACTTCCTAAGTGGAGCAAGATAATTAATTCGTACAAGGTACACTTCCTATTCACTCAAGAATGGAAAAATTATTATTTGATTCCAGTCCTATGTATTCCTTTATATCTTATAATTTTTCTAGAACTATAGAATCAAAGCCCCAAATCCTTGATGTAGAGATATCTTTCAAAAAACCAAGTAGAGAAATTATTGCACCCCAAATGTTTGACTCTTCTCCTATTGTCGAATGTGGGATGATTCTTCCAGATAATCTCTTAATACTTCCCTTGGTGGAATTTGACGCTATAATGGGAATTGACTGGATCTCTTTATATAGAACTCATATGAACTGTAGGGAAAAGGAAATATCTTTTTATATTCCAAACCATCCCATGATCCTCTACAAATTCAGGAAATATCATTTTGATTCTTTTAAAAATCCATCAACGGTGTGAGTTTTGATACCCTACGAAAAGGCATAACTCACCCAAATGATTGAGTCAACGGAAAGTGACAATCTTGTGAAAATTTCCATCGTGAGGGAATACAATGGAGTATTTCACAAAGTGTTACCTAGACTTCCCCCAGATTGTGAGCTATATTTCTCAATAGAACTCATTGTCCAAGATAAATTTATATAAAAGTGTTTCTATATGATGTATCCTATCGAACATGAGGAGTTAAATAAGCAACTGTAAGAGCATTTGGGAAAAGGGTTTAGAAACCTTAGTGCTTCAATTTGGGGTGTGCAGATTCTCTTTGTGAAGAAGAAGGATGGATAAATGTGGCTATGTATCGATTATCAGTAACTCAACAATATCACCATAAAGAACAAGTATTATATTACATGTATTGAAGACTTGTTCGATCTGTTAAGGGGAGATCAATAATTGTCAAAGGTGGATCTTCATTATGGATATCATCAGCTAAAGGTAAAGAAGTAAGATATTAAGAAGGATTCCTTATATACACAGTATGGGAACTACGAGTTTCTGGGGATTCCCTTCGAACTTACTAATTCCCCAACAATCTTAATGGATTTGATGAATAATGTATTTATAAATTACCTCAACAACATTTGGTAGTTTTATCAATGATATTCTCATATAATCCATGAGTAAGGAGGAAAATGAAGAATATTTAAGTCTTGTGTTGGAGACATTTAGAAATGATAAGTTGTATGAAAAGTTTCAAAAGTGTGACGTTTGGATGAAGAAAGTCACATTATTCGGAGATGAGATCACAAGTGAAGGAATTTTGGTGGACCCTTAAAAAACAACGTTGATTGAGGAATGGACTAATACCCCTACTTTCATAGAAATACTTAGTTTTCTAGTATTATCTTGGAAATAATGATGTTTTGTGAGATATTTTTCATGATTGTCAAGTCCGCTAACTATGTTAACAATAGAAGGGGTAAAGCATGTCTGGAAGGAATTATGCGAGGGATGCTTCAAGGAGCTAAAGAGAAGGCTGATCACTACACCTGTACTCACATTACCGAAAAGTGGAGACAGTTTTGTGTTATACAGTGATGCTTCAGAGAAAGGCTTGGGTTGTGTACTCCGGAAAAATTGTAACATGATAGCATACACCTCACGGATGTTGAATCTCCCTAAGTTGAACTACCAAACACATGATCTAGAGCTGGAAGCTGTGATTTTTTACTTGAAAAGTTTAACAGCACTACCCTTACGGTGAGAAGTGTTACATATACACCGACCACAAGAGACTAAAGTATATATTCACACAAAAGAAGCTCAACATGTGTCAAATGATATGGTTAGAGACAATCAAAGTCTATTATTTCTCTACTCACTACCATCCAAAAAGGTGAACAAGGTAGATGATGCTCTATGTAGAAAAAAACCTGATACTATATCCACGTTAATGATTGATAAATACCATATCATCATGTATATTCAAAGGATGGATTAGGAAATCATAAGGTAAAGGGATACATCATACCTTTCCCAAATTATTTCAAAGCCATCTATCCATGATAAGGTTAGGGAGGGACAAACGAATGATCTAGAGTTACAAAAGAAGGTGAATGTAGTAAATAAGGGGAGGATAAAAGAGTTCTATATCAATAATGATGGCGTGATTTATTTTGGAATGTGGCTTCATGTGACATAATCACCTAGGGTAAAGAAGGATCTATTGGAAAATTCAAATTTCTCAACATTTTATATCCATCCTGATAACACCAAGATGTACTGAGATCTCTGAGAACAATTCTGGTGGGATAACATGAAGAAGAAGATTGCATAATATATCTCAAGGTTCTTAGTATGTTAGAAAATTAAATTAGAGTGACCAATATCCAAAGGGATGATGAAATCACTTCCTATACCCATGTGGAAATTATATAATGTCAATATGGACTTTGTCATAGGTCTCCCAAAGATGTCCATGGGAAATAATGTGATATAGGTTGTGGTTGAAAAAATCATCAAGACTGTACATTTTATCACTATTTCGGAAGATCTCTCGCTTTAACAACCTTAAATATTTATGTTAAGGAAGTGGTGAGACTAAATTTTTTTCCACTCTCTATTTTTTATAATCGTGATCTCAGGTTCACATCAAAATTCTGGAAGAGTCTTCAATATTCTTTGAGTACTGAATTTAATTTCACCACAACCTATCACCCCCAAAATGATTGCCAATCTGAAAGGACTATTTAGACGCTTTAAGACATGTGAAGAGACTTATCTTTAGAAATAAATGGTGGTTGGGATCATCATATCCCATTGGTTGAGTTCTCATAAAACCATAGAATCCACTCGAGTATTTAAATTTATCCATATGAAGCTCTATAAGGAAAGAGATGTAAAACTCTAACCTATTGGGATGAAGTTTGAGAATGAAAGCTACTTGGACCTGATCTTGTGAAAGAGATGATAGATAATGTTCAAACCAAACAAAAAAACATCAAACCTAATCAAAGTTGGTAAAAGAGCTATGTTGAAAACCATGGAAGGGACTTGGAGTTTGACATTGGAGATACTGACTTCCTTTAAATATCACCATAGAAGAGAGTCATGTTGTTTTGAATGAAAGGGAAGTGAAGCCCAAGGTATGTTGGACCCTTTGAGATCATTGACCACATATGAGCCATGGTATATCGGCTTTCACTTCCACTGAATATGGCCCATGTTCAGGATGTGTTCCATGTATCACTCATGAGGAAGTACATACCATATCCCTCACATGTACTGAACTCAGAGGTGGTATAGCTGGAAGATGATATTTCTTATGAGTAGCAACCAGTAAAGATTCTGGATAAGAGAGATAAGGTCCTACACAAGAATTCAACCCATATTGTTAAATTGTTGTGGAGGAACCATAAGTTTGAAGTAGCTACTTGGAAACTAGAAGACGAAATGTAGGAGAAGTACCCTCATCTATTTGTGTAAAACAAAATTTCAAGGGAGAAATATCATAAGGGGGAAGCATTTAACGACCCAATGTTTTACCAATGAAATTACCTTATTATAATTATTCCTTATAGTATAATCACATTAGGAAACACAATGACATATCATGATACTAAAAACTATAAAATCATTAAACATAATTTTTCTACTTCTATGTTTTTAATTTCGAAAATCTGATATACACGGTTGTTTTCAGGGTGATATTTGGAGTCAAATAGAACAAACAATTTTTTTGGTGAATAGTAACAAACCCTTATAAATTGTAATTTGAATCTTATGAATAATAAATCATCCAAAATAATATTAACCTCACCCATGAATGATTAAATAAAACTTACACATCTTATAAGTGATAATATGACCATAGTAAAAGTATTGGTATTGTTTCATAAATAAATAATTATAATAGATTAATTAATTTATAATAAAATGTATTTTCCTAAAATGATTTCAAAAGTTAAAAATTCTAGGTCTTCTAGTTTTAATATAATTTTATAAGAACTTATGTAATTTTTGATAGCATTATGAAATCAGTTTTAATTTTAAAATATATATTTTTCTTGTAAATTATTATTTTAATTAAAAATTAAATTAATCATATTTATATTTATTTTGAAAAATGGAGTTATTTTTTTTATTGTGCACAGAAAAAAAAGGTTATGTTGATTTTTTTGTAATTTACTGAAATACATTAATTTTCAGGTGCATAATAAAAATACAGGTTTTCACATAACCGGTATATCTTAAATTTGATAATTTATGATGTAATGATGAAATAAACATTCTATAACATTATATTCGGCCATTTTCATTTTATTTTCATAAATAGTTTCTCAAAATACAATACACTAAATTTCCAAACCTAAAATGAAGCTTCCAAAACCTAATGTCAAAAAGGGATTCCTTAAAATATCATTTTCACTTTCTCTTTACATTCCTTTTAATAAATTATTAAATTAGAATTATAGAGAAGATTTAAATTATAAAAATAATTATATTATATAAATATATAATTTATGTTAAAAAACTACTATTACAAGTCAAACATTTGATATATTATTTTATTTAATATTTTATTCTAAAAACACCCCCTCAACATGTATAAATAATCCCTCTCCCTCCCCTTGTCAAACCAAAACTCTAAAGATTCAATCCTTGTCTGAAATCTGTCCAAACATCTTCCATATCCTCTCCCCTATGTCTAATTAGCTTCTTGTATCATCAAAAGACCAATCTAGGGTTCCTTAATTAGGATTCAAAGGGTAATTACTCCCTCTCTATTTTCATTAAATTTCCTTTCAATTTCAAATTCTTCTCTCAATCAACCCCCATATCCTCATCCACATGGTATGGTAACCCTAGTATATTAAATATATTATAATGTTATTATAATAATGTGATAATATATCATCCAAACCTCATTCTCCTATTCTTTTTATTTTTGAAAGGAAAATGTTGTTTGCAAGGTGTTATTTTATCACCTTTTAGAATGACATGTTTTCATTTAGGTTTACCAGCTTATGATCTGGTCATGAAACCATTTTTATGGTTGAAACATAATATATTATATATATTATATACTATTAAAGTTATTAAAAATTTTAAATAAAATATAATTACAATTTTTGATGTTTATATTCAATTTAGATGAACTTCCATTCATGAATACAAGTGAACCGTTCAAGAAAACTATAAAAACAAACATTCTCGAACAATAATTTTAACTCTATAACTAATCCAAAAGACCATAAATAAAATTAATAAAACCTTAACTAAACTTATTAATTTATACAAGGTTACTTAATTGTTAATTAATTAATCTAATGTGTTTATACATAACATTAAAGTGAATAAAGTGTTCAGATACAAGGTAAGGGGAAATTCTGAAACCCCACTTTCATTCTTCGGGTTCTCCATATTTAACATCACTTGAGGTATGGTCACTACTTAAAATTTATTTTCTCATAATTATCTTACTTATTCTAGGATATACATGTTTTCTAGTTGAATTTATGAAAATCCAAATATTTTCCAAATGAACTCTTCTTTTAAATAAACACACCCTTTTTACTCCTCGAAGATTGTTTCACTCTTCAATAATGGTTAATAGCCCTATGTTAAGAATGATATTCCATATTTATTTTGGGAACCAAATGTTTATGAATTTATGTTTTATTATGTGAAACCCATTTCTTTCCATGTGTTATTTTTTTAAATTCATGTTTGAAATATTTCAAATGTGTCATGCCTGATAATGTAAATGTTATGATGTGACGGGTGTGTCAAGAATTATATAGCACAATATGAATGTTCGAATATGACAAGTGTGCCCAGAATTTTATAGTGATCTAATGTAGTGGGTAAATTTATTAATATCATGAGTTAATTTGAAATTATGTGTGAACATTATTCTAGATTTGTTCACAAATATGTGTGGTAGTTTACTACTAAGACATGATGTTTTTCATTTTTTATGAATTACCACATTCCATGCCTTTATATAATGATTCCTCTAATTATCTTGATGATGATGTTATGATTAGGATCACCCCATGCTATATTATTATTATCTATCATCTTACTGGGATTTTAGCTCACCTATTTTTGAGGTACATTCTCTAGTGATTATGTGTACTATGGAGTTTTCTAGGGACAATAAGATGCCAGAGAAGAATAAATTAAATATATTTTTATTTTTGATGTTGTAAATGTTATGTATAGTTCTAGTTTTCCCAAGACACTAAACATATAGATCCTCATGGTGTAATACTATTAAATTTTTTTCTTCTTAATGATTTTTTATTAATTTAATAAAAATGATGGTTCAGTATAGTTCCACCATGAAACCTAGGAATTATTCCGTCATAATAGATAGATTCCATGTGTCTCAGGAATTCACACTCCATACAAGGAATAAAGGCACTAAATTCAAGTGGCCATATCCTAGACCTCAGAAAATATTAATATAACATAGATTCCATATAGTTCTTGAAACAAAACCCCTAATCACATCATTGTATCACATAAATTCCCACATAAGCTTAACTATTAAAGTTACCATTTACAATATATCGAACATACCCTCCATAGTTGAGAAAAATAATATATTACATATATACATGATAGAAATAAAGTAAGAATTCCATGTAGGTAATCTATAAAGACATTAAACCAACATCATATCAAATATACCATCCTTATATAGGAATACCCAATTGTAACATGTATAAATATATTATATAATTTTACATGAATATTCATTATATATCATAATAGATCATTCCCATATACATATAGGTTTAATGACTTTAGTGACTTTTACAATGAATTTATTTTATAATAAGTGTTCCACACCACCGAAAAAACTCCCCACTCATGATATACTTCTATACATATTGTAAAAAATAACAAAAATTAATTATCAAGGTAATGGAAAAATAATAAATGGGTGATATCAATTTCATGGCAAGGGAAAAAATAATATATAAAAATCAAACAACTTAAGTTATAAATAAGATAAACATTTGGGTATGATAATATAATCAAGGTTCAATAACATAACAAATGAATGTCATAACTAATAAATATATTATAAATCATTAATCATGACAAGATGAATTTAACATAACAGAATACATGTGTCACTGAAATTTGGAAACTTAAGTAGATATTCAAGAGACATAAAAACATAGCATAATAGTATTTCATAATTATATAATTATGAGAATATAATGTAGATAATAAAAAATCATGGATAATCACTTCTAATTTTAAGTCTCTCAAAAATGACTACCATTACATTGTGGATAGATTCCCATAATAGATTGGGTTTACTCCTCATTCCAATAAACATAGTTTACATAGTCTCATAGTGGATTAGGTTCACTCCCTCATCCCATTAACAGAGTTTACATATTACCATAGGATATTTATTTCGCTCTCTATTCCCTTATATTTTACCTCATGATATATAAACCATTACACAATGAATTTCTGGGAAAATAGAAAATAAATAAAATCAATACATTTTTGTACCAAATAAACAAAAGATCATTCATATATTAATTATATCACAATTAATCAAATATAAAGATACTGATTTCATGAAAATTTATATTATACATGATCAAATGGAACATCCATTATTTTCTTTTTATGTATTTTTATTTTATTTTATGTATAACTTTATCTATTTAGATCTATTTTGGGTTTTTGGAATAAACAGGAATTTTTTGTGGACAGACCTTGGCGCAAGGTTGGCACACAATTTGTAGTAGTGGTGCGCCCTACATAGGTGAACATGTGTCTAAGTGGGGTTTTAGATAGAGGCTTATCCCATGGTTATAGTATGGTTTGTTAGAAATGTGGGCTAATTTTTCATCATATACTAGGATGAAAGTGGAAATCAAATAGTCACCGCATTATTTGAAAAATAGTGTGGACTAACTGTGTAGCCTATCTAGGTCATTAAAAATGTGGATTTAACTTATTTTACCTTCTAGAATTTAACAGCAAATTGACCACTCCTCATCGTTAGTTAGTATTTAAATACATAAGAGCATCCATTCCACCCTCCTGATTTCTTGGACCTCCATTTTTAGGTGGATTTGGTGGGAGATCTTTAAGATTTTTCAAGTAAATGAGTTTCTACATTGTTTTCTTCCTCTAATCTAGGATATTCTTAACTTTTTCTTGAGTTTTATTTTCTCCAACGACCAGCTTTACTTTTCTAGTCTTTCATATTTAATTTTTGGGTTTAATATACAAGACTAGGGTTAGATATTGATTTCTTGTAGTGCGGTTGAGGTGAGGTTGAAGTTTCACACCGTAATCTGATGATTTCTACACCCGAGGTAAGTGATTCCATGATTAACCATTATCAGATGAATTTTTTATGATTTAATGAATATTTTCGAGTTTTCTATGAATATTATGTGTGATGAGAATGTGTTTTTTGAAAGTATTTATATTGAATTTGATTTTAAATTGGGTTTTCTATATGAAATTTGGTGTCTTTTATGTTTAATGCCTTGTTATGCTCCATGTGGGTGTTTTATTAAGTGTCAAAATGGTTTATTAAATTATGAATGTGATGAAAACAATGTTTGGAAAAGTTTTGGTTTGATTATGATTTTAAAAAGAATGTTTGGTGTGAAAGTGGTGTAATATTACATGAATTTTGTATTGATTGTCTTGTGATTGTGAATGTTACATGTTATGTGAAATGTGGAACATGTTTGAGCACAAAGGGAAGTTAGGGTAACTAGGTGGGTGAACTAGGATTATTATAGTAGTTTTATGAAAGTGGATTTGTCCAAATTTCAATTAGCAGGATTGACGATGAAAAAACTAACTAAATATTGATGATGATTAGAGACCACTAGGTCGTTCAGTCATCCCCTACTATTGGATCATGCCTGAGGATGCTCTTATTCACTGTTTCTAATCCTCATTTCACTGAGATGCAATGGAACTCCCAAACCCTAGTTACCTAGAGTTGGTGCATTATTAAGTAACATTGGCATGATAACAAAAGATCAAGTCTCGAAGGACCGATTAGTTTAGTAGCCTTGGAATCACTAGATACATTCATAAATGTTACATTACATCATAAAGTGAAAAACTACAACAACATAGTCTCCATAGTCCACACTCATATCCCCTTTAGACTATCCCTGCAGGTTAGTCATAAAATATTTCATCACATCCTGGGAAAATAAAACATAGAAAGGGGTGATCTTAGATGCTCAGTAAGGATAACAATATAGAAAAACTTTCAAAAATAAACATAAACATTTAAGTCAATGTATAACTAAAACAAAAGCCTTTGAAACATGAACTTCAGCATAATATAGAAAAATTAATATTAAATAATTCCATTTACTTATTCACATGGATATTCTACTAGTTGAATAATCACATTCAAAATCAATAACCACTTTCATAATGATGGAATGCATAATGCCAGACTATCATAACCACGTAGCCAAGGCCTCGTGCCAAAACTAAAGATAAGATTTTTTCAAGGCCTCATGCCAAGAAACTAGTTTGTCTCATGAGACCTACCGATGCATCGAGGAGCTATAGCGGGCTCCACCCGTCACATACTATGTCCAATGCATTCTTTATATGAAAAGGATTAAACATATCATAAACTATAACATAATCATATCACATAAAACATGCATAAAGGAAACATAACAATTCCACATTTCAATCACAAGATATCAATAAAACACATTGATATAATAAAACCATTTTCAATACCAATGGAAAAGAAAAGTAAAACTTGGTATTTATTTTTCATTTAAAAAAAAAGATATGGCTTCTAGAGGAAGCTGAAACCCAAATAATGGTAATGGCGGTGGAGAAGTCGTTGTCGCCGCATACGTACGACAAAAAAAACATTCCCTTTTATCGTTTAGTCAAACACATCATATAAAAAATATTCCTTTTTAATAAACATAAAATTCAATATTCTTTATACACCGTATAAAATAAAGTTGTGTATAACAGAAAATATGCCTCAATGAAAGGAGATTGAGATGAAGTCTCTTACCTCGTGTCCCACTTGACTCGATCATTATTTAAACTCTTGAATTATAAACTAGAGTTAATTTCTACTTTCTTAAGAACCTTTTTCAATTTCATTATTCCTTTTATATCACTTATTACCATGTTATGAACATTATGTAATTATTTAAGTTAATAAAGGTCATTTTGTCGATCTTTGGTACATGAGTCAAAAATAAACTTGTTATAATTACAAGTTGTTAATGTCGTAAAATATAAATTAAATCCAGAATTATATTTATGATTTAGATATCATATATATCATATATATCATGTACATATATGGATTTATAATATTTCATAACAATTAGAAGTAAGATATGAAATGCACTGTTCATGGAGACGGTAAGCCGTATGTACGTATAAAGGCTACTTTCATTTCTATTTCATATTTAATGGAATTAAATCATAATGATATAAAGGTATATTATAATTCCAGTATAATATCATATATAATATCATTTAATCCATCCTTTATACATCACACATTTGGCATTAACGATTCAAATCACTTTGAGGGGGCGGTAGTCCGCATTTCCTAAAATGAAATTATCGTGTTTACCCATAATGGATATCATAAAGGTATGCCATAAATGAAAAATAAAGAATCATAAGAAAAACAAAAACATAATATATATCATATATAAATATAGTGACATTTTAATGGCCACCATGAGAGGTGTTAAAAGGTGATTGAACAATCATCGTTTCGTGGGGCAGCAATTCGCCACCCACAGAAAACGTATGTTCTTTAACCATTAGACGAAGGTGTGTGTAAGTTTAAATCAAATACATATAACCAAAAAATCATAGTATATTGAAGATACTATTGTTTTTACAAAATAAAAGAACAAAAAGATTTTAAGGGATTGGAGAATCAAAATAAACAAAAGAACATAAGAGAAGTCATTACCTTAAAATCGGGTAACTCTTTTTTATTTGAGCCAAAGTCTTCCTTGGGAAGACTTCTACAGAAAGTGAGGCTTCTAGGAGTACGAGAGGGAAGTTGGGAGAGTATTTAGGCATAGTTTTTCCATTCCAAATGGCTTGATGGTGTGAATAAGTTGGTAGAGCTAGGGCCTTTTATAAGAGGGGAGGATGGGCACTCTTGGAAGGTCATGAAATGTTACGTTATTATGAAATTATTTTCGGATTTTAAAGGCCCCAAAATGATATATTTCTAGTATAAGGTGATAAGGGTTCTAAATAAACCCATACAATAGTCTTTAGACAAATGTATGCATTATATTTTACCTCAACTTTTTATTTTATTTAAATCATTCATTAATGAGGTAATCGCTGCATCATCATGGTGTCATAAAAAATTTAATTTATTTAATGTATAAAAATTATAAATAAAATACCATAATGTAGGAAATATTTTCAGATATCCAATGGATATTTATAGTCAAAAATATAACTTGTATAAACCCTTGTAAAAATTGTTTTAGTAAAACAATGCATGTTTGTGACATTTTTATTTTTACTTTAAATAAAATCTATTAATGTCATTATCTTACCCAAGTGGCTCCATGGGCTCCCACAAATTGACCCATGTTGTAACGTCCTGACCCTAGTTACCCAGAGTCAGTACGTTATTACATAACATTGGAATGATCACAAGAAAGATCAAATCTCGAAAGACCGATTGGTTTAGTAGCCTTGGAAGCACTAGATATATTCATAAGTTTTACATTACATCATAAAGTGAAAAACTACTACGACAACATAATGTCTCCATAGTCCACACTATTATCCCCTCATAATATCCCTGCAGGTCATTCATATCTTACTTCTTCACATCCTGGGAAAAATAAAACATAGAAAAGGGGTGAGCTCAAATGCCCAGTAAGGATAACAATATAGCGGAACATTCAAAAATAAGCATAAACATTTAAGGCAATTCATTACTAAAACAAAAGCCTTTTAAACTTGAACTTCAACATAGTATGGAAAAAGTAAAATGAAATAATGCCATTTACTTATTCACATGGAAATTCTACTAATCGAATAATCACATGCAATATCAATAACCACTTTCATAATGTCGGAATGCATAATGCTGAACTTTAATTTCTTTGTCAAGGCCTCGTCCCAAGACCTAGGGGCTAACTGTAACCGGAACCCAACCCGGAGTGCCTCTAATAACCGGACACCAACCCGGAGTGCCTCTAATAACCGGACACCAACCCAGAGTTCCTCTAATAACCAGAGACCAAACCAGAGTTCCTCTAATAACCAGAGACCAAACCGAAGGGCTTACTTTTACCGATCCCCAACCCAGAACATACTTGTCTAACACATTCATCTGAATGAAAGGTTGAAATATAACATAAAAATTCGGATTAAAAATAACTTATGAAATGTCAATACTTTAAAAAAAACCATGAGTGACATAAGAATAACTTATCCACAGTCAAAAATATCACAAAACCTTCAATAAAATATGGATGTTTTGTATCATAATAAATCAACTTCAAATAAGCTTAAAATCCATCAAAGGATGTTGACATAGATGAAATAAAGACTATTTTAGAAAAATATCTCTTTCTATTTGAAATCATTTAAGAGTATTATATTTATGAAATAAAACATTTTTTTTGAAAATATTCTTATTATCTTGTAAGGGAAGCTTCGACGATTTTATAACGGTAGAAAATTTCCACACCCGCCGTATAAGTTAAAAAAAACATTCTTATATTAATTTTGTCGAAAAGGCTAAAAAGCACCTTGTTTGGAAAATAACGGAAAGATTCCTTTATAAACCTCTTATAAAAATTCAAACAAGGATATAAGTGACTTTAACCCATATTCTAGTAAATAGTAAAAATGTTTTGAAATTCATTTTTAAGAAACATGGATGTGGATGATAAAGAGATCCCAGTAGATTATTATGTATAAACAACCTCAGATAATGAAGAGATTGCCAAATAACCCTTACCAATTTGGTAAATTATGAAACATACAACCCATGAAAGAGGTATCATACAATGAATATGTAAATACACATAAATTAGATTGTATTACACAAAGAATATAATTCTGGGCAGTACATACACCACACAAACGGTGATGGTGGAAATATGGCATGAATCTCACGGGAATAAGGAGTGAGATTAAAACCCCTTACCTTGTACTTTTCCGTGGTTGGGGTAGGCTAACCTCCTCTTCTTCGGGATCTTCTTTTTGATTTGATCAAAAGGGCTCCTTAGGTTGGATTTATGATCAAACTAAGGCCTATAGGCTGTAGTGAGGGAAGTTGGGAGAGTATTTGGGTAGAGTTTTTTCAAACAAAAAGGTTTTGAAGGTGTGAAGAAATGAGAAGGAGGAGTGCCCTTTTATAAGAGGGGTGAGGGACACCTTTGGAAAAGCTAGAAATATTAGTTTATAATAAATTCATATTCGGTTTATAATGGCTCCAAAGTTGATTATTTAAATTTTAAGGTGGGGATGGGTCGAAAAAAACTCAACCAATAGAATTTAGACAGGTTTGGGTACTTATATTAACCTTATCCTTAAGTATTAACTCTAAGTTAATTAGTTTCAGTTTTACAATGTCTCTTTGTATTTTTATATTATATGGTTAATAAACTTACCATATACATCCAAGAGACCCCCAAGTGGTCCATTAATGAGACACCTATCATGATATAAGTCTCTTGGCCGAACCTTAGATTTTTTAGAAATTTAATACAAATTAATAATATAATATTTGTTTTAAAAACTCTTTTGTGTCAATTTTGACACAATTCAATAGTTGATTTTTGTGAAACTCATAAAAGATTGATTACTTCGAACAAAGTCAATAAAATCAATACTAATATATCATATTATCCTAGATTATTAGTTTATTTCATTAAAAGTTTCATATTATATTTATTTTGGTATTTATAATATCAATGTTTTTAATTTTTCACTATTATAGTAATTACTGCATCATCATTGTGTCATAAATAAATTAAATTATTTAATGTCTAAAAATTATAAATAAAATATCATTATGTAGGAAATAGTTTTATATTTCTAATGAATATTTTTAATCTAAAATCCAACATATATAACCCTATGGAATTTTTTTGCTAAAAGATATATGCTTGTGTCATTTTTGTATTCATTTTAACTTAATTAAAATAAACTGTCCCTATCACCTACAAGTGGCTCCATGAGGTCCCAAAATTGACCCAAAGATGTCCATGGTCAGACATGTATCCACCAATAAAGTGAGGACACATTTTAGGGTAATTTAGTATTATTTTAATATTATTGTTTTAACCCTTATTTACCGGATGTACCTTTAACCATGGTAAATAAAATATTTACCACAGTAACTATTCAAAATGTCTAAAAATAAAAGTTACCTATTTACACAATTTGAACATCCTGATTCCAAATATGGAATCCATTTTTCCAAATTCAAAACACAGAAGTGGCAGAAATTAATTTAAAACTAATTCCCATTGTTAAAACAAAAAGCGTGTTTTCAAGAGATAATAACTTTCAAAAGATTGACTCTTGTTTATGTCCGATTTAATTGTAAAATTATGTCCAATGACCAAAATTATATTCAATGGTAAAAATATATTTTAAATATACTTTAAAACCACTCAAATTCATAATTTATCAATATTAATTATTTTGATTAAAAAAGTTGTTTTTAATTAAAATTTAGTAATTTTCACTATTCATCAAAATATGAAAGTTATCCGAAAAGTACCAAAATTTCACCCTAGGCTAATTTTGATATTCCGAACCCAAAAATGATGTCCATTTTGAAATATAAAATATATATAATTTCAAAAAGTAGGTATTACTATTCATTACGGCTAGTTTGATTGGTTGTGGTGTGTGTTAAAACTCGAAGTTGCGTACAACACACGCTACTATATTATTCAAAGGAAAGCATACCGTGGAAGCTTGGGGTGTTTCATTTTAAATTTTTGATGTCCCCATTTAGTCAAAAAGTTTAAAATATTGTATTTAAAAAGGGTTCACTATTAAAAGTTGGTAAAATTGCAATACTGAAAATGAATTTATTCTTTCATTATGTCTAAGAAACTCATAATATGGATTCTAAAATTATAAGGATTTTATAAAGTTTAAAATTTAGTTAATACTATTCATAACCTCTTTTGAATGGCTTGTTTGGTAAGTCATGGTGCGCTTGAACTCGGTGTTGCGTGTAGTGCAAGTTATTGAATTATTTTGAATAAATAACACGCTATGAAATCTTGGGGTGTTAGAAATGGATTGTCTTGGTCGTACATGAGTCATAAAATAAGAGTAGGACATGTTTCAAGGTAATTTCATATTATTATAACATTATTTTTACCTTAAATTACTCTAATTACCTGTAATCATGGTTAATAAAACTCAAATGTTTCTATTCACCAAAAATTAATTTCATCCAATTGAACCAAATTTTACTTCCTAATTATAACCATGTATGTCATATTTTTGAAATTAAATTCATATAAGTTCTAAAGTATCATTTAAACAAAAAATCAGTTTTTTAACAACCACTTAGTGGATTCACTATTCATAAAAAATTGTTGTTTTTCAGAAAAATACCAAAAATTCAACCAAAGCTATACTTGATATTCCAAATTCAAATATGATGTCTATTTAATCAAATTAAAAAATATAATTTTCCTTAATTAATGGTATAATTAATTCCCATTGTCAAAACAAATAGCGCGTTTTTAAGAAAGAATATCAATCAAAAGATTGAGAATTGTTTATGTCCAATTTCAAAGTGAAATTAATTATAATGACCACCAATGGATAAAATGGTAAAATTATATTCTAATTATACTTTAAAACCACTTAATAGTATAATTTATCAATACAAATTATTTTGATTAAAAATGTTGTTTTTAAGTATTTTTCACTATGCATTGAAAATTGGATGATCTCGAAAAAATACCAAAAATTCAACATAGGCTAATTCCGATATTCCGAATCCAAAAATAAAGTACATTATGAAATATAAAATTTATATAATTTCAAAAAGTGGGTGTTACTATTCATAATGGCTACATTGATTGGTCGCGATGTCTTAGAACTCGAGGTTGTGTATAACACACGCTCCTCTATTATTCAAAGAGAAGCGTACCATGGAAGCTTAGGGTGTTACATTCTACCCTCGTCCAATAAATTGCGTCCTCTCAATTTGAAATGGTTCTTTATAAATAAATGGTTGAATGTAGAAAATACCTTTGTGGAAAACCGACATTGGAAATAAGGATAATAAAATTTAGCCTTAATTAGAGAGAAAGGGAAATGAAAAAGTCACCACCAAATTATGATCTCTATTAAGAGAACATTGGTGGAAATTAGAGAAAAATAATTGGAGGGAAAATGTAACTATTTTTAGGGAGTTATTGAGGTCATCAATAAAAAACAAGTGTAAAATTGTGGGCCTCAAAGCCTTCAATTTATGGTGATTTAAAATATCATCAGTTCAAGAAAACATAAGGTATTAGGATAACACATTTTTATTAATATCCCTTTCATAAATATTAAGAATTAATTTATTCATAGAATAATAGAGAGGTATATATATATATATATACTTGACAAGTAGAGTTTCAACCTTCAAATAATTTCTACCAAAAACTCATCTTTCCCTAAAAAAGATAATAGAAATCAAAAATATTATATTTATCCTAATCGTACATGGTTCCAAATATTAACACATACCATATAGATTTGGAAAACTATTTTGTAATAACCAAGGAATTCATGTAGGCTACTGGTAGGTAATAAAGGCCTGTCGCACTATGGTTGTGGGTTCGATTCCTGCAGCATTGTCTGACACGACAGGTTATCCCCCAAACTGCTGGTTGTCCTTTTCCTAAAACTATAGTATTATAATATTCTAAAAATAATCTTCAGAAATGTTTTAACCATAAAAAAATATATCCAATGTTCAACTTAATCCATTCCAACCATTATTGTATACCAAAATACCTCTATCCAAACTTTCTTTAAAATGTCTCTAAATTCCAAAATCAATTGTAACGTACGATTACCCAAACAATGTAAAGTTTATCTTATTTTCACATACTAAAAATATGATTACCTTTATCATATTAAAACCTTAATGAGAACAACAA
This sequence comes from Viscum album, assembly GCA_963277665.1. Taxonomy (NCBI): domain Eukaryota; kingdom Viridiplantae; phylum Streptophyta; class Magnoliopsida; order Santalales; family Viscaceae; genus Viscum; species Viscum album. Next base: position 378,847,540 of record OY728132.1, read on the forward strand.
CTTCTGTAGTATAATCCTTATATATATATCACATTATTCTTATAACCAGAATATAATCCATGAGTCCAAAAGCACCAATACATTAATTATTCCACTTCAACTGTAGTAAGAACATAATATTGGCCTTGATCCTTTGGCCTTTTCTGAGGTATGTTTCCCTGACGCATAGGAAATTCATTTGAATAATGACCCATTTCCCTACAATTGTAGAATTCAACATTGATAGCCACTTTCTTTCCCTTGCAATCACGAGCCTGGTGACCTTTCTCTCCACATTTATAAAAAACTCCCATTCCTTTTAGGCAAGTACTGGGGTGAATCTTCCCACAATTATTGCATAATGTAAAATCCTTCTTTCCCCTTTTCCCTTCATCTGTCTCTCTTTCCAACGTTCTCTTATTTTCTTGCTTTACTTTATTGTCATAAGATTTAGAGAATTCCTTTTCTGTCTTGATAGAACATGAGACAATATCTTCATACGATGAGAAATATTATGAGACTAAGGCTCGATGGAGAAACGGTTTTAAACCATAAAAGAAATAATCAATATTAATTCATGGGTTACGTATATAATTTGCAGCATACCTCACTAACCTTGTAAAGTTATCCTCATACATTACGACATTCTCATCCTTCTTTGTGTTTTGAGTCAATGACAACCATTGATCAGCATCTACAGGGAGGCGGTAAACTGCCATGATAACCTTTTCCCTTTCACTACTCCCAAAGGCATGGAATATTTTCTCTATGTAATTTATCCATTGCTCAGCTAATAATGTATTTTTACTCCCATTGAATGTTGGTGGTTGTTGTCTCATGAAGCGGTCTAACATTGATCCTCCACATTGCAGATCCGGGTGCTCCATAAGAGTAAGGTTATTATTCATAACCTGAGTGAGTTGTCTCGGAATGGTGATAAACTGATCAACACCAGTTGTATCACCAGCTTCACTATAATTATCTTGAGCAGTAGGGAAACCCATACATGGAGTGCATGCAATGAAACAGTTTCCATTCCTTCCACTAGGCTCCATTTCTAAAAAATGTCATAAACTAGATGAGTTTATGAATCGAAATACATAATAACAAACTTGAAGAACACTTAACATAAATTGAACAGTTTATGGATATAATCTATAATCATAAAATTTTTTTTTTTGAGAAATTATATAATCATAAACCCTTCATAATGGTTTGTAAATAAAATGAGAATTATCCGAAGCATATCCCCCAGGAGTGTTATAACCAAGAGTGCAACAACGCTCGTTGTCGTGCACCAATTCCCGTTCGATTCTAGATCAAAGCTGTGTTTTCGGGTTTTACCCCTAGGTACATCTGTGCCAGAGTTGCCTGTACTTTTTCGTATCCATATAGGGATGTATTTCCCAGAAAACTCACAAAATCTCTATAATACCAAAATTCTAGGAAGTTCTTCTATACTAATCCTCAAATTCTATCTTAGGGCTATGTGCTCTAATCAGGGTTTATCTAAATCTAGCTTCCAAGGTTAGTATTAAACTCCCTCTGATACCCACTGTAACGCCCTGACCCTAGTTACCCAGATTCAGTGCATTATTACGTAACATTGGCATGATCACAACAAATGAAGTCTCGAAAGACTGATTAGTTTAGTTGCCTTGGAAACATTAGATACATTCATAAATGTTACATTACATCATAAAGTGAAAAACTACAACAACATAGTCTCCATAGTACACACTAATATCCCCTTCAGTCTATCCCTATAGGTCATTCATAAAATATTTCTTCACATCCTAGGAAAATAAAACATAGAAAGGGGTGATCTCAGATGCTCAGTAAGGATAACAATATAGCGGAAACTTTCATAAATAAACATAAACATTTAAGGCAATGAATAACTAAAACAAAAGATTTTAAACTTAAACTTCAACATAATATAGCAAAATTAAAATGAAATAATTAAATTTAATTATTCACATCGATATTCTACTAGTCTAATAATCACATGCAATATCAATAACCACTTTCATAATGGTGGAATGCATAATGCAAGACTATCATAACCACGTAGCCAAGGCCTCATGCCAAGAATACAAATAAGATTTTGTCAAGGCCTCATGCCAAGACACTAGTTTGTCTCATGAGACCTACCGATGCATCGAGGAGATATAACGGGCTCCACCCGTCACATACAAAGTCCAATGCATTCTTTATATTAAAAGGTTTAAACATATCATAAACCATAACATAATCGTATCACATAAAACATGCATAAAGGAAACATAAAATTTCAACATTTCAATCACAAGATATAAAAACAACACATTGATATAATAAAACCATTTTCAATACCAAAAGAAAAGAGAAGTAAAAGTTGGTATTTATTTTTCATTTAATAAAAAAGTTTTGGCATGTAGAGGAAGCTGAAACTCAAAAAATGGTCACGGCGGCGGCGAAGTCATTGTCGCCACATACGTACGAAAAAAAAAATTCCCTTTTGTCGTTTAGTAAAACACTTCATATAAAAAATATTCCTATCGAAGAAACTTAAAAGTCAAAGAGGTTTATACACCGTATAAAATAAAGTTGTGTATAACACAAAATATGCCTCAATGAAAGGAGATTGAGACGAAGTCCCTTACCGCGTATTCGACTTGACTCTATCATTATTTAACCTCTTGAATAATAAACAAGACTCAATTTATACTTTCTTAAAAACATTTTTTAAATTCATTATTACTTTTTTATCACTTATTACGATGTTATTAACATTATGTAACTATTTAAGTTAATAACAGTCATTTTGTCGATCTTTGGTACTTGAGTCAAAAATAAACTTCTTATAATAAAAAGTTGTCAACGTGGTAAAGTATCCATCATATACAGAATTATATTAATGATTTAGATATCATATATATAATATATTTCCTATATATAGATGCATTTGTTATATTACATAACATTTAGAGGTAAGAAATGAAATGCACAATTCATGGAGACGGTAAGCCGTACGTACCAATGAACACTACTTTCATTTCTATTTTGTATTTAATGGAATGAAGTCATAATAATATAATGGTATATTATAATTCCAGTATAATATCATATATAATATCATTTAATCCATCCTTTATACGTCACACATATGGAATTAACGATTCAAATCACTTTAAGGGGGCGGTTGTCCGCACTTCCTAAAATAAAATTATCGCATTTACCCATAATGGAAATCATAAAGGTATGCAATAAATGAAAAATAAAGAAGTATAAGGAGAACATAAACATAATATATATCATATATAAATATAGTTTCATCTTAATGGCCACCATGAGAGGTGTTAAATGAAGTTTGAACAATCATCATTTCTTGAGGCAGTAATTCACCACCCACAGAAACTGTATGTTCTTTAACCATTAGATGAAGGTGTGTGTAAGTGTAAATCAAAAATATATCATAAAAAATCCAAGTATATTGAAGATACTGGTTTTGTTACAAAATAAAGGAATAAAAAGAGTTTAAGGGGTTGGAGGAGAAAAATAAAACAAAAGAACATAAGAGAAGACATTACCTTAAAATCGGGTAACTCTTTTTGATTTGAGAGAAAGGCTTCCTTGGGAAGACTTATGCCCAAAGTGAGGCTTCTAGGAGTAAGAGGGGAATGTTTAGAGAGTATTGATGCAGAGTTTGGCTGATCCAAATGTCTTGAAGGTGTGAATAAGGTGGTAGAGGTGGGGGCCATTTATAAGAGGAGAGGAGGGGCACTCTTGGAAGGTCATGGAATGTTACATTATTATGAAATTATTTTTGGATATTAAAGGTCCCAAAATGATATATTTAGAGGATAAGGTGATAAGGGATCGAAATCCACCCATAAAATAGGCTTTAGACAAGTATAAGTCTTAGAGTTTACCTTATCTTTTCGTTTTATTTAAATCATTCATTAATGAGGTAATCACTGCATCATCATGGTGTCATAAAAAATTTAATTAACTAATGTCTAAAAATTTTAATAAAATACCATGATTTAGGAAATATTATTATCTTTTCAATATATTTTTATAGTCTAAAATATAACTTGTATAATCCCATGTAAAAATTGTTTTAGTAAAACAAAGCATATTTGGGACATTTGTAATTTTACATTAAATAAAATTATTAATGTCATTATCTTACCCAAGTGGCTCCATGGGGTCCCCAAAATTAACCCATGGATTTTCTTCATCGGAAATGAGTCATCCAATAAGAGTAGGACATGTTTCAAGGTAAATTCATATTATTATAACATTATTTTTACCTTAAATTACTCTAATTACCTCTAATCGCAATTAATAAAACTAAAAGGTTACTATTCACCAAAGATTATTTTCATCTCATTGAACCACATTTTACTTCCTAATTATAACAATTTATGTCAGATTTTTGAAATTCAATTCATAGAAGCGGTAAAGGTTCATTCAAACGAAAAATCAGTTTTTTAACTACCACTTAGTGGTTTCACTATTCATAAAAAATTTAAGTTTTTCAAAAAAATACCAAAAATTCTCCCTAAGATATATTTTATATTTCAAATTCATAGATGATGTATTTTTTATCAAATTAAAAACATTTGGTTTTCATTAATTAATTTTATAATTAATTCCCATTGTCAAAACAAATAGCACGTTTTTAAGAAAGAATATCAATGAAAAGATTGACAATTGTTTATGTCCAATTTCCAAGTGAAATTAATTCTAATGACAACCATTGTATGAAATGGTAAAATTAAATTCGAATTATAATTTAAAACCACTCAATAGTTTAATTTATCAATACAAATTATTTTCATTAAAAATGTTGTTTTTAAGTATTTGTCATTATTAATCAAAAAATGGATGTTCTCAGAAAAATACCAAAAATTAAACATAGGCTAATTATGATATTCTGAATCCAAAAATGAAGTCAATTATGAAATATAAAATTTATATAATTTCAAAAAGTGGGTATTACTATTCATAATTGCTACTTTGATTGGTCGCGGTGTGTTAGAACTCGAGGTTGCGTACAACACACGCTGCTGTATTATTCAAAGAGAATTGTACCATGGAAGCTTGGGGTGTTACATGCAAGGTACCTAGTTTCAATTTTCTAGATAGTTCTTAGAGGGTTCTCTCATGAATAATTCTCTTTGTATATATCACCCTTACCATCATCACGCAGTATTTGTTTATTTCAAAATCATGCATGGGTTTCCTTTAAATTTGTTTTCCCAAAAAATGTTTTCATTTTTATTTTATAAAAAAATAAATTTATTTATTATATAATGTTTATTAAGTGGAATCCATTATTGGGTGGCATCCTAATGGGATTATTATCACACCCTACATATAACTTTGGGTTTAGTTAGACATGGTTATGTTTAAAACAGGCATGGTAAAATCATCTGGAGACGGTGGATCGAGTTGCTAGAGGTCTTCCATGGTGTGGTGTTTTTTAGGTGTGTTGAGGGAAACACTCCTCCATCCATGTGGTGGTTTTTGAGAAAGTTCTTGTTTCTATTTTTGTTACCTTTTTTGGTGTTTGAGTAAACATTATAAACTCAAAAATTTATATTTTTTATGTCATGTTTTCTTGTGAAATTTTAGATTTGGTTTATCTGTTTGGTTGGTTATTTTATGTTTATAATTTTTGGTTAATCATTCCCAAGTTGTACCATTGATACTCAACCACTTTTTTCCAGACCCTGGGGATTGATAATTCCCTTCGGCCCATGCCACAAACCGGGGCAGGTGATGGTTTAGATAAAGTCTCAGATTGGTTCATGAAAAAACGTTATTAGAGAACGTTTTTTCTTTTGGGTTATGTTATTTTGGATGAGTCTAAATGGATGTAAGCTAGGAAAATTAGGGCATGTAGATCTCATTACAAGTATGGTTCATGGCCATCACCCCTCATGATATATTTTTTAGTTTATATGGTATGATGGGAATTTTTAGTTGACTTGTCCATCAGGTAGGACTTGCAGTCCCTAGATTATAAGTGGACACTATGTGGGGGAGAAGTGGTTTGAATGTAAAGTTGTCATGATTATTGGAGTTTTTTGTATTTTATGTTATTTTTAAAAAAAATCAGATATATTATATTAACGTTTTTTCTTGTGATTGTTGCTATCTGTATCAACGTTCCACCCTAAATAATTCCATTATAACTATGGGAAGAAATCATAGAGAGCACTCCCTCACTGTTTGATTATATATTAGTGGAAGCAATGGTTCGGGTTGTTCAGGATTTGGGATAGGGAGTGATTCCTGGTCTAGCTCTAGTTATAGAATATAAATCAAGTCCTAAGAAGGAAAAATAATAGGAGTATATGAAGAACAAACATCGTTCTATTAGAAGTAGCATGGAGACTCAAGAAGCAGAGGAGTGGGTCAAGAAGACAGAGCACATGTTTGAATTATTAGACACTATTGAAGAGGTCATGGTGAAATTTTCCTTGTTTCAACTAGAAGGTCCTAATTGAAGGTGGTGGGACTCAGTGGTCCAAATGGGAAAGCACCAATAAATGAGCTGGAAAGACTTCAAGGATGTTTTTAACAACCAATATTTCAATGAGGTATTTCCTTATTCTAGATCACATGAGTTTATAGATCTTGATTAGGGGGACTAGTAGGTAATGGATTAATCCTACTTCTTTGCTGAGCTAGTGCAGTATGCACCTAAAATCATTTATAATGGGTAGATGAAGGGTCAGAGGTTTCAAAGGGGTTTGCGGCCAAAGATATGTTCTTAAGTCTTTCTGTTCATGTTATAGACATGTGATCAATCGTTTGATTGATCTTGTATATTGGATATTTTGCACAAGGATAGGTACAATTTCTAAAGGGATATTTCATCAATGGGTATCAATAGTTCATATAAAAATAAGAGGAAGTGAGATGAGCACTGGAAAAAGGGATGTGGTAGTTTAGGGAATCTTTCCCAGCAGTCTTCATCTGTTACTTCTGATGTAGGTTTTTTCGTGTTCCATCATTGCATCAAGGAACAACACATCTGACCTATATGTACATCTCATCCAATTCCTTTTTATTAGTTTGGAGTTATGTGGTACTTGAAATATTTTCTAATTATGAATCATCTATACCATAGTGGGGAGGGATCTCTGACATACAGGGGAATGTTATTGAAATCGGAGCCATCCAAGATACTGAAATCTTAGTTTGGTATTCATGTAAGAAGCACAAGATCTTCTTCTAGTTAGAGTCTATTTTGGGAAAAGCCAGAGGTTAGTGGTCATGTACAAACTTATGAAGAGACCATGAATATTCAGGTTGTGGACTAAGAACAAGTGGGACCAGATGCAGGACCCTCTAAAATTTGATATATCATTCTTAATGAATCTTATATAGCTAATTTCGTTTTGATATTACTTCTTATGTTTCTTTTATCTCTGTAAGCCTTTTTAATATGTTGAACTTTCCAACTGATCTTTCTTATTATTTTGATTGAGTTTGAAGCGTCATTTGGTAAGAAGACAGATTAGGGTCTCAGGTGCCCATCTTGTGCACTCTCTATGTCAGGGGTTAATCTGGAATGTTATTTCTTGGTCTGTGAGATAGACCATTAGATGTAATCCTTAACATGGATTTGATGGTGCGGTTCCAAGCGCACATTGATTTTTATGGTCGGTGGTTAAGCTTTGTGGCACCTAATGGGAGTGATCATGTTTTTTTGGGGATTGAGATCCTGATCAAATCAAGCCAGAACTGCACTCCCAAAATTATGAAATATATTTTTTCAGTTATTATCCCTCATGATGGGGTATAATGGCAGTGCTCTAGTGGTTGGATTACCTCCTATAGTGTTTGACTTCCAAGAGATATTTCTATATGCCTTTTCTAGGTTACCACCAGAGCGGTATGTGGTGTTTTCAATTGATTATTCATTGGGGACACAACCTATATCTCTTCACTCATTTGATATTCCCATCATCGAGATGAGGTAATTAAAAATTCTGTAGAATGATTTGGAATATAATGGGTTCATTAACTTAATAATATCTCCTTGGGCCACCCCAGTCTTGTTTTCAAAGAAGGATGATGGATATCTCCAGTTGTGTATTGATTAGTAGAAGCTATATAATGTAACCATTAATTACAATTATCATTTACCCAAAATCAATGACTTTTTCAATCAGATAAAATGGGAAAAGTGGTTCTCTAGGATTGAATTTCATTTTGGTTACCCCCAAGTCACCTTAAAAGAGGTGGATATTCTAAAAAATAATTTCTGAAATAGGTACGTCCGCTTTGAGTACTTTTTCATGCCTTTTGGATTGACTAATGCTCCACTGGTCTTCATTGGGCTCATGAATTATGTGTTCCACAAGTATCTGGATTTCTTCGTTGTGGTATTCATGGAGGTCATACTAGTTTAATCTGAATCTCAGGAAGATCATTAGCATCATTTGTGAATTGTGTTAGGAACACTTCGGGATCATCATATCTATATAAAGTTCTCAAAGTGAACATTATGGATTTGGGAAGTGAAATTTCTAGATGATGTGATCCCATAAAAAGGGGTTTCAATGGACCCTGATAAGACTTGTTCAATTATGTCATGGAAGCATCTAAAGAACATGTTTGAAATCCAAAGTTTTATTGGCCTGGATGGTTATTAGATGTTGTTTGTTTGGGACTTCTCGTAGATTTGTTCTTCACTGAAATCGCTCACCCAAAAGGGGAGAAGTTTAAATGGAGCCCATAATTTTAGTAATCCTTTTATGAGCTAAAGCGGTGGTTGACTACAGCACCTGTGTTGATTTCTCAAAAGTTGGGAAAGGGATTTGTGGATTATTACAATGCTTTTGGTATTGGTCTCAAATATGTGCCAATGCTATATGATCATGTTGTGGAATATGGATCACTCAAACTCTAACCAAATAGATATATTTAAATGAATAATTACATGGAGTTATCCCTAGTGATTCATGCCTTTAATATGTGGCATCATTAATCTTTTGGTGCAGGATTTCATTGTTTAATCTGATTATAAAAGCTTACCCTAAATTTTCTACTAAAATGATCTTACATGAAGCAACACCATTTGATCAAGTATATTTAGGGGTTTGAATTAGATATCATTTATACCCTAGTAAAGGGTAACATTGTGGAATAATCCTCTAGTAGAATGGTTCAAGTGTAGGAATTGGTGAGGTCTACTGATGGTAGGACATTGATGGGGCACTTTTCATAGATTCACTTGGAGACCAAGGGGAAAAGTGGAGTTACATGTTTGGCTAGTTTCTGTTGGATCCTTCCATAATTGTTCTGATTTAATAGAAGAAACATAGTGATGAGCTATCCTAGTAGTCTATATAGTTTCCTCATGGTGGGGAGACATCATTTGATTAGTCACTATCTCTTGAGCGAGTTCTTCATTTCTAGTTGATCTTGTGATGCCATTTTCTCTAATGAAGGTGGTGATGTAGTATAACCACTAGTCTAAATGGTCCATCCATCATGTATCTACAAAGATGTACTACATGGTTCTTCAGCAGTTCTTGTGGCCAAGAATGAGGTGTGACATAGTTTACATTGTATCGAGATTCTATAAATTTACATAGGTGAAAGAAGTTCATCAATGTCCCTTTGGTTTTATCTAGTCGTTTCCCATAACTTCCGGTAAGTGGTATGTGGTTGCCATGGATTTTATTATTGGATTACCTCATACACCTCGGGTAAGGAACAACATTTGGGTGGTAATCACCTATTTGATCAAATCATCCCATTTCAATCTGATCAGAGTCACGGAAATGTGAATGATCTAGGTGAGTTGTATGTTCAAAAGGTGGTAAGGCTTCCCGGTGCACCATCATTCTCTTTTCCGATAGATACCCCCCATCTTAATTTTCAATTCTAGGAAGACCTTCACAAGTAATGGTGGTTGTAGATCAAACTAAGTATGACATAACATCCTCAACCAAAAGGTCAGATGGAGCAGACAAGTCAATTTCTAGAAGACATGCTTCATGAATGTGTCATAGATTTCAGAGGGTCCTGGGATAACCCTTTGGTATTGGTCGAGTTTCCTTTCTATAATAGTTACCAATCCTCTTTTTGAAAGGTTCATTTTGAGGTACTCTATGTTATGTTGTGTCTGTCTTCTTTGGGTTGGGCTGAGGATGGTGAGACCTCACATCAAGGACCGATCCTTGTAAATGAGACCTTTGAGATATTTATGTTGATAATGTAGTGGTTCTTGAAAGCATGGAGTTTCCAAAAAAATATTATGTTGATCTGAGCTACCAAGATAATGAATTTTATATGGGTGACCTGGTGTTTCTGAGTGTGGCTCTACATTTGGGACATCATCATTATGGGAAAGCAGAGAAAGCTAACGTCGAGGTATGTCAGGCCTTATGAAATCACCCAGTATATTGGAAAGGTGGAATACAGATTATATTTTCCTTCTTAGTTGACATATATCAATAACATTTTCTATGTATCCAAATTGAAGAAGTATAATCTAGATTCGTATCATGTGTTGAATTGGAAATAGTTAGAGTTAGAGCCTGATTTATCTATCTTTGAATGATAAATATAGATAGTGGATTCCAAAGATAAGGTTCTTAATGGGATGTATATTCTGTTGGTTCATATCCTTTGGAAACATGGCCAATATGTGCATGAGGCTTGGGAGTGTAAGTCATCGGTGAGCAAGAATATCTGTTCTTGTTTTATGATCAAGCTTCGAGTTGACTTTATGGGGACCAAAATTTTTCATAGTGGGGAGAATTGTCAGATCCATGATTATATTTTGAGGTATTTTTATTTTATTTTTAGTATAAATTTTTCCTTTAGATTTATTTTGGGTTTTGTGAGTAAAAAGGAAATTTTTGGATGGTCATACACTAGTGCAAGGTCACTGCATGATTAGTAGTAACTATGCGCCGTACTCATGTAATAGTGTGACCAAGTGGGGTTTTGGATAATGGATTATCACATGGTTTGTAAAGCATGTGGGATAACAATGCAGCATGTCCAAGGTACATATTTGAAACCGCATGGTCACCACATGGTTTGGAAAAACGTGCAGACTCATCATGCGACCTGTTGATGTCATTAAAAATGTAGATTTTACCTATTCTCAGATTTAACCCCAAATCCACCCCTCTTCTTTCCCACTCAGAATTTTTAACCCAAGATGCCTACATCCCCCCTCTTTCTTCCTTGGACCTCGATTTTTTAGGTGTATTTGGAGAGAGATCTTCATGATTATTAAAGTATGTTAGTTTCTACCCTATTTTCTTCTTCCAATCTTCGGTTTTATTTCCTTTTTCTTAATGTTTATTTTCTGCAATTCCAAAATTGGTACATTGATGGATCAATCATGATTTTTTGGGTTCAATATCCAAGATTAGGGTTCAATATTTATTTCTAGTGGAGTGGATGAGGTGCAGTTGGAGTTTGGAATCAGATTTCGGGGATTTTTACTCCCTAGTTTGGTGATTCTGTGCTTAAAAATTATTTGATGAATTTATTATGATTTCTTTAATACTTTGAAGAGTTATATGATTATTATGTGTGGCGAGAAATTTATTTTTGAATGGATTTATTATGAACATGGTTGGAAATTGGGTTTTTTATATGAAATTGTGTTTATTTCACATGTAAATCAGTATTATGTACCTTGAGGGGGTTTTATAAAGGGTGGAAATGGTTTATTAAATTATTATTGTGATATAAATCAGGTTTGGAAATTTTTTAGTGTGAATATGATTTTATGAAAAATTCGGGTGTGCAAGTAGTGGATTATGGCATGTATTTTTCATTTGTTGGCTTGTGTGTGTGATAATTGGTGGGCTATGTAAAATGTGGAACTAGTTTGAGCACAATGGGAAGCCCCAGTGAAAAGGTGGGAGGACTAGGACTAGCATGATAACAGCATAGAAGTGGATTCTCCCCAGTTTCACTTAGCGGGATTGATGATGACCACACTAACTAAATATTAATGATGATTGGAGTTCACTAGGACATTAGGGTATCCCCTCTTAGTGGATAGTTCTCAAGAGTGCTGCTAGTAATGGTTTCAAAGCCACGTTTCATCGAGATTCGAGGTAACCAATGTCCCTTTTCTATATAGTGCCTAGTGGGTTCTCCCGTGACAAGTTACCTTGGGTTATATCACCCTTACCATCAACATGTGGTATTTTTTTTGGTTTTTTCAAAAGAAAGCATGGTATTGCTTTAATGTTGTTTTCCCGAAAAATGAATCTATTTTTATTTACTAAAAAACACATGTTATTTATCATATAATGTTTATTTCATGAAATATATTATTATGTGTGTAAATACCCGTAAAATTGAAGGAAATTTTTTTCTTAATTTTTTTGAGATTTTACCAGAACACAGTTTTTGACGGCACCTGATTCTGAGGCCCGGTGTGCCCGAAATCATTTTCCGAAGTTTAGCTCGGGTATGTTCAATAAACAAACGAGCAGGTTTTTCTAACTTTTGAACCAGTGCTCGGAATCAAATTCTAAGTGCACCGATGGAATCACAACACCAGTATTTTCTTAGAAACATATTTTCCGGAGTTGTGTTTTCTCGGGTATGGTTTTTAATTTTTCGGGTTATGTAGATGAATAAAATAAATTGGTCGCACCATTTTATTTTAGGTCTCTTAACCTATGTTAAGTGGGTGATGTGGGACCCACAATATCATACCCACTTGGTAGGATATTTGTGAGGTGGGGCCCACACGAGCCCCACCGTTCCTTTTCTTCTAAGTAACGCACCTGCACCCCCATTTAATGAATTCAACCCATGCGTTTATTCTGGTTAAGAAACGCCTCATTAATGTGGCGGTTTAAGCATTGCATTTAATTCACTTAATTGTTCGTTTCGTTTCGTTTTTGAATTTTAAAAGGGAAGGCTTGTGAAATAAAAATAAGACAACTTTTATTTTTATTAGGGGTGGTGTTGAGAGGCTACGGAGAATTCTCAGGCTCTTGAAGTTCTTCCTCCTCTATGAAGAATGCGAATAACACAAAGGACATGAAGAACACGAAGAACGCCAGATCCTCGGAGATCGACGGTGCGACGTGACGTTTCTTCTTCCACGACGCTTCTTCCACGACGCTCCTTCCACGACGTGACGATTCGCCTTCCGAGACGCCTTCTTCCGCGAAGTGATTTTCCTCGACAAACCCTTGATCGACGACGCTTGAGGTAGGAATTGGATTCATTTAAATCATTGTGATTTAAACCCACGGAATATGTTTAAATTTTTGTCAGAAGACTATTAAAAACGGCTAACACAGTGGGTGCGGACCAACGAACAAGTCTGAACCCACCGTCCCTTCGTTCTTGGTGTGCGGATCGGTGGGCGATGATGAAGCAGGCCGCGTGGGCATTGTGAGGTCTTCGAAGTGTAGAACCGGTCCCGTGAGGTCTATTGGCGAAGACGACAGGGAATATGACCACCAGAGTTCGTCCGGTGGTCTGTGGAGCAATCCGCCGGCGCCCTTCGCGCCGCCGGAAATAGCCGTCGCGGCTGAAGCCATGGCGGGAGGCCGCAAGTCACGCGACCACGCGGGATCGGAGGAGGCGGGACACGGAAACCAGCCGCGTCCGTTGGCAAGGGTGGCCCCCACGCTGGGCCGCGGTTTCGTCCAGGGGGGCGGTCCCCCCTTGCTCGGCCGCTTGGCCAGCGCCAGCGTGCCAACGTGCTGGGCCGAGCCTCCCGACCGGACCGCCATGTCGGGCCGTGCCCAGGCCGGGCTGGGCTGCGCCAGCCGGGCCGGGCCATGCCCAAGCGGGCCAGACATGGAACCCGGGTCGGGTCGACCCGGTTTGGGCAGACCCAAGCGGTATCAGGCCGGGTTGGACAGGGCCCCAACCCCCTAATACCAGACTCTTTCGGTCATTTGCCCATAACATGGGTTGCAGACCTCCGATAGATGCTCCGTCAGCGGCGATGCAATCCTTGAATCGATAAGGTCGTTTCAGTATAGTACACTCAAGGTTTCAGAGTACATTTTGTTTGGCCGGGTTGGTTCGTACACGAAACCAACCGGGCCCTCGGAGTGGAAACTCTTATAACATGATCTCCGGACGTCCGATTGACGTTCCATCGACCTTGTGGGATTCCTCTAAGTGAGACGGTCCTTTTGGATTACTCCTCTTTAGGTTTGGACATAGTTGGAGTACGGTTGGGTTGGTTTAACATAAAAACCAATCGGGCCCCTCGGATGAAAAAGCCAATAACTCTCAAACCGGGAATCCGATTAACGCTCCATCTGTGACGTTGAGTTCCTGTTGATGATACAGAACATTTGGATACATCAACTCCAGAGTATGTGTCAGTTGATGTATCAGCCCTTCGGCTCGTGGAGCGGACCCTCCTGGACGAGCTTGCTGTGTGCGGGAACCCTAGAGCTAGTTGCGATTGTGACGACGATGACGACTGTGCAGAAATCCTCTGTGGATTCGACGGTGACGACTACAACACTCAACGATCCTACGTGGATCAGTGCTACCGATCGTGTGTGGTTCAGCGCTTAGCAGTCTTGTGTGGGCCAGCGCCTACAGATCCTGTGTGGGTTTGATCCTGTGTGGGTCATTACGGCGGTTAGTTACCTATCGATCCTGTGTGGGTCAGGCCGTTTGTGGGTCATTGCGGGGGTTAGTTACCTATCGATCCTGTGTGGGTCAGACCCTTTGTGGGTCATTGCGGGGGCCAGTACCTATCGATCATTTGTGGGTCCGAGGGCTAGGATGAATCAGTGGCTACATCTGATCATCTCTATCGTCATACGAAGAAGTATACCTGTGTGAGCTGAGTCTTGACTTTAAATCCTTATCTTCGATAAGTTTGACTTGATATCCTATGTGGATTACGTTATGATTTCCTGTGTAGATTACGTTATTCTTTCCTGCGTGGATTTGGTTGTATTTTCCTGTGTGGACTGGGTTGTACTTGGGCTCGGATGTTGGAGCCGAACCAGAATCGATGACATAGGTATATGTATGGGAATATACCTAAGTAGTGTCAGATGTTACTTCGTGATGGAATCTTTCCTTTGTAGATTATCCTTTGTGGATTCTGGGAGACCTTCGGGGGTGTTGGGGTCCCTACTGAGTAGCTTATACTCACCCCTGCACGGGTTATGCCCACACTACGTTGTGTTGGTTGCAGATGATGGATATCGCTGATCGTGGTTGTGGCTAGCGGAGCAGGACGGTACCTGGAGGTGGACCACTGGGCAGGATGTACTCGGAGAAGATGGCTGGACCCGAGGAGCTGTGGAGGCTATCTGTACCCACCCTTCAGGTGGGTCTTCTAGTGGACAGCTCGACGTTGCGGCTTTAGTTTCCTTTGCTATTTTCCCTTTGCAGTTGTACTTTACATTCAGTTTGGGTTTGTATTATGGCCCACTTACTTTTCTGAACTTACTGTTGTACCTAGTTTTTACTTAGTGTTTACTTATTCTTGATTTCTCTATGGTGTTTGTTTACATTACAAATCCAATGCCTTCCCTTTTTACTGGGAATTACGCCTTGGTGCTAGTCACCAGCCCCTGGCCTATGGAAGGCGAGCTTGGGGTAGTCACGTCACGGGCCCCGAGAACAGGTCGTGACAAATTGGTATTAGAGGAGTTCGGTTCTACCACATAACTCCGGAATCTGATCTTTTTCTATGTAAATCAATAGTGTTAAGAGTATTGAGTGTGGTTATCAGTCTAGGGAGTCCAGTGTTGGTGTGGAGGCCGACGTATCCGTACACCAGGACCCTGACTTCTGATTTCCGACTTAATGCACAAAAGCATTGATTGCATGTGTGTTTAATGTTTTCATTGTGATTACTTTGTGTCAGCTCACCAGGTATACTGTTTGACCGTGGCACACCTATTTCTTTTCAGGATAGCCCCATGATGGAATCCAGCTAGGGTTCCTAGAGTCGTGCATGATGACAGTCCACCGACTGACGAGACCTCGGTACAGGGCCCTTTGACAGTAGAGGCACCAGCGGTACCGCTACCCGCCAAGCCACCGATGCTATCAGCCCCAGCCGCTGACAATGCACGTCGCCTTAGTGCACTGCATGAATTTCAGTGCTAGTGAACACCCAGGATCTGTGGGGAGATGGACCCTCAGGCAGCCGAGGACTGGCTAGAAGCAGTGGTACTGGTTTTCAGGTTAGTGAGGACACCAGCAAACCTCATGGTGATCCTCGCAGCGAGCCTCCTGCACGCGGCAGCAGGCAGATGGTGGAGCTTAATGCTCAAAGTGCAAGACTAGGCATCTCTCCTCTGGACGGACTTTGAGAGCCTCTTATGCTCGGATTTCGTCCCAGCCACCCTCCGTGCAGTGCACAACCAGGAGCTTCTATAGTTGCGGCAGGGCAGCTTGACGGTCACCCAGTACTCGGCGAGATTTACCGATCTCTCGCGCTACTCAACATACATGGTACAAGACCCATTCTACCGGACCTGGACCTTTGAGTAGGTATTAAGGCATGAGATCAAGGAATCCCTGATCTCCCTCAGTATTCTGACTCAGGCAGGTGTACTGGAGCAAGCCCTTCTCATCGAGAGCTTCCTTACTGAGCCTGTATCAGCAACGAGACCTACCGCAGGGCGGCATGTAGCAGTGTCTTCTGCAGTAGGCAGTCGACGGATGACTCATGGGTCTAGGCAGACCAGACCCTTAGGAAGATGACTTCAGGACACTGGCTCAACACTGTGGGGGACACAGTGCGGAGCCAGTCTTTTGAGAGGCAGACAGTGCTACGCATGCAGCGGGCAGGGCCACATGGCTCGTGACTGCCCGACCCACCGTGCCGAGGAGCAGCAGACGGTTGAGAGGCCACCCAGGAAGATGCAGAGGGTCGACCATGGCATTACATAGGGAGTAGGCAGACGAGGCAGAGGAGTTGGACGAGTAGCCGGTGGTGGGCGACGCTTTGAGGCTCTACCACCACCACCACTAGGAGGTCCACCCCGACCACAGGGAGCTGGCTGGAAGAGACATACAAAACTTCAAGCAGCGGAAGCCTACAACCATGATGCGCCCGAGATGATTTGAGGTACTATCTGTGTCCATTCCACCCTTGATGTAGTTCTTATAGACACATGAGCGAGTCATTCTTTCATATCCGCGGACCTTGTTCGGAGCTCGGAGATTCCGATTGAGTCGTTGGCTCGATCCTTATGGCTATAGACTCCTACGGGAGCAGGCTCGGCGATTACGCACTGGTTCCGGCAGTGTGAGCTTACTCTAGGAGGCGAGAGATTCGACTGGGATCTTCTTGTAGCGGCATCGAGGCCTTACGACATCATCTTGGGCATAGATTGGTTATCTACAGTCCATGCTCAGATTGACTGTATTAGGCGCAAGGTGCGATGTGTACGCACCAACGGGAGCAGGTTCATCTTCACCAGTGAGAAGGGAGCCTTCACAGCACAAGATGGACTCACGCATAGGAGAGGACATCCCATCACTCATCAGTTGTATTGCCTCATCCTAGGAGAAGTTGACGTGCAGAGTCATGGTTTTCCTGCAGTGGTGGATCAGTATGCGGACATTTTCCCTGACGAGGTTCCAGTACTACCTTCTCGCAGAGAGGTAGAATTTTATATTGATCTGTACCCCGGGGCAACCCTGATATCCACTCCAGCATATCGGATGGTTCCCGCTGAGTTTCGAGAGCTACGGGTACAGTTGGAGGACTTGTAGGGCAAGGGATTCATCCGACCCAGTGTTTCACCCTGGGCTTCCCCGATATTGTTCGCCAAGAAGGCGGATGTGAGCTTGCAACTTTGTGTCAACTATCATTGCCTGAACCAGGTGACAGTGTGGAACATGTATCTGCTACCGAGGATTGATGACCTCTTTGATCATCTCAAGGGGGCACGGTGTTTCTCAAAGATAGACCTTAGATCAGGCTATCATCAGCTCAGAGTTCGGGACGAGGATGTGCAGAAGACGACCTTCAGATGTCGGTATGGAAACTATGAGTTCTTGGTTATGCCATTCAGCGTAACTAAAGCTCCAGTAGTGTTCATGGGCCTCATGAACAAGATCTTTCATCCATACCTCGATTGATTTGTCGTGGTCTTCATCAATGACATTTTGATATACTCGACCACTGAGGAGGAGCACTCTTACCACTTTCGGGTTGTACTAGACACAATTCGAGAGCACCAACTTTATGGAAATCTCTCGAAGTGTTAGTTATGGATAGGCGTGGTCCACTTCCTGGGACACGTCATCTCTGAGGTGGGAGTTGCGGTAGATCCGGTGAAGATCGAGGCAGTGCTCGCTTAAGAGCCACCCAGGAGCGTGATGCAGGTGCAGAGTTTCTTGGGTCTAGCTAGTTACTATTGGAGATTTGTGCCAGACTTCTCTAGAGTTGCGGCACCACTCTCATCTTTGATGAAGCAGGGGAAACCCTTTGTGTGGTCAGACAGATGTCAGTAGAGCTTCCAGAAGCTGAGACAGAGATTGACCAGCGCACCTATCTTGAGGTTGCCGGAGGATGGAGAAGGGTACAAAGTCTATTGCGATGCATCAGGGACTAGACTCAGGTGTGTCCTGATCTAGGAAAGGGTAGTGATTGCCTATGGATCATGTTATTTGAGGCCACATGAGAAGAACTATGATACCCATGACCTGGAGTTAGCAGTAGTGGTCTTCACTCTGAAGACATGGAAACA
Organism: Viscum album; assembly: GCA_963277665.1. NCBI lineage: Eukaryota > Viridiplantae > Streptophyta > Magnoliopsida > Santalales > Viscaceae > Viscum > Viscum album. The sequence continues at coordinate 378,866,220 of OY728132.1, forward strand.
CTATCTGATGGGTGAGCGCTTTACAGTCTATTCTGACCATCAGAGTCTCAGGTACATCTTCTCTCAGAATGACCTGAACTAGAGAGAGCGGTGATGGATTGAGTTCCTCCCGGAATATGACTTTGAGATAGTCCATACTCCTAGGAAGAGGAACGTAGTAGCCGAAGATCTCAGCAGGAGGACGAGCATTCAACTATTTGGGGAGGCGACAGAGCAGCTAGCCGCTTTGCAGATATCCTACGTGGATAGAGATGGAGCAGACTTCCTTCAGTCACTCAAAGTCACTCCTCCACTACTGCAGCGGGTTAGAGAGGCACAACGTGGGGACACTGACTATGAGACACGGCATGCACATATATCCTCAGGACATGCACCTGATGGTTTCTCTATAGGAGGATAGCACGACGTCTTTTTCAGAGGACGTATTGTGGTACCAGTTGATTTACAGGAGGAGGTGCTAAGAGAGTTTCACACATCCCCTTTGGAGGTACATCCTGGCATAGCGAAGATGTGCCCGGATCTCAGACTACAGCACTAGTGGCCGGGCATGAAGAAGGATGTGGAAGAGTTCATTTCTTGATGCCTCACCTGCCAGCAAGTGAAGACAGAGCACCAGGTACCACCAGGATTGGTACAACCCTTGGAGGTCCCGGAGTGGAAGTGGGATGGGATATCTATGGACTTCGTGACTGGACTTCCACGCACTTCCAGGGGTCACGACTCCATTTGGGTGATTATCAACCGACTCACCAAGTCGGCTCACTTCTTACCCATCAGAGACCAGGGCTCAGTGGAGAGCGTGAGATGTATCTACGTTCAGGAGATTGTACAGCTTCACGGTGTGCCATCATCTATCGTCTCCAATCGAGATGCTTTCTTTACTTCCCGACTTTGGAAGGGGTTACGGGAGGCGTTCGGGGCGCAGCTATGTCTGAGCACCGCCTTTCACCCTCAGACGGATGGTCAGACGGGGAGGACCATTTAGAATCTCGAGGACATGCTCCACGCATGCGTCCTTGACTTTGGTCGCAGCTGGGAGGACCACCTAACCTTGGTGGAGTTCGCGTAAAACAAGAGCTACCACTCCACCATCGGGATGGCACCATACGAGGCGTTGTACGACCGATATTGCAGATCACCGCTATGCTGGATAGACCCCGGGAGTGTCATAACCAAGAGTGCAGTAAGGTCCGTTGTCGTGCACCAGTTCCCGTTCGAGTCTAGCTCAAAGCAGTGTTTTCGGGTTTTACCCCTAGGTACATCTGTGCCAGAGCCGCCTCTACCTGCTCGTATCCAGACAGGGATGTATTGCTCGGAAAACTCACAAAATCTCTACAATACCAAAATTCTAGGAAGTTCTTCTATACTAATCCTCAAATTTCATCTTAGGTCTACATACTCTAATCAGAGTTTATCTAAATCTAACTTCCAAGGTTTGTACTAAACTTCCTCTGATACCAACTGTAATGCCCCAACCCTAGTTACCCAGAGTCGGTGCATTATTACATAACTTTGGCATGATCACAAGAAAGATCAAATCTCGAAATACCGATTGGTTTAGTAGCCTTGGAAACACTAGATATATTCATTAGTTTTACATTACATCATAAAGTGAAAAACTACTACGAAAACATAATGTCTCCATAGTCCACACTATTATCCCCTCATAATATCCCTACAGGTCATTCATAACTTACTTCTTCACATCCTGGGAAAAATAAAACATTGAAAAGGGGTGAGCTCAAATGCCCAGTAAGGATAACAATATAGCAGAGCATTCAGAAATTAGCAAAAACATTTAAGGCAATGCATTACTAAAAAAGAAGCCTTTTAAACTTGAACATCAACATAGTATGGCAAAAGTAAAATGAAATAATGCCATTTACTTATTCACATGGATATTCTACTAATCGAATAATCACATGCAATATCAATAACCACTTTTATAATGTCGGAATGCATAATGCTGAACTTTAATTTCTTTGTCAAGGCCTCGTCCCAAGACCTAGGGGATAACTGTAACCGGAACCCAACACGGAGTGCCTCTAATAACCGGAAACCAACCTGGAGTACCTCTAATAACCGGACACCAACCCAAAGTTCCTCTAATAACTGGAGACCAAACCGGAGTTCCTCTAATAATCGGAGACCAAACCGGAGGGCTTACTTTTACCGGTCCCCAACCCGGAACATACTTGTCTAACACATTCATCTGAATGAAAGGTTGAAATATAACATAAACATTCAGATTACAAATAACTTATGAAATGTCAATACTCTAAACAGAAACCATGAGTGACATAAGAATAACTTATCCACAGTCAAAAATATCACAAAACCTTTAATAAAATATGGATGTTTTGTATCATAATAAATAAACTTCAAATAAGCTTAAAATCAATCAAAGGATGTAGACATAGATGAAATAAAGACTATTTTAGAAAATATCTCTTTCTATTTGAAATCATTTAAGTGTCTTATATTTATGAAATAAAACATTATTTTTGAAAATATTCTTATTATCTTGTAAGGGAAGCTTCAACGATTTTATAACGACGAAAAATAGCCACACCCGCCGTATAAGTTAAAAAATCATTCTTACATTAATTTTGTCGAAAAGGTTAAAAAGCACCTTGTTTGGAAAACGACGGAAAGATTCCTTTATAAACCTATTATAAAAAGTCAAACAAGGGTATAAATGACTTTAACCCATATTCTAGTAAATAGTAAAATTGTTTTGAAATTAATTTTTAAGAAACATGGATGTGGTTGATAAAGAGATCCCAGTAGATTATTACGTATAAACAACCTCGGATAATGAAGAGATTGCAAAATAACCCTTACCAATTTGGTAACTTATGAAACATACAACCCATGAAAGAGGTATCATACAACGAATATGTAAATACACATATATTAGAGTGTATTACACAAAGAATATAATTGTGGGCAGTACATACACCACAAAAAAGGTGATGGTGGCAATATGGCATGAATCTCACGGGAATAAGGAGTGAGATGAAAACCCCATACCTTGTACTTTTCCTTGGTTGGGGTAGGTTAACCTCCTCTTCTTCGGGTTCTTCCTTTTGATTTGATCAAAAGGGCTCCTTAGGTTGGATTTATGATCAAACTAAGGCCTCTAGGTTGTAGTTAGGGAAGTTGGGAGAGTATTTGGGCAGAGTTTTTCCGAACCAAAAGGTTTTTAAGGTGTGAAGAAATGAGGAGGAGGAGTGCCCTTTTATAAGAGGGGTGAGGGGCACCTTTGGAAAAGATAGAAATATTAGTTTATAATAAATTCATATTCGGTTTCTAATGGATCCAAAGTTGATTATTTAAATGTTAAGGTGGGGATGGGTCAAAAACAACTCAACCAATAAAATTTAGACAGGTTTCGGAACTTATATTAACCTTATCCTTAAGTATTAACTCTAAGTTAATTAGTTTCAGATTTACAGTGTCTCTTTGTATTTTTATATTATATGGTTAAAAAACTTACCATATACATCCAAGAGACCCCCAAGTGGTCCATTAATGAGACACCTATCATGATATAAGTCTCTTGGCCGAACCTTAGATTTTTAGGAATTTAATACAAATTAATAATATAATATTTGTTTTAAAAACTCTTTTGTGTCAATTTTGACACTATTCAATAGTTGATTTTTGTGAAACTCATAACAGATTGATTACTTCGAAAAAAGTCAATTAAATCAATCCTAATATATCATATTATCCAAGATAATTAGTTTAATTCATTAAAAGTTTCATATTATATTTATTTGGGTATTTATAATATCAATGTTTTTAATTTTTCACTATTATAGTAATTACCGCATCATCATTGTGTCATAATTAAATTAAATTATTTAATGTTTAAAAATTATAAATAAAATATCATTATGTAGGAAATAGTTTTATCTTTTTAATTAATATTTATAATCTAAAATCCAACATATATAACCCTATGTAAAAATTGTTTTTCTAAAAGATATATGCTTGTGTCATTTTTGTATTCATTTTAACTTAATTAAAATAAAGCGTCCCTATCACCTACAAGTGGCTCCATGAGGTCCCACAATTAACCCAAAGATGTCCATGGTCGGACATTTATCCACCAATAAGGTTAGGACACGTTTTAGGGTAATTTAGTATTATTATAATAATATTTTTTTAACCCTTATTTACCGGATGTACCATTAACCATAGTAAATAAAATATTTACCGCAGTAACTATTCAAAATGTCTAAAAATAAAAGTTACCTATTTAGATAATTTGAACATCCTGATTCGAAATATGGAATCCATTTTTCCAAATTCAAAACACAGAAGTGGCAGAAATTAATTTAAAATTAATTCCCGTTGTTAAAACAAAAAGCGCGGTTTTAAGAGATAATAACTATCAAAAGATTGACTCTTGTTTATGTCCGATTTAATTGTAAAATTATGTCCAATGACCAAAATTATATTCAATGGTAAAAATATATTCTAAATACACTTTAAAACTACTCAAATTCATAATTTATCAATATTAATTATTTTGATTAAAAAAGTTTTTTTTAATTAAAATTTAGTAATTTTCACTATTCATCAAAATATGAAAGTTATCCGAAAAGTACGAAAATTTCACCCTAGGATAATTTTGATATTCCGAACCCACAAATGATGTCCATTTTGAAATATAAAATATATATAATTTCTAAAAGTAGGTATTACTATTCATAATGGCTAGTTTGATTGGTTGTGGTGTGTGTTAAAACTCGAAGTTGCGTACAACACACGCTACTGTATTATTCAAAGGAAAGCGTACCGTGGAAGCTTGGGGTGTTTAATTTTAAATTTTTGATGTCCCCATTTAGTCAAAAAGTTTAAAATATTGTATTTAAAAAGGGTTCACTTTTAAAAGTTGGTAAAATTGCAATACTGAAAATGAATTTATTCTTTCATTATGTCCAAGAAACTCATAATATGGATTCTAAAAATATAAGGATTTTATAAAGTTTAAAATTTAGTTAATACTATTCATAACCTATTTTGAATGGCTTGTTTGGTAAGTCATGGTGCGCTTGAACTCGGTGTTGCGTGTAGTGTAAGTTATTGAATTATTTTGAATAAATAACACACTATGAAATCTTGGGGTGTTAAACATGGATTGTCTTGGTCATACATGAGTCATAAAATAAGAGTAGGACATGTTTCAAGGTAATTTCATATTATTATAACATTATTTTTACCTTAAATTACTCTAATTACCTGTAATCATGGTTAATAAAACTCAAATGTTTCTATTCACCAAAAATTATTTTCATCCAATTGAACCAAATTTTACTTCCTAATTATAACCATGTATGTCGGATTTTTGAAATTCAATTCATATAAGTGATAAAGTATCATTTAAACCAAAAATCAGTTTTTTAACAACCACTTAGTGGATTCACTATTCATAAAAAATTGTTGTTTTTCAGAAAAATACCAAAAATTCAACCAAAGCTATACTTGATATTCCAAATTCAAATATGATGTCTATTTAGTCAAATTAAAAACATATAAGTTTCCTTAATTAATGGTTTCATTAATTCCCATTGTCAAAACAAATAGCATGTTTTTAAGAAAGAATATCAATCAAAAGATTGAGAATTGTTTATGTCCAATTTCAAAGTGAAATTAATTATAATGAACACCAATGGATAAAATGGTAAAATTATATTCTAATTATAATTTAAAACCACTTAATAGTATAATTTATCAATACAAATAATTTTGATTAAAAATGTTGTTTTTAATTATTTTTCACTATGCATTGAAAATTGGATGTTCTCGGAAAAATACCGAAAATTCAACATAGGCTAATTCCGATATTCCGAATCCAAAAATGAAGTACATTATGAAATATAAAATTTATATAATTTCAAAAAGTGGGTATTACTATTCATAATGGCTACTTTGATTGGTAGTGATGTCTTAGAACTCGAGGTTGCGTATAACACACGCTCCTCTATTATTCAAAGAGAAGCGTATCATGGAAGCTTAGGGTGTTACATTCTAACCTCGTCCAATAAATTGCGTCCTCTCAATTTGAAATGGTTCTTCATAAAAAATGGTTGAATGTAGAAAATACCTTTGTGGAAAACCGACATTAGAAATAAGGTTAATGAAATATAGCCTTAATTAGAGAGAAAGGGAAATGAAAAAGGCACCACCAAATTATGATCTTTATTAAGAGAACATTGGTGGAAATTAAAGAAAAATAATTGGAGGGAAAATGTAACTATTTTTAGGGAGTTATTGAGGTCATCAATAAAAAAACAAGTGTAAAATTGTGGGCCTCAAAGCCTTCAATTTATGGTGATTTAAAATATCATCAGTTCAACAAAACATAAGGTATTAGGATAACACATTTTTATTAATATCCCTTTCATAAATATTTAGAATTAATTTATTCATAGAATAGTAGAGAGGTATATATATATATATACTTGACAAGTAGAGTTTCAACCTTCAAATAATTTCTACCACAAACTCATCTTTCCCTCAAAAAGATAATAGAAATAAAAAATATTATATTTATCCTAATCGTACAAGGTTCCAAATATTAACACATACCATATAGATTTGGAAAACTATTTTTTAATAACCAAGGACTTCCTGTAGGCTACTGGTAGGTAATAAAGGCTTGTCGCACTATGGTTGTGGGTATGATTCCTGCAGCATTGTCTGACACGACGGGTTATCCCCCAAACTGCCAGTTGTCCTTTTCCTAAAACTATAGTATTATAATATTCCAAAAATAATCTTTAGAAATGTTTTAACCATAAAAAATACTATCCAATATTCAACTTAATCCATTCCAACCATTATAGTTTACCAAAATACCTCTATCCAAACTTTCTTTAAAAGGTCTCTAAATTCTAAAATCAATTGTAACATCAGATTACCCAAACAATGTAAAGTTTATCTTATTTTCACATACTAAAAAAATGATTACCTTCATCATATTAAAACCATAATGAGAACAACAAGTACTGTAGTATAATCCTTATATATATCACATTATTCTTATAACCAGAATATAATCCATGATTCCAAAAGCACCAATACATTAATTATTCCACTTCAACTGTAGTAACAACATAAGATTGGCCTTGATCCTTTGGCCTTTTCTGAGGTATGTTTCCCTGATGCTTAGAAAATTCATTTGAATAATGACCCATTTCCCTATAATTGTACAATTCAACATTGATAGCCTCTTTCTTTCCCTTGCAATCACGAGCCTGGTGACCTTTTTCTACACATTTATAAAAAACTCCCATTCCTTTTAGGCAAGTACCGAGGTGAATCTTCCCACAATTATTGCATAATGGAAAATCCTTCTTTCCCCTTTTCCCTTCATCTGTCTCTTGTTCCACCGTTCTCTTATTTTCTTGCTTTACTTTATTGTCATAAGATTTAGAGAATTCCTTTTTTGTCTTGATAGAACATGAGACAATATCTTCATACGATGAGAAATATTATGAGACTAAGGCTCGATGGAGAAACGGTTTTAAACCATAAAAGAAATAATCAATCTTACTTCTTGGGTTACGTATATAATTTGCATCATACCTCACTAACCTTGTAAAGTTAGCCTCATACATTACAACATTCTCATCCTCCTTTTGTCTCAAACTCAGAAATTTCCTTTCCATATCTTCTCGATGGTCATGAGGAATGTATTTTTATAAAAAAACTCTTTGAACTCCCTCCATTCCATATTTGATACTTCATCATCTTTCTTTGTGTTTTGAGTCAATGACAACCATTGATCAGCATCTACAGGGAGGCGGTAAACTGCCATGATAACCTTTTCTATTTCACTACTCCCCAAGGCAGGGAATATTTTCTCTATGGAATATATCCATTGCTCAGCTAATAATGTATTTGTACTCCCATTGAATGTTGGTGGTTGTTGCCCCATGAAGTGGTCTAACATTGATCCTCCACGTTGCAGATCAGGGTGCTCCATAAGAGTAAGGTTATTATTTATAACCTGAGTGAGTTGTCTCAGTATGGTGATAAACTGATCAACACCAGTTGTATCACCAGCTTCACTATAATTATCTTGAGCAGTAGGGAAATCCATACATGGAGTGCATGCAATGATACAGTTTCCATTCCTTCTACTAGGCGCCATTTCTAAAAAATGTCATAAACTAGATTAGTTTATGAACCGAAATACATAATAACAAACTTGAAGAACACTTAACATAAATTGAACAGTTTATGGATATAATCTCTAATCATAAAAATATTTTCTTTGAGGAATTATATAATCATAAACCCTTCATAAAGGTTTATAAAGAAAATGAGAATTATCTGAAGCATATCCCCCAGGAGTGTTATAACCAAGAGTGCAGCAACACTCGTTGTCGTGCAACAATTCCTGTTCAAGTCTAGATCAAAGCTGTGTTTTCGGGTTTTACCCCTAGGTACATCTGTGTGCCAGAGCTGCCTGTACTTTCTTGTATCCATATAGGGATGCATTTCTCAGAAAACTCACAAAATCTCTATAATACCAAAATTCTAGGAAGTTCTTCTATACTAATCCTCAAAGTCTATCTTACGGCTATGTGCTCTAATTAGAGTTTATCTAAATATAGCTTCCAAGGTTAGTATTAAACTCCCTCTGATACCCACTATAACGCCCTGACCCTAGGTACCCAGATTCAGTGCATTATTACGTAACATTGGCATGATCACAACAAATGAAGTCTCGAAAGACCGATTAGTTTAGTAGCCTTGGAAACATTAGATACATTCATAAATGTTACATTACATCATAAATTGAAAAACAACAACAACATAGTCTCCATAGTACACAATAATATCCCATTCATTCTATCCCTGTAGGTAATTCATAAAATATTTTATTCACATCCTAGGAAAATAAAACATTGAAAGGGGTGATCTCAGATGCTCAGTAAGGATAACAACATAGCGGAAACTTTCATTAATAAACATAAACATTTAAGGCAATGCCTAACTAAAACAAAAGCCTTTTAAACCTAAACTTCAACATAATATTGAAAAATTAAAATGAAATAATTCAATTTATTTATTCACATGGATATTCTGCTAGTCTAATAATCACTTGCAATATCAATAACCACTTTCATAATGGTGGAAGGCATAAGCAAGACTATCATAACCAAGTAGCCAAGGCCTCGTGCCAAGAATAGAAATAATATTTTGTAAAGACCTCATGCCAAGACACTAGTTTGTCTCATGAGACCTACTGATGCATCGAGGAGCTATAACGGGCTCCACCCATCACATACAAAGTCCAATACATTCTTTATATTAAAAGGTTTAAACATATCATAAACCATAACATAATCGTATCACACAAAACATGCATAAAGGAAACATAACATTTCAACATTTCAATCACAAGATATAAAAACAACACATTGATATAATAAAACCATTTTCAATACCAAAAGAAAAGAGAAGTAAAAGTTGGTATTTATTGTTCATTTAATAAAAAAGTTATGGCTTGTAGAGGAAGCCGAAACTCAAAAAATGGTCACGGCGGCGGTGAAGTCATTGTCGCCACATACGTACGAAAAAAAACATTCCCTTTTGTCGTTTAGTAAAACACTTCATATAAAAAAAATTCCTTTCGAAGAAACATAAATGTCAAAGAGGTTTATACACCGTATAAAAGAAAGTTGTGTATAACACAAAATATGCTTCAATGAAAGGAGATTGAGACGAAGTCCCTTACCGCGTATTCGACTTGACTCTATAATTCTTTAACCTCCTGAATAATAAACTAGACTCAATTTATACTTTCTTTATAACCTTTTTCAAATTCATTATTCCTTATATATCACTTATTACCATGTTATTAACATTATGTAACTATATAAGTTAATAACATTCATTTTGTCGATCTTTGGTACTTGAGTCAAAAATAAACTTCTTATAATTACAAGTTGTTAACGTGGTAAAATATCCATAATATACAGAATTATATTCATGATTTAGATATCATATATATCATATATTTCCTGTATATAGATTCATTTGTTATATTACATAACATTTAGAGGTAAGAAATGAAATGCACAGTTCATGGAGACGGTAAGCCGTACGTACCAATGAACGCTACTTTCCTTTCTATTTTGTATTTAATTGAATGAAGTCATAATAATATAATGGTATATTATAATTTCAGTATAATATCATATATAATATCATTTAATCCATCCTTTATACATCACACATATGGAATTAACGATTCAAATCACTTTGAGGGGGCGGTAGTCCGCACTTCCTAAAATAAAATTATCGCATTTACCCATAATGGAAATCATAAAGGTATGCAATAAATGAAAAATAAAGAAGTATAAGGAAAACATAAACATAATATATATCATATATAAATATAGTTTCATCTTAATGGCCACCATGAGAGGTGTTAAATGAAGTTTGAACAATCATCATTTCTTGAGGCAGTAATTCACCACCCACAGAAACCGTATGTTCTTTAACCATTAGATGAAGGTGTGTGTAAGTGTAAATCAAAAAGATATCATAAAAAAATCCTATTATATTGAAGATACTAGTTTTTTTACACAATTAAGGAATAAAAAGAGTTTAAGGGGTTGGAGAAGAAATATAAAACAGAAGAACATAAGAGAAGACATTACCTTAAAATCGGGTAACTCTTTTTGATTTGAGCGAAAGGCTTCCTTGGGAAGACTTATGCCCAAAGTGAGGCTTCTAGGAGTAAGAGGGGAATGTTTAGAGAGTATTTATGCAGAGTTTGGCTGAGCCAAATGTCTTGATGGTGTGAATAAGGTGGTAGAGGTGGGGGCCATTTATAAGAGGAGAGGAGGGGCACTCTTGGAAGGTCATGGAATGTTACATTATTATGAAATTATTTTTGGATATTAAAGGTCCCAAAATGATATATTTAGAGGATATGGTGATAAGGGATCGAAATACACCCATCAAATAGGCTTTAGACAAGTATAAGTCTTAGAGTTTACCTTATCTTTTCGTTTTATTTAAATCATTCATTCATGAGGTAATCACTACATCATCATGGTGTCATAAAAAATTTAATTAACTAATGTCTAAAATTTTTAATAAAATACCATGATTTAGGAAATATTTTTATCTTTCCAATATATTTTTATAGTCGAAAATATAACTTGTATAATCCCATGTAAAAATTGTATTAGTAAAACAAAGCATATTTGGGACATTTTTAATTTTACTTTAAATAAAATTATTAATGTCATTATCTTACCCAAGTGGCTCCATGGGGTCCCCAAAATTAACCCATGGATTTTCTTGGTCGGAAATGAGTCATCAAATAAGAGTAGGACATGTTTGAAGGTAATTTCATATTATTATAACATTATTTTTACCTTAAAGTACTCTAATTATCTCTAATCGCAGTTAATAAAACTAAAAGGTTACTGTTCACCAAAAATTATTTTCATCTCATTGAACCACATTTTACTTCATAATTATAAAAATTTATGTCAGATTTTTGAAATTCAATTCATATAAGTGGTAAAGTTTCATTTAAACGAAAAATTATTTTTTTAACTACCACTTAGTGGTTTCACTATTCATCAAAAATTGAAGTTTTTCAAAAAAATACCAAAAATTCTCCCTAAGATATATTTTATATTTCAAATTCCTAGATGATGTATTTTTTATCAAATTAAAAACATTTGGTTTTCATTAATTAATTTTATAATTAATTCCCATTGTCAAAACAAATAGCGCGTTTTTAAGAAAGAATATCAATGAAAAGATTGACAATTGTTTATGTCCAATTTCCAAGTGAAATTAATTATAATGACAACCATTGTATGAAATGGTAAAATTAAATTCTAATTATAATTTAAAACCACTCAATAGTTTACTTTATCAATACAAATTATTTTGATTAAAAATGTTGTTTTTTAGTATTTGTCACTATTAATCAAAAAATGGATGTTCTCAGAAAAATACCAAAAATTAAACATAGGCTAATTATGATATTCTGAATCCAAAAATGAAGTCCATTATGAAATATAAAATTTATATAATTTCAAAAAGTGGGTATTACTATTCATAATGGCTACTTTGATTGGTCGCTGTGTGTTAGAACTCGAGGTTGCGTACAACACACGCTGCTGTATTATTCAAAGAGAATTGTACCATGGAAGCTTGGGGTGTTACATGCAAGGTACCTAGTTTCAATTTTCTATATAGTTCATAGAGGGTTCTCTCATGAATAATTCTCTTTGTATATATCACCCTTACCATCATCATACAGTATTTTTTTATTTCAAAATCATGCATGGGTTTCCTTTAAATTTTTTTCCCAAAAAATGTTTTTGTTTTTATTTTATAAAAAAATAAATTTATTTATCATATAATGTTTATGTAGTAGAATCCATTATTGGGTGGCATCCTAATGGTATTATTATCACACCCTACTTATAACATTGGGTTTAGTTAGACATGGTTATGTTTAAAACAGGCATGGTAAAATCATTTGGAGATAGTGGATCGAGTTGCTAGAGGTCTTCCATGGTGTGGTGTTTTTTAGGTGTTTTGAGGGAAACAATCCTCCATCCATGTGGTGGTTTTTGAGAAAGATCTTGTTTCTATTGTTATTACCTTTTTTGGGGTTTCAGTAAACATTATAAACTCAAAAATTGATATTGTTTATGTCATGTTTTCTTGTGAAATTTTAGATTTGGTTTATCTGTTTTGTTGGTTATTTTATGTTTATAATTTTTGGTTAATCATTCCCAAGTTGTACCATTGATACTCAACCACTTTTTTCCAGACCCTGGGGATTGATAATTCCCTTCGGCCCATGCCACAAATCGGGGCAGGTGATTGTTTAGATGAAGTCTCAGATTGGTTCGTGAAAAAACGTTATTAGAGAACGTTTTTTCTTTTGGGTTATGTTATTTTGGATGAGTTTAGATGGATGTAATCTTGGACTATTAGGGCATGTAGATCTCATTATGAGTATGGTTCATGGCCAACACCCCTCATGATATATTTTTTAGTTTATATGGTATGATGGGAATTTTTAGTTGACTTGTCCATCAGGTAGGACTTGTAGTCCCTAGATTATAAGTGGACACTAGGTGGGGGAGAAGTGGTTTGAATGTAAAGTTGTCATGATTATTGGAGTTTTTTGTATTTTATGTTATTTTTAAAAAAAATCAGATATATTATATTAACGTTTTTTCTTGTGATTTTTTCTATTTGTATCAACGTTCCACCCTAAAGAATTCCATTATAACTGTGGGAAGAAATCATAGAGAGCACTCCTTCACTGTTTGATTATATATTAGTGGAAGCAATGGTTCGAGTTGTTCAGGATTTGGGATAGGGTGTGATTCCTAGTCTAGCTCTAGTTATAGAATCTAAATCAAGTCTTAAGAAGGAAAAATAATAGGAGTACATGAAGAACAAACATCGTTCTATTAGAAGTAGCTTAGAGACTCAAGAATCAGAGGAGTGGGTCAAGAAGACAGAGCACATGTTGGAATTATTAGACACTATTGAAGAGGCCACGATGAAATTTTCCTTGTTTCAACTAGAAGGTCCTAATTAAAGGTGGTGGGACTCAGTGGTCCAAATGGGAAAGCACCAATAAATCAGCTGTAAAGACTTCAAGAATGTTTTTAACTACCAATATTTCAATGAGGTATTTCCTTATTCTAGATCACATGAGTTTATAGATCTTGATTAGGGGGACTATTAGGTAATGGATTATGCCTACTTCTTTGCTGAGCTAGTGCAGTATGCACCTAAAATCATTTATAATGGGTAGATGAAGGGTCAGAGGTTTCAAAGGTGTTTGCGGACAAAGATATATTCTTAAGTCTTTCTGTTCATGTTATAGACATATGATCAAGCAGTTTATTGATCTTGTATATTGGATATTTTCCACAAGGATAGGTACAGTTCCTCTAGGGATATTTCATTAATGGGTATCAATAGTTCATCTAAAAATAAGAGGATGTGAGATGAGCACTGGAAAAAGGGATGTGGTAGTTTAAGGAATCTTTCCCAGTAGTCTTCATCTGTTACTTCTGATGTAGGTTTTTTCGTGTTCCATCAGTGCATCAAGGCAGAACACATCTAACCTATATGTACATCTCATCCAATTCCTTTTCATTAGTTTGGAGTTATGTGGTACATGAAATATTTTCTAATTATGAATCATCTATACCATAGTGGGGAGGGATATGTGACATACAGGGGAATGTTATTGAAATCGGAGCCATTCAAGATACTGAAATCTTAGTTTGGTATTCATGTAAGAAGCACAAGATCTTCTTCTAGTTAGAGCTTATTCTAGGAAAAGCCAGAGGATAGTGGTCATATAAAAACTTATGAAGAGACCCTGAATATTCAGGTTGTGGACTAAGAACAAGTGGGACCAGATGCAGGACCCTCTAAAATTTGATGTATCATTTTTAATGAATCTTATATAGCTAATTTCGTTTCGATATTACTGCTTATGTTTCTTTTATCTCTACAAGACTTTTTAATATGTTGAACTTTCCAACTGATCTTTCTTATTATTTTGATTGAGTTTGAAACGTCATTTGGTAAGAAGACAGATCAGGGTCTCAGGTGCCCATCTTGTGCACTCTCTATGTCAGGGGTTAATGTGGAATGTTATTTCTTGGTCTGTGAGATAGACCATTAGATGTAATCCTTAACTTGGATTTGATGGTGCGCTTCGAAGCGCACATTGATTGTTATGGTCAGTGGTTAAGCTTTGTGGCACCTAATGGGAGTGATCATGTTTTTTTGGGGATTGAGATCCTGATCAAATCAAGCCAGAACTCTACTCCCAAAATTATGAAATATATTTTTTCAGTTATTATCCCTCATGATGGGGTATAATGGCAGTGCTCTAGTGGTTGGATTACCTCCTATAGTGTTTGACTTCCAAGAGATATTTCTAGATGCCTTTTCTTGGTTACCACCAGATCGGTATGTGGT
Source organism: Viscum album (assembly GCA_963277665.1). Lineage (NCBI taxonomy): Eukaryota > Viridiplantae > Streptophyta > Magnoliopsida > Santalales > Viscaceae > Viscum > Viscum album. The sequence continues at coordinate 378,881,244 of OY728132.1, forward strand.
GTTTTTAATTGATTATTCATTGGGGACACAACCTATATCTCTTCACTCATATGATATTCCCATCATCGAGATGAGGTAATTAAAAATTCTATTGAATTATTTGGAATATAATGGGTTCATTAACTTAATAATATCTCCTTGGGCCACCCCAGTCTTGTTTTCAAAAAAGGATGATGGATATCTCCAGTTGTGTATTGATTACTAGAATCTATATAATGTAACCATTAATTACAATTATCATTTACCCAAAATCAATGACTTTTTCAATCAGATAAAAGGAGAAAAGTGGTTCTCTAGAATTGAATTGCATTTTGGTTACCCGCAAGTCCCCTTAAAAGAGGTGGATATTCTAAAAAATAATTTCTGAAATAGGTACGTCCGCTTTGAGTACTTATTCATGCCTTTTGGATTGACTAATGCTCCACTGGTCTTCATTGGGATCATGAATTATGTGTTCCACAAGTATCTGGATTTCTTCGTTGTGGTATTCATGGAGGTCATACTAGTTTAATCTGAATCTCAAGAAGATCATGAGCATTATTTGTGGATTGTGTTAGGAACACTTCGGGATCATCATATCTATATAAAGTTCTCAAAGTGAACATTCTGGATTTGGGAAGTGAAATTTCTAGATGATGTGATCCCATAAAAAGGGGTTTCAATGGACCCTAAGAAGATTAGTTCAATTATGTCATGGAAGCATCTAAAGAACATGTTTGAAATCTAACGTTTTATTGGCCTGGAAGGTTCTTAGATGTTGTTTGTTTGGGACTTCTCGTAGATTTGTTCTTCAATGGAATCGCTCACCCAAAAGGGGATAATTTTAAATGGAGCCCATAATTTTAGTAATCCTTTTATGAGCTAAAGAGGTGGTTGACTACAGCACCAGTGTTGATTTCTCAAAAGTTGGGAAAGGGATTTGTGGGTTATTACAATGCTTTTGGTATTGGTCTCAAATATGTGCCAATGCTATATGATCATGTTGTGGAATATGGATCACTCAAACTCTAACCAAATAGATATATTTAAATGAATCATTACATGGAGTTATCCCTAGTGATGCATGCCTTTAAGATGTGGCATCATTAATCTTTTGGGGAAGGATTTCATTGTTTAATCTGATTATAAAAGCTTACCCTACATATTCTACTAAAATGATCTTACATGATGCAACACCATTTGATCAAGTATATTTAGGGGTTTGAATTAGATATCATTTATACCCTAGTAAAGGGTAACATTGTGGAATAATCCTCTAGTATAATGGTTCAAGTGCAGGAATTGGTGAGGTCTACTGATGGTAGGACATTGATGGGGCACTTTTCATAGATTCACTTGGAGACCAAGGGGAAAAGTGGAGTAACATGTTTGGCTAGTTTCTGTTGGATCCTTCCCTAATTGTTCTAATTTAATAGAAGAAACATAATTATGAGTCGTCCTAGTATTCTATACAGTTTCCTCATGGTGGGGAGACATCATTTGATTAGTCACTATCTCTTGAGAGAGTTCTTCATTTCTAGATGATCTTGTGATTCCATTTTCTCCAATTAAGGTGGTGATGTAGTATAGCCACTAGTCTAAATGGTCCATCCATCATGTATCTACAAAGATGTACTACATGGTTCTTCAGCAGTTCATGTGGCCAGGAATGAGGTGTGACATTGTTTACATTGTATCGAGATTCTATAAATGTACATAGGTGAAAGAAGTTCATCAATGTCCCTTTGGTTTTATCTAGTCATTTCCCATAACTTCCGGTAAGTGATATGTGGTTGCCATGGATTTTATTATTGGATTACCTCATACACCTCGGGTAAGGAACACAATTTGGGTGGTAATCACCTATTTGAACAAATCATCCCATTTCAATCTGATCAGAGTCACGGAAATGTGAATGATCTAGGTGAGTTGTATGTTCAGGAGGTGATAAGGCTTCACAGTGCACCATCATTCTCTTTTCCAATAGATACCCCCCATCTTACTTTTCAATTCTAGGAATACCTTCACAAGTAATGGTGGTTGTAGATCAAACTAAGTACGACATAAAATCCTCAACCAGAAGGTCAGATGGAGAAGACAAGTCAATTTCTAGAAGACATAGTTCATGAATGTGTCATAGATTTCAGAGGGTCCTGGGATAACCCTTTGGTATTGGTCGAGTTTCCTTTCTATAGTAGTTACCAATCCTCTTTTTGAAAGGTTCATTTTGAGGTACTCTATGTTAAGTTGTGTCGGTCTTCTTTGGGTTGTGCTGAGGATGGTGAGACCTCACTTCAAGGACCGATCCTTGTAAATGAGACCTTTGAGATATTTATGTTGATAATGTAGTGGTTCTTGAAATCATGGAGTTTCCAAAAAATATTATGTTGATCTGAGCTACCAAGATAATGAATTTTATATGGGTGACCAGGTGTTTCTGAGTGTGGCTCTACATTTGGGACATCATCATTATGGGAAAGCAGAGAAAGCTAACGTTGAGGTATGTCAGACCTTATGAAATCACCGAGTATATTGGAAAGGTGGAATAAAGATTATATTTTCCTTCTTAGTTGACATATATCAACAACATTTTCTATGTATCCAAATTGAAGAAGTATAATCTGGATTCGTATCATGTGTTGAATTGGAAATAGTTAGAGTTAGAGCCCGATTTATCAATCTTTGAATGATAAATATAGATAGTGGATTCCAAAGATAAGGTTCTTAATGGGAAGTATATTCTGTTTGTTCATATCCTTTGGAAACATGGCCAATATGTGCATGAGGCTTGGGAGTGTAAATCATCGGTGAGCATGAATATCTGTTCTTGTTTTATGATCAAGCTTCGAGTTGACTTTCTGGGGACCAAAATTTTTTATAGTGGAGAGAATTGTCAGATCCATGATTATATTTTGAGGTATTTTTATTTTATTTTTAGTATAAATTTTTCCATTAGATTTATTTTGGGTTTTGGGAGTAAAAAGGAAATTTTTGGATGGTCATACACTAGTGCAAGGTCACTGCATGATTAGTAGTAACTATGCGCCGTACTCATGTAATAGTGTGACGAAGTGGGGTTTTGGATAGAGGATTATCACACGGTTTGTAAAGCATGTGGGATAACAATGCAGCATGTCCAAGGTAGATATTTGCAACCGCATGGTCACCACATGGTTTGGAAAAATGTGCAGACTCATCATGCGACCTGTTGAGGTCATTAAAAATGTTGATTTTACCATTTCTATTGTCAGATTTAACCCCAAATCCACCCCTCTTCATTCCCACTCGGGATTTTTAACCCAACATGCCTACATCCCCCCTCTTTCTTCCTTGGACCTCGATTTTTTAGGTGTATTTGGTGAGAGATATTCATGATTATTTAAGTATGTGAGTTTCTACCATATTTTCTTCTTCCAATCTTCGGTTTTATTTTCTATTTCTTAATGTTTATTTCCTACAATTCCAAAAGTGGTACATTGATTGATCTATCATGATTTTTTGGGTTCAATATCCAAGATTAGGGTTCAATATTTATTTCTAGTGGAGTGGATGAGGTGCAGTTGGAGTTTGGAATCAGATTTCGGCTATTTTTACTCCCTAGTTAGGTGATTCTGTGCTTAAAATTATTTGATGAATTTATTATGCTTTCTTGAATACTTTGAAGAGTTATGTGATTATTATTTGTGGTGAGAAATTTATTTTTGAATCGATTTATTATGAACATGGTTGGAAATTGGGTTTTTTATATGAAATTGTGTTTATTTCACATGTAAATCTGTATTGTGTACCTTGAGGGGGTTTTATAAAGGGTGGAAATGGTTTATTAAATTATTCTTGTGATATAAATCATGTTTGGAAATTTTTTAGTGTGAATATGATTTTATTAAAAATTCGGGTGTGCAAGTAGTGGATTATGGCATGTATTTGTCATTTGTTGGCTTGTGTGTGCGATAATTGGTGGGCTATGTGAAATGGGGAACTAGTTTGAGCACAATGGGAAGCCCCAGGGAAAAGGTGGGAGGACTAGGACTAGCATGATAACAGCATAGAAGTGGATTCTCCCCAGTTTCACTTTGTGGGATGGATGATGACCACACTAACTAAATATTAATGATGATTGGAGTTCACTAGGACATTAGGGTATCGCCTCTTAGTGGATAGTTCTCAAGAATGCTGTTAGTAATGGTTTCAAAGCCACGTTTCACCGAGATTCGAGGTAACCAATGTCCCTTTTCTATATAGTGCTTAGTGGGTTCTCCCATGACTAGTTACCTTGGGTTATATCAGCCTTACCATCAACATGTGGTATATTTTTTTGGTTATTTTCAAAAGAAAGCATGGTATTGCTTTAATGTTGTTTTCCCTAAAAATGAATCTATTTTTATTTTCTAAAAAACACATGTTATTTATCATATAATGTTTATTTCATGAAATATATTATTATGTGTGTAAATACCCGTAAAATTGAAGGAAATGTTTTTCTTAATTTTTTTGAGATTTTACCAGAACGCAGTTTCTGACGGCACCTGATTCTGAGGCCCGGTGTGCCCAGAATCATTTTCCGAAGCTTAGCTCGGGTACGTTCAGTAAACGAACGAGCATGTTTTTCTAACTTTTGAACCAGTGCTCGGAAACAAATTCTAAGGGCACCGATGGAATCGCAGCGCCGGTATTTTCTTAGAAACATATTTTCTGGAGTTGCGTTTCCTCGGGTATGGTTTTTAATTTTTCGGGTTATGTAAATGAATAAAATAAATTGGTCGCACCATTTTATTTTTCGTCGCTTAACCTATGTTAAGTGGGTGATGTGGGACCCACAATATCATACCCACTTGGTAGGATATTTGTGAGGTGGGGCCCACACGAGCCCACACGAGCCCCAACGTTTCTTTTCTTCTAAGTAACGCACCCGTACCCCCATTTAATGAAGTCAACCCATGCGTTTATTCTAGTTAAGAAACGCCTCATTAATGTGGCGGTTTAAGCATTGCATTTAATTCACTTAATTGTTCGTTTCGTTTCTTTTTGAATTTTAAAAGGGAAGGCTTGTGAAATAAAAGTAAGACAACTATTATTTTTATTAGGGGTAGTTTTGAGAGGCTACGGAGAATTCTCAGGCTCTTGAATTTCTTCCTCCTCGACGAAGAATGCGAATAACACAAAGGACACGAAGAACGCGAAGAACACCAGATCCTCAGAGATCGACGGTGCGACGTGACGTTCCTTCTTCCGTGACGCTTCTTCCGCGACGCTCCTTCCGCGACGCGACGATTCCCCTTCCAAGACGCCTTCTTCTGCGAAGTGCTTTTCCTCGACAAACCCTTGCTCGATGACGCTTGAGGTAGGTATTTGATTCATTTAAATCATTGTTATTTAAACCCACGGAATATGTTTAAATTTTTGTCGGAAGACTATTAAAAACCGCTAACACAGTGGGTGCGGACCAACGGACAAGTCCGAACCCACCGTCCCTTCATTCTTGGTGTGCGGATCGGCAGGCGATGATGAAGCAGGCCGTGTGGGCATTGTGAGGTCTTCGAAGTGTAGAACCGGTCCCGTGAGGGCTATTGGCGAAGACGACAAGGAAATATGACCACCAGAGTTCGTCCAGTGGTCTGTGGAGAAATCCGCTGGCGCCCTTTGCGCCGCCGGAAATAGCCGTCGCGGCTGAAGCCGTGGCGGCAGGCCGCAAGTCACGCGACCGCGCGGGATCGGCGGGGGCGGGACACGGAAACCAGCCGTGTCCATTGGCAAGGGCGGCCCCCACGCGAGGCCGCAGTTTCTTCCAGGGGGCGGTCCCCCCTTGCGCGGCCGCTTGGCCAGCGCCAGTGCGCCAGCGTGCTGGGCCGAGCCTCCAGACCGAACCGCCATGCCGGGCCGTGCCTAGGCCGGGCCGGGCTGTGCCAGCCGGTCCGGGCCACACCCAAGCGGGCCGGACATGGAACCCCGGTCGGGTCGCCCCGGTTTGGGATGACCCAAGGGGTATCGGGCCGGGTCGGACCGGGCCCAAACCCCCTAATACCAGACTCTTTCGGTCTTTGGCCCATAACATGGGCTGCAGACCTCCGATAGATGCTCTGTCAGCGGCGATGCAATCCTTGGATCGATACGGGCATTTCAGTATAGTACACTCAAGGTTTCGGAGTACATTTTTTTTGGCCGGGTTGGTTCGTACACGAAACCAACCGGGCCCTCGGAGCAGAAACTCTTATAACATGAGCTCCGGACGTCCGATTGACGTTCCGTCGACCTTGTTGGATTCCTCTAAGTGAGACAGTCCTTTTGGATTACTCCGCTCGAGGTTTGGACATAGTTGGAGTACGGTTGGGTTGGTTTGACTTAAAAACCAACCGGGCCCCTCGGATGAAAAAGCCAATAACTCTCAAACCGGGCATCCGATTAACGCGCCATATGTGACGTTGAGTTCCTGTTGATGATACAGAACATTTGGAAACATAAACTCCGGAGTATGTGTCAGTTGATGTATCAGCCCTTCGGCTCGTGGAGCGAACCCTCCTGGACGAGCTTGCAGTGTGCGGGAACCCTAGAGCTAGTTGCGACTGTGAAGACGATGACGACTGTGCAGAAATCCTCTGTGGATTTGACGGTGATGACTACAACACTCAACGATCCTACGTGGATCAGTGCTACCGATCGTGTGTGGGTCAGCGCTTAGCAGTCCTGTGTGGGCCAGCGCCTACAGATCCTGTGTGGGTTCGATCCTGTGTGGGTCATTGCGGGGGTTAGTTACCTATCAATCCTGTGTGGGTCAGGCCCTTTGTGGGTCATTGCGGGGGTTAGTTACCTATCGATCTTGTGTGGGTCAGGCCCTTTGTGGGTCATTGTGGGGGCTAGTACCTATCGATCCTTTGTGGGTCCGAGGGCTTGGATGAATCAGTGGCTACATCTGATCATCTCTATCGTCATATGAAGTAGTATACCTATGTGAGATGAGTCTTGACTTTCAATCCTTATCTTCGATAAGTTTGACTTGATATCCTATGTGGATTACGTTATGCTTTCTTGTGTAGATTACGTTATGCTTTCCTGTGTGGATTTGGTTGTATTTTCCTGTGTGGACTGGGTTGTACTTGGGCTCGGATGTTGGAGCCGAACCAGAATCGATGAAATAGGAATATGTATGGGAATATACCTAAGTAGTGTCAGATGTTACTTCGTGATGGCATCTTTCCTTTGTGGATTATCCTTTGTGGATTCTGGGAGACCTTCGCGGGTGTCGGGGTCCCTACTGAGTAGCTTATACTCACCCCTGCACGGGTTATGCTCTCACTACATTGTGTTGGTTGCAGATGATGGAAATCACTGATCGTGGTTGTGGCTAGCGGAGCAGGATGGTACCTGGAGGTGGACCACTGGGCGGGACGTACTCGGAGCAGATGGCTGGACCCGAGGAGCTGTGGAGGCTATCTGTACCCACCCTTCAGGTGGGAATTCTAGTGGACGACTCGACGTTGCGGCTTTATTTTAAGTTGTTATTTTCCCTTTCCAGTTGTACTTTACATTTAGTTTGGGTTTGTATTATGGCCCACTTACTTTTCTGAACTTACTGTTGTACCTAGATTTTACTTACTGTTTACTTCTTCTTTCTTGCTCTATGGTGTTTGTTTACTTTACAAATTCACTGCCTTCCCTTTTTACCAGGAATTACGCCTTGGTGCTAGTCGCCAGCCCCTGGCCTATGGAAGGTGAGTTTGGGGTAGTCACGACACAGGCCCCGAGGATAGGTCATGCCAAATTGGTATTAGAGGAGTTCGGTTCTACAACAGAACTCACAAATATGATCTTTTTCTATGTAAATCAATAGTGTTAAGAGTATTGAGTGTGGTTATCAGTCTAGGGAGTCCAGTGTTGGTGCAGCGGCCGACGTATCCGTACACCAGGACCCTGACTTCTGATTTCCGACTTAATGCACGAAATCATTGATTGCAAGTGTGTTTCATGTTTTCATTGTGATTATTTTGTGTCAGCTCACCAGGTATACTGTTTGACCATGGCACACCTATTTCTTTTCAGGATGGCCCCATGATGGAAGCTAGCTAGGGTTCCTAGAGTCGTGCATGACGACAGTCCACGGAGTGACGAGACCTTGGTACATGGCCCTTTGACAGCAGAGGCACCAGCGGTACCGCTACCCGCCGAGCCACCGATGCTATCAGCCCCAGCCACTAACGATGCATGTCGCCTTAGTGCACTGCATGAATTTCAGCGCTAGTGACCGCCTAGGATCCGTGGGGAGACAAACCCTCAGGCAGCCGTGGACTGGCTAGAGGCAGTGGTACTGGTTTTCAGGTTAGTGAGGACACCAGCAGACCTCATGGTGATCCTCACTGCGAGCCTCCTGCACGCGGCAGCAGGCAGATGGTGGAGCTTAATGCTCCAAGTGCAAGACTAGGCATCTCTCCTCTGGATGTACTTTTAGAGCCTCTTCCGCTCGGAGTTCGTCCCAGCCACCCCTTGTGTGGTGCACAACCAGGAGCTTCTACAGTTGCGGCAGGGCAGCTTGACGGTCACCCAGTACTCGGCGAGATTTACCGATCTCTCGCGCTACTCAACAAACATGGTACAGGACCCATTCTACCGGGCCCGGACCTTCGAGTAGGGATTAAGGCATGATATCAAGGAATCCCTGATCTCCCTTAGTATTCTGACTCAGGCAGGTGTACTGGAGAAAGCCCTTCTCATCGAGAGCTTCCTTGCTGAGCCTGTATCAGCAACGAGACCTACTGCATGGCAGCACGTAGTAGTGTCTTCTGCAGCAGGCAGTCGACGGATGACTCATGGGTCCAGGCAGACCGGACCCTTAGGAAGATGACCTCAGGACACTGGCTCAACACTGTGGGGGACATAGCGCGGAGCAAGTATTTCGAGAGGCAGACAATGCTATGCATGCAGCGGGCAGGGCCACATGGCTCGTGACTGCCCGACCCGCCGTGCCTAGGAGCAGCAGACGGTTGAGAGGCCACCCAGGCAGAGGCAGAGGGTCGACCGTGGCAGTCAGCAGGGACCAAGCGGACGAGGAAGAGGAGTTGGCCGAGTAGTAGGTGGTGGGCGACGCTTTGAGGCTCTACCACCACCACCACCAGGAGGTCCACCCCGACCACAAGGAGCTGGCGGGTAGAGACAGGCACAACTTCAAGCAGCAGAGGCCTATGACCACGACGCACCCGAGATGATTCAAGGTACTATATGTGTCTATTCCACCATTGATTTAGTTCTTATAGACACTGGAGCGAGTCATTCTTTCATAGCCGCGGCCCTTGTTCGGAGCTCGGTGATTCCGATGGAGCCGTTGGCTCGATCCTTATGGCTAGAGACTCCTACGGGAGCAGGCTCGGTGATTACGCCCTGGTTCCGGCAGTGTGAGCTTACTCTAGGAGGCGAGAGCTTCGACTGGGATCTTCTTGTAGCGGCATCGAGGCCTTACGAAGTCATCTTGTGCATGGATTGGTTATCTACAGTCCATGCTCAGATTGACTGTATTAGGCGCAAGGTGCGATGTGTACGCACCGACGGGAGCAGGTTCATCTTCACCAGTGAGAAGGGAGCCTTCACAGCACAAGATGGACTCACGCAGAGGAAAACACAGTCCATCACTCATCAGTTGGATTGCCTCATCCTAGGAGCAGTTGACGTGCAGAGTCGTGGTTTTCCTGCAGTGGTGGATCAGTATGCAGACATTTTCCCCGACGACGTTCCAGGAATACCTCCTCACAGAGAGGTAGACTTTTATATTGATCTGTACCCTTGGGAAGCCCTGATATCCACTCTAGCATATCGGATGGCTCCCGCTGAGTTTCGAGAGCTACGGGTACAGTTGGAGGACTTGCAGGGCAAGGGATTCATCCGACCTAGTGTTTCACCCTGGGCTTCCCCAATATTTTTCGCCAAGAAGGAAGACATGAGCTTGCGACTTTGTGTCACTATCATTTCCTGAACCAGGTGACAGTTTGGAACAATTATCCGCTACCGAGGATTGATGACCTCTTTGATCATCTCAAGGGTTCACGGTGGTTCTCGAAGATAGACCTTAGATCAGGCTATCATCATCTCAGAGTTCGGGACGAGGACGTGCAGAAGACGGCCTTCAGATGTCGGTATGGCCACTATGAGTTCTTGGTTATGCCATTCAGCATAACCAATGCTCCAGTAGTGTTCATGGGCCTCATGAACAGGATCATTCAGCCATACCTTGATTGATTTGTTGTGGTCTTCATCGATGACATTTTGATATACTCGACCACTGAGGAGGAGCACGCCTACCACTTGCGGGTTGTACTAGACACAATTCGAGAGCACCAGCTTTATGGAAATCTCTCGAAGTGTCAGTTATGGATAGGCGAGGTCCACTTCTTGGGAAACGTCATCTCTGAGGCAGGAGTTTCCATAGATCCGGTGAAGATCGAGGTCGTTCTAGCTTGGGAGGCACTCAAGAGCTTGACAGAGGTGCGGAGTTTCTTGGGTCTAACTGGTTACTATTGGAGATTTGTGCCAGACTTCTCTAGAGTTGCGGCACCACTCTCAACTTTGACGAAGAAGGGGAAACCCTTGGTGTGGTCAGAAAGATGTTAGTAGAGCATCCAGGAGCTGAGACAGAGATTGACCAGCGCACCTATCTTGAGGTTGCCGGAGGATGGAGAAGGGTACGAAGTCTATTGCGATGCATCAGGGACTAGACTCAGGTGTGTCCTGATCTAGGAGCGGGTAGTGATTGCCTATGGATCATGTCAGTTGAGGCCGCATGAGCAGAACTACGATACCCATGACCTGGAGTTAGCAGTAGTGGTCTTCACTCTGAAGACATGGAAACACTATATGATGGGTGAGCGCTTTACAGTCTATTCTGACCATCAGAGTCTCAGGTACATCTTCTCCTAGAAGGACCTGAACTAGAGACAGCGGCGATGGATCGAGTTCCTCCTAGACTATGACTTTGAGATAGTCTATACTCCTAGGAAGAGGAACGTAGTAGCCGAAGATCTCAGTAGGAGGACAGGCATTCAGCTATTTGGGGAGGCCATAGAGCAGCTAGCCGCTTTGAAAATATCCTACGTGGATAGAGATGGAGCATCCTTCCTTCAGTCACACAAAGTCACTCCTCCACTACTGCAGCAGGTTAGAGAGGCACAACGTGGGGACACTGACTATGAGACACGGCATGCACATATATCCTCAGGACATGCACCTGATGGTTTCTCTATAGGAGGATAGCACGAAGTCTTTTTCAGAGGACGTACCTTGGTACCAGTTGATTTATAGGAGGAGGTGATAAGAGAGTTTCACACTTCCCCTTTGGTGGTATATCCTGGCATAGCGAAGATGTACCCGGATCTCAGACTACAGCACTAGTGGCCGGGCATGAAGTAGGCTGTGGAAGAGTTCGTTTCTCGATGCCTCACCTGCCAGCAGGTGAAGACAGAGCACCAGGTACCAGTAGGCTTGGTACAACCCTTGGAGGTCCCGGAGTGGATGTGGTATGGGATATCTATGGACTTTGTGACTGGACTTGCACGCACTTCCAGGGGTCACGACTCCATTTGGGTGATTATCAACCGACTCACCAAGTCGGCTCACTTATTACCCATCAGAGACCAGGGCTTAGTGGAGAAAGTGGGACGTCTCTACATTTAGGAGATTGTATGGCTTCACGGTGTGCCATCATCTATCGTCTCCGATCGAGATGCTTGCTTTACTTCCCAACTATGGAAGGGGTTACAGGAGGCGTTCGGGGCACAGCTACGTCTGAGCACCGCCTTTCACCCTCAAACGGATGGTCAGACGGAGAGGACCATTTAGACTCTCAAGGACATGCTCCACGCATGCATCCTTGACATTGGTCGCAGCTGGGAGGACCACCTAACCTTAGTGGATTTCACGTACAACAAGAGCTACCACTCCACCATCGGGATGGCACCATACGAGGTGTTGTACGACCGACATTGCAGATCACCGCTGTGCTGGACAAACCCTAGGGAGTCAGCACTTGTGGGACTGGAGATGGTCCAAGCCACGATGGAGAAGGTCCAGGTCATCCAAGTGCGGATGAGGACAGTTCAGAGCCAGCTGAAGTCTTATGCTGACAGGAGGCGGAGGCCACTAGAGTTCGAGGATGGCGGCCAGGTCTTCTTGCAGGTCTCAGCTCGACGTGGTATACAGAGATTTGGACGAGGTGGAAAGTTGTCTCCACAATTCATCGGGCCATTTCAGGTCCTCAACAGGATTGGGGAGGTGGATTATCGCCTAGATATACCACCTCAGTTGCACCGGGTGCACGACGTCTTCCACGTATCTCAGCTGAGGAGACATGTGCACGACCCGACTCATATCAATGACCATGGGGAGCTAGACTTTGATGATGGGGTGACTTTTTCGGAGGTCTCAGTGGAGATCGAGGATCGATAGGAGCAGGTCCTATGTGGATGGTCGATTCCTCTAGTGTGCATCAGATAGCAACACAGGAACCTCCAGGAGAGCACTTGGGAGAGGGAGGCTCAGATGCGTGCTCATTACCCACTTTTGTTTCCCTAGTTTATGATGTATCTTTACGGGGACATAAAGCCCTGAGGTGGGAGTGAGGTAAAGACCTGTAAAATTCAAGGAAATTTTTTCTTAATTTCTTTCGTATTTTACAGGAGCGCAGTTTCTGACGGCACCTGATTCTGAGGCCCGGTGTGCCCAGAATCATTTTCCGAAGTTTATCTCGGGTTCGTTCAATAAATGAACGAGAAGGTTTTTCTAACTTTTGAACCGGTGCTCGGAATAAAATTCCAAGGGCACCGATGGAATCGCAGCGCCGTTTTTTTCTTAGAAACATATTTTCCAGAGTTGTGTTTGCTTGGGTGTTGTTTTTAATTTTTCAGGTTAAGTAAATGAATAAAATAAATTGGTCGCACCATTTTATTTTATGTCTCTTAACCTATGTTAAGTGGGTGATGTGGGACCCACAATATCCTACCCACTTGGTAGGATATTTGTGAGGTGGGGCCCACACGAGCCCCACCGTTTATTTTATTCTAAGTAACGCAACCGCACCCCCTATTAATGAAGTCAACCCATGCATTTATTCTGGTTAAGAAACACCTCATTAATGTACTGGTTTAAGAATTGCATTTAATTCACTTAATTGTTTGTTTCGTTTCTTTTCTAATATTAAAACGCATGTCTTGTGAAATAAAAATAAGACAACTCTTATTTTTATTAGGGGTGGTGTTGAGAGGCTAGGGGGAATTATCAGGCTCTTGACGTTCATCCTCCTCGACAAAGAACGTGAAGAACATGAAGAACGCGAAGAACGTGAAGAACGCCAGATCCTCGGAGATCGACGGAGCGACGTGATGTTACTTCTTCTGCGACGCTTCTTCCGCGAACCTCCTTCCGTGATGCGACGATTCCCCTTCCGTGATGCCTTCTTCTACGACGTGCTTTTCCACGATGAACCCTCGCTCGACGATGCTTGAGGTAGGGATTTGATTCATTTAAATGTTTGTGATTTAATCCCACGACATATGTTTAAATTTTTGTCGGAAGACTTTTAAAAACCGCTAACACGGTGGGTGCAGACCAACGAACAAGTCTGAACCCACCGTCCCTTCGTTCATGGTGTGCGGATCGGCAGGCGACGATGAAGCAGGCCGCACGGGCGTTGTGAGGTCTTCGTAGTGTAGAACCGATCCCGGGAGGGCTGTTGGCGAAGACAACATGAAAATCAGACCATCGGAGTTCATCCGGTGGTCCGTAGATCAATCTGCCGGCGCGCCTCACCGGTACGGCGGCGCCGGCAGCAGGAGGCAGCGGCGCCCGGAACGCCGTCGAAAAGAGCCACCGTGGCTGAAGCCGTGGCGGCAGGCCGCAAGTCCCACGATCGCGTGGGACCGGAGGAGGCGGGATGCGGCAACTGGCCGCGTCCGTTGGAAAGGGAGGCCCCCACACGTGGCCGCGGTTTTGTCAAGGGGGCGGTCCCCCCATGCGCGGCCGCTTGGCCGTGCCATCGGGACGGGCCAAGCCGCCCGGCCGGGACGCGCCAACCGAGTCGGGTTGTGCCCTAGCGGGCCAGAACCGGTTCGGGCCGATCCTGGGGGTACCGGGCAGGGTCGGACCGGGCCAGAACCCCCTAGTACCGGACTCTTTCGGTCTTTTTCCCATAACATGGGATGCAGACCTCTGATCGACGCACCATTAGTGGAGATGCAATCCATGGATTGAGACGGTCGTTTCAGTATATTATAATCAAGGTTTCAGAGTATTTTGAGTTCGGACGGGATGGTTTGTACACGAAACCAACCGGGCCCTCAGATCAGAAACACTTAAAACTTGAGCTCCAGACGTCCGATTGACGTGCCGTCGACCTTGATGGATTCCTCCAAGTGAGACAGATCTTTTTGCTTACTCCGCTCGAGGTTTGGACATAGTTGAAGTATGATCAGGTTGGCTTGACTTAAAAACCAACTGGGCCCCTGGGACGAAAACACCAATAAATCTCGAACCGGGCTTCCGATTAACGCGCCGTCTATGACGTTGCGTTCCTGTTGACGATACGGTACTTTTGGACACATCAACTACGGAATATGTGTCAGTTGATGTTTCAGACCTTTAGCTCATGGAGCAGACCCTCCCGGACGAACATGCTGTGTGCGGGAACACTAGAGCTGGCTGCGACTGCGACGACGACGACGACTATGCAGAAATCCTCTGTGGATTCGAAGACAACAACTACAACACTCATCAATCCTACGTGGATCAGTGCTGCCAATCCTGTGTGGGTCTGATCCTTTATGGGTCAGCGCTCAGCGGTCCTGGGTGGGCCAATGCCTATAGATCCTGTGTGGGTCCGATCTTGTGTGGGTCATTATGGGGGTTAGTTACCTATCGATCCTCTGTGGGTTCGGCCCTTTGTGGGTCATTATGAGGGTTAGTTACCTATCGATCCTATGTGGATCAGGCCCTTTATGTGTCATTGTGGGGGTTAGTACCTATCGATCCTTTGTGGGTCCGATGGCTTGGATGAATTAGTGGCTACATCTGATCATCTCTATCTTCATAAGATGAAGTATACCTGTATGAGCTGAGTCTTGAAATTCAATCCTTATCTTTGATAAGTTTGACATGATATCCTCTGTGGATTACATTATGCTTTCCTGTGTGGATTTGGTTGTGTTTTCCTGTGTGAACTTGTTTATACTTGGGCTCGGATGTTGGAGCCAAACGAGAATCGATGTCTTAGGTATATGTATGGGGATATAACTAAGTAGTGTCGGATGTTACTTCGTGATTGCATCTTTCCTTTGTGGATTATACTTTGTGGATTCTGGGAGACCTTTGGGGGTCTCGGGGTCCCTACTGAGTAGCTTATACTCACCCCTGCACGGGCTATGCCAGCACTATGTTGTGTTGGTTGCAGACGATGGACAGCGCTGATCGTGGTTGAGGCTAGCAGAGCAGGACGGTACCTGGAGGTGGACCACTGGGCGGGACGTACTCGGAGCGGATGGCTGGACCCGAGGATCTGTGGGGGCTATCTATACCCACCCTTCAGGTGGGACTTCTAGTGGACGGCTAGACGTTGCATCTTTACTTTCAGTTGTTGTTTTCCCTTTCCTGTTGTACTTTACTTTCAGTTTGGGTTTGTATTCAGGCCCACTTAATTTTCCGCACTTACTGTTGTACCCAGATTTTACCTAGTGTTTACTTCTGCTTACTTTCTCTATGGTGTTTGTTTACTTTACAAAGGCAATTCCGTCCATTTTTACTGGGAATTACGCCTTGGTGCAAGTCACCTGCCCCTAGCCTATGGAAGGCGGGCTTGGGGTAGTCACAACACGAGCCCCAAGGATGGGTCATGACAATGTGGAATCATACCAGGCTTAGGCTCAAACCCTACATACACATTTGGGTTTAACTATACTTGGTTATGTTTGACATAAGTAATGGAAAGGCATTTGGATATGGTTGTTTCGGTTGCTAGAGTTCATCCTTGGTGTGTTTTTGTTTGAGGTGGCTTGAGGGAAATGATCCTCTTTCCAGGTGGTGGTTTTTGAGATAGTTCTTGTTTCGATTTTTTAGTACCTTTTATTGTGTTCTTTTTAAACCTTTTAAACTCAAATCATGAAATTATTTATGGCATGTATTATTGTGAATTTTCAAATTTTTTTTATCTATTATATTGGTTTTTTATGATTATAAAATTGGGTGAATCATTCACATGTTGTTTCATTGATTCACTGGCACTTATTGCTAGCCCATGGAGATCAGGATGGCCTTCAAGCCATGCCACAGACTGGGTCGGACAACAGTTTGGATGAAGACCTGTGTTAGTTTGCGACATCATAAACCATCCAAAAAAGGATGGTGGTTGGTGTGATTATATCGTATACTCAGTGATGGATAAGAATCATTAATGGATATTCACATAGATGAAAAAATATTTATAATATCACAGGAAAATTTTATTGATAAATTAGACTAAATACCCTTTATTTTATAAAACATTTATTTTAAAATTGTATAATTTATAAAATAATTGTTGTATGAAAATTGATGATATAAAATGACAAATACTTTGAAAAAACATGAAAATATTAAAAGGATTCATCATAAGTGATACCAACGAAAATAGAGGGAGAAGGTGACCATATGGATGATAATGTAATGATTAATTTCAAAATTTCAAAAGAGGAATTCAATTTATAGTGAATATTGTGTTAAGGAATCATATAATTAGAGATATTTATATCCATAAATATGTATAGAATCCTCTATATGTAGGAGAAATATTATCGAACTAAAGGAAGAGGTAAGGATAGATTCACATATAATAGTAATTTTAGGAGACTATAATATAATTCATGAAAAAATGTTGGGAATTCATGTGATCCCTATATATAGAAGGTTTTATAGAGATATAACAAATAATTTCATTCTACCTAAATTTGATCATAAACAAACTAAATTTCAAAATGAGATTTGAAAAGAAACTATTAACATAAACTTCTTCAGGGACAGGTGTGATCCAACTCCCTGTGTAATTAATTTAGATTTATTATTCATATGTATAATTACCTCACTCAAATTTATTTTACTTAATGCTATTCATTTTTATTTATTATTATCCATGTACTAATTTTTCAGTGGAAACATTTCTAGATGGGTGTGACCATTCTATTTTTAATGCATGATTATGTCCAAAATTTCTAGTCCTAACTCCTAGATCAAGGATTCATCATCTATAAAATTTATATGAAGATTTACTATATTTTTTACAAATAATTATACAGTCCCAAGTTTACTTCATGGATATTAGGGTGATGGTTCATAATAAATGCATAAAAATATTTATTTGGGTAATTATTAATTTTCGAAATATTGAATTATTTTAATACAACTTGGTATATTATCATTAAAAAATATGAAATCATATTAAAAGAACAATTATTTAAAATATTAAAATTTATTTCTGTTTTATTAGTAATTAATGATGTAAAAATTATAGCATTGTTCATATTGGTAATAAAAATAGACAAATCAGAAAATGTTATAACAAATAAATGAGTATAAACATGTTATTTTATAGTACTAAAATCACATATATATTGGAATTAGGATATGAAAAATGTTATTGTAGTATGAAATTAGAGTTAAGTGGATTTGGAAGATTAATAATGATAATATTTATTAAGGATAGGATAACACTTACATTGATGTTGGAAAAGGATGTATTTAAGAATCATTATTGTGACCATATGTTCCTTAACTTGAGGTTGGCTTGTTTGGGAGAGAGTTCGAACATTAATTCATTTGAAAAGTGATGTTATGGTGTGGGTTTAAGTAGAAAAAGGATGGGTTTTTATATGTGGTATTGATTATTATTTTCATATATACCCATTCAATAATATTCAAGAAATGATATTTTACAATGAATATGGTTCTAAATTTTAAAGATAATAAAAACAAAGGACAAAATGTCAATATACCCTCATAAAATCATTTATAAACAATGTTTTATGACATTTTTCATATTTCCCTTACATTGATGTTTTTCTCTCAAAACATAAATTGTTAGAAGATGAAGAATGAGCACAATGTTCCAAAGTGTTTAACTCAATCCATTCAGGTTCTAGAGTAGATGTGGGATTTGATATACATGGACATTATTATGGGGTTACCACATACATCTAAGGGACATGATTTATCTCAATGTTCACTTTATAATGTTATTCTTAAATTACATAACTGTGATGGTGAGGATTGTAGGAGGCCTTTGGGACTCAGTTATGCTTTAGCATGATGTTTCACCACTAGACTAATGGACAAAAAGAGAGTAACATACAGGCATTGGATAACATGATGCATGATTCCATGTTGGTATTTGGTTTTATTTAGGAGGATAATATACCATTTGTGGAGTTTGTGTACAAAAAAAATACCATCAAACCATTATTATGGACACATTCCAGGAACTGAATGGGAAACCCCGTAGGTCACCACTTTGTTGGAATGATCATGGAGAGTCATCAATCATGGGTCCAATGATGGCATAATCTATTGCTGAGATGGTGTAGATCATCATTTAGTGGATGAGGACTATATAGATCCATCATAAGTCCTATGTGGACCGTCGATAAATACCTATGGAGTTTGAGGAGGGATTCCATGTGTTCTCAAGGGTCTCACCTCAATGTGGATTGGATAGATTTGGATGGGGCATCATGTTATCTCCAAGATTCATTAGTCCTTTCTAGATATTGTATAGATATGGAGAGGTGGTTTACCACATTACTCAACCACCATAGTTTACTGTGTATATAACATCCTCCATGTGTCACAAATGATAAGATATGTTCATGAAACATTACATGTTATCGACCCGAGCAAGATATAAATCATGTATTAAGAAACATTTGAAAAGTACCCATTGGAGATAAAGGATCAGTAATAAATGATCCTTATTTACTAATCAATTCACCATATGCATGTCCGATGGATGTGTGAGAATCTTTAGGAGAGCACCTAGGAGTGGGAGATGCATATGTGAGCCCAATACCATTGTATTTTTGTGTGTAGGTTTTTCTCTTTATGGGAAAAAATTGCTAATGTGGGGAGAATGTAATGACTCATATTTTCCATACAATATATTTTTTATTTTATATGTGTTTTTAAGACCAGGAGATGAGATAAAATGTTATTATGAGGCTCTGTGTGCTCATAATAAATGTTTGAAATATATTAACTATATTAATTAACACGTTCGTAGAGTTTTCCAAAAATGTTGAAAAACACATAAATGAGAGCCTAGATCAGAAATTTGAGGGATCCATTGAGTTAATAACATGATTTTTACCTTATGTGAGATATTATATCTAACGGTGTGATTCATTTACGAAAAATTCATCATGAGCATAAATAGAAATGAATGAAATATCATTGGTAGATTTATTTGGATGGTATTATAGTTTTTCCTTGTGTTTTTTTTCATATTCATCATCTTCAATTGAATTTATTTATGACAATTAATTGAGTCGAATGAAAGAAATATTAGGTTTTTCTAATCACTTTTCATGGTTTATGGATTTATTCCCCCATTATTCACACATCCATCATAGAAATTTCATTAGTAATGTGGTTCAACGAATACCAGATATTTGAACATTGCACAATAGTTATTTGGTGTAATCGATCGATAAATTGTATTTTGTTCATGATCAATGGTGTGATGATAGTGGTGGAACATTAGAGTCCAATTGGATGGATTTATAGGTTTTGTTTAATGTTTTTATGATAATGTGACTACAGATGGATCAATATGGTTTATTCGAGTATATTCAATGCCTTGAATTCCAATATCGGGTGACTAGAGGATCAGACAACCCCTGATATATAAGTTTTAGTGAGAGAAGTGTCTCTAGCGATTCACATGATAAAGAGGAGGAATATATTTTAGGATCTAGAAAATCCTAGGTTACACAACATGTAATATAGCATTACACGCATGGATGTATCCCCTAGCCATGGTTCTAGGGTTTCAATAGGATTTCAGTATCACATATTGTGTGACATGGTCACAAGACATGTGAACCCTCTATGATGGCATGTTGTGTACTTAGATATAGTACAAAGACATGACCAGAGATACATCTACACAACCAATGAATATAGGTAGGTTCCGTGAGACCTCTACATATTGTGCGTTTCACTCACACATCATGTATGTTGTGCCTTACATATCATGTGAAGTTTTACCACACGGAAAGACTAAGGGAAAGTTGTACATGTCATGTTCCCCTAGTACATTCCATATAACCCATTGGAGGGTGTTTGTATCCCTTTAAATATTTATTCTAGAAAATATTTTTTGGGTGTGTTCCTACGGTCCATTCCCTCAAGGTTACCATGAATAATTTCATCTATATCAAATGATTGTGATCCCCTATGGAGGATGAGTCTTAGATAGAGTTCTTTGTGGGTCTTTATAAAACAAGAGTGTGGTTCACTAAAATATTTATAGCCTTGCTGGGGTTTGTGGAATCAACATGACCTATATGAGTAGAGTGTGGATCCGCCATCTACCAGGCCATATGAGAAGGTTCATGGTATCTTTTTCATATGATCTTCTACATAGTGGGTTTAGCTAGATTTGGTTCAAAGTGTCCCCCAACAGTTATAGGTGTGACCCAATTTTATGATTAAAAGGGTATTCTTAGACTGCTTAGCTTTTTTGGGTGGTCTAATGATCTAGACAACTTTGATGGGATAGTATAGTTATATCCTAACCAATATTGGTTATTCTCTCAGAAGGAGTGTTGCTTCAGTATGATTCCTATGGCAGGCAATTTTTTATGACCACCTAGTATAACAATTTCATTCTTAACTATATCCAGGTTCTTTCTATTATATTGATTGTGATATATTTTAATTGATATGAATATAATTTTGTCTTTCTATTATTTATTTTCAGGTTTTTCTACTGGGTATTGTTATTCTCACCGCTACATGGGTTCTGCCCATACATGTCATGTCTTGTAAAGATGAAGACCCTTTTGATGGTTCCCCAGGTTGACATAGATTAGATGGAGCCTATTATGGACTAGAAAGTCTGAGGTGTTTTCCGAGAGTTTGTATTTGATCATATTCATCTCCTTTGGAGATAATTTAAATCCTTATATTTTTTTGGTTGGGCATGGATTTGACATTTTTTTTGTCTTTATTACTTTTATTTTATGCTCTGGTTGTGGGATTATAGGTATATGAATGCATTTTTTTAGTTATTTTTACATTTCATTATTCTATTGGTTTTTATATTTTTTCATGTGTATAGGTACATTAATAAAATTCTTCCCAATTATGGGATATCCCAACTTGGCACTAGTCATATGGCCCTAGCCAATTAAAGGCATGGTTGGGGTAATAATGGGTCAAACACTAATTGGTCTGGTCATGAAAATTCTATTTATGTGGTATTTTGATACACTTATAAAACATTATAAATTCAAATGGGAGGAATAATAATAATAATATAATTAGACAATATTTATTATTTAGTGGGTTATAAGTCTACCTTTAACCAATTATTTGTTATGAACCACTTAAAACATTATTTTATATATGGAATTCACTTATCAGTTGGATTTAGATGTTTCTAAATTTGATTAATGCCATCAACCATTATATTGGGAAAATGTTCAACATAATGTCCATAATCCATATAATTGAATCATTGTAGTTGGGGTTATGAATTAAATGAATCTTTCATTCCTTTTATTTAATTAGTTGGATTCATTATATATCTTTTAAATTTATTTATTTCATAACCTTCCCTGCCAATACTGAAAAATTTAACTATTACATTTGGGTAATTATCCCATGCTCCATCCCAACATTTTATAATATAATATTGTGAATATTATATCATCCATGGGTTTTATCATTTCATTTTCCATGAAAATAATTTTTTATTATTATATTACAAAAACCATGATAATAATGGTAGTCAACACCTTACATTTATCCCTCAAGAGAACATTGAACAATTTAATCATATGTAGCAAATTCCTTTATAGATAATAATTTTTGAATAACTCTATTCAATCCCTTAAAAAGATAATTTTTTCATTTGAGGTTTATGATAAATTAAAATATTTCATTCCATGCATTGTGATGTTGGGGGAATATGTACCAATAGATTCATCATAATTTTGTTTCATCTCAAGGAATTTTCTATCCAATTAGTGTGAAAAGTTCATGGAAAATATAACACCCATAAATTATGAAATAGTACCATTTTATTTGATAGAAAATGTTACATGCCACAAAGACCATAAACTACCCACAAAATATATTTCTTTAAAAATAATCTCTTCAATATCTTAAGGAACAAACAACGTTGAGTCAAAATGGACAATAATATAGTATACCGTTAAAATAAAGTCATTAAATTGGTGGGTATGAGTAATACTAGCTAAAATATATAAAGTATATGGTTTACACAATTAAATTTGTATTAATTGGTTATCAAATGATTATAAATAAAAAAACCACTTATAAGTAAACAAAATGTTTTCAAAAAAACTATATTATTACTAAATGATTTTTTAATTTCACTTTGAGGAAATAATTTAAAATTAATTTTTACCAATTTTACAGAATTTTATTATAAATTGACAATAAATTTTTAAAATTATAATATAAAAAATATCTTAGTTTTAATTTCCCATCATGGAGTCATATTCTATTTTTTAGAACCCAATTTCATTTATATGGTGTATATACTTCTTCTTTGACATGTAATGTCATGATTCCTTAATAGATCATGGTATTTTGTGTTTTAATCTTAATTATTTCTTCAAAGGGTATTTTACTTGAATGTAAACAAGTGGTATATAATTCCACAAATCAATTTCATTTTATTGGGTTATATTACTTCTTCATTGACTTTGATATTCTTAGATTACATGTTTAATTTATTTTTGTTTTATTATTTTTTATTTACACTTTATTTATGCGTATTTACAGTAGATACACATAATTGAATCATATATTAATTCTCACTTCAATTTAATGACCATTTTAAGGGTTCATCATATAATCTCATTCTCATCGAGATTGTTTATTCATAAATTTTAGTTGAATGAAATTATTTGATCATTTTATAATATATTGATATATTTTTAATACAATATTATTATTAATTATATTTTCAAGTAATAATACAATTTTATAACATTTGGTACTATAATAATTGGGAAAAAGTTTTGTTTAGACATTCTAGTTTCATTTCACTCTTAAGTTGTAAATTTGTTTTTTTCCAAAACCTTGTTTTCTAATAACGTTTTAAAAAAATATTTTAACCTTCTCCAAATGATTAATTAATTAAAATTTTACATATTTTAATTTTTAATTTTTTTAAAAAGAAGGTTCATTTTATTTTCAAAACAAGGCCCACTTGTAATTTATATAAAATTTTAAAGGAATCATTGTTTTAACATGTGCAACATGAATGAAATTTCAATCCATCATGTACAATAAATGTTTTAAAAATTATTATTTAAGTTTCAAAGGTTATAATAAAGGAAAATTAATTTGATAATTTATTATGAACATAATTTTTTAAAACAATTTTCAATGTAAAAAGATTATTTTCACCAAGATTTGTTTGATTGAAATGTTTATGGTGTTACTATTCATAAACACCATCAACACTTAATTTTACTTATGATCCACTAGTGATATGTAGTGTTAATAACATCGTAATTTTTTGTTTGGGTAGTTGATGATCATTTGTAAAAGGATAGTATTTAAATTTAATTTATTGATTTATTTTTCAGTAATTAACATTCCCTTGAAATATTCAATTTCTATTGATCATCAGACAATAAATCTACCCTATATATCTATGACTTTTTTCATTTATATGTATTTTTCATGAAAAATGTGTCATGTCAATATATAGTGTTATAAACTGGATGTTATTTGTTTTCATATGGAAATAATGATAAATATATATTCTTTACTAAATAGGTATATTTGATGATAGGACAAATTTTTTTTGAAGTAAATCAATCATAAGATAAATGAGTAATGCTTTGGACATGTAGAAAAATTTGGGCCCCATAATTAGATATCCCCGTGATGAATTAGTAGTATCATGAGGTGAATGAGTAAGCTTACATTAAAATTATTTATACATATAGTTTTAAGCCATCTCATGAATGATCTTGAAGGTAATTCTATCATGTTCATGTGAACACGACTTCTAATAATTAAAAATTTTCTTCATAGGGAATTTTCCTATTAATATACATGATATTTTTACAATGATATTATGTATTGATAAATTTCAGTCTCATTTTTCTGCTTAAATGGAATGTTCTTTCTGATATTTGACATTACACATTAATTTATCCATATGTAGTTATAATGATTATCTTATTGATTAAATGAAACATGTCTTTAGTTTTTTACATTTCCATATTGATTATTCTAGTCAAACTATTTTAATGGAATGTTTGTTAATTTATTTATGTTTCCTTTATTATGATTAATGATTTATGATATTTTCCACTATACTTAAAACTTTCTGAGCATTTCATCTTACCCTTATTTTTTTACCATTCTTGAGGAATCCATATCGTGTACTATGATTGATATCCAAGGATATGCTAGAGGTAATAAAGATATTATTTAAAACTTTATTTTATAATATCAATATTAAAATGTATTATGGGAATCAAGTATGTACCTACTTTACCGAAATTTTTAAACTACTCAGTTCATTAGGGAGTGATTACTTATATCATATTTCATTGTAATAAAGTAGACACCGGCCCTAGGATATTGGGTTTGGGTTATAATAGTTTCTATTAGTGATGTTTGGTATATGATTTGGGAAGTGCATTTAGGAAATCATATATTAGGGATCATAATCTAATGATATAATTTAATTAAATCATTTAATAATATCATAATGTTTTGGTAATAAAGATATTAAGTGGTTTTTACAAGTAATACAACCCATACTAGAAATTATAAGTGGTCATTATTCTATAATAGTTATACTATGCGATAATTACTCAGAAAAGGTAACATTGGGTATGAACTGATAATCACTAGGTGCATGACATTGGGCCTTTATAGTTTGGAAATAGGATTAAATGTATTAGTAATATTTACGGTCTATCTAATAGTGTAAGTTATAGTAATTATGGGTCATCCAAATTTTTGAACATTATATGAATTATAATAACATATTTCTAAAAGAAAGGCAAATTATTACATATGGGGAAGGTCATAGGGCATGAACTCAAAAATAATGGATGAAAAGATTTTAGTGAGTACCACTAGAAGATATGATATCCTAGATAATATGAAATTGTTTTTTGTTAAATTATTTGACCAATAAATATTAATAATTAACATGTGGTGTCACTACTTATGTTTATAGAATAATGTATCATATTGGATAACTTGTGCAAACCATAAAGGATTTAGAAAATATTAATAGACTAATAGAAAGGGTTTCAAATTTTTTATGGATTCTACGATCACTAAAAAGTGAATTTTAGTACTTCCAGAATGAAAAATTCAATTTTTTAATTCATTCCTTAAACTAAGTGATAAATTTTAAATTGATTGAATACTAACAAAAGGATTAAATTGTTCTTATAAAATAGAAACATATCAAGTATTTATATTTTCATATATTCAAAGAGAGTAAATGAATTACAAGATATTAAGAAAATCATATTGAAAAAAATGTTATAATATTATATTAATATTTTTTGAAACAAATGGTATTGAAAATGATAAAAAATTCATTTTGAGGTCTTTAACATTTCATTGATCATTGACATTATTTTTATCAATAACCTCTATCATACCATATAAATATTGATGCTTTTATTCCATGTCCATATCTCAAGTTTGAAAATAAATCTCTTATATAGAAACATAGTTATAAGTTATTAAATATGATCTTTTTTACTAACCTTTAACACTTATTAAGAGAATATTTTATTAACCCCTTTTATGTTGTGGATTGTTAACAAATGAATTTTAAAACATCACACCCTTAATTTATGAACACTAGATCAAATTGCAAGGACCCAATTTATTTAAGGTATGGAGAATATAAAACCACGAAAATAAAAAATAATAAAATTTTACTTTACTTGTTATGTGAGACACAAATATGAGCTTAAATAACCAATAAAATTAATTTAATCAAATTTATTTCCTTTGATATCCTTTAGAACACTCAACCGTAAGACTAAATGTACTATATTTTAGTAAAACATTATTACTTAGGAATTAAATTAAAAGGTATGAATAGTGACATCAAAATAATATAAAAAATATGGTTTAAACATTAGAAAATTAATTTTTATCTATTTATTAGAAATAAAATAGGAATCACTTAAATTGAAAAAGAATTTTTTTTCAAAAAAAACTTGTATTTTTTCTAAAAAAATGTTTAGTTGCGATTTTAACGTAGACTTCACAATTAATGTTTATAAATATTATGAAAAATTTTCTACAAAATAAAAATTATTTTTTATATTGTATTATAAAAATTATACTAGGGTTAATTTTTGGGATTTTTTTTAAAATATTCATTTCTCATTGGATACTGAAAAATATTGTTTTTTATTTAAAATTGATTGTTTAAATAATGGACAACGTTGAATTATATTTTAATTTTGTTTTAATCTATAATTAGTTTAATTAACTTAAAATTTAACTAATTTAAGTCATTGGAATTAAAATCATGTTGAATTTTATTATTAAAACCTTCTATACTTATGATATTTTAATATTCGAAAACCGAATTTTTCATCGTATTTGTGGGTGTAATTTTAAATTGGATTATTCCAATTTTGTGAATTTAATTTGGATAAATTTTTTACATAGTTTTAATAATAAAAAATTATATTATACAATAAGGTCAACTAATTTTATTTACCAAAATTAATAGTTAAAACAATTAAAAAATAATTACTATAGTTATGAAAAAATAAGATTATTGAGTATTAAACAAAAAATATATGGTTTTAAATGACTTACCAATATGTCAAAATTTTATTGAATTTTTATATACCCATATAATTCTCCACAATTTATAATATATCAATATTTTGAAGTGTTTTTCATGTGAATGAATTCATTATTTTTTATTCTAAAGGGAAATTTTAATGTAATTTATAAAATAGTTCCCTTTTAGAAGTTATAAAAGTGAAACCACTCCCTTAAATTATTAACACCCCTAAAGACATTTGGATTGACCAAAAACTCCAAATTCTATTCCAAAAATCCTTATATATATTTCTGAGAAGGTAAACTCTAGGGTCATTATGAAGATATCCAATGGAAGTGTCTCCTGGACATGGTAATTGTCTTAAAAAACCTATTTCATTTTCTTTATTCTTCTTCCTCCATCAATTATGTCTTAACATATACAATATAATCACAAATTTATCTACCATATAAAATGATATTTTTATTTGTATTTAATAATATTTATCCATCTATTTTACTTCAAATGGGAAATAAAACTATCAATTGTGAGTATAGAGGGCTGCAACCTCATGAACCGATGTAATTTATTTTCCATAACAACTTTTCATGTCATGTTCCAAGAATTGTCTTCATCAAAATCAGTGCATGACCTGGTCTACGGAAAAGACTGAAGGCCATTATCATTCCCCACAGGCTGGAAGAAGTGTCCAGGTACAAATATTTAACCAATATGAATGATTTACCCGAACATGAAAACATGAACATGGAATGAAAACGAATGTATCAAAGATGTAAAAAAAATTCATCCAAACATGCCTTTCAATATTTCGGATTCAAGTTTACATGTTTAAAAATACCTAAATAGGTATACAATAAAAGGAAACCAAAATAACCAAATATCTAAAACCACCACAAGGAAAGGAAAATATCACCCTTAACCTATTACTGCATAACCAACTAAGAAGACCAATAGAATCCTGATCCACCATCACCAAAACCATTACATTTTCGTCCACCAATCATTACCAAGTCTACTTACACCCAATAGTGTAAGCAGGGTGTGCACTAATGCCCAGTAGGATGCCACCCAAAATGGATTCCTTACTCTAAAATTTAAATGAAAATAAAAATTTCAAGCGTAAAGAAAGGAAAATATGTGCCAATACAATTTATAAGAAACAAATTTAATAAAAGGATTTTTAAAGAAATGAAATCTTAAACAAAGAGTCTTCCCCTTTCAAGTAACCAAAATATTGAATCTTGTACAGAAGGTGAATGATTCATATCTAAGAGAACCAAACATTTGAGGGGGCCTATGGGAATTAGCTAGGTAAAGGGTCTTTAGATCCTCACACCTCAGTGTATGGTTATATATAATCCACAACATTCCATGTTATCGTGCATGAGCCACTAGAGAGGAGAAGCATCCATGATTCTAGTGGTTTCTATTCATCAATATGTTTACTTATTGTGGTCATCATGTATCCTTCTAAGTGAAACTAAGCCATACAAACTTTTGAATCACTATCATTATAGTAATATTCCACCCTCCTAGCAACCTGGGCCTCCCGTTGAGTACTCATACATGTTTTATTTTCCATAAAATCCATCACATTTATACACTGAACAAAAGAAGGTACTAGAAACCATAACCACTATTTTCACCCCAAAAATCCTATTTCACAATTCATCTGACACCAAAATCCTTTGAAAATATAGTTCTCACCACATTCCCAATTTAATAAATCATTTCCTCAATTTATAAAACATTTCAAATGAAGAAAATAGAACAAAACTTAAAGAATTTACTAATTTCACATGAAAATACAATTTTAAATACATTTTTATACTCATAATCATCAGAATACACATTCCAAAAACATAAAGAATTTATAAAACATTACATGGAACTCAAGAAAACAATATAAATTCCTCAATAAACGTTTAAGCATGAAACCACCTACCATTTGTTTTGAAAACCCCCAGTAACCAATTCGAAACCCACATTGCACCTCAACCACACCACATGGGATGACGAATGGGCCTTAAATTAATAGATAGACGCATAAAAGTCAAGAATAAACAAAAAAATGGAAACCTAGGGTGGGATAAGAAGAAAAATCCAAATTTTAGGGAAGAAAAAACTATATTAGAGAATTAATTGAGAGAAAAGGAAATTACTTGATGAAAAGAGTAGAAATCACACCCAAATATGCATGAAAATAGAGATCTGGGATAGGGGGAGGGATGGAGGGAGGTTTCTAGGGATAAAAATACAGAGTGGGGCGCCAAAAGGGGGTGATTTAGGGTTAAACCAAGATGAGGGAAAAAGAGAGGGAAATTTTTAATATGTTGGTAGGTCTGCACAGGTAGCCCACACGATTTTGGAAACTATGCAGAAACTATGCATACCACTCCTTATAAATATAACTCTATGCATGGTTGTTGGGGCTAAGGCACATGGATGTACGAAGGTCTTATGGCAGGTTCTTCCTCCTACTGCATAGTTTCTTGGGGTGGTGTGCAGTTACTACTAACCGTGTTCTAACCATGTGTAGTGACCTTCCCGCATATAAAGTTACATTTTCCTCTAAAATCTCAATGGTATGTCGGGGGGAAATTTTAGACTAAAATAAAATATAAAGAAAAAATACTTAAAAATAGACCACAAATGTGACAATTCTCTCAACCATGAAAACATTCCACCCATGAAAGGATACCTTGAATCTTGATCAGAAAAAAAAAGATTACATTTGCTTGACCCAAGCCTTCCACTCCCATTTCTCATGTATATCATTCTCATGTCACTAAAGTACATCGAATAATGGAATAAAATTCCCCCAATGAACCTTCTCTTGGGAATACACTTTTTTCAATGGTTGTTCCAAATATGAGAGTTCTAGTTCAAACTCTAACTCTTCTCAATTCAACACATGATACAAGTTTAGATTATACTACATCAGTTGGGATAAATGAATCTCATCGTGAATTGACATGAACTATGATAGTAAACCCAACCTATATGCCACATATCCAATCTGTTTAGTGATTTCGAAGGGTTCTCCATACAAAAAAGTAAAATTACCCTACTTTCCTAAGAAACGATGACCCAAACGGGGTTCCACCTTCAAGATCACTCGGTCTCCCACAAAAAAAATATAGATCATAATACCTCTAATCAATATAAGACTTGTGGTTACTTTGAGGTGTCAACAACCACTGCCTAATCAGATTGACCATCTAATATGAAAATTGCACAAGACTTGGTCCTAGAAGTATGGTATCACCAACCTCAGCCATACAAAGTATAGAATAGTAAGGCCGACCATATTTAACCTGAAAGGGATCCATTTGAATAGATGATTGGTAACCCTAGTTATAAAAAAACATTAACCAATACCAAATGGCTATCCCATAATCCGAAACGTTTAATATATAAGCATGGATAATTTCATCCAAAACCTAATTTTATCACTCCATTTGAACATCTGGATGAGTATTTTCTGACATTCTGGGTTTGACCTATGCCCCCAATGCCTTATAAATACCCTCCCATAACCCAAAGGTAAAATAGGGTTCTCTATTATATGAAATTCCAGACGTCACACAATGAATCTGATCACCTCTTGGACATACAAGCATCCTATCTTGTCCACCATTGTTGAGTCTGTGATTGTAATGAAGTGTGTGGATTTTGTCAAATGGTTGATTAAAACCCAAAAATAGTTCCTTTCTTGGGGTTTACAAGGACGGACAATAATGATATCCATGGAATCTTTTTCCCACTTATAGGTAGGAATGGGTGACAGATGCAGAAAACCAGAAGGATATTTATGTTGTACTATCACCTGCTGAAAATTATAGCATCTTGATACAAAATCAATAAGTCCCATCTCATACCTGGAACCAAAACTGCTGATAAACATCATAAAACATCTTGTTAGTAGCAGGTTTGATGACCCACTAAGGCTGATGGATACCCTGCATCACCACCTTCATCAGAGATCACGATACCACGAAGCGACCTTTGAAATATAGAGTTCCCTCAGGAGACAAAAATAAATCACGATATGTCATCCCACTATAAAATAGCTGCAAAGATTACTATAACTACTCACAACCATGCTTCTCCCAATGTATCAGCTCCATGAGAGACATATCAAACTTTACACTTTCTAGAATAGTTCATATACTATTATCCTTGGTCTTAACATGAATCTTTGAAAAACCCCTCTTAGAGTCCACTCATCGTTGGACATCCCCCATGCTAGCACTGTCACATTCCTACTTAAGGCATCAGCTACCACATTACCCTTTCTGGGTGTATCTATGATATTAAAGTCAAAACCCAATAGATATTCAATCTACTGATGCTTCCTCAAATTGAGATCCTTATGTTAGACGATGTAGGCCAATATATTATGGTCATAATAGACCACAACCATCTCCCCAAAGAGATAATAACGAAAAATTTTCAATGAATGCATCATTTCTTCTAATTATAGGTCATGGGTCTAGTCATTCTTCTCAAGTGGTCACAGTTGGGGAGAGTCATATGCCACCACATGATCATCGTACATAAGCACACACCGAAGACCCATATTTGAAGCATCACATTAAACCACATACCCCTTTCTTGACTCTAGAAAGATAAACATAGGTGCAATAGTCAACCATTTCTTCAGCTCCTCAAAATACACTTAACCCTTTGGGGACCAATCAATATTCAC
This sequence comes from Viscum album, assembly GCA_963277665.1. Classification (NCBI taxonomy): domain Eukaryota; kingdom Viridiplantae; phylum Streptophyta; class Magnoliopsida; order Santalales; family Viscaceae; genus Viscum; species Viscum album. The sequence continues at coordinate 378,912,971 of OY728132.1, forward strand.
CCCTTTCTAGGTGAGAGCGTTCATAGGTAAAGCATGATCTGAGAAATCCTAAATGAAGCGCTTGTAATTCCCTACCAGGATTCGAAAACTACTGATATTAAACAAGTTCTTCAGATTTTCCCATGACATAACCAAAATAATATTATCAGGATCAACTAAAACACCTTTCCATGAGATGATATAAAAAAACTTCACCTCCTTGATCCAAAAATCTCACTTTGAGATTTTATCATAAATACGGTGATCCTACAACACAACCCTCAAATGATACTGATTATCCTCTTTAGATCTAGAGTAGACTAGGTTTTTCTCTATGAATAACACTAAATTGGAGTTTATATACTGGTGGAAAACCTTATTCATGAGCCCCATAAAAAAACCACTATAGCGTTTGTCAATCTAAAATGAATGACCAAATATTAGAAATGGCTGTACCAACTTTAGAAATTGGTTTTTTGGATATCTCCTCCTTCACCCTAACTTGGTGATAACCTAAATGCAAGTCAATATTTGAGAACCACATTTAAACATTTAATTGGTCAACTAAATCATTAATTAGGGGAAATGATATTTTTTTACGGTTTCCTTCTTTTGATTCTGGTAGTCAACACACAACAGGAGAGATCTTTCAGCCTTCTTCATGAAAAAATAATAGAGTCCCATGTAGAGACTCTTGGGAGAATGAAACCTATGGATTCCAAATCATACATCTGACTCCATAACATGCTCAATTCGCTGGTGGCCATGCCATATGAGGGAATATATATTGGTTGTGTTCCCAATGCCAAATAGATTGTGAACTCCACATCCCTCTCCTAAGGTAACCCTGAATAGTCATCTGGAAAAACCTCTAGGAACTCATCCACTACATGAGGTAACCCATCCCCAGGAGAACTACCATCACCCTCTAGAATGAGAGATGATAAATGGAAAGTGATAATACCCATCTCTAGGAGTGGGGGTCCTGCATTACCTACTGAGGATATCATTATCCGAGGAAAACCTGAGCACTTCCATCAGGTTCCATGAAACTAACTCTCCACTAATAATAGTAAATGTGTGCATAGAAACACACCATTCATTACATTCCAAGGATGAAATAAAAAAGTAAATATCTAGGACTATGAAACCCCATTCCGTCTCTAACCCTAACACAAAGAGTGTACATGATGGGCACCATGGACCTCATCCCTTTTTATCAACCAATGACATCACCAACTCCATCGTAAAAATAACAACTTGGTTGAAAAATTCAACAGGTTCACAAGATGAGTTGATATAAAAGACACAAATGAACCTATTAAAAAAGAATATCTACAAAAGATGATGTAATAAAAATTGTACATTGAACAGTCCAGGGCCATGCATCATGTCACATCAGTGCCTGTTCTACAGCATGAAGGTGCTGGGTATCTATCTGTGTATGACCACGACCATTGGCCTAAGGCTCTGCCTTGACCAATATCCCACAGTCGGGGGTAATTTTAACTGAGCTATCATGCCCCTATAAGCCACTAATCCAACAAATCCCTAGTGAGAATATATATCTCTATAGAATCATTGCACATGCCCTAACACTCCACACCAGTGAAACAAATTTGGTGGAACCATACATACCAGTCTAGTGTGTCCCATTTTTTGGCATTGGTGGCACATCACATAACGTACATTATAATTCATAAAGGAGGGATTATTGGAAGGTTTCACCGAGTTACCACCACCCTTCATCCCTTTCTCATCATTTTTCCTTTTCTTTTATGATGAACAACCACTATTTATTGCTAACATGAACCCAGAGGCACCTTACCCACCCTTACGTTTGATACCCACTATACCGGCTCGATCAACCACTTTTTCATTAGTATTCATCTTGAACAAGAATACTAGAGAGTAGATCTCAGGCGGAAAACCTTTAACAAACCTTTCAGACTTTATTTTCTCATTTCAGATGATTTCAAGAGCATACCAGACCAACTACGCAAAACGGTTCGCATAATCCATCACCGATAGATCCCCTAGACAAGGACAATGAAATCCTAGGATCTAGTATTTTCCAAGACCTTAGGGATGTATTGATTAATAAAGACTGCCTTGATGTCCTTCCAACTCCTCTCGTCATGCTTCCCTACCTGGATCATGAAGTCCCACCACCTTCAACTAGGACCTTTTGGAAGAAATGAGATGCATTTCACCCTGACCTCTTCAGGTGTATCCAAAAAATCAAACATAAACTCTATATTATCAATCCATTATTATGCTTCTTGAGGTTTGAAACTATCTCGAACAGAAGTAGGTTTATTCTTAAAGAAATCATAGACCCTATCCTTTCGAGATCCGGGGTCATCTTCCCTAACTGGAGTAGGAGCAGGACATGCACCTGGTCCCTATACCATAGCTTGAACAGCTCGTACAACTATATCCACTAGCCTCATAACAAGTGTCATGTGATTATTCTCTTCAAATTCTTCCCTCAATTACAGGGGAACTTTATGGGAGGCATATTACTTCAAGAAGTAACACTCGCATCAAAAAATCATCACTACATCATGTATAGGGAAAATACAACAACATCATAGAGAAAATAACTCATACATGACAAGGAAACATAAAGGATGCCCCACTTAACCCCCACCTAGTGTCCACGTATAGTTTTCAGCCCACACATCCCACCTGGATGAGAATCCAAACAAGCAACCCATCATCCCATGGAGGCTTGAGGTCTATCATGAGGTGTGATGGCCATTCAAATTACTCACAATCAAGTCTATGAGACCTAACAGTTCTTGATCCTATCAATCTAGACTCATCCCAAATAACATGACCCAAAGATCTAAAACCATCTTATGATACCATTTTTTCACATACCAAGCCTATTCATCCTCTAAAACGGTGCTCGAATATGTCTGTGACAAGGCCCAAAGTGTATTCTCGATTACCATTGGCTGGAACAAGTGCCCGGGTAAAATTATTTAACCAATATGAATGATTTACACGATCATACAAACATAAACAATAAAAGAAATGGAGTGAAGCAAACCTATTTTTTTTCAACTGAACAATCCTTTCAATATTTCAGATTCGGGTTTACAAGATTAAACAAGACCAAAAGATAGATACAACAAAAGGAAATGAAAATAACCAAAAATCCAAAACCACGACAAGTTAAGGGGAACATATCCGTCAATATATCACTACATAACCAAACAAAAAGATCACTAACATCTTGAGGCACCATCACAAGAAAATTACCTTTTCCTGAATGAAACATTACCACGACTTCTTACACCCAAAGGTGTATGCATAGTGTGAGCTAATTCCACGTATGATGCCACCTAAAATGGATTCTAGGCTCTAAATGTTAGAAGAAGAAAAATTATAAATCTTAAATAAAATAAAATATATGGAATTTTTTAAAGGAAACAACTTTAATACAAGTATTTTTAAAGGAATTAAATCTTAAAAAACATTAACCTTTGAAGTAACCCAAACGTCACATTGTGTACCGATGGTGAATTCTTCATATCCAAGAGCACCAAACACAGGAGGGGCTATATGGGTGTTATCTAGGTAAAGTGACCCTAGAGATTGATGCATTGGTGTAAGGTGGTATCGAAACAAAAAAATTCCATGTTCTCGTGAATTAGCCACTATAGAGGAAAAGCATCCAAAATTATAATGGTCTTCATTCATCATTTTATTCAGTTACTATTGTCATCTTCAGTCCCACTAAGTGAAAATGGATCATTGCTATTTCCGAACCACTATAACACTAGTCCCAGTCAACCCTCCTAGAAACCTTGGCTTCCCATTGAGTTCTCTTATACGTCTTATTTTAAATAATATACATCACATTCATACACAAAAATAGACAATATACTAGACACCAAAACCACTATTTTCAAACCAAAAATCCCATTTCACAATTCAACACACATTAATTACATTTCCGAAAATGGTTCACACCTCATTCCTAATTTAATAAATCATTTCATCAATTTATAAAACACTTAAAATAAACACGAAAAATTTTGACTTCATGATTTTATCAATTTGACATGAAAATCCCACTTTAAAAACAATTTCGTTCTCAAACTCTTTAAAAACTATATTTGCACAACATTTATAATTTATAAAACATGAAAAGGGACTCATGAAAACCAAATAAATTCCTCATGAATTGTTTAATCCTGAAAGAACCTAATGTTTGTGGTGAAAACCCCTAGAACCCAGTGTGAAACACTCACTATGCCTCAACCACACCACAAGGGAGGAATATTGGTCCCTAAATCAAGAGATAGATATATAAAAGTCAAGACTCAAAACTAATAATGCAACCCTAGGGGTGTAGAATAAGTAAACCACAAATAGATGGGAAACAAACCGAAGATTAGAGAAGGAATCGAGTTAAAGAGGCACATACTGGATGAACTGTGGAGAAATCACACTCAAATCATTAAGAAAAAAGATACATGGGTGAGTTAGAGGGCTTGAATAAGGTGAAAATGAAGAAAAATCCCATGTGGGGTGTTAAAAGGGTGTGATTTGGGGTTAAACCTGAGAGGAGAGAGGATGAGAGGGATAATTTTAATGTTATAGAAGGTCCACATGGTTAGTATACATGGTTTGGGAAACTAGGTAGACTATTCTATCTGTGAAGAACCCTCCACATGTTTACTTGGGCCAAGGCGCACGACCATGCAGAGGATGTGTGGTAGGTTCTTTCTCCTACCACATGGTTTTTTAGGGTGGCACACGGTTACTATTAACCATTCTCCAAACATTCACAGTGACCTGCCCACCCAAAAATTACCATTTTCCTCTAAAATCTCAATGGGAACCCAAGGGAAAAAGATAGACCCAAATAAAATAGAAAGGAAAAAATTACATGTATAAGAGACCAAATATGTTCCATTTCAAAAAAGAATACATTGATAGATTTAAAAAAAATTTATAAAATTTATAAAATTATTATTTCACAAAATTTTAATATTATATTTACCTCCTAATGTTCCATTCTATTTAAAATAGGATGATGTTCCTCTTGTATACGGTAGACTACTGCCTCAAGAAGTGATGTGATTCTTTTATCGCATATGATTTACATGGAAATTAATAAGGATAATTTTTTTGAATATATGTGATATATATGATATGATATGGATTAAAAAAGATTAATATACCCTACACTTCCTTACCCTTTCAACTGTGATGAAAATGAAAACGTCTCTCATGTATAAATAAGGCCTAATGTCTCCACGAAGTGATGTTATCAATTTTCCCCATTCAAATTTCAATAATTCTTATAAAAAACGTATCTAATGAAATTAAATGATACTTATTGCATTATTTTTAATCTTTAGTTGTTTAAAATATTTAATATGTGGTGTAAAAGGATCTTTTATATCAAAACATAGAAGACAAAACATGGCTTTTAACAACTGAAGTAGTTAAAATAATGAATGATTATTAGAAAAAGATAAGATATATTAATATGATCATATATGATATTATCATAATTATTATTATTTTATTATAAGTTAATATGGGAACCAAAATGATTTTGTAGGTAAGGAAATTTATGTCAATTTCCCTTTTTGAGGTATATTTTATTGTTATGCACCATATTTCTTTTATATGGTTTACATATATGGTGTAAATAATGCCCCTTGTACATATATTATTTTGATTATTTAATAAATCATGATATTTTATGTTTCTATTTAAATTATTTTATAAATGGGTATTTTAATTGAAATTTACAGAGTTGTAATGAATTTGATAAATCAATTAATTTTCATTGTGTCATATTAATTATTTTTTATCTTTTATATTTTATGATTATGATTGCAATGACATAACAATAATTTAAAATTATATTTATATTTATTTAATTTTTACATAATGATGATACACATAATAAATTCAATGATTATGTCCCACTTCAACATTATGATCATTGTAAGGGTTCATTTCACAGTCTAACACTAATCATGACTTTTTACTCCTGAATTTTAGTTGATGGAAATTAGTGGATCATTGTATAATAAAACCACTTAATTTTATTCTATACCAGATTTTCTTGATTTTCTTAAAGTAATAGTATAATATATTACCCTCTTTTTTTATTAAATTAATTGAATTTTTTTAAAAAAAATATGAATTTATTTCTCTCTTCACTCGGGAATCCATTTTCCTTTAAAATAATGTTTCATAAAAATGTTATAAAAATTTGTATAACTATTTGAAAATTATTTATTAAATAATTTTTTCCCATTTTTAAATTTTATTTTTTTAAAGGAATATTCAGGGTTTTTTTCAAAACAATGCATCATTGGTTTTAACAAATAAAGTGAGATGAATTATATTTTTAACATATAAAAAAGGAATGAAATTTCTACCCATCATGGCCACTAAATGTTTTAATTATTATTTTATAATATTAAATGGTTATTTACAAATAAATATAATTGATCTTTTGGGTTAATGTTTATTTTTAGAATGTATTTCAATGTAAAATATGTTATTTTCCTCAAAATGTTTTTAATGAAAATATTATAGTATTTCTATTTATCAATAACATAAAAACATATTGTTGTTATGATACACTAGGGATATGTTGAATTCATATTATTATTATTCATTATTTGGATAGTTTATGATCATTTTTACCATAAAAAGTATTTAACATTAATTTCTTGATTCATTTCTTACACATTAAATCTCAAATGAAATATTTAGTTTACTTTGCTCATTGGATGAAATTTCCCCTAAATATCCATATTAATTACCATTGATATTTTTATTCCTTAAATATTACATAATTTATACATAAGGTTTATTTATTGAATGTTATTTGTTTATCAGGAGAAATATTGATGAATTTATATTCTTTACTCAAATATAGGTATTTCATGATAAGGTACTTTTTTAATAAATTAAATTGATTATTTGATATATGAGGAATTCATTGGATTTGTAGTGATGGTTGGGGACCAAAATTATATATCCCCTAGATGAATGAGTAGTCTCATGAATTTAATTCTTATACCAGAATTTAAAAAGTTTCTTTTTATAGTTTTAAACCATCAAGTGAACAGTCTTAATGATAGAGTTACTATCTTACTAAGAACATGATGTCAAGTAACTGAGAACATACTTAATTGAGAATTCAATTTTTATTATCATTAGAATTTCCCATTGATATTATCTAAAGATTAAATTCATTCTTTGTTTATTGATTTAATGGAATGAATTTTCAGATATTTTCCTTGAGAAATTAATTTTTCATTATCCAGTTATAATAGTCACATTATATTTTAAATTTCAAGTGTTTTTAGTTATTTACTTTGTCATATTGATTATGGTAGTTAAAATATTTAAATGGAATATGTGTTTAATTATTTATCATTCCATGATTATTCATATAAATTCATTATAGATTCTACTATACATAATTATTAGTGAGAATTTGAGATCACACATATTTTTTCCCTTCACGAGGAATCCATGAAGTGTTCTATGATTAATATTAAATGATATACTGTAGGGAATACTGATATTCTCAAGAACAAATATTTTGAAATTTGGGCATTCACATTTAATATATTAATAATGTATATATATATTTTACCAAGAATATAAAACTATTTGATCCTTTATTACGTGATTCCTTATATATTATGCTAATGTAATGAAGTGGAAACTAGCTCTAGGATACTATGGTTAGGGTCATTATAAAAAATATTTTGTGAAAATGGCCTTACTAAAATCATCTCCTTCTATGAAGAAAATATCCTTCTCTTTTATTATGTTTCATATTATGGTATACCATTCATGCAACTCAACATTCAAAAACAAAATGAAAAATAAAAGAATTTAATATTCTATTTACTAGTGACTAGATAATTTATTTTCTATTGTATTGATCCATTTCTGAAAATTTAATTGATAAAATACTCCATAAATGATTTCTGCTAATTGACACATGAAGATATCACTATATGGTTATTCATTCCTTTCTAAATTTTGTTGTTCCACATGGTTGGTTGTTTTTTTCATAAAATATGAATTTTGGGTGATAATTTCAATGAAATTTTGTACTCAATTATCATTTCTATATTGTTTCTCATTAGAAAAAAATTTCAATCATTTTTGAATTTATTCCTCTTGGTTTTAAAAGTTAACTAAAACTAAAACGGGCAATGTGGGTATAATTAAATAATAGATAGACTAAGAAATGTATTTATAATAAAAATAAATTCAAATATGTCTTATATTATGACATCTTCATTTTGAAAATTGAGAATTTATTTTATTCAAATAACCACTTTTATTTAACTTAATTTGTTTTATGTAATATTATATTATTCATCATGAAGTAATAAATAAAATTATCAAAAACTTGCATCGGTACCAATTAATATGGCCCAACCACAACCAAAATAAATATTGTATCAATTTTCATAAATTTTTATCAAGTATAATTATAAATCACACCCTATATCATATAGAATTAATATCATTGATGATTAAAAACATTTTACTCTCATTTTATAACAAGTCTTCAACATATCCCACAAAATAGTCCAAACATGATGTCTTTCTAAGAGTATTACACAAAATATTTCTCTTAATCTTCTACAGAATGTAAATCAAAGAAAAGTGGGAGATAAAATGTTTAATAAATTTGAATCTAAGAGGCAATAATTGAATACCATATGTGGGTATACGATAAACATGTGAGGATAATAATATAATCAACTTTCATGAACTTAATATATAAAAATAATTACCAATAAATCATAAATAATTAATCATTAGTCTTGAAATATGGATTTTGACATATAATTAGAAATGATTCATAATTTTTAGGTGATATGATTACAAAATTATGGGCCTTGAAAACATCAAATAAAAATGTTTTAGACCAAAGAGTTCTTGCATAATATTGTGGAACATACATAATCATGGAAAATAATATATTATATCAAGGATCATTTAAAAGACCATATTAATATGGTAGAAAGAGTCACATCGTGGAGTAGGAAAACTTCAAAGTCCCTTAATGTTTTCATCATTATATATAAAATATTAACTAAATTATTAGGGTACTTTATATTTTATAAAACATTAATCACATAATTAAAAACCATACATATTGGTGAAAATGACAATGGAAATATTTATAATTCTATCATAGCTTAATAAATAAATGAGAATGAAATGAAATTTCCTAAATATAAAGAATGAATCAAAATGGATTCATTAGGTTATATCCTATGTTATGCATAATAAAAATTAACAGATAATTAAATATATACAAAACAAATTTTTAAGAGATTTAAAAAATTACTCTAAAATATTAATAATGATACATATTTTAATTTTTTTTAACATTTATTATCAAACAAAATAATTTATAAAATAATATCATTATAAAATTAATGAGAATTTGAATGAAAATTAAATTATAAAACCTTAAACAAATGAAATTTAATCATTTTAAAGAAAATTGATTAAATCGATAGGAGAAAGAGACTTTATGTAAAACATTTATGTATCTTCCTTTCATAAATGTATCATAGTAAATAAAAAATGAATTTTATAAAATTTTTTATTATGGATAAAAACATCTATACAAGAATATGTAACCCATGGAGAGGGAATATAAATTTTCTCTAGTGAATAGGATAAATATGGCCAGTTTCAATTACAAGCATCATTTTGGGTGAATTATAATACAATGATATGGGAAATGAAATAAATAATAGTAAAATTAAAATTAAAATACAATAGAAATTATATTGGGATTTAGAGGGAAAAAGAGTACAAAATTTCACTTGAGGTACATTTATACATAAACGATATTCATTTAAATGTGAGATTAGAAAAGAAACAAATAAAAAATACTTATATTGGTTGGGAATGATCTAACTCCGATTATAATGATTTTAATTTTATTATTCATATGTATAATAACTATACTAATATATATAATTATTAATATCCTTTATTTAAACAAACTTATTATTAAAAAAAATAATCTTTTATTTGTTAAAATCAATATTTGAGCGATAAAATTTCTATTTTTCAACAAATGAATATATTTGGTGGTTCCAATAATTTATACTTATTAATGGGTTCATTCCTAAAATATTTATAATGAATGTTTATTAAATATTTTTTATATTTTTATTGCATCCCATAATAATATCAGAGAACTTATGGTGACAATTACCAATCAAAGAATAAAATTATCTTTTATATGATTATTGAGCTAACAAAAGAATATATTTTATTATTAAATATATATACTATAATACTTCATTCTATAATTTTAAAAAAATATTAAATTAATCATTATTAGAACATACTACTAGAATTATAGGTTTCTTATTCAATCACAGTGTAACTTTTAAAACCTCCTTAATGTAGGTGGTAACAGGCCCCAAACAATAACAAATTATAATGACTGAATGACTAATAATATGTTGTTTTATTATAATAACATCACATTTATATGATACTAATGAATTATAATGAAATTTTTTATTTTGATAAATATTATATAATAATAGGAGTACAAAAAATATATTTAATACTTACTAAGGACACAATAAAATTTATAATGAAGACATGAATATTCTCTAAGAGAGCCTCTTGAAAATAATATATATGAGAATCCTTCCTGTGAGAAGATGTTCATAGATAAGAGAGAAGATTTTTGGGGAAATAGTTTCTATAGGGATTCAAGATAAATCTAATTTAATGGATTGGGTTGATGTGGAATGAATAGGGGTTTTTTATAGGTGAGTTCTAGTGAAATTTTCTTAAATACATATAATGACCTGTTCTTATATTGTATATAAAAATTTTAATTTAAATTATATTTCACTTTATTACATTCCAAAAGATCTTTTAATTTATATTTTTTTAGTGGTAGGATATAACTCTTACATAGAAAACCCATACATATAAAACATGTACACTTGTAAATAGTATTAATTTATTTGAATGTATATAAATTTTAAAATAAAACATGATTTATTTTCCACAATAATATAGATAACATTTAAAATGAATTTTTTTTATTTCCCTTACCCATCCATAAACCCTGTGAAAAATATTTTAAAATGTGAAGTGAGAAATAAATCATAGTAATGGACAAAAAAAGAAAGAAAAATTTTTGTCTAATGAAAATCATGAAAAATAATGAAAAATTTTTCTAAAAACATACCATTTTACTTGGAAATGGAATCCTATTTCTTTTAAAATTATCATTTTAATTATATTTTAAAGAAAATATATTTCTCTGAAAACTCATTAATACACATAAAAAATCTTTATAGGTTCCATGGGACATCGTAATTATAGAATCCTTATAGAACCCTTACAATTAGAATAACCATACAACCAATATCCAATATAATTCTCTATAGAACGTAACCATTATCCAATTAATTGGATATTTATCTCGGTGCACCAATATTATAAGCTATAACAGTCTCCCCCATGGTTTATAATGGGGCTGAACTGTTAATATAATCTATATAGTGATCACCCATGAGCTATAATGGTTCTCTAAACATCCAAAACAATGTAAAAAGATTATACCATCAATAATAAATTATAATCTAGAAAATTTTGATACAAAAACCTATGAAATATACTTTTAAACCCATATATACACCTCTTTTGGATATCAAAGTACGATTACCTTTCAAAAACATATTTTGAATAACAAAATTTTCAACAAAGGGAAAGATAGTTTTTGATTTAACATAATATTAAACCATTTAAATGTTTAAAATAAATAAATTAATAATTAAATTTCTTGAAAAATTCATTTTCACTATATAGGTTAACTTAGAACATTCTTTTTGTCATTTTATGTCAAAATGTTTAATAAAAATCATAAAAATATTCCTTTTAAAATTGTTTAAATAATTTCAATTGTTACATAAAATTTCTTTTATAAATATTTTATTTCTATATAAAAACATTCATAAATTATTTTTTAATATAAATAAAAAAAGAAAACAATTTCAAATACAAATCATTAAAATTAGATGTTTTAAAAGAAATTCATTTACCTTGACTCTAACTCATCATGTATGTTCTTTATATTTCTATAAAAAACCATATGTCAGTTATCTATTATATTTATAATCATTTTATTGTTTATTTCTCATTTCATTTTAACCCTTACTGTGTTATGCATAATTAATTAATCATCTAAGTTCACTTCAGAAGTTTTGACGATATTCAACATATGTTTCAAAAATTACTTCAGTAGGTTGACTATGGTTAAAGGGGTAATTATTAAATCATTTAAAGATTAATAATAATGAAATAAGAGTCATTTTTATACATAATTATTACTTTTTAAACCAATAATGAAAAAATTTTATGAAAAATTATTTATGTTATAATCATTGAGACAGTAGTTCAAATATATAGATAAGTTACGTTTCTATTTTTCAACAATAATTATGAAAAAAAGGAAAGTATTATTTTATATTATAGTGATTAAAATAATATAATAAATTTCATAATATTTATTTAAACATAATCTTATATATCCTTCATAAAATGTGGTGATTAATATAAGAATCATATATCTTCATTGAGGTGTTATCCCCAATGTACATATGAATGACATTATAATTTTTCAGTTAGTGGAATTGTAAGAAAGAAAATGAAATATTATATATTAATAATTATAAATATCTCATGAATATCAAAATTATTTAATATATATCTCATATATTTCTTAAATATATTTATATTAGCTTCTATGTAAAGAATTAATGAAAATGAATCACATCTCTTCACAATGCGGTAGTCTGACGTACATAGTAGTGACACTATCATATACCCCACATAATGGAAATTAAGTATTTATAATTTGTATAAAAATAAAAAATACAAATATTTTTTTTAATACAATATATTGACTTTAAATTCATCATTGTAACCATCTATAAGAGGATTTTATGGAAAACAATTACATTGGTTCGTGAGGCCATAGTACGTTGTATAATCGAATGATGATTTGGTTTCTAATTTGATTAATTTAGAGATGTATTTATGTTATTAAATTATAATTATAATATAAAATTATATGGGAGATATTATTTTTCATATATCATGATAATTTAGTAATATTTGAATGATATGTAAGAAAAATTAAAATTAAAATGCCCAGTTGAGCACACCGTCATTTCTTTAGAAAACCTCTCTATGTTATCACCAAAATACATAATAAATAGGTTTTTGATCCATCCATGGAATAAATAATGTTGTAGGGGTAGGGGTTATAAATAAATTATTTGAAAAGTTATTAGCCTAAAAAATAAATTTGATGATTTGAAGAGGATAAGAGAGGTGGTGGCCTTTTATAAGTGAGGTGAGGGGGAAACTTGTGATTTTTTAAAATAAAATGTGATACCCTCATTTTTCAAATGAATAAAGTGTTTCAAATTGACCAATATATTGTTTTATATGTATTAAGTATTAAATATGGGCATAATATATAATTTATAAATAAATTTTGGATATTTTAAACCTTATATTTTTATTTAATGATTTGTTAATACCATTTTTACTTTAACTGTGGTAAATGTATTTTATTGTTTTGAATATTACTTATGAACAAATTAAGTTGCACTTATTAGATAATATAAATTATTAAAATTAAAACATGGAATCATTTTTTCCAAATTTAGTTAAAAAATTTGAATGAATATAATTTAAAAAAACCCATAGATGTGAAGAAAATGAGGGATTCCAAGAAATCTATATTTCAATGAAAATATTACTTAATAATATATTTATGACATGTAATCTTAATTTAATGAATTTTAATCAATATTTTTTTATATATAATATATATTGAATTTAAATTATTAATAATTATGGGTGTTTAATCATTATGGGTTATTATAGTTAATTAATATGGTGAAATATTATTCAATATAAAACATTTTTTAGAAGAAAAACCCCATTTGAAAACATAAAAAGATATTATTCTAAAATACAGTAAACATATTATTTAAATAAAATTAATTTGAAAAAATGAATCTATATAAAAAATAAGTTACTCTAAATCATATTAAAACCATAGTGAAATGTTTAAATTATTTATGTTATAGAAAAGAAATGACATTTTTTTAAAAAAATTGATATTTTTCACTATTCACTGATAAATAAATATTCATTGAAAAATACAAAAAAAATCACTCTTAGTAAATTTTTATATGGTGATATGAAAAATAAAATTAATTTCTTTATATTTAAATAATATAATTTTTAATCTAAAATTAAAAAAAAACCTTATAACACAAGAGATCAATTAAGAATATTTCATTTTTTATTTAAAAATTACTTATTTTTTATAATGAATATAACTATCTAATTAATAAATAATTGTAAAAATGAAAATTATTTATTTTATGATTACATAACTTGGTAAATTCTTTCCCACTCATTTAAATTACATCCTCATACTTTTATTTACTTACTAAATAGGAGGGTATATATTACCCTTATAAAATTTTGTATTGCAAAGTTTATTCTTCAAATATAAGGTTAAAAAAAGGAAAATGGTCAATTAACTTTTTCAAAAATAAATAATCTCTAAATTAAAGAATCTGAATATGATATTCCTTATAATAAATTATATCTTCTAACTAATCTACTTTAGGGGTAAATACATGAGATTAATTGGGTAAATATTTGTTTAACATTTCAAAATTAAATACGATTTTTACCTAATAATTTCTTTAGGGAAATACACTCAGTAGGAAACTGATCCAAATATCTATATGATTTGATATAGTGAAATTATACATGGGAATAACATCTCCTTTTTACAATATCACATAACAGCTTTCCATAAAGATAATTTAGATGAAACAAGACCACCTACTTCAAAATAAAGATATTTCCTTTCAATATATGAATATCTTTTAGGAATTATCTAAGATATCTTCATATGGTAAAAAATATATTGTACCTTCTCATCCATTTTCTATTAAAACTCCATCCCCTTCAACTTCTTTTCTCCTAATTCATCCCAAAAATATAGCATTTGTTATGAAATTCCCTAAATATGAAGAAACATTCATTATAAGTAATCAGTTTTTTTAAAACCATTATATAAGAGGTTGAATAACATTTCACTAGAGGGAAAATTATAGAAATGTGTTTTGTTATAAATTAATCTATATTGAGACATATTTTTTAATATAAAACTATTCACATTTATGTGGTATATATACTTCCCCATTGAAATATGTAACATTAATACCTTTTTAATTAGTGTTATTAATGTCTCCATTTAGGATTAACATTTCATTGGGATACAATTTAAATGTTATCTAGGTGGTAAATTTTTTTTCCCAATTTTCCTCCATTCAGATATATTTTAATAGTATGATACTTATTTTTATATGGTTTATAAAAGGCGCCTTTTATATGTTATATAATAAATTATTCATATTTCATAATATTTTATGTTTCAATTCATATTATTTTAACCAATGGGATTTGAAATGAAATTAAAGTAGTGGTATGGGTTTTATAACAAAATATAATTTAGTGGGTAATATTATTTGTTCATTTACCTGGATAATATAAGGTTGTTTGTATAATGATTTTTTATTATTAAATATTTTATTTCCAACTATTAAATGTGGATTTGAAATTTTAATTCAAAATAACATCATTTATTTATTCACACATTAATATTATGATCATTGTAAGTGGGTTTCATCTAAAATTGTCTTTTTTGGGACATATGTTATGTTATAAACCTAGTTCATTTTATGAGGTGTATATATTAACCATTTAGTTTTTAATATCATAAAAAACTTAAAATTCAATGTATTTATTGATTAATTTATATTTACTTATTTTATATGGATTATGATTCAAAAGTTACCAAAGGGGAAATAGTCTATTTCATAATCTATTCATTATTTTAGAATTTTTTATTTATGTTTTAATTGGGAGAATAATAAGATATTTGTTTTTCAATACTAGCATACTTTCCTATCCTTTCATTATTCAAGACTTTTTGAATTAAAAGTATGATTTTCCACACTTTGTTACATTAAATTATTGAGAATTTCATTTTAGTAAAAGATATAATTATTTCTTTACTAAGTAAAAAAAGGTTTTACTTCCATATATATTTTTCTAATTTTTTTTATATTTTCCTAATATTTTTATATTTCATCATTATCAGTTTTTCCATTTTATAAAAAAAATCAATGTATTATTTTCCGTTTTCAATAAAAGTATTTTTTTATTTTTATAAAAGAATTATGTGGAATATTTGTTTTAACTCACTCTAAATGAACATAATTTCCTCACTCACATGACCAACCATTACATTAAATATTCTTTTACAATTATAAATGTTCCTTTTTTTAAAATTCAATGGATAATTTTTTAGAAATATTTTGTTTATGAAAATTATTTTCAAAATGATTAGGGTTTTTCCCCAATAATGCGTGTAATAAACTTCTAATGGTATTTATATTCATCAATGAAAAAAAACATTTGTTTTACATTAACTATTCTATGGATATACTATAATTATACCATCATTATCCTTTCCCTATAAATTTTATGATAAATTTTACTAGGGAATTTATTGAAATTTACATTCTTGATTAATTTATTAGCTATTGATATTCTATTATGACATTGAATTTCATATGATAATAAGATAATAAATTTATATTAAGTATATAAATTCCTTATCATAGATAATTCCATTGATTAAATCACATATCATTTATGGATATGGTGTTTAAATTTTAAAGTTATTTTATTTAATGAGGTAATATTTATAGTCTATACTATTTTTTCTATACAAAAATTTATGGATAAGGGAAAATTTTTTTTAATCGAATTGATTATTTAATATATGAAGAATGATTTGGATATCCCATGATGGATGGGGCCCAATCATAGATATCCCCCTGATACATCGACAATCTCATGAGAAAAATTAGTAATCTTGTAGTAAATCTGTTTTTGATTAATACATACACTTTCATTAAACTATATTTTCATAAGGTATTAACAATATATATATATATATATTAAACAATGTATGAGATAATGACATCCAATATTAAGGATTTTCCTAATTTAGAGTTCAGTATTAGTTATCCATGATATTTTTTAACAGTATTATACATAAATACATACTCATTCTCAAGTTATTGATTAAATGGAACATCTTTTAAATTTTTCACTTTTCTATTAGGATTATGACTTAATAATTATGATTTTTATTGATATAATTACCTTATAGAGACCTTGAAGGTGGTATAATAGTTCCAATGGGTACAATAATATATTTTTAGGAGGTACATGGCATCACATAATGAAGGACCACATAATTTATTAGTCTTTCTAAACTAGATATATACATTAGTGTTTCATTACATTTGTACAAAAAAATATCAATATAGATTTTTTTAGTTTTAAATTATTCCCTCAATAATATCCTTTCACACAATCCTAGTACACATCTTGGATTCCTTTGAAAAGGAAAAAAATCAGTGTGTGCTCAAATGATCCATAAGGGGTAAGTAAAAAAAATCTATAATTAATCTGTAAAGAAAAATATGTATGGAAAGGAAAATAACTGAACACATAAACCATTTAGAAAAATTTACTACGATTCTAAGATAAGGAATTACCATTATATAAAGGTAAATAACTTAGGACACATTCCATTTGAATTATCTTACTAGAAAATCCATAATTAATATTGATTGGTATATCACTAAACACACATTCCATTTAAAGAATAATCATAGAATGAAATTAATCCATAGATAAAATAATTATCAAAACATCATAGATAATTATTACTCAATTATTAGTTATAGAAAGTCTTAATTATTAGAAACCATGTCTTAAGAACATGATTCATCTACAGTCAAGATCTATCCTAAAGACAATTTAAAGCTGATGGGTAGAAAACATTTTTAGGTCTATCCAACTGACTAGTCTCATGAGAATAGTCGGTGCATTAAGGAATATTTATAATTAATCCCCACTCATATCTTAATTTTTAAATCATTCTTCATATATTAAATAATCTATTAAGTTCATAAACAATGCAATGTATCATTAAATACCCATAGTGAGTAAAGAATATGAATTTATCAATATTTACCCTGGTAAAAATGATTTTTTATATTTAACAACGTATGTGGAAATGATATACAGTCTTATAATTAATCATATAAATATTAATACTATGGATATTTATGAGAATGTTAATTTCTTCTTTAAAGTGACCGATTCAATAGAAATTTGATGATTGAAAAAATGAATAAAGGAAGGGAATTTTAGTACATTCCATGGTAAAAGTGATCATAAAAATTCTATATAAAGACCATGGATGGTATCAGTAGAACATATCCCCATTATGGTAAGAATAAAGGGTTATTATCATTGATAAATAGAAACACATAAAATTTATTTTTGAAAAAACTAATTAAGAAAATATACTCTTCATTTAAATAACCACTTTTTATTATAAAAATATTTTTGGAAATACTTTTATTTGAAAATGACATTAAAAAAATTATTTTCAAGAATATTAAGGAAAAAATTTCACTATATATATCATTGTTAACCTGAAAAATAATATTCAAATAAATAAAAACCCTGAAGGCTAGAAATACTTAGATAACATATAAGTTAGAAAGAACATTCCCTTTTCACTATAAATAGGTTATAAAGGATTAAAATTTAGAAAATGAAAATAATACTACTTTAAAACATCATCTAAAAAAATTGGGTAAAAATTAATTTAATAAATAAATTGTCAAAATGTCAAAAAATTTGAATTTTTCAAAGAAAAAATTGATTTGGAAGAATATTTATTTCCAAATGAAGATCAAAATGAAGTTTTATTTTCCTAAAAAAAATTTATCAATTATTTTATCCATTAAAGAAATAAAAAATGTACTATGACATCAAAATATTATAAATTAAAAAAGGGGAATAAAATTAAAGGGTTTATTATATAATTATCAAATAAATTCTTTTAAGTGAAATTCAAAAGTAAACAATCCTGATTAGAATGAGATTATAAAATAAATCCTTACAATTATCATAACATTAAATTGAAAATTAATTATTCAATCAATTATGTGTAGTAATTTTAATTAAATATAAAATAGGTGGATTAAAAAATATGATAATTTAATGTCACAATTCACATAATCCTATAACATCAACGACAGTAAAGAACAAGTATAACCCAATAAAAATTAAATGAACTATGAAATTATTTACAATTTGGTTGTCTTGATGTCCAATATCATAAGATTAAGTAATTTAAATCAATATATAGAATTCCATGAATTATTAAAAAATCATGATATAATATGTCATACAGAATTATATACGCTATTTAAATGTAATTATGTGAATAACATTAAAATATGCCTTATTGAAGAGTGATTAGAATGAAACCCCTCACAGGTATCATATCATTGAAGTGATAATAAATAAATGAATTGATTATGTGTATCAACTATAAATCCACATAAAACAAGTGGAAATTT